>CM077316.1:20953289-23353289 GCA_039655065.1 Glossophaga mutica
GGGGCCGTGCTGAGGGTTCACACTGGTGGGGGGTGAGGGAACTAGGACCAGGTGGAGGGAGAAGGGGAGGGGCTCTGAACACACAACGAGGGCCTCCGGTGACCCCCTCTGGGAGTCTGGAGCTGGGTGGCCCTGCTGGGGGTGAAGGGGCTGAGGCTGTGAAGCCCTGTACTGACAAGTCACCGGATGCTTGCTGCCTTGGGCCGGGGGCTTGACCTTGGCGGAGGCCACTCTGTTCAGCCAGGGCAGTTCTGGGAGAGGGCTCAGCCACAGCAGACAGCCCCAGCTAAGGGCATGAGAGCCTGGGCCAGGAGGAGGCAAGTGGGTGGTGCACCACAGTAGCCACCACACTTGGACTCGTTTGAATTGAACATGAAGTCAGCCCTGAAAACAGCGCGATGAAGCGGCTGAGCGTGCAGACATCGGGGCGGACACAACAGCAAGACTGGGATTTAAGTGCAGTGTCTGTGGCCGGCAGACCCTCGGAGCGGGAATGACTGAGAGAGTCTAGGCCGCAGTTTCCCTGTAAGTGCAGGGTCCGCCTTGGGTGGTGCGATAAACACAAAGTTCTGAGTCAGAATCAAGGCCAAGCCTTGGCTTACGTTACTAGCTGTGACCTTGGTTTGGTGCCTTTACATCCGTTTCCTCGACTCTAAAATGGGGACGGTCATACTACCTGTAGCACAGGCCTATTGAGGGGCAAACGGAGGTAACATAGGAAGCAACTTGCACAGAACTAGCACAGGCTGCACCTCCGACAAGCAGGGTGATGAGAACACCCGCGATGGTGTTCGTACACTCACGTTAGAGCCAAGCGGACGAAGCCGTTTTTTGGCCGTAGGGCCTTTTCATAGGAGGAAGGGAAAGTTGAGGTGAACTTCTGAATTGTTCGTTGTTTCTCTGTGCCTTTGCGTTGGACTTCAGTGGGGGCCTCTCAGTCATGTCTGGGGAAAGAGGCCTCACAGGGCCATTCAAGGCCAAATAGAGTGCAACAGAGGACTTCGCAAACTATGCACTTTGAAACACGCTTATTTTCCAGTAAAAAATAGTCACTCGTATCTGTTCCACACTCAGTAAATAATGAAATCTCACTTCCAGGGACATTGCCCATGCTCAGCCCATTTGCTCGTCTGAAATTCCAAACACCTTGAAGGGTCATGCAAATTCAGTGACTGCTCCTATCACTTGGAAAGGAAAGCAGAGAGACTAGGCCTACATGTGGTAGGAACTGGTTCGTTCTAACCATAAGAAGGCACCCACAGAATTCCCAAGTTATCAAGGTATCTCTGTTATCATTATTAATTTTCACTATATTGCATTTCAGTGTTCGGTTCACATCCACTATCTTGCTTAACTCTGACAACAAATTCTGTGAAGTAGGTATTATTATCCCCAGCTTGCGGGTGAGAGGACTGAGGACCAGCGAGGTAATGTGACGGGCATGATATTGCTCGACGGAGCACGCTATGAGGACTGAGCGGTGGAACCCAAGCACACGTGTTCTCTGTTGCAGGAAGAGTGGCTGCTTACCGGAGAAGGTCCGTGCAGCTTCAAAGCACTGTGAAGTGCGGTCTTGAGTAGAGCAGATGCTGCCATGTCAGCTGCTGAGTGATGGCGGTGGGTGTCGTGTGTCTCTGGGGATCTGTGTGTGAAAAATGCCTCCCAACTCTGCGCTGGCTCTCAAAGGCTTAGGGCCCTGGACCTACTGCAGAGGAACGCCCTCAGTCTGACTGTGTGTCTGCCGGCCAGACACCTGACCCAAACGTCTGCAAACAGAGCCTCTCACACTAGGCGGGAGATCTGGCTCAACCACCTGCTCGGGATGTTTTCAGGCTGACTCTGCTCCAGACTCCCTTTGTTATTTCTGCTGGGACAGACACCGGCGCATGGAAGACTCAGCGATACAAGTGCACATGTTAATGAGTTAAGGGTGCCTACCAGGATGCATGTGAATCCCGGCTTCCCAACCCCCAGGCCGCACAGCATAAGGTGAGCTGCCGGCGAATGAGCAAGGGAATCTTCTCTTGCATCACCGCCGGGGCTACACCTCCTGCCCAACCCCCACACACCCCCAACCCCCGTCTGTGGAAAAACTGTCTTCCAGGAAATTAGTCCCTGGTGCCAAAAAAGGTTGGGGGCTGCTGATGTAAATTACACAGGGTGCTGGACCAAGCCTCCAGACATAATAAAAACCTCTTGGGTGGACATACATTCCTTTTATCTCAAGACATCCTTATTTTAAGATGAGGACACTGAGGCCAGAGAGGTTAAGTGACTTGCCCAAGGTCTCGTGGGTACTCAGGAACAGAATCCAGGTTTCTAACCTGGGTGTTCAGACTCTACATGTGACATCAGGTTAAAATGAATATCCAGGATCAGCCAGGAAGGGAGAGGAGTCACCAAGGGCAGCTTGAGGGTGGCAGTGCTGGGAGACAGTCCCACCCTTGAGCTCGGTGGTGGCAGTTCTGAGGGCTCTGTTAGAGCCCCGGGTCTACTAGGCTCTATCCCCTGCTCACCCAGCAGCTGCCCTCGGAGACACCGCCCAACCACCAGCCTCCTAAAACAGTGTCTCCCGAAGTGTGTCCTGTCAGCGCAATGCTTCTCCAACTTTAGAGAACACACGGATCGCCTGGTGAGCTCGTTAAAACGCAGATTCCATTCGGGAGTCCCAGGGTGAGGCCTGAGGTCCTGCCTTTCTAACCAGTGCCCATGGATGCTGATGCCCTGGTCCGGGGCCAGACTTTGAGTAGAGAGGCCTCAGAAATGTGATACATTGAAAGGGTCCGTGGGTGGATTTTTTGAGAACATCTGGACTAAATGAAATCAAACCAGTTTCATTACTGCAGGACTTCTCAGAGCTTTTACGCTGTTGGTGAGCACAGCTACTCTCCAAGAGGAACAGATAATGCAAACGCGGTGTTATAACCAGAGAAAGGCTAACGACGTAACTAGGGCGCGTTGGTACAGTTTGGTTTACAAAGAGGGAACAAAACATGAGTAATATTATACATGCATTCCCCCAACTTACCTTGGTTACAGTGTTCCACGTGGCAGTGCATGCTCAGCCTGACTGGGCCCTCCCCTTTCCCACGTTCTCCTGTGGGGTGTGTGGGCACTGCCTGTTTCCTCCAACCGGGCACCCTGCTCCTCCGCCCTCCCCTGCTCTGCGCAGCTCTGTGCTCAGAAGACAAGGGCTGGGTGGAGAACGCGACCCGCAGGAATACCTTTCGCAAACACGGACGGTCCAGGCCGCAATGATCCACAGCGAGATGCTGAACACCAGCAGCACGGTGCCAGGGCAGATGGTCATGAGGGTCTTCATGACGAAGCGGGTGTTGAAGTTGATCTTGTTGAGGGCCCCGATGCTGCGGGACGAGGCGTCCGTGAAGAGCTTGCTGTGCAGCAGCATGACGCGCGCGATCAGGTACAGACGCAGGAACATGGGGATGGACAGGATGATGTCCACGTCGGCCTCCGCCCGTGAGGGTGTGTAGGAGAAGGCCAGGCGAGCCGTCCAGAAGAACTTGTACTCGCCGGGGATGGGGTGGATGGCGCACACCAACATCTCCAGACTGATGTAGAGGATGCGCTCATAGGTCATGGCTATCCGCCAGTCATCTGCACCATTGTCAATCACGAAGAGCTGGTGAGAGCAGAGAGCCCGTTAGTGTGGCCAAGGTGGAGCCCGCACTGCAGGAGGCGGGACAGGGCAGCTGGCCCACATCAGGCCGCTCTCTGGAGCCCTGCTTGTGTGGTGAGCGCCCTGGGAGGGGAGCAGGGAGGCCTGGCTGAGACAGTCTCTCTGGGGGCTTCCGTTTCTGTACATTGCTTCCCAAGGTCCCTTCCCGCTGGAAGGTGCCCCCAAACTGGCTGTTTCGTGAGCGGGAGGAAGGACAACTCACTCATATTAAAAACAGTTTCCAAGCTCCTACCAGGCCCTGAGCTAAGCCCTGGAGGGGAACCCTTTGTGAGTGAGCCGACACAGGCTGGCACAGACTCTCCCCATTCAGGGAACCCACAGTGTCCGCTGGCAGCGCCCTGCTCTCACTCGGAGCAGTGGGGTGCTTGTGTTGTGGGCCCTGAAGAGGAGCTGCCGGGGTCTGGACCAGATCCTAACGCTAACTAGGTCTGTGACCTTGGGCACCTCTGCAAACCTCTCTGTGGCTTGCTTTGCTCCTCTGGGGACAGCGATAACACCCGCAGCTGCATGGTAGTCAAAGTGAGCCGGCAGTGGGCCACTGTGTACAGAGTGCAGAGGGCCCTGCCAGCACCCAGTAATGTTCTGTAAGTATTAGCTATTATTTTCTTTAGCATTATTAATGCCCGGGGTCTCCAATGTTTACAAAATAAGGGCTGGACTCTGTGATGTCTAATTTCCCTTCCAGCCCTAACTTCCATGAAGCCGAGATTCCTGCTGTCATGCCAGGAGGAAGGACAAAGCAGCTGAAACCAGCACCAACTGAGCACCTGCTGTGTGCCCGGCCCAGACTTGGGGTGTTGGGGTTCAGGTGCAGGGAAGGGCCCAGGCGTTGCTCTCGAAGAGGTCCCACCTGGAGGACTCGGGGTTGAACAAAACAGCTCTGAGCGTGAGGAGCGGCGAGGGGAACCATGGGGGGCACTATGAGAGCAACTGGATGAGGGGCCAACCTCAGCCCAGGTGGCTCTCGTTAGGAACGTGCGATCTCTGAACAGGAGAGGGCGCCCAGCCCAGCGCCCAACCCCGACTTCCCCAGGGCCGCCGAGCCCGGCCGTGTCTAGACACAAGTGTCCACCATCCGTGGAAATAACAAAGACCTAACGGCTGCTCAAGTGTTCTGTCTTCCCCTAAGAGTCACCAAAAGGCCAAGCCTTGGCAACGTGACTGGCTGGCCAAACTCTTCAAATACAAAATGAAAACCATCCACCCCATCTATAAGAAAGAACTGCGTCAGGTTACTATAGTAACTGGGTTCACTCTGGGAAGACACTGAAGCGACGAGTCACGGATCCCTTTGAGTCCCTAGTGGGGAACAGATGGTACGCCAGCCCAGTTAAAGGGAGGGCACATCGTACTGCCCAGCCCGACAGGGGGGTTCCAGACCAGGGCAGTACCGCCACTGCCTCTCTGGTGCCTGGCTTCTGTTTCAGTTTCCTGGTGCACTGTGGGTGGGGCAACCTGCAGCGCAGAACTGGAGGACGGTGAGCCAGACTGAGGTCTCACACATCCATCTATCAGCTGTGTGATCTCAGGCAGGTCACACCACCTCTCTGAGCCTGTTTCCACATCTCTGTGATGGGATTATTAACCTTGACCCTGCCCACTTATGGGATTAGTTAGGATCCAATATTACAGATAATAAGACAGAATGTGCTTTACTAACTACTCTAATAATGTGAGGGATTATTAAGCCGCAGCCCTGGAGAGCATTCATACTGTTGGGGGCGGGGGGCGGGTGTTGAGTGCGGGTTGGGGGTGTATGAATGGCAGGTAGCCACTTCATGCTGCAGACTGAGAGGTTCTGCTCATTAGGGCGCCGATGCAGGGATCTGTGGACATGCAGGGTGGGCAATATATCTCAGAAAATTCCATTGCTGTTCCTTATGAGAACACCCTGTGCCTGCTCCCATCTGACCCTTGGAAGCACAGCTCTCTAAGCATATCAGATAACAGACACCCTGCCCTGCTGTGTCCTCACTCAGCATCCTGCTCATTCCTTGCAGATCACAAATCTCAGTTGTGAATGTATCCGTGTTTACTCGGTTCTCGTCTGTTTTCCCTAGGGCAGTGGTTCTCGGTCTGGCTGCGTATTAGAATCGCTTGGAGAACTTGCTTGAAATACCCACGCCTGGGCCACGCAGACCAAGCAAACCTAGATGTCTAAGCTCCCTCTCTAGGGCTCAGTTTCCTCCTCTGAGGAAGGAGGGCTGGAGCAGAAGCGGTGTCTTCTGCCCCGAGGGGCCGCACTTCTGTAGCCGCATGTGGCCCCTCTGGCTTGGTGCTTCCTGCCTCGTGTGTGTTCTCAGGGCACATGAGCTCTCTGGACGCAGGACCCGTGCCTGGCTCACCTGGCCTCTCGCCAATGCCCAAGACTGTGCCTGACGGCCGGTAGAATTATGGTGAAGAAAGTAGGTGGATGACTGTGTCATAGGAAGAAAAGGAGATTGCCAGCGGCCCTTGTTAACCACTCAGAATGGAGATTCCTGTAGAAAACTCATTCCTAAGCCTGTGACAAGTGAAGTCCCTGACGATTCAGCTTATGCTGTGGGAAAGATACCTTCCTATTCCCAAAAGTGGTCCAATCTGGAATAAATTGTCCCAGGTGACCTTCAAGCCTTAGGAAGTTCTGGAGTTAATCTACAACCAGGATCGTGAGTATCGCTGGACCAGAGGAGTAAGGGGGGCTGTGCAAGCAACTCCAAAAAAGGAGCTGTCCTCCCATACATTTGGTCTCAGCCACCCGCCCAGCCCTAGTTCTAGAGCAGCCCAACTGTTTGCCCCGATGAATTCTGAAAGAGTTCCAGGGTGATGTGGACCGGACTTGGCACGGTTCCCTCTGGCCTGCCACAGAGCAGAAGCCTCAGAGGCCTGGGGCCGACAGACGAGTTTCCTCCCGACCTAGCCTGGGTTTGCCCCTTGTGTGCTGGCTTCCCTGGGTGGGGAAGGAAAGCCATAGCCTCCAAGTTGCTGAGTCTGCCTCCTAATCCTAAAACAGAGATTTCACTCACGTGGGATATGGCCACCCTGAAGATGCTTCCGTGCCAAGGCCTATGGTCTCCTGCAAGTCCCACACTTTCCCCAGATAGTGCCCTGAACGGAGCTGGCTCCAGACCTAATCCTTCTGCCACTTAACTGAGAGCCTGTGGTATAATTCTGAGAGCTTTGAGAGCTTTGGAAAGATGTTATGTAATAGAGCAATCCCCAACTTGCCTTCAAGGAGCTTGCACTTACAAAGGAGAACGAACCAACTCAATGTGCTTCAACTCAACTCAATTCAATAAAAACAATTAGCAGGAACCAAACAGTACTTGAAATTTGCTAAGAGTGCATCGTGAGTGTCCTCACACACGCAAAAAAGCAATGATGCGAGGTCACAGATATGCTCGTTAGCTTGAACATGGTGACCATTTAACAATGTATATGTAATGAAATGATCGCATTGTACACTTTAAATATACACAATCTTATTTGTCAATTGTACCTCAGTAAAAAAGAATCAACTAGGTGAGGACCCTGTGGAGATATAAATATGAGTCAGACTCATATCCCACAAATCAGCCCTCAATCTCAGGTGGCTCTAGCAAGGGAGGCCCATCGTAAAAGGCTTCTGGGGCAGGATGGGGTTTTAGTGGTGCCTGGCAGGCCTGTGTCGGACAAACCTCATGTGGCAGCTCATCCAAATGGCCAGTCTCCTCCCATCCCATTCGTTTGCTTCTTCACATGTGACTCTGCCTCTCCCAGCAAGAGGTACAGTGTATTTCTCAACCCCTTGAATTTGAACTTGGCCATGTGCGTACTATGGCCAATGAGACATGAGAAAATGTAATGCAGCAGCGGTTTGAAAAATGTCACCACCGTGGAGCTTGCTTTTGGCAGCCAGGCATGCGAGTGAGGCCGTCTTCAACCAGCTGCATGACAGGGGCACCCCCCCGTGAGGCCAGCAGAAGGACAGCTGCACTGAGCCCAGCCCGGTTGCCAACACGCACAATCATGAGCTAAACGATTATTGTCTTAAGCCATTAATGTGGGGGGTACTTTGTCGTGCAACAAATCTAGTGAATAACAAAACTAGCTCATGCACTTACTTAGCACATGTATTAGAAGGGGTGAGTAAGTTGCCCAACGTTTCCATTTTAGCTTGTCCTGCCTTTGCCCTGGAAGGAACTCCACCCCCACGGCTGATCAGGCGGGGCCGGCCAGTCGTTTTAAGTCACTGGGTAACTGGAGGGAGAGGGGTCATGATCAAGGGGCATGGCAGCTTCCCCACCCGCTGGCCGCACTGTTTCCTATATCAAAGAACAACTCAGAGTATTCTAAAAGTTATTTTGCTGGCCATTTAATGATTTTGCATACGAAGTGTTTCTCCCGTGTGAAGAAGTCAGCTGGCAAACTGAACCAAGATATAAAGGCAAACAGAACTTACTGGGTGTGGGGGAGAGAAAACTTCAGAGAGTCTGGGAACCATGAGCCTGGTCGGGAAAGTTTGGTGGTAAAATGATTTTCCCGGCAGCTAGCAAAGAGGTCCGGGTGGGTATTCCGTCCTTGAATCAAAGGTATCAGAGAAAACAGCTTCAGTTATGTATGGATTCTTCAGGCCAGGTCCGCCTGCTTCCCTTTTAGAGTTTCTCAGTTCCCCATGGAGGCGTCAACTCTGACAGGCCATCTGGTCGCCTCCAGACAAGTCAGTTCAAGCGGAATTTCTGGAGCTGCAGGGCCCAGGACAGGCCACCTTGACAGGGAGACAACTAGCCTAGAACCTCCAGCGGCAGTCTGACGGAGGGCTCGCTTTCGGGCCGCAGGCGCCCAGCCTTTTCCCTGGAAGCACATGGGAAACCTGCCTTTTCCTTTTCTGGTAAATAGGTTTGAAGTTGACTCATTGGATTCACTAGTTTCCCCATTCTATTTCGAAAGCCCGAGGCCTTTCAGGTTCTTTATTTAAGCAGTATCTTTCATTAAAATGTTCTCAGCTGTTAGGGGAGATCCTGCTTAGACATTCTGACCAATTTGAAAAACTTTCATTCTTCTGCAACTATGAATTTCCTTAAATTATAGGAGAGAAAATGGAAAAGGCCTTTTGTGTCTCTATTGTTCTCTCTCTGTGAAAGAAGAACTCCAGGGAAAATTCCCATCATTAAAAATATATATAGGTATGCAGGAAAAAAGTAAAAGGGAAAAAAAATGAAAGATTTTCTTAAAACCCAGTAATAATATATTTATTTTTTTTCCAACTCCCTGGAGCATGTATTCGGCATGTACACCATTACTATGGGGGTTTCCATGGAAACGACATCAAAAGTCCTGTAATACCTAATTAGGTTTCCCCGAGGACAAGAGCTGATTGCCAGTGATGAAATGAACTCCTCGATTTTGCAGTAATGGTTATCATAAAATTTCCAGTCAGCAAATGCACCACGGAACCAGCTGAAGAAAGGGAGGCAGGAAAAAAGAAAAGCAAAGGTAGGAACAGGAACCTCTAGAAGAGGCTAGCAAGTAAGTGAGCTGTCAGAAAAGTCTGATTCTACCACGGAGACTCTCAGAGGGCTGGGGTCCAAGCAAGGCAGCTCCATCTTTCTAAGAAGGAACCCTCCCCTCTGAAACTGCTGGGATGCGCCGAGCCGAATGGCATTTGGCCGCGTGTGCTCTCCCGTGGTGTGCTCTCCCGTGGTGGCTCTCCCGTGGTGGCTCCCCGGCCTGGCTGGGCCAGGACTCCCCTCAGTGCCCCAGCAGAGCTCACCCGCGGCCTCCTGCAGTGTGTGTGAGGACCCGTGAGTCTGAAGTTTTGGGGCACAGCCAGAGCCCAGTGGGGACCACAGATACTTTCCTATCTATCCCCAGTCCTCAGACAGTGAAAGCTAAGTTACAGTAGTTGAGAAAGCCAGTGTTTTTCTCTCCCATATACAAGAAGTTCCTGATCCCTGACCACAGCTCCCGTGGGGATACCACATCCTGCCACTAAGTCATGGGCAGGTCCCTTCCCTCTCTGGTCCTCTGATTGTTCCTCTGTAACGTGAAGGGTTGGACCCAGATTGCAGTTTTCCACTTTCTCTGAGCTGTGGAGCCACTGCTTCTAATGAGGCTTTTCATGTAAGCCCAATATGGAAACAGGCGAACGCAGGCCCGTGCTAGTTGAAAGGGTAGAGACAGCATTCAGAGGCCAACTCACCCACCGCCTCTGCCAGCCCAGCTCTCCATGCTGGCCCTGCGCCTCTCTCCAGAACCGTTGGATGACCCAGCTAGCCTCTGGCCGGAATGAGGGACAAGGTGCCGTGCTGGACATAAAGGTGCTCTGGGTCTAGTTCAAGAAAGGCTGGATGCACAGGCATGCAGCTTACCTACATCAGTCGGTTCATTCATTCACTCACTCGTTCATTCACTTATTATTTCATTCATGCAGCATAGACTGAGTCCATATCATGTGACGACCACTGTGCTAAGCTCTGGGGATGTAGCAAGAACAAGCAGACAAGGCGTCTGTCCTCATAGAGCCTAGATTCCAGTGGAAAAAAACAGATAATAACTGGGTAAACCATTTCATTTCACTGAGCGATGCCTGCCAGGAAGACTCGGACCGGGGCAAGGAAATGAGAGCAGTCTGGGTGGAGGCAGTGCGGTCTGAGGCAGGCACCCCGGGCAGGCTCTCTGAGGAACAGACCTTTGAGGGAAAGGGAAGTCCTGCAAAGGCATGCATCACGAGTCCCCTCGGGGACAGCACGTGCCAAGGCCCAAGACAGGACGGAACTCGGGGAGTTTGAAAGGTGAAAGAAAGAAGGCCGATGCAGGAAATAAATGAGGGTGGCACCAGATGAGGCCACGAAGGTAGCAGGGCCCAGGTCCCTGGGGCCGCGGAGGCCGTGAGAGGAGCCGCACGGAAGGACAGGGAGCCCACAGGCCCACCCCCACCAGGGCACGTGCACTTCATCACCACTTTCTGAAGCCAGACTGTCGCAGGTTAAACTGAGGACTGCATTGGCCTGCTTGGACTGCCATAACAAAGTACCACAGACTGAGTGGCTTAAACGACAGAACTCTGCTTTCTCACAGTTCTGGAGGCGGGAGTGTGAGGTCCAGGGGCCATTGAGGCCGGGCCCGGGTTCCTGGCTTGCACATGCTGCCTTCTCACCACTTGCTCACGTGGCAGAGACCTCACTCTCTCTCTCCCTGTGAGTCCACAGTCCTAACAGATTAGGCCACTCTTGGGGTATCATTGCCTCTTAATTACCTCCTGGAGACCCCTTCTCCAAACATGTCACATGGGGTGAGGCCTTCCACGTGTGAATTTGGGGGAAATGATTCAGTCCATAGTTGTGTCCTTATACGTCAGGATCACCCTGCAGGCCAAATGCAGGCCAAGCCAGGTGATTTCGCACGTGCTGTTTCATCAAAACCGTAAGACCTTCCTGCAAGGAAGTGATACTAGGCCCATTTTGCAAATGAAGAAACTAAAACGCAGAGGGGCTGAATCGGTTTCCCAGGGCCCTGCAGCACCCCGGGTGCCCCCAGGCCCTGGGCCCTGTCACTGTTGAGCAGACCCATATGTTGGAGACGAGCCAGTTTCTGCTTCACCTGGTTTTACTCTAAACACACACACGCACACACACACCTCAAGCTCCCTCTTCAAAATGTTCATTTCTCAAAAAAGTCTTCAGTGACCACAGAATCAATATACCGTTAGAATAGGCTGGATCTGCACCCACACTCGATTAGCGATCCAGATTGGTCTGTTCACGAAACAAAGGCAGCTGCTTTCATTTCCACAGACAGACTATCCACGTGTCTACTTTCCCATCCTCCTCAGGGGAGAGCTGTGGTGGAGTTCCCACTGGGGAGGACCCATCTTTGCTTAGGAGCCACCTACATACCCAAGCATATTTGCTAATGAAGATTTCTTTTGGGCAAAGTTGGGGTGGGATCGGTGGAGACCAACACAGGGCTTCATTCATCTGCCCTAGAAATGAACAGGAACATCAGAGGTTGGGGATTGTGGGGCGAGGGTCCAGGAGGAGAGGGGAAATGGCTGAGGAGCACCTGGGGCCACTCAGGAGTAGGACAGAGCCCACTCAGGAGCAGCGGGAACAGTCATGAGACTTTACGAACAAGAGTACGCCAAGTCCAATGCTGTGTTATTTGTTGTGCACCAGCAACATCACCCCTTCCCCTTGCTCTCGACCCACAGAAAAGTCCGCTAACACCAAGGCCTCGATCACGGGTCGTGTAGGTATGAAGGGACCAGGAGGGGAGCCAGTGCCTGCAGAGGTCACTTTGTGCAGAATAGAGCTGGAGAATTCAGAAGCCGCAACAAAGGAGCCACCAAAAGAGAAATGAAGCTCCCAAGAACACCCAGAGACCATGAGGAGACATGGGTCCCCACCTTGTGTGGGGTGAGAGTTCAAGCCCAATGCTATTTGAAGCAGGAAGAGCAAGGTGACACTGTCCAACGCTTGGTGACAGTGGCCACACCCAGGTATCACAATGTGCTCCACCTCATCCATCTTCCACCTTGTGGCAAGAACAGATATTCTAAAATGCAAACCAAACTGTTACTTCCCTTCTTAGAGCCCTTCATGGCTCCCCAGACCTTTCAGAATCAAGTCCAAACTCTTAACTGTACTTCTCTAAACAGCCCCCGCCCCCACCAGCCTGACATCTCATTCCAGCCAAACCAAGTTACTGATGATTCCTGAACTTCTGTCCATTGGAGTTCATACAGGCTGTTCCCTCTTCTCAATTTCTTCACCAGGGAGCTCCTTCTCTCTCGAAGATACAGATTAAGCATCTCCTTTGCATACATCTTGGCGGGCCTCTTCCCAACCCCAGACCGGATTAAGTGTCCTCCCTGGGGATTCCCTAGTCCCTGTGCCATCACAGAGAAAACCCCCAGATAGCAGCTAGATAGCCCAAGGGTCTGAAGTGCTAGACCCAATTTCAGGGGAGGGGGGGAGGGGGGAGGGGGGAGGGGTCGGGGGGGGCCTCTCCGTCAGACACTGGGATTGCAGCCTCGCAGGGTCCCAGGATGTGAGCTGCATGCTTTGCAGGCATCATCTCATTTGGTCCTAACCAGGGCTGTGAGAGAGGCATTATTATTCCCATTATACAGATAGGGAAACTGAGGCTCAGAGAAACTAAAGGCCATACAGTTAATAAGGGGCAGGCCTAGGCTCTAAGGTCAGGGGGACATGTTCTAAAGCCCACAGTCTTGACCACTGTGTTCTTGTCTCAGGCTATGCAAGGTGGGCTTGGTGGGCTGACCCTGGGTGTTTTTCCTCCTCGGGCCAGGCCAGGTGGTGTTTCTGGGTCTCTACGTACCTTGGCAGATCAGGGAGTTACACGGTTTCTGAGCACCTGGTAAGTCTGGGGTGAGAAGAATCGTTTTTCTCAACAGGAAGTTTCTGGTAAGTTTCTATTTCATTTTGACACATGAAGGATCCTGCTGAACGTTTGTGGATTAACAGTGTGACCACTGGGGCTGCTGGAACCCCGATCCACTGTTACTCGAACCTGTGGCCGCTGCGGGGGGCGGGCAGGATGCTTCTGAACCCTGGCTCAGAGGGCGTTTTTGCAACTAAAAATAAGGAGGTTTCAGGATTGCACAACAACTCGAGGTGCTGAAGAACCCGGTCAGGCCAGGTGGTAGTGGTGTGTGGGGACTGTTTGCCTTTCCCCAGCTGACTAATGCCCTTCAGTTCATGCTCAGTGACTAGCTGACACCCCTCACACGAGTTTCCTGAACCCCAGTGGAGGGGCCCTGCAAACAGTAGCCCAGTGTCCGTTCTGACTCTCTAGCTTGGTCCAAAGTGACTTTCTTTACCCTGACCCTCCTAGCCCTCACAACAACCCCAGAGAAAGGTGCTGTGATTGTTGCTGCTTTATAGATGAGTCCACATCCCCAAGGCTCCACAGCAAGGGAGTGGTGGTGACAGGATTTGAATCCAGAGTCCACACTCTCAGCTACTAAGCCTCTTGCACTCCCGGCTGAAGCCGGTGGCCCACCTGCTCGTGGGTGCCCAGTGCCCTCGCTCCCACAGGGCTCCTTCCACAGAGACAGAGCTTCTGCTGGGCACCGTGTTCAAGAAACACGGGCTGCCCAAATGAACAGGCAAACGGTGGCAAACGGTCTGAAACTCTAACAGGTAAAGGCGACAAAACTGTCAGTGTGACTATAAAAAAAACACGTTTTCATTGTTCACCATTTCTATAATTCTCCCAAGGCAAAATAGCCTTTTGTAGCATATGCACAAGATATGGAAGGAAACCAAAGAATATTTAAAAGAGAACTGCTAATAAGAAAACAAAACACAACACACCAAACTGGGAACAATCCGAATGCACCTCAGCAGGGAAACAGTTGGATAAGTAATGGTGGGACCTATTTGTACTGACTTAGAAGATGCTTATGATGAATATTAAGTAAAAAGAGAAAACTGCAGCACAATGGGTATAGTGCGATTCCTCTTTTTAAAAAACACAAACATAAAAAATCCTACATATGTTGATATATTTTTCATGTGGACACCCACACATAAAATGGGGTAAAGGTTCTGTTTAATCACCACATGGTTAATGCCAGTCCCTCTGGGGAGGTGGGGGTTGGGAATCTGGGGAAGTATTGATTGTTTTCTTTAATAATTTGAACATACCTCTATGTTAAAACAAGCCCATGCTGCTTTTGTAATTTTGAAAACCCAATAAAGTATTTCTTAAAATAATTGCCCTGGGGAAAGCCTCTAGTTGAGCTTAATGGGGATGTTTTAAGCACGGCCATTCTTGGAGAGATGATGGGCTCCGCTCCTCTCCCTGCACTGTAATTTTCTAGGCAGAGCTTCAAAGCCCTCAGGAGGCCCCGCCCCAGGATTCTGTGAGCAAAGCCCAGCTGGAAGGTGTTAATAGCTGGGCTCATCTCACAAGGCTCCGTCCCCCACCCCACCAAGGCCAATTTCATTACCTGTTCCTTAGCCCTTCTGACTAAAACACCCTGTGAATATAGCTCGAATGTACAAAAATTGAACAAAGGCACTTAGTTCAAGGCCCACCTCTCGTACACATTTACACTGCAGGTGCTGAAAGCTGCATTCATCAGCAGAAGGCTCACCGGGGCTTGGCCACAGTATGCCACGTGCAGCGCCAGGCTCTGTGGTCACAGCAGAGACTCGGATGCGAGTTTCTGCCTGACTGAGGCCAGAAGTCAACAGAAGTAAACAAAGATAAGGCCATGGAAGTGACCAGCTTGGCAACGAGGGGCAAAGGAAAGATGGTCACTATTTGCAATTCAGGGTCCTGTGACGCTGTGTTGCTGGTACCCACACCTGGTGCTGCCCTGGACCCAGGCACGGGGCTCCCGCGCTGCCCGCTCCCCACTAGAGGGCCATGCTCCATCTCTCTAAGACTGGATAGTGAGAAGCTGGGAAAATTCCTTGGTATGTAGAACAGGGAAACTGAGACACAGGGGAACACAACGGCTGAGCAATTCACAGCCAGGAGCAGATGGCCACATGATTGCCGGACAGGCGGCAACACTGGGAGAACAAGAATCTCACCCCCAGGGTAATCTGTCCTCCTCTGGCCTTTCCTCCCTGGAGATGACATCTAGGCCTCAGTTGTGCTTCAGCTCCAGGCCCAGAAAAGCAGCAAAACCAGGTGGGCTGCACCAGAACCAACTGCAATGACTGAAGGCCCCTGCCCTGCCACCAACTGATCAGGAGACCGTGACCCTGAAAGGGCACATTCGGGGAACTGAGGAACATTCTATTGAATCCTCCTGAGACCTCCCCTTAGATGCCTACCTGCAAGAGAGAGATAAAAGCTTCAAGACAAAGGACCCAGGGGTGCTGTGTGCTCTCCCTCTGGGGAGCATCTGGTGCCATTTCCCTTTTCTCTTCCCTGACCCCACTTCTTTCTTCACAGGCAGGAGTCTCCTAAACTCTAAGGCAACGGGCAGCTGGCAGCTTGACCCAGGCTAATCCTGTGAACCTGTCCCCAAAGCCCCCTCTTCTCTGACCTCTCAGTGAGCTGAGGCAGGCCAGACGAGGCTCTCCTGTTGCTTCTTCTATGCTAGGCCCTTCCTTGTGTCACGGTCCCCAGCTTCAATAAACGTACCCTCATAGTCACCTGGACTCGTGTTGTGAAATCTTTCCTGCAAAAAGTCAAGAACCCGCACACTACTGACTGGCCCTGGGCAGACCACTCAGGCCCAGGCTCCTGTCTGGTCTTGCCTCCTCTGGCTACACCTCTCCCCAGGAGCTGATGGGGGAACTCAAGAGTGGGAAAATTTTAGCTTAAGGTATAGTTAATAAGCATGTAGACAGCTATTATTTCAGGAACTGCCGGATGGCCCACCCTGACTCCAGGAGACCACCAGCGATTTACCTTTGTGCTCCAGAAAAAACCAGAAGCAATCAGGGTGGCATCTGAGCCGCTGTGTTCCAGGGAGAGACAGTCTGCTGCCCAGGACACAGGACACAGGACACAGATAAAGAAAATGACCAGACAGTGATGAAAGGACCTTAGGGAAACTGCCGGAAGGCAGCTTTATCTGATTAACCTCCTTCCTGGATTCCAAACCCCTTACCTACACTTTTTTCCCTCCTTATAAAAAGGCTGGCTTGAAAGGAAAGGGAAGATGGTCTGTTAGGGTGCAAACCCTCTGTCTTTTCAGATCGCTGACCATCTGAACGAAGCACCACAAAGATTCAATCCCTAGCTCTGCTTATTGGGTCTGGTAGCACAAACGCCAGCTTTTCCAGATTCAGAGCCCAGAGCCCACAGTCAAGGAGCCCTTGCAACCCACACTTCGAATATCCAGGACCCCAAGTTCCCTGTCTGAGCCTGCTTCCAGGGCTCTGCGTCCAGGACTCACAGTGCCTCTTTGCCTGTCTGTCCCGACAGGCAGACCATGGCTGCTTGTAGGTGTAGCCTTAAGCCTGAAGGCGGCCAAAGGGCAGCTGGGCTGGTGGCAGCGTAGGGGAGGGCATTGGACAGACCTTGGGCCTGAGGGCTGATGAGTCCACAAGAATCCTCAGGGTACTGGATGAGCCAGAACAAAAGAGCAGGGGCTTACTAGGGGCTGAGAGCTGGAGACCTGGGTGTCTCCATCTGAGGCTGCCCCCAGGGCCCTGGATATATCAGAGATGCGTCTGTCTGTAGTCCTTTCTGACTATCTGGGGTATGTATATATTGCAGCAGCAGCTATATTTTCTAGACGGCTCCAAGAGCAGACAAACAGGACCCTGATATTCCCTCTCAGATAGCCTGTCCTCCCTTCTTCCTCCCTTCTGTGTAGACCTGGGCTTCCAGACTCACTCTAAAGTGGGTTCTGCAGAACACCTGTCTTGTAGGAAGCACCAAAAAAAGGGGATCCAGTGGTCAACATTTGGGAAATGTCTCTGGGAGGTTCACAAGGTTCATTTACATATTAAAGGGTCTGAGAAATCGTCAAGAAAAAAGAAAATGGGTCAGTTTTGAAATGTAGTTTCTCAAACCTATCTGACCATGACACTTATTTTGGAATAACACCTACTAATGTTTCAAGGAAAACTGGAGAGCAGTGAGTGTGGGGCATTCACTGTACCAGATGGTGAAGTTCATACTTGGGTCATCTGTGCTTCATTAGAACCAAGCAGTCTTCCCAAAAGGCACCAGCTACTCCCCTGCTGAGCATACCAAAGCCACCAAACCAGTCGGTGTCAACCAGCGCTATCCATGGCCTCCCATAGCCAGGTGCACCCCCATGCCTCATAAATGTTTCACTTAACAAGGATACAATACTTACTAGGTTCCAGTCACTGTTCTCAGTGCTTTACAAATGTTACCTCTTAACAATGCTGTGTAGTGGGCCTTATTATATTTTCCCCATTTAAAGAGGAGGAAACCGAGGCACAATAAGGGTAAGTGACTTGCCCAAGGTCACACAGTTGGTACGTGGTAAAGCCAGGATCAAACCCAGGCAGTCTGGCTCCAGAGTCCGTGCGTATTAGTTTCCTGTTGTTGCTACAACAAATCAGCACAAGATTGGTGACCTGAGAAAATACAGACTTATTCTCCTCCAGTTCTGGGGGCCAGAAGTCTGAAATCAGGCTCACTGGACTAAGTCCGACTGTCAGGAGGTCCTGACTCTTTCAGAGGTTCTGGGGGGCATTTGTTCCCGTGTCTTTTCCAGCTTCCAGAGGCTGGCCACCTTCCCTGTCTCCCACCCCTTCCTCCCATCACTCCAGCCTCTGGCTTCATCTGTTGCATCTCCGACTTCCTCTTCTGTGGTCAAATCTCCCTTTGCCTCACTTTTATAAGGACACCTATGGTTACATTTAGGACCCACCCAGAAAATCCAGGATTATCTCCCCATCTCAAGATCCTGAATTTGACCACATCTGCAAAGTTGCTTTTGCTGCATAAGGTAACAGTCACGGATTTTAGGGATTGGGATGTGGATATTTGGGGGCCATTATTCACCCTATTACACTCTGCTTTCAACCATTGTGCTACGTAAATTTAATTTTCCCAACAATTGTGGGAAGACATTGTCATTATCCCTATCTTAGAAATTAGAAGAATAAGGCTCCAAGAAGTCACATGAGCTACAAGGTCCACCCAGGTAATAAGCAGCTCAGCTGAGATAGATGGGGGTGAGTTTCTCCTGTCCCTCTGCATCTGCCGCTTGGAGAAGGCACAGGACAGGAGGGGCCTCGAGGGTTCTCGAGTAGGTGCTGCTTTTGTTACCCTCCAGAAGAAACACGCTGCTCCGCTCACATCCTGATCCCACTGAAAACCTCATGAGAGCTATGGATTTGCCTTCCTGGGAACAAGGTACACGAACACATCATATTTTGCAGATGGTTTCTGGGAGGTAACAGACCCCAGGTTACAAACGCTTGCTCTAGAAAAAAGGATCTTAAAGTGGTATTTGCATGCCCGTGTTCACAGCAGTATTATTCATAATTGCCAAAAGGTGGAAACCACCCGAGTGTCCACTGGTGAATCAATGAATAAGCAAAATGTGGTATACGCATACAATGGAATATTATTATTCAGCCTTAAAAAAGAAGAAGCTTACATAGGCTACAACATGGATGAGCCTTAAGGACATTATGCTAAGTAAAATAAGCCAGTCACAGAAGACAAACACTGCAGGATCCCACCTACGTGAGGTGCCCGGAGTAGGCAGACGCACAGTGACAGGAGACAGAGGTGATGGCCAGGGCTGGGAGAGGAAGGCGTGGGGGCGGAGTTTCAGCTCCGCAAGACGAAAAGAGTTCTGGAGACTGGCTGCACCGCGACGTGAATGTGCCCAGCACTGCCACCCGTAACACTTGAAAATGATTACGATGGTACATTTTATGTTATGCGTATTTTATCACAGTTTTTACCAAACAACACTTGCTTTAAACTCAGAGCTCTCACAGGGTAGGGGTCAGTCTCACCCCTTCTTATGGCTGGTCCCAATAGCTATCTGCCTGGGACAGGTGAAGGGGGTTCTCCTGCTGCCCCCAGCCGAGGTCCGGCACTTCTAGAAGCCCTGCACACCGGCAATTAAACAGCTACCCCAGGCTTCGTTAAAAACAGAAACAATGAAAGCACTGAGAGTTGAGAGCAGGGTGAGATGATGGGGTGAGAGTAAGTGTGGGCACTGCTGTGGTGAAGAATGGGTGCTGTCACCCCTGGAAAGGGGTTCGAAAGGGAACAAGGGGCCCTGATGCTATGGTTAGGTAACTTGAGGCCCCTCCAACTTGAGATTGACCCCATGCCTCTCCCATGGCTGCAGGTGGACAGGAGAGTAAGAAGCTGGGGAAATTCCTTGGCAAGTGGAATAGGGAAACTGAGACGGGGAGCTGAACACAGTGGCCGAGCAACTTACGGCCCATCCTAAAGGTCACTCCTCCCATGTAATGACATCCGGGCCTCAGTTGTGTTTCCGCTCCAGTCCCAAAGAGCAGCAAGAGCAGGTGGGCCACACCAGAACCAATGGCAATGAATGAAGGCCACCCCCTGCCCTGCCACCGACCAATCAGGAGACCGTGACCCTGTGAGGGCACGCCTGGGGAACCAATGACTAGACCACCAAAACCCTCCCCTGAGACCTCCCCTCAGATTCCCAGCTGCAGGAGAGAGATGAAAGCCTCAAGAAAAAGGACTCCTCTGGGGAGCAGCCCCCCACTCCCTTTCCCTTCTTCTTCCCCCACGTCTTCCCCACAGGCAGGCATCTCCTAAACTCCCAGGCAATGGGCGTCTGGCAGCTTGTCCTAGGCTGATCCCCGAACCTGCCCCCAAGGCCCTGTCTTCCCTGACCTCCCAGTGGGCTAAGGCAGCCCAGCCCAGCCCCGCCTGTTGCTTCCTCCGCGCTAAGCCCTTCCCGGTTTCACTGTCCCCAGCAGCAGTACACGGTCCTGTGTGAAGTTAAGAATGCACACACTGCAGCTGGCCCCAGGCAGACCCACTCAGGGCCAGGCCCCTGTCCCGCAACAAAGTGACAGTTGTGCTCCTCGGTTGCTAAATGAGTGAAGTTATGGGACTTTTTAAAACTTCTCTGCTGTTTGTATGAATTTGGGAGGAAGAACCAAACCTCACTGAAGAGCTGACCTGCGTTCCTTAGGGCGTCCTGCCAGCCCCTCGGCCATCACCTCACCTGCCAGCCTGTCCACGGTGCCCTGCCCAGAAGAGCACCCTTCCTCCGAGCCTGAGGGAGGGCGAAGGAAACAATGGAACCGCAATAAAGTCCTGGCCACGGTAGCAGGTGGCACCTGTGCCGTAATCAATGGAGAGTGACACCATTGAGGGTTCCGGACAGAAAGTGGGTGGAGGCGAAAGCCAGAGAATAAATCCTTCCACCGTCATGGTAAAACGGGTGACGCTCGGTGCAGGAATCCTGAACGGGAACGAAGGGCCCTGATGTTGCTGATGGGTGTCCCTTTGCAAAGGCAGCGGCCCGAGCGGGTTGCTCCTTCCGTGCTCCTCTCTCTGCCATGTTTCTACAACCATGCCATCCTCTTCCTTTAATCGGGGCTGTGTTAAACGGCCTTTCAACCAACAGCCAGAGGAGGTGGGCGCTCAGTGGGGCCCAGTCTCTAAATACAGGGTAGCAATAGGACCCAGAATGTTCTTCAGGAAGCTGCTGGGATTTGTCCTCCCATACAGAGAATGGAAGATTTTCCCAGGATTCCTGCAACCGTTCGCCCCAGTTGTCATCCCAGAATGGCAATAACAAACTGAGGAGTTTATTCATGTAATTGCCACGAGACACGGTTCTCTTTAAAAGGAGAGGGAATTTTCATGTTTTGTTATCTTTGCCCTTAATTCCAGTTTACCTGGTTCCTAAGAGGATTTAACTGTGTAGCAAGAGGGATTCTGGTTACAGAGAGTATCGGACCTTGGAGGGAAGTGGGGGGGGGGGGAGGGAGAGAGAGAGAGAGAGAGAGAGAGAGAGAGAGGGAGAGAGAGGGAGAGAGAGAGGGAGAGAGAGAGAGAGATTGGAGAAACATCCTGGAGGGAAGTCTGGACCCATTCATCTGGGAAAAATCTGTATGGATCCTGAAGGCCTTTCCAGTCTGTTTGGATGAACTACCTTCCCCTTGCCTGTAACCCAGGTAGAAAGTCATGTTTTTCTGCCCCTGAAGGTAACGGCAGAACTAGGAGGAGGTTTCTCGGCACACACTCCCTGGCTCCTTTACTTCCGGTGAGTTCCTCCCATCACTCTCTGTCCCAGCGGGGCCAAGGGGAGATTACTAGCAGCAGGAAGCCCCTAATTCCAAACCATTGCACTGAGGACCCTTCTTACCACAAACACCTACAAGCCAACCTCCCCATTCTAAACAGACTGGGACAGTCAATCCAGAAAGAACAGGTTATTTAAAAGCTGTAATAAACCATGTGCCAAGTGAGGTGTCAGACTCGCAAGCCAGCGAAGGAACAGTCACGGACTTGCAAATAAAGCAGTATGGTGAATAGCTCACAGCTGTCAGGCTCTTTCTGCCCACATGGCACCAGCCCTGCCCCTTGGCCAGGAGTACGAGGCACCCAAATGTCTGCTCTTTGGCAAGAGGCAGACACACCTAGGCCCTGAGAGGGTAGCTCAGTTGGCTGGAGCATTTTCCTGGTGCACCAAGGTTGTGGGTTTGGCTGCTTGGTAGATGCACCGAGACTCACCTTTTAGCCTTACACTTGGTTTGAAAGTACAGGAAGGGAGGAAGGGAGGGGCAGAGGAAGGAAGGAAGCGGGGCTGGGGGGCTGGGGCGCATGGGCACGTGCCAGGCCCCATGCAGGTCCTCTGGCTGATACTAGCTTATCTGGACCTCACAGCCTGGGCAATACCATCATCCTCATTCACAGGCCAGGAGGATGAGTTAGTAATGCCCACGGAAACATCAAGTGACAAAGCAGGAAGCAAAGCAGAGCCTTTGACTCAAAGTCTCCCACTCTGAAGAAGCTGGAGTTTGGACTCCGGGTGTCTCGTCCACACCTGTTAATCAGGGAACACCCCAATGTAATTTAGGGCAAGAAGACACTATGAATTCAGGGGCAGCCTCTACAGGCAGCACGAAGGGGACAGGATGACAGGAGTGGTGAGAAGGGCTAACACTTCCAGCGTGCTTCCCAAGGGTGACGTTGGCGCAGCACCAAGCACTTCGGGAGCACTCTCCTGTTTCACCCTCTCCACCGGGAGCAGGCCCTGGTGCCCACCACTTTGCAGATGAGGAGCCTGGCACGCAGGCAAAGTAACTTAGTGCCTGAGGCCATGCTGCTAGGAAGTGACGGAGCCCAAATTCAAACCCTGGTCTCTCTGACTCCAATGGCCAGCCCCACAGCCTCACCATGCCCCGGGAAGACTGGCGAGACTGTGAGAATGGACTTAATTAAAAGAAACTAACAATGATTGTATTTGTGTTACATTCATATAATATTTACCATGTACACACATGCAAAGTGTGCTACGTATAATGAATTATACCAGTACAGTACTTAAACTGCGATCAAGTTGAGATGAAAAGAGGTGAGTACTCTCCAAGTCAGTCAGCACTGACACCAGATGGATTAGGTCACTCACTCTCTGGGGTTAGGTCAAAGGCTCAAGGTCACTGTCACTCATTGGTGACTGCACAGTGGTGCTCGGTATTTGCCACATGCAGGCCACGGAGCCTGCAAAGGCTGCCCACGCAAACTGTCTGGCATAGCCAGTCTCCAGGGAGCGTGAACAGGTCAACCTGCTTCCGGAGCCCAGACACGCCACGCCCATAAAGTGAAGGTGCCAGGAGTCACGTCCTCTCCCCACAGAGCGTTTCGTAAGAATTCAGCTGTAAACGCCCTAAAGTGTGGCAAGTGAAAGGGCTTTGAGTCTCCCCTAAAGGAAGAGCACCTCCACCGCCTTCCCAGGGACACACAAGTGCCCTGGGCGTGGGGAGACTCGCAGCTGCCTGGTCAGCAGGCAGCCTCACCCCTCGAGGGATCGGGCAGCACAACGCAGGACCTGGGAAAGGTCCTGAGATTACTTCTACAGCTGGACTTGAAACAGCTTTGAGTGCTCAGGAATCTGGGACTCTGCACCCCAGACTGGAGACAGCCACCCGGCCTTGCTGTCTGGACAGTTCTGGTCACGTCCCCTCACCTGTCGGCCCCTCGACAGCCTCGTCTGTGAACAGAGGCTAACCACCAGTGTAGTCGCGTGAGAAACAGGCTCGCAGCACCAGAGTCCTGAGCAGAGGTACCGGACTTCATTCATTAGTTTGGCCCCCAAATCATTACTGTCACTGTGCTCCTGCGGATGGCGTTATTGGCTGTGTTCTTACACAGTGGGCCCTATCAGCGGCTCAATCAAAAGGAGGGCCTCTCCCTCCCTGTCCCCTGCCCCAGCCCATGGGAGAGCACAGCTACACCCGTACCCCTGTGGAGGAAGGCGCTGCGGTGCCTTCCTGTGCCCATCCATTCCACGGCGGGTGGATATTTCCTGAGGGCCTTGCTGGTGTTGACACCTCCCTCTGTCCTCACAGAGCTGCTGCGCTACCGCAGGTGGCAGAGTCGGCTTGGGGGAGTTCTGACTCACCCTCACCCAGGACATGAGTGCTCGGGGCTGGGGTTTGCCATGGGGCCCAGGGCCAAGCTCCAGAGCCGTCCTGTTATAATTGGCCTAGATACGGGACCCACCAGGGAAGCAGCCTTGTGCAGACCAGTGCTGGGCACCAGTGGGATGACAGCCAGTCTAGGAATTCCGTCCCCAGACTCCAGGCTTCACCAGGAGGTACCTTCCCGTCAGGAGGAAACAGGTTAGGACTCTATCTGCAAAGCTGCCCTGGGCCCCACCTGGCCTGTAGAACCCAGCCTCCAGCCTTCTTCCTTTGAAATTCTGGGGAAGGCCAGGAGAAGGGAGATGGGAAGATCAGTGCCCTACACAGGGGTGGCCCTTCGGTTTTACATGGAAAGCGCTGCTTCTTTGCCAAGTCCCTCTGACTAAAGAGAACCATTTATCTTGGCAAAATGAGAGAAGGTCCTTTACCTTCCGAAATGAAGTATCAGCAAGCAGTGACAGTGAAGGCCCCAAGACACCCCCAGAGTCACTTTTTATTCCTTTCTAACCACAATCATTAGGAGAAAATCTCTGCCGCTTCTGTGGCACCCATTCACTTGAAGGAAATAGATCAATGAGAAGGCCCAGCCGCAGAGGCTGTGCTGGCGGCTCTGAAGCCGGCACATTCGTGCTGCCCGGAGCCCAGGCCCAAAGCACAGAGGACGCGAGCTCCCCTCCTGAAAGCAGAGCTGGCCAGAAATGTTCTTAACTAGAGATCTCTTTCTTATCTTTTATACAGTAAGAACAAAATCTCTTTCTGAGAGTTACATCTCTTACACTTCAAACAAGTGCAACTTTTGCAGCTTATTTTTAATTCGCTTGCCTGCGGAAGTGACAGCGAAAACTCCAGGAGAGAAAGGCAAGATGGCGGAGGCACCGCCTTCCCACGGCTGGACTCTCCGGCCACAGCTCGCCAGCCCACAGCTGCAGGACCTGGAAACGGCTCCCGGGAAGAGCTCGAGGAGCTGACACCCCCGGAGGATGTGCAACCCAAGAGCAAACAACTCCACCTCCAGGGCTCCGTTCGTCACGTCGGCCCCCAGGGGCTCTGAGAATGCTCCCGGTGGCTGGGGGAAGGGGTGGGCAGGGGGCCCCAAAAGAGGAAGGGGTCACATCCATAAACGGGGAAATAAGAACGTAGTGTTTGTCGGCTCCACAATTACTAGCATGAGCTGTGTGCCAGGTTCGGGCAGTGAGGGTGGGTTGAAACAAAAATAGTGACAAACTGGTAGTGGTCTCTGTGCTGAGCTCACACCCTGGCGCCGGCCCCCTGCCAAGTGCCTTCCGTGCGTTATTTCATCTGATGGCCACAGCAACCCCTGAAGGAAGGTGCTAACACGATTCTGCTTTACAGATGAGGAAACTGAGGCTGACACATTTAAGCAAGTAGCCCAAGGTTATACAGCTAAATAAGAGGCCAAGCTGGGGCCATAGAAGATCCTCTTGACTCCCAGCTAGAGAAGGGCACGCTGTCCCTGCATGTCTTCTGCGCTGGCTGGCAGGGACGGGCACGGTGTTCACGCGCCAGAGAGAAGTGCACGCACCGCCCTGCATCCAGCGCTCGCTCCGCAGCTGGGAAGGAGAGTTCATATAGATGCGGGGAGGGGGCAGGTAACATCTGGTCCCTCTTCAGTGACCACACTGCAGCTGGCCGGGGCCAGCCCTGGACAGCATAGAGCCGAGTCCCAGGCTCAGGGTTCAGTTTTATCTGGAAGTCACCGAAAGGGGAGAGTGTGTGAAGAGAGGATGACCTACTCAAAGTCATGTTTTAGGAGGACTACCAGCTGCAGATGAATATTTATGACCTTACGAGGCAAAACATAGTATCTAGAATGTAACAGGAAAAAAAATAGGATCCATTTGCTAAAGCCCTCCAGCCAGACTCAACCCCAAGAAACTTGGATCTGCCCGCGGCCCCACCAGCTGACACAGGCATGCACGGGCCCTGGCGAGGGGGGACTAAGGGTGCCAGTCTCCCCTGCAGGGTTCCTGTGGCTGCTGCTCAGAGTTTCCTCCTTGGCCTCCTTCTCCAGACTTTTCACGTAGTCCTTCTGCCCTGTCGGAAGGGAGAGCCTGCCTGCCCTGTGAGGGCCCTTGTCATACTCTCCCTTATGGCTCACCAAAGCCAGACAGCGCCTCTCGTGGGAGACAAAGCTCTTACGACAAATGGCCGCCGCTCCCACTGTGAAACAGCTCAGAAATTCCGACCCACCTGTGAGCCCGAGGGCTCACCTTCCTTGCTCAGAGTCCTAGGGACGCCAATGGTTCCGGGACAAGAAGGGACATTTGTGACCACCAGCAAGGCACACAGAGGGATTACCAGGGCATCCAAGCAGGCCCCAGGCAACGGCAAACGTTTTGCCGTAATCATCCCAGGGCTGCGGCTGAAAGGCCAGGCTGCTCCAGCCGAGGCAGGGTCCGAACCAGGCTTCCAACAGCAAAACCCTGAGCCGTAGGTCAGAATTGACGCCTGTCATTTTGGTAACCATCAGTATCATTATTGGCTCACAGTGTGACCCTTATAAACTCACTCATCAACATCTGTCTGCCCTGAGACAGGTGAATTTTGTCAAAACAAGAAAACCTGCAGCCTATCAAGCGCTCACCCCACAGCCCTACGCAGGCAGACAGCAGTGAGTTTTTGTCCTTTGAGTATAAATTGTACGTTTCAAACCCAAGGAGTGCCGAGTCCTGTTTTCAGTGTGCTCAACCGAGTGGAGCCCGGGAAACGCGCCGGGGGGTAACACGGCCAGAGGCCGTGCGCGGCTGTTCCCACAGCTGGCAGCTTTGCCACAGCTGCCAGCAAGGAGCGAGGGATCTGGTGAGCCGAGGGAGAGGCGTGGGGGCGGGGCCGCCAGCCATCTGGCTGAGGGGGTGGGCAGACACAGTCTGCCCGGGCTCAAACCAAGGACTGCCCCTCCCCTTTCCCTCTATCCCCTCGGCTACTTTCCCATCGGGCATTTCTGGCCCTGTCCTTGGGGGTTCTAGGCAACTCCACATGAGTCGTTCCATTGTCCCCTCTTGTGCAGGACAGGTTCTCCTTCATTACACTCCTAATGGACTCCCGCCACTGCCTGGGGTGTGTCTGGAGGGGACTGGGAGCCTTTCCTTGCAGGGACCCAACCCTTTCTCAGTGGCAGGCTTTCCCGGTCAGGGGCCCTGTCGGCAGGAATGGGTGCCACTCACGCCTTGCAGAGACTCGTGGCGCAGGCGCCAGCAAACGCTTTTCCGTTCGGAGTTTCCAAAGGTAGGGACAAACCCATTGAGAGTTTACTAGAGGTTAGAGTTAACAACACACAGGTTCGCACCCCTGGCCCCAGCAAGCCCGCGCCCCGTGGATGAGCCCATCTTCATCACCCCGGGCAATTTGGTTCAAACTCTTCTCGCTTCAAATCAGCTGCCCACCTGTCTGACTTACCCAGCCTTGCTAGTTCAGATCCCTTTATGTAGATAAAATCATAAATACCCACACCAGCCCTAGGTAAGTACTCGTATTACTCCTATTTTATAGATGAGGAAACTGAGCACAGAGAGCTAGGATAACCTGCCCCGAGCTCAGCCAGGAACTGGCAGGGCTGAGATTAGAACCCAGGCAGCCTTGCTCCAGAGCCTGGTCTCCAGTCCTCTCAGGTTGAACTGACATGAACTCCCTAAAAAACAGATCATTAGATTTTTTAGAACAGACACTAGAAATAGAAACATATTTCTATTTTATAGAAATATAACATGCACAAGGGATAAATTAGTAAAATTCAATCCCACAGACAGCCATATAGAAGGGCAATATTCCCTGATTGCAAAGGGGAGGGTCCTCTGTGCACATCTGGTGCTGCCCTGTGCACAGCCAGGGCTTGAGGGAGCCGGCGAGGAAGAAACAAGGGAGACAGGCTCTTGGGGCAGGGCCTGAGCGCAAGGTCCCAGGGATGGGGGAGCTGTGTCCTAGGCTCGGTCAGAGGAGACTATGCACACAGTGGGCAGTGGTGGGCGGGGGGGGGGGGGGGGCCGGAAAGCATGGCTGGGGCCATACGTTAGCTCAGAGCAAAGATTCCCACACTCCCCTGTGCTTCAGAACCACCTGGGGCGCTTGGAAGAGCCCCTGCGCCCAGTGCCTCCCAGAGCGACGGCGCCGCGGGCTCCCGGGGAGGAACTCGAGCATGGGCATCACGACAACGTTCCTTGGGTGATCACGGGAACGCTCACTCAGTGCACAGCCAAGCTGTGGGTCCACTGATTCAGCAGCTCGTACTGTTACTCACCAGAGAAGTTTGCTCTTTCGTTATGGAGGAAGATGGTATACGGGGATCCAGCCCCGGGGACCCCCTTCCATCTTCCCTTCCCCCACTGTGGTGGGCTGTTTGGGGGCCGTTCCAGGCGGATGTGTTTTCTCTGATTTTCTAGGCAGCCCCATAGAGTGGCGGTAGGTTTTAGATCATACAACTCTAATTCAAATTCCAGCCTTGCCACTTGCCAGCTGCATGGCCTTGGGGATGTTACCTAATATCCAAACCTCACTTTCCTCATCTGCAAATAGGGGACTGCGGCTGGCTGAACAATGGCCCCTCAAAATGTCCACATCTGACTCCTCAGAACCTGCAGATACGTTGCCTGATGTGGCAACGAGGCCTTAAGGACGCAGATGGGATTACGGTGTCTAATCAGCTGGCTTCAACACCGGGAGGTTATCCTCGGTTATCCAGGGGCACAGCGCACTCACAGTGGTTCTTTATGGTGGAAGGAAGAGGCGGAAGAGCCAGTGTTAGAGGGATGAGGAGGGACCAGGGCTTGACCGGCTGGCTGTTGCCCGCTTTGAAGATGGAAGGGCAGACAGCTTCTGGAGGTGAAAAGGCAAGGATCTGTATTCTCCCCTCAAGCCTCCAGAAAGGAATGTAGTTCTGCGACACTTTGAGTTTAGCTTAGTAAGACTAATTTTAGACTTCTGATCTCTGGATGGAAAGAAAATGCATTTGTGTCGTTTGAAGCCACCGAGTTTGTGGCGCTTTGTTACAGCAGCAATAGGCAACAAACACAGGATGCAAGGGAATAAATGGGGGTGGTGTGAAGGTTAAACGAGATACATTTTGTAAACCGTGTAGCATTCTTCTTAGTACTTGGTTGCTATTATTATTTGTACTATCCCCCTCCTGTCACAGAGCTGCCATCTCCTGTGGCTTGCACCCCTCCAACTCTCTGCCCATCATCCCCAGATCCACTCCGGGCTCCTGGGGTGACTGAGTGGTCCCAGACCCCATGCGGCAGCAATAAGCCTCATTGTGTGACCTGGGCCTGAGCTGGTAGGAACCAGTCAGCCTTTCCTGAACAGGGCAACAGGCTCCCTGGAGCCCCGCAATGCCAATTAGCATGGCACGCACCAGAGTTTCTGCTTCCTGGCTCTGTTCATGAGGAACAACAGGAAGTGGGGCCACGGGTGGGTGGAGGGGAGAGGGCTGGGAACGGAGGCCCCCAGGGAGTGTTCCTGACCACGAGCTAAGAAAGGACAGTGGGAATGATCCGAAAGGGCCCCAGAAACTTCATCTAAAGGGGCTGCAGGCGACCAATAGCTGCCTCCAGCAGTTAAGAGCCGGAGCGCTGCACCAGGAGCAGAGGGCTCGGGTTTGCAAGAGTGGATTGGCCTGGCAAGGAGGGTCCCTAGTTAAATACTATGAAGCCCCCATTGTGCCGGGCTCCCAAGGGCCCGTCACCCAGCTCCTGCAGCTGATGCACGCCACACTCCTGTGCAGCTATTGGATCCACTGCACGGAGCGGGAGACAGGCTCAGGGACATTCAGTGGTTTGCCTGAGTCACCTGTTAGCAGCAGAACTGAATTCAAACTCTTGATTCTGAATCTAAAATGCTGCAGTCTGTATCATATTTCATTTTCTTCTCAGAAAGTCCCAATTAATATTTTAATCCTTATTGATTTAATCCTAAGAACATGAGAACACAGCCAGTACAGCAGCCATTCATCTGGATTTCCACCTTGAAATGTGCCAGCCATAAAAATGTAGAAGCCTCAAGAGCTGCAAACAACTGGAAAGGGGTGTGAAGGAAATTTGGTGCCAGAAGAATAAATCTTGTGTCAGATCAGGGTTGCCGAAATTGCACTTCTGCATAACAGTCATAAACCTTGGGCTTCCCAAGGCCTAGGCCGGTGAGGGAAGACAGGTCCACTCCCCGCCGTGGGTGCCCAAGGGCTCCCACCAAATTAGAATATTGCACCAGCTCTGGGAACTAAATTTATCCCACAGGCTCACCCAGATCAGAATGTTCCCTGTCCCTCATTGTCCTCCTCTTTCTCTTTTTCCAGAGCCACGCAGTATTGGCTGTAAAATTCAGCCCTGTCAATTCAGCTTCAAAGCAACACACACGCACACACACGCACACACACGCAGACACCAGCGGTTTAGACAGGAGAGATTGAGGAGAGGTAGAAAGGACAGCCAGGTGGGACGGGGCAGGTTTAGACGATGCTCATAGGAGCCCTGCAAAGAAACTGAGGGGAGGAAGAACCGTCTCAGGGCGGCTGCTGGCGAGCTCTCCTGCCAGAGCCAACAGCAGAATGAGCCACAGACCGACAGACGCTCCTGTGTGAGGTCAGCTGCTCCTTTATGGGGCACGGGCAGCTCATCACCTACCCCTCCCCTGCATTTGCACCTGTCAACCCACTACAAACTGAGGAGCCCCCCAGCCCCAGCCCTGGGCTTCGGCGACTCCACGCTCCCTCAGGCAACAGTCAAGCCCGGAGCCCACCCTACCAGCGCTGCGGGAGGTGGCCCTTCTGTCTGGGCCAGGCCCTCTCTCCACACATGCAGGTGGCATGCTGCCAGCAAAGGAAGGGCCGAACTCCCTGCTTGAGGGGCCCAGTCTCCCAGACTGCTTGGGAGCGGAGTATTTTTAGGTGGAGGCTGGATCTGAGAGCAATAAGAGCAAAATTGTAAAATCCTAGGGTTCTTGTAAAATCTCAGGGCAGTTCCTCGCTAAACATCTAAAAATATCTGACAGAGCAAGACAAACTCGGCTCCTTGCGGCTCTGGCCCCCGTGGCCCACGTGGCCCACGTTCTGTCCACGAGACCACAGAGCCTCGGGTTCCAGGCCAGGGTGGGCATTTCCCATTCCTCTCACGCTTGAACAATGTACCAGGTGGCCGTCATTTTCAGTAGTAAAGATCCTCCAAGGACAGAGATCTCTTCCAACATCTCCTGCAGCCCAAACAGTCCTAGGCTTCGAAGCCGATGCAGGGACCTGGACTGGGGGGGTCGGGCCTCCACCATCACCTCGGCCAGTCTCCCCACCCCAGCCCCGTCCTTGGTCTCAGTACTGACTAGTGATGTTTCCTCAGTCCTACACAAAATGCTTTACCAACACAACTTGGGGTTCAGTCTCCTGACGTCCCTGTCCCCCATCCAACTGCCGTCCTGAGCCCTTCCTAACCACCGGTTCTGCTGCCACGGCTGCGCCCACGGGCCCCTCGCTATCCTGCTCCAAATGGCCGGGACCTGACTCCAGCCTTCCTCTTCACTCGCAATCCTGACCTCTGCCTTCCTGGCCAACTTCGCCCCTCCTGCCGCTCTGAAGCCCTGAGCTTTCCCTCACTCTCCCCATTTGCTCAAACAGGTCCCTTCCTGGAAGCACCTGCACCCCACCTGCACCTGCGAGAACTCTGCCCAAGGCCCACCTCAAAGCCCCTGGGCGGGAGCCTCATTCCCCTCCAAGCGGAGCTCCTCTGTGCCCGCCACACCCCGCTCCACGGCTGCGCTCAGCACTTGGCAGCCGAGGCGGGAGCCTGAGTGCTTATCTCCCCGTTAGATCGAAAGCCCATTTAGGGCAGGGACCTTGCCGTCCCCGAGGTGCCCGGCTCAGAACAGACCTCCAATGGCTCTGTGTCAAATGAATTAATCACCTTTTGTCCAGTCCCCAGGGGAGGTGCACGGCAGTGGCTATTTCGAACAGCGGCAGGAAAACAAATACCGCCCTGCCTGCCCTCCCAACCCCCTTTCCACACACACACCCAGCGGTGGTCATTTCTCTTTGCTCTGAAATCAGTCCGGTTTCTCACACATTGTAGCAAGAGGCTCCAGAGGGAAACTGGAGGAGCCTCGGAGGGCACTCAGCCCTCACTTCGTTTGCACAAATGAGGGGACTGAGGGCGGTGAGAGGCGGGGCCTGCGGTCCCTAAGGCAGCAGACAGCAGCAGGGGCATGCCTGCCTCGTGGTGCTGAGTTCAGAGGCTCGGCTGCCCTGCACCTGGTGGATGGCTCCACTGTGGCTGGTTACTCATCTCTGGTGTGTGGCAGTGGCCAGCAGTGCCACAGGCCAGCAGTTGCAGCCAAACCCAGCAGCGTCTGGCAGTGGCTTTGGGAAGGCTGGCGCCACGGGGACGTGTGGCCAAGCAGTCACACTCTCCTGAGACAGCCTGTGGGGCAACGTGGTGTCGACCCAGTCCTGCCAGGTGGCCAGCACCCACTCCCCGCTTCACTCCACAGACGTGAGTGGCACAGAGACAGGGTGCGCTCTGCTCCGCCCCGCACCAGCGCGAGGGACGAAGGGAGCTGCCGCAGCATGTCTAGAATGAGGAAGATTTGCAAATCCTTGAATGTCTTTTCCTCCATTCTCCTGCCTCTAGTCCAGCAAAAGGAAGTCACCTTCCCCAGATTCCATTTCTGGTTCCGTGTTTGTATCAACACTTCGGGTGAAGCTATCACAGCCAGGCTCACCCAGCATGGGAGGGCAGGAAGCTGGGGGGCCCAGCCACATGTTGCTGAATGAGAGGCTGACAGACCCAGTCAGGCCAGAACAAACGAAGGGCTGAAATGAATGTGCGGGACCAACAGGGACACACAGGTGGGGCAGCTCTTGCCCCCAAAAGTCAACTGTACAAGCCAGGGTGGGAGAGGCTGAGGGAACCTGTGGTTTGGCAGCTCTGTGAAGGATGCAGAGGATTCTAGTAAACATTTGACTCAATGTGAACTCACAGGCTGCTATGCAAGTCAAACAGCACCGCTGCCTTCCTGCCTTCCGCTGCAGCAAGAAATTAAAAAAGCAGGCAGGTGGCCCTCTGCAGTTGCTGGCTCACACCCCTGGGGAGAGCAGTGGGGTCAGGCAGAGACAGGGCTCCTCATTACACCAGGGAAGTTGCGGTGTTTCAGCTGGGAGGGGACCTTGGGAAATCCTGTGTCCGACCCACGGGGACTTGAGTGTGCGGTTGCTGGCCTCCGACCACAGGGACAGTCAGAATAAGGAGGAAATAAGGGCAGGGAAATGGAGGGAGCTGCTGAAGCCTGGCCCACCGAAGCCACCCGCAGCCCAAGGCTGAAGGTCTAAGGGGAACAGCAGAAGCAGCCCAGGCAGCCTTGGCTTGCAGGTGGAGTCAGGTGTGGTCCTGAGGGCCAGGTGACCGGCAGCGACACAGTGGCTCTGGGTGAGCAGTGAGTGGGCACAGGATGCAGAAGCCAACCCCTCAGAGAGTGGGGGAAGAACGAACAGGACAGCGCGAGGCCCGGCCAAGCAGCCAGGGCTCACAGGATCGGGGTGAAGTCAGGGAAAGCAGAGCCACGCCCCAGTGCCACTGCCTGGGAGTGTCACCTGTGGCGGGACCCTCCAATCCCTGCAGTGCCAGACCCCATTCTTGGGGCAGGCCTGGGACCCATGGGGTGGACGGTGGGGAACCAGGATAAGAAGGGCTTTGGAATAGGCAGAGGAGCCACCAGAGGGCAAAGCAGAGGCCGGGGGTCCCATCTGGAGGCGTGGCTGGGGCAAGCGCACAGGTGCTGCTCCGAGAGGGACCAGCAGCGTCTGGCCAGCTCTTCAGCCCTCGTTTTGTCACAGTCACGCTTCTCGCCCTGTTTTGGAGAGGAGCCCCAGCTTTCGGGCATGCTCAGGATCCGCAGGAAGCAGGGCTCGGGGAGTGAGCTTGCTCGCCCTAGCAGGGAAGCCTAACGGCTTGGAGACTGTCAGCCTGGCTTGAGCCAGCCCTGCGTCCCGCCAGCCGCATGACCTTGGACATGTTACAGAGAATCACAGGGCTGTGGTGACCGTCCACTGAGGGAGGTCATAAAGTCAAGAGATCAACAAATGGAGGCCGTCACTCACATCATTTGTGGGCTTCCAAGGCATCTTCCAAATCGGAGCTCGGGATCAGAACACAGGCCTGCGGTGTGAGGCAAAGGTGCAGGTAAGTTCACGGGCTGAGCAGTGGGGGTGCTGGCAGGAGATCAGTGTGTGAAGGAAGCTGACCGTGGGCCGCAGAGGGGCACCCACACCCAGGAGCCATCAGATGACAGTTCACATAAAAAATGACAGTCAGTCTGGACACACAGTGGTGAGGACCCGCTGCCACCGAACTGTCCACTGAAAAGATGGTTAAAATGGTAAACAGCATGTTGTGTGTATTTTACCACAATTTTGCTAATGACAAAGTCACAGCATGGCCCATACCCCCCACGCCCCACCAGACAGGTCCGTAGTAGCGATGTGGTCGGAGGAAAGGAACCTGTTTGAACCGCAATGAATTCTCTACTTCAAAGATAAACCAAGCACCATTCACATCTTTCCCAATTACTGGATTTTGGAGATGTTGAGCAGTGGCGAGTTTGCTACCTTTTATCTCAAAAGCAGGAAAAGGTGTTTTAACCACATTCCAGTTGAACAGACTAGAACTACCAAACTTTTCGTGGTAGTACAACACAGCCACAGTTGTGAAGAAGCCTCCGGACACTAAGTGTTTCACAATGCCTTCCAGTCTCCCAGAGCCTCAGGGAGGCACTTATCTCTAGGCCAGATGTAGAATCTCCGAGCTCCTACGCTGTACGAGAAGACCCTTTACGGGCACAGCAGGCACGGCCACAGAGACGGCCAGGGGAAGAGGGGGCCCTCGCTGAGCTCGTGGGGGAGCCTGGTGTCTCCTCGCTGGGTGTGTGCACTGGAACGCCTGCGGGGCTTTCAACGCGCACGGGCCCAGGCAGCGAGCGGGGTGCACCAGCCTGCGGGCCTGACGCCGCACAGGGACACGGTGCCCGTCCCTGATTGAGAGCTGCTGCCTCGGAGGACAAGATCACCATTTAAAAACAGTAACAACAACAATACGAAATAGAACAAATTCACTGAAAAAGTCATGGGCAGCCCACACTGGCCGTCTCGGGGAGAGGGAGTGCTCTGTTAGGTGGCACTTGTCCCTCAGGGACTTGGGAGAACTGGAGCTCAGATTCATGGAAGGAGGCTGGAACCCAACCCTGAGGAGGGGAACTCGGTCACTGACTTTAATTATCCTAAAAGCCTTAAGATGTCTGGCCAGTTATATTTGCAAGAGTCTTACAGGAGTCACCTTTAAACATTAAGATGTTGGAGCCTAAGAAATCTCTTTTCAATTATTTACTGTTTCAAGTTCAAGGTTATATTAAGGGGACGGTCCACTCCCTTACTGGGCAGAGAGGCCAGGCAGTTAGGGGAAGGGACAAGGTTGCCTGGACAGGCCCCCACAAGGGCCTCCTGAATACAAACTATATTGGTCATTGTTGGCAAGAAACAGTCACAGCTCCTTCTCCCTGCATTGTTCTCTCCTCACAACTGAGCACCCTTCAGGCATGGAATCCTGGACACAGCCAGAGACCCCAGAGAGCACCCGGTCCAAACTGCCCACTTTACTGATGGCAAAACTGAGGCTGGGGGAGAAGTAGTTTATCCAAGCTCCCACAGTGATTGGTATCCCAGACAGACAGGCCACAGGCCCCTTGAACCAGGTAAAGGTAGCCGAGGCTCACTGGGCAGAAGTCCCACGGGTGGGGCAGGCACTGGGCTGTGTCTTCACAGAACCCTCTCACTCACCTAGCTGCATGTGTTGGGAGGGTGATTTCCTGTGTCTGAATTACAGAGAAGCTTCCTGAGATGTGTGCAGGCCCCCTCACTTCACAGGGCCCAGGGTGAGGCCACTGTGTGGTTTCCAAGGCAACAGAGATGCATGGATTCGGCATCTCAGCACCACTTCTGAGCCAGCAGGGGAGGAGAGTGGGAAGTGAGGTAACACCAACTTCCCATTCACAAACACTGACTCCGAAACCGTGTCCCCTCTGTCCCCGGCCGGGGCTCAGGGGTGGAGGGCACTCTAACATCCTGGATTTCTGTAGCCAAGGAAACTTCTGGAGGACTTGGCAAGAGGCATTCATTTGCCTGGAAGTCAATAACGCCCCAGCAGGCTGACTGCAGAGTTCCCGGACTATCCCTCCTGACGGGGGCAAGTCTGAACATGCCCGGGGCGGCGATTTTCACTCCTGACAACAGACGCTGCACACGCCCCATAGAGAAGCATGACACAGGGTGACATTTCCAAGTGACAAAACAGAAAGCCAGGCGGGTGGCCGAGGAGCCTGGCACCGCTGCAACACCTGGCCCCCGGGCCCAGCTGCCCCCCGCACTGGCCGTGGGACCCATGCCCGGTGATAGCAGCAGGAAGCCTTCACACCTTCAGAAGGGGCAGGGGGCCCTCCTCTTTGAGGAGGGAAGGGTTAAACCCACGTGTTTAAATATTTAGCAAATAAAACCAAAATGTCACACAGAGATCGCCAGGGCTGGCGTGGTCACCATGGAAATCCACGGCCAGCAGCCCACCCACAAGCGAAGAGGTGCTGGGACGGAGGCTGGTCCACAAGAGGGGAACAGGGGCTGCGGGAAGGGCCGCCAATGGCGTGGCCAGCCTGCAGGGGCCGCCCGCGGAGGCCAGAGACCCCTTATGAGGCAAAAGCACAGGCCAGAAGCCAGGCCTCCTTAGACCAGTCTCTCAGCCATCGGAGACTCAGTTTCTCTCCTGCAGGTGAGGGGAGACTCAACCTGCCCCGCCTGTGCCCCAGGTTCATTCGTTTACGCTCACTGAAGACCTGCTGTGTGCTGGGTGCTCTCTGCCCCTCCGTCCCCACCCCATGCACACACAGCCAGGGAGTGGGTACGCGCAAGACACGGTACCTGCACTTCCACACAAGACATGAGGCGTCGGGGGCCAGCGCCGGCGCTAGGCCACCCCCTAGAAAGGGCACTTTACTCAGGGCATGGGGGCAGCCAGAAAGGCTCCAAGAGGAGGAAGTACCTATGCCGAAGCCTAAAAGTCTGGGAGGTGATGTCAGGCAGGCAAAAGGTCTGACAATATGTGTGAGAACACTCCAAAAAATACGAAGCACCAGACAAGATGAGGTGACGTCACCATCACTGAGGCAGCTGCTAATGTGCCAGGCTCTCGGCTTCCTGCCTTCGAAGGTAGTCTGACAAGGTCTCCAGGTGTCTGGACGGCGCGGGCTGTGGCGCAGACTGAGCTGCTACTCCCTCCTCTCCTTCCTTTCTTCCCAGCCTCACCAGGTGCAGGTGGGAGGCTGGGTGGTGTCCGCAGCGGATGCACAGTGGCCCCCCGGGCCCTGTCCCCTGGAGCACACTCCCCGTTTCCAGTCTCCTCTGTGTGCAGAGATCTATCCAGGGAGCATTCGTCACAGTTGAGCAGGAGGTGGATGTGAGCTTGCAGAGGAGACTGGAATTTTCCTGTGGAGCTCCACACCCCTCGGTCCTGGGGCCACCCAGGGCGCTCAGAGCCCGCTCCTCATCTCTGGGCAGCATGCCTGGGGCAAGGAGCTGATGTCCTCAGACCAAGCAGGCTGAGAGGGCCGTCTGCCTGGAGGCCTTGAGATCTCAGGGGTCCCCAATCTGTTCAGCTCAAAAGGAGCGCCTCGGCCACTGGGCCATCTCTGAGCCCTCTGAGGGCAGTTCAAACGCACCAGCCAACCAGCCAGAGACACCCCAGGAAATGTCTTCCGGGGGCCTGCAGGGACAGAGATCCCAGCCCCACGGGGGTTGGGGGCAGCAGCCCTCTCCCCTGGAGGACAAACACAGCTTCCTTCTGTTCGCTCTGTGCTTTCCTAAAATACTACAGGCCAGTCTCATCCCAAACACACACACCTTACATTACGGCACTTCTTAGCCTGGGTCGCAGTGGGCCAAGGTCTAGGACAAGCAGTTTCCAAAGGCAGGGATTAGAGGTTTGAATTACTTCTGAATCCTCAGTGCCTGGCACAAAGGAATCCTTACGTTCCAGGTAGGCCGGGAATGTGACCTGAGCTCACTTCCTTCCCCAGGGAGGAGGGAGGCTGAGGACGCAGAATGAGACTCGGCTGGAACCGCCCTGCCCACTCCCTGGTGGGAAGGCGCCACCAGCTCACTTAGCAGTGGGACTCCCCAGACGTCTGAGAAAGGACCACCTCCCGCATCCCAAATGCCCACCCCCCTGTGACGGTGGGTTGTATGTACCCAGGAGGGCGCTCAACCTGTGGGGCATCACGCCAAGCAGGGGAGCCTTTCTGTAACGTGAGCTGTCTCTTGAATGTAATTTATGTCCTATAATTTGAAGTAATTTCACTGTCAGCTGAGAACACTATTAGCATTTAATAAAAATATCCACTTTTACATACCCAATAAATTAAAAGTATCCCCTTTTATTGGTCCCCTGTGTTTCCGGTCGATGAGGCTGAAGGCCCGTATCTTGTCGCTATCATGGTTCCATCACGTTGGAAGTGGACTAACAGGCACCAGAGGCCAGTGCCAGGTCTTGAGGGGATCGATGCTTCCAGACAAGAGTGGGCACCCACCTTTTGATCTGATTGATACTTCTGCTTTGAATGTGGCCGATAACCACAAACTGAAATTATCTCTAAGTTTCCCATCCATGCACGGAACACGTGGCATTTCCCACCGAACCTCATCCTGTCTCAGGCTCACAGCAGCCCCCAGTCTAACAGCAAACACTGGCCGAGCCCCTGCGGTGCACCAGGGGCTGTCCTGCCACTTCCTGCCCCTGCGGCTTCATCAGGAACAGCAAGGCTCCTCTCCCGGCCTCCAGAGGTGGGCCTGGCTGGGCCGCCCACCTCATCCGTTCCCCCACCCCTGTCCCCAGACTCTGAGGCAGAACACTTCCTGCCTGGGGCACTTGATCCCTTCTCCTCCTGCGTGCTTCTGGAGCAGAACCTGGTTACTGCTTCTCCCTCTCAGCTGGCCCCGTTCTGACAGCCGATGGACCAACGCAGTCCCTCCAGTCTGCACAAACCGACCCCGAGTCCCTCCCTCGCACTGCGTCCTATCCGGCTTCCACTCTGATGTCCCTCCGTTCACAGCCGCACCTCTTAGCAGACTGGCGGGTGTTCACTGTCTCCACTCTCTCACTGCCCACTCAGGTCCTCTTCCCCACCACAGCCCTGTGACTGCCACTCCCAGGAATTGTGCTCGGAAGGGGCACCACGACCTCCCCAGGGCCTGATGCCACTCCTTGACCTCCCCGTGGCATACCCTACACTCCCTTCTCTGCCCTTGGCTCTGTGACTCATGCCTCCTGCATCTCCTTGACAGCCTCCCCCCCCCACTGCTCCTTCTCCAGACCCTTCGTGGACCCCTCTTCCTCCTCCCACTTCTCACCTTGCCAGCGTCCCTCCAGGGATCTGCCCTGGGCCTTCCTACACCCCACTGCCCCTGCTGATGTGGCCCTGGCCTCTGTGTCACTGCCCAGGAGGCAGCTGCATGCCCACCCACCCCCCAAACCTCAAACTCAACATGTCTAAAACTGACCTGCTTATCATTCCCCACCCGACTTCCTTCTGTGGTTTCAATTTTAATAAATGGCACTCCCAGCAGCTGAGCTACCCAAGCAATTCCTAGCTACCTCCTCTTCTACAAATAGAGACTCCATCCTAGTTGGTGACCAGATCTGGTCAATTCCACCTGTTCAACGCCTCTCATGTCCAGCTCTTGTCTTGCCCTGGTTCAAGGCATGACCATCCCCTATCTGGACTATAGTAACATGCTTCCAACTCACCTTTCTCCCTCAGAAGTTGGCCCTTTCAACATTTGACATGCTGCAGCTAAAATGCAAATCTGATCATCACTCCCCCCAGCTTGAACCCCTTCCATGGTATCTACTGTTGCCTGCAGGACATTTCCAAAACCCTTCAGTGAGACAGACCAGTACCTGCTGGTCCTGCCCACGCACAACAGTGGACCCGCGCACTGCTCAGGCCCTTGTCGCAAAGGTGTCCCAAGCGCGCGCTGCAGTTTCCCATCTCAGGGCCTTTGTTTATTTGGAGACCTCCGCGTGGTGTGTTCTTCCCACCCTGTTTGCCAAGCAAACACGTCCTCATTTAAGTGAAGGTGTTTTGCATATATTATCTAATTCAATCTGCACAACCTTTGTGGTGGGTACTATTATTAGTCCCATTTTGCAGGAAGGAAATAGACTAAGAGGGATTAAGTAACTTCCTAAAGGTCACCATACACACTACAATGTGTCAAAGAGCAGGATTTGAACCCATGCCAAACTACTGTAAAGTCCATCTTCTCAGCCACCTGCCACCCTCCCCTCCAGGGTGGCACCAGAGATAGTAATCAGACATAGATTTACTGAAGGTGGACAACCCCTTGGAGAAGCAAAGGTGCTTGCAGGGTTTCTAGCACAGAGAACCGGGCTCCTGCCCCAGCTCTGCACAGAGGAGATCTTGTACGTAAATGCTGAATGAGTGAGCCAAATGGGTGGTCAAGAGTGGGGGAGGGAGGAGGCTGGGGGCGAAGAGAGTCCCATGTCTTACGTGTGGAGCCAGGGACGTGCCAGTGGCATCAAAAACGAGAGCCCGCAGCCTGGGAGGCTGCCACTGCCTGTCTGGGAGCTGGCGATCACCAAACCACAAGGATGAAAGGACTCTCCAAGGGAGAGGAAGGTTTTCAATGTGTTGGTAAGTAAACATAATGCTGGTTTTATGTGTTTTCATTTCTTTCCAGGACACACTGGCCTGAGAATAACAGATGCGGGAGCCTTTGAAAGCTGCGTGCTCCACACCAGCGAGACAGGAGGAGGCGAGCAGAGCCGGAGGCCATCTTCCAGCACCAGAGGCTGCCTGGCGGGAAACATCCTTTTCCCGGCCCCAGAGCCAGGCTGAGTGGAGGCTCCGTGGAAGCCCGCTTCCTCCCAGCAGGAGGGCAGATTCTCTGAAACCTTGTGCTGCCGGTGGAGGGACAGCCTCCCTCGAGAAGCGGAGACCCCCAGTTCTGGGCAGGCCCGCAGAGGTAGAAGGGGTTCGTGCCCTGGGGAGGGGTGCACCAGCCACCTCTGAGAACCCTCCCAGCCAGAGGCTCTCCAACTTAAAGCCCGAGTTTGACTGAGAGTTACCCAATCATGTTCCAGAATTTCTTCTTCCTCAAAACACAAGTTGTCCAAACTGACAAACAGGAACACTATTCTAGAAGGTAGCCCAGCAGCATATATGGGCAGGGCCAGGTCCTGGAGCCTGGCGGTGAGTGTCAGAGGCAGGGCTAGGGGAGGCGGAAACAGGATCATCTGGTCCCTGCTAAAATTTAGCCAAGTGACCAGCAACCGGTATGGATGACAGAAGTGACAAGCAGATCCTTACCACAGCCCCTGACGTCACCCCACGGAGCAATGAGCCACACGTTGCTTGTCACTTGGCCCTGGCCAGCTTTACAACAGGTGAGCAGCAGCTGGCCTTCCCGACTGACGGTGCCTTCCAAGGGCTCTGCTCTGGACAAGTACTGGCGGTCCGCCCCACTCAGGAAGCAGGTCCCCCTGCTGGCTGCACACCACACCTCAATCGGAGAATTACAGAACTGGGGGGCTTGCCCTGGCCAGCACGGCTCAGTTGGTCGGGCGTCATCTCACACAGTAAAAGGTCACCAGTCCAATTCCCGGTCAAGGCACAGACCTGGCTTGCAGGTTGGGGCGTGTGTGAGAGGCAACTGATGAATGCTTCTCTCCCTCTCTTTCTCCCTACCTTCCCCTCTCTCTAAATAAAAAATAAATAAAAAATTTAAAAAAGAATTGCAAGCTTAGGATCCCCAATTAACAGATAAGGAAACTGAGGTGAAATCCACGAGCTAAGCAATGATCCAAATTGCTTTTGAAACCAGATACACTGAATCCAGCACCCTTTCATTCAAAACATGCATGACAAACACCAGCTCTTTCTCAATGCTTCGAGTCTTCAAAATGCAAAGATTAATGACATCATTGTCCCTGAGGTGGGATGGAACAAAAAATTACAATGTGACCCATACAAACAGTGTAGGCATAGGAACAAGCCCTCCTCAGCCCCCCTCCAACCCCCCACAACCATCTGGGCCCAAACCACTCCTGTTTCCCTCTGGCGGGAGAAGGCCCACCTACGTGCAGAAGGAACTTTGCTGGAAAGGTAAGAGGCACAGAGGGAGCCGGACACTGGTGACTCCACGGGTCAAGTAGGGTAAAGGGCTAGGCGATGGAGCTGAGCACGCCGGCAGGGTCAGGCCAGAGTGGAGAGGACGCCCAGGCACCTGCCAGTACCAGGCGGCCGTGACAGTGACCATCTGTGGGCCCAGCTTGTACATGAATGAGGCCCAGCTGGAAACAGTGGGGCGGAAAAGTGACTGAAGTTTTCATTTTGCGAAAGCCCACTTGGCACTCTCTGCTGTTAGCCACCCCTCAAGAGCTCAACGAGGCGGTCATGTGACAGCCATCTTCAGATGGGAAACCGCGGCCCAGAGAGGCTGTCACTGGCCTGTGGTCCCTCGGGCTGAAGCGTCCGAGCCAGGGTTCCAACCACTGATTCCACTTCATTTCTCCAAACTGTGAGGCCAGGCCAAGATAAGTGACTGAAACTGCACCTTCTACTGCCCCAAATTAGGACCAAGCAAAGATTAGCCATGAGCTGAGGATGAGACAAAGGGTGCCCAGCTAGGCGCTGGCCTGTCAGCAACACAGCCCGGCCACCTGGCCAGAGTCAAGGTCACAGCCGCAGCCAGGCCAGATCATATGTGAGAGCAAAGGCTGCAGGCCCTCAGCTGGTAACCAGGCCCCAAGAGAGTCAGAGGGAGGGAAGTCGCAGCCCAGGGCCGGGAGTGGGGAGAGGAGGCAGTGAGCTTAGAGGGCCCTAGTGCGGGCCATGGCTGGGAACTGCTCTTCTCCCCACTCCCTCAAGCCTGTGTTGTGGCTGGACTTTACGATTCTGCCATCTTCTCTGCGCACAGGTCAGGGTGATCTGTAGCCAAACAGACTCCCGACAGGGGAGGACACGGGGGCTGAGAGAGGCTGAGGGGTTCCTTGGTCTGTGACTGGTTTGGGAAGCCCAAACCTGGCCTGAGGCCCGGAGTGGCTCCGGGTCCCGTCTTGGTTCCTGCCCCTGGCCCTCTGCCCACATTCCTGCCCCTTTTCTGGGCTGACTGGACAGTGGTCTAGGTTGAAAGCCACGCCCTTTGTCCAGTCCAGGCTCCATGAGGGTATCTGGGACTGTCAACCCTCAGAGCGCATCTCTCTGAGCACCCACAACCTCCAGAGACTAAACAGTCCCAGCCTTCTGGATTAGTGTCATCTGGTCGTCGACAGACTGGAGCCCTGCCATGGTGGCCCGGAGCCAGAGCAGCACCCCGACACTCAGCAGGAAAGCCAGCCCACTCTCCAGTGGGAGCTGCGCACACCACGTCTGTCTGTGCGGCCAATCCGCCCCGAAAACGATGAGTAACAAAAGATTACTCAGTTCACCAAGCATTCTCTCACACGCCCCTCACTCCACCCTCACAATGACCAGTGAAATGGGGAATCAAACCCTCATGTTCCAGATGAAAAAAGGTTCGCGTGTTCCAGTCCACAAAGGTCACAGGACTGGCCAGACACACTGTGAGAAGAGGTCATGGCTGAGGCCTGACTCCCGTGGTCCTGACTCTGAGTCCTGGTCTTTGTCACTCTCTTGCCACTGCCCAGATGTGAATCTCTCTGTGCTCCTCCAGCCAAAGGACTAGGAGTACATCCAAATTCACAAGTGTGAGAAAAAGCACCTGGATACCCAGGTCCCCAGCCCAGCAGGGCAGCCTGGAGGGCCAGTGATGGAAGAAACCCGTTGCCAGGAGAAGACGCCACAGGCCTGCTCACTCCCGCCTGCCCTTTCCAGACCAGGCCCAGCCACTTCCCCTCCATCAGCCAACCGGAAGTGCCCCTAAACACCGGCCAGCATTTCCCTGGACAGTGTCCAGAGGCAGTAAAGTTTTTTTTTTTTTTAAATAAATTTATTTTTATTTTTATAGAGAGGGGAAGGGAAGGAGAGAGGGAGAGAAGCATCAGTGTGTGATTGTGTCTTGCACACCCCCTACTGGGGACCTAGCCCACAACCCAGGCATGTGCCCTGACTGGGAATTGAACCAGCAACCCTTAATTCTGCAGGCCCATGCTCTATCCACTGAGCTACACCAGCCAGGGCAGAGGCAGTAAAGTTTACACCACTTGGAAATACAGGCTCCTGGTGGTATTCGGTGCAATGCGTGGGTGCGTGTGAGCACACACACACGTAGGAGGACTCGCGCAGGTCCATCTCATGGGGGTATTTGTGGCTCCAGTTCAGAAAGGGTCCGGTGAGGGAGAAAAATCAAAGCAACTCGCTGGGGCTCCCACAGTACCCCTAAATCATAAAGCCACATTCACCTCCAGGTTGTGCCAATGAAGATAATGTCACAGTTGGTCCACAGCCACAGGGCAGCCTCACAATGCGTCTCGACAAGGGTCCAAACCCTTAGAAGAGCCACAGTCTTAGACGCCATGTTATGAAATCAACTGAGTAGCTGCTTGGAAGGTGATTTTGGGGGTGGGGACGGGCTCAGCCAGGGGAAAGAAAAGGCCACTGCATGAGAGGTGAGGGCCAGGACACCTACCTGGACTTCACGTGTGTGATAGGCGATGATCAAGCCCAAGAGGATGATGGTGGACAAACTGATAAGGCATTTCAGGGCCAACGAAAACATGGAGTCCTGCAGGAGAAACAGAGAGAGAGAATTAGGGAGGGCCAGGAACGGGGTGTCTCATTTTACTCTGAGGCCACGTAAAGGTGGAGGCCTGGGGGCAAAGGAGGGCCTGTCACCAGAAAGTGCCTCAGGCTGGGCCCTGGGCTGGTGCCATCCCAGCAGTGGCTCAACACCCCAGCCTCTGTTCCCTCGGGTTAAGTCATGTCTGCGTTTCTGGGATGAACTGTGCTTGCGCGTGATATATTGTGTTTGTTATACATGGCTAGATTCGGTTTGCTGATGCGTTGTTTAGAATTTTTGCCTCTCTGCTCATAAGTCATCCGAACACAATTCTTTTTTCTGCGCTGCTATTAAATGGTTTGGGCATTAATCTGTGCCAGTGCAGGCCTCTCTTTTCTCTTAACAATCCTAAACCAGAGGATTCCTGAGGTCCTTCCATCCTTGACCACGCAGAACTTCTTCAGGAATGAATTAGAATGTCCTGGCAGCTGCTCTCATTTCCTGTTTTAGGTCAAGGGCAGGGAGGGAAGCAAAGGCGACAGAGGAGCTACCAAAGGGAGAAAGGGGCTGAGCACAGGAGCAAAGAGGAGTCCTGGGCAGGAGAAGGGCCCTGAGGGACCCTCCGTGGAGGGTGGAGGGATGCAGGTGGGCTACTTGGCCTACACAGCAGGCTTCCAGCCCCGGGGCAGCTTGAAGACCCACACGGTTGGGAGCGCGAGCTCTGGGGCCCAGGGGTCCGAACCCTGACATGGCCACTAGCTGCGTGACCTCGGGCTGCTCCCTCCTCATCTCCGAGCTTTGCTGCCTCCAGTGCCACATGGGGATAACCTACCTCATGGGTCGGCTGTGGAAAATAAAGGAAATTGGTGCATGTGAGTGCACGGCCCAGTACCTGGCCACGTAAGGGTCAGCTACCACCGGCATCTGCTTTGCCTCCTCTACAAATTCAGGGTGGCTTTGTGTCTTCCTGGGCATTCAAAAGCCAATGAGTAGAGACAGCTCCCAACCCCACTGGAAGGCAGGAACCCAGCTTTCAGCAAAGGTAGCAGATGAAAGGCAGGTGACCTGGGTGCCCTGAGAGATGGATGTCACATGAGAAACAGCCCCTGGGCTCCCAGAGCTGGGGTCATAACGGCACCAGATATCGGTAAAGCACCTTGCAGTTTACGAGGTGCTTTCACACACCAGGTCTCATCCCTCCTCACAGCAGCCCTTGACCTCATTCCCAGCTTTATAGCATCATAGGCAAAGGCTCAGAGAGGTAAGTGGCTTGTGAAAGAGTTCAAAGCTAAGGCCTCCGACTCCCAGATTAGAGCACTGCCCACAAGCCCTCAGGCCCACTCTCCAATGCGAAACAGTAGAAAAGTGAGAAGTGTCCATTAAACAGACCCAAATGACAGCTTAGAACAATAATGGAAGGTATTTCAAAGGTAGGATATGATTAACGGCCTGCCAAAATCTACAATAAAGCTGGGGTAGGGGTCGGGGGAATCAAGAGAGGGAGACATCACTGTCGAGAAAGCTTTCAGCCCTGGCCAGGTGGCTCAGTTGGTTCAGCCATCATCCCACACACCGAAAGGCTGTGGGTTTGATCCCCGGTCCGGGCGCGCACAGGAGGCAACCCACCAGTGTTTCGCTCATGTCAGCGTTTCTCTCTCCCTCTCCCCCCTCCTTTCCCTCTCCCTCTCCCCACCCCGCCCCGTTCCTCTCTCTCTAAAATCAACAAGCCATATCCTTTGGTAAAGATTAAACAAAAAAGAAAAAGTTTTCAGAGACAGAGTGCCCCGACCACCCTCTGCAGGCTGAGAGGGGACGGAGCAGCTCTCCCTGGTGTCTGCTGACCTACCATGCATTCATCGGATACAGTTCCTGGGCCCACTTTACGCCGGGCATGAGCTAGCACTGGGAATCCAAGGGAAAACTAAGGAAGTAGCTCATTCATTCATTGTTTCGTTCGTTCATGACAATTTCAACCACTTCTCATTTCTTGAGCACCTACTACATGTCCGACAGTGCACTGGATGCTGTGAGATATTTGTAGAGAGCCCCTGCCCACCAGCAGCTTCCTGCATGGCTTACACACCAACTCCAACTTTCTACACTGTGTGGGTTGTCCACTGTGGGGGAAGCTCTCTGGTCTGTGCTGCCCAGACGATGATCTACACGTAAGCGGCTTTCCTTTAGCCTCTGCCATGGTCTGCGGTTTAATGGAGAGCAGTCTGCGCTCATTTACTTGCACAAACACCCAGGGACTGGTGGTGTGCTGCTCCAGTTACGGGCACAAAGAGAAACAGATCATGGTTCCAGGCCTCGCAAAGGTTCTGGTCTTCAAGAGCACTACTCGACGCCTGAAACATGACCCAAATCACGGGCCTAGATGGGACTGAAAGAGCAGGCAATGAGTCCAGGGACATTCAGACTGTTTTAGGAGGAGACAAACCTCCCTACAGGAATCAAATGAAAACAGCTCACAATATTTGGGGGCCAGAAATGACCATATCTTGCTCCTCAAAGGGGTCTGCAGGTGTCTGGGGAGCATCAGGCCTCCCCTGGGAAGGAGGGGCTGCACATTTCAACCTCTAATTTATTTCTTTTGGCAGACATCAACTGAAATCACTATCCAAGTCTATTTCCATCATTGTTAGAGGAAGAGGTGAAGGGACGGGGGCCAGAGGCTGTCTCCTCTCCTTTCAGCCTCTTCCTTTCGTTCTAGAACCCAGAGCCCTTACATAAGGGGCGACTCCCACCGGCTCCATGGTTTGGGCTGGTTGGTGCGCTGCCCTGGCCAGCTCCATCCCCGCAGGGAGATGAGTTGTTCCCGGGACCAGCAGGCGCACTCACTGCTGTACAGATCTCCTTGCTTCTCTCTCACATGTCAATAAAAAATGAACCATCAACTATCAACCATTTTTAATAGCTGGAAAACATGTCAACAAATTGTGGCTGGACTGGAAATGTTGCCTATTTGGTAAAATGTTTAATTATCATCTTTTCTTTGCTGCCTGGACTCCAATGAAGCTTGAAATCAATACAGTTCTTGGGTGATGACAGCAACTCAGAGCTGGCTAATTAGCTGCCACACACCATGGGCTGGGGTGCCTGCCACACCTGCTCTCCCCACTCACCCCACCCAAGGGCCCATGGGATCCACTGGGCTTGAAGGGAGTCCTGTGGTCAACTGGTCAATCCTTCTCCCCTACAATTCAGAACTTTTCCACAACAGAGTAATAATCCTTAACACATAGGAATGCTTAGAAATTACATCCCAACAGATAAGAGATGTTTTTAGCCCTGGATGGTACAGCTCCATGGATTGAGTGCCAGCCTGCAAACCAAAGGGTTGCCAGTTCGACTCCCAGTCAGGGCACATGCCTGGGTTACGGGCCAGGTCCCCAGTAGGGGGCACATGAGAAGCAACCAATCACACTTAGATGTTTCTCTCCCTCCCTTTCTCCTTCCTTTCCCCTCTCTCTAAAAAGAAATAAAATCTTTAAAAAAAAAAATAAGAGTTGTATTTAAGCCATTTATTCATCAATGCCCCAAAATACTGGGGTGGCCGAGTAAACCTGAGAACAGCCAGCAGTGGAACACTGTGTGGTCACTTAAAACCATTTCTATGCAGAATATCCAACAACATGAGGAAAGGTTCAGGATGTACCGTATTTTTGGACCATAAGACGCACCTAGGTTTTAGAGGAAGAAAATAGGAAAAAAATTTCTGAAGCAAAAAATGTGGTAAAATATTTAATAACATAAATAATATTTCACCAATGTAAATGTAAACAGAACTCAACAGCAGCATTAACAACCATTACTCCTCCCAAATTTGGGGGGGGGGTGCGTCTTATAGTCAAAATCACGGTAATATCACATGAAAAACCCAGCCTCCAAAACTGTATATGGTACATTTCCAATTATGTTTAATTTGCTACTTTTTAATGTAAAAGAAGACTGAAAATACAGAATTGTGCTATGAAGCGGGACTGACACCACAAGTTCGCACGCTCCTCCCAGGGAGAGACTGCGGGTTCGGGAAGCACGGTGTCGACACCAAACTGTCTCGGACACTCCGAGCACAATAGCTGCTTAACAAGTACTTCCTGAAACTACTTAGCAATAGTACTTTCACTTTTACCAACATCTATTGAGTACTGACCGTGTACCAGGTCTCAGACTAGGCCTATACACAATTTAACTCACGTCCGTACCCTGTAGATGAGGTAATAAAGTCTCCATTTTACTAATAAAGAAACTCCAGATCAGAGAGGTAAAGTAACTTTTCTGGGGTCACACAGCAGCCCAGGTTTTGGCTGTATGCCAGATTTGTTGACGTACCAAGTTCCTCTCCTTCCTGCAAGCAAACCAGGCTTCCATGCGAGATGGGGGTGCCTCTCTTTCTAGTGGAGGCTGGCTACAGCCACGGGGTGCCACAGAACCGAAGGGTGACTCACAGGACACCCGCACCCACGTGGTCTCTGCTGTACTCTGGGCCCTCACCCTGCCCTCCACAGGCCTGCGATTTCTCATTGACGACACCTGCAGTAAAGCACTGCGGAGGGCCTGCAGGCAAGGTGGGCACCGCCAGCCCACTTTCCCAGGGGAGGAAACACAGGCTCCGAGAAATAATCTGTCCAAGGATGTGCCAACAAATGGCGAAGTCAGGACCGAAGAAGCTGGGATCTACTCCAGACCTGCCCGCCTCCAGGGCGCATGCTGCCCGCTGACTCTGCAGGGAGGCTCTCAGACAGCTCCAGGCTTCCTCCCAAAGCTCCGCAGTGTGATGGGGTGTGTTCCTAGTTTCTGAGCCGGCCAAGTAAATTGTTCTCCTGCCTGCCTTATGGCTTCCAAAGACAGGCCAGAACTGTAATGATCACACTAGATCTTCCCAGAGACACTGAAGTTCTAAGTGTGTTTGAGTGTTTGGAACATTGGAAAGGAACAGAAAACCGTGTTTGCAGGCAGAGTCCTGGAGGCGCATTGGGCAGAAGGGAAACACAGCTTCACTGAGGTAAACGTGTGCTGGTGCCTTCCCCAGCCAAGCAGACGCCCCAAAGTGCGTGTGCGTGCGTGCGCGTGCACAGACACGTGGTCCATTTTTGATTTTTGTCACTGGCTGGAACCCCGAAGGGGAAGACTTTAGATACCATCTAAAGTCTGTATTTACTGAATTAAGATCTATGTTCTGTGCTTTCAATTTGGGAAATAATTGATTTAAAAATCTTTTCTGTTTAATAAGGTCAACTTTTCCTTCAATTTCATGGAGAGGCTCCAAGACTGATTGATATTCAGCATCAGCTTAATACTCTGACTCCATCATGGTTGTTCTAATTAGACACTCTTGCTAATTAATGCTATGCAAATTAAAGCCAGCCCCTCATCCACTGGCAGGTAAGACGGCACTCCTGGTTGCTGCTGTCTGCAGAGGCGAGGCTTCCGTCCTCGATCCGTGGCCCCCACAGCCGCGTCAAGCCCCTGCTGTCATCTGTCCTCTGCTCACACGCTGCCCCTCTCTCAGGGTCGCTTCTCCTCATCCACTCTCCGTGTCTTTCACCTTCATGCTCATCTGCTTAGCTCGGCCTCACCCTCTCGGATTGAGCTCCCTGACCAAAGTATAATCACAGCACCTCCTGGCAAACTCAGAGTGACTGCCCAGCCTGGCTCCTACCAGAAGTCAGCCACCAGAACCCTGTTTTGGCCACTCATGGTCCAGAGTGGAATCACTCCAACCCTCTGCATCCTTTGGAATGTCCAACTTGAGTGCCAGGGGAACAGATCTCCAACAAATCTAGGAAGGGATGAGTTTCAAGAACCCAGCATGCTTCATAGCCAAGAGGGCTCTGGAGCTGGGCCCTGGGCTTGGATCTGAGGGCCCTCCATGGAAAACACCTGGTTCTGGATAAGTTGCTTCACCCTTCTAGGCCTCACTCCCCCAGTAAGATGCAACTCTGGGAACAAACAGTCGCTGAAGTTCAGCTGAGCCTAACGGTCAATGGCGCGGAAGCGCACTGGCCACGACACACTCCCAGCTGGCAGGGCGCTCCACACCTTCCCTTCCCTTCCCCAGGTGTTTCTGCACAGGACGAAATTGTGAGCGCGAACTCAGTCAGTCGTGCCACCTTCTCCTCAGACAGGATGAGGCGGCTCACAGAGAAGATCATCGCATCGTCGTCTCTCTCTCTAAATAACACGGGATTTTAAGTCAAATCGCCAAAACTCAAGTCACCTCTTCGCTGCTCACTGACTGCGTGACACTGGACCTGACCCTTAGCCTCTCTGGGCTCTGCTCCTTTCCCTGCGAGCCAGGTCTCACAGGGCCTCCTCTCACCTTACCCGCGGTGCTGGAGGATGAAACAGAGCGAGCCCCCCATGAAGAGACGGGCCGTTTTCTCACCCAAAGAAAAGCCCGCATTCCGATGCCCGTGAAGACAACTCGGTGAGTGCTGCCAAACGCACCTCCAGCCTCAGCGCTTCAGGGCTGCGACAACTGACAAAGGTGCTCCCCGAGTTTCAGAGACGCCTTTGGCAACTGCAATGGACCAAACGCCCATTCCTGCGTCCGTTCGAGTATAAACACTTACTGAGCACTTGCTCTACCCAGGCTCTTTGCATTTTGCAAAATGCCAGGGATTCCTCCCCGCCCCCACCCCAGCCCACCGAGCCTGAATCCCACCAGGCAGACGAAGGGGCAGGTGAGCAGGGTCTGGGACAGTCAGAAATGGACCTAAAGCCCAGGTGGACAGACGACCTGCAAGTGGCTCCTGAACGGCCAGCGCATGGCCAGAGGAGGTGACCGCAGAGAGGCAGCTGAATCTGACCTTAACTCTCCATCTTGAGTGTGAGGTGAGGAGTGCAGACGAACCCAAGATGCTGCCCACTGAGGGTGCAGGCTCCCTGCACGCACTGTGCAGATGAGGGGTCGCATCTCCTGCTCAGCACCTGCCAGAGCTAAGCGCCAAGTCCGGACACTCCAAGCTCCCTGTGTGGGTGGGGGCATGTCTTTACCAGGCCCCAGGGGCTGGACAAGGGGCTGAATATCCCTGTGGCCTTTCCTGCCTCTGAGTCACCTTGCAGGGAGCTTCTGCCCTGGCTTGCTTCCCCCACCCCCAACGCCTGGGGAATGCCTGAGGCATATTCCGAGTGAGGAAAAGCCAAGGTAAAATCACCCACACTATCCACTCCGTCCAACACCCGGGCTGGGACATTCTGAGCCAGCTGACCAGGACGAGGAGGGCGTGATCTGCCTTATGCCCATGGGAAGATGGCTTTTTGGAACCCTGTCCTCAGTCCTTGGGTCCTTAGACCCACCATCTAACGTGGGAGTCTGTTCCTGGACTAGATGTCATGCAGAGTAACCTCTGCACCAAGAACACCACTATCCTGGCCTGGACCTTGCAACCTTCCAGAACAGACCCCACCTGGTGCCACCCTGTCAGCCGCTCTCTCTGCAGTGACCAGAGCACCTGTCACTGTCAAGCCCCACTTACCCACTGATGTTCGCTGTCTCTGCCTGCCGGGATGGAGGCCCCAGAAGGGCAGGATTTTTAAACCTCATTTGTCTACCTCTGTGTCTTTGTGCCTAAGACATTGTCCAGCACACAGTAGGTCAAGAAATATTAGTTGGATATTGAATATTTGAATGAAGAGAGCAAAACTCTGAGATGTGTCAAGCAGATAGGCACTTCATCCTGAAATTCCAAATGTTTGAAAACCAAAGGGACATGATAAAAATAACAGCTAACATTTAACATGCGCTTCCACAGGCCAGGCGCTGGTGTGATTGTTTTAGGTCCTCAGAACAACCCCATCAGAGGCCCAAGGAGCTTCAGTCACTTGCCCGCTGTCCCCGAGCAAGAAAGAAGCAAAGGCCAGATTCGAGCTCAGACCCAAAGTCCGTGCTCTGTCCACAGCGTGAGTCTCACAACAGGTGGGCGGTCATCGGAACGTCTCCCTCCCAGGCCCAGCTTCCCAGGCTCTGAGAATCCCCCATCTCGCCTGCTCCCTGAGAGGCTCCAGCTGTGTCACCACTAAGCCCGAGGTCAGCCCAGGGGGTCTGCATCATCACCGCAAGTGCGGCCCAGACCAGCGCCCTGAGGTGGGGGCAGGCAGGAAGTGCTGGGAAGTGAAGGAGGCCAACGGTCTCAAAATAAAGCTCAGCAAGTCGAGCTGGCCTGGGGCACTTCTCTGTGGCCCTCCGCTCTGTCACTCCCAGGAGGAGGTGGAACCTGATGTCTGAGGGACATCATGCAGTTAATAACAAGGGCACTCGGGTCTGAGCAGAGGTGGCCTGGTGATGTTTAGGGAAGCCGCACGATGACTAGGGCACCGATTAGGAGAAAACAACCCTCCCCAGGCCCTGGCTCTCCCACTGTGTGGTGCCCCAAGGAAGGAAAAAAGGTCATCTGGGAGATCGTGCCACCAAAATATCAAGTCCAACAGGTCACCCCTATGGCGACGAACATGACTCCAATTAAGGAGATGGTTTCCTTTACAAGGTCTGAGCTGAGGGGAACCAGCACATCAAGAATCCTCTGCTGCATGCTTGCTTATAATGTATTTTCCTGCCTCACTTACAGCATTGGCAAAGACCCCATGTGATTCAATCAAATTTTGCATTACACGCTTGCCATGTGCCAGGCACTGTGCTAAGTGTGGAACAGAGAAACGAACACAATGACGTCTTTCTAAAGGCAGTGAGGTGCTTGCTGCAGCGAAGGCAGCCCAACCGGCCCTCCGACGACTCTTCCAGACACAAAATAAGTCCTCAGCGAATGGTTGGGTGAATGAACGTGGAAGGGCGAACACAGCCTCAAACTTCGAAGCCCTGTGCCAGGACAGAATGACACCAGAAGGGGTTGTCTCTCTTCACCATCAGGGAGTCCGAGGTGAGGTGGAAGCTGGCCGGACACCAACAGCCCAGGCCACCCCAGAACTGAGGGGTGTTGGCTCCATCCCGGAGCAATGAAATCAGAATCTCTGCAGGTGAGGCCTGGGCACTGACATTTAAAACAGTATTTCAGCCCTGACCAGTGTGACTCCATGGGCTGGGTCTTGTCCCACAAATCGAAAGGCTGCCAGTTCGACTCTCGGTCAGGGCACATGCCTGGGGTGCGGGTTCACTCTCCAGTCGGGGTGCGTACAAGAGGCAACCGATCCATGTCCTCACATCAATGTCTCGCTCCCTGTCTTTCTCCCTCCCTTCTCCTCTCTCTCAAAAATAGACAAATACGATCTTTTAAAAATTCTTAAAAAAATAAATATTTCAGTGACCCTAACATGCAGCCCAAGCATGAGAATTGCTGCTTCAGGGGCCCAGTACAGAAGCCCGGAAGGCTGGGGCCACCATCCACCATCACGGCCTGGACGAGATGCCGCCAAACAGGCAGCCATGCACATCGGCGGTGATGCCCCAGAACCTTGGAGGAAAAAGGAAACTAAAAGCCATCTACTTAAATGGCCCATGACTCTCCTCTCTAAGATTCCTGGCATATGGTCATCCAGTCTCTGCTTGATTACCTCCAGGGACAGAGAACTCCCTTCCTCTTGAGGCAGTCCACCTCTACTTCGGAAGGCTCTTTTTCAAAGATCTGGCTTCAGCTTTCTTAGGTGTTTGGCCCCTACTTAAAGCTAAACAAACCGATGCCTCTGTGAAGCTTCAGTCTGATGTCCTCGGATAGAGAGCTCCTCCCCAACACAAACACCCATAAATATACAGAATGCCAGGCCTGAAGGTGCCCTTGGAGATCAGCTAGTCCCTCGCCCTTTGTTCTACACAAGGATACCGAGGCCCAGTGTGGCTGGCTCGACCCCTAGCACACAGCAGCCTGTGTTGAAGCAAAGTTTGGAACCCAAATATTGGGGCCCCCAGGGACTACGCTCACAGGGTGAGCAGCCCTGCGCACTCTGTCTTCCCTGTTTATGCAAATAACAGCCCTACATTTACCTGTTTTCCAAAAGCCTACATCTCATGTTGGAAGTCCCCTCCAAGAGCCCCCCTCCACCCGGTTCTCCAGTTCCTTCTCCAAAAAGCAATCTGCTCCCGGTGGCCTTTCATCCTCTCCTCCTCGTAGAATGATTACTCTTGGCCAGTCAGCAGCTCCATTCCTCTGCAGTGTCAGAAAGCCCCCGCCACCCTTCCCAGCTTTGAGGAACGCACCCCTGCCACCGTGCATCTCATTCTGAAGGCCCGACTCACACCTGCCTCTCGGGAGAAGCGCACACTGAAGGCCTCTGCCCTACCCTCGGTCGCTGTCCTGGCAGCCGGGGCCCCAAGTCACAGGGAGCCACAGAGGCCTGTCATCACCATGAGGGGTCCTCCTTACACACAGCCACTGCTTCCCTCGCCAAGACCATGGCCCCCGTAGTTCCTGAAGCTTGCAGAAGCCTCCATTCTCTCCAATGTTCTAGAATGAAACAAGTAAGTGTGCTTTCTGGGTGGCTTGCTTTGAAGTCATTTTATTTTCTCTTATTGAGATCTATCTGGCCCCCAAACCAATAAAAGAGCAAGAAATCACTTTGCTCTGCAAAAACCTGTGTGTGCTCACTGGGCTTCTTCTGGCTGGGGCTGAACCAGCCCAGTCCTGGGCTCCTCTCTCCCCATCCTGGACATGACATACACCAGACCCCGCTTCCCTGCAGGAGCTGTGGCCAGCCAACCGCAGTGGATGGGGTAAATTCACCTTCAGATGGATGTAACTTGAAATAAGAGTGCTGACTTGCATCACCTGACAGGGAAGTACGTGCAGGTTTTAAAGACACAAAGCAAGGCCTACAGACTGCCCCGCCACACCTGTATCTCAGCCTCACCACCCCCTCCAGTTCGACTTCCCTTTTCTCCCTGCAGCCCCTGCCTCTGGCTGCACAGGAGGTAGCATCAAGGCCTCACCTGTACCTTCCAGCCTCATCGGAGCATTCCACAGCGGACTTCTTTGCCTGCTGCCCAGAGGCACACCCATCTTCACTCCCCAGATGGGGCAAAACCATCCCCTGAGCCTGGCAGCGTTTGGGTCCAGTGAAAATTTTAAGTTGCCCAGAATCCCGCATGGTGAGAAAAACAATCGCCTGGGCGGCCCCACAGACACCTCTGAAGGCTGCTCTGGAGCCTCCCAGATAAAGAACAGCCCTGTCTGTGTTTCCCCTGCCACATTCTGCAGGCAGCATCCCCTTCCTTCCACTTCCACACCCACGCTCTTGCCAGTAAACGTGAGCCAGCAAGTGCTGCACCAGCGCACAGGCTTCGCTGGGAGGGCTCTTCTAGTCCAACGCCCCCATTCCACAGGCAAGGAAACTGAGGGCCAGGGAGAGAGGCTCTGCCTCACCCGAGGCCGTCTGCCAGTAACAGAGAGCGCTAATCTCACCCTCGGTCATCAGAGGGCCGGGCCAGCGTTTCCCCCACGTCCCCATTCTGCCTGTTCATCAGCCCAGAGATCCGAGAGGGGCAGGACTCTGTCTGATCGCTCCCCCGCCCCTTTGCAAATGCTCACTTCAGGTTTGGAGAATGAATATTTCTTGTACAGCTCATTCAAGGGCAAATCAGAAATAATAGTCACCTGCTCTAGGTTCTCCATCTTCTTTTAGCTTAAAAATATAAAAGCTGAAACATAAATAAAAGGAAATGGTCTGGAAAAATAACCAGTTGGCACAAAACAACTGGCATTCCAGAGCTGCACAAGAAGTAGAAATACCGTTTTTCAGAAACTCGGCCCAGCCTGAGTTGTGAGCTCCTAGCCGCTTGGCACAGGCTGTTCAATTGTTTGGATGTGATGGATGGTGTTGACAGAGGCGGTGGGGCCCAAACACAGCTATTAATAGGGTGGACATGGCACTTTTATAAGTCTCTCCTTTCCTCACTAGCTCCCTGGTACCAAACGGTTGCCAACCTACCTGCCTTTTGCTTTGAGGTGCCGTCACGTCCAGCAACGGGGCGCCATGCAAGCCATGTCTCCGGCCCATGTCCAGGCAAGCTCATCCCAGAGCCCAGAAGGCCAAGGCCCCAGGCCGACGCAGGCTGCCTGCCTGTGCAGAGCTTCGAGGGAGTCTCAGGGCCTGGAGGTGCCTCACGCAGTGCCCGCAGTCGCTTATCCACAGCCTAGGGGGGTCGGGAATCTCTCAATTTCTCCACGTATTGATTTTATCCACATCCTTCCTCCGAGAAGCTGAGGCAGTCCCAATCTCAAGGCAGGAGCTGGTCCACCCAGCAGCTCGAGTTAGAACTATTCAGGACACGAGGATGCTGGCAGCTCCCTGAAGGGGGGCGCTTCTGGGAATTCTCTCCAGATTCAAAGTCTACAAGGATTTACTAAGGACCTGGCGTGTCAGACACTGAGCCTACCCATTTTCACCTAGGTTCTCACTTAATCCCCACAGCAAGGGATTACGGTCACCGCCAGACAAATGAGGAAGCGGAGGCATGGAGCGATGGCGGTTTGCTGAGATCGCGTAGCTAGTGTGTGCAGGAGGCATGCGAGCCCGAGCCCAGGACCGGAGGTACCTCGGGCAAGTCCCTGCTGCACCTGCGCCCTGTGCCCTCTGTGGACGTGGTCCCTTCGCGGCTGCTCCACTGAAGCTGCAGGTTCTCTCCCTCGGAGTTCCACTTCTTTCCCAAGACCCACGGCTTCCTGATCCCGGCCAGCTGTCCTCTGCCTGCATGCGGTCAGCCACCAGGAAAGCCAGGCCAAAGACCACAGCTGGACTGGTTTGGCTCCATCACCATCTTTCACATCCATTAGAGGAGAATAAAACCCTTCCTTCCTTCCAGAGTCATTAGGAGGAGGACCAGATAATGAATGTGGAAGTGCTCTACCGCCAAGGGTTCCCGTGAACTTAAAACCGTCTCTGCGTAGGGTGGCCATACACCCCAGTTCACCTGGGGAGTCCACTGATGCTTGTTGTCCAATGTAATTATGGATTTGAGCAGTAATTATTAATGTTATACTTTCAAAGGTATCCCAGTTTAGGCAATAAATCATATGATCACCCTATATACATAGCATTTGCTTCCATAGTGTGAGAGAATTAGGGCCCCTCCCTGACCTTCTGCCCCCAAGTCTCCCAGCTGCCACACCCACTTTGTACAGGTCGGGGTTGGGGTGGGGGGGTACTCCGTGCTGCCACAAGCAGACCCTTTGCCAGGTCCCTGCTCCCAGACTCATGGACGGACATCATTTTGCTAGATCAAAGCAATTATTAGTAGACACTATTTTTAGCAGGGCAGTGTCACAGTGCCTAGATTAATTACAATTATACTTCACTCCTTTAAGGTTTATTCCATCAATTACGGACAATCTCAGTCACACGCGTAGCCTGCCGTAACCCTTCGTGGCTTCAGTTTCTCAGCACAGAGGAGGCTATAACTGTGGAGAGGACTGGATATCAGAATATTTTGATACTGAATCCTTGTGTCCTGCATGCCAGTTTCAGGCCTGTTTACGAAGCATTTTCTCATGCAGTTTTCTGATGGATCCCTGGGAGATCAGGAGAGCCACTCCCATTTGGCAGATGAGAAAACTGAGGCTCAGCATATTTAAGTAATTACCCAAGGTCACAGTTAGGAACCCCAATTCTTCTAACATTGTATTGACAAAACACTGCCTTCTTTATAGATCAATAAGTACGAGCTGCCTGGGAGCCCTTTGGAATGTGAGCCTTGGCTCCAGGGTCGGACACAGCCGGGCCAGGCCTGGGGGGCAGTGCCTGAGGGGAGGGAGGCAGGCCTGCCAGTGCAGCCTGACACCCCAGGGGTGCGAGTGTGCCAAGCACAGCCCTGCACTTCAGCATTTTAAGTGGCCTTACTGGCAGAAAGAAAAAGAAACTTCAACAAGGGTGTGCCCACATCGGAAAGTATGTCCACAAATGTGGAGACCCAGAACTTTCCTTCTGTGTTCAGCTGGGAGAGGAGTGGAAGGCACCTCTTGCTAGTGCGGAGAAGGTGAGACCCCCACAGGCCCCATCTGGGTGTCTCGTTGTTGCAATGGGAGAAGCCAGAGGAAGCGTGTCTTCCACCTGAAGGGCCTCTGTTTGGGCTCCTGCCCCACGCCTGCTGCACCCTACACTGGTCACAGAGTGTTCGTTCAGAACAGCTCTCCGAGATCGCCCTGTCCAAAGCCTCATTTTACAGATGTGGAAATGGAGGCACAAGGGGGAGTAGCCAGTATGACCCAGCCTGCCAGGGCAGAGCTGAGAGAGAACAGGGCCTTGCCCTCTCCACTGGGCCTCGCTAGTTAGCTCTGGGCTGCAGCACAGACCTGGGGGGCTGTCTGGAGGGTCCCCCTCCCGGGAAAATTTGCTACTTCCTTTCTTCCATCGTACCTTCTTTCCTCCACCCTCTCTCACTCTTTTCGCACATGTTTCTTCCGCCTTACACTGTTTCTACTTCCTTGTGTTCTGGGAACGGGGGTTAGAATTGTTGGCTAAAGCTTCTAGGTCTAAATGAAACTCACTGTGTGGGAGTCCCTGCGATCACACAGCACCTGGGGGGTCACCCTAGACTCTGGGGGGCTTGGTGGCAGGAGCTCATCCTGTTTGTCTCTGTCTCTACTATCTCACTCAGGTCCTGGCACATAGTAACAGGTACTCAATAAATACCTGAAGGATGAATGAGTGGGTGAATGAATGAATGAATGAAATACCATACCACATTCTCAAGAAGAGAATCAACCAAAATTACTCCTGTTCAGGTCTGATCACTCAGGTAGTAAATAGCACTTAGAATGAGGGGGGAAATCTGAGTCACTTTTAATTTCCTCATTTCACTGACTAAACAGACACTTATTTGTTTAGAATCCATTGTTTAAGTATTTAAATATAACAGCTGTTTTCCTCAAAGACAAGGAAAACAAAAACCCAAGACCACCCCTCCTCCCACCCCCTCAGCCTGGAGCAGCTCTAGGACTGAGTGCCAACGCTGAGAAGGTAGCAGAACAAACCTGCCTCCACCCACTGCCACCTCTGAGGGCTCCTGCAGAAGTGGCTTCCAGGGTCCCTGGGCAGGAAGAGCGAATGCCAGGCACCCTAGGCCACCACTGCAGATGACGACACACCAAGCTTTTAAAACCCAGGTCAGAGCTTAGGAAAAAGACTGCTCAGGCCACAGACACTGACATCTCTCCACACAGACGTCCCTGGCTTCCAGGCAGCGACTCCAAATCAGCTGCCTCCTTTCACTTGGGGCCACATAGACAGGGGACTTGGGCTCAGGGCAATGAACCATTTCACTGAAGAAACCCAGCTGGGCCAGGGCCACGAGCTGTGTGGAGCCAGGTGAGCTGGGGCCAAGGGAAAGGTATTCCTGCAAGGCTGGAAAAGACCAGGCAGTCCATGAGCTACAGGGGGCTAGGAGTGCGCATTCTTCCTGGAGGACTCACCCCTCTCCCTCCAGCTGCCACCAGCTGCTGAGTGTGGTGGGACAGCCAGGAGACATGGGTCAAGCAGCCAGAGGTGGGTGGACAAGTGCAGAACAAAGGATGTGGGGGCCAAAAAGAGAGGCAGCTGTGAGTGTGGAGAATGGCAGAGCCGAAACAGGCCTGAGAGTCTTCTCATCTCACAGGCCAGGACACTGAGGCCTCAACTTGGCCAAGGTCACCCAGCTGCTAGGGCCAGACTTAGAATCTAGAGCTACAACTGAGCCCCCTCGAGCCCTGCTCCTGTGCCTTCTGCTACCCCACGTAGCTTCCACAGTGGTAAATACAGAGCACAGACTGTGCCGCCCCTCTGCCTGAAGGCTCTCTGTGGCTTCTGCAGCCGCTGGGATGAAGGTGGACCCCTAAGCAAGGCACCTGCATGATCTGATCCCTGCCCACCTCTCCAGCCCCCCTCACACCACACACTCCAGCCACAATGAGTGACATCCATCCACACACCTCCAAAATGCATTGCACTCTGACATCTCCAGGCAGGAGCAACCTTCCTCTCTGGGCATGTCACATTCAAGACCCAAATGTGCTCTCACTATTCCCCCCACCCACCCTCCATCACCTCCTCTGTGCTTCCTCCACCAGGGACACCTGGCGTCTCTGGAAGACACTCTCACGGCATTAAGTGTCTGTTCACCAGCTCCGTGAGCTCTTTGAGGGTGGGAACCAGCTCTTCTTCATCTTTAGTTTTTCCCGCACCCCCACATCCAGCATAGTACAAAAAAGCCATTAATGTTCACGAAATTAATTATCAGATTAAGAAGTGAGTGAGCCCCTGGGCAGCACTGGTAGTGCCTGCTTATGTTCCTCGTGGTGCTACTGAGCCTGAGGAAGGGCGAGCAGCGCCGGGATGCGCTCGGACCTTTGTTTTCCCTCTCGTCTCTCTCCGTCCCCAGGTGGGAGCGTGGTGGGTCTCAAGTCACCACCACAAGTCATGTGAGCTGCGTCTCTGCTGGGAAAACAGCAGCTGAGACCCAGGGGACCTCAGTACCACCTCCGGTGGATGTGAACGCAGGTCACTGAGCGTTGATGGCGAAGCAGCTGGGCTGGTAACTGAGCTCACTTACCCATGAAGTGAGCCTGTTGACATGTGACCACTGCCATCTAGTAAATTGCAGTTAACAGGCTCCAGGAAGCAGGCGCCAGCCCATCACTGCTCCTAGTCTCTGGGGCCTGCACTGGATGGGGAGCCGCGAGTCCCCAGAAGACCCCTGGGGACTCTAAGTCATGTGATTTTTACAGACCACTTGCCTTCTAAATTCTGTTTTTCCTACACAAAGTATGAACAGGCTATTACACCTGGTTGATATCCTCTGCACACCACCAACTAGTAGGGAGGGAAGGCGCCTAATGCAGCAAGACTTCAGGGGGGACGTGACCTGGTCAGGGCGAGAGTGGAAACCAAGGCTGGCCCGAACACGAAGAACACTCCACGGGGAGGGCCCCTGGGCTCCGGCCCCAGTGTGGCCAGGGACTCTGTCTCTGCCAGCAGAGCATCTGGGCCTGGCCAAAGCAGCCCCAGCCACCCCCAAGGGCATTCCGGTGGCTCTGGCCACTGGTGGGAGTGTTTTGAACGATGAAGTGCAGAGACAAACACAGACAGGACAAGGTGCCAGAAGCCACATACCAGAGCTGCCTCTCCAAGCTGCGAGTGGCTCTCAGAAGGCACCCGGGCTACCAGCTCCTGCAGGAGCAGGGAACCAGGGAGTCCTTCGGGGCGGGGTGGTCACAGGGCTGGGGAAGGGCAGATGGGGAGACAGGGATTTCAAAGACTCAGCCTGAGAACCAAGCAGGAAAGGCACTGAAAATTATACTTCTCGGTTTGGTTTGTCTATTTGTCTCTTGCAATTTATCTAGTATTTCCTGAAAGGTCACCGGGTGGTGATTTCAATATTGTAAAATTTGTAGAGATGCTCTAAAAGAAATGTACAAATTTCACAGGTTTACGCTGGCTTAAAGATAATATATTTTATTTAAAGCATCTATTCTGAGTGCACTTTGGAGAGGATTTGGCAACCGATTGATTAGAGATCCAAAAGGCCTTGTGCTATTAAAAGATTCATTGTGTTTGGGGCTGGTAAAAGAAGCAGAAATCAAAGGCATTCGCAAAGGTGTGGTCTGGGAATGGAGGAAAAAGCAGCGCGTGAGACCACAAAAAGCTTGGTCGCCTTCCATTTCCCCAAAGCTGGCGGCTGGGTAAGAAAGATGCTGATGGAAAGCAGAAGGCTTCCCACCTCCTGAAAGCTCACAGGACCCCTCTCACTTCCCTCTCACTGCTCCTCATTAGCGAAATTCAATCTTTGTCATTCCAAGGAAAATAAACAGGGAGCAACCGCCTGAGGGGAGAGAGTCCTGGGTGGACAAGTGGCCTCTGCAAGCCAACACCTTCCCCCTCCACGCAGTCGGTTGGTCTCTCCAAAAGGCAGAGCCATTTCCTTCCTGTCAGCCCAGTGATGCACAGCTTCCTGTCAGGACAGCCAAGGGATCTGAGGACATGTGTCTTCCCTCACAGCCTCCACCCCAAGTTTGCTTCCACCTGTGCCAAAGAAGAAGCCCCTCCCTACTCTGTCCCACCAGCACCCTCTTCTGAGCCCCACAAAATCAGACCACCAAATCCAGGCTGGGCGCAGCACGGGCCAGCAGCACGGGCCTCTGACTCCCCAAGGCCTTTGTAGAGACCAACCCTTCAGTCCCCAAAGCCCCTAAGTGGAGACTCGGGAGGTCTGATCATGGGCTCCCCTCTCGGGAACCCCATCTAATCATGAGTTTCTGGGGCCTGCCAGGGAGACTGAGGCTGTCCTGGGGCTGCAGAGATAGTGAGAGGGTCGGGAAGAGGCTTTCCTATGAAGATGGGCACCGACCGTCACTTCAGAGGCAGCGCTCAGAGCGAACCGACCGTGGAGTGATGGGAATGCCCCCACTCCCACCGCCCCGGCAGTAAGTGGGGGGAGAGGCAGGGAGATGGATGAAACGCCATCAACCTCCATGCGCTGAGTCCTCCCAGGCGTCTGCATTACCTCTGTAATGCCCCTTTGACCCTATGCCAGCGGAGCCTGCCTTTGCTTCTCATTAGTACCACCTGGGGAGTTTTTAAAACTCCTAATACCCAGGTTGCCTCCCAGACCAGTGAGATAGAAGGTCAGAAGCTGGAAGCCAGTCATTGGCATTTTTTTAAAAGATCCCAGGTATTTCTAAAATGTAGCAAAGTTTGGGAACCACTGAGGTAGGTATTATTATTACCCCCTTTTATTAATGAGGAAATTGGCACTCAGAGAGGTTAAATCACTTGCTTAAAGTCACACAGCTTAGAAGCAATAGAGACAGGATTTCAGTTCACACCTCTGTGGCTCTAACATGGAGCCCCTCTCTCCAAACTCCCTGCACAAAGACGTCTGCCGTGTGCTGCTCTCGCGCTCCAGCCCTGCTCCCCAGTCGGAGCGCCCTGGCTGTGGCTTAGAACAAGGACCCCAGGGCAGGGCTGGAGACTGTGGGCTGGGCGTGTGTGAAGGACCTGGAGGTTCTGCTCCCTCCTCATCTGACATTTCCATTTCACTTGTCTCCGGAAAGAAGCCCGGGCCTCCGATAGCCTGTGAGGTTGGCCAGGTGTGAGGAAAACACAGCAAGAGTATTATGCCCGTGAAGAGAACCTAAGAGACATCAGTAGGGTCAGCTGACATTTCACCCTCACTTCCCATAAGCCAGACAGCACTTAACGAAGTCCACTGTCTCGGTGAGACGGACATTTAGAGAAATAATGGCCTGGAGGACTTCTCGGGGAAGCTGCCTGTACGTGGAGGGGCAGCTGGGAGACTTAATGAAGCCAGGTCCACATGAGAGTGCTGACGGAGGTCGATGGGGGAAAGTGAGCAGGTGTGACTTGGGGCAAGTCACTTCCCTTCTCTGAACCTCTCATCCCTCCCCTTCCAGCCCTGTCCCCCGCAGTGCAAAGAATTCCTGGGGCTGCTCTGCTGGTGGCCCCATTCCTGGGTCTGGAAGTGTGTGGGTGTGGGAACAGCTGTGGTCTCACCTCAAGCATCAGAGTCCACGCACAGTTCAGGCACCCACAGACCCCTTCTCTCAGGGCTACCTGGCTGGGCCAGGGCGGCCAGTGTACCTGCCAGACATATGGGCTGAGGAGAGTTGTCCCTGGGGCAGCACCCCACGCCTCTCCCTGCCAAGATCCCCTGAGCAGGGCTGGAGCTAAATTCTTTCAGCTCCGCCTCACCCAAGCCCCACCCCCAAGTGAGCGGGGACAGGAACAGCTGAGACCTGCAGGAGTTACCCTGCTCACCTGACAGCCCCCGCCCCCACCCACTGACCTGCAGCTGCACTGGCCTTTTGCCCGAGTCCGGCTGCCCTTCTGTGCATTACTGAGGGGAAACTCTCTCTGTAATCCGTCCCTGGCCCTCCCTGACATAAGTAAATGCTCCGTGCTACCTCTGATCCCAGTTCAAACTCCCCTTGCAGGAGTCACACACACCACACCCCCATCTGCTCCCTCCTCGGACCGTGAGACACTCAAGGGAAGGATCTGGTCAGAGTCAACAGAGGCAGTGATGCAACCAGGAACGGGAAGAGGGGCTCTGGAGCTAGAAGACCTGGCTTATGCCCTGCTCAGCGACCAAGCATCAACTTACCCTCTATAAAAGAGAGAAATAGTGACTTCATAAAGTTGTAAACATTGAGGTGACTCATTTAAACAAGCGGCACAGCACAGGGCTTGACACCGGGGTAGGACCTCAGTAAATGGGAGCTCTGAGGGCTTTTTATCCCCGTGGTCCCAGCACCTAGAATGAGCTTCGGCCCACAGAGCTAAGCACTTAGAAAGTGCATCGAACCGAGCTGAACCCCAGCCTGGGTGTGGCCTTGACAGTCTGTTCGGCCTTTGCAGAAGCTAGACTTCCCTCTCCACACTCCACCAGGGCTGGTCCCTGCATCTGCCATGCAGAATACCCCCCTCCGCAGAACAAGAGCTTTCTGGGGAAGCTGGCTGCTGCACCCCCACATACGCTGGGGACCAGCCACCTCCACGGCTGCACCCCTTCAGTCGGAGCCACACCTGCCCAGGCTTCCAAGCAATACCCACCAGGTCAGGCCTCAGTCGCCCTCTTCAAATTCAGTCCTAAGGTTAGCAAGGGCCCAGGGAGACAGGGAGGGACAGGCAGAGGTGGAGCCCACTTTACAGCCAGAGGCTGAATCAAAGCAATGATGAAAACTGACTGAGAGACAGCAGCAAGGTCAGGTAAGGTGCTCCCTCCTCCCCGCCATCTTTTCGCCCTCCTTCCCTTAAGCCAGAGAAAAAGGCACTTGGTAATAGTTACAACTCCAGACGGCACTTAACGAAGTCCACCGTCTCAGTGAGACAGACGTTTGGAAAAATAATGACCCGGGGGACTTCTCAGGAGAGGCTGCGTGTACATGGAGGTGCGGCTGGGAGATTTAATGAAGCCAGTTCCACATGAGAGGTGAGCACAGGGTGGTGAGCCCCTGCCTCGGTGACTACCCCTGGGGCGGGGGGGACACGTGGAGAGAAGCCAGGTGGCAGAGGGACAGACACGGGGCCAGCGGGGAAGGCTGAGGGGTGGGCCACCTTCAAGACCAGGAGGGGTAGGGAAGGAGAAGAGAATGGTGTCCCCCATTACGCAGATCTGGGCAGGCATCCTCACCCCCAATCTTCCCTTCCCCAGCCCTGCTCCAGCCCCTTCATTATGCAAATCAAATGACTATACAGATTTCCATAATTCATGCATTATTAGCATGTTCTCTTGTCAGGCTTTCAGACTTTATAAAGTAATTTTGCTATCTTTAATAGAGAATAAGAGTCAATGGGAGAGGTTTTCTGTCCTTTTCTCATTAAACACAAAACCAGTCTCTAAATCTTAAGCTGGGGAGAAGGTCATGAAAGAAACAAAGTGTCCCCCAGCTGGCCACGCTGGCCAGGGGCCTCCAAAGGGCCTGGGCGCCAGGCCCCGCATGGCGCTGCACCGTGTCGGCCATGCCTTTGAGCACACCGACCGTGGGGTGGTCTGGTCCTCAGTGAGGCAGAGGAAGTAGAGGTTGCAGACGTCATTTTTAGGTCATTTTGGGTTCCTGAGTGATTCAGTAACAAAGAACCCCACTCTGCACCTGTGTCGCTTTCTGGACTCACGAAGTGCCTTCATTCCACTCTCTCAGTCCCCACCTAGCCTGTCAGGCTGGGAAAGCAACATTTTTACCCCCACTGTGGAGCAGGAAGCTGGGTCCCAGAGAGGTAAAGGCTACTCACCTGCGATCAAACACAGGCTCTCCTAATTCTTTTCACTAGGCCAAGGATGGCAAAGGCCTAGCCACTCCTCCATCCTTCCTTGCCCAGAATAGACATCACAAGTCAATCACAGCACTCTTCCCACCAAGCTCAGATTGTGCCTCAGAATCCTTCTCAACACAGCCCTTCCAGAAGCTCATACCAATTGTTCAGAACTGACACCCAGAGGAAACCTGTTTGCTGTTCCTGCACTGCACCCTGCCAGCTCCTCACAGCCAGCCAGCACTGTGACGACGACGCTGGTTTCTGGGAAGTGCTGACGGGCTGAGCGCAGCCCAGCTGCTCAGCCCTGGAGCCCCAGACGGCCACGCAGCAGCCCACTCTCTGGCTCTGAGTGGACTCCAAACAAAACCAGGCGCACCTGCTTCTGGGAGCAGATCCAGAGGAGTCCAAGGAATTGGAGTCCAATTCCCCCAAGTCCCGAAGGCCACTGAGGCCCATCCTCACTAAACCCTATCTGCTTCAGATACAGCAGGCGCCCGGGTGTCTGACTCCAGAACAGATCCAGGCTGGCTGCTCCCTGGCAAGGAACGCTCCAAGGGGTTCAGGCAGAAAAGGGGCCAAACACCCCCAGACCCCATCCCACACGGTCCCAGGGCCCAGCGCCCCAGCCAGTCCTAGGGATACATTCTCCTCCCCTGTACCCACTAGCCTCTCCAGCCGAGAAAGGTTCCCCCACAACCCATCCACATGGGCCCCTTCCGCAGCCCTGCAAGGAAACCTCTTTAATCACAGTAATAAACCCAAAAGGGCTGGGCTTGATCCCCATGTACATCCTAGTCACCAGGGTGGAGCAGTGTCCACCGCCACAGACCTCCAGCCTTCCCCAAGCCCCCCCCCCCCCAGCTCTGGGGCCCTAAGGCAACCTGGCTCCTTTACCCCAGGTGGGGGAGCAGGATGGCCCAGTGGGCACTGGGACCAGCACCAGCTGGCACCAGCACCCCAGCCGGGGGGCTTTCATTCTGGAACGCACAGGGCTCAGCACTGGCTCAGTCCTGCCAAGCCCAAGGAAATAGAATACACCCTCTTCCTGCCCATGTCCAGAGGGCCTGGGCAGTGCCCCCCAGCCTGAGCTCCCAGCCCTCAGCCCCACTGCCTGCAACAGCTCACCACCACTCTGTCCACCCACACTGCCTGGGGGGCTCCGGGGCTCCAGACTCACGCTCCCACTGCAGCCATAAATGGCTCACTCTCCACATCATCTCTCGTCCTTGGCAGGGCCCAGTGAGTTTCCCTCCTGGGCCCCTTTCTGGACGACCGTGAGGCAGGGCGACACCAAAGGCAGGGAACAGCGCGTCTGTCCCCAGAGGAGGAGGGTTTTATCACTGGCCTTATTTCTAAGAGGCGGCAAACAGTGATAAGAAAAAGCAGACCAACTATCAGTCAGTTTTACTTATTTTTTTTTTCACTCCCCAGACAGTGTGCCCCTCACTGTCCACACAGGGAGGGACTGCCCCCCGGCGCACTCCTATCCTGAGGTCGCCACAGCCATTGCCAAAGGGATGGGTTACATCTCCGGAGAGGAGAGGGCAAAGGGATGCAGAACAGGCAGCCAGGGCAGAGGGAAAGTGCGGCCTTAGAAGCACCACCTCCCCACATGGCCACGGTTGGGAAATGCAGGCATTCCCGCTGCCCTCGGGGCAGCCTGCCCTATCTGCCCACCGTACTTGCTGAAGGAGGGGTGCACATGTGGTAAGTGCTCCGTGTGGCCTGGATGCTGCTCCGCCACCTAGCCTCAACACCATGTCGTGAGAGCCCACACATCTGAGGGGGAAGAGGCCAAGCCCGTGCGAAGGCCAAGTCCCTGATCCAGGGCCCTTTCCCCCCTGGAGCCTGAGCGGCACCCGGCCAGAGCCCTGGGCAGAGGCCATCCAGGCTCCAGATGGAGGCACTGCGGACTGAGTCTGGGCCGGCCCTGAGAACCAACTCCTGGGCACCACCCTGGGGTCGCTCGCTGGCAGTGAGGCTGGCGTTTTGAAAAGTTCGTTCCCAGTTGGCTAGGAAGGGTTGTTCACGGGAGCTGTGCACCCAGAAGACCCCAGCGCTGCCTGACACCTCCGATATGCTCCTGGGACTCCCCGGGCCCCTCAAACCTAGGTCAGAACTCACCACCTCACCCGTGCCCAGGTCTCCCCCTCCTTCAAAGACAACACAGTCCTGTCTCTCCCCACCCCAGCAGGGCCAGCCTGTGCCCATGTCTTGTCAATTAAACATAGTGGCCATTTGTTGAACTAAGAACATCACACTGTGTTCTTGTTTAATCCTCTCTCACAACCGTCCTGTGGCTCAGCATCATTACCCCCACTTTACAGACACAGACACTGAGGTCCGGGGGACCAGGCGGCTTGCCTGACCACACAGCCTGTTGGCACCGGAGCTAGGATGTGAGCCCAAGCACAGCTGGCTCCAACCCGCAGCTGCCATTCCTCCCATATCTTTGAAAATGAGCAGGAAGAGGGTGTATTCCATCTCCCTCAGGCCTGGCAGAAGGCCAGAACTGAGCCCTGTGGGTTCCAGAAGGAAAGCCCCCCAGCCAGGGTGGCCAGCGTGGGCGCTGTGCCACCCACACCCTGGGACTGGCAGGCTGGCGTGTGCCCACAGCTTCCCATCCTCCCAGCAAGGGCGTGTGTGTGTGTGTTTGTTTGTTTGTTTGTTTAGCACGGCAGCGAGGGGATCAGGCCATAGCGCTCACTCCCACCACCACACACGACCTAGTTGTGCAGGGCAGGGAGGCGTGAGGCCCAGCACGTTACCTGCCCTCCCGAAAGCCCCCGCCTGCCCCCACATCTCCCCTTCCCTTTGCCTCTAGCCTGGTTCAAGCCTTGCCTTCTTCTCTAGAACTATTGCACTATCCTTCTCACTGGCCTCCCCACTTGGAGCTTCCTCCTGTTATCACCCGTCCTCTGCAGGGTCCACAACCGTCTCCAGTCTCTTCTTCCCAACACTTCCAGGAAAACTGAGCTCCTTTGCCCCTTCCTGAGAACACTTGGCACTCTCCAACTTTGGGTGCCTGCCCAGACTGTGCCTTCAGCTTGGAATCCTCCTCCCTTCTTGCCTCATGAAACCCCACCTTCCTTCAAGGCCCAGCCCAGTTCCTCTCAGAAGACTCTAGACATGAAAGGTCACAGACGTGCCCTTAGTGTGGCGCTGCACCTCGCCAACACACTTGCCATGGTCCGCCTCTCCACAGAGCAGTGGCAGCCACTACTCTCAACGTGTACCGTCCATCTCTGTGGCCCCCAACATGTCCGAGGCCAGTGCCTGGCACAGAACGGGTGTCAGTGAAGGCCTGCGTGCAGAGTGTCCTTGGACTTTCAGCGCATGGGTGCAGATCCTTCCCCTCCAGCACGTCCTGTCTTGTCCTGAGGCTAGTCTGGAGCTCAGAACAAATACTTACTTCCTGAGGTGGTCACCGGGGAGCCCTGGCCCACTCGCCCTAAAAGGATGCTAGCAATGCCCAGGCTGGCGCGCTCAGCCATCCCGCCCCTGCCAGGAAATCTGCCACTCTCCCGGCTTTGTCTCCCACTCACGCAGCACAGAAATAATAGCCCTGCATTTTCCTGCATATTCCATCTTCCCCAAATGGAGACTTATCTCCACCTGATCAAGGAAACACAAAACCAGAGGCAAGATGGAGCAGACCGGGGAACAGCCACGCGGCCCCCAGTGAGCAGAGGAGCCCCTGGGCTCTCCCACTCTGACAGCTATCCCTCAGTGTCGGGCAGAACGTCCATCACCCCACCGCCGCCCGTTTGCCAGCACATGGCAGCGGATGAAGCTCCCTCTCCACACAGGCCCCCGCTTGGTCCACACCACGGCCCCTGTCCAGATGAGACCTGCCAGGGTGAAAGGCTCGGAGGCCAGAGCAAGGAACCCCTCCCCTAAGCAGACCTGAACTCAGGTCTTCTGATTCCTGGCCCAGAGCCCTGGATGACACAGGGCTGCCCCTGAGCGAAGAGTGGGGGAAGGAAGGGGCTAGAACGCACAGTGCAGCTGATAACCAGCCTCATCTGCCTCACAACAAGCCTGTGAGAATGAGTCATCTACAGCAGGGTTTCCCAACCTCAGCGCTGACATTTGGGGCCGGTTAATTCTTTGTTGTGGGGACTGTCCCATGAGTTGTGTAGAATGAATGTTTAACAGCACCCCTGGAAACTACCCTTACTAGCTACCTGAGAAAGAACTTTTCAAAACAGCAGCCTCACTGCAGGTGGACTCAGCATGGCCCGTCCAGCCTTGGTCCTCAGTTCCTCCCACCCAGGGCTGGCCGACCTCTGCCCAGCATCTATCCCCTAGATGCCTGGAACATCCTTCCCCCTGCTGCAACAACCAAAAATGTCTGCAGACATTGCTACATGTCCCCCTGGGGATCGAAATGGCCCCGGCTGAGGCCCCTGGTCGAAAGCACCGTTAGATGCCAGGCACCCGGAAAGGCGGGAGAGACCTCCCACCACCGCTCTTCCTTTCCCCTCGTCAGGCACGAGCTTCTTCCTCTTCCACTCATGCTACTTACTGGGCGCCCTCACCCGACACAGCTCGGACGCTGCCTCCTGCACCATCTCCTCCGCTCTGGGCAGAACCACCCACCCGCAGGCATTCCCTGCCTTCGCCATGGGAGGCAGGAGGGAAGCAGTATTTGCTAAGTGTGTGCTAAGGTTGACATTAGCTTCACTTCACACACCTCCTGTGAGGCAGGCACCATCACCCCCACCCCCTTCAGCAGATGGGCAAATGGACTCGGAGATTAGATCACTGAGTCCCACAGCCAGTCAGGGTCAGGGTTCAGATCTGCACCCGAGCCAGAAGGCCCAGACTGCCGAAGCAGGGTAGCCTTGGTCGACAGGTCCCAAGACGTCACCCTCCAGGCCCAAGTCCCAGCATTGGATACTGGTAGGGTAGGGAGAAGACCTTAAAGGCCACTCCTGCACCCTTGCCCCACGCCCCTCCCAACCGCAAAGGGAATGGGTGCGGAGGCTCCCCGTATGGTCCCCGAGAGCCCTGGGATGGTGGACATGAGGCTGGGGATCCCCAGTGGCTGGTCCTCTCCTGCTCCCCACTGTGAGGCCTGGAGGAGGAGGTCACTCTAGCCTCTGTTCACTACGGCATTAATCCCTTCCCCCGCACCCCTGGAGAGGTGAGCGTGGGAAAATTCAGAATGCATGTCTTTAGAGTTTTGTATTCTTTCAGTAACTTTCCATAAGATCAGGCTCCCCAGCCATGCTTGGGGAGCTTCTGACCATGTGTGACTCTTCCTAGCCATCAAACTGCTCTGAGGTCAGCCTCTCAGTGACCTCTGGAAAGTGAACACCTCTGGTGCAAGAGACACAAAGGACTTATTTGAGTTTTTTAAAAACATGGCCAGCTATGCCCCAGCTGTCCTCTGCAAAGTGAAGGGAGCCATCCTCCATGGCACAGGGGCCCAGGCAGAAGCTCTCAGAGCCCGGAGCCCGTGACCTCCCAGGATCTCCAGGGCATGTGCTACTCACAGTATGTTAAAACTGACACCCCTCACCCCTGGCAAGTCCAACCCCAGTCTCCCATTTTCTGCCCCAAACTGCTTCTCCCACAGTCTTCTCCACCCCAACGATCTCCATCCTTGCATTTGCTGGGCCAGAATCTCGGCCTCATCCATGATTTCCCCATTCTCTCCTCCCCCCACCCCGCCCCCGCCCCACCCCCACCTCAATGCCACCACAGCCCCACATTCACTTCGGCGGGAACGCCTTCCTTCCAAACAGTCCACAGATCCAGCCGCCTCTCGCCACCTCGCCGCTCCCACCCGTCCGTCTCACAAACTCCAGACACGGGCTGGTACTTCCATCCTGTGTAAGGTACATCCTGTAAGGTACATGCCGGGCTTCAGAGGCTCAGTACGAAAAACCAGAATGTGAACCACCTCAGTAATTTCTTACACCGATTACATGTCAGAATGGTACTATTTGTACTATTTTAGGTTAAATTAAAGATACTAAGGCTAATTTCACATTTCTCCTTTTACTCTCTTCAGTGTGACTGCTGGGCAGCGTACAACCCCGCATGCAGCTCACCCTCCGTCTCTGCCACGCAGAGCTGTCGGGGCCCTGCCGTCCTGGCCCGGGCTCCAGCCCCCGCGCCCTGCCCCCTCTCCCTCGGGTGCCGCTCCAGCCCCCACAGACGCCTTTTCTCAGCTGTCACCTCCCCAGCAAGGCCTTCCCTGAACACGTGGAAAATCATCGGCCTTTCCTCCAAACTTTCTGCCTGTCTCAGCTTCATTTTTCACCACAAAATGTGGTAGATTTTCACCGCATTTATCACCATCTGACGTAATAATAACTAATGTACATAGTTCACTGTCAGCGTTACCTACTAAAGTGTAAGTTTCCAGAGGCCAGGGATTTTTATCTTGTGGGTTTTTTCTGCTGATCTGCGGTGCCTAGAATAGTCCTCACACAGAAGAGGCACTCGGTAACCATTTGTTGAATGAACAAGTCATCCGTTTCCTGCCTGGGCTCCCTGCGTGGCTGTGCCACTTCCTCAAGGGCAGTGCCAGGCACATAGTAGGTGCTTGATGTATGGCCGTTGAGTGGCAAGATGACCTGTCACCAGGATCACTGGGGAAATAGAGGCAGCTTAGCTGAGTCATCTTGTAGAAGGCAAAGGCAATCGCCAGGGCCCCTGAACTGTCACTGCGCCCCCTCCCCACCACCCTGGCTCCTCTCTCCCCCGCCCAGGAAAGCTACCGGCAGCCCCACAGCCGCGGGTACTTTAGGGGAAGGTACATTTTCTTTCCTTCCCATCAATTTTTATTCTCCCAGTGAGAAGACAAATGTTTCCCCTCTGCCAGAAGGCCCTGAGCCACACTCCTTACATTATAGTAATTAAATCCCTGCTGATAGGAGGGTTCAGGAGCAGACAGGCCTCATGCCAAGGGCTGGCCTGCAGGGAGGAGGCAGTGGGTGGGGAGGCCGGCCAAAAGGGCTATCTCTCGGCATCTCCTGATAGTGAGACAATCCCCTGAGCCTCGATGATGCTCTCGTGCAGGCGGGTTCCACTCACCTGCCCCAGCCCACCCCTCTGAAACACGACCCCCACTCCCGCCCCAACAGCACAGCGCTGCTCCAGCCCGGCGTGTCACAGCCTCTTCCTGTTCACTCCTGAGCGCCAGCTGAGGCCTGTGACCCTCCCATGAGACGGCCAGTGGAGCAATCACCATCACCTCACCTTCACCCTTTCCCATTTTCCAGATGACAAAGTAGAGGCCCAGAAGCCACATCTCCCACCCCCACTCCACGGCCTCGCGCTTCACCATGGTCTTTCCTGGGGCCCAGCAGGGGCCCAAACTATGCTGATGGCTTTACATACGTGACATTTCATTTAATCCTCACAACTGCCCTCAAGGGAGTGTTGTGATTGCCTCCCAAGAAAATGGAATCCAAACATGGAAGCAACTAGCACAAAGCCCCACAGGCAGCAAACCCAGACGTGTCGTGTTAAAGCCTCTTCTCCTGACACCAGGCTACGTTGCACGTATGTAAGAGGCAGAGGGCAGCTGGGAGAGATTCGAGAGATGATGGAAAGAAGTGAAGGTGAGACAGACCTGCCAGGAACCTGCCAGGAACCAAGGGCAGGGGGACAGGCGGAAGAAACTGGAGACTGTCTCAGGTTTGTGGACTGAATCCAGGCCCTGTGTGGGTGGTTCTGTCTCCTGTTAAATACAGCATACCTGTCACTTGTTCAATGCCTGCCTCCCCATCAGCCTGTGAGCTCCACGTCTTGCTCAGTGTTGAACCCCAGAGCCAACCAGAACACCTGGGACCTATTGGGAAACAGAGGTGAATGGAGGTGGGGGTGGGGGTCCAGGGATGGACTAGGAAAGGGACCAACAGAGCAGAGGGGACAGTAAGGCACTAGAGTTTTCATAAAACCAGCCTAGGGGCAGGAGCGCAGGCCATGTGGCCCAGGGAGACGCCTGCTGGCCAGGCCAGCAAACAGATGGCCGGCGAGCTCAATCTAGCCTTGTGGGTGCGGAGTTTACAGAGTTAGACAATGAGAAAATGAATGACAAAAACAGCCAGCATAAACCAAGCCTTTCACCATGAGCACAGGTCTGGAGACTGCGGCTCACAGAGCTCAGTTTTCTCGTCAAGGCTGCAGACCCCGGAAGCCGCAGAGCTAGGACAAGGACACCAAAGCACGAGACACCGACTGCTCAGCTGACCCCTGCAGAGCCCACGGGAGCCCATCCTCAGCCCCAGGGCCCCGTCCTCCCTGAAAACATACTCAGGGCTCCGGGAGGGTCAACAACCCTCTGCGTGTAAACTGACGTCCTTCCCCTCCTTCCCTCCAGAGCTCCGCTGAGGCTGGCGGTGCAGTGAGGGCGGCACAGTCAAGTGGGTGGGGCAGGCCAACAAGGTGCAGAGCTTCGCATGAGCTACAGCAGCCTTTTGGCTCAAAAGAGCCCAGGCCAGGAGATGCTCTGCAAACGCAGGTCTGTCACACAGGGCTTAGGGTTTTGAGGATACTCCTGGATTCTAACCCCGACTCTGCTGTTTCCTGGCTGTGAGACCTGGGGCAACTGAAAGGGAGGCTGCCGTGAGGATTAAAACGAGATGAGGAGTGTGAAAGCACAGAGTAGGCCTTAGGAAATGTCCGTGCTCTTCTTTCCCCTATGTATCCCTCTTTCCAGTCCTGAATGAGACTCAGTGTTGCCTTGGGGTCATTTTTATGGAACGGGAAAGAAATTTCCATTTTATGAGAGCGGCACGTTCTGCCAAGCTGCTGGGGACCGAAGCGTTATATATGATCCCAGCCACCTGCAAGGAAACCCTCGGGAATCAGCCTCCAACCTGGACTTATTCTTGGCTCAGATTAACTTCACTTCACCCCTGGGAGATCTTCCCATCGCTGGCACACAGCGTGGACCCCATCTGGCATCTTGTGCCAAAATGCCCTCCCACCTGGCCCAGTACCGTCGTTCCCCGGGAGCAGGGGAGCACCAGGTCCAGCCTGCATCAGGAGAGGCAGGGAATCATGGCTCTGGCTATGGGGCATCTCACGTGACCCCATGGCTGCTGAGCTCTCAGAGGAAGCCACCAAGGCAAAGCCTGCCACAGGTAGCCTGGACCCAAGAGCCCTAGACCCCGTCGGTGCCACGATGAACCCATGAAACCTCATTTGCCTGATAAAAAGGCCACTGTCAAAGCCACACAGCTAAGCTGTGTACAGCCAGGATTGGTGCCCAGGCCTGTGTTGGAAGCCCGAGCTCTCTGAGGAAGCGTGGGTGGAGAGCTTGGGCTTCCAACACAGGAAAGACCCCCCCACTCCCCGTAGCCAACTTAAGTCCTCGAGGGCTCAGGCCTTTTCGTTGCTGTGACACAGGGTGGGGCCACCGCTGGTGTTTAGGGCGCTGAAACCCAGAATGCCTGCATTCTAGCTGCTCCTCGCCACTTACGATGCTGAGGGGCCTCAGACAAGTCACATAACTTCTCTGGGCCTTGGGGTCCCGTAAAGAGAATGGTTCCTGCCCTGCCTTCCTCCAGCACGGGGAGGCATATACAGAGCCCTGCCCACCTGGGCTGGCACACCTGATGGGCCTGTCGAGTTTGGCCGTTCAGAGAGGTATGGCACCACACGTGGCCAGACAGGCTACCAGCTTCCCCCAGAGGAGGCCTCCCCTGGGTCATCCCACCAACGCCATCCAGCTCCGAGCCCCTCCAAAGGCAGCATAACAAGCCAGCATGCTCACCCCAAGCCCTCATCTTGGAGGAAAGTACCATCACCTGTTGGGCAGCTCTGTGTGCTCCCACACGTGGAAGCTATTCAGGGACTGGCTGAGCAAGCCAACATCCTTCCCAATGGAAGCCAGAAAAGAGAAAAAATGGCTAAGCCCCAATTTGATGAAGCAGAAATCTTCTGAAAAAGAAGAAAAGGGTCTGCAAAAACCCTTGCTGGAGGGAACTTGCGAGGGTGCAGACAGATGCACGCTCAGCGAAGGTGCAAGGAAGGGCTGCCATTTGCTGGCGGCCTGGGATATGCCAGCCACTGGGCTGGCCCCTCGCCCAACCATTGGCACGTCTCGCACCAGACCGGTGTGAGTGCTGCCATCTCCATTGACAAATGGGGGAACTGAGGCTCGGAGAGTTTGGGACACTGACCTTGCAGTCACCTGGCATCAAGAGGCTGGGCCAGGATTACCCAAGTGCAATCTCTTCCTCCAGCAGATCACCTGCCTCGAGCTAAACACCCAATGACAGCTCTTGGGAGGCCGTAGGACGGTGCCCCTGCTCTTGGCAGCGGGCGCAGCCCACTCAGCCCCCGTGGAAGTGTCCTTTAGGGCAGCTTTCCCATTCATTTGACACTGAGCACCCTGCCTGTCCCTTAAGAAAAACGCCAAACAAGCCGACTCTAAAATAACAGATGCCAATTTGCATCTTATTTCACACATCATTTGCATGTTGTTCACTTAGTGTCACCAAGGCTCTGCTCAGAATATGACTCTGGTTACCTTGCCATCAGGCCTTGTGAAAAAACATGGCCTCCACGCAAGACCAGCCCTGATCCCCTGGCGCGTCCCTCCCCTGCCCACGGTCCTTTGTGTCCCTTAGCACCAGGTGGGAAGTCACCACCTGTTGTAGCAGGAGGGGTACAAAGAAGCCGGATTCACAAGCCCCCACAACCCTTTGAACTCAAGGAGGTACCTTTCTGCAAGCCTTGAAGACATAAGAAAGTCCTAGCATTTTTTTCCTCCCTGGTCTATCCTGGGACCACCTCTGGTGGCCCTTTGCCATTGTCCCAGTCTCTCTGCCTGGTCTTCGTTTGTCCGCTGGCCATCCTCAAGGTCTCGCTGCCTCTGGCCTGGCTTCATGGGCTCATTTCTGTTCTCCGCCCACCTGTCCCGTTCCCACACCCACACCCAACGAGCTGTGCCGAGGCCACAGAGCGCTGACTTTGAGTGTAGAATAACTGGGTCCCCTGAGGTAAGAAGGCTCCAGAAGCCCAGGCCGGACGGCCCCACCTTCCAGGGCACACCCTGCCTCTCTCTCAATGTGCTGACTCACCCCCAGGGACCCGTCCAGAAACATGACAGGGTCTCCTTGCCGCCACGCAAGGGGAGGCCGTTTGATTTTTGTGAGAAAGGGGCCACGCTCCTCACGCGCTCGCCTCTTCCAGAGCCGCTTCCACACCACCTGTGTGGAGCGGTGGCCTGTGCATCTGTGCCCCTCTATGGTCCTCAGGGTGGCTGTGGGTCAGCAGGAGCATCTTCTAAGCACTGGCCTCATAAAAGCAAACGCTGGCAGACATCAAGGGTCACCGTGTGCCCAGCTTTGTGGTAGGTGCTACGCCATAGGCAGGGGCTATGATTCTCCGTGGGAAACAGGCTTCAGTAACCCCTCAGGACCCACCACTGGCGTGTCACCATATGTGAGCCCAGAGCCCAAGCCCTCAACCACCATGACAGGCCGCCAGCTGTGCCAACTAAGATCACATCTTAGGGAAGAACAGCATCAGGCCTGCAGGGCCTAAGGCTGCAGAACTCTGAGACCCTGGCAATTACAGATATCAATTAACTATTAAATCACCCCCGTGCCCTCACCGGGGCATGAGTGTTTCATTCTCCGCTCAGAACCCCCGGGAATGAGACCAGCCCCAGCAACTTCCCAGACTCCTCTTCCCTCCCGCCCTGCCCTGCGCACGCCGCATGCCAAGAACAAGCCAGCTCCACTCCCTGCCCACTCTGCCCCCTGCCCAGGCTCCCAACATTCCCATAGTCAGTAAGGCCCCCTGTCCATGACCCTCCCATCTTGGTCTGTCCGATCCTTCCGGGGCCACCCCGCTGCCTACAGGGAGCCTTCCCAATGTTTTGAACCATGGCCTCCTTCCTCGGTGCTTCCAACACGATCACCAGAAACTGCAGCCCAGCCTGGGTGGATGGTTCCCAGGTGCAGGACTGACTCCCCTTTAAGAACACGAGTTTGAAGACGACACTACTGGCTCTGCCATGGAGGGGGACACATGCACGCCAAGGGGGGTCAGAAAGCTCTGGGGCAAGGAGGGAGTTCAGCATCAGAGCCTGGCCTCACTGTTCAGCTAGAGAAACAAAGGCCCAGCGAGGCGAAGGGACTTGAGAAAGGCCCTCAACAAGTCGGAAGCAAGAGGCAGAAGCACCTCCTCGGGGCTCCTTCGAAGCAGAGACGGGCTTTTCTTTAACACTGACTGCTGGTGACAGAGCTGAACGAGCCTCGCGCTGGGGAACTGGGAAACTGGGACTCAAGGATGAGGAGAAAATTCTAGAACCAGGGATGGAGAAGCCCTTGGAGATTCCCTTACTCAAACCCTAGCAGAAAGACAAGCTCTGTACTGGAGACTTGAGCTCTGGTTCCAGAACCGTCTCTCCTAAGATGGACCCCAGGAGTAAGCAACTCAACCCCTCTGTGGCTCAGTGTCCCCATCTGTGAGATATTGCTCCTTGTACCAAATCCTGGGGCCGCGGCGGGTCCTGAGGGACAACAGCATGAAAATACCTGGTGGGAGGTGAATGCTGGGCTGGAGAAAGAGAGGCCCCGGAGCTGTGTGCAAAAGTGTCCCCCTCGGTCTGGGGCGTGCCGGCTCGCCGGGGCCAGGGCTGGGGTGGGGGGTGGGGGGGGCCTGCACTAGTCCAGGCCTCCGAAGGACAGACTCTTGTGCTCTCTGCAATGCCAACACCTACCCCCCTGCAGCTTTGCCAGCACCGCCCTGGGGCAGGCAGCCTCACCAGACCTCCTGAGCACTGACCGTGGGCCTGTCCACCATCTCACCCTGGACCCAAGCTGTTCCCAGAGCCCCCCTTGCCCTAGCTACCCGCTCAGGACACTGTCTTTTCTGGGGGACTGCACTGGCCTCTCCCACCCTCCATCAAGTCCTATCTCTCGGTAAAGTTTCCCGTGTCCCAACATTTCACGTCACTGGTCTCCAGCCCATAAACCCTGAGCGTCTCTTTGAAGGATGATAAGCGATCTGTCCAGCAGCAGCAGGTGAGGAAAAGGCCTGCACTGGGCCTCAAGTGAGCCGGGCTCTCAGCCCCGCACGGTCACCCACCAGCAGTATCGGCTTGACCCAGTGACTTCATCTGCAAAGGAGGCCTTGACGGCCACCTACTTCCAGAACTCTCCAGTGCAGAGCTGATCCAGGGCTTCACCAATGGCCCCTGCCTTCCCTCTCCTGCAGCCTTTATGGGCCTGGATGCAGAGCAGTCCCTGCCCCCACCCCTCCTCCCCTCCTTCCGCAGCGGAGCTCCTGGGGGTGGAGTGACAGGGTGGCGGAGGGGCACCTGAAAACCCATTAGCCTCCTCCGGACTTTCCTCACCAGAAAAAAGGCACAAGAATGTTCCTCCCCACAGCTCCTGAGAACAGCATGGTCTCAGAATTCTCCACCCTCATTATTTAAAGAGAAATAGGTGGCTTTCTTCTTTTGCTCTCTCTCCCTTTGGGATTTTGAAAGAAAGAAGAAAAACAGCTACAAATGAACACGTCGGTCTGCCTGCCACCGAGCTGAGTGAACCGGGGTTCCGTCCGTGTGCAGCCGCCCCCCACAGCCCCTTCTCTCACTCCCTCTCACACACTCATTTTCTCCTCCAAATGTGCCTTACAAGTAACTCCAACAAAACCAAAGCTTTCTGTTCTGATTTCACATTTCCATCTGGGCCTCCGCTTCACTACAGAGGTTACTCGAACCTCCTTTCATTTTGTCTTTCTTTACCTTACGCGATTTACAGCGGATCTCTGGATGATGGCCTCACAAGAAGGCTCACTGAGGGACCTAGAAGGCCATGGCCAGCTTCCTAATTAGCCTGCGCAGCAGATAAATGCCCCGGCGATGATGCCAGAGCCCTAGCAGGCGGGCAACGCTGCCTGTGGGGAAGGGAAGTCCGGGCGCTTTATGCCGTCTTTCCCTGGGACAGTTATAAATAGTGTGATGACCCGCAAAGGGGAAGCATATATAAAAGTTAGCTGTCCCCTCTGTGGGTTACAAACGGTTGACTCATGGCAGACTGTCCACAAGGTTATAAATAAAGTCGCCACCACCCTGGGTAGGAGAAGGGCCTCGTTTTCACTGTCCCAGAGCCACACTTGCCCTCCCTGGGCCAAGGCCCTCAGCGTGACCCGTGAGGATGAAACGTATGCCTGAGGGCCCTTGGCACTTGGCCCGCAGGCTCCTGCCTGTAGCCAATGGCTTGTGAAGAGTCTCCTTCCTGCCTTCCGCCACCCTGTCCTGTGTGCCATCCCACAGCGAGGGCCCACTAACAGGGGTCTGCCCTTTCCCTGCTTTCCCCACATGCCTGGCAAGTACCTTGAGGCATCTGCTCCCAAATGTCCAAACGTTCCCAACAGCCACCCACGTACCCTACATTGGCTCCTGGGCTGGCAGGAGGTGAGGCCATTCACCCAGCTAAGCCCAGCTGCTGCTCTGCCTTTCTGCAGCCAAGACCTCTCTGAGCAGGAGGGCAGGGATCACAGGAGCTGGAACGGGGCTGGAGGCTGGGATGTACTCACTGACCTCTATGAACTGGCCCTAAGGGACCCCATTCCTCTTCGAAGAGTGAGTGGCCAGGGAACCATGCTCCCTGGGCACGCAGAGAAGCCAGTCCTTTCCAGGGCAGCTTCCCGTAAGGTGGTCTGAAAACAGAAGAGAACTGGACATGAGACAGGAAGCCATGCATGGGCTAGAGAGGACAGCCGGGTAAGACTGTCGCCCCTGCTCCTCTGCCCCATGGTCTGGGTGACCCCAGCAACAAGGCCAGGCAGGGGGAGCGGGCAGAGTGGAGGGGCAAGAAGTTGGTGGGGCAGGCAGGGGAGGGCACAGGGCAGGGTGGGGGACCCGCTCTGCCTGGGAAGCGAAGCTCGGATGGACTGTGAGAACGGGGATGGAAGCATGGTTCGAAGCTGTGCAAAACTGGAAACGGAGAGCTGCCTGCTGGCCCGGCATCCCCAGCCTCCTCTGAGACGACGCCACCCGCTGAGGCCTCTGGGAAACAAGGTCCACCCTAGACTGGCCATCTGGACAGACTGGAGAGAGGTACCAGCTCAGCAGCCAGCGGGATAGCAGGGTGGGGTCCAGGCGTCCACAGCCCGGGGAGGACAAGGAGGACCGACAGGGCCTCGCCCAGCCCCCGCTCTCTCCCCATCTGCTGGAGAGAACCCAGCAGGCAGGGGAAGGCGACGGAGCGGGTGTGCCTCAGACCAGCTCTGGGAGAAAATAAAGCATGCCAAGGACCCTAAGTCCCCACTGCCCGACTCCCAACTAGCACCAACGCAGTAGAGACGATGTCACTAAGATTTCTCAGCAGGCTCCCTCGACCTGGCCACGTCAGGATGTCTTCGCCCTCAGAGTAAACTCAGCTAGTAGAAACGCACAGACAAATCTGGAGTCCTCATTCAGTTCAGGGTTAGTCCGGAACCTCCAGGAGCCTGCTGGGGCCATCTCTGGCACTTCCCTGCAGTGCAGCCTCACAGCCCTGGGTGTGAGAGTGAGCAGCTCTCCGGCTACCTGAGCTCCCCTTAGCCCATCTTCCTGCCCCTGTCACCACCTACAGCTCGTGAAGGGGAAGCCAGGACGGCTCTGCCCCAGTTTCTTACCTCCTCTCGCTGGCTTCCTTTTGCATTAACTTTGGATACGCTCAGGGACATGCTATGTTCCTCTCAAGAGAGCCAGCCAGGCCTCGTGGTGAATCCCTTTCCCAGCAACAGACTCCAGTCAAAGGCAGGCAAACAGGCAGGTCCCAGCTCCGTGGGAAATGGCTGAGAACTTCAGAAAGCAGCAGCCCGGACACAAGGCTAGCAGTCTCCCATCATGGCAGGGGGGTGGAGGGAAGTGTGTCCCTCTCCCCACAGGCCTTTGAGTGGGAGCTGCCACCATCATGCGGAATTACCCCATCTGACCGGGGGGCCTGGGGTCACCCTGTCCATCCTCCGCTTCCAGAGACAGAAAGCTCTCCAGCAAAAGAAACCATCACCCATCCCACCCCCGGGCCTGCTAGTGACTCTGAGTGCTCCCAGTTGGTGGTTCTTCGTTCTCACCCAAACCCTCCTGTTTTCTCCACAAAGCTGGGAACACACGCTCACCCTCACCACCACGGACCCATGTGGAGGGATGGCTGCCAGTGAGAAGACTAGCCCCTTCTCAGAACTTGTCCCTCCAAGATACGACTTCTCCCTCCATCAACAAGTCTTAGTTCCCAGTCTATTCAGGCCCCAACTAATGCGGGAGCCTGAGTTAGATCACAGGGAAAAGACATTTCTTTTTCTCTCACCAGCGTCATCATTACTAATAACAATAGTCCCGTTTATTAGTCCAGCTCACTTCTCCCCACTTGCAGGCTGGGAACACAGGCTCACAGAAGCTACACGGCTTTTGCAAGACCACACAGCTGCGAGTGGCAGAGCTGGGATTCAAACTTCAGTCTGATTCTTTCAAATGATCCTATTTGCCTCCAGAAGAGAGGGCTAGCTACCCTCCTCCCTCCTGGATCCACAGGGCCTGACACAGAAGACACGCAGAGAGTGCTTGTTTAGGAATAACTCAGTGTGTGGATGGACAGGCAGAAGGGCTAATGAGCGGGAGAGCAGGTTACAGTGATCACAACCAGTACCAACCCCAAGGTGCAGAGGAAGCAGCTGAGGCAAACAGGACCTTCCCAGGTGCTGCCCTGTCCGAGCTGCCTTCAGCCAGAGGGTCAGTGATTTAGAAACGGGTGAGCCTGGCCCCTTGGATCACTTCACCCATCCTTGGCACCGGAGCCTGCTTTCTCCGACTCTCCCCGAACACTCGCGCACGCAGCACGCACGGCACTGCTCTGGCCCCTTCCTCCCTGGCAGCAGGGCCCCCCGCCCCCCATCACAGGAAGACAAATGTGCACAGACCAGTTGCACTGGGAGCTGTCTCTAGGAAGAGCTCTGACCATGGGAGTCGCTGAAAGAGGAGGTGCTGTCTCACCCCTTCCCCTCACACCCAGCACTTGGGCCACCAGCGGCTTCTCGGCAAGAGCTCGTGGGCTGAGGGCGGCAGCCCCTCTCCCCGAGGGCCCAGAGGGAGAGGCAGCTCTGAGAAGGCAGCGAGCAGAAGGGCCTGCAGATTCAGAGGCTCATTACTGGGGATGACTAAGTGAGCTGTGCTTCCAGGGGAAACCCCACTCGCTTCCACACGCTTGAGGTGCTCGAACCCTTGAGCTATTTCGACGAAGCCTGCTTCTAGGAGCTGCTCTGCCGGGCAGCCCCCTACGGGCAGCCCGGTTCCTAGCAGAACCCCCCACCTGGAAGTCCTGGCCCTGGCTAAGAGGTCATCTGACAGGTCCGCCCCAGCCGTTTCCAGAACGACCAAGTTTGCCCATCCCCTGTTAGAACTCAAGGCTGGGAATGGGGGAAATCCGATCAGCACCTCCCAGGTTTTAGTGGCTGGATTTCAACAAGGAATGTGACAGTCTCGCAGCAGCTGTGCCCAGCCTGAAACAAGCTCTATTTGAAACCTCCAACAGCTGAACCCCTCCCAGCTACCGGCGGCCAGCCCAGCCACCCCTGCCCAAAATGACAAATAAGTGAGAAATGCAAGCAACAAGGAAGCACCCATGCACACGCACACACAATCACACGTGCACACATACACACCCCAACACACTGGGGGTGAGGGGTAGACGGGAAAAACCTACTTGTCCCAAGACTCCCTGGGTCTCCAAGCCTTACAGCCCACAGCACGCAGAGCAGGAACAGAACCCCACCTTCCTCAGTCCCCACTGCCTTGGAGGACACGATTTCCAAGGCCCCTCTGGGAGGGAACCCCGTCCTCTGCCTTGGGCGGGACTGAGAGACAGGAGCAGTGGGGCCGGCTCCCCCGCCACAGCAGGCGCTGCCGGTCTCCATTGGCGCGCGCTCGCACACTCGCGCACACACACCCAGCCTTATTTATCCCGAGAGAAGGAGCTGGGGTGGGAGGGGAGAACCGGGCCGAGCTCGGGAGCGGGCTCTCGGGAAGCCCAGGAAGCCTTGCCATCCCATCCGAAGGAGAGGCCCTACCCCCACCCCTCAGGCTGGTGCCAAGGTGGCGCCCATCTGCTTTACTCGGGGAACACCTGTAGCCATTTTTATCAGGGGATGTTTATGAGGCAGCAGCAGGTTTATTCTGAGCCCTCTTTCCTGAGGGAAAAGACCGCTGATTTCCTCCACCTGTATTTTTACCCCAGGCCCCAGGAGACTCAGGTCATTGGCGCTTTTTTGATTTCGCCCTAAGTCTCTCAAAGACAAGGAGGGAAACAGAAACTTGGGGAGAGAGGGAGCAGACAGAGAGAAGAGACTGGCATGGAATCCCCATCCCCCACCCAGACATTTATTTCTGTTTTATCCTCAGGAAAATGGAGTGGAGCGAGGAGGGGAAGAGAGGAGGGGAAGTCACTGGAACCGGCAAGCACATCAAGGCGGGGAGAGTGTAATTAATTGGTGCGTTAAGCTCCTGGGTTATGCTTTAGTATGGGTGAGCCGGGAGGAAAAATGATTTCTCAGAAGGGATTCTTTAATCCTCCCTAACACGGAGTCTGCAAATTAGACACAGTGCATGGGGATGTCCCCCACCAAGAAAGCGAGGAATGAATTCTCCCAGGATTAAGAAGGAAAACCATGGGAAGTTCGGGTGTCCAATACAATTGAGCAACCGCCTCTCCCCCACCACCTCTCCCCCCAATCTCTCCCTCTCTCCCTCTCTCTCTCTCTCTCTCTCTCTCTCTCTCAGTCTCTCTCTCTCTGTACCTGTATATTCCTTTTGTTCAAGGTATAAAGAGAAACCGCAACTCCTACCTTTGAGTACAAACCCCAAGAGAGCTCGGTCTCTATCACCATAACAACAATTCCAAACATCCCAAAAATCAGAGCATAGTCACTCAGTCGCTTTCTCTTTTCAAACAGGGCCCTCCTGTGTCCCAGCTTATAGCCAATGTTTTGGTTTTTCCGCTTGTTGGCTTTGGGGAAGGTGGTGCTGCCGGGGGTGGTGCCGGCATGCTGGTGGTTGTGGGTGGCATTGGGGTGATGGAGCAGGGTCTGGTGGGCATGGTTGTCCTCCCGGGAGGAGATGACGATCTCTGGGGGGTTGCTGGGGCTGAAGAGCTGGAGGGGTTGGCCCTCAGGCTCGGCCTCGATGAGGTTCCTCCGGGAGGCGCTGAGGCGGCTGAGGGGCTTCATGACCCCACCACTGTACTTGCAGGAGCTCATGGCAATCTCTGTGAAGGGGTTGCTGTCCCGCCGGTGCACCAGGGGGCTGGCCTGCCTGTGCCGGCCGCCTCCACCAGGCCCACTTGTGGCTGTGGAACTTGGAGAGTGGCCAAGCAAGTGGTCATTGAGATTGAGCTGGCTGCCTTGCCTGGAGGAAGGGTGGAGGATGGCGGTGGAGTTGGACAAAGGGGGGGGCCTGAAAGCAGTGGGAGAGGAGTGCAGCAGGCCAGGGTGGACAGGCTGGCTCTGGAGTTGGGCGAGCTGAGACAAGGGATGCGGTGGCTGCTGTGGCTGCTGCTGGGGCTGCTGCTGCTGCTGCTGCTGCTGCTGCTGCTGCTGCTGCGGCTGCAACGGGGGTCCTGGGGGCTGCTGAGGGGCTGCTGGTGGTGCTGGCAGTGGTGGCGGCGGCTGCTGCTGCTGTTGCTGCTCATCCCCGGAGGACGGACAGGGGCACTTGGGGTCTTCATCCAGGTCCCCCACCCCCGAGTCATGGAAGTGCCCAGAAGTGTCCATCTTGGGGCCTGGCTGGATTCCCTGCAGCGCAACCCCTAACCCCAAAGCCACCCTTGCTCCAGAGATGTCCTCAAAGAGAGCCAGGCATCCAAGCTCCCCACCAGAGTGTCTTGGCTCCAGTCCTCTCGCTGTGGCTTGCTCCGGCTCTCTGGGGCTGCTTGGAGTCCGGACGCTTCCAGTCAAGAATGCATTGTACTGGGCAGGAAGGGAGGGCAGGAGGGGAGCTTGGAGAAAGAAGAGGGGAGAAAGAACTGTCTCAGGAGGTGGTCCTCTAGGAGCTTGCGAGGCCAGGCTCAGCTTCACTCCTCGCTGGCTCAATAGCTTTGCTCTCCTCCTTCTGCCACTGTTATATTGTAAGCCCAGCCCACTTATTAGCAGCTGGTCTCATTGGCTTGGCTTAACTCTCCCACCACCTCCTAACTCCGCCCTCCTTATAGGCTCCTCCCCAGAGGAGGGGCCTGCCGCCCTCAGCTTCCAGCCCGTGGCTGCAGAGGGAGGGCTGGGAACTGTAGTTTCCGCTCCCCACATGGGAGCTGAGCAACTGCCCCCTTCCTCTGACAGGTAGAAACCGGGAGCCCACGACTACAAGGGATGTACGCGGCCCGCGAGCAGTGGGGAGGAGGAGCAGAGGGCCTCCTAAGGAGGAAAACTGTGCGCCCTGATGCGAGGGCAGGAAGGAGGAAAACATTATTAATGGCCAAGGTCTACGATAGATTGTTTCACACGTATTATCCAGTTAACGTTCTCCAAACACCCAAGGAGGTGAGCATTATGTTCCTGTTTTACAAACTGATGCTCAGAGGTGTTGAGCAACAACCACAAGGTAATAGAAGCAGAGGGGATCCATGTCCTCTTGAATCCAGGTGGATAAGCTCACCCACTGAAACCCTGCAACTTGTGTGCAGGCGCCTCTCGGTTACTTCTAACCCTCACATTGACCCTATGAAAATGTCATTATTCGCCTTTTACACACGAAAACAAGGAAGGAAAGGAAGGGAGGGGAGGGGAGGGAAGTCAAGTCACTGGAACACAGGTAAGTAATTTACCAGGTATCACCCAGCTTGTAATTAAGGATGCTACGACTTGAACCCAGGTCAGTCTGACCCCACACCGCCTGTACTCTCTTCCAGGATGCCTCCCACTATGGTGCTTAGCACAAAGTGGTTGCTCCATAAGTGTTGCTGGAATGATGGGTGGGCAAGAGCCAGAGAGAAGCTGCGGAGGAGGAACCAGCCTCCCCAGGACAGGATGTGTGACGTGGATCATGGCTCCAGCTGGGCACGGAGTCACCAGAGGGTCTGACAGGAAGACTGAAGACCCCCGTGGTCACTCCCCACCTGGTCTGCCCTGTGGGGCTCTGAGAGTCAGAGTTGGGAACAGCTGCTGGCTTCCCAGGTTCAGAACCATCATCAAGTATTTATTAAGCTTCCACTGTGTGCAGAGGGGTTCGAAAGAGATGGGACCAGGGCTGAATTCATTTCCATTTCTGTCTGCAGCAGCTCTGCTTCCCCATCACCCCTTGGCCTCTGTCTAGCTCCTCCCTGGACAGGAAAGGAGAAGCCATGCACACACCCTGGCCCTCAAACGTGCATTGGCCCACACACATGGACACGCACGCATGTGCACAGGAATGCACACACTTAGCAAGTTTCTAAAACAGCTCTCCTGAATGGTGGCCAGCAAGTGGCCAGATCAGGAAGGAGCACAGCTCCCATCAAATCAGCCCTGCTGCTCTCTGTACACCAGTTTCACCTCTTCAGTCCCCTACAGCCCTGGTGACAGAGAGGTAAATATTACCTGTAATATAAGCACAACCCCAGAAACCTGAATAAATTACAATTAATCACACAAAATAATCTTTTTTTAATCCTCACCCAAGGATATGCTTATTGATATTAGAGAGAGAGGAAGGGAGAGAGAGAAGCATCAATGTGAGAGAGAAATATTGATCGGCTGCCTCACCTTGACCGGGGATGAACCCACAGCCTAGGTATGTGCCCTGACCAGGGATCAAACTCGCAAACTCTTGGTGTATGGGGCAATGCTACAACTAACTGGCCAGGGCACAGATAATAATCTTGACTGTTGTTATCATTGTCAATGATATGATCGTTCCTTCTTCCCTCTCCCCCACCACTGCAAGTCGTAGCACTGGGGCTCAGACACAAGCCTGGGGCCCCATGTGTTTTCCAATGACCATGCAGTCCTCCAGTGTCCTTGCACACGCGCACACTCACACACACCCTCCAGCATGCCCTGCCTTTCCTCCCCTTCCCCGTAGTCTTCTTGGTCTCCCTCCCTCCATTCCCAAACAGAGTCACCTGTTTGGTTCAGTGCTCCAGATCACATACTTAGACTTCATTATTTCCTAATAAATTATCATTACTATGTTGTTAGTAGCAGACATGTGCTGTTAGTATTGGTTCTGAGTGCCAATCTCAATTGGTTCTGAGTAAGCATCTGGGCTGTGACAGACTCCAGGCCTGGACATTTCTGTGCCCCACCACCATAACCTGCCTCTGGCTCCACTGGCCTTGCTGGGCGAGCCTCTACCTCCAGTTCTTCTGGCTGTGCCAGCTGGATCCCAATAGGGAATGTTAGAGTAAGTCCTGCTATCATGGATGGGGAATGAAAGATAGCTGGGGTCAGGAAGAGAGGAACCAAACTATGCCAGAGCCAAAGATCAACTGGAGATTCATCTGGAAATAGGCTGGAACTTGACAGCTAATGCCACTAAGCAGCTCATGCTTGTTAGAGTCAGTCATGGTTAGGGCTCTAGAGACGGACTGCCTAAACTGGAGCCCCTCTCTTCCACATGATGGCTGTGTGACCACAGGCAGGATCCTCAGCTTCCCACTCTATGCAATGGGAGCAATAGGGTCCCAACCTCCAGGGGTTTGGGAGGATTAGATACAAGCCAGTATGAGTGGGCTCTCCCATAGGCCCATACATGATGACTTTGAAGCCCTCAGTGGAATGCTGGAGCTGGCTGGTACTGGCTCATACAAGCCAAATGCACATATCTCTTCCAAACCCCAGATCCAGTGATGTCACATTGATAACTTGTCAAATTGATAGCTCATGTAGAAACACTGATGGTGGGAGTATTTACACCACAGGAATTGGCAAACACTTCACAGCAGGGTTGACCTTTCTTTTTGTTTTAAGATTTTATTTATGTGTTTTTAGAGAGAGGGGAAGGGAGGGAGAAAGAAAGGGAGAGAAACATCAATGTATGGTGGCATCCCATACACTCCCAACTGGGCACCTGGCCCGCAATACAGGCCTGTGCCCTGACTGGGAATCGAACTGGAGGCCCTTTGGTTCACAGACCAGCACTCAGTCCACTGAGCCACACCAGCCAGGGCAGGGTTGACCTTTCTTGGTGAGCCAGTTGTTAAACACTTACTGGCTGTTACACATTTACCAGCACACTTCTGTCCCTTATCCCATATTGTTATATACAAAATGTGCACTTCACCCTCCTCTAGCCATTGTCCAAGCACTCCCTCTCTCTTCTCCCTCTCATCAGCACAAGCTTCACCACTTGCTTGCTGTGTGACCTTGGGCAAATTGCTTAACCTCCTTAGCTCCAATGAGGTAGCACAAATCAAGTACTTTGTCACCGTAAAGTGCCTAACGGATTAGTAAATCATCTGGGAGCTGCTCAGCCACAGGGTCTGACCATAGCAGGTTTTCCTTCCTGCTCCAGAGATGCACCGCTCTTGAGCCCCTGCCCACCACTGTGCGGGTTCCAGTCCTCACTGTTGGGAGGTCTCCTGTGCTCCCCTAGCCCCCAGCTAAAACCATGTCTTCAAAACCACCCATGAGTTGAAATCATCACCCATTTTATAGGTGAGGAAACTGAGACATTAGATAGATTAAAATACTTGCCCACAGGTACTAACTATTAACTGATGGCATAGTAGGAATCAAACCCAGATCTGTCTGACCTGCAAGCCCAAACACTTTTCTGAAATGCAAATCAATAGGATTCAGTTTTATTGGTGTTCCTTAAACATTGTCATGTGACTCACACAGCCAGCCCTCAGGAACCTATGGTCTCATGTAGAAACAAGCTATACTCACATGGGATGATTAAAAAAAACACAACAGAGCCCTGGCTGGTGTGGCTCAGTGGATTGAGCACCAGCCTGTGAACCAAAGGGTTGCTGGTTCGATTCCCAGTCTAGGGCACATGTCTGGGTTGTGGGCCAGACAATAGAGTTCATTAAAGGCAGAGGGTAGTTAAAGAAGTCTTCAAGGAGGTAGTGAGATTTGAGCCACACCTTGAAGAATGAACTCTACCTTCGCACAAATTAGGCCTACTCAGTCTGTAAATTCCCCTATGAGGGGATTTGGTGGAATCTCTTGGCTCAGAGAGTACAGCAAAAGCGAGCAAGGACATGCTCACCAAGCCTAGCAAGGTGAAGGTAGCCTGTGGCCACACCAGCTCCAGGTCAGCCGTACTTGGCACCTGCCCTCCTTTCCACATTCATTCCTCACTACTTCCCTCTTTAAGCTCCAACAACACCAGCTTCTTATAGTTCCTCCAGTAAGCCATGCTGCCTCACACCTCCATGCCTTTGCTCGTGCTGTCCCTCTGCCTGGCACGCCCTTCCCTGCGCCTTCACCAACACGCTTCTTTTTTGCCCATCAGGATAAGGCTGATAGGTTTTCTTTCTTGGGAAGCCTCCTTCGAATTTCCCAAATCCAAATTAGGGGCACTTCTCCTATATTTTCAGTACCTGGTGCTCACCTCTATTCCTATCTTTATCAAACAGTACAGCTGTTACCTCTGTGTGTCCTTTTTTCCTAGATTATGACCGACTGGAGGGCAGGAATGATGTCTGCTCCATCGCTGTAGCTGCAGCTCTTGTAGAGAGCCTGGCATCTGATAGATTCTTAATAAAAACTATTTGAACTGAAATGAACTTGAACCTGGGAGAAGTCATTTAGAGGCAAACAAGAGGAGGTAGTAGTAGTTTCTACAACAAATAAGCACAATTTCTCCAACAGTAAAATGAGTGAGATAGAAGAGATGATTCTTGGATCACTCAGCTTAAAATTCCATAATCTATGATCCATGGGATTTGTTGCCCTCAAAGGTAGAACTGACTGAAAAGAGGTCTAAGAAAAGTAATGACCTGTGGTTTCTATGGCTGCCTTTCACACTAGACTATGAAGTCCTTGAGCACAGAGAAGAGGTCTAATTTTCTTCTCTATCTCCAGCATTGTGTAGGGTGCCTGGTCACGTGAACACTCACTGAAGGGTTACTGGGTGGACGGATGGATGGATCAGTACATGAGTGTCCGGGTGTATGAGTGAGCGGGTGTACGGGTGGGCAGATGGGTAAGTGGGTGGGTGGATGGGTGGGTAGATGGATGAGTGGATGGGTAGGTGGATAGATGAATTGGTGGGTAGATGGGTAGATGAATGGATGGGTGGATAAATAGGTGCTGGATGATGGAGGGAGAGAGGAGTGGATGGGGGAAGTGTGGGTGGGGGAGTGGATCAGTGGGGTGGGTGGATAAAGAGACAGGTGGATGGATATGTGGATAGATGGCATTTAGATACCATAACAGATAGTAGTGGGTTTTTAGAAAAACCAGTGGTGTTTAAGGAATACCCTTAACTTTGCAGGATAGATACTATCATAAAGATCAACCACACCCTCCCTCAGACCTTGGGTGGTTGGGTCTGAGCTCTGGGCTGAAGAGCCCACAGCCCATCCAGGTTCAGTCATTATTGTTCTTATCTAGGAGCTTTGCTACTAGATCAATTAGTGCTTTAATAATAAAAACGACTCCCTGTGTTTGTATAGCACTTTATAGTTTTTCAACTATTTTCACATAAAATGCTCCACTTAGACTTCCTGGCAGTCCATGCTTCTTCTGTCTGTGTCCCTGAGTGTTCAGACCCTGAGGCGAGTTCTCTCTTAACTGAAGTCCGTCCACCCTTTCCCAAACCACAGCAGAAAGAATAAGGCAGGACTACAGGGCCTTTGACCTGCCCCCAGGCCATCCACCAACAACCCTTAGCCACCTCTGGGTGCTGAGGCTTCTTTAGCTTCACACTGTCACCACCAGTAGCCTGCCTGTTGGAGAAAAACCGAAATTCTTGGATGTTATCTGGTCTTTCTGTAAAGGGGATACGCAGCCCAGCATCCTGCACCCTGGCGCCTGCGCTGCGGGGCCGCTCCGTGCATGCGGGGTTCCAGCAAGCCTGTGGGCTAGGGTTAGTGCCCTCATTCTACAGATGAGGAAACTGAGTTAAGTTCCAGAGAAGATAACTGGCGTTATCTCAGAGGAGGTAAGAGGCTACACCAAACAGGTCTGTCCGCCCACACACCAGCCACCCTCTTCTCCACGCAGCCTCTGGCACTGGGCTTCTTCCTCTTCTAGTGAAAGTATCCCTCCTGCCCCCCACTCCTGTTCCAGGTTCTCCACGGAACTCCCTCCAGCAAAAGGAATAGGGGAGATTTCATGAGGACGGCTCTATGGAGAGCTCTCTGGAAGAAGGGTGACAATGCCGCTCCTGAAACTCTGAGGCAGCCCAGGCCGCCCAGGCCAGGGAGAAAAGGCCCGGAGCAGCCAGGCGGGGTTGCGGGGGAGGCGGGTGCCGGGAGTGCCTTGGGCTGGAGGTCTGGCCCAGGTGGTTTACAGCTGCTGTTTCTCTGCTGGTGACCATACGAGCAAGGAGCACCTTTCTGAGCCTGTAAAACTGGACCCGCTCATGCTGTTTGTGAAAATCAAGATGCATTTTGAAATGCTTCTCCTGACCCCTTCTTCACAACTTTAGGGTGAGAACTTGCTGTTCTAGCCAGATGAGTCAGTCTGGATGGGAACATTCGCTTATTTGAGGAGTCAAGGGTTAAATGAAAAGTGCTGACACCATGACTCAGAAGAAGGCTTGGGAAGTGGGCACAAGGTATCAACATTCTGGGAACTGCATAGGTGCGCATACTTCGCAGACTGTAAAGTGCTGTCCATGTCGACTGGGCAAGTGCAGCTGGAACCTGGTGGATGAAGGAGAGCCTGCCAACACCTGCTTGGCCAGAGCTCAGCACCTGAGCTGCACCCCCTACTCAGGGCTGAGGTGGTGGGTGGAGGCCATCGCTCGCTGTCGTGGGTCAGGGCTGTGTCCACACAGTAGTATAGATGATGGCACCATCGCCCCACCAGACACTGTGCCTGGCACACAGCACACTCTCAGTTCAGATTTACTGAATAAATCAGCTTCCTGGCCCCACTCAGAGGTAAAAAAAAAAAAAGGCCTCTAACAGTTCCCCAAACCCAGAGCCAGCACCTGAGCTGCCCGAGGGAAGGCTTGGAAGCAGGGCAGCCAGGGGGCCTGGCACAGAGGGAAGGAGCGGGCACTTTGTGGCCCCGGATGACCCACCTCCTGACAGTGGGGGTAGCATGTGACTGACAGAGTCCCAGGGCCTGGCTGGGGACTTGGGCCCAAGCCCTCTGAACCAGCCAGGTGCCACCAGCCCTCCCCCAAATGCAGTTGGCCAATAACAGCTCCAGCAGGGAGTTCCTGGTGGCTCCTGGCCAGCTTGGGATCTGAGATGGAGACCCCAGCTGGCTGATGCTCACCCACCCAGGCAGCAACCTGTGGTGGGTTTGTGAGGAGTGTGGTGACCTCTGCTGGTGGCATACGCACATAGCTCTGCACTCCAAGCAACTTGGGGGAGGCGCGGAGGAAGATGCCAAGCTGAGCTTTCACCCAGCCTTAACTTTCTGCCTCCTTCTGTGGAGCCCAGGGACTGCAACTAGGGCCGAGACTCAACTTTGTTGATTTTGCAAAGGTAGCTCCTATTTGGCAGCTTCCTTGAGTTTTTTCTCCATTTGGAAGGAAGATATTATCCCTGTCCTCTGTCCTAGATTAGGTAGCCTAGAATGAGAGGGTTCAAAGGGACCACAGAGATGCCTCAGGTCCCATTCTTATTAGCAAGAGAAGAAGACTTCCCAGAGATGTCAGGTGACCTGCTTAAGCTCGCATGTGAGTTAAGGACCAAAGCTGGTACCCAAACCTGGGTCCCCTTTCAAGGGGCCTGTCACCTCTCATTTGCTGTTTTATAACCAACAGCACAGCTCACCACATCCTCTCCTGCTGTCTCACCAGGTTCATCCCAAACCAAAACTCCCAGCTCCATGTGCACTCCATGTCGCTGCCAAATGAGAACAAGCCCCTCCCTCTCTCGCCAGCATTCACAGGCAGAGCCAGCAGCCAAGGCCCTCGGTGCCCAGCACTTTGATGTCAATAATGCAAAAGGGCAGGCATCCGCTCACCTCCCTTTCTTTGCCTTCCTTCTCTCCCGGTAAAGGTGGAAGCCGGAGGGTTGCTATGGACACTGCACCGGGGCTCTCCCTCCTCAGTGATAATCTGTAGCGGCCGCCCTCCCTGCTGGAGTAGCTTCTCTAATTGCCAAGCCTTTGGGGCAGCAGGATGCCTCACAGGAGGCACCAGGCAGCCAGAAAAACCGGGATTCGATGGGCTAAGGGAAAGGGGAGAGTGATAAGATGGAAATCACCCAAAATTGGAAGCAGCCAGCCTGACCTATGTAGGTAGATTGACAAAACCAATGTCGATTTAGCCAGAATTAGAAAAGCAATAGTGTCTTAACAGGCTTGCCATCAAATCAGACACTTGATAGCTGTGGCCAGCACCTCCCCTGCAGGCTGCCGAAGGAGGGCGGGCAGGGCGCCCGCAGCTGTGTGTGGGAACAGGGCCGGCAGGAAAGACCTGGAAGCCCTTTGCTCTTATGTAAGAACAACTGCAGGGGTCCAGAAACTTTTCTGAGCTGGGCTCCTGGCCACTCGGCTGCCTGTGGGTGGACGCACCCCAACTCCCCACTGTGACACAGCCCCTCATTTACCCTCACCAGGAGATTAGGTCACGATCACCACTACTAGAGGCCCCCACATGAGAACAGCATGTCCCCCGCCTTAGGCTTCCACCACGTGACCAGAGAATGATCACCTCTCTCCCTAACCCTTTCATGAGGACCCAAGCACATCACCTCTGCCAACGTCCCCTCCAGGAGACCAGTGAGACCACAGCTTTTTCTCTGACTCTGGGCTCTCCGCCATGAAGTCAGAACACTGTCACCTCTGGAATGTCCCATGGCTGCCCTCCTACACACCAACCAGACTTGGTCCCCAAGACCATGAGACTCCACACAGCCACGGACTCAGGTCCCCCCGACAGGGAGATCCGGTAGGAAGCCTCCTTGCTCTGCTTCCTTTGGGAAGGACACTCCAGAACCCCCACGAGGAACCTTTATAGAAAAGCATGTTGGACCCTAGAAGTCACCGAGCCCCTGTACGGTGCCTGCCTCCTCAGCACGCCCATGGGGAGGACAGAGCTAGCTTTTCTCCGCCCCAACCACACCACACACACCCCTCCCCGAGGACACTCACCTGGAGGAAGAGTATGACTGCACAGGGAAGCTCATCTCCATCGCAGAAGACCCTCAAGACAGACACAGAGATAGACGTAGACGTAGGTGTGGACACACGTACGCATGCACGCACACATGCATACGTGTGTGTGTGTGTGTGTGTGTTTCTGTGCGTGTGCATATATTTATGTAAAAAGAGGTTGGGAAAGAGAAGTAGAGGGAGGTGATCAAATCCCCACATTTACCAGCATCTTTCTTATTTTTAATTTCTACCATGAAATACAATGAAGCAGAAAGGAAATCATTCCTGCCCAGACCCAGTCGTGGAAACACCAAGGCTTACTTTGGAGAGAGGGCCACAAAGTCACCCCAGGAGTGGGCACAGGGCGGCCAGCTGAGCTCCCTCTAACATCAACTTTCCAACAGGCAGAGCTGCAGCCCATGCCTCAGGAAACTACCATTCACTACTGGCCCGGACCACGGGGGGCGCTCAAAGAAAGCCCTCGTCTCAGACATCAGGGCCAAAGGCTGAGGGTCTGCCAGACCAGACAGGGGGCTTCCAGGCCACTGCTGGCCTGGCACTTGCAGCAGTGAAAAAATGCCCTTCGGGCAGAGCCTCGCCCCATGCTGGGCGCCCACCTTCCCACTGCAGAGCCCCCGGCAAGTTCTCCTAACGAAGGAGAGGTACTGAAGAAGCCGGGAGGGCTCCACTTTGGAAATGCCACGAGCAGCAGCTCCAAGGGCGTAGCACCTCCACAGGACCAGGGGGGGTCGCCGCTCCAGGCCTTCCTGATTTGGCCCCTGCCCTCTCCTGGGAGAACTTCTCTTCCTGTTTGTGAGCTCGGGAGAGTCTGCGGAGGATTAAGAGGAGAGGAATGCTCTGGGTTTCCAGGCTGCCTGTCATTGGGGGGGTGAGGAACTCTGCCCCCGCTGCCCTGCCAGCAGCCGGAGCTGTAGTTCAGGGTCAGATTCAACCATGTTTCAGAGCGCCTGTCAAGCTCCAGGCATCGGGCTACTGCTTCCCGTTAACCTGTGACACTGGGAGGTGGTAATGTTGTCCCCATTTTACAAAGAGAAACTAGGACCCAGAGAGGCCTAGAGACTTGCCCCAGATTGACTAAGTGAGCTTCAGACTCCAAGGCCCAGCACCCTCACCGTGGCCATTTCCCATCTGGCGCTCAGAGCCACACGTGAGAGTGGAAAGGAACGAGGCTGCACATCTCAGAAAGAACTCGAGCCGGAAGTAAGCCATTATTCTCACCAGGGAGTTTTCCTACAATTTAGGGAACCTTGCCTCCTTCGACTGTCTCTGAAACTGTGTTCCCAGAGTTGACTGTTCGACGGGTCATGGCTCCAACAACCCCTGCGGCCCATTGTGTGGGCTCCTGGACAGCCCCCGGGTGCTAATCCTCTTTTCTTAACACAACACATTTTCCTCCTGCAAACCCCGTGACGAAGCCTCCTGATGGCCCCAGGAACTGGCTAATGTGAGCCCCAGAGAGTAGAAGAGGCCAGTGGCTTCCTATTTCCTTCTTGTTACTATTATTACAAAAGCTTCTGAACCAGCTAGGAGGGCCAGAGAACAGGAAAAAGACAAAGGAAAAGGGACGAGAGCCTGTCCTGGCAGCCCCCAGGTCTCGTTATAGCTGCTTCTGGCACTGTGATCCTTCCCCACAGGCACTGCTGTGTCTCCCAGTAAAGCCCAAGAGCACTATCAACTCCCCCTTGCCCAGCAAAGAAGCTTCACCTCGTCCAGTGTCCAGCGCTCCCAGACCCATAGAGCTGGGCTGCTGGAGTTTCCGGTACAGAAAGAACGGACAGGACAACAAGAGATTCTCAGGGACCCGAACCCTGGGTCTAGGATGGTGGGAAATTAATTTGTGTCATCGGTACCAAGGCAGGAATTTCCCAGAAGAATAGATCACCAGAGACAAGCAAGCAGCCAGTATTCTCCTACTTCAGGCTAGACCGGTTCTAACTAGAAAAATCCAGTCTCTCCCTGAAATAATAGATGAGAGGTGCCCAGCAACGCCGTTGCTGACGTGTGGTGGGTGCTCGATAAACGTTCGTTTCCTTCTCTCCTCGTTTCTCATCCCTCTCGTATGCAGTTCTTTCGCAGACTGAAAGGGGAGCTTTGGCAAATAAGGAGGATCTGTCACCTGGATCAGGAGTCCAACGGCTCTCAATTCAAGGAGCACAATTCATTTCAGTCCACGCTGTTGCTCAGGAGAGGGACGTGGGCAGACACCCTTGGCTCCAAGCAACGTGTGCCGTACGGGAAGGGGCTGTGAGCACAGAAGTGAGCTCCGCCCTGGGCGCCGGGGCAGGGGCCCGCCAAGGGAAGGAGCCGGTGCTCATTTCCACCTGTGGGGTCCTTGCACCTTTTTGTCTTTGACCTCCTAAAGAGCTTGGAGAAACTGAAGTCCGACTAGCCCAAGGGATAGACAGAGCCCAACTCCAAGGCCAAGTTCAGTCATGCAGCTCCCAGGCTGTTCTTGGCTGGGGTGGTGGTGTTAACCCCCTTGCTTCTCCTCTATGGCCCTGACCTTGGCCATTTTTGGAAGGAGCTTGGCCAAGTGATGCCCCAGAGGAGAGAAAGGAGAGATACACATTCGTGTGGCAGTCTGTCAGCTGCACCAGAAAAGCGATGGTGGGGGAGGCAGTGGAAGTCAATGACTCAAAGCAGGTTCGGGAATTATCTGCTGTTTCCAATTATCCACGTCCCTCATCACCATGGAGAACTGAGAATTGGGTGCATTTGCCTCCCCCTCAACGCCGTTGCTGGCATTAGAGATGTGATTTGTACTTGGAGTAACTGTGGGGAAAGGACTCAGAATGGTCTCTACGTAAAATTCTCCCCAGCACTGAAATGTCATTCAACAACTCTGCACCTGGCCCCTCTTGGCCCCTTTAAAAATAGCTGGAAGAGAAACATGTCTGGGGAGAAGAGAACTGACAACGCAGCATCTGTGTGGTTCTCAATGTTCCTTTTGAGCCAAGGAAACTTCAGCCCAGAGAAGTTAAGCAATTGCCGGTGACTTGTTACAGCACAGAACAACAGAGCTGGCGCTCCAGCGTGGGGCGTCTGGTCCCAGCCTCACCCGCTCTCAGTGAGTTCACACTTCCCTTATAAAACGTGGTGGCCCAACTCGGACCTCCCCTTATTTGCCAAGATATTGTCAGCTGCCAGCAAAGAAAGCCCAACTCAAAATAGTTTTTAAAACAAGGACATTTATGACCTGGCCAAGTGGCTTGGGTGGTTGAAGCGTCGTGCCACACACCAAAAGGCTGCAGTTTTGATTCCCAGTCAGGGCACAAACCTAGGTTGCGGGTTTGATCCCTGGTCAGGGCACACACAGGAGGCAGCCGATTGATGTTTCTCTCTCACATCGACAACATGATGTTTCTCTCTCTCTTCCCCCTCTGTCTGCCTCTCCCTCTGTCCCTAAAATCAACAAATATATCTTTGGTTGAGAATTTTTTTTTAAAGGACATTTATTATCCCACACACTAAGAACTCAAGAGTTAGGACAGTGTCAGGGGCCATTGATTTGGTGGCACATGTCACCACAAACAGAGGTTCTATCTGGCTTTCTACTCTGCCATCTTCAGTGTGTTGACCACTCCCTCATAATCACAAGATGGCTGCAACACCTCCAGGCATCCCATCATCGCCCTTCAAAGTCCAGAGACAGTAAAGGGAGCACCCCTATCTTAAATCTCTTTTAATAACAAAGCTGTCCCCGAAATTCCTAGACTTTCCTCCACATTTACTGGTCAAAAAATGAGTTACATGCTCAGACCTAAGCCCCATCACTGGCAAAGGGTGGGTGGGATTACCGTACTGGCTAGATTCAGGTGTGTCTTCCTCTGAAGCAGGCGTGGACCAGAGAAGTGTGAACAAAGTGGGGAGTCAAGAAAGAAGTGAGGCAAACGCTGCACCTGCCAAGCCAGCCAGAGGTGCAGAGGCCCCTCAGATAAGGATTCTTCCCCTGGGGCAGCTCCCCGATGTGGATCCTGAGGCCTTGTGTCTGTTCAGTGTCCCTGGAACTCAGATAAGAAGGGGCGAAGCACTGGTTTGTACCAAAATGAGAACCCGCTGGCTTCATTGTGAGCTTGCTTATCTAGAAGACACACGACCGACTCCATTAGATCTGGGAAAGAAATCTCATTAAAGATGTGCCCTATCACCCTTCAGGGAAGCAAAGCTTTTCGCCAAACTTAACAGGCCACACAGGTGACTCGAGGAGCTACGCAGTGCCAAGGTCTTTAATTTCCTGTGTAGGAATCCTGATGACTATCTGTCTGGAAATGTTTCTGCTCAAGTAGGGATCTATGATGCCAGAATGAAAGAGCTCTTTCTATTTTCATGCTACAAAGTCAGACTCCTTAAAAAGAGATGCTTGTTGAGGACAGCCAAACAAGTTCAGAGCATCCCACCACCTCTACGCCACCGAATACCCTCACAGGCAAGCTGGGGCTCCCTTAAATGGAGAAAACCAAGAGGCTGTCCCAAAGACAGGCAACAGAAATGAGAAAGAGAAAAACAGAGAAAGATGTGAAAATCAAGAGAGACAGAATCAGCCGGTGAAATAGAAGGAGACAGGAGGGAGACCAAGAGACTAGAGAGAGAGGAAAAAGAAAGAGAAATGATGAAAGATTGATGTAGCAAAGAAGAAGAAATAGGGGACAGAGGAGCACTGAGAAAAGGAGGGAAGAAAGAACTAGACCGACAAGAGATGCCCAATGGTCCCTTTTCCGATGCTTGTTAACACTGACATTTGCCACTGAAATTTCCAGCCTGGATCACCTTCTTGCAGCTGTCACTTGCTTTTCCGCACAAGGACAGAAGTCTGGGGGCCACTCACTGTTTTTCCAGCCCAGCAGGATCCAGATGTTTCCAGTTCCTGGCCCGAGCAATACCGATGGGTCAGGGGATCATTATTCCGAGGGGCCTTGAAGAGGCATGTCTCCTGGCTAAAGGTGGGGGAAGAAACAGCCAGGACACAAAGGAGTCATTCTAACTTTGTGAGTTCAGACCTTTGAACTCACTTCTTATCCTGACTTCCGTGGCTGGGATGAGGACCACCGTCTATAAACAATCCGCTATTCCATCTGCCCTCCTAGCACACGTAGGCATCTCTGAAAGCAATTCCCAACATATCATAAGTTTAATTATCCCTCTATTTGCTGCCTAGAGAACTCATTTATCTTTCAAGACCCTGTTCGAATGAGCTGCTTGCATGAGCTGCTTTCTCTGCTGTGTGATCCCCAACACTTCTTAGGAACTTCCACGGAGGCACTTCTTACATGGTATTATAATTATATGTTTATGCTCCCCGGCAACTGGAACAATGCCAGGAACATAGCAGGAACGCCATAAATATTTGCTGAATTAATGAATGAGTTAGATAAATAAATCTGTTTCCCTGACTAGATTGTGAGCTTCCCAACTTGTACGGTATTAAGTTGAATCACAGAACTCAGTGCGATCAGAATCCAGCGATCGCCACACTCTGTCTCACATCCCTGGAGACGCTTTCCTGATCTGCGCCAATCTGTAAACATAGGAGGCGTTCAGTGTTTTAACTTATTTACTTTTCTGAATTCTCATACTAAATACTTATTATAAAAAGTCAAGAACAGAAAACAATAAAGAAGCAGAAAAATCATGTATAATGCTAATACTGAACATATTTCAGTCTTTTGCTATGCATGTGTTTTCCCTACAATTGAGATTATAGTGCGTATACATAGGTTTAGCAGGCAGTTGTAATTAGTATGTACCTGATATTTTATGTTCTGCTATTTCATTAAATGAAATCTCATAGGCACATTAAATCCCATCTTATTAACACAGCAATACAATCCCACCTAAAGCCGCATTTTAATTAGATAACATCATGCGGTTCCATCATGTCTGTAGTCTGCCCAGCCATTCACTATTTTGGGCACTTGTCAGTTTCTGGCCATTGTAAGCATCACTGCTCTGAACCTGTAGCAAGCAGGTATGTGTGGTTGGAGCTAAAGCTTCTAATAACAGCATCACTCCTGGGCTCAGGAAGGGCTGCACCTCAGCCAGCCTAGAGAGAAGTGAGGATAATACATGCTGGCAGACTCTGAAGGTAGCTGTGGTGGCAGTGGCACCACAGGTGTCTGGATGCACCTGAAGTATGTGAGCCCAAGGGGGCCAGGGCCAGGCCTGTGTTGTTGCCATGATATACCCAGAGCCAAGAACAGGGTCTGACAAACAACAGGTGAATGAATGAATGAATGAATGAATGAATGAATGAATGAATGAATGAAAGCAAGCTAGATGGTTGGATGAACTGTGCTCAGATACCTGGGAAGTACCTTGCCTTTGTCTGCTGCACTCCCTGACTGCAAAATGGAATCCTGAGCCACTGGGAAAATCCGTGTCAGTGGTGGGAAAGTGTTGCAAGTCCCTGGACTAGACGCGCTGCCTTGCAGCCAGACCATGCCACCATCTGAGCAGTAAACGTTGATGAATGCTGATGATATGCTGCGTTCAACACTCCCCCCACTCCCAGCATCCTCTTTCTCTCTCACAGAGCCCTCCCCACACACTCCCACTGACAGGTGCCTCCCTGCTCTCATCTGGGGTAACCGCAGGAGCAGTCTGCTTGGGCAGATAACCTGCTGGGTGAGAAAGAACGAACAGGGCTTTCCTCCTTGTCATCCAAGGAACAGCACTGTGTGCTGGCCATTCAACCGACAAAGCAGGTCAGCAAGCCTGAGATCGTCTGTCCAGTTGCTCACAAACAGTTCTTGAGCCCCTGCTCGGCCCAACACCCAAGAATTGGAGGTGAACAATAGGTGTGTTCATCCCTGAGGAGCTCACCCTTACACCCCAAAGAGCTCTTGACTTGCTTCCAAAACCATCCCCTTGTCCAGTGTCCCCCACCTAAACCAGAGCCCTGTCACCCCCCAGAGGAGAGCAGCCCTCCTCAGCACCTGGTTCTCCCTGACCCTCTTGACCCAGCCTCGTGCACAGCCTGCAACACCGTCCTCCTTCTCTTCCCACTTCTCTAGTCCGAGTCAGGACACCAACACCTCCTACCCGGGCCTACTTGCACCCCTCCAGTCAGATCCACCCTCCATGTGGCAGCAGAGAAACCTTTGGAAAATGCAGATCTGCTCATAGTGCTCCTCTGCCCCCAGCTCCATAACAGCTCCCAGACCTCTCCAGATAAAAGCTGAAGTCCTCCTGGTGTAGCTCCGTGGTCCTCGTGGGCCAACCTCACCCTCCTCCCGTGTCATCCTGCACCACTCCCTGCCCACTTCTGCACACCAGCCACACCAGCTGCTTCCAGCTCCTCAAAGAGCCAGGTGACTTCACCGCTCAGGGCCTTCCCACTGTGGTAGTCCTCTGCCTGAAATGCCACCAGCACCCCCTCCTGCCACCTTCTTTATTTGACCATCAGCTCCTCCTCATCCCTAGCATTCCCACGTAGCCATCACTTCCTCAGTGAAGCCACCTCTGACTCCTCAGCCTAAGTCAGGTCCTCTGTTATTTACTCCATTAACACCCCGTACTTTTCTTCCCCACACTGTCTCAAATGTAATCCAGTAGTGTGTGTTTAGTGTTGGAGCCCTCCACCCTGATTCCCACTGAAACAGAAGCTCCAAAGAGTGGGAAGAGGATGTCCCAGAGCCTGGAGCACAGAAGGTGCTGCAAAACATGGTGAAGTGACAACCACCGTGTAGAGCTAGGAGCTGTGATAGAGGGCAGAAGGGGCGGCTGGACCAACCCTGGAAAGCAAGTGGAGATGGGGTGTTTCCCAGGGGTGGCAATGAGCTGAGCCCTGAAGGATGAGGGCTCATGAGCCAATGGGGGCGGGGAGCAAAAGTCAGGAGATTGCATTCAAAGCAGGGAGAGAAAGCCCTGGGGGATTGCTGTGGAGGAACTGGAAATCATCCTACACAGCTTGAGTTCACATGAGTATAAGAACACTTTAAGAGATACGGCTGAAGAAGTAAGTAGCAGGTCTCAAAACCAAGAAAGGTCGTTTGGTAAGGAAATGGAGAGCATCAAAGGATTTAAGTAGGAAACTGACCTTAAAAAACACCCTCTGGCTACCCTGTGGAAAAAGGACAGCTACCGTGTGTCTACAGGTTGGAGACAAGAAAATCCGTTTGGAGGCTGCTACAGGAATCTGGGGAACTAAGAGCCTGACTACCGCAGTGTGGAGAGAAAGGAGGGAAACAAGGAAATTAGAGAGGCATTTGAAGACAGGAGTGGCAGGCCTTGGGGCAAAATGGATATGGGGTTAAGAGAAAAGTTCATTTCCAAATTCCTGTCTTGAGCGCCTTACTCAAGGTACATTTTCTAAGATGAGGAATGCAGAGTGGAGAAGAGATCAGGGCAAGATGATGACACACCACTTATTTGAAATGTTGAGACTCAAGTATCTGTGGGACAAGCCAAAAGCACATGTTAAACAGGCCTGGAGCACAGGAGAGAGGCCAGCAGGGGCTGTAGTTCAGTTCAGAAAAGATTTATCAAGTACTTGAAATGAAAGCTTGGTGCTCAGGAAGGTCAACATCACCGAGAGCTAAGAGAGGAATGGACAGGTGCTATAGGGATGCACAGAGATGTTCTTGGGTCACCTGCAAGTGCCAGGAAGCTTCCTGGGGACAGTGGTGCCAGATCTGGGCACTGAGAGGTAACGGTGTGCTTTGATGCAAGGTCGGGATTAGTGGGAGATGGAGCTGTCTGGAGAGATAAAGGTCAGGTCCTGGAAGCCTGGAGTGCCGAGCTGGGAACTCGGAACTTAGTCAGACATTGTTGTGAAGCCATTGAAGGGTTTAATCGAAGCATTAACGTGGTCAGGTGTCTGACCACACTGGGTGACAGAGTCAGCGAGAGGGAAAGAGACATATCTGTCTCCCCAACAGTCACTGTCCCCCTTCTCTTTTATAACAGAGCCAAAGACTGTTTCTGGTATTTCACCCCTATTTTGACTCTATGTCTCAGAGAAGAACCACATCCCCAGTCCCCAAGGTTGAATCTTAATCTAATGCTACCATGGCGATTCCATTCCCCTTAACAGTTACTGGTTTAGGCACGGAAATTGCTTGATGACATCTCTGAGTTGTTGAATCAACCAATTCTGGAGCTGTCCTCCTGCCAGTCTTTTTATTATGCGACCTTCTTAAATTGTGACCCTTTATGCTGAAGTCAACATAGGTTGGGTTTTTTGTTACTTGCAGCCAAAATCATCATCACTAACACTTGGGAAAGAATAGAAGCCATGACACTTGTCAGAAGAGCCACAGAAAAGACTGTGGTAGCACAGAGGTTGTGGTTGAAGCTACAAGTGTGGATGAGACATCCTTGGGAGATGGTATATGAATCGTGCAGAGTCAGAAGGCAGGACAAGATCCTGGGGAAACCATCATTATATGGCAAGGAGCAGAAGCCCAGATGGGAGATCTAGAAGGCATAGCTGAAAACAAGAAAGTATAAGACAGTTGAGCATAAAGAGCCAGACAAAGAAGTGATCAACAGCATTCCAGAGAGCAGAGAAATCTAGATAGAGGGCTGAAAAATGCCCCTGCCCACAAGGAGTTCCCGTATGACAAAAGGAGTCCACATATGACACTGGGGAGAACTGACTTGATGGAATTGGTGGAGAGTGATAGCAACTTAATTGACATGGGACAGGGACAAAAGCGAGTTAAGAAAGGAGAGCGTCATGTGTTAATGACTCTTCTTAGAACTTGGTCACAAAAAGGAGAGACTTATACATGGAGAAGCTCAAAGAAAATGCAAAGAACATGGATTAGTTACCTATTGCTTCATAGCAAATTACCCCAAAATTTAGTGGTTTAAACAATAAACATTTATTACCTCAAAGTTTCTGTGGGTCAGGAATTGGAGTGTAACATAGCTGGGTGGTTGGAGTTCATGATCTCCCAAGAGGCTGCAGTTAAAATGCCAACTGGGTTCATTTTTTTTAATCTTTTTTCTCTGTTTCATGTTGGGTATTATATTTCTCTGTCCTCAAGTTCACTAATATGTTTTTCAACAATGTCTAATATGCTGTTAAATTCACCCAATATACTTTTCTCAGAGCATCAGTAAGCCGCGAGACAACTTCAGGTGGCTTAACATATGCGTAATTTTAGTCCCAGAAGGAAAGGTAGGAGGAAGAAAACATAAAAAAATATTTGGCTGGACAAGATGGAGGCATAGGTACACACACTGTGCCTCCTCACACAACCAAAATAAGGACAACAACAATTTAGAAACAAAAAACAACCAGTACTAAGAGAAAATTGAACTGTATGGAAGTCCGACAACCAAGGAGTTAAAGTAGACACATTTATCCAGACCGGTAAGAGGGGCAGAGTCGGGCAGCCGGCAGACAGGGGTCCGGGCAAAGCGGTGGCTGGTGGACCCTGAGCACACAAGGCAGCAGCTGGCAGACCCAGCGAGGCAGCAGATTGTGGAGCACAGCGCACAAGGCAGCTGGAGGACCAGGAGGTCCCACATTCTTGCACAGATAAACCAGGCAAAACTGGGGAGCAAGACAGACTGTGCAACCCAGGGTCCCAGCTCAGGGAAATAAAGCCTTAAAACACCAATTGAAAACACCTGTGGGGGTTGAGGTTCTGGGAGAGACTCCCAGCCTCACAGGAGAGTTCATTGGAGCGACCCACCAGGTCCTAGAACATACACAAGTCCACCCACATGGGAATCAGCACCAGAAGGGCCCAATTTGCATGTGGGAAATAGCAGAAGGGACTGAAACCTGACAGAGAGCAGAGCAAGTGCCATTGTTTCCTCTCAGACCCTGCCCCCACTGTATCACAACCTAGCCACCGGGTTGACCCGCCCTGGTGAACACCTGAGGCTCTGCCCCTCATACGTAACAGGCGTGACAAGACCAAAAAAAAAAAAAAAAATGTCCCAAACAGAAGAAGAGATCAAAGCCCCAGATAAAATACAACTAAGCAATGAAGAGATAGCCAACCTATCAGATACACAGTTCAAAACACTGGTAATCAGGATGCTCACAGAATTGGTTGAATTGGTCACAAATTAGATGAAAAAATGAAGGCTACACTAAGTGTAATAAAAGAAAATGTACAGGGAACCAATAGTGATGGGAGGAAAACTGGAACTCAAATCAATGGAGTGGACCAGAAGGAAGGAAGAAAGAAACAACCAAACAGAAAAGAATTCAAAAAAATGAGGAGAGGTTTAGGAACCTCCAGGACATCTTTAAACGTTCCAACATCTGTATTATAGGGGTACCAGAAGGAGCAGAGGAAGAGCGACAAGTGGAAAAGTTATTTGAACAAATAATAAAGGAGAACTTCCCCAATCTGGCAAAGGAAATAGACTTCTGGGAACTTCAGGAAGCTCAGAGAGTCCCAAAGTAGTTGGACCCAAGGAGGAACACACCAAGGCACATCATAATTACTTTACCCAAGATTAAAGATAAGGCGGGAATCTTAAAAGTAACCAGAGATAGGGAGACAGTTACCTACAAAGGAGTTCCCATCAGACTGTCAGCTGATTTCTCAAAAGAGGCCTTCCAGGCAAGAAGGGGCTGGAAAGAAGTATTCCAAGTCATGAAAGTCAAGGACCTACATCCAAGATTGCTCTATCCAGCAAAGCTTTCATTTAGAATGGAAGGGTAGATAAAGTGTTTCTCAGATAAGGTCAAGTTCAAGGAGTTCATCATCACCAAGCCCTTATTCTATGAAATGTTAAAGGGACTTATCTAAGAAAAAGAAGATAAAAAACATGTACAGTAAAATGACAGCAAACTCACAATTATTAACAACCACACCTAAAACAAAAACAAAAGCAAACTAAGTAAACAACTACAACAGGAATAGAACCACAGAAATGGAGATCATATGGAGGGTTAGCAACAGGGGAGTGGGAGAAGGAGAGAGGGGGAAATGGTACAGAGAATAAGTAGCATACGTGGTAGGTAGAAAACAAGGGAAGGATAAGAATAGTATGGGAAATGTAGAAGCCAAAGAACTTATAAGTATGACACATGGACATGAACTAAAGTGGGGGGATGTGGGTGGGAGGGGGTGTGCAGGGTGAAGGGGAATGAAGGGGGAAAATGGGACAACTGTAATAGTATAATCAATAAAATATATTAGAAAAAGAAAAAATATTTGAATAATGGCCAAAATTATTCAACATTGTAGGAAAATTATAAACTTATAGAACCAAGAACCCCAATAAACCCCAAGTACAAGAAACATGAAGAAAATTATACGACAACATGTGGCTCAAAACAAGTGATAAAAAGAAAATCTTAAAAGCAAAAAGAACTGCAGGGTGGGGCATAAGGGGACTAAAAAGTAATAAAAATACAACAAAAATTTAAACTAAAAAAAAAAAACCTCAACCAGACAATTCAAGTCAAGATGGCAGCATAGGTAAACATGGCTTGCCTCCTCGCACAACCACATCAAAATTACAACCAAATACATATAACAACCATCACGCAGAATCGTCAGAAATCAAGTTGAGTGGCAGTTTGACAACTAAGGAATTAAAGAAACCTCACCCAACCAGACTGGTAGGGGGGATGGAGAAGTGGAACAGGCTGGTCCCAAATCCAAATGTAGTGGATAAAAATTTGGGAGGGATATCTCAGGAGTGAAAAGTTCCAGCCCCACATCAGACTCCCCAGCCCAGGGTTCCAGTGCCAGAAAGATAAGTCCCCAAACTTCTGGCTGAAAAACCAGTGGAGATTGAGTTGATGGAAGAAACTTCTGGAATCCCAAGCAGTTCCCCTTAAACAACCCCCACACAGATTTACTTAGACTCACTCCCTTAGCTCCAGCACTGGGGCAGGAGCTTGACAGGTACCAGTGGCATATGAAAAGGAACTGAAGCATCTGACATCAAGGTAAGAGCTGGGGGACAGCTTTCTCCCAGACAGAAAGGTGAGCAGAGGCCATTGTCCCTTTTCTAAGTCCTTCCCCATCAGAGCCACAGAGCCGGCAGGTGGGTGCCATGTTGGAGTCTCCATCCACCTGGCCAACATTGTTTGCCCCACCCTGAAGATCTCCTGAGACTCTGTCCCACCCAACTTACAGACCCACCCAAACTGTTAACCATGACTTTTCCATATGAAGGGCAAGTCCTGGTATATGCTTCACAATTCCTGAATCCTATCAAACTAACAATATCTAGCCTCAGTGAGCCCCCAGCCTCCATATTTCTTGCTAAGTGGGCTCAGGCATGACACCAGCAGTAGCCAGCCTAGATTCACAGCTTGTCTTTGCCTGGAAATCTCCAAGCCCAGCACAAGTAACAGCCATCTCAGATGGCTTTATAGCCCATGCATGGTGGCCCTGGGCAGAACATAGGAGGGAGCTGACCTTGGCCCTCACAACCCAGAAAACCCCAGAGCCTGCACACCCAATGGACAGCTACAGACCACATCGTACCACCACCACCCTGCACCTGCATAGCTGATCCTCCACAGAGAGTGAAGGATAGTGGTCAATGGTCACAGCAGTCCATGCAGCTGACTGGCCTGAGTATATCCCTCTCATTGACCTGCCAACAGCAATCAAGGCTCAACTACAAGAGGAGGGTGCACTCAGCTCACACCAATGGTGTACCTCGAGTACTCCCCTTGGGTAATAGAGGAGGCTGTACCACTGGAGCCTATAGGACACCTACTACATTAGGCCATGCTACCAAGACAGGGAGTCATAGCAGCTCTATCTAATACATAGAAACAAACACAGGGAGGCTGCCAAAATGAGGAGACAAAAAAAAAAAAAAAAGCCCCAATGAAAGAATGGATCAAAACACCAGAAAAAGAACTAAATAAAAGGGAGATAAGAAATCTATGAGATGCATAATTCAAAACACTACTCAAATGTTTTGGATGCTCAGGGAACTTAGTGAGGACCTCAACAGCATAAAAAAGATCCAGTCAGAAACAAAGCACACACTAGTTGAAATAAATAACAATTTATATGGAAACAACAATAGAGTGGACGAAGATGAGAATCAAATCAGTGATTCGGAACATAAGAAAGCAAAAAACAAGCAATCAGAACAAGAAGAATAAAGAATCCAATAAAACAAGGATAGTGGAAGCAGCCTCTGGGGCAACTTCCAGCAGTCCAACATTCACATCATAAGGATGCCAAGGAGAAGAGAAAGAACAAGAAATTAGAAATCTATCTGAAAAAATAATGAAAGAAAACTTCTCTAATTTAGTGAAGGAAATAGACATACAAGCCCAGGAAGCACAGAGTCCCAGACAAGATGGATGCAAAGAGGCCCACTCCAAGATACACCATAATTAAAATGCCAAAGGTTAAACATAAAAAGAGAGACTTCCGGCCAAGATGGAGGCATAGGTGGACACACTGTGCCTCCTCTCACAACCAAAATCAAGGACAACAGATATTTAGAAACAAGATAACAACCAGAACTGATAGAAAATTGAACTGTACGGAAGTCCAACAACCATTCATCCAGACCGGTAAGAGGGGCGGAGTCGAGGCAGAAAAAAATGGAGGTGCAGACCCAGGAATGCAGGCAGCAGGGGCTGGCAGTTCCCAGGTGCACATGCGGCAGCTGGCAGACCCCGGGCACGGGGTGGCAACTTTGCAGACCCAGTGAGGCCGCACAAGGCGGCTGGCTGACCAGGTGGTCCCACATTCCTGCACGCAGATGATCCAGGTGAAGGGGAAGTGGAGGAAGGGACTGGAATCCAGGAGAGAGCGGAGCAGACGCCATTGTTCCCTCTCTGATCCCTCCCCCACAAAGTGTCACAACTCAGCGACTGGGCTGCCCCCGCACTGGGGAACACCTAAGGGTCCACCCCTCAGTACGTAACAGCCTCGACCAGACCAAAACCAAAACAAAACAAAACACCAAAAATGGCTCAAACCGGAGAACAAATGAAAGCTCCAAAGCTAATTCCTCTAAGCCATGAAGAGATAGTCAACCTATCAGATGCACAGTTCAAAGCCCTGGTGATCAGGATGCTCATAGAATTGGTTAATTTTGCTCACAAATTAGATGAACAAATGCAGGCTACAATACGTGAAATGAAGGAAAATGCACAGGGAACCAATAGAGATGGGAGGAAAACTGGGACTCAAATCAATGGAGTAGACCAGAAGGAAGAAAGAAACAACCAAACAGAAAACAAGGAAGAAACAAGAATTCAAAAAAATGAGGAGAGGTTTAGGAACCTCCAGGACATCTTTAAACGTCCCAACATCGGAATAATAGGGGTACCAGAAAGGGAAGAAGAAGAGCAACAAGTGGAAAAGTTCTTTGAACAAATAATAAAGGAGAACTTCCCCAATCTGGCAAAGGAAATAGACTTTCAGGAAGTCCAGGAAGCTCAGAGAGTCCCAAAGAAGTTGGACCCAAGGAGGAACACACCAAGGCACATCGTAATTACATGAGCCAAGATTAAAATGAAGCAGAGAATTCTAGAAGCAGCAAGGGATAAGGGGACAGTCACCTACAAAGGAGTTCCCATCAGACTGTCAGCTGATTTCTCAAAAGAGACCTTCCAGGCACGAAGAGGCTGGAAAGAAATATCTGAAGTCTTGAAAGGCAGGGACCTACATCCAAAATTGCTCTATCCAGCAAAGCTGTCATTTAGAATGGAAGGGAAGATAAAGTGCTTCTCAGATAAGGTCAAGTTCAAGGAGTTCATCATCACCAAGCCCTTATTATATGAAATGTTAAAGGGACTTATCTAAGAAAGAGAAGATAAAAATATGACAGTGAAAAGACAGCAAACTCACAGCTATTAACAACCACACCTAAAACAAAAGCAAACTAAGCAAACAGCTAGAACAGGAACAGAATCACAGAAATGGAGATCATATGGAGGGTTAGCAACAGGGAAGTGGGAGGAGGAGAGAGGGGGAAAAGGTACAGAGAATAATTAGCATAGACGGTGGGTAGAAAATAGGGGAGGGCGAGAATAGTGTGGGAAATGTAGAAGCTAAAGAACTTATGACACATGGACATGAACTAAAGAGGGGGAATGTGGGTGGGAGGGGGTGTGCAGGGTGGAGGGGAATGATGGGGGAGAAATGGGACAACTAATAGCATAATCAATAAAATATATTTAAAAATTTAAAAAAGATAAAAAGAGAATCTTAAAAGCAGCAAGAGAAAAGCAGATGGTTACCCATCAGACTGTCAGCTGATTTCTCAAAAGAAATTTTGCAAGCTAGAAAGGACTGGTAAGACATATTCAAAGTGATGAAACACAAAGACCTACAACCTAGGTTACTCTAGCTAGCAAAGCTATCATTTACAATTGAAGGGCAGAGAAAGTGCTTCCCAGACAAGGAAAAGCTAAAGGACTTCATCATCACCAAGACATTATATGAAATGCTAAAGGGAATGATATGAGAAAAAGAAGGATAAAAAGAAGATGAACATTAAAATGGCAATAAATTCACAACTATCAATAATTGAATCTGAATCACAAACTAAGCATCCAACAAGCAGAACAGGAACAGAGTCATAGACATGGAGATCATTTGGAGAGTTATCAGTTGGGAGGGAGAAGGGGAGAATGGTGGAAAAGGCACAGGGATCAAGAGGCACAGATTTGTAGGTACAAAGTAGAAAAAAGGATGTTAAGAACAGTATATGAAATGGAGTAGCCAAAGAACTTATATGCATGACCCATGAATGTGAACTAAGGTGGGGGATAGCTGGTGCGAATGGGGGTACCAGGTGGAAGGGGTCAAAGGGGGAAAAATTGGGACAACTCTAATAGCATGATCAATAAAATATTTTAAAATAAATAAACAAAAAAACAACAAAAAAAGATTTTCCAACACACTGAGGAATGTGTGTTGGATTTCCATTAAGTACCTTTTCTGTATCTATAAATATCATCTTTTGTTTTTTTAATTTGTCAGTACGGTGAATTATATTGATTGAGTATCAAATGTTAAATTAATCTTGCATTTCTTGGCTACAGCCACTTGATCATAGTGTTTTATCCTTTTAAAAAATATATTGTTGGATTCAGTTTTCTAAATTTTGATTTAGAATTTTTATATCAATGTTTATGAGTAATTTTGGTCTACATTTTCTTTTCTTATGTCTTTGTCTTATTTTGGTATAATAGTAATTTTAGCTGCACAGAATGAGTTAGGAATTTTCCGCCTCATCAATGTTTCTGGAAGAGTTTGTGTGGAACTGGTTTTATTTCTTCCTTAAATGCTTGGTGGAATTCACCAGTAAAGCCTTCTGGGAGTGGGATTTCTTTGTGGGAAGGTTTTAAACTACAAATTGAATTTCTTTAATAGATAGAGGTTTATTCACATTATCTATTTCTTCTTGTGTGAACTTTGGTAGTTTGTATCTTTCAAAGAATCTCTTCATTTCATCTAAGTTGTCAGAGTTATTGGCATAGTTGTTTATAATAATCTTTATTATATTTTTAATATCTAAGAACCTGTAGGGATATTACCTTCACCTTCCTGATATTTGTAATTTTTTGTCTTTTCTCTTTTTCTTGTTAGTCTGACTAGAGAGTCAACGATCTTGTTAATCTTCTCAAAGATTCAGCTTTCGGCTTATGGTAATATTTTTTCTAATGTTTTTATATTTTCTATTTCATGAATTTTCACTCTGATATTTCTTTCTTATGTTTACCTATGTTTAATTTTCTCTTTTAAGTTATTTAATATAAAAGCTGAAGTCATTTATTGGAGATCTTTATTCTTTTCTAATGTAGGTGTTTGGTGGTATAAATTCCCCCTTAAGTACTGCTGTTGTGGTGAGTAACAATTTGTTGTTTTCTTTTCATTAAAAATACTTCCTATTGTCCCTTTTGATTTCTTCTTTGACACATGGATTACTTTGAAGTGGGTTATTTACTTTCCAATTGTTTGAGGGTTTTGCTGAGATATTTTTGTTATTGATTTCTAATTTAGTTCCATTTTAGTCAGAGAATATCTTTTATATGACTTAAATTCTTTGAGACTTGTTTTATGGCTCTGGATATAGTGTGTTTTGGTAAAGTTCTATGTGTATTTGAAAATAATGTGTATTATAATATTTTTGGGTGAAGGTTTCTACAAATATCAATTAGGTTAACTTGGTTGATCATGATTCTTAAGGCATCTATATCCTTACTAATTTTTGTTTGTCCCCTCTATTCTTTGTTCCTTTTCCCTCTTTCTTCTGCTTACTTTTGGGTTAATGATTTTTTTTAATTTATTTATTTTTAGAGAGAGGGGAAGGGAGGGAGAAAGAGAGGGAAAGAAACATCAATGTGTGGTTGCCTCTCACATGGTCCCCACTGGGGACCTGGCCTGCAACCCAGGCATGTGCCCTGACTGAGAATCAAACCATGACCCTTTGGTTCACAGCCCACACTCAATCCACTGAGCCACACCAGCCAGGGCTAATGAATATTTTTAATAATTCTATTTTATCTATTTTTTTTGCTTGTCCACATAGTAGTAACCAGTTTTGATGCTCTTCATTTCTTTGTGTAGATCCATATGTTTATCTGTTATCATCTTCCTTCTGCGTGAAGGACTTCCTTTAACCTTTTCTTATAGTTCAGCTTTCCTGGTGATGAAATTTTCTAGATTTTGTATATCTGAAAAAGTCTTTGTCTTATCTTCATTTTTAAAAGATATTTTCTTTGGGTATAAATTCAAGGTTAACAGTGCTTTTCTTTCAGAGGTTTAAAGATGTTCCATATTTCTCTGGCTTGCATTATTTGCAACAGAAAGTTTGCTGTCATGCTTATCTTTTTTCTTCTGTATATTATGTTTCTGGTTGCTTTTTTATTGTTTTTTTTTTAATTACATTTTATTTATGCTATTAGAGTTGTCCCAATTTTTCCCCCTTTGACCTCTTCCACCTGGTACCCCCATTCGCACCAGCTATCCCCCACCTTAGTTCACATTCATGGGTCATGCATATAAGTTCTTTGGCTACTCCATTTCATATACTGTTCTTAACATCCTTTTTTCTACTTTGTACCTACAAATCTGTGCCTCTTGATCCCTGTGCCTTTTCCACCATTCTCCCCTTCTCCCTCCCAACTGATAACTCTCCAAATGATCTCCATGTCTATGACTCTGTTCCTGTTCTGCTTGTTGGATGCTTAGTTTGTGATTCAGATTCAATTATTGACAGTTGTGAATTTATTGCCATTTTAATGTTCATCTTCTTTTTATCCTTCTTTTTCTCATATCATTCCCTTTAGCATTTCATATAATGTCTTGGTGATGATGAAGTCCTTTAGCTTTTCCTTGTCTGGGAAGCACTTTCTCTGCCCTTCAATTGTAAATGATAGCTTTGCTAGCTAGAGTAACCTAGGTTGTAGGTCTTTGTGTTTCATCACTTTGAATATGTCTTACCAGTCCTTTCTAGCTTGCAAAATTTCTTTTGAGAAATCAGCTGACAGTCTGATGGGTAACCATCTGCTTTTCTCTTGCTGCTTTTAAGATTCTCTTTTTATGTTTAACCTTTGGCATTTTAATTATGGTGTATCTTGGAATGGGCCTCTTTGCATCCATCTTGTCTGGGACTCTGTGCTTCCTGGGCTTGTATGTCTATTTCCTTCACCAAATTAGAGAAGTTTTCTTTCATTATTTTTTCAGATAGATTTCTAATTTATTGCTCTTTCTCTTCTCCTTTCTGGCATCCCTATGATTCAGATGTTGATACATTTAGAGATGTCCCAGAAGCTCCTTAGCTTATCCTCAGTTTTTTTAATTCTTTTTTTCTTCTTGCTGTTCTGATTGAATGCTTTTTCCTTCCTTATGTTCCAAATTGTTGATTTGATTCTTGACTTCATCCCCTCCACTGTTGGTTCCCTGTAGATTTTCTTTATTTCACTTAATGTAACCTTCATCTCTGCCTGAGTCTTTTTTATGCTGCGAAGTACCCAATCACTTCCTGGAGCATCCTGATAACCAGTGTTTTAAACTCTGCATCTGATAGGTTGCTAATCTCCATTTCTTTTAGTTCTTTTTCTGGAGTTTTGATCCATTCTTTCATTTGGGCTATATTTCTTTTCTCTTCATTTTGGCAGCCTCCCTGTGTTTGTTTCTGTGTATTATGTAGAGCTGTTTGACTCCCTGCCTTAGCAGTGTGGCCTATTTTAGAAATAGGCACCTGTAAGTTGTATGCGGCAGAGCCTTAGGTAATTACCAGGGTAGGGCAACCTGTGTCACCACTCTGTGTCTCTGTTTGCAAGAGGGTTCGGAGAAGAGACAATGCCACTGCCTGGCCACTGGAGTTTTGCCCAAGAAGAAGTTGTCTCATGGCACTCTCCCTATTGCCAGTCACTTCACTTTCTCTCTGTATGCCACTGATGCCCTTCCCAAATTTGCTCTAGTGCTGAATCCTGGAGGGAATGGGTCTGTGTGAGTCCTAAGTCTGTTGCAGGCCATTTGCCCCAACCCTCACTGATTTTACAGCCAGAACTTATAGAGACTTATCTTTCTGGTGCTGGAACCCTGGGCTGGCTGGTCTGGTGTGGGGCTGGGATCCCTCACTCCCAAGGTATCCCTCCCAATTTTTATCCACCACAAGTAGATGTGGGACTGCCCATTCTGCATCTCTGCACCTCTCCACACCACTCTGCCTCTCTGTGCCTCCTCGAATCTCTACATCTTCGCATCTCCACCCCTCCTACCCATCTGGGTAAATGTGGTTTCTTTAAATCCTTAGTTGTTGGACTTCCAGAAAATACAGCTGTATTTTCTGAAAATTCTGGGTGATATTTATTTTGTAGTCTAGTTGTAATTTTTGTTGTAGTTGTACGAGAAGGTGAGATGTGTTTACCTATAACTCCATATTGACTGGAAGACTGGAAAATCTTTAGTAAACTAGGAGTAGAGCAAACCTCCTTAACCTGATAAAGGGCATTTACAAAAAAAAAAAAAAAATGAAAACCTACAGCTAACGACATACTTAATGATTAAATACCAAGAGCTTTCCCCTAGGATTGGGAATAAGTCATGTCACCCTCATCACCTATTCAACATTACATGGAGGTTCTGGCCAGTGCAAGAAGACAAGAAAAAGAAATAAAAGGCATCTATAATAGAAAGGAAGAAGTAAAACTGTCTTTATTCAGTCAGTTTTATTATGTCATAGATGACATAATCATCTATGGAGAAAATTTGATGAAAATCTCCAAAAAAAATCTACTATAACTTATGAGTTCAACAAGATTTCAGGATACAAGATCAATATACAAAACTCAGTCGCATTTCTACTTTATAGAAATGAACAATCAAAAATTAAAATAAACAATACCATTACAATAATATCAAATATAAAATAGTTAGGGATAGATATGATAAATGACATGCAATGTCTGTACAGTTAAAAGTACAAAATATTGCTGAGAAAATTAAAGCTTCAAATAAATGGAGAAATCATACCATAGTCATGGACCAGAGACTCAAGATTGTGAAGATGCCCATTCTCCCCAATTTGTCTATATATTCAATGCAATCCCAGTCAAAACACCAGCGGGCTTTTTTATATATATATTTATGAGTTTATTCTAAAGTTTATGTTAAAATGCAAAGGACCTAGAAGAACCAAAACAACTTTGAAAAAGTTGGGAGATTTACACTACCAGATTTCAAGACTTATGATCAAGCTACCATACTGAAGACAATGTAGAGTTTGTGTAAAAATAAACAAATAGATGAGTGAAACAAAACAGAGACTCCAGAAATAGGCCCACACGTATGTAGACTACTGATTTTCAACAAGTGTGCAAAGGCAATTTAGTATAGAACAGATAGCCTTTTCAGCAAATGATGCAAAAACAACTGGGCAGGTATCTGCAGGGAAAAAAATAACTTTGATCCATATATACAAAAATTGACTTAAAACAGATCACAGACGTAAATGTAAAACGTAAATTTATATAACTTCTAGCAGAGGACATAGGAGAAAATCTTTGTGGCCACGGGTTAGTCTGGGCTGTGTATTGGGACTGTGCTGGATCTATACCGAAGGCACAATTCATTAAAAAACAAAAAACAAACAAATAAAAAAAAACGATAAATCAGACTTCATGGAAATTGAGAGGAATTTGAGAACTTAAGTACACATGATTTTAGTATGGCACAAGAGTACCATGGGAGATTAGTGAGTGTTTATTCGTTGCATACCCATATTCTTTCCCAAAAGCCCTCCCTTTGGGAAGCGCTCCATTCATACGTACTTTGTAGCAGTCACATGTTCAGGTGGGACAGATCCCACCCCAGTTCCAAGGTGGTGCCTGCCTCCACCCCAGTTCCAAGGTGGTCCCTGTCTGGCATAATTTCACCTTTTATGCCACACACTGATATTCAGGAAGAATAGGCAATGCCAACCTAAGTCAATTAATTCATGGATTCTCTTGTCCAGTTCAGGGTAGTCCTACGACAGTGAGGCTTAGGGCTTTTGCTCTCTGGCGGGTGGAGAAGACATTCTTTCTGCTGTAAACGAGCAAGGATGAATGCAGGCTCCATGCTGGTGGCCACTGTCTTGCCTCCTTAGGAGAAGTCAGTCTGAGAACAAAGCCAACACAGAAAGGGAGAGTAGAATCTAGAAAACTAATGATAAACAGAGCCAGAGTCCTGATCAAACCATACCGGAAGCTGATGAGTTCCGAAATTCTCAGTCATCTGAGACTAAGAAATTCTCTTTATTATCTGAGTTCATTTGAGTTGATTTTCCTATCACTTCAACCAAAAGCACCCTTTCGGATACAGGAGCATGGAAGAGGGCCCCTAACTGTGTCTGACAACACTGGAGGAAGTCTTCCCAGAGGGGAGGTCATTGAGCTTTGATTTATAGGGTGAGTAGGAGTTCACCAGGAAACAAGAGGAGTAAAAACAATGCGGGCTGAATCCGTCACATGGCTGGGTCAGTTCCTCCATGACCTCCAGGTGACCTTGAGGGCAGCCTGACTTCCCTCCAGCCCTGTGGCTGAAATCCTTCCACTCAGTTCTCTCTCCCCCACAAATCCGCATTCTCATCTCCATTCACCAGGCAGCAGCTTATCGCCAGTGAGAGGAGATATTAAAGCCAACTCCTTCTGCCCAGGAAATGGAAAGAACCCAGGAGAATTAGCTGGAGAAAACCTATTAAGCAACAAAGAACATACCCAGCTGTCAAGTCATTTTAAGAATTTTAAGTCATGCAAGTTGCCTTCTGAGTGGCTTTCCCAGCCTGTAAGGGCTCTCCACTTCAAGAGGGCCCTGGAGGCAAGCTGGTCTGGAATGTTCCCAGCCTGGGCACAGCTCGTCCATCTCCCCTGTGTGCCTCTTCCTAACCAGTCACAAGACTTTAACAACAAAATCCATACAGTCATAACCCCCCCCCAAAAAAATACAATAAATCCTCTTTCCTTTTGAAGAGCAATCCCTTCCTTCTTGGGCAGAGAGGAAAATCCAGCCTTTTATGTGGCCTATGAGCTTCACGTTGATAAGAGTTTCTTCTTGAGCAACACTCTTTGGCACATTATTTCACGGGAGCGTCACAGCAGCCCTGAGAACAGGGCAGTGATTACTGGCCCCAGGCAGCAGATGAGGACCCAGAGGCTCTAAGAGAGGAAATGGCTTGCTCAAAGTCCTGGGGCTCACCCGAGACCAACCAAGATTAAGCACAGGCCTTCGGGGCCTGTTCCTGGACCCCTTCACTGCCTCTCTTCTCACACAAAAATTCTCGGAAAACTATTTCCACTGTGCCTGCCCAGTCTGCCATGCACACAGCAGCAGCCTCACCGGAACCACAAGTATTCTGTCCTTCCGGAAATCTAGGAACCCCCTGGTGGACCATGACAGGGCTCAGACACCAAAGTGAGGTCTTGGGCAACCATTCGATGTGCCTGAGCCTCAAATCCCTCTCCGTAGAATGGAGATGAGCTGCCTCACTGGCAGCAGGGAAAGTCAGACGGGCTGCTGGTTTCCTCCGACGGGCTGGCATTCACCCTGGGCCAGCCTGAGAGCCGGCTGTGGGGACAGTCCCCTGACACACACACACTGGCTGGGGCAGGCCGGAGCAGGTGTGGGAGCTAGGGGGTCTGGCTGACCTAACGGCATGCTCAGCAAAGATGATGAAAATGCTACTCGTGTCAGGAGAAGGGCAACTTCCTACCTGCTCCGTGGGAACCAGAGCAGAGCCTCCCAGGGCCGAAACCTGCACACCACGCTCAAAGTTTCCATCCTCCTCACACGGCAGCCACGCTTCCTTTCCCACACTGGTAGCAACGCCTGAAACCACCTCCTCGCTCCTGCCCAGCCTCACCCAGAACAATAGAACCAGGAGGCCTCCTAAAATTAGCCAGCTCTGCCTCCAGCTCTGCCTGGGTGGGCCCAGTGTGGCCTCCTGCCCCCACGCAGGGTCACGGTGGGACTTCCTAAACTGGGGATGAGGAGCCAGCTTGGTTTTATTCCACTGTGTGTGCCCGCCCTCCTTGCCTACCTCCTCCTTCCATCCCTCTGGTTCAGATGCTGCTGAGGAAATGAATGAGCAAAGCTAGGGGCATAGGAAAGCTGGGCCTGGAAGAAAGAGAGGAGGCTCCCCTCTGAGTAAACAGCCGAAGACCATTATAAGTCAATCTCAAACGGGTGCCCACATGCCCAGGGAGCCCAGCACACTTTCCTGAAATGGATGTTTCCCCCTCCAATGTGACTAGCTCGTCCCTGCTCAGCACCCCTCAGCCTCCTCCATTCTCCCCACCACACAACCACCAGGCACCACACAACCAGCAGGCTCCACACTTCCTGGGAAAAAACCTGGTGCAATTGGACCACCTGAACCCGCTCATCTCTCCTCCACCAAATCACCTGCTTACCCGTATCAGGACCACCCTCTGCATCCCTCCTGTGAGGAAGAAGAGTGTCCCTGCACCATTCCCGTGTCCAAATGCTGTCCTCCTCAAGGTCAAGGCTCCTGAACACATCCCCGCTCCTGCATCGTTCATTTCCCCTTTCCTACTGAATCCACTCATCACTAGGTAAACACGCTCTAGTACCTCCTGTCTTCAAAACGCCTCCCGCAAGCTCACACTGCCTCCCAGGTGCTCCCCATTGCCCTCCCTTCCCCTCCACATTCTCTAGGACAACGGCTGCAGGGCTGGACTCCACCCCCACCCCTCAGTCTGTCTTTGAGGCCTGCCACTGAGACCGCTCCAGCGGGCAGGCGCCCATCAGTATTTTAGACCGTTGACCATTTCCCCCCGAGTAACATCATTCTCTTCATTTCTCTACTCCATGTTTTCTTAATTAGGCTTTCCTCCAGCCTCCAGGACAACTCCTTCTCAGCCTCCTCCTTCATGAGTCCTCCCTCCTTTTCTTGACCTTTCACGCCTGGTCCCAGGACCCCCTTCTCTTCACTGTCCGTACACTCTCTCTAGGGGACTCCCTCCCATTTCAAGGTTTTAAACTTCACCTACCATATTTTACTGTGTACAATGTGCACTTTTTGTCCAAATTTTTAAATATATTTTATTGATTGTGCTATTACAGTTGTCCCATTTCTCCCCCATCATTCCCCTCCACCCTGCACACCTCCTCCCACCCACATTCCCCCCTTTAGTTCATGTCCATGTGTCATAAGTTCTTTAGCCTCTACATTTCCCACACTATTCTTGCCCTCCCCCTGTCTATTTTCTACCCACCGTCTATGCTACTTGTTCTCTGTACCTTTTCCCCCGCTCTCCTCCTCCCACTCCCCTGTTGCTAACCCTCCATATGATCTCCATTTCTGTGGTTCTGCTCCTGTTCTAGCTGTTTGCTTAGTTTGCTTTTGTTTTAGGTGTGATTGTTAATATCTGTGAGTTTGCTATCTTTTCACTGTCATATTTTTATCTTCTTTTTCTTAGATAAGTCCCTTTAACATTTCATATAATAAGGGCTTGGTGATGATGAACTCCTTGAACTTGACCTTATCTGAGAAGCACTTTATCTGACCTTCCTTTCTAAATGAAAGCTTCACTGGATAGAGCAATTTTGGATGTAGGTCCTTGCCTTTCAGGACTTGGAATACTTCCTTCCAGCCCCTTCTTGCCTGGAAGGTCTCTTTTGAGAAATCAGCTGACAGTCTGATGGGCACTCCTTTGTAGGTGACTGTCTCCTTATCCCTTACTGCTTCTAGAATTCTCTCCTTCATTTTAATCTTGGCTAATGTAATTATGATGTGTCTTGGTGTGTTCCTCCTTGGGTCCAACTTCTTTGGGACTCTCTAAGCTTCCTGGACTTCCTGGAAGTCTATTTCCTTTGCCAGATTGGGAAGTTCTCCTTTATTATTTGTTCCAATAACTTTTCCACTTGTTGCTCATCTTCTTCCCCTTCTCTTACCCCTATAATTCAGATGTTGGGACATTTAAAGATGTCCTGGAGGTTCCTAAACCTCTCCTCATTTTTTTGAATTCTTCATTCTTTTCTGTTTGGTTGTTTCTTTCTTCCTTCTGGTCCACTCCATTGATTGGAGTCCCAGTTTTCCTCCCATCTCTATTGGTTCCCTGTGCGTTTTCCTTCATTTCACTTATTGTAGCCTTCATTTGTTCATCTAATTTGTGAGCAAAATCAGCCAATTCTGTGAGCATCCTGATCACCAGGGCTTTGAACTGTGCATCTGATAGATTGGCTATCTCTTCGTCGCTTCGGTGAATTGGCTCTAAGGCTTTGATTTGTTCTCCCATTTGAGCCATTTTTGGTTTTTTGTTTTTGGTCTGGTCACAGCTGTTACACAGTGAGGGATGGAGCCTTAGATGTTCCCCAGGGCAGGGCAGCCCAGTCACTGGGTAGTGACGCTGTATGTGGGGGCGGGGTCCAAGAGGGGACCATGGCGCTTGCTCCATTCTCTCTAGGATTCCAGTCCCTTCCACCGCTTCCCTTTGGCCTGGATTATCTGTGTGTGAATGTGGGACCACCTGGTCAGCCAGCTGCCTTGCGTGGCCTCTCTGGGTCTGCACTGTTGCCACCCCATGCCTGGGGTCCACTAGCCGCTGCCTGTGCACCTGGGATCTGCCAGCTACTGCTGCCTGTGCACCCAGGTCTGACAACCTCCACTTTTTCCTGCCCCGACTCTGCCCCTCTTACCGGTCTGGATGAATGGTTGTTGGACTTCTGTACAGTTCAATTTTTCTATCAGTTCTGGTTGTTTTGTTGTTTCTAAATCTTTATTGTCTTTAATTTTCATTATGTAAGGAAGCACAGTGTGTCCACCTATGCCTCCATCTTGGCTGGAAGTTGTCCAAATTTTGGGGGGGAAAAGAAGGATGCACATTAGATGTGAGTATTAATGATTACATATAATGGGTATAGTAATCCTGTGTATAATACCACAGAAACGTGGGTCACATTATATGTGATGGTACATGCTTATGGCTCCCAAATCTACATGAATAAGAGTGAAGTCTGGACATCCCTGGGATTCTGTGCTCAAATATGCACTGCCCACAAGACATCTCCATGTGAATATTTAATAGGCATCTCAAACCTTGCTTTAGGCAGAAAAGAATGCTGATTTGCTACCCCTAAATCCATTCCTCCCTCAGTTTCCCCTGTATCAACAACAACACCACACTGACAGGTGTGGCTCAGCATGCTGGGTGTCATCCCACAAACCGAAAGGTGGCTGGTTCAATTCCCAGCCAGGGCACATGCCTGGGGACATACAAGAGGCAACCAATCAATGTTTCTCTCTCACACTTAGATGTTTCTATCCCCCCTTTCTCCCTCCCTTCCTCTCTCTCTAAAAGTAAGTAAATAAAATCGTTTAAATAAATAAATAATGCCACCATCTACCTAGTTAGTCCGTCGGAAACCTGTTCAGTCCTCTCCATCTGCGCTGCTTTCACTCTTTTTTTTTTTAATCCTCACTCAAGGGTATGTTTTTTTATTGATTTTTTAGAGAGACAGGAAAGGAGAGAGAAACATCCATGTGAGAGAGAAACATGGATTGGTTGCTTCTGCTACGCTCCCTGACCAGAGATCGAACCCACAACCTCTTGGTACACAGGAAAATGCTCTACTGAGCCAGCCGGCCAGGGCACTGCCTTCACTCTCACCCAAGCCACCACATTCTCTCCTGATGGGTCTCCTACCCAGATGCAATCCATCTTCCATACCGAGTAAGAGTGATCTTCTGAAAACGTAACTCAGATCAGGTCACTTCCATGAATAAACTCTTTCACTGGCTTCTCATCACACTTAAAGTTCAAACTCCTTGCTCTGGTTCACAAAACTGTACCCATCCAGACCCAGGCTAAGCGTCAACTGGCCCTACGCCCCATTCTGCCCAACCCCCCTCCACTCCACTCTAGCCCCGCTGGCGTTCTTCATCTCCTTACTGTGCCAAGTTCCTTCCCACTCTCTGGCCTTTGCACATGCTATTCCCTCTGCCTAGCATGCTCTTCCACGGTATTTCCTCTTGTCACACAGAGCTCGGATTAGGTGTTTTCTCCCAGAAATTCTTTTCTTGACTACCCACTCTCAACCAGCCTCCCAGTAGCCATTGCATCTTCCTATATTAATTCTCAAGATAACACTTATAACTCTCTGATAATTTTTTTGCTTCTTTGTGGTATGTCTCTCACTACAAGAGTTAAACTCCACAATAGCAGAGCCCTTATCAATTTTGTTCAATGTTATGCTGTAGACAGTGCCTGGCAGATAATGAATAAGGGTGTCCTGGACCAACCTGTTTCAGTTTTCTAAAGGGCTTCTTAAGTTGGCATGGTCATAAACAGAATGAGGTATGAGACAGGTTAATATGCAAAAGTAGAGAAGCTGGGCCTAGGAGGATATTTAGGAGGCCAAGCAACGAGAGAGGAAAGAGAGCAAACTGCTGAGACTGGTGAAGGCAACAGCAATTCACAGCAGCCACTGCTAAAGAAAGGATGAGGAAGCCAGCATTCTCATGAGCTGATGAAAGTAGAAACTAACTGAATAATGCTTTTGGAGGGGAATTTGGTAGTTTCTATTTAAAATAGTCAATGTTTATACAAAACAAACAAGCAAGCAAAATATAACCAAAGACATTGAAATTGGGAACAAGCTGATAGGAATCAGAGGGGAGAGGGGAGGGGATAATGGGGAAAAGGGGGAAGGGTTCGCAGGAACAACTATGAAGGACACACGGACAACAACAAGGCAGGGTGGAAACGGAAGGGAGGTGGGGTAGGCTGGGGTGGGGGGGAGGGGTGGGGGGGAAAGGCAGAAAACTGTACTTGAACAACAATAAAAATCAAAAGTATTTTAAAAATAAAATTAAATAAAAATAGTCAGTGTTTATGTACTCTAACCAATATTTCTACTTCTGGGAGTTGATCCTACAGAAAAACTCTCATGAATGGGTAAAGAAATACGAAATACGCGCACAGCCCTGCAGGGCGGCTCAGTCGGTTGGAGTATCGTGCATTCCCGTTCAGGGCACACACCTAGGTCTGGGCTAGTGCTGCAGCACTGGGGTGTGGGGGGCTGTGGGGCTGATTGATGTTCTCTCTCCCATCCATGCTTCTCTCTCACTCTGTCTCCCCCCTTCCCCTCCCTCACCCACCTTCCTCTCTCTCTAAAATCAATAAACATGTCCTCTGGTGAAGATAAAAAGAAAAAAAGGAAAATGTGTACAAAAACACTCATTGCAACATTGTTTATAATGGCAGAAACTTGGAAACAACCAAAAAATGCCATAAATAGGGGACTGGCTACATAAACTCCTGTAAAGCTACACAGTAGACCACGTATAGCTGCTTAAAAGAAGGAAGCAGATTTGTATATTTTCATGGGAAGATGTCCAATGTATTTTGATGGGAGGAAAAACAAGTTGTGAGATACACAGTATACATAACACTACCTTATTTTAGTTTTTAAAAAGAAATAAAAATATGTTAGTATGTGGATACAAATTTGGAAAAGAACACACTAAACTATTGATGACAGTTATTCCGGTGGGGGGACGATCAATGTTGGGGGTCTACTTTACATACTTTGTATCTCTTTTGTGTCTCTGCGATGTTTCCTGTTTCTATATCTGTGCATTACTTTGTAGTCCAAAAATATAAAAGGCAAACAAGAGTTCATCAGTGACGGGAGGCTACCCTGAGCCTGGCAGAGGGGTGAGGAGAGGAACATAAGACCCGAACGTGGGACCTGTCAATGATGAAACAGGACTCGCAGGACCTGTGCCACGAAAGCTAGGCCTGGGTGTTTGGGAGAGTGGTGGCCCCATAACGGGTGAGTTAACACCTCTGCAGACTAGACCCATAAAACAAGGTCACATTTCATGTCAATGCCCAAATTACACTGGCCATCTCCCACAGTGACAACCACCATTCCGGCCTGACCCTTTTCTGGCCACTTGGCCCCAGTGCGACAACAGCCTCTTCCTTCATTCCCCACCGAGCAGCAGAGGCCAGCCTACCGGCAACGCCCTTGGCTCCAATTCGCCATGCACACACACCCCGTTGGAAACAAGTGGCCCTGCTATTCTGCTCCCGGGTGTTTCCCCAAGAGACTCGAAAACATACATCCACACAAAAACTTGTACCTGAATGTTCACAGCGACATTGTTCATAATACCGCAGTCAGAACACGGGAACAATCCAAACGTGTATCAGTGATGGGCACACAGGATGCGGTGTACGCAACAGTGGAATCTTATGCAGCCATGAAAAGGAAGCAAGTACTGATGCATGCCTTGACACAGATGAACTTTGAAAACATTACGCTACGTGAAATAAGCCAGCTGCTAAAGGCTCAAAATTTATTATTTCATGTATATTACATGCCCTGAAAAGATAAATCCATAGAGACAGAAAGTATATAAGTGGTTGCCAGGGACTTGGAGGAGGGGAGTGACTGCTAAAGGGTGCAGAATTTCTCTTGAGAGTGACAAAACACACTCTGAAATTAGCGGTGGTGATGGCACAGCTCTGTGAACATCCTAAAACCACTAAACTGTTCACTTTAAATGGCTGAGTTGTATGGTATGTGAATTTTGTTACAGTAGAGCTGTTACAATAAAACTCACACACAGGGGTGCCTTCCTCTCTCAGGAGCACAGCCCAGTGCCGGCGCAGGGCAACACACAACTTGTAACACACTCTCGTGCCACTGACGTTTCTCCACGTCTCTCTCCCTACAGCTTCCAGGCAAAGGCAACTAAACTAAATATGTGGCAGAGCCAATGAAGAGGATGAACCTGCTTTAGAGGGCAGGGGAAATTTCAGCGAAGCAGTGCTTAGGAAAGGAAAAGACAAATGAATTCATTTGTCAAATCCTTCCTTCCAGACACCACAACAAAGTATCTTTTACCAGCAGGCTGAGTGTGCATTCGCAAGATTCCCTTCCTGTTTCGGTCCCCACCATGGAAGGACTCATGTGTTAGCAGAGAACCGCAATCGCTGCACATGATGGCTGAGAAACATTTTCAGTACTAAATCATTCATGCCACTCTTAAATTTGTAGATGTGTAAGCGTAGATGTAAATTCATAATGCTTGGTACCTATTCTTTCTTTACGTGGGCCACCCACTGGATGTTGAATACTAGAATTAGAAATAGTTTTATTTTTATAAAAACATGTTATAAGACTTAATTAACTTTTCATAAAATAAAACTTTAAATCATCACCTCTATGTAAAAATTTCACTCTAAATTTTTATGTTAATTCATTTAAACTAGTATTTTGCCTTTTATTTTAATAGATGACTATTAGAAGAAAAAACTGAAAACTTATGGAAATCAATTTTAATTTTTTAATGTTTTATATTTACTTCAATTTACATTTCATTAAGAAATTCATATTTCTCCATTTATATTTGAATGAGAAATTCAAATTCCATGCTTTTGGAAAGTGTTCTTTGTGCTTTTATCTTTTTTTAAATATATTTTATTGATTATGCTACTACAGTTGTCCCATTTCTCCCCCATCATTCCCCTCCACCCTGCACACCCCTTCCCACCCACATTCCCCTACTTTAGTTCATGTCCCTGTGTCATAAGTTCTTTAGCCTCTACATTTCCCACACTATTCTTGCCCTCCCCCATCTATTTTCTACCCATCATTTATGCTAATTATTCTCTGTACAATTTCCCCCTCTCTCCTCCTCCCACTCCCCTGTTGCTAACCCTCCATGTGATCTCCATTTCTGTGTTTCTGCTTCTATTCTAGCTGTTTGCTTAGTTTGCTTTTGTTTTAGGTGTGGTTGTTAATAGCTGTGAGTTTGCTGTCTTTTTACTGTCATATTTTTATCTTCTTTTTCTTAGGTAAGTCCCTTTAACATTTCATATAATAAGGGCTTGGTGATGATGAACTCCTTGAACTTGACCTTATCTGAGAAGCACTTTATCTGACCTTCCATTCTAAATGAAAGCTTTGCTGGATAGAGCAATTTTGGATGTAGGTCCCTGCCTTTCATGACTTGGAATCCTTCTTTCTAGCCCCTTCTTGCCTGGAAGGTCTCTTTCGAGAAATCAGCTGACAGTCTGATGGGAACTCCTTTGAAGGTGACTGTCCCCTTCTCCCTTGCTGCTTCTAGAATTCTCTCCTTCATTTGAATCTTAGCTAATGTAATTATGGTGTGCCTTGGTGTGTTCCTCCTTGGGTCCAACTTCTTTGGGACTCTCTAAGCTTCCTGGACTTCCTGGAAGTCTATTTCCTTTGCCAGATTGGGGAATTCTCCTTTATTATTTGTTCAAATAAGTTTTCCACTTGTTGCTCTTCCCCTTCCCCTTCAGGTACCCCTATAATTCCTATGTTGGGACGTTTAAAGATGTCCTGGAGGTTCCTAAACCTCTCCTCATTTTTTTGAATTCTTGTTTCTTCCTTGTTTTCTGTTTGGTTGTTAGTATCTTCCTTCTGATCCACACCATTGATCTGAGTCCCAGTTTTCCTCCCATCTCTATTGGTTCCCTGTGCATTTTCCTTCATTTCACGTATTGTAGCCTGCATTTGTTCATCTAATTTATGAGCAAAATTAACCAATTCTGTAAGCATCCTGATCACCAGGGCTTTGAACTGTGCATCTGATATCTCTTCGTCGCTTAGATGAATTGGCTCTGGGGCTTTGATTTGTTCTCCTATTTGAGCCATTTTGGGGGGTTTTTTCGGGTTTGTTTTTTTGGGGGGGTCTGGTCGCTGCTGTTACGCAGTGAGGGATGGAGCCTTGGGTGTTCCCCAGGGTGGGGCAGTACAGTTGCTGGGTTATGATGCTGTGTGTGGGGACGGGGTCCAGGAGGGAACAACAGTGCTTGCTCCACTCTCCCGGCTTCCAGTCCCTACCGAAGCCTCCCCTTCGCCTGGATTATCTGAGTGCGAATGTGGGACTGCCTGGTCAGCCAGCCTCCCTGCATTGCGTGGCCTCACTGGATCTACACAGTTGCCACCCCATGCCTGGGGTCTGCTAGCCACCACCTGCACCAACCCAGGTCCACCAACCTCCACTTTTTCCTGCCGCGACTCTGCCCCTCCTACCGGTCTGGATGAATGGTTGTTGGACATCCATACAGTTCAATTTTCTATCAGTTCTGATTGTTTTCTTGTTTCTAAATATTTGATGTCCTTAATTTTGGTTGTGCAAGGAGGCACAGTGTGTCCACGTACGCCTCCATCTTGGCCGGAAGTAGATTTTATCTTTTAGATCATTGGTATCAACAGTGTATAAATTAGGTAAAACCTTGACCAAATCAATATAATTTGTGATTTTTGCTAAAATAAAGGCAAAAAATTGTGGAAAAATATATAATAACTTAAGAATAATATCTGTCTTTATTATTTACCCAATTATCCTGGGCCATTAACAGAACACCCAGACTATACAACACTAGTTAAATCCAATCAATTCAGATACTTTACTAACTTTGACTTACATTATTTTCCAATTTTGTCATTACAAAGGTATATTCGTCAAAGTAGGAGGTTAAAATATATATGTTTGTTAGTTTTATTTTTAACTTTTAAATATTTAGACATATGTTATGTAGGCCTCTTGCCCCAGCCCCACAGACCTGAGAGGCAGGCCCACTGGCTGTGCCTCCAAACCCTCACTGAGGGCAATAGAAGGAAAGCAGAACACAAAGATAAACGACCGACTACTGGAGGTGGGGCCTCTCCTGGGGCCCATAGGCCCCTCCAGGTCACACTCCCAGTCCGCCTGCAGAGGAAAGAAAGGGTTACCCGGTAACCAGGTAGAAACCTGCCTTCATCCTTTTCCCAGAATGATGAACCCTACCAAGAGAGGGCGCTCTTGCTCTACGGCCTCAAATACAGCAGACTACGATGTTCATCCATCTGTTAACCTGAGGGACACTGACAGATGCATAGTCCCTGACCTCTTGCTGACTTCTATCTAGTTGGGAGGTGACAACGTGATCACACAAATCAACCACGCAAGCCCATCCGGTCCAGACGAATGAGCCTGGTCCAGACTGCTCTGGCTTCGGTATCTTCTCCTAAACATACCTGTGAGGCTCCTGCCCTTTATCCTCTTCACTCAGCTCCGATGTCTGCGTACCACTAGCCCAACAAGACGACTCAGTCCACAAGGACAAACGGTCTGCCACTCAGTGTCCTATAAATTCACACAGATTTAAGAAAGATTTCTGGCTCCACTCTACACAAGAACTGACATTACCAAACAGAAGGGCTGGACAACAGTGGGTGCGCTCAGGTACCCGAGACTGCAGCTCTCCCCATGAGCAATGAGTAAATGCTTACTTCATGTGTTTGTAATGAAAGGGCCCCTTTGGGCAATTCCCTGAAACAAAAGAACTGCCTGCTCCAAACATGAGTTGAAGTTACTACCTCTAGAGACAAAAACAAAAACTTCTGTGACTTCAGTGACAGTTTTTCCCTTTTTAATTCAAGTTTTCAGTATCTGAGGGTTCGCTCTCAGCCAGGGCCCCATCTCAGTCTGAGCGAATGGGGACAGGACAGGAGTGGGCCCTGAGGGGTGATGCGTGAGCAGTGGAGCCGCCACGAAAGAAGCAAGAACACTGGGGCTTCGTCCACATCAAGATGAGCTCGCCAAAGAGAGGAGAGGGGAGAGAGCAGAAAGCCTGGGCCAGAGGACAAGAGGAAAGGAAGAGGCAGAAGAAGTACAGACAAGGCAGGAGTAGATAGCTGGAGAACCGAAGAGAAGTTTGAGAAAGAGGGAGCGGGTGATCGCGTGGGCTGCTGCAGGCACGGCGTGGACGGGAACTGAAAATTCTGTGTCTGCGGCAGGTAACATTTAAGAAGCAATTTCAGTGGAGTTGGGAACAGAAGTCAAATCCTGAAGTGTTGAAAGGCCAAGGGGAGGAGAGAGCTGAGATGGTACTTGAGGGCTCAGCAGAAAGAAGGGAAGCTGACTCGGGACAGGGGAAGATGAAGAAAGTGGGAAATTCAAGGGAGAGGGGCTAACTGATGCAGCAAAGCCCGACGGGGGGCGATGGGGCAGCAGGGGGAATGACTGTTGGAGAGAACGGGGCAGGCTTCCCCCCACCCAGGCAGGCGGAGCAGCAGGAGAAGATGGAGTCGAGAGGGGAGGTGGGGGACCCACCTGGGCAGGTCATGGCAGCGGGGCTCAGCCACGCTGGCTGCCATCACCTGCCCAGCCTTCCTGACGCCTAAAAATAAGCAATACCGACATGGCCATCCCACCACTGTGTTTCTGGGGTCCGAGCTACGGTGCCGCGTGCCCCAGAGCCAGGCACTGTTGCCGTCGTCGCAATCATGAGTCTCCAGCCCCGGTGGCCTATGCCACAGTACTCACTGCCCTCCTACTCCGCGGTAGGCCTCGCGCTAAGTCCCCTATGTCAGGGGCCAGGCCCCGACCTCAAGGAGCTCCAAAGGGAGCACTTTCAGCCGACTTTCACAGCGGTGGTAAGGCTAGATAGAGGGTCCTATGGACACCATATTGGGGAGGGGCCGCCAGGGGGCAGTAAAATAGGAAAAGAGGTGACACAGAAGCAGAAAACCAAAGCCAGGGGAGGAGCCAGGAGAACAGAAGGGGCAGGGCTGGTCCACACAGTGGGCGCAGTGCACTCAGAGATGCGGAGGTGAACAGGAGCTGGGACCAAAGTCAGGATGGCTGGAGAGCAGAGCCGAGCACGCTCATCCAAGGGGCCAGGCTGGAGTCATAGGAACAAGGCCTTCTGGGGCTATTTAGCAAAGAACGCAAAATATAATAGTTGCCTAATTAGGAGTACAAACCTCCGTAGGTCACTGTATCCTGGAACCAAAACACCTGTGTATGTCGTGTGCTGAATAAAACCTGTACCCTTGCAGAGGCGAAGTCAGTGACCATCAGACACAGAGAAGGGAGGGAGGATGGAAGGGAGGGCCCGCGCTGGGCAGGCTTAATGGGAGCTGAACGTAACTGAGGGTATTGTTTTTTTCAGCTGGTTGAATTCAGTCCCACCAGATGTCTTGGACGGGAGGCCTATGAAGACTGACCGACAGAAGGAAACCAGGTAGGAACAAGCCCTGAAGTGCCCCAGACTCATGCTTCAGCGTCCACGACCATCCCAAGCGCAGGCCTCCCAGACGCACGACGGTCATCAGTTAAAAAACCTGCGTCCCGTGGTCCTAGCTGCTGTGGCTCCGAGGGCCGAGCGCTGGTCTGTGAACTGAAAGGTCCCGGGTCTGATTCCTGGTGCAGGCACAGGCCTGTGGGTGACGTTTCTCTCACACACTGATGTTTCTCTCCCTCCCTTTCTCCCGCCCTTCCCCTCTCTCTGAAAATAAATAGACAAAATCTTAAAATAAAAACAAAAAACCTGCACACCATGGGCAACAGCTGTGCTGAGAAGCTGCTCTGAGCCACCTAAGGGTGCAGCCGAGCCCACTGCAGGACTGGTTCTTGTTGGCCACACCTTCCCAGCTCAACGCCGGCTCAGGCCTGTGAGTCTACCTTAAAGCCCACTCTCAGAGCAGGTAGGAGAAGCTTCTAGCAGGGCCCAAGGACCCTGGAGGACCTTCCCGGGAGCCCGTGCAAGTCTGGACTGGCCAGACAGGCTGGGAGGGAACAGAGGCGCAGGGGCAGGGTGAGCTCCGCACGGGCCCGCCCCAGACTCCGGATCTCGCGGACTAGGCGTCGGAGCGCTGCCCTTCATCCACATGTTCGCTTCCGTCGTTCCGTGTCTCCCTTTAATTCTTAACAAGAATTCCTTCTCCAAAAGTGGTAAGTTTACCTCACACATACCGAAGGGTAAGTGGGGAGGGGAACACAAAAACGGAATCGAGGCTCGATTCCAGGCCCAGCTCCACTGTCTCCGGGGCGGGGGGGAGCCGGGAGCTGGGCTCCAGGGAGGAGCAGGGCGCTGCCTGAGCGAGTCCCTGCAGTAAGCGGCAAGGTTCCCGCCTACCGGGAGGAGTCAAGGCCAGAAACTGAACTGATTTGCTCGAGGTCCCACAGGTAATAGTGACAGGTGGGATTCCAGCCTGACTACGAAGTGTGGTGGGCAAAGTCGCTTCACATTTCTGTGTCCCCATCTCTTCAGTTTACAATGGGAGCAATAACAGAGCTACTGCAAAAATGAAGTGAATATGCGTGAAAACACATGGTAGACGGTAAAGCGTGTTAATGTCTCCCCATGACCCTTCCTCACGGCCAAGAACCGGGGCAGCCCCTCCCTCCCTGGTCCTCGCTGCAGGGGGACAGGCGACGGAGGAGAATGACTCTGCCAAACCGAGCCAAGGCCCTGGCTCCCTGCCCTTCCTGGCTCACTTGGCCAATACTCAACAGGGTTTACCGCATGGTTCCTGGAACATCCCGGATACGCCAGAACGATGCCAGCCCAGACCCGCGGTCCCGAGGCCTCCGACTGTCCTGCAGCACAGCCAGCTGCTGCAGCAGGAGACCCACAGTGCCAAAAGCCCTAGCACAGGTCTGGACGTGCCTGGACACTCCCTAGAGCCATCATGACAGGGGGATATGGCTGGGAAGGCCTCTGCTGAGCAGACACTGTCAAGGCCCAGACGGGAGGAGCTGCGGCAAGGGCAGGGCCCCCTTGCAGACACCAGCCCCGCTTCTCAGGAGTAGCAAGTCTGAGTCTCTGAGTCTGCACCCGTCCTCCCTCCTCGTCTCCCTGCACGCCGGGCTTGTTCCCTTCTGGGAAGTTCCTTCTGTGGCCTCCTCGCCCTCATACAGCTTGATTCACCTAAACAGGACACGCCAGGTGGCATAGGCAGGTGGCCTGGTCTCCTCAGGGAAATGTGGAAAAACCCAGAAAGCAGGGAACCGGGCCAAGGTGCCAAGGGCTCCAGCCAGGCCTTCTCTGCCACCCTGCAACAAAGGGAACAAGGCTGATGCTCTCTTAGAGACTCGAAGGGCCGAGGACGAGCCCCACGTGCGGAGTCAGGAGCCCTGGGGCCTCGTCCTGGCACTGCCACCTGCCACCTGCTGCATGACCTGGAGCAACTGCTCCCCCTCAGTTTCCTCCTGCACAGTGCAGGAGCTGGAGCCAGATCACCGGGGCATGTCACAACACTCGATTTCCGTGACATCATATGTCATGGTGACATCTCAGAAAACCTCCCACTGGCCCCAAACAGACCATCCACAAGCCCTGAAACTGGGCAGGCGCTGAAGACAAAACCAAGCAGCCGGCAGGCAGCGGGTCCACCCCTCACCTCCAGGGAGGCGTCACTGCCCTCAGTGTGGGCTCCCCAGGAGCTCAGCTTCGGCCGGCTACTCCTCGGCTTTGCCTGAAAGAAAAAGGCTAAACCCCCAAACTGTGGAGAGGAACTTGGCTGTCAGACTACGAGGCACTGTCCAGATTCTGAATTAGGCCACGAAAGTGGCAGCAGATGATGTCCATATAATAAAAATTGCTAAACTCTGTCCCCTGTTCATCAGGTCCCAAGGGAACATGACAAAGGCCATTCATCACAACTCTCTGCAGCCCAGCAGGGATGTTCGAGGCCAAGTCCAGGGTCCTTAGGTCCTTCCCAGCAGCCTCACGTCAACACCAGTAAACAGGAGGCTGGGCAAGCATGCGGCTCTCTAGCTGCTAGGTGCTGGCAGTGAGCTCCAGCAAGGATGACCCCGGAACAGACAGGAAAGCTTGGCCACCTTGGAGAAGCCCCTTAGTCTCTGGGCCTTATTTTACTTGCTGTAAAATGGGGGTAAGAATAATGATTTGATTGATGCAGGGGAGAAAATGTACAATATGTAGACGTGTGCTGTAAAAACGGCCAAAGGGCCACCCAAATGAACTGGTAATGGTGGAAAACCAGAAGCGGTATAGATTTTTTGCAGTAGTGTAAGGGAGTCAGCTTGCAAGAGCCAATTTTTAAGTGTTCAGAAATTTTGCTAGCCAGCTGACTTCACATTGGTAGCTTGAAATCACCTAAAGTGGGAGTATTTACACCAGAGAAATAGTCCAACACTAAAACTCAAGGCTCCTCCCCGCCGCCATTATTTAGCATTCATCAGCACATCATTGCTGGTGATGCAACTGGAGTCAGTTTGTTGCTGCTTCAGACACACCATGACTGTCCACGTTCAAGTGGATGTCAACTACTTCAAGATGGTAAGCTTGGGAGGTCCTGTCAGTTCTTAACATTTATAAAACTCTTCTATTACTACATTTGTTGTTACCAGGCACCAGACCAAAAAAAACCCCCACCCTTTCCTGAAATGCTTCCAAGGCGGTGGAGGAATGAGAAAGCACTCACTGTAAGACACTCCGGAGGGGGGAGGCCCACGCCCCAGCTGTGGGGTCCCAGTCCAAGCCACTGGGAAAGGCACTTTAGGCATACGCAAATGCACAGAGGCATGGGTGATAAGACAATTTTTTCCCCTTTAATTCTCACTTACTATGTTTAAAGGGAGGGAGGGAGGGAGAGAGAGGGAGGGAAAGAGAGAGAGAAAAACATGGACGTGAGAGAGAAACATTCATTGGTTGACTCCTCTATGCACCCCAACCAAGGATCAAACCCACAACCTAGGTATGTGCCCTAACTGGGGATCGAACCCACAACGTTTTGGTGCATGAGAGGGTGCTCCAACCAACTGAGCTACCTGGTCATGGCTGATAAGACAGCTTTTTAAATTCCTCACTAAGAAGTGGCTTTGAGGACGTTTTAGCGTTGTTACATTACAGGTATCATTTATTCTAGCGAGAAAAGAAGTGCATCCCTCATCCTGTCCTCTTCACCAGAATTTAGCACCAAATGCCCTTTGACTGTTTCTGAAACCCAAGTCCACGTTCAGTGGGTGGAATTTGCCACCTTCAGTGGGTGGAGCTGAGACCAGCTCCTCACAACAAAGAGGGCCTCCAAAAGACATGTGATGGCAACACCCTTGAAGCGCTTGAGCCCGAAGTCCCAAGGGGACTGCCTCAGGCTGCAGCGGGCACACGTACGTCCGGGACCGTTCATGCGTCCATCTCATTGCTCGTTTCCAAAGCTTTCAGGGAACGAGGAACACCAATTTTTTCTCTTAAGACATGTCTACATTCTGCCTTGGAGAAGGCCAGAATTTAAATTTTAAAAATGAAGGCCAAAAAAAGTCTAAAAGCATCCAGGAAGGAAAAAAAGTTTACCTTCAAAGGAACCAAAGTCAAGGTGACCGAGACTCTGCAGTATGGAACACTAGCAAACAGCAGAACTAGGTCGTGAATCCCACGCCAGCCACATCTTTGTCCACGAGGACAGGCGACAGGAAGTCATTCTCTCATTCACAGGAGTTCAGAAAATACACCACCCACACACTGCTTTTGGAGAAAAATATATTTGAAAGCACATCAATGGTCTGGAAAGGAATTAAAATACAAAATTCAAAGATGGGGAAATTGAGGTATCATAAGAATTGAAAGCGAGCAGCAAAAATTGGATGTTAACCATTCATATGAAATTCTAGAATACACAAAACTAATCTATGGTGAAAGATATCAAAACAGTCACTGTTTCCAGAACGGCAGGGATTAATGGGGAAAGGTTATAAGGAAACTTTTTTTCTTATGGAAACTTTTTAGAGTGATGGAAATGTTCTTTATCTTTTTTTTAAAGATTTTATTAATTATTTTTAGAGAGAGGAAGGGAGGGAGAAAGAGAGGGAGGGAAACATCAATGTATGAGAGATACATTGATCGGTTGCCTCACACACGCCCAACTGGGGGCCTGGCCCACAACCCAGGCATGTGCTCTGACTGGGTATTGAACCAGCAACCTTTTGCGGGGCGGGGGTTGTTTTTGTTTTTTTTTTAAATATATTTTATTGATTATGCTATTACACTTGTCCCATTTCTCCCCCATCGTTCCCTTCCACCCTGCACACCCCATCCCACCCACATTCCCCCCCTTTAGTTCATGTCCATGTGTCATAAGTTCCTTAGCTTCTACATTTCCCACACTATTCTTGCCCTCCCCCCATCTATTTTCTACCCACCGTCTATGCTGCTTATTCTCTGTACCTCTTCCCCCTCTCTCCTCCTCCCACTCCCCTGTTGCTAACCCTCCATGTGATCTCCATTTCTGTGTTTCTGCTCCTATTCTAGCTGTTTGCTTAATTTGCTTTTGTTTTAGGTGTGGTTGTTAATATCTGTGAGTTTGCTGTCTTTTCACTGTCATATTTTTGATCTTCTTTTTCTTAGATAAGTCTCTTTAACATTTCATATAATAAGGACTTGGTGATGATGAACTCCTTTAACTTGACCTTATCTGAGAAGCACTTTATCTGCCCTTCCATTCTAAACGAAAGCTTAGACTGGGAAGCTTAGACTGGGCCTTCTGGGAAGGCCTCAGAAAAGGTACAATGGCTTTTGCCCACTTTTCTGTCTGTGAGAAAGCTGTCCCCCAGCTCTCACCTTGATGCCAGACACTTCAGTTCCTCCCCGTACGCCATTGAAGCTGCTACACCGGTGCTAGAGCTCAGAGTCAGAGTAAGTACATGTGCGGGTTCTTTAAGAGGAACTCCTGCATTTCTTCCACTGACTCAATCCCCACTGGTTTTTGCAGCCAGAAGTTATGGGGACTTATCTCCCTGGTGCTGGATCCCTAGGCTGGGGGTCCTAATACAGGATTGGGACTCCTTGCTCCCAAGATATTCCTCCCAAATTTTTATCCACCACACGTGGGTGTGGGGCCAGCCCATTCCATGTCTCCACTTCTCTGCCCCCACTACCAATCTGGATGAATGTAGTTTCTTTAATTCCATAGTTGTCAGACTTCCATTCACCTCAACATCTGACAGTTCTGAGTGATGGTTCTTCTATATTTAGTTGCAATTTTGATGTGGTTGAGTGAGGAGGCAAGCTGTGTTTACCTATGCCTCCACTTTGACTGGAAGTCCACAATTGATTTTTATATATTGATCTTGTATCCTGCAATCCTGTTGCACACCCTATTAGTTCTAGTACATTTTTTTGAAAATCCACCAAATTTTTTGACATAGATAAATGTTATCTATGAATAAGACAGTTTTATTTCTTCCCTACTGAATGCCTTTTATTATTTTTCTTATTGCATTGACTGGAACTTCAGTATAATACTAGGTAAGTTATGAAAGTGGACACCCAAGCCTTGGCTGGTGTGGCTCACTGGACTGAGCACCGGCCTGTGAACCAAAGGGTCACTGGTTCGATTCCCAGTCAGGGCACATGCCTGGGTTGCGGGCAAGGTCCCCAGTTGGCGGCATGCAAGAGGCAACCACACATTGGTGTTTTTCTCCCTCTTTCTCCCTCCCTTCTCCTCACTCTAAAAATAAAATAAATAAGGTCTTCAAATATAAAAAAGAAAAAGAAAGTGGACATCCTTGCCTCGTAGCAAATCTTAGTGAAAAAGCATATCATATTTCACCATTAAGTATGCTATTAGCTATAGGGTTCTTGTAGATGCTCTTTTTGGGGGGCAGATGATACTCCATTCTATTCCTAGTTTGCTGACATATTTTATCAAAATTGAATGTGGGACTTGTGTCAAGTAAATAGTTAGGGAAATGCGAATGAAATGCTGATGAGATACCATTGCACACCTACTAGAATGGCTGAAATATAAAAGACTAACCATACCAAGTATTGGTGAAGGTGTGAAGCAACTGGAATTCTTATTCAGTACTGGTGGGCATGTGATACAACCACTCTGGAAAACAGTTTGACAGCTTCTTTAAAAGTTAAGCCCTGGCTGGTGTAGCTCAGTGGATTAAGCACGGGCCCGCAAACCAAAGGGTTGCCAGTTCGACCCCCAGTCGAGGCACGTGCCTGGGTTGTGGGCCAGGTCCCCAGTAGGGGCCACATGAGAGGCAACCACATGTTGGTGAATCTTTCCCTTTCTCCCTCCCTTCTCCTCTCTCTAAAATATAAATAAATAAAATCTTTTTTAAAAAGTGAAGAAGGTATTCAGCCAGAAGAAATGAAAGCACAAGTCCACACAAAAGCTTGTACATCAAGGTACATAGATGCTTTATTTGTCATATCCAAACACTGGAAACACCCAAATGTTCATCAACAGGTGAATGAGTAAACAGTTGAGCAATATTCACACCACACACCATTACCGATACCTGAAGTAATGTGACTGGACCTCAAAATAAATATGCTGAGTGAAAGTAATAAGACAAAAATTAATATCTACTATATGATTCATTTATATAAAATTATTGAAAATTCAATCAAGTCTGCACAAACAGAAAGCAGATCAGCGGCTGCCTGTGGACGAGGGTGGGGTGTCAGGGCGAGGCAAGAGGAAGGGAACATGAAGAAGCTTTTGCGGGTGATGACTATGTCCGCTGTGGTTGTGATGATGGTTTCGTGGGTGTATAAAAATATCAAAACTTATCAAATTGTACACCTTACGTGCCATTATTGCATGCCAATTATATATCTCAATAAAGCTGTTCAGAAATGGAATAATAAAATAATCTTTAGACAATGTTAGTGCAAATTATTACTAAAAGAACATATTCATAATATTACAAAATAACTTAGTAGCAATACTCTGAGATTAACCACAGACAAAGCTAGCAAACACTAGTGGGGTGGGAGCGAGTCCCAAAATAAAACCAGCTAAAGCTCTCATTATAACATAGGATATCAAAAGTTGGGGTTATTCTTGATTTTGATATTTACAGAATATCAGAGCTTTTTTTTTTTAATGTTTTATTTATTTATTTTTAGAGAGAAGGGAAGGGAAGGAGAAAGAGGGAGAGAAACATCAATGTGTGGTTGCCTCTCACACGCCCCCCACTGGGGGCACAACTTGGCTTGCAACCCAAGCATGTGCCCTGACTGGGAACCAAACCGGTGACCCTTTGGTTTGCAGGCTGGCACTCAATCCACTGAGCCACACCAGCCAGGGCTGAATATCAGGGCTTTTTAAGGAAGGAGGAACTTCCAGTCCAGCAACAGCAACTCTGGTTAACCACTGGGGCCTCCCATTTTAAAAGTCGTCAGTGCCAACCTGTCAAAGACTGAGGGACAGGACACTGGGGCTTCCCATGTCACATCCTGTGCCTCTTCCAAATTCCCAGAGGCAGGAACCAGGTCAGCGACCTCTCCAAGGACACATAAGACCCACCAGCCCCACCTCCTCTCTCTGCTTCCTCTCTGCCTCCTTGGTGTTTAAACATCAGATTAACAACGCAGGCAGTGAGCATCCAGAAATCCCACTGCTGAGAGCGCACCTGAAGGAAAGGAAAGCGCTCTCTCAGAGACATAGCCGCACCCAATTTCTCTCCCTCTCTTTCTCCTGTCCTTCCCCTCTCTAAAAATAAATAAAACCTTTAAAAAATAGATGGTACCTTTTACATATATATGTACACATATATACACAAAAAATACACTGGAATATTATTCAGCCAAAACAAAGGAGGAAACCTGGCCTTTTGCTACAACATGGATGCACCTGAGGGCATTTAAGCGAAAGCAGAGTGGTGACTGCCGGGACCGGGGGTGGGGATGAGGGGACGTCGGTCAAAGGTACAAACTTCCAGCCATGAGACGGCTAAGTCTTGGGGTCGAATGCACAGCACGGTCACTATACTTAGCAATACTGTAGCATATGGTTGAAAGTTGCCAAGAGAGTAGATCTTAAATGTTTTTACCACCAAAATATATGTATATACATACATACATACATATATAAATGTATACCATATATGTGGGGGGGGCAAGTATGCGATGTGATGAAGGTGTTAACCTTATTTTGTGGTAATCATTTCGCAATATATACACAAACCAAATCATGTTTTACACCTTGAAATTATACATGTTATCTGTCAGTTATATCTCAGTAAAGGTGGGAGGGAAACCAGTCAGTGAGCTCTCGGTCTGACACCGCACTGCAGGTTCACATCCATCCTGAGCATCGAGTCTCTTCCCCGGTGCAGGCGGGGAGGTTTTGGGCTGCTCTGAAAACCAGGGAAATGGCCCTGTGTCCCCTCACACTGCCGGACGCAGGGCTTCCAGGCACAGGCTTTGGTGGCAGGCACGCTGGCCCCGACGCTGGCTCTGCAGTCGCTCCGGCCCACAGGCGGACCCCCGGGGTCCTCAGATCAAATGGGAATAAACCCCCACCCGCTCTGTATGAAAGACTTTTTCACAGAACCTAGCAATTAGCAATCATGAAAAATACAGTTTGTGTTATTATTAAAATTATCATTGAGGCGATGGCTGTTAAACCAGCACCTGAGAGCTTTAAATCTAGTCAATATTTCTTCTTTTATTCTTTCTTCCCCCCATTACTTATAAAAGCTCTTTCTGAGGCTGTAGTATTTAAAATACCGAACATGAAGGCTGGTTGGGGTAGGCACTCAGTAGTCATTACTCATCCCCTGCTGTCACTGCCCTCGCTGGGGGGACAGGCACTGGGGACACAAAGACGAACAGGGCTCAGGCTCATTCCCCAAGGAGCTCCCCATCGAGGGGAGAGGGAGAGGTGCACCCCAAGGTGCCAGGGAACCTGACCTTGGTGCCGCAAAGAAGCAAAGAATGTCCGTGGGGCTTTGAGGGAAGGGGGCTGGGATTCCACGGCCGGGGCTGACGCGCCCATCCTGCGTCCTCCCGCACTGCCACCGCCGCCTGGAGGTGCCCCTCACAGGCGCACCGCAGACGCCTTTGAACAGCCCCAGTCCTAGAAATGACAGCTGTGGGGCCGAGTGGGGAGTCAGGAAGGTGCACTCCCTGGGCCATGGACTTGGGATGAATATGAGGTGCTCGGAGGAGTGGGGCCGGCTCACAAACGCCCCGGAGAGGAGCCCCGAAGGGCCAGCGCCCCATCTTGTAAAGGGCCGTCCTCCCCACCCCCCAGCCTTTAGACCAGTCCTGGCTCCAGCGGCAGGGGAGCAGAGGGTCCAGGCCCTGGAGCTGGGACAGAGCCACCTCATGGCGAGCGAGGAAACAGGCACTGCGTGGAATGATCACCTACTGGCTTCCAGGTGGTTTCTGGAGGACTGTCTCACCCTGCATTCCACTGCAACCATTTTCTGAGCGCCCATTGTAGACCAACACAGCTCTAGAAGCTAGGGACACACTAGGAGAGAAACATGGCCCCGGCCGTCGGAGAGCTGTTTATCTTCCAGGGAGAATCCCAGAAGGAGACACAGGCAGGGCAGCTTAACAGAACCTGGGGACCAATCAGCCACAGCGCTCAGGGAACGGAGAGGAGCCGCAGTGACCATCAAGCGCTCAGGCCTGGACTGAAACAGCCTGGGAGCTCGTACCAGGAACAGGTGATCTTCAGGGAGGTGTAAAGTTCAGTTTGGGTCATGTTGAGACTGATGCAATTTCTGTGGTCGGCTCCTCATCGGTGAGAACCAACAGAATTTGTGGGAGGAAAACAAAACCAGGGCCAGAGTGGGATGTTCAGGCTAGGCCCGAGGATGGCAGGGAGCCATGGCCTCTGCACTGTACCCACAGGCATGGGGCAGAGGGGACCCGGTCAGGGGTCGGGCGGCCTGCCTGTGTTCCAGTCTGAGCACCGACACTCACTCCCCCCACCCCAGGCAGGCTGTTCCACTTTCCGAGCTCTTGGCATCTGCTAAATGCAGATGACAAAACTCTCCTTGTCTATTTCACAGGGTGGCTTCGAAGAATCTGGAAGAAATTTACAAATTGTATAAGGCTCTCTAAATAAAAGGGGTCAAGTCCAAGGTCCTCTACGGGAAAGCTGAGGCTTATAGTGATGTTTCTTGCCTGGAGCCCCTCCATGGTTACTGAGAGCCACTGACATCTGGTGCCTCGGCCCCTCTGTCATACCTCTGCCGCCAGGGTACCTGCTGCACTGAGCCTCTCTTGGAGGCCATCCCAGAAGATGAGACCCTAAGACCCCAAGCCTGTCTCCAGCACAAACAGAACTGCTGCCTGCATGGCTCAGGCCAAGGTCAGCCTCTGCAGGACACGTTCCAACCCAGGTGGAAGGCAGCGCCGGAACCCAGAGCCACCTGGACCACCCAGGGCCCCTGAGTCCCACCCAGGCTGGGCAGGCAACTGGGAAACAAGAGACGTCCAGTTCTGAGCATGTGGTCCAAAGAGGTTTATTAATACCCACATTCTTGCCAAGAACCAGGGGCTAAAAGCACCCTTCTGGGGAAGCAAGGCTGCTGCAGGCTGACAGGCCAGACACCCGCGGGGGTGGTGGCGTTTCTGCCTCAGGTATAGCCTTTTGCCCTTGAAGTCCCCCTGCTATGAGGCAGAGCAGTCCAGTCCATAGAGAAATGAGGTCTTAGAGGTTTCGTGACTTGTCTGACATCTGCCGGCCCCCCAGAAACCTAGACCCAGACCCTTTGTGCGCTCCCCACCTTGGCCAGTGTCAGCAACCATGCGTCAGGCAGAGTCATCCCCATCCTCACCCCCGCAGCTTCTGGCGCTCCCAGAACCTGACAACTACAGTCTGGTGCGGACAAACTTGACCAGGTCCTCCAGCTGCTCCTCCAGGCGCTGCTCGTCTCCATGGTTCTCAACGACCCAGTCGAAGTCCCCAAAGTTGTCCAGGCCACATTCTGACTCACCATCATCCACTCCTGTGGAGGAGGCACGGTGAGATCAAGCCCGCTCCCTCTCGACAACCAGGCATTGCGCATGTGCACAGAGGCCCACTGGCCCCAGATGGAGCGGCTCTCTCTTCTGCCACTCTGGAGCCAAGCTCCACCCACCCAAAGGAGAGTACTTGCAGACCTCCTGAAACACCCTGGGAGCCGGTTCAGTAGCCTGCAGCCACCTGAGCCCTCAGAGGGTTCTGCCAACTAAACTCTTCACTTCCCACTTCCTACAGAAGGGGGACTGGGTCATCTGAAATCACAGACAATGCAATAGTGCAGCGGGTCCCCAACCCTTTAGGCACCAGGAACATTTCGTGGAAGACAATTTTTCCACAGACAGTGGGTAATGCAAGTGAAGCTTCGCTTGCTAGCCCGCTGCTCAGCTCCTGCTATGGGGCCCAGTTCCTCACAGGCCCAGGCACGGGGACCCCTGCAATAGGGCACTGCGTCCTCACTTATGTGAAGCTCAGTACGTTGCTTGCTTTCTGTCCCTAAATCTCTGATTCAATCCTCTCAGGAGGCAGTATATGCCTCCTCATCTGACAATGAGAAGAGTGATACCAGCATCGCCTGGTGGGTTTGATGTGTCTATAAAATGAACTTCAAAGCACTTAGCAGAGGCCCGGCCTGTGGTGAGCGCCAAGGAGATGAGCAGCCATCAGGAGGGCTTGGACCCAGTGGATCTGAACTCTCCCAACTCACAGTGAACTAGGGCAGGAGGAGGCCTGCGCCCTGCTTCGGAATTGCCACAGAGCAGGCCCTGGGCTTGCACCACTAAGGCTGCCTAGTATAGCTTCCTCTCGCCCAGCCCACTCTTACTCAAACAGCAATGAGTTGTCAGGCCTGCCTCTGACCCACTATCAGCCCCCACTAGGCCGGGGGTGGGTCCCAGACAGACCTCCAGGGGTCCACTGGCCTAGGAAGGTCAGCCCAGGTACGGGTATGAAGCCAAATTTATGGGGAACCTCTATTCCTCCGCACCCCCTGCCGCAGGACACCTGCCCCTAGCTCACACCACTTTCTAACCCGGGGACACTTGTGAGTCTCAGATTCCCTTTTCTAATCCCTTGATCATTCCCCCACAGCCTACCTGGGAGAGAGCATGTGGTCTGGTATAAAAGTGGGGTGTGCCGAGCTTTGGGGGCAATGGTTGTGAGCAGCTCACCTGGTGTGAACACCCAGCCCCGCTGCCGTCGGCTCTGCTCCAAGGCCACCACACGAACTGTCTGCGTCACAGCCCCGTAAGCTTCCCGGAACCACTGGATATCAGACACCCTCCGTGTGTCACTCACCAGCTGCAGGGCAGGAACACCGGCAGGTGACCAAGAGGACGTCGTGGTGCAGGGAGCAGCGGGGCAGGGCACCGAGGGGAAGGGGGAAGAGGGCAAGACCTGCCCCGCTCCGAATAAGCGGGGGCACGACAGGCTGGGGGGCACACTACAGAACCCAGACGAGCACCTTCCTCCCCCATTATCACCCCACCCCCTCTTCCCTCCAGGCAGCCCTCCCTGGTTGCTGCAACCTGCAGCCCACTCTGCCCACACTGTCTGTCACGGACACGAGTGTGGCCCATGGGCGTGCCGCTCATCGCTGTGCTAAAGAAAGGGCCTCAGGCTTTGAAATCAGTTCAGCCAGTTCGACATTTTCATTTCACAGACGAACAAACCGGGCCAGAAACAAAGATATAGTCCCTGCTCCACCCCAGCACCTATTAAATCATAAATGTGACTTTTGTCAGCTCCTGCCCTCAACCTCTCAAAGGCCTCTCATCATTCTAATAAAATCCAAAGTCCTCACCCCGGCTTACAAGGCCAGATGTTGTGACATCTGGCACCCAGTTCATGCCATCCTCCCCTCATTCGTCCCGTGGTGGCCAACCGACCTCCCTGGTGTTTCTCAGCCACGCCAACCAGGTCTCCTCCTCAGGGCCTTTGCCCGCCTGACTCCCTCTGCCCTGACTCCCTCTGCCAGGAATCACAAGGTAGGCTCCCTCCCTTCACGGAAGTCTCTGCTCCAACGTCACCTCCTCAGAGCGGCTTTCCCTACCACCCTAGTGCCCTTCCTGGCCCCCTTGACTCTGGGCTGCTACTTATTTTCCTCTGAGCACTAAGTACTCTTAAAGGCATCACTATTTATTTGTTTGTATGTATGCTTATTGTCTGTCTGCCCTACCGAGAGTCAGCTCCATGGAGGAAAGGACTTTGTGTCCTTCACTGCTACGTCCCTGGCCCCTAGTGCACTGTTCAATGAATGAATGAATGAATGAATGAGTAACTACTATGGCAAGTACCTGTTACATGCCAGGCACTGGGGATAGGGTGGTGAGCAAAACAGGGCTGGTGCTGGCCCTCTCAGAGCTTATAGTTTTGTGGGAGACAGACACTAAGCAAGCAGCTTCACTAGTAACCACATAATCACGATGCATAGAAATAAGCATCTCAACCTCACCGCTGCCAAAACTGAACTCCTGGTTTGCTCCCCAAACCTGTTCCTCCCACACCTTTCCTGTCTCAGAAAATGACAACTCCATTTGTCCAGCTGCTCAGAACAAAATCCTTGGCACCATCTTCTGTCCCCCCACTCCGCAGCTAACACACCAGTAAATCCTACCGGTTCGATCTTTAAAATCTATGCAGAGTCAACCGCTTCTCCCTCCTCTATCGCCACCGCAGGCCGGGCCGTGGCCACTCTGCCCGTCTGCGGAGAGATCCTCTGCCTGGCTCTCTGTTTCCACTCTTGCCCTTCCCCCAGCAGCCAGGGTGAGCCTTCAAACCTTAGACCACATCATGCCCCTACTGTTCAAAACCCTCCTCTGAGTCGCCATCTCTCACAAATATCTCGGCATTTCCAAAGAACATGCATGACCTGACCTCACCTGCTACTCACCCCTCACCCACAAGTCTCTATTTGGCTTACTCCCTTACCTCCTTCTGATCCTGCTCAAATGTCACCATGTCGGAGAGGCTTTCTTATACCTTTAATAAAGCAGCAACCCAGCCTTCCTCATACCCTTGGCCTGCTTTATTTTGCCCCTTATTATTTATCTCCAGCTGACAGCTTCTGTATTACGTTAGGACCTACCTGCCTCTACCCCTAGCTACAATGGAAGCTCCCTGAGGGCAGGGCCTCATGGCATGTTTGCAATAATGGATCCCCAAGTCACCTGGAACCAGGCTTCATCCAGGAGATAATACCAAAACGAATGTGGACAAAACAGGTAAGGTGCTGTGGGAGTGCCTGGCAGGGAGCACCACGGAAGACCTCGGTATCAGGGAAGGCTTCCCTGCAGAGATGCCATGGAAGCTGAGCTAGAGCTAGCCAGGTAAAGAGGGAAAGAAAGGGCAGCCTAGGCAGGTAGAAGAACACGTGCAAAGGCTCTGGTTCCAGAAGGAACTCAACTTATTTGTAGAACAAAAAGAAGGGGCCTGCACATGGTGCCCGTAACTGGGGCTGACTGCTCCCTGGCTGGCTGGCAGCCGGGAGTGGGGGGGCGGGGGCGCGGGCAATGTAGCTGCAGCTTAAAGAGTAAGGAGGCTGCCCTGGTTGGTGTGGCTCAGTGGATTGAGTGCCGGCCTGTGAACCAAAGGGTTACCAGTTCAATTCCCAGTCGGGCAGTCAGGGCACATGCCTGGGTTGTAGGCCAGATCCCCAGTAGGGGGCGTGCGAGAGGCAACCGCACAGTAATGTTTCTCTCCCTCTCTTTCTCCCTCCCTTTCCCTATGTCTAAAAATAAATAAAATCTTTAAAAAACATTTTTTTAAGAGTAAGGAGGTTAAGCTGGATCTTTCAAGGCCCAAAATTCATGTGAAGGATTTTGGTTTTGTTCATTAGAACGAGATAAAGGAGTGACATGACTTGGTTTGCTTTTAAAAGGCCACTCTGGCTGCTCTGTGATGAATGACTTAAATGGGACAAAAGCTGAAGCCAGGGCCACTCAGTTGCCTGGGGGACTTGGGGTGGGGGCACAATTCGGTCCATGGGAAGCGGAAGTGGAAACAGAGAAATGGGCACATCTGAGATTTACCTGGGGAAAAACAAAGACTGGAGAAACGGGCTTTCCTTAATGCTGCCCTGCAGCACTCTTACCCAGACCGGCTGGGAGACGCCCTCCACGACTTTCCTGCAGAAGAAGCCTGGGTCGACCTGGCGCTTCTCCTCTCCCCAAAGGATCATGTCCTTCCGATAGGCCTCCTTGTAGGTGCTGGCGTCCAGGAGTCTCTGGAAGTCCAATCCACGCTCCTGCCCAAAGCACATTGTGTCTATGCCCCGGCCTCTCGACCTCAATGGCCCCTCCTAAAACAGAGGAGGGGCCATCCCTTCTCTCACCTGCCCTCCCCCAAGACGATGCAAGGGCCAACAAGGTGTCCACCAGGACAGAGGCCTGCAAGGGAATGAGCTGTGGGGACAAGGAAATCCCAAACACGGACAGAAGAGAGGTCTTGGGATAATTTTTCCACTTTTTTTAAATGTGCAATGTGGTTGTATGTTTGTTTGTTTGTTTGTTTGTTTTTGCAACAGTTTTACCTTCCCAATTATTTCTGAGTTAAACTAATCCTGAAATTATATAGTTTGCACCCCCTGGGCACAGGCTTGGCCTTCAGCTAAAGTTGGAAATAGGAAAACACTGCATCCCATATCCTCCCACTGCCCGCTCTGGCATGGCTCGCCCCGTCCCAAAGCCCAGGAGACATGGCTTCCCTGACTCTCTCCTTTCCCTGTTACCCCCATCCTCACCCCCAATCTCTGGCACTGCTGCTGAAACAGCAGCACTTCCCTTGGCTCCAGGAACTCCTGGGGCCTCCCACACTCAGACGACCCCTGAAGAAGAAGGCACTGCCCTGATCCCCTGCAGAGCTGCTTCCAGACCAACCTCCCTTTTTCCATGGACACTGACAAGCAGGGGGGTCCATCCAGAGAGCCCCAGGACAAGAAGGGTCTGAAAAACATCACTCAGTTCAGGTTCTCGCTCTCCTACTAACTCACAGCAACAAGGCCTCTAGCCTCAGACACTGTTTCTTCACCAGCAAACTGAGGAGCCAAGACCTGACCAGTCAATCGCTTCTACCTGCACTTCTGGCTCCCAGGTGACGGCAGCAGCTGCGTCTTCTTGTAAACTGGTTCAACTGCTCTTTATGGCAGGGGAAGAGTGGCCGCTAGGAGCATTATGGTCTCCTTGTCAGTCATATTTCCCACTGTGATTTAAATCAATGCGTCAACATGTAGTTTTGTGTGTGTGTTTGAATGGGAATGGAGTGCAGTAGTGCTGGACTTCCAGACCAAGGGGCAGGCTGGCCTATCAAGAGTCTCCTACGGAGTTTTCAAGAATGCAAACTCCCGCCCCTCCAGCCCCACCCCACTCCCCAGTCTGGCTTGAGCCAGGCATAATCTGAGAATTCTGGAAGCAGACTGTGGTTTTCAAACTCCTCCTCAGAGCTCTGGGGTATTTCGGCAGTGTGCGGGTCCCACTGGGGAAGACCGCGTGCCCCCCCAATCAGAGTCACTCCTAGTCTGCCTACTGAATATGACCAACTTTGCATCCAAAGGTCCCCACTTAGAGAAAAAGAAAAAAGGGGGGGAAGTGAAAACTACTGACCCTGTTATCCCCGGGATCCCCCAGGCTGCAGTTCTATCATGGGGTCTGTTTAACTGGAGGGAGAAGCCTCGGTGGTACAGGAAAATGCTTCCCATGGGAAAGGGGGGCAAATCTGCCTCGTGTGTCCCCAGAAGGCCAGACCCAGTCTAAGTGACCAAGGGGCCATGAGCACAGATGCCTGGAAGGGTGCACCTAGAGGTCAAGGACAAAAAACTGCAGGCCACCCCGGGGACTCTTCATTGTGTGGGAAGCGCACCCTTCACATTTTCTAAGTCTAAGATTCTAAGAGTTCCTGTTTATTTTTTTAATCCTATTTTAACAATCCTATTTATTTTTTATAAAACCCACATGGTTCAAAATTCAAAAAATACACAGTCACTTACAGTGAAAAATCCCTTTCCCAGCCCTGTCCCCAGCCCACGGAGGCCACCAACGGCACAGCCTCTCATGTGTCCTCCCCAGCTCCACGCACATCCCAAGCTCTAGAACAGTGTTTAACGCAATGCAGGCACCCCACAAATGTCTGTTGGACGGCTGAATATGTGAGCAGATATTCTTACATTTCCCCCCCTTTTTGTACAATGTTCTCTATACACTGTTCCAAATCTTGTTTTTTTCACTTAATAATACATCTTGACAATTCGTGCAACTGAGTTTCTCAGGAGAGAGCCCCGGGCCGAGGCCGGCCGCCCGCCCGCAGCCGGGATGTGCCACCGCACTTCCCTTCCTGGCTAAGAGAACGGTGTGCAGACCCTGCTAATACCACGGCACCAGGGCTGCCGACTTGCCTCCGCAGCCTTCCCTCGACAGGCTGTCTTGAAAATGCTCTGAGGAGGTGGCCTGAAGTGAGCGAGGCCGAGGGGAAAGAAGTGCAAGCTGAAAATGCCCCCACAAAGTCCACCCACAGAAAACCAAGAGCTGGCTGCTACCCTGCCAACAGTGGTCACAGGGACCCTACTAGAGACTCAGCCACAGCCACCAAACGCAGGGAGTTGGCTCCTTCCGACCCACCAGGTGTCACAGAGAGCCACCACCTACCTGAGCATACTGCTCCTTGAGTGGGCTGGACAGCCGGAGGACAGCGCAGACGTTGGCTCCGAGTCTGTGGGCCGGGGAGATCCAAACCCAGTTAGCCTGGATCTTCAGAGCCGCAGAAGAGGCCAGAGGCCTGGGGTGAAGTCCTGTTTCTGCTCCTGGTATCTTTCTAACTGTGTTAGGTCTCAACATCCCTGACCCTATTTCCTCATCTGTAAAATGGAGATACCAGTTTCTATTCTGTCTCCCACAGTATCATTATGAAACTTAAATGAATGTGAAAGAGCCCTGAAACTAACAGGTAAAATAAATAAAATTATAATGGCAATGTGGTATTCTGGCTAGATTGGGTTACTGCTGGACCCCTGCACTAGCTGTTGCTCAGCAGGGGTACCTCAGTCTCAACTGACGTGGTCACTGCAACACCAATTCACTCATTCAGCTCAGTTTACTCAGCCAGCCATGTATTGTACAGTGGTGTGTGCTCACACATTCACTCAAGCATTGACGTAGTGAGATAGGTGTTCTCATTTCCATGTTTCAGATGAGGAAACTGAGGTTGAGGGAGAACTGACTCACCCAAAGCAATGCTGCAAGTAATGAAGCCAGCGTTATTAAAATGAAACTAATAGCTAACATTTAGTCCCTGCACCTTTATGAGGTGTCAAAAATTGTTCTAAGCCCATCACATCCATTATTTCATTTAATCCTTACAAACAACCTATTATTACCCTAGTCCCACAAACAACAAAACCGAGGCACAGAATGGATAAGAAACTCATACAAGATCACGAACTAGTAAGTGGTGAGTCAGGATTTGAATCCCCGCGATCTAATTCCAGAGCCTGTGCTTCTGACAACTATTTAACTTCTATGTTTGCAGGTAAGGAGGAACGCAACTTAGCAATAGGTGGTGGATACTTGATGGTGAAAGATTCAGGCAGTGACCTCTGCCCTGGGCTCCCCCACAACCCCTTAGAACCCCTGAGGTGCCCAATAGCAACCTCCAGGTGCCCCCACCACACTGGTCTTCAAGAGGAGAGGAGGCCCGCCCTGCTTTCTCCCTGGCCCCTCTGCTCTCCCAGTCCATGACTCCACAAAAATGCTCCCACACAGAACATCTTGCTTTAGGAGAAAGGTATTATTTGGGGGACAGTGAGGTAGAGCAGAAAGAACCCATTCCTTGGAGCTAGTTTAAAGTTTAATTTGAGTTCTGGATCTGACGATGACTTCGTGACCTGGCAAGTTTGGGTTTTGTTTTGTTTTGCTTTACTTTTCAGAGCCTCAGTCTCTTCATCTGTGAAATGGGGACACTGACTAATACTGCCACACAGTACCTAACAAAGAGGTTTAGAGGATTAAATGAGATACTACATACACACAGTGCCTGGCACATAAACCCCAGCTATTAGGCAGTGTGCTAGGCAAGGATTTGTCTTTGGAGTATGACACAGTTGGGGTGTGGTCTTGGGCAAATCCCTTACCTGCGACTCAGTTTCCTCATCTGTAACAGTTACCTGCAACATTGGTCCGTGGATTAAGAATGGTGTGTAAAAAATGACTTGGTAGTAACTGTTATTAATGTTTCTTGACAAGAGAGACCTACAGTTTACAGTCTTTGGAGAGGTGGCCACTTGGTAATGTGAGGTGGGCGTGTATCCCCCCCCACTTCCCGCAGTTCAGTGCTCCTCCCACCAGTTGTAACCCGAGGACCCCTAATCCACAGCTCACTCCAGCACACCCTAACACACCCCTCGTGCCACGTGATGCGGTATTTCCCCTCCCCTCTACCCTACCTTCCCCTCTTCCTCCCTGCATCTCCAACACCTGCTCTGCAGCGCCTCGGTCACGAAGTCCTTCCCGGATTTCCTCTTCCCGCTGAACAGCAGCACCAGCCGGGGGCTTCCTCCTAGCTGGGCCATGGGGCCCCGCGCTTTGCGATCCTGAAGAGGATACTACTCCCAACCCTTAAATCGGGCCACCGGCTGGAAATGGATGCGGCCACTAGGAGGAGCGACAACAGAAAGGGCTTCCGCACGCGTCTTCTCCACAGCTGCAAAGAGAGGACTGCCAGCTCTCTTACGACTTCCGAACGTTTTACTTAACATCTAAACTAATTAAATACGGAAGCAAAGAAGGCTACTTCCCAGGGCAGCCTTCTCCGCTGCAGAAGCTCCCCTCCCAGCGCTCATTTAGAATAGTCTGGCCCCGCCCAGACCCTGATGTCACAGCCCCCGCCTTCATAACTGACAGGTGGGGCGGGGACTGGGTGCAACTACTTTCCTCCTAAGGAAGTGAGGTCGTAAACGATGAGAGCGACATCAATAATACAGGGCAAAAGGGGGCCTTGAAGCCGCCCCGGCCGATATTACCTAGTTTTTTCTGGTGTCCCGCTCTCGGCCGAAGTTCGGGGGCAGACGTAAGTGGTCGTGATCTGCCCCCTCCCTGAATTCCCAGTTCCGCCCCTGCCCAATGCAGCGGACAGCCAGTCCCACCTGAGTGGGCAGAATTGTCTTTAGCCATGACTCGCTGTCTGGTATTTCTCTGAGCTCGTCAAAACAGAGCCTGTAACCCGTTACCGCCTCCATTTGAGGAGCTATAAAGTCATGACGTCATGCAAAGAGAAAGTGAGGTGTGGAGGCCTGTTTGAGAAACCTTTAATTCCCTGGATACTGAAAACATGGCACAGAACCTCAGGAAAGAGCAGTCAGTGGTCAGATGCAAAAAGGACTGGCTTCAGGAAGGTCTTCGTCTTTGCCTGTTTTAAGCAGCTCTGAAAGCGCCGCACTCATCAATGCACTTAGGGCAGCGTAGACTGGGGTTTAGCTCCAGCTTTGACACTCGGCAGGAACGCCACCGTCAGCAAGTCACGCTGAGTTCGTCATTGATAATACCCACCTCGCAGTGTTAAGGCAATACAGAAAATATGTTAAAATACTTGGTAAATTCTCAAATATCATCCAAATGTGGAGTTGTGCTTTATTCTGAGTACTTTGTGACTTTAGAGTTTATAATTCAACCCAGGATCGGATTTGCCAGCTCACCTTCCAGATATTTATTTGGGACTCCGCTGAAAGCCCGAATCGTGCCTATGCCAGCAGAAACAGATGGGATGGCCTGCACTCACACGCCTGCTTCCCTGAGGCTCCACAAGGAAGGACTCAGAACCCCCCTCAGAGTCTCTGCACCTACATGAACACAAGCACACCCTGTTCCTTCCTCCACCCACTGGGATGGAGCCCCTGGGAGTTCCCAGTCAGTGATCAGAAATACCCTAGCCTCTTCTCAGAAGTTTCCCTGACTCAACTGGACCTCACTGTCCCCCACTGTCCTCTCAAGTGGAGGCTTTTCATCTTCTCCCAGCCCTCACAGTTCAGCACACACTCTGTGTCTGGCCGGGGCCTCCCTCCCTCCCCATTTCAGCCTCCAGACCCTTATTCCCTGACCTCTTAGAAAATTCTGGCTCCTTTAAATCTCATACACCACCTGGCTGACCCACCCTTTCTCCCTTCAGTATTGACAACCACCAATCCTGAGACTTATCCTCATTTCCTGAGACTTGGTCACTGGCTCCTGTGCCAGTGACTTCCCTACCTGCATGGTCAGCTCATCCAACACTCTGACCATTCAGTGCCTCGGCCTCAGGTGACCAAAGGCTTTTTTGTCCTCTCCTTCTCAGATAGTAGATCCCATGGACACACCCAGGGCCTTGTTATCCCCAGACGCCATTCAACCTGCAGGGTCACTTTCTCTGCCCAGAGCAGTGCTTCCCTCCCAGGGCACCGCTGGCCCATGAAACTCTTTACCTTATATGACACCTGCTCTCCTGCCTTCCACAACCAAAGAGAACATCGAATGAGTGAAGATGTACGAAAAGCCTCTGTAAGCTGTACAGGGCTGCACAAATGTGAAGCATTGTTTTGGGGTAGAACGGCAGGTCTGAAGGTTGGGGTGTCACTGAGGGTGAGGCAGGAAAGTGGAGAGCAGCAGGACTGTCTGATGGGAGTAGAAACAACCTGGGAAGGGGGTGGCCAGGGTGCTTGGGAACTGAGATCAGAAGAAGCCAGAGGTGCCAGACACCCTTTGCATGATGGAAGGCCCAGAGACAATGCTTATGAAAGCCAGTGCTGGCTTCGGACAAAGGAGAAGTGCGCCCAGAAGTGAGGCACACGATTACCCTAAGAATTACCTCGCACTATGGGGGCAGACCGTTTAAAGAGGCTTGCCTCTGCAACCCAGAGGACAGCCTGGAAGTCAGATCTAGACATTCGAACGGAGCCTGCTCACTGTGTTAACAGAGCCAGGAGAGCCTGTGCCTGCAGGGAGCCAGTTCCTGCAGCTCGGCCGAACCTGGGGAAGCTGGGCTTTGTTGCTGCCCCTCCAGCCCTGCCGGGCACAAGGGGACCTGAGCAGGGCATCCCAAGGTCCACCTTTCCAAGGCAAGCCTGTCCCATAGTGGAACCGCATGTCATCCTGGCTCATAACACCACTAACTACCCTTGCTTCAACTCCATGCTTCTGGTTCCAATATATCTTCCCATGGTCGTTGTCCGACTGAGCCAAGTGTGCCCTCCACCAGTGTTTTTAAGTGTGAATGGGCTTGTGAACCAGTCTCATGTGTTGGTGACCATTGCTTCTGGGCCAATGGACCCTGGCAGCTGAGGGACAGAAGAGGGTGAGGGTTGTAAGGAAACAGGACAACAGGGGAAGAGAAGAGAAGAGGGGCAACCTGAGTCGTTGGGGAGCTAGTGGGAAAGAAGCCTGTTCATTCTTTTTTTTTTTTTTTTTTTTTTAGTATTTATTTATTTATTTATTTATTTTTAGAGGAGAAGGGTAGGAAAGAGAGAGAGGGAGAGAAATATCAATGTATGGTTGCCCCTCATATATCCCCCGCTGGGAACTGGCCTGCAACCCAGGCATGTGCCCTGGCTGGGAATCGAACCTGGATCGTTTGGTTCACAGGCCCGTGCTCAATCCACTGAGCTACACCAGCCAGGGGGCCTGTTCATTCTTATATTCATTCAACACGCATTTAAATGTCCACAATGTGCCAGGCACTGCTAGAGACACAACGGCAAACAAAACAGAGCCCGCTTTTGGAGAAGATTCATTCTCTTGGGAGACAGGCAACTACAAGGCAGCTAAAAAGCAAAGCATGAGAGACTTCATCCCAAAACTGAAGAGAGAAAATGATATAAATCAACACCTGCAGGATGCCGTGGTATTAGCCGTGAATGGCTGTAACTGTGCGTCCACCTGTTGCCCCCTCTCCCTGAAACAGCCTTCCCTGCCTTCGTCTGCGAAAAGCTCCAACTTGTATGTCAACACTAGCTTGTCCACCTCCTCCAGTGCGCCTTCCGACTCCCCACCCCGCGGGACTCAGCTATGCATTTCATGTGCACCTAACACACCCTGTATACAGACTGAAAACTTTAACGCATAGTGGTGGATACATTTACATCTGGAATACGGTAAGTGGACGAAGGTTTTTTAAAAAACAAAGATTCATGATTTAGAGTAATATTTTTGTTTTCCTGTTAGATTATTTTGTGGTGAATGTAAACCTTGGAGCTAGGGAACTAACCCCACTTCAAATACTATTAAAGAGTGATTTATTGATTTTATTTTACTGTTGTTTTTTTTTTATCCTCACCCAAGGACATGCTTATTGATCTTAGAGAAATGGAAAGGGGAGGACAGAGAGAGGGAGAGAAACATCAGTTGTTTGCCCCTCACATGCACCCCAACCGGGGACTGGGGATCAAACTCACAACCTAGGCATGTGCCCTGACCAGGAATCAAACCCATAACCTTTTGGTTTATGAGATGACGTTCCAACCAACTGAGCCATGCCAGCCAGGACTCATTTTACTGTTGTGTTTTTTTTTTTTTTTTTAAACAATCTTATTGATAAACGTTGGTGTTTATTTTTAAAAGGAAATTGAGAGACTTGCCTCAAAGTCAGGAGCTATAAATTCAGAAGCCAGGTCTATGCATCTCCAAAGGCAGGAGTTTCTGCAGGCAAGGCAGCCTCCTGGACCTGCAGGCCCTGCCTCGGCAGGCGGGGTGGTCATCCCTTCCCCGTGGTCCTCCTGGCAACACTGGACTCGACACTGCCGGAAAGCCTGTGAAGAGGTACCCACCCAGGGCCAGACTCGGGGTAAGTGCTTCATCAATGAGTGACAGATAAATGAATGAGTAAAGGAGTGGGGACTCTGGAGAGAGCTGGGAGGCCAGGACTTCACTCCTGAGGCTAAGAGGGCCCTTTGTGTAATCCTCAAAGTTGAGACCTCATAATGCCAGACCCAGCTGCTCGGTTTCCTGGGGCAGCTGCTGGAAAACCCTCTTTCCCTCCCGTCCTGGACCTTGGCAGGTCCAGCTTCCTGTCTCTCTTGCTACTGCCCCCCTGTGGCCACCACCAGACGTCTCTGGAAAAGGAGCCATGAGTGAGTCACTCATCGTTCAGGGACAACGAGAAGAGGAAACTGTTGAGTAGCAAGCAGCTTCTGCAGACCTCACCTGGGAGCCGAAATGCCCAGCCTGAAGAGCCAGAGAGAGGAGGAGGGGGAGGGAGGAAGAACAGGGGGACTCTTAGTCAGGAGTCGGCAGCTGTGGGCCTCGGTCTCCACTCTGTCCCTAGCTTTGTGACCTTGGACAAGTCACTTCCCTCTTTGGGCCTCAGTTCCCACCTCTGAACAACAAAAGAGGTGGGTGTGATGCTCATGAAGTCTTTCTATGGCTGCCCTTCTCATACCCACAAGCTGGGGCCCATAAGGTGGCAGCTGGTAGCCAGAGAGGGACTGCCTCCAGGGCCAGGTGCTCAGGTAGCTGATGTGGGGTACACAGGCCCAGGGAGGAGGGGTCACTTCCAAACTCCGGGTCAGCTGACAGGGCAGGAAGGGGGCAAACAGCAGTACCGGACATTCTAAATGCCCACTGAGGTCCTAAGGGCTGCCTGGAGACCAGCCTTCCTACACTGTCCAGCTCTGATGGGACTTTAAGCAAGTCACCTCACCTCGCTATCTCCGTTTCTTCATGTCCAAAAGAGAGATAGTTATGGTCATACCTTCTTTGAGATCTACTTCTCATGGAGATAAAAGGTATAGAATTGCCCTGAAAGGTTCACGGCCTGAGTAGATGAGTGGCCCGTTTCTCTGCAGGCCTCATGCCTTGAGTTCCATACTGGTCCCTCCCCAGCCAGTCGAGTCCGCAAGGGCCCGAGGCCGCACGCCAGATGAGCGGGTCTGTATGGCCCATGGATAGTTGACCTTCCAAGAGGGGGCTTATAACATTTTCTTCTCCACAGCTCTCAGGTTCCTGCATCTCCTGCCACAGTCCCATGACCTGTCCCTTTGACTTTGGAAAGGGTCACTCCCCTCTGCTGGGTGCCTCCCCTCAGGCTTAGTCAAGGGAAGTATCCAACGCTGGTAAGAATGTCTCCAAAGGGCCCTGCCCTGGAGAGGAATTGGGGGGCAAGATGAGGCACGCAGCAGCTCCGTGGAGCAGAGAGGTGATCAGCTGGGAGGGTGGCTCTATCCCGTCCCACATCCCGTAAATCAAGCCCAGCAGCTTCCCCCACTGCCCTCTGCCTACACAGCCAGCTTGGCCTTTCCTCCTTTCCCAGCATCGCAGGAGGATGTAGTCATCCTCCTGTCCTGAGGCTGGGAGCTGAGTGCGTCCTTGACTCCTCCCTCTCCTCCCTGTCCTTGAGCCACCCAAGGCCAGTCCATTCTAATTCACTAATCTAAATCAGGCCCCTGTCATCTCCCTCCTGGGCTGTTGGCAGACACGCCCTTAACTACCTCCAGATTCACATCTCTCCACTCCACCCTCTGACCACCAGCTACAGCGCACCCACATGCGCCTCGAACGGCTTCAGTGGCACTCTCCCCATTTCCTACGGGAAAGCTCCCCCTTAGACTCGTGGGCAAGCCCTGTGGGGGAATTTGCTCCCTTGGGAACGTGAATTTAACCCTCTGGCCACACCTTTGCCCAGTCCGAAATCTCCTTCTCCAGCACAAATCCTATTAAGATCCAACTCAAAGGTCACCACCTCCTTCCTCTTCAGTTCCTTGGCTGACGCCATTGGGAAATTACTGTTAAAATTCTGCTTTGTGTTAAACTAACCCACTTAGTCTCAGGGACAAGAATTGGGGTCTAGCCCTGACTGGTACGGCTCAGTGGGTCGAGCATCGTCCCACAAACCGAAAGGTCACTGATTCGATTCCAAGTCAGGGCACACGCCTGGATGTGGGCCAGGTCCCCACTTGGGGGCGCTCGAGAAACAACTGGTCAATGTATCTCTCACACATCGATGTTTCTCTCCCTCTCTTCTTCTCTCTCCAAAATAAATATTTCTTTAAAAAAAGAACTGGGGTCCCCACAGCACTCTGTGTTGGGACTTAAATGTCAGTGTCTCTTCCCCACCAGCTGCTGCTGTGGGTTTGAGAGCCGACACCCTCTGCTCCCGTATTAGTTCGCAGAGGCCCCAGATTCCCCCTTAGAGCTTAATTTTAAAAAACCACTATTTTTAACAGTACTCTACATCCGAAAAACCTTTTCATTTATTTTCTAGTGACTTATTTTATGCTTGCAACAACCTGTGAAGGGCTGCAGTTTCCACTTTAATGATGGGAATACAAGGAGGGGTACCTTGCCCAAGGCTCTAGGTAGGCCATGGTGGGGCCCCAAGACTGGGTTTTCTGATCTCAAAACCTGCCCAGGCCAAAGGTCTAGTTAGAAGTGAGCTGGGCTGGGCCTCCCTCTGGCCCAGAGTAATTAACAGGTGATTGGGGAAAGGGCCCTTTTTTGCCCTAATGGGCAGGGCCTATTCTGGAAGCCAAGGATTGCCAAAAAGATGGGCAGCACCCTTAAGGGAAAGCCCACAAGGGGAGGGGGAGGGAACTCAGACAACACAACAAGAATTGGTGATAAGGGGCTTCTGCAGCCCAGAAGGCTGAGTGGTGAAAGGGGAGCGAGGGGCCTGCTGGGCTCTAGCAACAGCACCCACCCTGCCCTGCGGTGTCCCTGCCAGACCTCTGCGAGCGTGTGAAGTGTGAAGGGGTTGGGGATGTCTGTGTCCTAGAACACGGCCGAAAGAGATGTCCCCGCATCAGGGCAGCCCTGGAAGGTTCCCATGGCAACAGCTAGCCAGTCCAGCATCTATCCTTGGGCCCAGTCGGGGTAGGAGAGCAAGGGGATACCAAGGAGCAGTTATCAAGAGGAACACATGCGCCCTGGCTGGTGTAGCTCAGTGGATTGAGCGTGGGCCTGCGAACCGAAGGATCGCGGTTCGATTCCCAGTCAGGGCACATGCCTGGGTTGCCAGGCCAGTTCCCGGCAGGGGACATACAGGAGGCAACCGCACATTGATGTTTCTCTCCCTCTCTCCTTCCCTTCCCCTCTAAAGATAAATAAATAAAATCTAAAAGAAAAAAATCTTAAAAAAAAAAAAAAAAAAAAAGAGGAACACATGCCTCTGACCCTCAAGGGGATTATGGGAGTGGTACCAGCTTGAAGGTGACCCACCACCAAATTTCAGCCACCTCCCCACCCATCACCCTGGGGTGGGTGGGGATGGGTGGGAATGAGAGCAGTGGGCAAAGCCTGCATCCGGGAGGACCTGGGAGACCCACAGAGAAGGAGAGCCTGGAGGAGTTAAGGGCTGGGGGGAGGGCATAGTGAGAGAAAGCAGCTCAGGGAAAGGAGGTGCAGCTAAAGAATGAGGGAGGGAGAGGTTGGGGGATGGCAGGGAAGTGAGGGCTGGCAACTGGCCAAAGGGAGCAGAACTTTTCCACTGAAGAGGGAAGGCACAAGAGGGCCGCTCCCTGCTGCGGTGATTCCCCCAAGGCACCCAGAACTGAGCTCTTAGCTGAGGAATTCCCAGAGCAAAGGGCAGAAAACCAAGGACTCAAAGTACCAAGTCCTTACACTGGAAGGGCCCAGAGCAGGCCCCGGGAGGCCCCAGCCCAGGCTGAGGGAAAAGAGGGGTGCTGTCGCCGTCCCAGCCTCCCTGGGCTCACCTCCACACCCTGGCCCTTAAGCAGGAGCACGTCCTATGGTCGGGGACCTGGGGCCCCTGTCTTGGCCAGTGCTAATGTGGGTGCATGGATGTGATGGAGAAAGGGGCCAAATGACCTATGATGGGCACAAGGATTACCTGCCAGGGCGCCCCGGAGAGAGGGCCACCAGAGGGGCCCCTGTCCCCACTGTCCTGGCCCTCCCCAATATACCCACCCCTTGGGTTCCTGGCTCTTTTTCTCCCTGATCTGATTCAGCAGTTTGAGAAACCTGCAGCTCTGCATAGCTACTTACTTCCTAAGTGGGAAAGGAAGAGGGGGTGCTTGGGGGAACTTCCTAGCCTGAGAGTCTGTTATGCAAACGAAGGAAACAGGGCCCTAGAAATGGAACTGAGAAGCCCCAAGCGGCCAAAGTGAGAGTCAACAAACACCCTCTGGGAACCCAGGGAGGCCAGGCTGTGTCCCCTCCCCTAAGCCCAGTCCACTCCCCCAGACACAGGAACCTGCCTGCCTTCTAGTCTGAACCCCTCTCCTGGAAACCGGAGTTGACCATCAGCATACGTTTGAGCAGCATGAACAGCATAAGCTGGCCTCCTCAGGACGAACAAGAGTCCACAGAACTGGGACGCCAGCTCCAGACTCTGGCCCTCCACCAACTTGTACTTGCTCCTCCAAGCCCCTTCTCCGGAAGCACCATAATCCTCTCCCACAGCACCCCAACCCCTAGCATGGCCTCTCTGCCTAGGACATTCTTCACCAGGCCTCGCTGCTCTCCCTCTTGCTGTAGAAAGCAAGTACGCAACAGACTTTATGTTTGCTGAATGTGTGGTCCTTGTTGCATCCCCAGCCAGCCCTGCCTCCACCCCACGCCACCCCACAGCTGAATTAAATGAGCTGATGCACTCACAGCCCTTTAACAGAGAGTGGCACACTGTGAAGTCACAGTGTTACATAAGCACTTGCTACCCATCGTAGCCCCTTCCGGGTGGAGCCTGCAGGCCCTCCCCCCAGTACTAGTAACACTTCTGACCTAGCCTGAAGTCACACCTCATCCTGCCCCCTACGGGGTTCCCAGGGTATCAAGAAGCCCCTCAGGATGGATTTCCTAAAGCATAGCCTAATGGAGACTGGGTCTTCCTGGAAAAGCTCACCAGTGAACAGGTCGGGGTCAGTGGGGTGGGGGTCTGGATTTGGGGCGCTAAGTAGTGGGGGAGCCAAGGTCTGGAGCAAATGTGGGGCCAGGGCGCCACCTAGTGGCTCCCTCACCTCCGAACCCAGAAGCCTCATGATGGGGGCGCAGAAGGAAGGGTCCTCCCCTCCCTCAAGAGTGAAATAACTTTTGAGTGCCAAATTCCGGACATTTTGCTTACATTGCTTTATTTAATGTCTCCCCAAGCCTTTCAATCCCCTTTTATGAGGATAAGAAACACAAGGTTCCTGGAAATTAACTTGTCCAAGATTACTCAGCCTGGATTTGAGCCCAGGGCGCAGATGCCAAAACCCACACTCATTTTTCTACATCTTGCAAGGGTGCAGGCAAGTCCGCTGTAAGCGAATGGAGTATTCCAGCCCCTGTAAGCACATGAGGTGTTCCGGCCCAGAGGGCCTGAACTGTTGGGAGGGCGAAGAGAGGGGAAATGAGTATATGGGAGAAGGGAGGTACCAGTGCCTAGAAGGTGGTGGAAGAACTGCCCTTAGAAACCACCCCAGGTGACAAGACCCAGCCGACATCACAGCTCCAAAAGCTCTTTACCGGGGTCTGAGTTCACAGTTCCAAAGGGGAGCTGAGGCCAAGTGAGAAGCCAGGGTAAGAAGGGGACTTCACCCCCTGGGGATAGCTGCTTCCATATCTAATAAAACCCCAGGGAAAGCCCTGATTCTAGGCCTCCAGCCAGCAACTCTTGAACCCCAGAGGGCACAGGTCAGGGGGTGGGGACCAGGGCCCACTCTGGGGCAGCACACCCACAAGAGGCGGGAAGCTCTTTGGTTTCAGAATCAGAATGCCACCCCCACCCCAGCCCATTCCATCTCCCCATAAAACAAGCTTCTCCCCCTCCCCTTTCACATTCGACATGACACAATCAGACTGCCGAGGGTCCCAGCCCAGGGCCCTGGACACGCGTGTACATTTCTGCAGACAGCAAGGCAGGCCCAGCTAAGGCCTTTTTCTAAAGAAAGTGGCATCAGTGCAGGGCTGGGTGATTTCACTCTCCTCTGTGAAGGACATTCAAAGACACCAACCAAACCAGGAGAGATGGCAGTTTTTAACAGTCCCCAGGGGTCAGAGAACAGCAGGCCTCAGCCCCTGCGGGGGTGGCTGCGCTCCTCCCTGGGCCCCACAACTCTGGGGCTCCGCCAGTGTTTGTCTTTCTTCCCGGACCTGTGGGGAGTGGGGAGGGGGCAGGAAGAAGCCTTTAGAGAATAATGCCATGTGCTAAAAAAGGGTTCCCCAGGAGAAGGGGGCCCTGTTTCTCCTAAGGCAGCTAACACGGAGAGCTGCCACCAACCACACTGAGGGCCAGACCTAGTCTGCCAGAACGAAGGCCCCTGCTGGGGAGGCAGGGAGGTGGAAGCAATCTCCCTTACGCCCTGGGCCAAGCGGATGTAGGCAGGACAGGACAACTGGGGAAGAAAAACCCCCGGCCCAAAGGGGACCACCTTTCAAGGGAGCATGGGCAGCTTCCTGCCCTCAAAGACAGGAATGTATCTGGATGCCTTCTTAAGAGAAGCCAGAAGGGACTAAAAGTGGAGATAAGGACCCATACTGAAAGGGCCTGGACTCAGGACCCTTGCTCCTTCACACACAGCCCCCACCTCTCCCCTTCTCCTCTGTCCCACCAGACCCAGCACCCCCACAGCTGCCCACCTCTTCTTCAGTGCTTTGTCTCCAAAGAAGTGGCTGAAGATGAAGTCCTCAAAGTCATCCACCTCATCGTCATCACCTGTCTGTCTCACCGCCACCTCCTCCAGGCTGTCCTCCAAGGCATCCACAAAGTCCCGAAAGCGGAGGCGGTCGTGGCGGAAGATGCCATCCTCACCAAAGTAAGCTGGCGAGAGGGGTAGCTCCTCGGTCAGTTGCCCGGCCCAGGGCAGCCGCGCCAGATATGTCCTCAGCAGAGAGGCCATCTCCTGCTGCTGCACTGGGGCTAGCTCCACACCAAACAAGGCCAGACCCTCCTGCCGGGCACACTCGTGCACGCCCGAGCAGCCCTGGGGTGCCCGGTACTTGTGTCTCAATAGCTCTGCCCAGAATGGCTGGGCGTTATGTCTGTCTTTAGCCTCTTCCTTCCACTGAGGGTGCTTCTGCTTTTCTCCAGAGGAGTGGAGGCTCCCACTTTTCCTGGGGGGCTCCTTGGGACTCTGTCGCTTACCATCCTTCTTGCCTGACTCCTCTGCCCTTGGTTTGCCCTCCTTCCATCTCCCTGCCAGCTCCATGTCCTCCTCGCCCCTCCAGCTCTTCTTCCTTTCCCAGCCAGATTCCTCCTTTTTATGCTTCCAGTGCCCAGTCTTCCGGTCCTGCTGCCCATCCTGCCACTTTTCCTTTCCACTCCCCTCTCTGAAACCCTGGAAGCGGGGCTCCTGACGCCAGGCTTCTGAAGCATTGGCAGGGACCCCAGTGTCCTGGCCCCAGTTCCCCAGGCCCTGCAGCTTCTGGGCCAGCCTGTGGCCCAGCTCAGCAAGGCCAGGATGAGCTGGGTTCCCTTGGCCTGCATCCCTCAAGCTCCGCTCCAGGTCCTGCTGCACAGACCCCAGGAGCCGCCGCTGCCTCTCCAACTCTTGCCTTAATGCCTGGGCCTCAGCCTCCAACTGTTCTTTCTGCTCTAGGAAGCCAGTGCCCTGCCCCCAAGGGCCTTGCTCCTTGGTGACCTTGCCACCTTGTGGGCCTCTGCCCCAGCTGAGGCACACCCCATCTGTCCCCCGGATGCAGTCAGCCTCCAGCCCCTGGAGGCGGGCCCGCAGCTGCTGCAGCTCTGACTCCAGGGCCCTCTGGAAGGCCTTGCCCTGCTGCAGGGCCCCTCGGAGCTGGGCGTTTTCCTCTTCTAGCCCTTTGGGCTGGTGCATCAGGCTCCGAAGCTCTTCCTTCTGGGCCTGGAATGGTGTAGAGATGGAGGGTACCATAGGAGGGTATTTTCAGGATGAGTCCAGTGCCTCCTACCCCAATCCTATTCCAGTAAGTGGGCAGGTGGCCCAAAGCCCTTTTATGGCCTGGGACACTCAGAGGATTTGGTTCTAGTCTCCTTCCACTGTCTGCAACCTGCACCAGATCCTAGGGTCCCCAAATTCAATCACAGGCCCCAGCTTCTATGTCCATATATAGGCACACACTTCGATTCACCTAAGGATAGCCAACATGTGGCTCTATGCCTAGTTTCCACATTCTGTGCCCAAAACAGACATTACTAATCAATCACAGTCCTTCTTTCCCATTGAGCCTTGGTGTGTTCTTCAAATCTTCCACCCAATGCTGTAAGCAGCCCATACCAATCAAGCAGAGGTGGTATGCCACATGAAACAGGTATGCCAGCCCTGACCTAATCTTTAGCATGAGAGATATGAGCACAGAACTAGGAAGATGACCTCACTATAGTGGAAAACAGACAGGGTTAAGGTATATGGGTAAACAGGGGAAGTTTCTTTTTGAGGGAGGACAGTGGGACAGACATTTGACCTAAGGAGGGCTGGCCTACTTCACTGCTTCCTGCTTGTACCTACCTGAAGCTGGGCCTGCAGCAGGCGGATATCCTGGTTCTCCTTGGCCAGCTTGTCCAGCAGAAGGGCCATGCTCTGCAGGCTGGGGACGCTGTCAGGGGGCGCTGAGGCCTGCAGCGGCTGCTTTAGCACATCCTGAGGGCAAAGGAGCCAATTACCCTACCCTGTCCCGCAACCCAGGCAGCCCCGAACACCCTCAACCAGGCCAGCACACTGAGGGACTCGTTCATACAAACCTGCCCCTCCCCCACAGCATCCAGCATCCCGGAGTCCACTGTGGCATCTGGAAAGACCTGCAGCTCCACTTCCTCCACAGGCCCTGTGGGAAAGTGAAGTCCTGAAACTGGCCCCCAGATACACAGAACCTACTCCTCCCCCACACACACAGGGTCACCATCCTGCCCTAGACCCACCCCTGACTGGGAGGTCCAGCCAGCTAAAGAGCCAAGGGTTGCTCTGAACAACTGACAAGGCATAACTGAGCAATAAATGTGCAGCCCCCGGCATCCCAACTTCTGACCCAAATTGCTGCCCCCAACAACCTCCCTCAGGGCTGGGAGGGGACAGACACCAACAAGCTAGGGCCCTCCCCACTCACCATTCTCCAACTCAGAGAGGCCACCTGAGAACAGACAGAGCGGCCTGGTGAGACCCTCAGAGGAGGGCGTGGGGTGAGGTGAAGGGCAGGAGGACAGGAGGGGCCAGGCTAGAGGCTCAGGGCCCCAGCAGGGGAGGCGCCACTCACCAGAAAAGAGGAGGATCCCTAGGCCCAGCAGAACCAGGGCCCCAAGGAGGCACATGTTGAGGGAGAGGCCCAGCTCCCCGCTTACACCCTGGCCTCTGGCCTCGTCCTCCAAACCCAGGGGCAACGAAGGCTGAGGAGTGCTGGGCTCCCGGCCCCGCCGTCTCCGCAGACCCTCCACGTCCACGTCGGTGTCGTCCTCGCTGCTGGTGCAGTGGGCCTCCTCCCTGATCCACGCTGGAGGAAAGGACGGCGACAAGGCAGTGAGGCCACTGGAGAGTTGGGACGTAGGAAGAGGGGAATGTGGGGGAAGGCACAGGGAGGCCCCCAGCCCTGATCACTGAGAGGGGCCTGTCTGCATGAGCGTTGGTGACCGCCCCTGCCCAGTCTGGAGATGGAGACCAGTCCTTTCGGTCTGCAAACTACAAGGGCGGCTTCATCCTACAAGCACCTCCTCCCTCCCATCACCTCCTACAGGACGCCTCCCATCGAGCTCCCACAGTTACCACCATCCTTCCGGGTCAGTCCTAACTCTGGCCACTCCTGTTCGGTGCCTCTCTGGCTCCACCTGGTCCTGACACCACTTCTGTTCTCTGCTCTTCCCACTGTACACACAGTCCCCCACCGTCTCCGCCCCACCACCGACAGCCCCCTAGAGCAGAGGAATCTGTCCTGCCTGACCCAGCCCCCCGAGAGGTCCGGGTCCAGGCGTCTGCCTGCCCACGGGTCACTCCTACCCGCATACCCTGCAGGGACCAAACACTCAACACGCTGCCCTCCAAACTGGTTCTCTTCTGGTGTCAGAGAAAGGCACACTGCGACCATCTAGCCAACCGAAGCCTTCATGTCACAACCAGACAGCTTGACACTTAAACATCTTGACGTCGCATGCCTTGTGTGTGCCATGGTTCAGGTCTCTGTTGGCTTTGCCTGACCACTTCAGTGGCCCCCTAAATAGCCCAAGGCCCTGGCCTCTCCCTCCACCCTATCACTTTTAACACAGCTGAGTTCATACACTCCTCTGCCACAAACCTCAGGTGCAGCCTCCTCAGCACAGGACAGGTGGCCCTAGCCCTTGGCTGACATTGCAGCCTGGGCCCAGCCCACCCTCTTCCTCCCACCCCACCTACTGAAAAGCCTGCTCCTTGCTCCAGGCTCCACTCAAACATCACCGCCACTGTCGACTTCCCCAGCCACCCCTGCCTCTCCTTTCCCCTCGACCTCCCTCAATCTGTCCCCTGACTGAGCCACCCCCCATCCTGTGGGAGCAGCTTAATTATACATCCCTTTGCATAGGCCACGAACCATCCGCTCTCCCTCCTCCCCCACGCAAAGAGCTAACACATGGTAAGGACTCAGGGGATGAGACTTGAATCTAGAGGCAAGAAAAGAAGAGGCCCCACAGCAAAGAGAAAAGAGTCACCTGGACCTGGGCACTGCCACTTTTCATCTGTGACCTTGGTCAAGTCACCTAACCTCTCTGAGCCTCAGGGGGAGGTGGTGAGGACTCCTGATACAATTTAAAGAAGCACCAAGCTACTAAGTCTGGCGCCTGGCCCAGAGCTGTGCTCAGCAGTGATGGCCACTCCTGCAAACGTACCTTCTGGAAGAACAGTGCCAGAGGGAGACGAGGAGGGCTCTCACCTGCTGTGGGGGATGAGGGCAGACTCTGTTCCAAGCTCTGATCCTCCAGGTCCTGTGTCTCCTGTCCCAGCTCTGCCACCACAGGGGTCTCCTCCGAGTCTCCTTGGGCCACTGTATCTCCTGAGCCAGGGCACTCCACACTGTGACCGTCACCTTCTAGGGTGCCCTGATTTAGACACAGCTGTGAGCAGCTCCCAGCCCTCCCCACTTCCTTCCCTTTCCTCAGTGAAGGTCCTCACCTTGGCCTCAGTCTCCTCTGGCAGAATGGGACCAGACTGGGAGCTTTCACTCTGGCAGAGGGTCTCTGTAGTGAAAGAAAAGGCCCAGGAAAAACACCACAGCCCCCCAGTGAAACTTCCTACACAGCTCTCTCACTCCTGCAGGCCTCAATTGGTTGGAAGAGGCGGGAAAAAGCCAGGAAGGAATGAGGGGAGAATATCTTAAACCGAGATTAATGTGGAAAATAAGACTAACCAGCTTCCCTTTCCCCGATGAAACTGGAACCCTAGAACATGGAAGAGAGATGGTTGCACCCCACCCTCAGCAAGGGCCTTTTACCTTCTCCATCCAAGGTCCCAGCTAGTTCTTCACCATCTGCCTTGGAGGAGCTCCAAGGGGTCTGGGGAGCTCTCTGAGGTTCTGGGTCCATCCCAGACTGTGGGCCCAGGGTCTCCACAGGCAGGCTCTGGGGGAAGGACAGCAGGACAAACCAGAGTGCCTAGGACTAGCTGCGCTGCTCAGGGACCCCAACCCACACGTCCCAGAAATACAGCACACCGAGTAGCGAGCTGATCCAAAGCGAGGCGGGGCGCGGGGTCCACTGGCACTGCAGCGCCACAGCTCGATCGTGTCTGGCCCTTCCCCACTCACCTGCTGCTCGGAGCAACTTTCAGAGGCTCAGTTCTGCCTAACGAAGAAGCACCCCAGGACCAAGGCGCTGGACACCATGCAAGCCTGCCCCCCACCCAGAAGCTGGGTGCACAGAGCCTGGGTTTCCCTCCCCACAAATGACCAGTTACTGGTTGCAAGGTGGGAGGATGGCAAGAGAACAAAGTCCCCTGGGTGCCTAAGGGTCACAGTCAAGTCCTCCACAGGCTTCCCTGCAAATGCCCTCAAACAGTTGACACGCCCACTTCACTTACATCTTGTAAGTTTCTCTCGCTTCCCCCACTCCCCGCCTTACAGCCCTCTCCCAGCCGCTGCTTGCAGAAGCCTGGCCCGCCGCATCCGCCCTCGCCTGTCCACCGTGGGGCTGCAAGCCTGGCTGTCCGACTCGGCCCTTCTCTCCGTATGCATTCCTTCCCAGTGGGCCCGCCACCCCTCCAAGAATAATCCCTGGCCTTAGAATGTTTCTTTGCAATTTTGAAATCACTTTTTTCTCATGGCCACCTCTACAACGCAAGAATCACAACCCACCCTTCTCACAGGGGAAGACAGCAGGGCACAACGCACGACCATCCACAAGGGCGCCCCAGGCTCTGAGAGCAGAGTGTCCGCCCTCTCCCACTGGCGAGCCCCAGTCCATGTATCCTGCTTCAGCATCACCCCTGAGGTTGGCTTCTTCTCCCCACAGTTGGGTTCCTCCAGGGCATCAAACTCCACATGCCTAACTCCAGCTCCTTGCCTTCGTTCCTGGCAGTTCTGATGCACCAAGCCACTGCGGCTTGGATCCCTTTACAAACTTTCTCCAGCCCCTCAGTCCTCCATCTGGCCGGCCCCTCCACCTTCTCCAGTGGCTTCAGGAGCACAGGAATCCCCTGGGTCCAAGCCCCACCAACTACTACCTGGACTACAGGATTTTTAAAACACCCTCTGTCTGTGCCCCCCACACCCGCAGAGGCTTCGCCCTCTGCCCGGGCAATGAGTGTCCTGACTCCTTCAGACTTGGAGCTCTCAGAGATTTCCCAGCAGGATGAGCCCGGAATGCCTGAGCCGGGCCCGTCAGAGGCTGTCTCCCAGAGGGGCCAGGCCCTGCCCCTGGCCTTGCTCCAACACTCCAACCCATGCCACAGCCTCACCTGACGGGCCTCCTCATCGTCTCTGCAGAATGGCTTTCCCACTGTGCCTCGGACCCTCTGCTCAGGCTGGTCTTCCTACCAGAATTTCTTTCTGACTTCTCACAGCTCACTACAGCAGTCAGTTCCCTACTTTCCAGGCATGGTCAAGTCCCAGCACCTGACTCGTGAGGCCTGACTTTCTTGCCCTGACACTAGAGTCCCTTTCACAGGTGGCAGGAGGTGAGACAGATGACCATCAGGACCAAGGAAGGGACAGACCCAGAAAGCAGCCCAGCCCTGCAGGAATCCCCCTCCATGAGGTTCCCAGGCCTGCTTTTCCTACCTCTGAGCCAGCAAGCATCCAGCTGTTGTCCGAATCTGGGCAGGAAGCCATAGTTGCTGAGGTCCTTGAGGCTGCTGGGGCTGCCACCTGCAGAGAAAAGCTTCAGCACCGCTGCTCCCTTCAGGGGAGGCAGGATGCAGGGAGCAGCCTTGGCTGGGTTCCGAGGCTTCAGGGCTGCACAGCAGCTTCCAGACCAGCCTGGTTCCAGTCCTCCTGACCCTAACACTTCAACTCTGCTGGGCAGTATTTGTCTTGCAAATCGGAACCTGTGGGCAGCCAGGGAAGCTCGACTGTCCCAAAGACCAACGGGGCTTTGGGAAACCGAACCGACCTTGAAAGGTCAAGTCCGCATCAGAGGGCTGGAAAGGCTTTGGGGAATAACCGAGCCAGCTGTCTCATGCTATGGTCAGGGCACACAGAGGCCATAAAGTGGCTGATCTGACTTGCAAAGATGAATGGCAAAAAAGAGTGAGGAAAACGACCCAGCCCTCCCTTTATGCCAGCAGGCTCCCCCGCAATCATTGCCTCCTCTTCCAAGGCTAGGAAGAGAAGACTCCACTGCCTCTTTCAGCCCTAAGTCTTCCATTCACCCACCCACCGTTAAGTCCTTCGTACAGTCTAGTTCAGGGGCTCTCAATGCTGGCTGCGCACTGAAATCACCTAAGACTCTCATTCCATTGTGATCAGGGGCAGGTGAAGGCAGGGATCTTTTTTATAGCCTCCCAGACGATTCTCACCTGCAGCCAGGGTTGGGCGTATTGAATGTGCCTTTAGTTGCTCTTCTGTTACCCTCGCTCTCCAGTTCAAATTCTGTTCCCTTCTGCATAACCCCCAAGTTTCATCTATGGGAACTTAAAGCTGACTGGGAAAAGGGCTTTATGAAACTGTCACGTATAGACTTTACAGTTTTCAAAGCATGGACAGAAAGCAAGGCTGTGGTCCTGCCCGGGGGGGATCTGCTCCGACTTGGCAGGGTGGGGACGGGAAGTCCCTCCAGCTTCCAAAGCCTGACACAAAGGAGGGCAAATAGAAAAGGACCTACCCCTTCATCTAAGGCCCAGAGTGTCCCCTCAGCTGGGTACCTGCAGCTAGAATCTGGCTGGCTGGCACCAAGGTGGAGGAATAGGGGGGCTGACCCCCCAGAGTCTTGGCTATGATCCTTCAGAGGAGGATAAATAACTTCTTACTCGGGGCCCGGAAGAATGGCAAGTGGGCAAGGACTCTGTAAGGAAACCCTGGGGGACGGAAGTGAGGCTGGGAGGACGGATGGCAGTCCTACCTTGGGAAACCACATGCTGTTCCCTTATGTGTGAGTGGATGTAGGGCACACAGTGGGTCTTCAAGATCCAAGCCCCCGATAGATGTAGGACACCTCAATGTCTTTCCCTATGCCTATGTCTCCCAGACACACACACATCCATCCCACAAGGAAACAGGAGTACCGCTGCAGTGACTCCCCATACCGAGTCCCACAGCCCCACCCCCGCTGCCAACCAGCTCCCGTAGGCCTCCACCGAGCCATCACTGTGCAGCCTCCCGCTCTCAGGCCCCTCCTCTGCTGCTTTGTCACCATCGCCCCATCCCCAGTTCCTGTGTGACTGTTAACAGGTGGTGGCAGGAAGGAAGTGGCAGCAGCTTGGGCTGAAGTCCCTGTTTATCCCTGGCTGTGTACAGCCTGCTCAGGTTCTCCAGAACCAAGCACTATGGTAACCGGCTTGTGATGTCAGACCACTGTTTCCATGGAAACCAGCAACGGTATTTGGGTCAACAAGACAAACACTTCTGAGACCCAAACAGGAGACAGTGCTGGAACCGTTGCACGCAGGGTTCTAAGCCCTGGTACCTCTCTTGGTTGGGTTCACCCAGGATTCCAAAAGATCCCCCTGTTCTCCCAAGTCAACATCTCACTGCCTTATTAGGAAGTTCCTTCTTCTGTCTAACCTCTACCCTTCCCCTCTGTCCTTTCAGATCTCTTTCTTATCATCGACCTCTGGAAGGAAAACCCACCACCACCCCCTCCTCCACTACCTGCTCTCTCTTCATTCAGGCAGAAATCAACAAAAACACCCTTTAAGGACTGTCAGAGACTTCTGTTATTTCTAAAAGGCAGCTAAAGAGGGAGCTCTCCCACTCTGTTCAAAGATAGGAAGTCTGGTCTAGCTAATGTCAACCCCTCTAAGAGTTGTTTCCCCAAAACTCTAAAGCAAAGGACTTAGGGCCACAAGTACTTGCCTGGGGGACCCAGAGCAAGTTCCTGTTTTGGCAAAAGCAGCCCATGGTCCCCTTTCCCCCATTCCAACAGTGACAACAGCTCTGCGGACTCCGTGGAGCACAACCCTTTGCACTTGGCCCTTCCTCTCGATTACCCTCCCTCCCGCAGCAGATCTGCGGGCCCTCTGCGCTCTGGAGCATTACCTGATCCAGCTCTGGCTTCAGTCTTCAGCTGAACCTGTTGCGGCCTCCCCTCGTTCCCAGCCCCAGAAAGCAGGGTAGTCATGTGACCCAGGACTGACCAATGGGAAGTCAACTTCCCTGAGGGCGGGGGTGGGTGGAAACTTACGGCCAATGAGAACTAGAGTTGGGGGGACAGGCGGAAAGAGAAGGGGGGACCTGCACAGCCCTAAAACCTGAGCTTGCGTCCTGGTGGGAGATTGGAATTCCAACAAATTGAATTTTGGGTGACCACTCCTCCTTTCCCAGTGTCTATTTACTAGAAGGAAGACTCAAAACTTAAAGGTAAACGGTGGCATCTCCGGAGAGGACAGGGACAAAAACCAAATTGGTCCCAGAATAGACACAGGCAGCTGCAGGATGGGGGAGGGGAGACTGGCAAGGCATGGTTGGAAATAGCCTTCCTGCCACCCTCCCTTTTCTGCTCCCTTGCAGATTGTTTAAGGGTGCCATTACCCCTTGTTTAAGAGGAGAGGGGTCTGAAAAGCATCCCCTGCTGGGCCAGGCCGGGGCTGCCCCCTCCCCCATCCTTGGAGCTACATTCAATTCCTAACCCAAACAACTGGCGGTTGGAAGGTGGGCGCTAAACCCGAGAACGCTAAAGGCACTTGTTTCCCTGTGGCCTAGGAGGCAAGCCTCCCGCTAGGCTCCAGGCCGGGCCCAGGAATGTGCTCAGAAAAGAAACTTTCTCACAGCAGGGACGGGGGTTGGGGGAATGCGGGCGGAAGAAGGGAGCATGCAGGACTCCCTCCACCCAGGTTCAGCTACAGGGCCAGGTCTGCTATTCCCACTAACTGGGACCCTCAGGGCATACACTACCCCCCACCCCAAGTGCCCTTCCCGGCAGTGACGTTTGCCCATCCCAACCTTTGTGCACAGGAACAGCAGCGAGTCCCTCTCTGGATTTTCAAGTCATTTTATTAATCCAACCGTACAAAAGACCCCTCTCCCACAACTCTGCCGCCCCCCACTTTCTTCCAAATCAATGAGGGAGGGACTGAGCAGGCTTCCCCACAGGAGCCACTTTACAAAATGCTGATACGGGGGAAGGCAGCGCAAAAATAGCAACAGATGAAAGGGGACAGATGAAAGGGGACAACGGAACCACAAACACAACACAAAGTTGACCAGTGGAGGGCCACACTGTCGTTTGGGGGGGGGGGCGGGGACACACACTGAAAGAGGCCAGAGGCGGCTTTCTTCCCCGCAGCCTCAGAAGTGGCAGGCTCCACGTCGCCAGGAAAGCCGAGTTCCGCTACCCGTCTCCTCTGCACATGCTGGGGTCTGGGCAACCACTAACCCTCTCAGGCCCGCCTTCCCCATCCCACCCCACTGAGCAATGTGTGCATGAGCTTTTAAAGATCAGCTGGGAGGGCCTCCTGAACAGGCCCCAGGCCCGTCTCTGGCAGGCAGTGCTTTAAAATAAAAACAAAGCACACTACAGGACTCTGGCTGAGAAACGAGTACTGAACACCAGGCCTGAGGATGTAACAAGGAGCAGGGAGAGAACACCCAAGCTCTGAACTGCATTTCAGGACCTTGGCATGAGGGTCCTGCTGCCTCCCCCACCCCCAGGCTGTGACAGGGATCCTTTTATCAGAAGAAATGAGGTATAAGGGCCCCATGCCCTTTCAAGCTTTCTCCTACAATCAAGCCAGAGGTGGGGGAAGGAGGGCACCAGAAGTTGAGGGCCAAGGCTGAGAACAATGTGCGACAGCTGGGCAGGGTGGGGGTGGGGCGGGCCTAACCCAGTACAGGCTTCCAGGGCTGTCCAAACTTCCAAATACTCTGGTCTGTCAGACCACATATTCCAATTTTTGGCAAAAAAAAAATATATATATATATGGTCATTAGCAGAAAAGCTTGAGAGAAGCTGAGAAAGGACCAGTGACTTTGGTATGAGGGAAATGTGTCCCGACAGCATCCCTTACCTACTGTCTCCAAGCCCCAAACCAGGAAGAAAATGCCATGGCCAAGAACTCTCCTGCTTCTTCAGGCTATTTGGTTCTCTGAGCGGGGAAGAGTTGAGCAGGTTTTAGAGGGGGTAAGGGGAAAATCCCTTTTAATTCCCTAACGCTGTCTCTCAGAGCCCATGGAAGGGCTATTGTAGAGAATGGGAAAAGACCTGAACTCCTCTGGCCAGAAACCTTTAACACTTGATTCCAAAAACTAAGGCTGGAGCTGTGGGGCTAGATAGAGGCATGTTAGGCACAGGTGTCTGGGACGTCCATCCATCTGCAGAGGGGACACCTCTGCCTTCCAGATCTTTCTCCAGCCTCTTTTCTCTTACAGCCATACCCCGAGAGGCTTCCAGAGACTGCCAACAAAGGATGGCTCTGCTCGGCAGGGCTTTGGTTTCCTGGATCTCTGTAGATCTCCACATGGAAGTTTCCACAACAGTGAGCAATCCAGGCTCTCCTGCCTGCCCACCCCAGTTCCTCTTCTACCCCCAGGAGCCACTGTGTTTCTGCTCCAAGGGGATGGGAAGCCAGTGGAAACAAGGACTAAGAGCCAGACACGAAACAATCACCCCGGAAGAACAAGGAGGAATGTATGCACTTCCCTGGGTCACCTCGCCAGTATCACCCATCGTTGGCAGCCACCAGCTGCCCCATGCCCTCGCGGATGTAGACAGACTGGATCTCCTTGGTCTTGAGGCAGAGATCGCAGGCCCAGACTGCAGAAGCTTCAGTGGTCAGCAGCCCGTAGGCGCTTTCAGTCATGCCCGTGCACTCTCGGTGGAACCACTTCTGGCAGGAGGCTTCACACAGAATGGCATCCTGGTCATCGTTCACCTCACTCCGACAGGCACCGCACGGATACACCAGGCCTGGAGGAGGCTGAGGCCCTGAGCCCCCACCTGCCTTGCCAGGGGGTGCCAGACTGTTGGCATCTGGAGTGCCCCCACTGTGCCCACTGCTGTTCGGGGGGAAACTGGGCTGATTCCCATTAACGGCAGCAGCAGGAGAGCCTGAGTGAGGCTCCTGAGGAAAAGCAGTGGGAGCAGGTGGATTCAAGGGCTTCCCCCCATCCTCACCACCAGTGCCGGGAAACCCAGGGTCCGGACCAGAAAAGGGACTTGTGTTGGGGGGCAGGCTGGGGAGCCCCTGACCAGGTCTCTGAAGAGAAGGGCCAAAAGGTGCCCCTGGCTGGGCAAAGCGCTGGGGGAGAGGAGGAGGGCCCAGCTCCCCTCTGGGAGGTTGTCCCATGGTGGGTGAGATCATGGGACCAAACCCCCCAACCGGGCCTGGCATCATCTGCCCACCAGGAGGGCTAAAGTTTTGACCCAGAGGCTGGTTGAAGGGTTGGCTAGAAAAGTTCATGTTGCCTGGCGGTGGGTAGCCAGGGCCCTGTGGGGGCATGTTGAAAGCAGGGCCCATAGGGTTGGAAGGGAAAGGGGGGGGCTGTCGACGAAGAGGCTGGGGACCGCCTCCACCTCCAGCGCCGTAGCCTGGGGGTACTTGACCTGCCATGCCCCCCTGTACACGGAAGCCTCCAAAGGGGACAGGACTGCCAAGGAATGGAGGGGCCGCGCCCCCCACCTTAGGGGCTCCGAAGTCATCCTCAAAAGGGTTGGATGCAACCAAGTGATCCACCATAGGAGTCGGGGGTGGCGCAAACTCCGTCAGATGTGAGTATGCAGGGCCCTAGTGGGGAACAGATGAGGAAAGAGCTGGTCATGGAGGGAAGTGCAGACCTAAACCACGAGAACACCAGAGACACAGTGCACATTTTGGAGGCTGGCTCCAGCCACCTCAGATCTAAAATCAAGTCAGACCTTAGAATGCAACAGAGAAACAGGGTGGAGCACAGAGCAGTAACTGTGTTTTTAAAACTGGCAGAACTATGCTGAAATCCCAGCTGACATCGAATAACCTCAAGACCCTCAGATTCCTTATCTGTAAGAGTCAACTGCCCACCTCCCAAAACTGTTAAAGCAGTACAGCACAATCCTCAGCACCTAGAAAAAAATTAGTGATAGGTGCTATTGTTATGAAGCAACCAGGACAAGAAAAACGGGAGAGGAAGATTCTAAACCTCACTGATAAGGTCTTTGGTCACATCATCTCATCTCCCCTCCCCTCCCCCCCCCCACCCGCCCCCAAATTTGTTATGGAGCTGAAGGAAAGGACCAGGAACAGAGCAAAAGACACAGCTTTCTCTTCTCCCTGCCCCTGCCCAAGGCAGACCCTGGAGTGACAGAGTGAACCGTACAGGAAGGGAGGGCCTGCTAGAATTCTCGCGCCCACCAACCACCATTCACCTGAGTATTTGACTTCCTTCGCTTCTTTTCTGGGCTCTTCATTTGCAAACCTGTTAGAGCAGCAAAAAGGAAACACAAACAAGTTTCCCTGAGGTTTCCCCAACCTCCTTTCTCCCAGTCATGCTCGCAGGAACTCTCCTAAATTGAAAATACGCTTACTTATTTACAACAGATACTTACAAAAGTGTAATGTGAAAAGTAAATTATATTACCACACTCTCAGCTGTCTCTTCCTTTAAATGAGACATCCCATCTCTTGACACTCTCAGATTACCAAATGACTCCTGAAATTTCACGTGCCTCCAAACCAGGACACCTGCCCCTAACCCCTGGAGGGCTTCACTCACACATCTCCCCGCCTCTCGGCCTAAAGACTCCCGCCTGCTCCCGCCCAACTAGTGTCCCTCCAAGACCCCCAAGTCTTCAGCCTCTCCAACCTCCAGCCCTCTCAGCGCTCTCACCGGCCTTGCCCTGCTTCCTCCCGGTGCTGGGCGGCGCAGGGGGCGGTGCGGGGCCGCCACCTCCCTCCAGCTTGTCCGGTGGGGGCGGCGCCGAGGCGGCCATGGAGTGGGGGACCCGGGTCAGCGACGGCGGGGGACGGACACGCCCTCGGGCCGTACCATCGCCCGGAAAGGGTGTCGGGGGCAACACAGGCCCCGGAGCTGTGGCCACCCAGAGTGCCGCAGAGGGCAGGCGCTGATCTGAAGTGGTAAGAGCGTGCTGGTCCCAGCTTCACTGCCCGCCTGCGGCTGCAGCCACCGGAACCGGAACTCGGCTTGGCCGCGACCACTGAGCTGGCTGGGGGAGGCGGGACCAGGGCTAGACCTTCCCAGAGCTCCGCCAGGGGGCAGGGCCGTACCACTGCACGACCTGGGAGGGGGAGCGTGCACCGAGAGGCAGCGGCACAGGCTAAATCCCCGGGGCAGGCGGCAGCCGGCTACCCCACCCTCGGCTGGGCCATACCATCCAGGACCGGAGGGCCGCGGCACAGGGGAGTGCGGCCATGTGGCCAGGCCGCTCAGACCACGGTCCCCATTGCAAACACGGACGTGTCCCGGATGGTGGTCCCAAAGGTGCTACCCTGTCGCACCCTCCCGGTGCACCCCAGTGGTCGCGCGCGGCCAACAGCTCGAGAGAGGCCAGGCGGATCCCACCGCCCCAACTCTCCACCACGAAGGGCCCACAGCGAACAATGACTGAGAGGCTGAGGTATAAGAAATATGTATTTTAATGAAGATTCTTTCCCTTTGGTATAAGTGAGACCCGTGAAATCATCCAAACAACGAAAAGGAGGCGAGGGTTCAGTGAAGTATCCCTTCGAGACGGGCCGGCTTCCACGTTGTTGTAGCCGCCCCAGACTCTATGGGTAACTGCGGGTTTTAAGTTCCCCGCCCTCAGCCCACCGGGGAAACTGACGCTCAGTCAGCCGACTTCCCCCGCCCGCCTTTCGGTCGGTAAAGGGCCCAAGTGCTTCCTGCCCTGTCCCACAGCGGACTTTGACTTGGGGCTCACAGAAATGACAACGGTGCCCGCCCCGCTGCCTCCCAGACCCGGGTGAGAGAAAAGCCAACAGTCGTGAAAGGGCTTTGAAGTCAAAGAGGTGAATGTATAAACGTAATCTATTACCATCATTTTGTGCTCAAGAATAAGCCATGGGAAACAAATTAGGAAAGTCTATCTAACAACCCTAAAATATATGCATAAAATAAAAAATAAATGCAGTTACAAATCTGTAGGTGGTATTTGGAGATAGATTGTCTACTGCTTTGGGTCTCAGTGCCCAGTCCTGCCTCCAGCAAATCCATCTGGGAGAGCTAACAGTCCAGGAGGCCCCAGTTCGGTCACCCCCCACCACCCTAGCACAGGGAGGCAGGGTGGAGAATCCAGGAGGAAGGGCTACACTTTGGCTGTAGAGTACAACATGCATGCAACACGGAAGGGCTGGGGGTGAGTGGCGTGTATATACAGACCCCTGGGGCCGGGAGCTCCGCCAGGAGGCACTGAACAAAGAAGGAGTCCATCTCCCCCCTGGCCAGGAGGGGAGCTCTGAGGAAATCTGTAAAGGTGGCATATGCCCAGGGAGAGGGAACAGCTGCCACCCCCGCCTAATGTTCTCCCACCTCAACTGGAGAGGGTGCTGAGCAAGGAGAGGACAGGTCCCAGAAGCCAAGGTGTCAGCACCCCTATCCTTGACCTCAGGGGCCCGAGAACTCTGCATAAAATACAGTATCTTAAGAACTAGAAGATGGTCAAAGGCACAAAGTTTAAACACTGGGAAGGGAGGGCTGTTGAAATGGGCTGGAGTACCCTGAGCCCAGGGGTAGACCACAGATGTGATCTGCCCCCCGCTCCCTGGAAGGGTGACTGCCTAACACCACAGGACATTTCCCACCAAGGCACACTGCCCGGGCCTTGAGCACCCACCTTCCTGAGGAAGAGGGTATTGGGTTGGCACAGGAAAGGCCCTGGGAAGGGGGCCACTCTAGGTTAATACTTTGGTGAGGTTTGGGGAGAAGCAGGATTCTCCCCCAGGCTCCTGACTCATACCTTCTCCCTGAGCTGGGCGCTAAACCCAGTGTCCACACTGCCCCCAGCTCCTGCACAAGGCCAAGCCCACAGGACGCTCCAGAGTGAGGTCCTGAGAGGAACAGTGGAAGGGGTTGAAGGGTGTCTTCTGAAAAGCACCTGGGACAGATCACAATTTTCGCTCCACAGGTTGCTGTAGACACAGTTCGCTGCCCGCAGAGATGATGGGCAAGTGATTGTCCATGTGGTAACTGATGAGGTGACTGACACTCTCGAAGCGGTGATCCTTTGTCCGAACCTGGGACGTGGGAAGGGAGAGGATTGATTCAGATGCAGAGTGAAGTAAGATCTCAGCCCAGAAGCAGGAAAAAGCTGCAGTATTCAACAAGACTGAGAAAGAAGAAAAAGATGCCACCAGGGCAAGAGGCTATGGGAATGGGAATATTATGAACTGGGAACAGACCAAGGGGACAGGAAAAGTTGTGAAGGGTGTCTACTCCTCCCTTGACCTAGAGGAAGGTGTCAAGTCCCAGGGGACAATACACAGTACAAAAAGAACGTGGAAAGGAGGCCAAGACTGCTGTAGAAGAGAGAGCAGAGTTATGAGACAATGGGGCAATGCAAGTAAGAGACAGGATGCTGGCCTGGGCCCCGAGTCTGGAGGAGGGAGGAGGCCCATGGCCCTCTTATAAGAGGAGACTTGGGGTGTCCAGTGTAACCATCTGACACTGAGCACAACCTCTCCAGGATGGTTACCTCGTTTATCAAAAAAGGGGGCTCAGGTAAGATAAGCACCTTTTAGCTCTCCTGGGCATAAAGTCGGGATTTGAGGACTGGCCAGGACTAACGAGAACACAGCTCCAGCTCAGGAACATGAGAAGGGAAGGAACCCTAAGCTGCTGGACAGGGGATGCCTGGCACCTTGGGAGCAGGGGAGGCCTGTATAGAGGTGCCCAGCTGGGAAAATCCAAGGAGCAATAAGGAAAGGAACAGGGCTGCACAAGAAGGTACTGTGCCTCCCTTTATGTCACCCCCACCCATATCCCGCCAACACTCACCACACCCTCAGGGTCCACCAATAGCAGGTGCTTGGGCTGCCCACTCTGCAAACCAGTGAGCACATACTGGCCAGGTGTGGTCGTGCTTTCCCGCACCAGGAAGTCCCCGTTGAGCTGCAGCAGGGCTTCAGCCTCCCGCCGGCTCAGCTTTCCATGGAACCAGGGCTCCCCTCGGAGCTGCTCAGCCATGGCCATTGACTGGGGTGGTGGAGGCACCCGAAGGGCATCTTCGAAGGGCTCTAGGGGTATAGAGAGAGGACTAGGAGAAGCAGCTGACACAACATATGCCCAGGACCCAGAACCTTCAGAGAGGCGAGACCAGGAAGGAAAGAACAGAAGGAAAGTAGGCAGATGGAGATGCAGAATGGAAAGAAAGGCACTCACTCATGTCAAAGAGGTCTCGAGGCGCACTGCCATTGACAGCAAGATTGGGGGGTCCGGCCCCACCCCCTGCTTGCCGGACTTTGTCCAGGTTCTGGACGTTAACATAGGAAGGATCATCAAAGAGCTCTCTGCCTGCTAAGGAAAAGGGAGGTTTTCAATGACCCCAGCCCTGCCTCCTGCACCCCTGGTTCTGTCCCACTCAGCCCCCTCCATACCTGAGCAGGGTGGCGGAGGTGGCATCTGCTTATGGACTTCCGGGTCTGCCCCAACAGGCTGTCCCACAGGCTGACAGTGACAAAAATAAGGTGAGACCACTCCTATCCTGGGCCCAACCCACCTCTACCCAAGCAACTTACCAGTGTAGCTCCCAGGTGGCTGGGGGTCTGGGTACTGGGCAGAGTGGGTCGAGCAGGCCCTGGGGGGGCTCCTTCCCGAAGCCTCATGTCTACCACCCCCCCAAGAGGGGGTTCCTTCCCCGGGAAGTCATTATAGTATTGATGGTCAGGTGGCTCTTCCTCCTCCTCGTCCCAAGCTGAGCCATCAAAGCCAGCCATTCTGTGAGGAACAGGAGGCAGTGAAGAATGTGGGTGGGAGGGTGGAGGGAGGAGAACAGAACATGGCCACTACTGGGAGTCCCTTCAGGGTAGGCCCTAGGCTAGCTGTTTTATATAATCATTTCATCCTCTCTCACCCCTATAAGGTAGGCAGTACTTCCTTCCCCAGTTTTAGAGATAAGAATGAGGGTCACAGGTGAAAACATTTGCCCCAGGTCTCACAACAAAGGTGGTTCAGCTGAAATGTAAATTCAGATTTGACTTGAAAGTCCATGCCCTTGATTACTGCACCTCCTTCCAGAGGGAGGGGAGACACTAAACCACAGGGAGAGGCGGCTGCAGAACATTTTAACCTCCTGCAAATCCTCGACACCTACTGGCCTGAGGAAAGGTAGGGATATCAGGAAAGAGCCATCCTCCTTCACTCAAACTTTCAATGGCTTTTAGGGGAAGGAAAATCAAAGAACTAAGGGTGGAGAATAGGCAAGAAAGAGGGACAGGCCAGATACAAGGCAGCGGGGAATGAAAAGCCTGTCTAGCCAGGTCCCAGACTACAGCTCCACCACAGGCGAGTGAGGGAAGAGCTGGCCCTGCAGCAACCCAGGCCTCCGAATACTTTCCTGATAGCCACCGGAAACTTAAGAATAGCAGGAAGTGGGAAGCGGGGGAACACAGGTTATTTCCTTCCCTGAACCATTCTGCGCTCAAGTGTGGGAATAGCAGACCTACTTTCCCAGTTCTGGTCTGGGGTCCAGTAACTGTCCCTCCCTCTTCTCCCACTCACCTGTCGTGGGGTGTGACCAGCTTGGGTGGGTTCCTGAGGTATTGTTTGAATCGTAACTCAAAGGCCTGGCCAATGGTGCTGATGACGTCCTGAGCAAGCCCTTCGGGACACTCCAGGATGTGGCAGGCTGAGGGCACAGCAGAGGCTGTCAGTGAGCTGTGAGGCGGGGTTGCCAGGAGGAGGTGCAGGCAAGAACACTCATCCTCCTCAGCAAGAGCCCCTGCTCAGCCCCTGGTGCCCTGCTCACCTGCCTCATGGACAGCCAGCCCTACCCAGTGCTCCCCACCACACCTCACCTCTTTGATTCACCGGGTCTTTGGCAACATAGGCGACATACTCAGCGGTGTCCTGGGGTGAACAGAGTCAGAAGAGGTCAGTTAGCTAAATTTGATAGCCCCACTTCACTCCTGACCCCTAAATCGCAGTCCTTTTCAGGTATCTCCTCCATCCCAGTATGCCCACTTCTCTGGCCAGTGTCTTCCCAATCCCTGTCCCTTATTCTTCTCCCACCACCTTTGCTCTGCTCCCCAACTCACCGGGTCCCCGCCGGACGCAAACGAGATAGACTGCATGTGGTGGTTGGCAATGATCTGAAGGTTAGGGCAGGAGATGGAGAAGGAAGGGAATGTGTCAGGCAGCCTCAAGGCTCACCTGAGCACCCCTACCCCTAGCCCAGAACCCTGGAGACTCAGTCCCATCCTTCTGGCCTCTTAATCCATGTCTTCCTAATCTCCTCCTACCCTACTGTCCTTCTGCTCCTAGTTTCTCGACCTCACAGCCAGGTCCCCGCTTAAGCCCTCCCATCAGTGTTTCTGGTCCCCCTGCCCAGCCCCACCAACCTGTTTGCAGTCTGCGGCCATGAGGTTGAGGCTGCTGGTGGAGACGGTGAGAGTGATTGGCATTCCAGCAAATTTCAGGTTACTCCTCCCCAGAATGGAACTGAGTGGGCGGCTACAGGGCTAAGGAAGTGCCCAAGGGTCTCAGAGGCTGGGGGTTCCCAACACCCAGAAACCCCCATACTCCTGCCTCTTGCCCTTCTCCCACACGTCCCACACTTGCCTTTGCCCTGCCCCTCCACATCTCCCAGCAGCATCCCTAGCCCCACCGATCCCAGGTACCTTTCTCCTTCTTGTAGCCCCCTTAGCACCTGGCACAGCCTCACACACCAGACTGATGGCCTCCCTGGGGAAAAAGGGGAACTCAGACCCAGAGCCTGCCTCTCAGTCCTCTCAATCAGCTGGAGCTGCCACTAGGCTGGGGGAGGGGAAGGCAGAGCCAGACTCCAGGGGCACTCCAGGCTCTTTGTCGTGGTGGATTGAATTAAGGGCCTTTAATATTTGATGACACAGAGAAGCCACTTCCTGGCTGATTGGGTTAGGGCCTCAACAGACTGGCCCCACCCCCTTCCAGCTACCAAATGTCCCATTCCCTTCCCAAAGGCAGCAGCAACCTTCCATCTACCCTATTTTCTACTCAGCCGCCAGCTGCCTCTGCCACCTCCCCCCACAACTCCCAAGGCTGGATGAGTAAGAAGGATCCAGGCCAGAGTTGCCTTTTTTCACTCAGACTCACTCCCTTAACTTCCTCTCAACCCCTTTTACCACTGAAAGACAAACCACCACTAGCGCCACCACCAGGTGACCCGCCCCTCCCTCCCCTCATGAGCCCCAGAATGCCCACATTCTGCCCACCCCCACTAACCTGGTGACTTGAGTTCGGGTGTTGAAGTCTAGGGCGCGCATTGACTGCAGGACCTCCACACAGCCCATGTACTGAGGGGAGGGACAGGAAGATCATGGGTCAGCCACCTCCCCCCAAGCCCTCCCCAGAGCATCCTAGGACTTTTCTCTACATGGTCCCTAAGAGAAGTAAAGATGAAGAAGTTCTGCCACAGCCCACAACATGCAAGACAACAGGGAATGAGTAGAGAAGGAAAGAGCAAGCTGGGAGGACCTCATGCATCTGGGAAGAGAATTTGGAGGAGTGACAGTCATTGGGTGGGATAAAGTGCCATCTCTAGAAAGGGGGAGGAGACTGGAGGAACAATCAAGAGTCGCTCATTCCAACACTTACTAAGGGCCTCCCATGGGTTGGGCATTGTGTTAGGCATGGCAGGGTGGGGGTGGGGTGGGGGAGTCACAAGAAGAAAAGGGGGCCCAGGCAGAGCTGGAAGGGGCTGCAGAATCAGAACAGAAGCAAGACGGATTTAGGGAAAAGGACACTGAAACCAAGGGAGTTGCTGGGGGAGAGCAGGAAAAAAGAGACTCCAGCAAAGCTAGAGCGAGCAGAGGAACCAGAGGGGTCTGGGAGGGAGGATGTTCACTCACCCGAACCAAGTAGGAAACCCCAGGTCCCATGACTTTGTCGTTAGGATGCAGCCAGCCCCTCGTGGGCTTATTGACAAAGCTCCCGTGGCGGGTCCACTCCTCGCCCCCCAGCTGGCCCCCTTCCACCCGAGTCCTGCGCCCGCCGCCTCCACTCAGCTTGTTCATGTCCTGGAGGAGGGGCAGGGGGCCTGAGTCTGGCATGGCTGCCCCTATAGTCCCCTCCCCATCCTCGGCAGCCCTGCCTGGCTCCCCCTTAGGCCCCAGGCGCCCCCCAGCTGGGTTGGCCAGCTTCAGGTTGCTCATCCGGGGGAAGAAGGAGCACAGGGTAGTGGGACTATCGTCGCCAGGCAGAGGTGGCAGGATGGGCCCCAGGGAAGAGGCTGATGGGGAAGGCAGTTCCTCCGGTGGGGTGGACCCCGAAGCCCCCTCTTCCAGCGATGACAGAGACTCATTCCGAAGTGGATTGTACTTGGGCTTGGGGGGCAGGAGATCCATGGCTGGAGTGAGAGGGAGGCTGCTGCCCAGCCTGGCCCCCCTGCCAGTCAGGGCAAGGGGGCCAGGCAGGGGGCATCCCCAGGCCCTTAGCCTGATTGGCTCTTTATGGCCCAGGGATCTCAAGGGTCCTGGGAAGGAAGAGGGACAAGTGTCTCCGACTCCTCTGGCTTCCCCAGCTCAGACCCAGGCGGTTTCAAGCCCCATCCCCGCCCAGCCTGGGGCCTCTTCTCCGGCTGAGAGAAGAACAGGCTGGACCTAGAGCTGCCTGGCTCCTCCCCTGGGGCGGGGAGCTAAGGGGAAAGACCAATCCCAAAGACAGTGCTGACTCACAGGCTCTGAGGGGCTGAGCCCCCGCCACTGCCCCAACCTAGAACTCTCCCAGAGGTAGAGCTGCCCACCCCACCCCCACCCCCACCCCCAAACAAACTAGTATCTTGGGAGGCATAAAGTGGGGGGTGGGAGGGAAGGATGAAAGAGTGAGAAGGAAAGGAGCAGGATAAGAAAGGAGCCAATGGTCTGGCTCATCCAAACCGGACAAGGGCAGGCCAAATGGAGCAGGAAGCTGAGGGAGGGGAGGGGAGGAATGAGGGAGGAAACAGAGGCAGCTGGGGATGGAAAAGGGAGGGGATCCCTGAGCTCAGCATTTTCCTTCCTGTTCTGGTTGAACACTCAAATTCCCCCCATCTTCCAGCCTAGGCCACCCCACCACCACCACTACTACCATACAGCGGGGTGGTAGCCCCAGGGAGCCCAGGCCATTAGCAACCTCTGCTCCCACAGCTGTGGACAGAAGCTAACCAAATGGGGAAAGGAAGGAAGTGATCCTAGTGGATAAAGAGAGGGGCCAAGAAGAAGGGCACAGCTGGTGAGGTAAGGGGATAAAGTCCAACCTGGGTGGTGCATCAGGGAGAGGAGCTGGAGAGGAGAAGGCAGGCTGGTGGAGCCTTTTTCTCTATGCATGGCACCTACCATGCCAAGGAGCAGTGGCCCACAGACAAGCACTCTTCTGCCCCCTTTTCCACAGGCCTAGTTTGCAAAGCCAGCTGTCAAGGGTAGAGGTAGGAGCAGAGCACTGACACCAGGGTCTGCCCCCTAGACCTGCCAGGTATGCCATTCCCCTCCTTTTGCAGTGGTGACTGGTGAGGGCACATGTGTCCACTGGGGAACACAGTTCCTCTCACACAAGGGGTGAAGTCTGGTTGGAGGAGGTGGGAGAGTGAAACAGGTGGGAGACCATGAAGGGATAGGGAGGGCAGAAGACAAATCTATGCAAAGTAGAGGAGAAAGGCATAGTGCCAGGGGATGCCAGGAGATGGGCTTAGGCTGGACACAGGGAAACCATCCCAAACCCATTCCTTCCACCCACAGCTTTCTGCCACAGCTCTGCTTGAGGGAGCCACAGAGAAGTTGGAAAGTGACCAAAAAGGAAGTAGTAAAATACATATACCCCTTAAACTCACCTTGGAATTACCTATTTGTAAATTACTTCAGAAGATAAAAAGATGCAAATAATCACTTGATTATAGTGATTAACAATACCAGCACTCAAAACCTGTTAGATACTATGCTAAGCTTTCACTTCCCCTCAGTCCTCATCAGAGGAGAGCTTTGTCATTTCACCTACCACTCATGAATTCTATCACGCCATTTCCTAAGGCTCAGTGCTCAAGCATAGAGAGCATGAGGACAGGGCTCAGTCATAACCTCACACCGGCAACACACGCCAACACACACCAAAATGTCTTCATCTTCACAGATGGGCGTTCTGTAGGAGCCCACTGCATCCAAAGGCAGGGAACGACCGACAGGTGTGAGCATTTGTAAAACAAAGAGAGAGAAATAGGGCTCATTCTTCACAGAGGGAGAGGAGCTTGGCCTACTGGTACTGAGGGTGATTGACTGGCTGTGGGGGAGAAGCTGCATGTGCCTTCTCAGACCAGCAGGGAGGAGGCAGCGAAAACTGCGGGAAGTAGCAGGAAATGTCGAAAGCCTCAGGAATGTTTCCAGAAAGGAAGGCTGGGCAAGTGGGACCAGAAGGAATGTCCAGACAAGAACTCTGGTTAGGGGGAGGGTAAAAGCCAGAGAAGTGGTGGAGGCTGAGCAGCCCCTTGAAGCAAACAAACAAAAAAGCAAAAAAGCGCCTGTCCCCTACACCCACCCAAGTCACTATTTTCTGGTGGTAAAAAACCTTTGCTCCTGTCACACACCAAATCCCTTGGTACAGGTATGAAACATTATAGCTGTTTCTAGGGTGGGTCGATCCTGCAAAGGAAAACTCAGGGAGTGGCACCAGAAATCTACGAGCAAGTCTCTCTCCCACCCTCGTGCCAAACCCCAAGTCCAACCTCCTTCAAGTAGCCACCCTGGGAAGGGGGGAAGGGAGGAAAAGGAAAAGCGATGTCTCTAATCTCTCTCTTCAAACTCAGAGATGGGAATTTCGACTTCCCATTTGATGGAGCATGGGAAGCTCAGGAAAACTGAGCCCAACGCCCAAAAGAGCAAAAAGACAGGAAAATGTGAGCAGATGGAGTTTATGGGGCTGAAGGCAAACCTTCTGAGGTAAAGACCTGGGTTCCACAAGGATAAACCTCCTGAGGGAGGGTAATCCCCTAGGACCGATGTTTTGGAGACTTTTAGGAGGCAAGACTGCGGGACAACCCGACGTGGATTAAAGAAAGGGCGGTACTTCAAGAGGGGCGGAGCCCATAGGAAGGTGTGGCTTCAAGAATTCGAGTACTGTAGTTTTTTGAGGGGCAGGGTTTTGCCCTTTTAGGAGGTAGGCTTTCTGATAGGCAGCAGTTAGCGGAGAATCGTTGCGCTGAGGCGGAGTTTCAGGGAATTGGAAAGACCAGCGTGGAATTTCTTGTACTAGGGCTTGGAAGCATGTTTAGGGGTGGGACTTCCAGGAAGCTGGGCGACAGGGTGGGGTCATGGACAATAAATAGAAAACAAGTCGGGGTTCAGGGAGCCCCCTGAAGCTGGAAGGTGGGACTTCCGGGGAGGGGGTCTCAGGGGGCGGGACTTACAAATGAAGGCCGGAAGTAGGGTCCCGGGAGAGGGGTTCCGGGGCGAAGGAGTGGGTCACCTCAGGAGAAAGACAGTCTCAACTTACCAGGGCCTCATGGAGTCTCTGCACCGCACCGCGGGCTGATTTGGTTCTGGATCACGCCACTGACTTCTTGGGTCGCTGCTCCAACTTTCTCCCCGGGCAAGCCTCCCTGGAGGAACTTTATTACACTCACTTCCGGCCTTGCTAACCCCTGACCCTCTACCTCATCGTCCCTCCTTCACCCGTCCCACTTTTCGGAGTTAGCCAATGGCTGTGCGATAACTCGTGCTAGCCAGTAAGAGGCCTATTTTTCCCCTAAGATCGTTCTTGAGAAACGTAAGAAGTGCGCTCCAATAAGGGCTTGACGAGAAGCAAATTTAAGCCAATAGGCGATTTGAAGGTGGAGTTGTCCCGCCTTAGACCGAAAGGGCCAATAGGAAGCGCAGGCGGTGCGTTTGAAAGTGAGGCCAAAGAGGGTGGGAGCGCGTGCTGCTGGGAGTTGTTTGGAGGTTGGTGGCGCGGGGCTGACGATCTTCAGGCGGAGCGGTCATGTCGCACAAACAAATTTACTATTCGGACAAATACGACGACGAGGAGTTCGAGTACCGGTTAGTGCCGGCGCGGGGGCCATGAGGAGGTCGTAGGCTTTGACAAGTGAGGGCACGAGGAGTTAGTAACCAAGACTGAAGAGACAGACTCGGAGCATGCGCAGCAGATTAACGGGACGGGTGATCGTTGTGAGCGTAGATCGCATGCGCGAAGAGTAGTAGTAGTAGGCGATTGTAAAAGTAAGGTATTAAAGCGAATTTGGAGCAAGCCCTCTTGGGGGAGGTGTAAGTGGGAGTGATCAAAGCGTTAAGCCTGCTGACCATCTTCACACTTGGGGTCCCTGGATCTCTCCAAACTTACTGAGCAGGCTGAATTTGCCTACTTGAGACTGTATCACGGCAACACCATGGAGTCAGTCACAGGCAACTGGGAAAAGGCAGAGGCGGAGCTCGAATGTTCTTTCGTCTTAAATGCGAGGGGAGTTGGAGAACCTGAGTGTCGCTCCTTAACTCAGGGAAAAGGAGCGTGGTTGTCTGCTTGTTTTAGGAAGAGGGCTTCGAGGAACTGGAAAGTACAATAATAAAACTGGCCGGGAACACTGAGAAAAGATTTAACGTGGATCTAATGGATACCCTTCAAATGTCTGAAGGGGATTTATTTAGGAAACCAGTTATGGAGTGCTTATAGGTTTCAGGTGTTCTTCTAAAGTGCAAGGGTAAGCATGATCCCTGCTTTCAACAAACCTAAAAAAATCTGTGGAAATAGTGACAGACTTCAGAAAGAAGGTAATAATTGGTATGATGGAGTTAGATATATACAGGTTGTGAGTAGGACTTGCCAAGGATTGTGAAGAAAGGGATCCCTACATAGTCTGCATTTGATAAATCCTAAATTCATAATTCTAGATTGGAGAATTAGGGAAGACAAGGGATTCTACAAATGTTGGTATTCCACTAATAAGTATAATACTTAAGAAAACTTCCTTATTTGTATCCTGTCTACTCGATTGAAGACCGTAAAGTGGAATCTTGCTTGTTCTCCAGCCCAGTACGGGGCTCTGGGTGCTATGGAGAATTCATTGTTTGCTGACAAACACATTAATCATCTTTATGTCAAGTCTGCTGGAAAAGACCCCAGGTTCTGCTTGGACCCAGTTAACTTTTGTTCCTTTGCCTGTTTTCCTCTACAACTAGACGAGCTAACTAAAACTACGTGCTTATAACACATTGCAGGGCTAGGGAGCAAGTCACTAGTTTAATCCTCTGGAAGATTTGGTAGTGGTATTTAGGTTTAAGAAGATCTTTGGGTTTTTGAGTTTTGTTTTGTTTTGTTTTGTTTTTGTCCAATTAGGTATTGAAGCCAGTCTTGGCGCCAGGGGCTTGTTAGAATTTAAGTTATTTTTAGACATTTAAACTAGAATTACATTTGTTTCGAAAAAATTATGTTACTAGTATGATTTCATTAAGCATGATGAAGTCTATCTAGGTTAGCCCAATTCAAATCAGAGTAATAATTTCTTGGCCATGAAAAGAGACTTCACTTGGTTAGGAAAGCATGGAGTTTCCCAAAGGAAGTCTCATGGCACATCCCTTCAGTTAGGAAAATGAAATTGAGAATAGATTTTAAAGGCTAAGACATTGACATTATTTCACCCTTTGTGATGGCTTTTACACACAGCACCTCATAAGAGACCTTTCTTCTCCATAAAAATCGTTTCTCTCCCTTACCAGTCCTGTTCAAAATCACCTTTAATTATTAACATCATGTGTGTTGCAGAGTCCCCATTATATTATTTGGGGAGAAGACTAAGCTCCAGGAAGGCAGAGGCAATGTATCAACAGTGCCTGGAATTTAGGTGCCCATTCACTTGAATTATTCATTAATTTGTACTTTTTAATTTACTTCCTTGAGGATCTACATATGTTGGCCTTTATTTCTAGCTGCCTCTACCCCAAAATAAAATTATATAAACTCCCCGCCAACATAAACTGGTTTTTCTTTTCTTTTGTGTCTCGGCTTTGTATGCAGGCACTTGTCTAACAGATTGTACCCACCAGTAACACAAATGCCCTTTCTTCCCATGTTTCTGTTACAGGCATGTCATGTTGCCCAAGGACATAGCCAAGCTGGTCCCTAAAACCCATTTGATGTCTGAATCTGAATGGAGGAATCTTGGTGTTCAGCAGAGTCAGGGATGGGTCCATTATATGATCCATGAACCAGGTCAGTGCAATGGCTGAAAGAACCATGTAGGGCTGCTTCACTGAGGGAGTGATAGATCATATAACCCAAAGAAATAAGGTGAAGGCGAGAGTGGTTTACTGTTTGTTTGCTTCTGCCCCACCAGTCATCTAAAAAACTGGAGTGGCCAAAAATATGAGTAAAGTATCTGGGAAGTTCAGAGACAAACTGTCACTGAAAAACCTCCTTTAATATCTAATTCACTCAGAGGGTACTTCTTTTTAAGGCCATATATATCCTGGGAGAGGTTATGGCCCCTACTTCATTCCCCATCAGAAATAGAATTCTTGGATGTTTTCCAAATAAGGCAAGAAGACTTGGCTGGTGTGGCTCAGTGAATTGAGTGCCGGCCTGCAAACCAAAAGATCACTGGTTTGATTCACAGTCAGGGCATATGCCTGGGGTGCAGGCCAGGTCCCTGGTTGGTTAGGGGTGTGCTAGAGGCAGCTGATAGATGTATCTCTTGCACATTGATATTTCCCTCCCTCTCTTTTCTTTCTCCCTCCCTCCCCCTCTCTCTAAAAATCTTTAAAGAACCAAATAAGCCAAAGAAAGTATGCTTCCTGATGAGACACCAAGCTGCCAGGCAAAACTAATAAAGCCCCCTGCCACCCCCCACCCCAACCCTTGCTTCACAAACAGTGAAAGAACTCATTAACAATTCTATACTTGGCAGATAAGTCAGGGGTATGGGTTCTGCTTTAGCGTATGCTTAAATCTTAATTTAGTTATTGGGATCTGAGTGAGTGATAGCTGGAAAATGGAAGTAGGGCACCCTATAGCTTGTGCACAGAATGGTGTGAGTTTGTCTCTTAGGTTTCACTCACTCTTTCAGAGCCTCACATCTTGCTGTTCCGGCGGCCACTGCCCAAGAAGCCAAAGAAATGAAGCTGAGGAACCACCTTTCAGCCTCAAGCTTTACACAGCTGTCCTCACTTGCTAACATCTTTCTGATAACATTATTGTGTTGCCTTCTTGTTTCTCACTTTGATATTTAAAGGATGTTTAAAATACACTGTTTGATGTGCTGGTGACCGCTTTGCTTCTTGAGCAGAGCCAGCAGCACCATGACCCAGCCAGAGGAGTGCTCTTTGGGCTGTGCAGCCTCTGCTGAGCATGACCCCAGAAACACGGTGAGCTCTGTATCCAGCAGAACACACCTGGCAGACGGAGGAAGCGTCTGAGAATAAGACCATGGCTGTTACAGGGATTGTATAAACTTGCTGTGTTGTTTTTTTTCCTGCCAGGTGTTGTATGTGTGGTGATTTACGTTTCAATGTATTGGAAACTTTCCATTTTATTCAAGAAATCTGTTTCATGTTAAAAGCCTTGATTAAAGAGGAAGTTTTTTTATAATCTAATTCTCTTCTTGTAAAGGCACTCCCTTCTCTCCCCTCTCAGGGTGAGCATCACATTCAGTATCATGGTTCTAATTACATGCCCTTCAGTAGCAAAAGCCCAGCTCTTTGCTGATAATGAGGTTTATTTCAACATTCAGGTAACTGGTTTTTAATCGAAGCTTAAATGCAGACATACTGTCAAACATCTACTGACATATTTTGATCTAACTACTGGCTGAAGACAGGCAAAGATGGAGGTTATATAGGGGTAACATCTCATCAAAACAAGTTAACTGTTTCCCACAGTTAGGGATGCTGCCTTTAACATGGTCCTGATATTTGAAGGACACATGAGGATAAACAGGGGGAGGCTATCAGCTAGAGGCTGCTACTGTTCTCCACTTCCTGCCAGGCCTAAGTCCTGGGCACATTGTTTGGGGGTTGTTTTCAGTGGTTCTCACTTTGGCTGAGCAATGGAACCACCTGGGGGGGCTTTAAAAGTACTGATTTATAAATCATTCCTAGAAGCGTTGACTTAATTGGCCTGGATGTGGGGATTTCAAGCATTCATATACAGGTAGTTACAGCACTAACTTTTGAGAGAACAGGTGTAAACTGTAGCTGTTCAAGAAACATTTCACCAAATCATAGTTTACCCTCTACTTCAAAAAATAGTAATATTGGCCCAGGCCAGGTAGCTAAGTTAGAGCATCATCCCAATAGGCCAAGGTTTCAGGTTTGATCCCTGGTCAGGGCACATAGAAGAATCAACCAATGAATGCATAAATAAATGGAACAACAAATTGATGCTTCCTCTCTCTAAAATAAAAATAATAATAATAAAGATAACGTAGTAAGTAAGGGAGATTCATCTACCACCTTCTGTCTTCCATCCATTTATTCCAAGAGCCATAGTTCAGCTGTGGTTCCTGGCCCAAAAGCATCAACATTCTCTGGAAATTTATTAGAAATGCACATTCTTGGGCCTTGGCTGGTGTAGCTCAGTGGACTGAGCACTGGCCTGCAAACAAACGTCATGGGTTCAATTCCCGGTCAGTGCACATGCCTGGGATGCCAGCCAGGTCCCCAGATGAGGGCACATGAGAAGCAACCAACTGATGTCTCTTTCTCCCTCCCTTCCCATCTAAAATAAAAATAAAAAATAATGCACATTTTTGGCCTCCACCCTAGACCTACTTAATCAAAAAGGTTGGGCCCAGTGACATTTAACAAGCTCTCCAGGTGATTCTGGTGCATACCTGAGTTTGAGCAACCACTGGTAAAGGACTGGACCAGAGCTGCTGATGTTCAAGTTTTGAGGGGGAGGGATTTCACTCCCAAATATTACAATTATTACTAATAAAAATAATAGCCCTGGCTGGTGTGGCTCGGTGGTTGAGTGCTGGCCTGTGAATCAAAGGGTCACCAGTTCAATTCCCAGTCTTGGGCACATGCCTGGGTTGCGGGCCAGGTCCCCAGTACAGGGCGCGCAAGAAGCAACCACATTGATATTTCTCCCCTCTCTCTAAAAATAAATAAAATCTTTTTTTTTAAAGTTTTTTTTTTTTTTTTTTTTTTTAAGAGACAAATGAAAGTTGTACACACTAAAAGCTCACCTCCAGGATCTTCCTACCCCACAGGCAACACTGACATTTCTTGCTGTCCTGCTACAGTATAAAATCCCTTCTGACACCAGTAGCAGCCCCTGACCCTTTAGCCTATAGTAGAGTGATGGTTAATGAAAACAGCCATGCAGACAAGAATCTGAATATAGAACGCAGAGTAGAGTCAAGCTTTTATTTCCGGCAGCAGATGGAGCACCCAAAAATCCTTAGAGCACCTCACTGCTCCTTTCGCGCCCCAGACCTCTCGCCACCACACTTCCACACCCTAATCTCCTCCAACTACCACCACCTCCCCAACCCAGGCCCGGAGCCCGGCCTCCATATTTCCGGGTGAGGAGTGACAACGTGATTGTCGCTAATAACAACCCAGCACTGCTCCCGCCCCCTGACTAAGGCTCGCGCGCTGCAGTCAACTTCACCAATGGACCTGTGGAGATAGTCTGAGCGACAGCTAAAATGACCAGTTAGTATGAGGCAAATGTGGGCGTAAGGCGGGACTGTGAGTACGGAAGCTGCCCTGGGACAGAAGGAAAGGAGAGAGGTAAAGACCTGGTGAAGGGGCCAGAAGCAGGTGAGAACCTGAGAGAACTCGTAGTCGGAAGAGTGGTGGGACAAGAAGGGATTCCGGGCTAGCAAGGGTGCCTTCTTCTACAGCAGAAGAAGGTGGCTGAGTTCTGGTTGGGGTGGAGGGAGGGAACGCATTTAAAGAGGCCAAGCCCCAGGAGCAGGTAGACATTTAAAGGGACAGGTGCCCCAAAGAGAAGAGACATTTAAAGATGCAGGTGCCCAAGATAGAGCAGACCTGTGGTTCCGAGCTCGGCAGACACAAAACCTTAAAAGTGGTAGCTTCTTAGAAGAGTAGGACATTTTAATAAGACTAGAGCCAAGCTTAGAAAACGTTTAAAGAGGCATGGGCTGGGATTTGAGAACACTCTTATTAAAGAGGCAGGGATAAAGGAGTTAGTTGTCAAGGACCTGGTGAAGAAGACCATGCACTCCTGCTCTCCCCCATTGTCCTTTCTGGCTCCTCCAGGTTCCCTCGACCCCGACCCCCTGTTCCCAGGCTATGGCCCCCAGTGCCCTTTAGATCTGGCGGGACTCCCATGCTTACGACCCCTATTTGGGGGTCTGGGTGGCTACTGGAGGGCCTTGCAGAGGGGAAGAGAAGGCAGAACCATGGCATCTAGGGCCTCTGAACCTCCCCCAGGACGCAGCGTGACGGCGGGCATTATCATCGTTGGAGATGAGATCCTCAAGGTGTGTCTGGGACAGAAGAGGGGGGAGGGGGGATTCTTCTGCCTTTAAGAGTCTGCTTCACATGGTGTTGAAAGAGGGTGAACCAGCGTGCGGGCCCCCTTGCTGCAATAGGGTCCTGGAGTGAGTTCAACATGGTGGAGGAAAAGTGGCCCTCATCTTTTCTGTTACTCTGTTGGAAAACTTGCAGCAAAGTCCCCACAATTTGCCAGGGTGGAGGAGGGGCTTTACAGAAATGACCACGAGTCCAGTGTGCGAAGGAGGCACAGGTGCATGTATTATTTAAGTGTTAAATCCAACCTATTGAGGAATGACCCAAGGCACTCAGCAGAGTGAATAAGTGAGATAGAAGGAAAGTACTAGAAGGGAGAAAACCCTTCTGAATGATCCAGAAGTCATGGTAGACATCAGGTTTGTACTTGTAACAGTGACCCCTATGGTTTGAGTGCCTACTAAGGCCTGGCAGTGGTCTCATTACATCACATATGTGATTTTACTAATCCTCACAACAACCCCATGGCATTGGTACTTTATTATAAATCTTAATTAGTAGATTATGAGACTAAGGCCCAGAGAAGTTGAGAAACTTATCCAAGGTAACACAGCTAGGAAGTGGAAGATGGACTCCCAACCTGATTCTCTTACTCCAGAGTCACCACTTAAACCACTAAACTCTGCAGAGCAGTAGCAGAGATGGGGTTGGAAAAGAAGATTGCATACACACCATAGCCAGACAGCCTCTAATATCCTGCAAAAGAGTTTGAACTTTATTCTGTATATGGTTGGAAACAACAGATGGCTTTTGAGCCCAAGGATGATGCAATCACAGTGACACATTAGGAAGGTTATTCAGGAGGCACCAGGCAGAGCGCTGTGGCGGGAGGCTGGGAGCCTGGCCAGGGGGCTGTTACAACTATCCAGGTGAAAGGTGCCAAGGACCTACTTGGAGGCAATAGAGTCAGAGAGAAGAGAGCAGGTGGGGAGATATTTCAGAAGTGAAGTTGACAGCATAAAGGGCCTGAGTGGCTATGGACAGTATCTGCAGATGCCACTGACAGCCAGGTATAGGGCGAAGATGCCCAGTAGGCCCTTAAAGTCAGGGGACCGAGACTGTTGGGTTGGTGAGAAAGTGGAGGAGTTGTCCACATAGAATTGATAATGGAATTAATAAGCATAGATGAGGTCAAGGTCACTGTGCAGAGATGAGGGCCCGAGATATATCATCCTTGACTCCATTCACATGGATCTCCTCATTCTTGTGCTCCATCCAGAATTCTTGACAGCCTGAGGAGGTATCCCCCAGAGAGCAGAGTGCCCCATTATCAGGCAGATGCAACTTTCTTTCTTTCTTACTTTTTTTTTAAGATTTTATTTATTGACTTTTAGAGAGAGACAGGAAGGGAGGGAGAAAGAGAGGGAGAGAAACATCGTTGCCTCTCACACTCCCCCATCCGGGAATCTGGCCAGCACCCCAGGCATGTGCCCCAGAAATCGAACCAGCGATCTTCTGGTTTTTGGTATGATGGCCAACCCACTGAGCCACACCAGTCAGGGCAAGCAGATGCAACTTCTGTCCCTGCCCCCTGTGCCCCTCATCCCACAGCATTGACACTCTCATCTTCCCCATCTCATGTTTCCCAGGGACACACTCAGGACACTAATACCTACTTCCTGTGCCGGACACTGCGCTCCCTTGGGGTCCAGGTGTGCCGAGTCTCTGTCATACCTGATGAAGTAGCCACCATTGCTGCTGAGGTCACCTCTTTTTCCAGCCGCTTCACCCATGTCCTCACAGCAGGGGGCATTGGTCCCACTCATGATGACGTGACCTTTGAGGCGGTAGCACAGGCCTTTGGGGATGAGCTCAAGCCACACCCTGAGCTGGAAGCAGCCATCAAAGCCCTAGGAAGGGAGGGCTCGGAGAAGTTGTCACTGGTGCCCTCCTCTGCCCGCCTGCACTATGGCACAGATCCTCACACTGGCCGCCCCTTCAGATTCCCACTGGTGTCGGTCCGCAATGTCTACCTCTTCCCAGGCATTCCAGAGCTGCTGCGGCGGGTGCTGGAGGGGCTGAAGGGACTGTTTCAAAACACAGCTGTTCAGTTCCACTTGCGGGAGCTGTATGTGGCAGCTGATGAGGCCTCGATTGCCCCCATCCTGGTTGAGGCTCAGGCCCACTTTGGACACAGGCTTGGCCTGGGTTCCTACCCTGACTGGAGCAGCAACTACTATCAGGTGAAGCTGACGCTGGACTCACAGGAAGAAGCACCCCTGGAGGAATGCGTGGCCTACCTGACTGCCCGTCTGCCTCAGGGATCACTGGTCCCCTACACACCCAATGCCATGGAGCAGGCCAGCGAGGCTGTATACAAACTCTCCGAGTCAGGTAGGGGCCTCCTGGGAGAGGGGCAGGTGCGTCAGACCACAGTTCTCAGGAATGCGGGAATAGGGGTACCCCCCCAGAGTGCCCAGGCAGATGCAACTTTCTTTCTTTTTTTCTTTCTGTGGGGAGGCTTCCCAAAAATCCAGGAGAAAGTAGAGGATAGCTGAGTTGATTCATTCATTCTTCCAATAAATGTTGGTTGAGTACCCACTTTCACCAGCACCGTGCTGAGGGTTGGGGAGATAGCTCAACAGAGCAGATGTATGCCCTACTCGATGGACCAGTAGTTTAACAGGAAAGGGAGGCATTAAACAGGTAATCGTGCATGAGATGTCAGCAAGAGATCAGCCTTCGACTGCAGTCAGAGAAGACTTCTCTGGGCAAGTGACATATAAGCTGTGTGATAAGGAAGATTTGGCCACACCAAGAGAGGGCATAGAAGGAATTAACAGGAGGTTTAAGGGAATGGAAGGAAACCAGGACCCAGGAGGGGAAACACTGAGATGAGGTGTGGCTAAGTGGCTGGCAGGGAGCAGACTGCAGGCCTGCTAGGCAGCATGAAGAAATCTGGACTTTATCCTAGGAATACTGTGAAGATACTGAAGGGTTTTAAACAAGGGTATTGTGACCCCACTGCCATATGTGTTTGTCTGATGGTCTCTTCGCTGCCTGTCTGGCAGGGTCTTCTCTGGGGGAAAAGGTAGCAAGTGCCCTGCAGACCATTGAGACTGCACTGGCTCGATACAGCCTCACCCAGCTCTGTGTGGGCTTCAATGGGGGCAAGGACTGCACTGCCCTCCTGCACCTCTTCCATGCAGCTGTGCAGAGGTGAGCCTATCCCTTGGAAGCAAGAGCCCAGAGATACCAGGACACCTGATCTTCCCCATCTTAGGAAGCAGGAAGGAAAGCGGGTATCTGGGTGGGGTTTTGGAGGGAGGTAGCCACAGTGACCTCTCGGTTCCATTCCCTCGCCATGTTTATTGGGCATCTGAAATATGCCTGGCCCTGGGTGCAGACATGCAAGCCACCATCCTGGACCACAGGGAGGTCCTGGTCCTATGGACGAGGGGATACCTACCTACATGAAATGGATGTGTGCTGTAGACTTGAGAGGTGAAGGATCAGAGCAGGCTTCCCAGAGGAAGCAGGTTCTGATGGATGGGAAAGACAGGAAAGGGGAAGGGGGGGAAGGTGTGCCTCCCAGGGGCCATGGAGAACAGTGCGCTGACAAGCCTGTGGCTTCTCCCCGCTCCCAGGAAGCACCCCAACACTCAAGAACCCCTCCAGATCCTATATATCCACGGCATCTCCCCTTTCCCCGAGCTGGAGCGGTTTCTACAGGACACTATCAAAAGGTACTGGGGGCCTGGCGGCCTGGGGCTCCAGGATGGGCTTGGCAGATCCCATTTGTTACCCTCAGCCCTCTTCCTTCCTCAGATACAATCTGCAGGTGCTGGAGGCTGAGGGCGACATGAAGCAGGCTCTGCGCCAGGTGCAGGCACAGCACCCCCAGCTGGAGGCCGCCCTGATGGGCACCCGCCGCACCGACCCCTACTCCTGCAGCCTCTGCCCCTTCAGCCCCACGGACCCAGGCTGGCCCTCATTCATGCGCATCAACCCACTGCTGGTAATGCAGAGTAGCACTCACTGCCCTAAGTCTCATGTGCCCTATCAGCCATTGCACCCTGGCGCTCTGAGTTGAGGACATTGGAGCCTGAGGTGTGGACGTAAGAGCCTCGTCATCTAAGGAAGGCTGTATTATTTATTCCCTCAGCCCTTTGGCCAGTATTTATCGAGCTCTGATTCAATGGCAGGCATCGTGCTTTTTATTATGGACAGAACAGTGACTTAGACCTGTGCTGTCCGATATGGTAGCCATTAGCCATTTATTTACACTCAAATCATAATTAAAATGAAATGTAAATGACTAAAAAACCCCACTGAATTGTATATCTTAAAAAGGATGAATTTTAATGGCATGTGAATTATATTCAATATATCAATTTTAAAAATTAAACACAATTCAAAGTTTAGTTCTTCAGTTGCACTAGCCACATTTCAAGTGCCTGCCTTGTTAGACAGCACAGAAAGAGAACATTTTCCTCGTCGTAGAAACTTCTACTGGACAGCTCTGACCTACACAGACATAGCCTCTCCCTGTCCTCCGGGAGCCGACATGCCAGTGGCGGGCAGATTGCGGGTGAAGAGGGCACAGGGTGAAGGTTTCTCTTTCTCATTGCTTGGCCTACACAGAGCAAGATGTACCAGCGAATCAGATAGCAGGCCCTCAGAGCAGAAGAGCCCTGAATGGACCCCTTCCCAGGCAGCAGGGGGTAGAGTGGGAGAGGGCAGTATTTGTGACTCTTCTCTGACTCTGACCTCCCAGGACTGGACCTACAGAGACATCTGGGACTTTCTGCGTCAGCTGTTTGTCCCATACTGTATCCTGTATGACCAAGGGTAAGGGTGTTGGAAGAGAATGGGTGTGGGGGAAACGTGTGGGTGCTGAGATGGGGAGAGCCACCCCACCACACACTCGCCCTCTGCTCTCCCGGCTCCAGCTACACATCCCTGGGGAGCCGGGAGAACACAGTGCGGAACCCAGCCCTGAAGTACCTGGGTCCAGGAGGACAGCCCACCTACCGTCCAGCCTACCTACTTGAGAATGAAGACGAAGAGCGGAACTCCCGCATGTGACTTGCCTACTCTAGGAGGAGTGAAGGCTGCCCTGGGTGTAACCCCTCAGTAATAAATTGTGCCTCTCCTTTCATGAGCCTGCTGCTCTGCCTGTGTCTTCCTGCTTCCAGAGGGATGGGAAAAGCAGAGTGGGCCGTGCCTTGCCGGCTCTGAGCAGGCAGTACCCACTCTGAGGGGCTGGAAGGGAGTTCTCATGGGTGATTCTGACTGAATGCCAGCTACTGAGGGTACCTGAGGTGTCTAGGCTCAGGCTGGAAGAAGGTAGCTGAGCTGCCCTGGCTGTGAAGGATGAAAGATGGAGTGGCGGGCCAGATCCCCCTCCTTCTAAACCCACCCCTCCTCCATCTCCATCATCGAGCACAGGGGCTGACTCAGCCCACTCTCCTGCCCAGAACCTTCCCTGTGTTAGACCCTGGGGCCTTTGTCCCAGTAGTCATGAGGGCTGTGGGGGTGGGAACAGTGTTGATAAAAGGCACCAGCGGCAGCTCCCACACCCTTCCTCAGAGCTGCTGCCCACATGCAGGCCCGGACACAGACCCTAACCCAGGCCCTACCTTTCTCCCATGGAGGGACCCTGCCAGACGCTGGGCTCCGAGTGCCTGTTGTAAAGATGGGCACCAGGTGGGAGGACCTGCAGCGCACCCTGAAGGAAGTTGCCTACATCCTCCTCTGCTGCTGGTGTATCAAGGAGCTACTGGATTGATGGCAGCAGAGAACTGCCTCCCCACCAGCAGCACAGCTGGCATCGCCCAGGTGAGCAGAGTAGGGTAAACAGACAGGAGGCGTGGCTACAGCTTCTGTGGAAGAGCCTGCCTCTCAGCTTTCTATTTTTCTTAGTGCTCAGCCCAAACCCCATCCAGATGCCTGCGGCCAGCTGCGCTTGACCAAGAATGGGCCACAAACAAGTGAAGTTCGGATCCTGCTTGGACTCGGTGCCCTCTGTCAGACCTGCCTCATTTCTGGGCCTCCACTCCCAGCCCCCACCTCCGGTGGGCCTCCGGTGGGTGGGGCCTTGGCCTGCTGGCCAGATCCCCAGTAAAACTGCCACAGGATCTGGCACTCCTCCAAGCCTGGCACAGTGAGCCCACCAGCCCAGGGGGCTGATCTTATATCCTCTTAGTGCCAGGAACGGGCTGCCCCCTAATATCTCTGAGAATCCCTGAACTATGTATACAATAAATAGGACTTGAAGCTGAAAGTTCTGTGTCCAAAGGGGAATCAGAAAAAGGCAGCACTGGAAGGGTGTTGAAGCCAGTGTGCTAACCAGGGAGGGAAGGAGGTTGTCCTGGGTGGAACTGAGACCGAAAGTCAGGTTTCCTGACTCACTGGTGCCTGAGAAGGGAGGGTGGAAAGGCCGGGCTCCTCCCAACTTGTGGGTAGGGAGGGGTCCAGCTTAGGTGGGGTCTTTTATGAGGCCCTGTGCAGTAGGATGAGAACACAAATAAGGGACCTAGTCTAGCCAGCTCCTGCCTCTGAGGATCTTGGGGCAAGCTCTGCGCTGGTGCTAGTCCCCAGCTCACGGAGGGGGTGAGGCCCTGCTCCTCCAGTGCACAGTGCTGCAAGAAAGAGGCACCTATGTGGCCACACAAGTCCCTCAGGCTTATCACAGGACACAGCCAGAAGGAACAGAATCAACTCTTTACTTCCCCCTGGCAGTCACCAACAACTGTTTTCCTTGAATTACCCCCAGTGGTAGGTACCCATGAGCCATTTACACTGTCTTGCACATGCTGCCTCATGCTTACCGACATTGCCACTCATAGCCCACTACAACCTCAGAGCCAGCCATAGGGCCGGGGATCTCTACCCATCATTTCCTGGTCCTGCTTGGGGCTCAGTTACTGGCCCCCTCTCTCTCCTGGGTTATGGGCCTGGAGATGGTGTATGAGGACTTCCTCTCACTCCCAGGGACCAGCTATTCCTCAGCCTTCTTCTTAGTTAACTCTTTCTCTGGGATTATTTTATTTTTATTTTTGTAAAGTTAACATATGCCTAGAGTAAAGATTCTGATAGTAAAAAGTAAAGCTCCCTCCTACACCTAACCTCCAGCTCTCCTCCCTAGAGGTAACCATGGTTACCAGTTTCTTGGAGAGAATTATAGAAATAGTCTATGCATATACTGCATATTCATTCACTTAACAAATATTAAGCATCTACTCTATACCAATCTGGGTGCTTTGAATACAGTAATGAACAAAAGATATCCCTGTATTTGTGGAGCTTACATTCTGATGGGTGGATACAGAAAATAAAATGTAAAAAGTTTAGAGATGTTATTAGGTGATAGCTACTATGGAAAAAGGGAAAAGTTGAACTGGGGACGTGAGTGGAGGCAGGTCCCAGAAGACCTAGTAAAACCATGGTAAGAACTTGCGACTTTAGGAGGAGTTATTGCAGGGTATTGAGCATGAACTGATTTTTTATTTAAAAGGCTCTCACTGGCTGCTGTGTTGAAAATAGACTTAGTAGGAGCAAGGGTAGCATAGGCGAGACCTATTAGGAGGTAATGGGCACGATCCTGGCCAGAGATGTTGGTGCCTCAGAGCAGGTTTACAGTAATAGCAGTGGTGAGAAGGGGCTGGGTTCTGCATGTGCTTATTCTTTTAGTTGATAGTATACTCTACACATGGTTCTGTACCTTGCTTTCTTCCCTTAACATGCCTCGTGCAGGATTCCACATCAGTACATTTAAAGCCTGCCCATTCTTTTCTATGGCAGTATAGTACTCCAAGTCAAGATTATTTCTTATCCCTGGCAGTTCAGCACCCTCTTTAGGCATCCAGAAAATGCAGGTCATTTCTCTTGCCTGGTCCCTTCAGAGACCTACCCTTGCCCCAGGGCACATAAGTGAGAAGGGGTAAGGTCCTGAATCCAACCAGAGAGAGGTGAGTATAGAGGTAGACACAGAATTTATCTTCCCACCTGAATCTGGGGCTTATAACCTGTTCCCTTCCTGGCCAGCTCCAGGCCTTCCCTGGCCTTCTGCCTCCTTTTCTTTTCTTAGGCCCCACTCCCACCACGCTGAGCAGTGCCTGGAGGTGGATCCTGGAGTCTGAAAGTTATGAGCACAAGGACGTTGGCCAAGGGAGGGGAGGTCTGCCAAAGACCACTGGCGGAGTGGTAGGTGGAGGGAGTCAGGGCCCAGGGCTATGGCCTGTGGTGAGGAGCTGAGGGAGAAGATTAGAGACTTCCAGTGGGCCCAGGTGGAGTGTCAGAGCTGAAAAGACAGCCCTGAATGTGGAAAGACTGAGAGGTATGGGGAAAATACCAAAAAGCTCATATACCATTCTGAGAGCCCTTTTCATACTACAAAGTGCTTTGAGCCTTACAAAAGTCCACTTCAAAAGTAGACAGAACAAAGATAATTATCCTGTTTTTAACAGTGAAGAAAACAGGCCCAGAGAGTTAAGGGGACCTATCCAAAGTCGTACCCACAGCACACTCTGGTATGGAAGTTATTTAGTAAATCCAGATGTTCTCATCTCAAATTCAGGGCTTCTCTCAATTAGCCTGCCCTCTTCTGAACTGGTGCTGGGGATGGTGGCCTAGGTGGCCTGAGAGGCAGGACCAGGCCAGCAAAAGTATGGAAGGGACTGCCACCCACCCTCATTCTGCACCCACTCCATGCTCTCCCACTCCATGCTCTTCCACCTGAACCCTAAGCTCCCCTTGTTCTTGGTTTCTCAAGCTCATTTGGGGGCTCCAGCTTCCCCATTTTTACCTAACCCACACAGGCCAGGGTATGGCAAACTCCCCACCCCCCCATACAAGGAAAAAAGACACAGCGGCTCCCCTGCAATGTTCTCTTTGCAATTAGAGTAAGCCCAGGTTTTGAGCGTCCGACCTACTCTCTCAGAAACTTGCTAGAGAGTTGCCTGGAGAGGGCAGGGGGCGCTGTAGTGAGGCAACGGTAAAGGGAAGCAGAATGCCAAAATAGTGATGGGTAAGATCTCACGTACCCCTCTGCTCCCTGGGGCCCTCTAGTGGCCACAAGGGGTAGGGGAATGGGTGGGGTAAAATGGTGAATGAAACAAGGCAGAGCGGGAAGCGACCCCCACGGACGACCACCTTAAGGAGGAGGAGCGGCCTGACACCAGGATTCCAAGCTGATTTCCTAGGCTGTAAGACCCTCAGTGGTCTACAAAAAGCAGGTGGAGAGGGGTCATAGCGAAGTAGTCTGAGGAGCCACGTGCAATAAACTGGATATTACAGTAATGTCTTGGGAGGGTTCCACGATTTCTCAGCAAGGCCATTGTAAAAGGGAATGTGGCTGTCATTTTACCAGCACCAGAGAGCAGACCCCCAAAAGCATAGGCCCTTATTTCTGTCCCTATTTGCATTTCGTTTTCATGAGTTATTTCCCCTTCAAAGGGCATTAGTCGCCAGCCTCTTTCTCAGTTACTCCCAGCTGATGCTTTGTACTCCAGACTCTCGGGAACATACCCATTCTCTAGGTCATTCTGTGGACGCTCTGACCTCCAGCTAACCCTTCCATATTTCGCCTTCGACTCTTTACTTATTCCAGCTTCAAGGCTGAGCCGCACTCTTAGGTGGGTTCCAGGAACCCGGGAACTTGCGCCGCCTGGTGGCTGGCTAGAGGGACACTGAGAGCAGAGGGGTCTGATTAGCCGTCTCTGGGACATGGAGTTTTGGAAAATGTTCCCCCGAGCTTCCTGAAGCTAAATTTATCTCCCCTGGCCCTGGGGGGCGCAGAGATCCCAGCGATGATTAGCGCTGTGCTACAGCCCGCTCCGGCGGAGAGAGGCCCGGAATAGGCGCAGAGTTATAAATAGTGCCGCCCGCAGGTGTGGGGGGAGTCGGCGGGAGGGGGGCAACCCTTGCAGCCACGGCCCCTTCAGGTGGGTTGGGCGGTCGCGGTGGGGGCGCCGGGGGGCGGCGGGCGGGGGTGGGGTGGGGTGGGGCTGCGGTCTAAGTGCCCCCAGCGGTTTCCTGGGCGGCGGGTTTTTCGAGGGAAGCGGAGGCAGCCGGGGGAAGGGGGGCAGCAGGGAAGAGGTGGGCGCCTGGTGCAGGCTGACACTCCACTTGTAACTCGGCCCCCCACATTCCAGAACAGGCCCCCAGACCCACTCACTCAGGACCCCGCCCAGGCAGAACCCGGCCTTTTCTCCCGCCAGAAGCCCTCTCTTATCCATTCTCTTCAAGCATCTAAATCCTCTGCGGATGCCCTTTGGAGCACGTGGCCCAACCAGCCCTCACTCAGATTCGCTGCCCCCGGCCAGCCCCAGTTATCAGTCCTCCCTGGGAGGGTTGACTTCCAGCCGGGGCTTTCATCCTTCTCTTTGATCAAACACTTCACTCTCCGGGTATTTACCCACCCTGCTACTTTCCCCTCCAAATTAAGGTTTAGTTGGTCGCCTGAAGATGTAAGTTAGAACGTGCGTAACTGGGACGCTCCCCTATCCCCAGGAGGCCCCTGCAGGCCAGACACCTGCCCTCAGTTCCCAGTTCCAGTCTGGGCCTGGGGGCGGAGTGGGGGTGGTGGCAGGCCCCTGGGGCCCAGCCTGGGTGTCGTGGGAGGGGGCGGGGCCCCCAGTCAGCATTTCTCGGCCGCAGCTGTCTCGGTGGTTTGGCCCAGAGTTGGGGGGTAGGAGGGAATTTCAAGTCGGGGTTCCCCCCTTCGACCTCTGAGCGAGGAAGGGAGATGTGTGGACCAGCATAAGGGAAACGTGGGAGAGGATCACCGAAGAACTGTGAGGAGGTTCCAGGACTGTCGAGAATCAAGTGGGGAATAACATTTCGGCCGCCGAAAGATCCAAGTTGGGTCCAGTAAGACGTCGGACGCTATCCCCAAAGATGACAGGGAGAGCCTTAGGCATTGGGCACTGTTCTCTTATCTGTACCTAAAGTCTACTGCCAAGAAAGGCACCCGCCCTTCTATTGCCTCTGGAGGCTCTAGTTCTGCCCTCCCTAGGGCACTCTCCCGCCCTCCTTTCCTTCAACCATGCCCCTCTTCCCCGAAGTAGCCCCCTCTCCATTTCACTGGTGCATCTGGCACCACTGTCTTGCCCCTAGGCACTGCTGTCCCCCGACTAGCACCACCCCATGGCTGGAAACGGGAGGGAAAAACCCTGGCCTGGACTCCACCGGCTCCGGGCCCTCACCAACCGGGATCTGACCGGCGGGGCCAGGAAGAAAACCCGGAGTAGTGACCAACCTTGGGACCCAAGGGGGATAGGGACGACAGGAAAACCCGGAGCGGATTACCCTAGCGGAAGCATCCCATGCCTGCTGCTACCCCCTCCTTCCTATAGCCCCCCCCCCAATTCTCCAGTGAGATAATGTCTGGGGTGGGGGGCTGTTTAGTTTGGCCTGGGCCCTCAGGGGCGCCTCACACTTTCCGCCCCTGGCTGGGACGCAGGGCAGCGGCCCCGAGGCTGAGTCACGGCCCGAGAGAGGAGAGGGAGGGACCGGGACTCCGTCCCTCCCCCAGCTCGGGGATCCCGGGTCAGCCCGGGTGAGGGCCAGGGCCACCCTGGCACCGCCCATTGTGGTCCAACAGGTTGAGCTGGTGTCCCGCAGAGCCACCTGCTGGAAAGGGAGGGAGCCCCCCTGCGGAGGGGGTTGGGGAAGAGAAAGCGAGTCCCACCCAGTTCGGCTGCTGGTAGCAGAACCTGGCTGGAGGTGTCCAAATTTGACTCAGTTTTACACTAATGGGAGGGGCTCTTTGGGGTATGTAGCACTGCAGGCCCAATTGGAAGCGTCCCTCATAGGATACCTTTTTCAGTTGGGGGGCACTGAAATTCGTATCTTCGTCCTTTCCAAACCCACACCTCTTAAAACACCCAGGTTCCCCTCCCCATCTGAGTCTCAGCGTATCCCAATCAAAAAGTCCATTCTTCTCGGAGACTCAGTTTCTCCACTTCAGGAACCGGTGAGTTGGAGGCGGGGAGCAGGAGCGAGCGCGCCTCCGCCTCCCCCTCCCCCTTTGGGATCCCAGGCCCTCCCCTCTGACAATGCCAAGGCCGCAGCAGCAACGGCTGGAGCGTAGAGGCTGCTTGCCCAGGGCGCCGATCCCTCCCCGCAGGGCGCCGTCACGCGTGGGGAGGGACGAAGGGTGCTCGCAGCTCAACTCCCCCGCTCCCTCTGAGGGGGGTGGGATGGGGCGAAGGGGCTGGAGCCGAGGGCCTGGTGGCTCCCCCTCCCCCTACCTCCCGGGGCCCTGACCTGATTATAGCCCCTCACGGGACCCCCCCTCGTCAGTCCCCTAAGTCCCCGCCTCACCCCCACCTAGCCTATCTTTCATCTCTCGTACCCTTCCCTCCTGAAGTGCTGATCCTACAGAAGCCCCTCTTGGAGGAATGGGAGCCCTTGATGGGGGTGCTCAGTTCTCCGGCCGCTGCGGACACTACCCACTCCCCCTTCCCCTCCTCCAGCTTTCAGACCAGCCTCTCCGCTCCGTCCCCGCCCTAGCTGAACGCAAGGCAGGACCCAGTTGAGATGGGCAGGTGTTAAGGCCAATGGACAGACAGGGCGGAGGAGTGCCCGGGGCTGGGAGGAACAGCGGCAGAGGGCTGGATAGGGGTCCGGGGCGGAGCTCGAGTTAAGGTGGACTGCGAGAGATGGGGGCTAGAGAAGAGAGATAGGGGCTAGAGAAGAGAGAAGGGGAGAGAGAGAGAGAGACAAGACAGACAGACACGGGGGGGAGGGACTCCCGCGACAGGTGAAGGGAAAAAGAGAGAGAAGGAAAAAGGGTGGGGAAAGAGGAGGGTAGGAAAGCCTCGGAGAGCAAAGTAAGAGCTTGGACGAAGGGAGCGAAAAAGGAGGGAGGGACCCATCTGCGCCCTGCCGGGACTGGCTGGACCAAGGGGTTGAAGTTTATGTCCTTATTGGGTGGAGGGAGGGGGGCCTGGGGGGGCGGGTGAAAAACCAGGAAGTGACAGAGGGTGTTGCTAAGGGTTGAGGGGGGAGTTTGGGGGGTGGCAGGGGGCGGGGGGAGGGAGGGGAGGGATGGGGGGAAAGCAAGCAGGAGGACAGGTGAGACAGCAGGACAGGTGAGGCGGGCCCTGAGGGGGGGGGCGGGTGGGAGCCAGGTGAATGTACGGTTCTCGCGGCCGAGGGGGGGGCGGGCGGCAGGAGGAGGCAGAGGGCTGCGGAGGAGGAGCCCCCCAGCAGAGAGCGGCGAGCGACTGACCGCGGCCTTCTGACCAGGACCGGAGCAGGGCCCCAAGCCCCCGGGCCTGGCGGGGGACACACTTCTCCCCACGCACTGTGCCTCAGCAGCTCCAGCCAGCGGACTCAACGGCGGAGAGGTAAGTGTACCCCACTTTTGTCTCCTGCCTCGGGGTCCCCCAGACCCCCGAGTACCGCAGTGCCCTTCGTCCGTCCTGTAAGTAGGACCCCCCCCACACACATGCATGCAGACTAGGTTCCCACCACTCCCCTTCCCAGTGTCTTCCCAATATCCCGGCTTTTTGGAATTGATTTTAACTGGGAGGAAAGGTAGAGAAGGAACTGCGGCCGCTCCCAACCTGGGGCGGAGGGTCCCCAGAAACTTTCTCTGCACTTCAGGGATCCCGCAGACTGGCGGCTCCGGGATGCCGAGAGGGCCAGGCGGCGCTGAGCGCTCCCCCAGTCCCCTTCGTGACTTTAGGGGTAGACCCCCGACCCCACTGAGTTGAGGAAATGGAAAGGCTGTCGGACTCTAACTAGGACAACGCGCTCCCCCCCCCCGCGCCCCCTGGCGCTGTGGGTTGGACCCAAGCCAGTTTCAAGGCGGGTGGGGGGAGCGCAGGAGGAGCCGCGGCCGGGGGGAAAGTTACCAGCTAGACTATTCGGTTTCTTGCGCTTCCAGAGCCGCGCTCTCTTTGGTAGTGGGGCTCAGCGACAACCTCTGAGCGACACAGAACAACCCCTCTCTCCGCCGTCCCTCAATTCCACTCCCTTCCTCAGGCTCTAGTCCCGCCGCCACCTTTTCAAAGCCATCTCATGCCCTAGAACCCAAGGGTGAGGGTGGGTGACTAGGAAGCATTCTGCCTGCCACTCGCACCCCCACCGGCTCCGGCGCACCTGCCCCTACCCAGAATGGGGGTCGCTACCGTATTGTAGAGCCTACAGTAAGCGCTACTGGGAGAGGGCTGCCATGCAGAGGAGTTGGGGGGCGCTGCTTTCCAATTCCAGCTTTCTTTCCTCTCACCCCACCCCAAGTCAGCAAGCGACGTGTCCCGGCTAGAGGGGGGGAGGGTTGGCGGGAGTGGGGGAGCGGCGTGGGCAGCGGGTTGTGCCCGGACACGTGCTTGCCCAGGCGCCCCGGCCCCGCTGGTGTTTGGAGAGAGGGCGGGTCCCCTGCCCCCCGCCCGCACAACCCCCACGTATCAAAGGGCGGCTGAGACGTGGTGAGACCTCGGGGCGCCCTGTGGGGGGGCGGGGAGCCTGGGTCCGGAGCAGGGGAGGGGCAGAGGCGCTGGTGCTAGCTGACCCACAGGAAACGAGCACTGCTGACCTAGTTTGGGACACCGGAAGTGGGTGCTGGAGAGAGGGGGAGACCAGCAGGCTGTCCTGGCTTCCGGGCCAGGTGGAGGGCGTTCTTGAATTGACCCCCACCCTAATGCCTTAGAGACCCTTAGCTGCAGCTGAGAATGGGAATGAGTCAGCGCAGCTATTTCCCCTTCCCCCAACTTACTGCTTGAGGAGGGAGAGTTTATCAGGGGCAGGGGCAGCCAGATTGGGCAGTGATGGGTTAAACCAGGATGGGAACTCTCTGTTCCCTGAGGATGTGTGTGTGTGGGGGGGTGAGGCCTGGAGGATTATGGGGTTGCCTTGTGCTCCCCCACACACTCCAACTGGTTTGGTCACCCCTGTACCTGCCTGGCACTGCTGGAAGAGCTGGCACGGAGTGGGCATCAGGTTGGGAGGGAAGAGTGGGCACAAGGAGTGTCGTGCTGGTCTGGGGAGGGACATATTTGTAACTGAGCTTGGGAGGTAGTTAGTGTTCCTCCTCAGTGGTGCCTGGGAAGAAGGGCAGGGGGCTCCCTCTGGAGCAGCTGATGAAACAAGAAGAAATCTCTGTCACTGCCTCCTGTCCCTGGCCCCCGGGACCCCAGCTTCCCCAGCGTGCCTCTGTTACATGGTTGCTGTGGGCACGATGCAACCTACTGGCACCCCCAGACACTGTCCCCTCCCTTGGGTACCACACCCCCCAGCCTTAGCGCAAGGGTCAGGAAAGGGTTAATGCCAACACAGAGGGGCTCTGGGGAAGAAAGAAGGCAGTGCCCACTAGGCTCAGGTGTCAAGGAGTGAGGCCTTCTCTAATGGAGCACTCATCACTACTGGCTCTGGCTGATGTGCACCCCAGTGTGTGGGACAGGTGCTGACCTCTTCTCCCTTCCCTGTGGTGCCCCCTGGCACTCAGGGCCCCCAGCTCCTCCTTGGCCTAGTGCCCGCCCCAGGAGGGCGCGGCGGGCAGCGGGGGCTGGGCTAACAATGCACCATCGGGCCCTTTGTGTGCTTGCACTTGGCACCCTGGGGAAGGATGGGGGAGGGCGGCCCAGCAGGCATGGGGGACGGAGTGCCCCTGAGGGGACAGTGAAGGCTGGAGGAGAGAAGCAGAGAATGAAAGCAGGTGGAGAGGAAAGGGAAGTAGGTCAGATAGGGTGCTAGCCCCCCATTCCAAGCCAAGGCTAAAAGAAGCAGCCTCTGATTCTATGGCAGCCCAGGTGGCATTATGCTGCCTGAGGCACAGCCAAGGACTGGGCATTTGGGGTCAGAAGTCACTGCCTAGGGGACTCTTGAGATAGAAGAGGCCTGGCCTGGTACTGCCTCCTTCTTGGTGGCTGAAAGACCCAGTTCTGGCCCAAGGCCGAGGCCCGAGATGGGTGGTGAATGGACTCCAGGCAAGGCACTGCCCTCTAATAGAAGCCTCTAGGCCTACTTCAGGGCTTCCTGCCTCTGGCCTGCTTGGTTCCCTGACCTTCTGAGAGTTAGGACTGCTCTGCCACCAGGCCTTGTGGCCTATGCCTGTTTTGGACTAGGACCGAAGAGGAGGGTGAGGGAGGAAGGTGGGGACGGATAGGACCCTGGCATGGGGTGTGCCTGCCCTGGCCTCTTCCCCCTCCTTCTGCTGAGTAAACTCGTGAGTAAACTTGACGTTTTGCCCGGACAGTTTGAAGTTGCCTCGCGGCCCCCCCCACCCCCAGTCCTGCCAACACACAGGCGGCCAGGCGCCAAAGCGGGCCTGGGGGACTGGGGGGAAGGGGTTAGGACTACTGTAGTCCACCGTCAAGGGCTTCAGAGGATCAAGAAAGACCCCACCACCCAGCCAGACTCAGGTCTTGGCTGGGGCCCGTAGCATCTGTCTTAGAGTCTTGGGAAGCCCAAGCACAGTGGCCTCAAAGCAGAGCCTCTACCCACTTCTGGCCTCCACTCCCACTAAGGAAAGGCACCCAGCTGCCACCTGGCCCTGAGTTCCCACCTTTAATGTTCACAGGCTTCCTGGCACAGGGGAAGCTCCCCTTAGCAAATACCACAGGGGGACCAGAGAACTGCCCGCTTCATTCTGTCCCACAGCCTGAGGTGGGTGAAAGGTTGGTGGCCTTGGCATCTCAGCCCTCTCTTTGATGAAGCCTCCCAGCTGCCATGGTCCCCGCTCTGGAGGACAGTGCTCTCATTTGCCAGTGCAATTCCTTGACTTCACACCTGGGCCTGACTCCACACGTACTTCACTCCACTGAACTCCCTTCGGGCCTGGCCCGATCTCCCCAGCCCCTTCCTCTGCCTGCCGGCTTCCCCGAAACAGGTCGGCCTTCAGAACTCCCTGGCCAGAACATACCTGTGCCAGACCCAAGGGTTAGGGCGCCCCAAACAAAAAAGGGCTGGTAGCAGGCAGACTGAACCAGTGACCCCCTACACACACCATTTTGCTATCACTTGATGTCACTAATTCCTCTTATGCTTCCCCAGGCCACCAGAATGGCAGGGGAAAATGCCTTCCCAGTCCCTGCCAGGCCTCCGAGTGGGACTCCACCAGGCCCTTGCTTTAGACCTCATGTCTCTGGCTTTGGTTTCCTTCCTGTTTCCACTGCCACCCCCCCACTCCTCCCCACCCTTATGCCCCTTTCAACAGACATCCTCTCTTCCTTCCTTCCTCCTTTCCTCCCCCTTTGCCTGGGAGCAGGGGTCCTCTCCCTCCACTATGGGCCTCTTAGCCTGTTACCTCTTCTAAACATAATCCCCTTGGAGATTTGTGACCAGATCCTGTGCTTGGCCCTCCCCACCCCATTATAAGGCCCTGGGAAGAGAAGAGCTAGCACACGGCTTCTCAAGGGAACTACAACTCCCAAGGTACATGCACACTGTAGTGCACACTGGGAGTTGTAGTCCTTGATCTCTCGATTTGGTTAAGTCTGGAAATGTTTCTGCATGGGAGTAAAAGCCAGGATTGGGATGAATTGGATCATGGGTACCCTCTGCATCCACCCCCCACCCCCAACCTGGTTCTTGTCATCCTGTTCCCCTGTGATACCAGGTGCCCATGATTGACATCCATCTCACCTGCTGAGACATGCTACCCATTGTCACCTTAGGGCCCCACCCAAGGGATCCCCACACCCTGCCCTGCTGCCCCTGGCAGGGGTGAAATTGAGGGGCCCCATGGACTCCTTCCCTGTCCCCTGCCCTCTAGGCTTGTTCCCTCCTTTATGGGGATCAAAGGGCAGGCAGCAGCCCCACCCCACTCCCTCTTAGCCTTCTGGCATTAAGGCTTTCAGGAATCACAGAGACCTTGGTGCCCAAGCAAATGCTCAGGCAAGGGGAATGCTGGGAGGCTGGTGCCTGGTGGCAGGGAGAGACGCTGGGCCCTACCCCGGGGGAGTGGAGCCTTCAATAACTGTTCATGAGGCTGACTGTAGCCCCCTGGGCTGTCTTTGTACAGGTCCTGACCCACGTGCTGCCTCTTGAGGAGATGGCTTGAGAGCAGGGTCTTGGGCCTTATCTGTAGGACCTAGGGGCCTAGGCTCGCCTGGCTGGCACCAAAGCACAGGGGTGACCCTCCCCCACCCCAGGCCCACAGTTGGCATGGGGCACTGGGAGCAGGGGGGTAGGAGGGAGAGAGGGCACGACTGCCAGCATCCTGGTGGGTAGGTGCCAACCGGGACGGGAGCTGGTGAGGGGCAGCAGGCCAGCGGCATTGAGCCAGCAGCTGTTGGGGGGAAAGGGGAAGGGATATTTCGGGGGGCATTTCTGTGGTTTCTCCCAGACCAACAGGATTTGGGATGGCCTAGGGTTTGGGGGACACTAGGATACCACTCACTCCAGGAATAAGAGCCCTCTGAAGTTGTCGAAGTGGGACTTTGTGGCCTACCCATCTCTGGGCTCAGAGCCCTCCTGAGTTGCCCCTCAGGCCCAGGCGGGTCCCACCCAACCGGCCAGGGTGGCAGCAGCTTGCTTGCGCAAGGGGTGGGGCTAGGCGTGCTTCCCAGCAGATGCCCCCTCTCAGCTTCTTCCTCTTTCGGTGCCCACAGCTCCCCCCATCTGCCCACCCCCCTCAGGCCAGTTCTGTCCCCCTGATCCCCTTGGCCACTGGGGGCTGGCACAAGTGCTGCCCCCTGGCCTGGTTGGCAGGGGCTGGCGCCAGAGCAAAGAACTGTGGTATGTGAGTGGGTTTGGGGTGAGGCATGGGGAGGGCGGGGTGCTGCCTTGCCCAGCCCCTAAGGGCCCCAGCCCAGTATAGGGTGGGGAGAATTCGGCCAGCTCCCAAGGGGGCTGAGAGGCCTACTGGGGTCTGGAGGGCTTCCTTGTGGTCCCCTATCACACCACATGCCCTGAGGGGCTGGGACCTGGGCACCTGTCACCCTTGGCACTGACCGTCCAAGGTTCCCCTCCTCCCTCACTGCCGCCTTCTGTCCCCTCCCCTCCCTTCTTCCTTCTCCCCAGTCCCACCTCCAGCAGCCTCTCCCATTGCTCCTCCTCACCTCTGTCCTCCTGGACTGTCCTAGCTCCTACCTTTCCTCCTGCTCACCTTTTTCCCCTTTTAGGACTAGGGACAGGCAGGGGTAGGTACAGCTGGGGCTCTGGGCACCACAGGCAGAAACTCTAGGCGGTCTCCCACGCTACCAGCCCTCTGGTAACCCCTCCCTCCAAGCTGGGGGGAGGGGGGATAGCACCCCAGGGTTAAGGCTGTAGGGGGGAGGGGCTGGACCAGGTCGTGGGCGGCCCCTTTGAAGGAGGGAGCTGGAGCGGGGAACAGCCACCCTACCTACCCCCAGCCTGGCCCTCCTTCACCCCTCCCAAGCTGCTCCCCCCAGGGGCCAAGAGGAGTCGGTTGCCGGCAAGGCCCCTCGGCATTCAGGTGAGTAGGCTCTGCTCTGCCTTGGGAGGTCAGGCCCTAGGGGAGGCTCGGAGGCCTAGAATTGGACAAGGGTCAGAGAGGGACTGAAAAATAGGCTAGGAAGAGGGTGTCCAGACTTCTCTGGGGAGTTCAGGGAGCCGAGGTTCTGAGGAGGTGGAGTGTGGGGAAGCGTCAGTGTCTTAGGGACAGGCCCAAGAGGACAGGGGAGCAGAAGAGGGGCCTGCAAGAGCCTCGGGAGTGCTGGGCCGGGACAGGAGGCCGGACAGGCTGGCAGGGAGCCGGGCTCCGGGGATCGAGCTGGGGTGTCCTCTGGGGCTGGGGGGCTCAGGTTTCTGCTGTCGGCTTGGCGGGTGTGGGGTTACCAGCCGGCTCAGTTACCCAGCCAGAGACACTAGGCTGGGGGGAGGGGGTGGGCACAGGGCAGACCCTGGCACCTTGTGCCATCTCCTAAGGCCATAAGAGGAGCTGGCACTCCCTAGCAGACCCTGCTGGGATCCCTGATGGCTGGGGTCTGTCCTAGTGCATAGTGGCCTGGCTCGGGGTGGGCACCTTCTGGGGAAAGTCCAGCAGCTTCAGCGCTGGAAACTCTGACGGGCAGAGAGGCCTAGGTTGTCCTCCCCACCCCACCCCACACATCCGCTTTCACTGTACCCCTCCACCCATCCTCCTCGACTGGCCCCCCAATTTTGGTCCTGTGCTTCATCCAGAAGGGAGGCACAGGTGCCCTAGATGCGGCCACCCCATGGCAAGGCCAGGCCAGGCCTCGGCAGCAAGCTGAGCTCCTTGATTTAATTCCTCTGCCCCTCTCTACACTGAGCCTGCCTGGGAAGAGGAGCAAATATCCTTGGAGTAGGGCAAACTAGAGAAAGTGGGAAAGACCAGAAAGAGAGAACTGAAAGGGAAAAGGAGAGGCAGAGATGGTTTCTAGGAGGACTCTGGACATAGATGTGGTAGAGGAGGCAGGAGCCAGGCAACGGCCAAAGGAAGGAAAGCCGAGGATGAGTGGCGGAGAGGGGACAAGGGTCAGAGAAGACACTAAGGGGACAGAAGAGGAAGCCAAGAAAAGGGACCAAGAGTGGAGAATGGTTGATGGGCAGGGGTCCCCCGAGATAAAGGGGAGAAGGCTGGAAAAGAGAAAGATGCCCCCATTCCCTCCTCCGCCATCTTTTCTCTCCATCATAGCTCCCTGATGCAGGCTGAGAGGCTGAGGGCCAGGGCTGGTGTCACAGGAAAGAAAATGTGGGGAAACGCTGAGGTCTCCCTCATATCAGGAGGTGAAGCACCGGGAATAGGGATTTTGAGGCAGGAGAGGCTTAACCCCCACGGCACCGGGAAGCAGCCAGCTCCCCTTGCCTCCTTCCCCCTTCGTGGCTTGCGGTCTCTCTTCCCCGCCTAGGCCCCCAGGAAGTGTGAGTGCTGGGGGTGGTGAGGTTAGGAGGGGGAAGCGGCATATGGGGGATGGGGAAGTCATGCACTCACTTTGGAGGGGCTAGGATGGGGAGAGGAGGGCTCTGTAACCGCCTGGTCATCCCTAGGCAGAGTGCCTGTCCTTCGAAGCCCTTCCAACACACCAGGGCAGTCGCCTCAGCCCTTCGCCCCCGCCTTCCCAACCAGGCAGTCCAGATGGCTTCAGCCCCCGGGTCCCAGAGGCCCTGAGGGGTGGGAGAGGCTGGGGAACTAGGGTTCCTGGGTCCCTGAGGACTTTGGACCAGCTGTCCTGTTTCCCCAGCCCTCTGATCCAGCCACAGGCCAAAGCCCTGCCTTCGTGCAAACTTAGTTCCAAAAAAACAGGAAGAGAACCTGAGGCTAGAGTTGGGGTGGGAGTGGAGGGATAGCATGGAGAAAGAAGTGAGGGGGAGGGGCGGCTGGCCAAGGTGCCCTGGCACCAGGAAGAGCCGCAGGTCTCCATCACCCCTGACAGGAGGATGTCACAGCCTGGACCTCATGCTCCCTCACCCCAAGCTGCTGCACCTGGAGAATCCTAGCCAAGATATTCTCAGGCTCCCTGGCAGAGCCTGCAGGGGGGTGGGGGGACGCCTTGGAGCCTGGGGTGGGGGGGCGCTCGGTGTGCCTGTGTCTCAGGCCCATATCTATTTTCTCCACTGCTAATCCTGATTCCGCCTGCTGCCCCCCACACTAAGCCTCACTCCCCTAATCCCCAGGGTGTAGGGAAGGGGGGCCAGCTTTACTCAGCTGCCCTGTTCAGGGCCTCGTATCCCTGCTCTTCAGCTAACTCAAGCCAGCAGTGTTGGCCTTGGTGCCCCCTGCACTGGACACTGGCTGAGGTCAGCCCTGGAAAGAGTTTTGACCTCCTTTTCCTTGTCAAGCTAGGGCCACTGCCCTCTACCTTTTGGTTCTTGGTGGTGGACACGCAGGCATGCAGGCGTCATTGGGCATTGCGGGGTAGTTGACAGGGGCTCCCACCTTTGCTTCATCCCACCTTCCTCATCCCAAAGTCCTCTCACTACCAACCAACGATGGGGCAGGCTTGACTCAGGGCCCAGTTTCAAGAGAGCTGCCCACTGGCTTGGCCGGTCTAGCAGGCCCGACAGTGAGGGGAGCCTGGGGGGGTGGCGGGCAGGGGGGGTGATGGGGCGGGGCCCCTGTTCTTCCCCCTACCAGGCAAACAGACCTCGCCTGGTGCCCTGGCATAGCTGCCCCCCCAACCACCACACACACCCATGCCCACAAGGTCTTAGCAAGAGGGGGCATGCCAGACTGGGTGGGGATGGGCCGCCCTCATGGGGCGTCAGGGGGCTGGGCCCTCTGGGATGCGAGGTGGGAAGGGTGCCCAAGGTGGGGTGGGGTGGGGTGGGCATCCTGGCACTAGTGCCCCACCCTGGCAGAAAGAAGGGGGAGGCCTCCACCCCACCCACCCCTTCCAGATGATGGGGCTAGGAGTGCCCCCTTGGCCTGGTTGGCACCAGTATAGTTCCAGGTGGCACCTAAGTTGGCATGGGTGCCAGAGCCCTGGGTAAGGGCTGGGGGAGTTTCCCAGAAGCTAGGGAACTGTGCGAATACCCGCCCTTCCCACATGTGTCCTCTGCCTCTCCTCTCCTTCACTGCTGCCTGGTGGCCATGGGCATTGGAGTTGGACCTAAGGGGTTAAATACCCACCCTTGCCCAAGCCCTTGTGAGTTGTGTGGTGAACCAGCCTGAGTCTCTGACCTGACAGCAGGGTCAGCCACTCAGGGACCCTGCCACAACAAATTGCCATGGAGATTGGCCCTGGGGTGGGAGAAAGGCAGGAGGCTTAGCAACAGGAATGGGTGGGGTGGGGAGGGAAGGAGGGAGAGGATGGGGTAAGCCATGTGCCTTTGGTGTCTAGCTCCTGGCCAATGGACAGTGAGGACAGGCTTGACTCGGGGCCCATCCCCCCTTTGGAGGGAGAGCATCTGCTCGGGCCCAGGAGGGTGCCCACTACTGCTTAAGTGGCCACTGCTGCTGCTGCCCACCGGGTTTTTATTTGTTCCAGAGTCCAGGAGCCATTTGCCCCTTGAACTATGTGTAATGTACATGCAGGACAGCCAAAGGGAGCTGGGAGAGCTCCCACACTGCTTGACCACCAGGGAGAGCAGTGATTTGGGGACTTAAGGTGGGAATGGGTGGGTTGTCCTAAGGGTACTTAGGTATGGCTTACGAGCCAGGGTAAATGCAGGGGTGCTGCTCACTCAAGGCCTCAGCACAGGAGTTTTGGCGTCGCCGTGAGGGTGTCAGGCAGGGAGAAAGGCACAGGCAGTGCTGTTCTTATTTCCTAAAGAGGAAATGTGTGGCCCTTGACTCCACCAACACCCTCCCACCCCTGCCCCAAAATGCCTTTACCCATCGATGACCAGGGCTGAGATGCTATTGGGAGTGGCGTACAAGACACTAACAAACTGTCAGTGGGACTTGTCCTAAAAATCATCTAGGTCAGTCTTTAATATTACAGCTGAGGAAACAGGCCTCCTTGGGAAAAAGGAAGTGACTTGTCCAAGGTCATGTAGCTGGTAGTAACCTGACTCCCTGGGGGTGATTTGAGGGAGGGAGGCAGGCAGACCTGTCTCCAAGTAGTTTTCCCAAGAGTCCATCTGTACAGTGGAATCTGCCTTCAGGCAAGGCCTTGCTTCTCCTTCCCAAGGCCAGAAAATTTACTGAGCCCCTACTCTGGGTCAGGCGCTGTGCCACACTTGGTCTCATTTAACCTAGTCACTACCACCCTAGGAATCAGCTGGAATTATTCCATGTTATAGATGAGGAAGGAGGTTCAAAGATTAAATCGCTTGTTTAAGGTCACAGAGCTAATCAGCCCAGGGTGAGGATTCAAACTCGAACCTGGCTGACTGCAGAGCGCAGCGCTTTCCAGGCCCCAACTCTGTCTCCAGTTGCTCCAGACCCACCAAATGCCAAGGCTAAAGGGCTGAGCCCTTAGGGCTTCCACTCCCACCCCGTTGTACAACTAAGAAGACCAAAGCACAAAGGGAAACGACTTGCCCGAGCTCATTCAGCCAGCTAGTAGCAGAGCCAGGACCCGCAGCAAATCTCTCGCACCTCCGGGCCAGACTCACTCCACTACCTGTTCCCCTACCTCCACCAGCCTTGGGATTGCTGGCAGCTAGCTCTCTGCCTTTGTGGCCATGCCTTTGCGGGGAAAGCAGACAGGCTGGAAGATGGCCCTCCGGAGTTGGGGAGGCTCATCTGACTGGCCAGGAATGGGAAGGGAGAGGTGTAGGGGGGTTGGTAGCAGCAGAGGTGGAAAGGGGTGGGACTGGAACTTGGCCTATTGGCAGTGGGGGAGGGGCGGGGACGATGCTTATCTGTGCGGGGGCAGGAAGCACCCGCGCCAGCGACACCCCAGCAAAGCACTGCTTCTCCTTGGCCCTGTGGGGGAGGGAAGGATGTGTGTGGGGGGGACACGGGATGCTGGGAGCTGTGTTTCCCTTTTGGCCTCTAGAAGAGGGGATATAGAAGGAGAGATGCATTTTTAGCGGTGGAGGAGGGGAAGGAGGAGGAAGAGGGTGCTAGGAAGCTGCCTCTCCTGTCTGCAATGTTTTACAGTGCGAGAAATGCTTTAGGGAGATAACTTGAGTTAAAGCACCTGACATGCCTCCGCAGCCTTGGTCCAGTGTGAATCTGAGTCTCATTGGCCTCTCTCTGGGCTGATAGGTTCCATCACAGACTGTTATCCCACTTTTTAGGTGGCTGAGGCTGGCTGTCATAGCCACCCAGAATGAGGACCTTCATGAAACCTGAATGAGGACCCAGGCATCCTCTCTCCCAGTCCAGTGCTTCTTCCAAGGGATAGGGAATGGGGCAGGTGAAGCAGATGGGTCTCCAGGCAAGGGCTGGAAAATCAGGGTGCCTGCTCTTACAGAGGCCGAACAGTGGCGAGGACCATAAACTCTGGGCCCTCTGCCTGCTTTTGAACCCTGTCCTGTGTAACTTGGAAAGTCATTTCCCTTGTCTTAGCCTTGTTCTGTGAAATGGATGATAATCGTTGCTTCAGAGCATGGTGGAAGAGTAAATGAGTGTGGAGGGCTTACAAGAGTATCTGGCATCCTACGCCTTAGCCAATGTTGGTGTTCCTTCCTTGGACCCTGTTGCAGGGCTGAGTACCCTCTCCCTCTATCTGACCCTGCAGGAGAAGATGGGGAGCCCTGAGGACGACCTGATTGGGATTCCATTCCCGGACCACAGCAGTGAGCTCCTGAGCTGCCTCAATGAGCAGCGCCAGCTTGGCCACCTATGTGACCTCACCATCCGGACGCAGGGCCTTGAATACCGCACCCACCGGGCCGTGCTAGCTGCTTGCAGCCACTATTTCAAGAAGCTCTTCACTGAGGGTGGTGGCGGAGCGGTCATGGGGGCTGGGGGTGGGACAGCCATCGGGGGAGCAGGGGCTGGTGTGTGTGAGCTGGACTTTGTGGGGCCAGAGGCTCTGGGTGCCCTGCTTGAGTTTGCCTACACAGCCACACTGACCACCAGCAGCGCTAACATGCCGGCGGTGCTCCAGGCTGCCCAGCTGCTGGAGATCCCCTGTGTCATCGCCGCCTGCATGGAGATCTTGCAGGGCAGCGGGCTAGAAGCTCCTAGCCCTGACGAGGATGACTGTGAGCGAGCCCGCCAGTACCTGGAGGCCTTTGCCACTGCCACAGCCTCGGGAGTTTCCAATGGTGAAGACAGCCCTCCACAGGTGCCCCTCCCACCACCGCCACCACCGCCACCACTTCGGCCTGTTGCCCGCCGTAGCCGCAAGCCCAGAAAAGCTTTCCTGCAGACCAAGGTGGCACGGGCAAACCACCTAGTACCTGAAGTACCCGCAGTACCCACCCATCCTTTAGCCTATGAGGAGGAGGAGGTGGCAGGCAGAGTGGGCAGCAGTGGGCTGGGAGACAGCTACAGCCCTCCCACAGGGAATGCCTCACCCCCTGATGAGGGGTCCCTGAGCTATGAGCCCTATGAAGGTGAGGAAGAGGAGGAGGAGTTGGTATACCCCCCAGCCTACAGGCTGCCGCAGGTCAGCGGGCCCCCGCTGTCCCCAGAGGAGCTGGGCTCAGATGAGGATGCCATCGATCCTGACTTGATGGCCTACCTAAGTTCCCTGCACCAGGATGCCCTGGCACCAGGCCTGGACGGCCAAGACAAACTGGTGCGCAAACGCCGTTCCCAGATGCCCCAGGAGTGCCCCGTCTGCCACAAGATCATCCATGGGGCAGGCAAACTGCCACGCCACATGAGGACCCATACGGGCGAGAAGCCCTTTGCCTGTGAGGTCTGCGGTGTCCGCTTTACCCGGTGAGCACTAGTGGGGAAGGGGCCCAGCAGGGCTATGTCGTGGGAGACGGACAGAGGCGTTATGAGACCTGAGATGGGGAGGTGGGTGGTCCTGGAGGGTCCGGTGGGGTGCGGGTTACCGGAGTGAGGAGAGAGACCAGGAGAAAGAGAGTCAAGAGGAGTGGGTCTGAGGCATGAAAGATCTGGTGTCTAAGAAGGTTGTTCTGGAGACAGAGCGGGTGGTGGCTGGGCCCAGCTAAGCTGAGGACAAATCAGCAAGGGTGTTCTGGGGCGATAACAGGGGAGACAAGTGTTGAGGATGGCAGTGGGACGAGGGCTGGGAATCTGGCCAGGATGAGCCAAGGACCCCATTCTGAACATCCCTCTTGCCCCTTACCCCTGCGTGTGCCAGGAACGACAAGCTGAAGATACACATGCGGAAGCACACTGGAGAGCGCCCCTACTCATGCCCGCACTGCCCAGCCCGCTTCCTGCACAGCTACGACCTCAAGAACCACATGCACCTGCATACAGGGGACCGGCCCTATGAGTGCCACCTGTGCCACAAGGCTTTCGCCAAGGAGGACCACCTGCAGCGCCACCTCAAGGGCCAGAACTGCCTGGAGGTGCGCACCAGGCGCCGCCGCAAGGACGATGCACCGCCCCACTACCCACCGCCCTCCACCACCACCCCTTCCCCTGCTGGTCTCGACCTCTCCAATGGCCACTTGGACACTTTACGCCTCTCTCTGGCTCGAATCTGGGAGCAGTCGGCTCCCACTGGGCAACCGGCCTCCACCCCAGGGCCCCCTGATGACGATGAGGAGGAGGGGGCACCTACAACTCCTCCGGCTGAAGGTGCCATGGAGTCCTCTTAAAGAGGGCTAAGTGGCCAGGCTGGAGCAGCACCGGCCGGGCGCCCATGCCAAGCAGCGGGAGCCTGCAGGACAGACAGAGCTGGGGTCAGAGCCCTGAGCCTCCCTGGCATCAGAAATCAGCCCCTTCTCCCCAGAACCCTCACTCCAGTTCCAAGCTGAGAAGGTTTTGGGGAGAGGCTCCCCAGATTGGGGTGATCTCCCAAGGAGTGATCCATATGATATGTACATATTTAGAGCTCTATTGTAAAGGTGGGGTCCTTGTCCCCAGCGCTGCCTGGGGAGTAGAAGCAATAATGTACTTCTGATTTGTTGGGTCCCTTTTCGGCTATGCGGGTTTCTAGGGGGTGGGGGGCTTGGGACCAAAGCCTTGCCCTGCCCCCATGCCCCTTGGGGCTTTGGCTGTGTAAGGGGGTGAAGGACTGCCCCTCCCTTCCGAGACCCCTCCTTCCTGGTTTCTGTTCCCTTTTCCTGGCAGTGAATTATGCAAAGAGGGGCGGCAAAAGAAGGGTAGGTGGGGGGAAGCAAGGTAGAATCTGAATGACCGGGGGACTGGACCTGTAAGGAAGGAGCCATCCCTGTCCCCCTCCGCCCTGCTCCCAGTGCTGAGTCATGGGGTCCTGGAGCAGAAAGGGGTGGGGTGGCTAGATTGGCTCGCCTTCCCCTGGGGGCAGTGGGAGGGGCCCCGCCCAGCTAGGGGTGCTGCTCTGCAGTTCTCCTCAGCCCAGCCCTCCCCTCCCCTCCCCTCCCGCGTCCCCGGGCAGGGAATGTCTTGTTCCCGCCACTCCCTCCCCGGGGCCAGAGGGCAGGGCGGGCCGGGCTGCGTCCTACCCTCTCCTCCCCACCTCCTCCCCGCCCAGGTGCGAGCCACTGCCGCCCCTGACTCACGCCGCCCCCGGGCTGGCGCGGCGCGGGGTGTGGGACCGGGTGAGGGGTTGGGAGAGCCTCGCGGAGCGCAGGCGAGCCGGCGCCATCTGGCGGCCCCGGTGGCCGCTTCTCTGCCTTCCTCACCTCAACCGACCACTGGTGAGCCGGGCCCCTTACTAAGGCAAGGCAAATAACTTCGTGCTGGGCCACTGGGAAAGTGTGCTGTGGAGCTGTGGGAAGGGAATCCTTTTCCCAGTACCTTGCCAGCCAGTCTCCCTTCGGGTCGGGGAGAATAATCCCCTCACTCTTCTAAAATCGAATCTGCCCTCTTCTGTACATAGCCTCTTCTGTCGGTCTTGTTGAAATCTAGTTTTAGAGCTACCCAGTTCTACCGGGGGTAGGGGTATCTCCCCCTCCCCTTCCTCGCTGGGTGCTGGACCCTCATTGCAGCCTGGGCTCTGCCTTGCACTATTTTCCCTCCCTGGCCTGGCGGCCCCTTCCCCTCCTTAAAAGGGGCAGATTCAGGGGCCCGGTGCTCTCCCTCCCTCCATGTACCCCCATGCCCATTTGCACAGCTGCCCAGGTACCCCCAATACGGGAGGGGGTCACAGGAAGGGGGGTAATGGGACCAGTCCCTGTATCTATTTAAAAAGTGATAATGTAATATATTGGGGTAGGGGGAGGTCAGGTTGCCCTGGGCCTCATCTTCGCATTTCAGGTGATAGGGGAGCCCAGGGTTCGGGAGACTTGGGGTCTGTCCCCCTGGAGTGAGGGCAATGTGGCCTCCCCCCTCCCTCCTTGTGGCTTCTCCACTCAGTGCCTTAGGGGGGGAGGCAACCCCCCCTTTTCCTTTCCCCTACTCCCCACCTCTGGTGTAAGCGACAGGAAGAAATAATAATAATTTAAGATTCACATTGTCCACCTTTGGTTCCTTTATTTTGGGGTAGGTGGGAGGGATCAGGAGGAGAGGGACACGAGAGGCAGAGCCTGGAGTTCCAAAGCTGGGGAGGGGCTGCTTTGGGGACAGAGGACTGTGGGCATGGTCACTGTGCTAAGGGCTTGGGAATCCTGCCAGGTGGGGGCTGTGGTCTGTGCTCCTTTAGCCAAGGACCCCTTTCCTCGTCCAGGTCACTAGTAAGGCAAGAAAGACGGTGGCCCCGTCAGTCACCAACATTCTGTTCTCACAGGTGCATTCCTGCCCCTGTCCCATCTGTTCAGATCTGCCTCCTGTCAGGCATCAGCCCCCGCTGCTCTCACATCCCCGCAGGCACACCAGCCCATGGATGTGGCCATCTGACTTCAGGCTGATGCTGAGAGACCAGGGGGCAATGACTTGCCCAAGGTCACATGTTAGTCAGGACATAACAAGTAACGACCTGCTCAAGCTGCCCCCTCTGGCAACTCAGCTTTTAACTTCCGTGAGGCAACTCGGGAGCCTCTAGAAATAAAGCTTGTCTTCCCCTGCAACCTCTCCTCTCCTTGCTACTCCCAGCCCCCTTCAAACGGAATGTGCCCGCTGGACATTCCTCCCCAGTGGAGGCTGCTTGTCTCTCAAGTCCCACTGGCCAATGGCATTTTGCAAAGCCCCTGGCTGCCGTGACAGCCACACCACCAAGGCTTGGCTGTCTCCCCAGGCCTTGCAGATGCACTGCCACACCTTTCCAGGGTGCTCTCGCAGACCGGCTGCTTGTGTGGCCCAGCGGCCCCCTCATTGGAGGGCTCCTCCAACTCTGGCCTTTCAGTCCTTGACCACCTTGCCCCAATGACCTTCACCTCTGCTCCCACTCAGGCATGCCCCTCACCTTTGGCCACTCACTGGAGTTATTCCATATTTCTTCCCTAGCTGTGGCTCATTCCATCCCTCCTGCCACTGCCCCTGCTCTAACACATCCTGACGTAGGTCCTGGACTCCCCTGGGGTCTCAGGCCCTTCTCTTCCCCAAGGCCAGTCATCTCAGACACTCTCACTGAAGAATCTCAATTCTCTCGCCGTGTGTCCTTCCCCTGACCCACCAAGAAAAAGCCTCCAACCCTTGAATCCCGTGCATGACCGCCATGTTTGCCTGGAAAAGACACGAAACAGAGCACACCACTCCGTCATCACAGGTTATGGTTTTCAGCATCATCTAGGCCTTTAACACTATCTGGAAATCCTTTACTCTCCCCTCTCGGCTTCTTTGCACACTACCCAAAGCAGGAATTTCACTTTCCACCACCTTGAAACCTCCATTCCACTCCCAACCCCTGCTTTGTTCTCTCAGTAGACACCCTCGCTTCCTATTCCCCAGAGAAAATCAAGGCCACCAGACTGGAGCTTACTTCACTCTGCTCAGAAGGACACGCCTCTCCCTGCCCACCCCGGGGCAAGCACACCCTACCCAAGGCCACCTGGGTACCCAGGGTACCACAAGGCTACCCTGTCCACCTGGCTCCTGTCCCCATCTTTCCCGGAGCCCTCTCCAATGCTCCTTTTCATCTAAATACTCGGTCTCCCTATCCTTGGATAAAGAAAAATTCTTTAGTGCTGGGTCCCCTTTAAGCTACTCTCTTGCCATGTGAGGCTAACTCCCCCCTCTTCGCCATCAAGGTTCCTTTTTTAAATACAATGATCTTTAAAAAAATATTCTCAAACTTCTTCCAACGATGCTGTAGAGCCTTGCACGCTGTTCCTGTTTGTGGGCCTTCTTCTGTACCAGTCACCCCTCACACCGTCACAATCCGGTTCGGGCCTTGCCCGTGCAGTGGAAAATGCTCCCACCGGCCACTCCGGTGGTCTCCCACCCGCCGAATTCAACGGCTGGTCTTCAGTCCTTATCCTACTCGATCATCTCGCAGCACTTCATACGCTTGGGTCTCTTATATTCTTGAGCCTCTGTCTCTTCTTGGTTTGGGATTGAACCCCTCGGGCTTCTGGCCCTGTCCCCTTGTCCTCTCCTGCCATCCTCTCTGCCAGAATGATCTAGAGCTCATCCTCCCCTTCCCGTTTCTAAGTCAGCAGTCCCCAAAACGCACCTCTGCCCCGGCGCCCTGCCCTTCTCCAATGGTCTGAGCATCTCCAGTTGATTTCCCTAAGATCCTTCAAGGTCTTGAACTGGGCCTTCCTCCTTCCCCAGACCCAGCCCTTCTCTTGCCCTAGCACCTGCCCCGTCCCAAGCGTAAATTCCCAGTCACTCTCAGCTCCTCGGTCCTGAGGCCACCACTGACTACTCCTCAGCTAAGACAGCTTCTTCTCTGCCTTCTCGCCTTCCTGTCCTAAAAGCCAGATTGTGAACATGCCACTTTCTGACCAAGGATCTTCAGATGGCAAGTCTTGCCTTCTCCCCTCTCTCCCCATTTTGACTTCCAGCCTCACCTCTCAACATTCTCTGAGGCCTCCACCCAGACACACGCACGCCCCACTCCTAAGTGTCTCACACTCTCCAGACTGGCACAGTCCCCCACCCCAGAGAGCTCTCCTCTGCCCCTCAGCCTGAAAAACCACCAGGTCGCCCCCAATCCCACCTTTATTCACCTCTTCTTTGAAGCCTTCATCAGCCTACCTCCATGCCAAATTGGTTGTTCTCTCCTCTGTCCTGCCCAGTGCCTGCTTCACTCCTTGAATGGGGCACTCTCCACATTGTTGTCACTCATCTATCTAATTTGTCCCCCCACCCCATTCGGCAGGCTCCTCCAGGACAGGGGCGCTGACACAGAGCGAACACTCAGCAAACCTCCAGCCCTCTCCCTTTTTCATCTCTGTCTCTTGCTCTAGCAGAGGGCCGGGCACCCAAGGAGCCCTTTGCAAATGTGGCAGAACATGCTGAGGCCTCCCAGGCCCCAGCTCCTGCTCCCTGCTCACCTGGACTCAGAGCTGGACTCCGATGAGAAGGTCCTGCCCAGCGCTTCTTGGAGCCGTTGCCGCAGTAACTCCTCCTGCGCAGGGCCCTTTCTTCGAGCTGCAGCCAGCCAGAGCCGGGGACCTTCCTCATCACTGGAGTCCCTGAAGAAGCCTCCCATCTCAGTGCCCACAGAGGTCCTGGGGGAAGGGTAGCTGCCCCCACAGACTCCAGCCACGCCATCTCGCTGGGGACTCACAGCTCCAGGTCCAGTTCTCCCTGGTAGGAGAGGGGAGATGCGCACACGGAGCAGGTATTGTCCAGGAGGCGGAAGCAGGTAGGGCAGAAGAGACCTGGAGGGGGCCAGGAGGGGAGGTTCACCTGAGCTTACCCACCCTCACCCACTGTGCTCCCTGGCTCTCCCCCCCGCCCCCCACCCCTGGGGGAACATCTTCGTCAAGCGGGGCACACTAAGGAATTGTTGCAACGCCACTTGCATATAAACTCTGCCCACATGTGGGAGAATTAAGGCAAACGTGGACAGAGTGAGCTACCCGAGGGTTCTATGTAAATGAGAAGAACAGGCATAGTAATGAAGGGAAGGATACAAAGGGTGAGGTATAGGAGAAGTCCCTGAATGAAGGACCGCAGTTGATTGTCATGTGCAAAAGGCTGTGAGTCCCAGCAGGAAGAGGCACACTGCCCAGGAATCTCACCTCGGCAGGCTGGGGTACTGCAGGACACAAAGTTCTCTGAGTCCCTCTCGTCCTGGAGCTGTCCACAGCCCAGGCAGTAGGCCTGGTGCTGCCCAAAGTGGCTGATAAATGGAGCCAGACAGAAGCACCTGAGGAGAGGGGTGCCAGACCCTCAACAGGCCAGCCCAGCCCGCCTAACTGTCCACCTCTCCAGCACTACCTCTGAACCAAGGGTAGGCCTTCCTGCAGTCTACCATTTGTCCTTCTGACGGTAGCAACAACCTCCCTGTTTCCGGTCCTCCTCCTCCATCCCTCCCCATCTCTAAGACAAGTCATCCCTCTCCGTGCGAGAACGGCATGGAGTGGGCCTCCTCTTCAACCAAGCCCCTGGACACTTAGGAAGGACAGTGATGCATTCTGACTTCTAGCTCTTTTCTGTCCCCTCTTGCCCCACTCCTATAAGGAAGGACAGTAGGCTCACCGTCTGGCCAGGACCTGGAGGGCGCTCATGTGGCCCTGGTCAGCTGCCCGCCGCCTCACTGCCCGGTTCAGGTTAGCCAGCAGGCTGGTTCGGCGGCTCAGCAGGACGTTGTAGAGGTAGGAGATCCTCACCTTGTGGAGGGCAGAGCAGGGGTAGGGTCCCCTTTATTCTGTTTCATCTGCCCGGCATGCCCTCTGCATCCATCCCCACTTCCTGCCTTTCCCTTCTGTCCGACTCCTGAGTTCCTCTGGGCTTGGCTCGAAAGCCCCTTCACTGGGAAGCCTTCCAGAACCCCTCGGTGGTTACCCATTCCCTCTTCTGGGTTTCCATAGCACTTCATTCATTCCTTAATAAAAACACTTGTTTACTTGTAGTGTCCTCTTAAGAGCCTATCTGGCCTGCCTGGAGACTGTGATTCCCGACTATGCCTGGTTCACCTTCGCATCCTCGAGGCCAGCACGGGGACTGGCCCCCAGTGAACGAATAAACAAATGGTGAGTTTCCACTCGTACCTCCACATGCCAACACAGTCCCCTCCCCCATGGCTTTAACAATACTTCACTCACGGTGGAGGCCAGCTCTGTCTCCAGAGGCCCTGCCCCCAGGGGTTCTATTTATCCCAGCCCCATCTAGCATCTGGAGATCTTCAGTCTGGGTAGTTTGCTTTGGTGTTCAACCAGAGGAGACTCAAAGCTCCCCCAAATCAAAACAGACAGCCACGAGCTTAGCCCCCTGGGGAGGGGACAGGGGCTGGCTGTGGGCCTCTCACCTGCTCCCGGGACGGATAGTAGGAGGCGCAGATGACCCGCCGCAGCCGACTGACATAGCTTCCGAACAGGGTGATGAAGAAGCACAGGCCGTACATGATGCCTGGGGGCACAGCGGGCACTGCAGCCACTGCCGGTGGGAGCAGGTGCCAGCCACATGCACCCTCACCAGCCTGCTCCCCTCATGCCCTGAGTGGGGTCTATCTCCCCAGGGTCCCCAGGGGTGTGGCTGTTACCAATGAGTACATAACCAGCAGTGTTGGGTTCCGAGGGACGAAGGAGACAGCGCCGGGACAAGATTGTGATGTTGCCTTGCTGCAGGACATCAAATGCTGACACCAGGTCACGGTAAATCTTCCCAGCATAACCATCGCCTTCCACAGTTATGGACACCAACACAGGGCCTGGCATAGAGACACTGTGCGAGGCCCTCTGCGGCAGCTGCTGCCCCACCGTACAGGAGAGGCCGCACCTTCTGGGGGTGGGGAGTGGAGCAGCGCAGGTCTGAGGGTGGTGGCTCGGTGCCCTCCACCGGCGAGTGGCCTTGATGCACCTGGCACCCGGGACTGGTTCCATGGGGCAGAGCTGGGTAGACTGGCACCTGGTCTGCCCACCCAGGCCACCAGGCCCAAGATTGCCTTAATGGCCAGGTGAGTCTATCCCCCACCTCCACAACTGTCCAGAAGCAGTTGATTTAAAGCATTTGTTAAACACTGACTATGTATCAGGCACACACTAAGTGCTTTATTGATGGGGTGGTTTTTACTTTTTCTGTTGATCCTCTAGTACGCAGGATTAAATTCATCGTGTTCTGTGGTTTTCAGCACACTCAGTCAATGGCCTGCTGGGCAGGCAACACACTGGGTCTCGTTTACTCCTCTGAGTGAGCGAGAGCAGTTGCTGCCATCGTTACACCGTTGTTCAGATAAGGAAGCTGAGGCTCTGGGAAGTTAAACAACTTGCTCGAGGTCACCCTCTGGTAAAGGGCAGAGCTGGGATTTGAACTCAGGCCATCTGACTCTAGAGCATGTGACTTTAACTTCTCTGTTATGGTATGATCCTGACCTGGACATAGGGCTCACCGGGCAGAGGCTGGAGTTGGAAGAAGGGTGAAGTCAGAGGCTGGTAAGTAACAGTGACAGGGGTAGGGGTCTGGACATTCAGGCAAACCTCCAGGATTGGGAAGGTGGAAGGATGCAGGAGCAGGCCAAGGGGGCTGTGGTGGGGTGGGGAGCTTTAGGTGCTCACTGCGGGCCACGATCTCCCCCTGCAGCTGGTGCCGGGCCAGGTCCAGCACCCAGAAGACGGCATAGTCCAGGAAGACCAGGAGCAGCACGAGGAGGAGGTGCCGAATAAGGTGGAAGATTGCCAGGAGGTAAAAAATCTGCTCCCACCGGGACATGAAGATGGAGCCTGGGTGGGGAAAGATTGGTCAGGAGGACGCTCCCCAGTTCTCTCACCCAGCAGAGCCCAGACCCTGAAGGGGTCTCTCTCCAGCCCTTGACCAAGCTGGGACCTACGTGCTCATCTGGAAGGTGTGTAGCTGTAGGGGCCCCTAGGCAGGATGGGAATTACTGTTCAAAGGCTGGACCTCTGTGGCTAGAGGTAGAGGCCTAGCATCTGCACCTGGGCCTGGTAGCCCATTTCCAGGCTCCAGGAAACCTCTCTCCTGCAGCATCCCTGATCCTCATGCTCGACCCCCCACCTCAGACAGCCCCCCACAAGCTACATTTCCTCCGTATTGTCACATTGACACTTCCTGCCCACCCCCAAAGCTATCCCAACTTCACTTCCCTGCCTCTATATCTACTCCCCGCCTCTTCTTCCTTCTGTCCTGGCATCCAGGTGATCCCAGAAGCATCTTCTGCCCCTTCTCTCTATGTATGCCATTAGGGGCCCTACTTTCCCCTTTCATGCTGAGGGCTCTTAAGGACAGAGCCATGTCTCCCCCCTGCCTGAAATTGCCTTAAGCTCTGCGTCGTCCCACTGTGGCCCTGCTCTGAGCCCAGCCTGTGCGTGGGGTTTAAGGTCAGGGCAGCGGGGTTGGGGGAAGCCCAGTTCTCAAGGCCCTCGCCTGGCTGGATGTAGTGTCTGGCCTCGTGGTCACTGAGCGGCAGCACAGTGGGCAGTCCTGCCGCAGAGCGGACAGCCTCCATGCGCAGGAGTCGGCTGGTGATGTAGATGTTGTCATAACTGTCCCAGTTCAGGTAACAGTACCGGTAAAACAGGGCTCTGGTGGAGCACAAGTGAGGCTCCTCAGGACCCCTGACCAGACCCCACAGGGCACCAACCTCCCCTCCCCCAGACCCAGAAACTCCAGCCTCCCAGACTGCCATGGGGATGACCCAGCCCCAGCAGCCTGGCTCCCTGCCCACATCCCCTCCTCCACCAGCGCCTCACTGGAGGTAGAGAAACACAAGCAGCAGAGGTGTGGTATAGCCCATCAGAGCCAGGGCCTCTCGGACACGATACAGCTTCATGCTGACAGCTTCCTGGAGGTCCAGAGCCACCTGGGACAGGCTCCGAGAGGCATTGAGATCCACGGAGAAGTAGTGGGTGGCTGTCACGTTGAACTCAAACTCTTGACGCAGCCGGTTAACCAACTTCTGCACAGCTGGAGCCAACAGGTCATCAGAGATGTGAGCAAGGACAGTTAGCAGGAGACAGAGCCTCACCTGGGGAAGGAGACTGGGACACCCAGGAGCCACACAGCTCACAGACCAGCCAGGAGCTCACAGACCAGCCAGGAGCTCCCAGGGTTTGGACCTGAGGTGGACTCGGGAAAGGACAGAGACTCCACAAGCTCTGCCCTTGCACTGCGTGTTCAGAACCAGCAATCCGTCTCCACAATGACCTGCCCAAGGGCAGGAGGCCCTGGTTCTCCTCCTACTCTATAGTCAAGCTTTGATGAGGCACCTCCCCTTCACTGGGTCTCAATTTCCTAATCTGTACAGCAAAGACATGGACCGAGGTAACCTCCTGAGGACCTTTCCTACTCTTGCATTCTCATCCATGGACTGAGAGCACTTCTGGGCTGGCAATCGCCACACCAGGATGAGGAGGGAGACCTCCCAGGGGCACCGCATGCAACAGGGCTCGGAAGGGTCACTTACGGGTGCCTATGGTCTTGCGCAAGAAGGGTTGGATGTACTGGGGGATGATGCAGAACACCTGGACCACTGAGAGCCAGAGACTGAATGTCAGGAGGGCAGAGAGATGCGGCCTGCCTCTCCTACTTCCAGCATGCTTGTTCTCACAGTGCCCTCTCAACCTTGCGCTTTTCCTACTGGCCTCAAAACCTTTGCCCGAAAACTTTTTGGCTTCTCCATATGATCCCACCGTCCCATGTTGGTTTCTCACTGTCTTCCCCCTACCCTATACTGGGCCAGCATTCTTATTGGCCCCATATTTATCACCCCCTATTGGACCCCTGGCCCCACCCTCCCAACTGACCCCTACATTTGCTGGCCCCCAATCCTGCCAGCAAGCCCCTGGCTCTCTCACCGCTGGCAAGTCCACAGAGCACCAGTTTGAAGGGCATGAGCACATAACACAGGTGGTAGGCTTGTGGTATGACCTTCATGCAGCTGTCCTTGGCGTTGTCAAAGACCCGTGCACACTTCAAGTAAGGGTTGCCCAGCTCTGAGTTGCACACGTCTCCGATATGCAGGAGCCAGTACCACACGTTGCGCAGGGCCCTGGCTAGGGACAGCTGCGGGGCTAGTACCCAGGGCTAGAGACCTGCAGCATCTTCTCAGGGGGGTGGGGACCACCAGGATAGTGCCCAGAGCTGGAGAGGCCTATGGTTAGGGGCTGTGCTGTGCTGTATCATTAGGGACTAGTTAGCACCCAGGCAGAGCCCAAGAAATCCTGGAAAAGGGTGAGGGTGGGGAGGTGGGGTGAATTTTGACCCCCCCCAAGTAGATATGTTCATGTGCTGACCTACATGCTTCACGCCATCCATGATGGACCGAAAGAATTTGCGAACCCGGTCAGCCACCTCTTTGGCCTTTTGGGCAATGGCTTTAATCTTGTTCAGGGCACCTGAGAGGCAGGAGGCAGGGGCACTGTGGAGTCTCCTCCTCTTGGGGCTGGTTCTTCCCATTGCCCCTGGGTAGGGAATGGAGAGGGGCTGCCCCCCAGGAGGTGGGAAGACTGGATGCTTTATCTGGGAGGCAGCTAACCTGGCACTGGAGGAGGCCAGAGAGCATGGATGAGGGGCGTCTATTTGGGCACTTTGAGGTCAGGGCCCAGTACCAGCAGAGAGGAAGATAGCTGGAGGACCATACAACACGCAGGGCAAGGGGGCCGCTGGGGACATGGGAGGCCTTACTGACAAGGGGCTGCTTAGCGCGCTCCAGCATTTCAGCAGTCTGGTTCAGGGCCAGCTCTGCCCCACAGGCCACGGCCTCACTGGCTTGGGTGAAGTTACGAAGGGTGTTGGCACAAGGCCCTTGCAGCACCAACCCGAAAGCAGCCACCAACATCAGTGTCCGGCCCTGCTCTGTGGGGGCAGCTTCATCAGAACCAGGACCCCAGCCTTGCACACGGAGCACATCCAAGTCCCTTATAGAAGCCTTCAGAGTATTTCCCTCCCCACTCCTCCCTCACCATCCATCCTGCCCCAGCCCCTGTCCCAGGACCTGCCCTTCCCATTGGATCCCAAGCTCACTGGAGAAGGCCTGGGGCAGCAGCAGGAGGACAGTGACCCGGACCTGGCGAGAGAATCCCATGCCCAGGCTGAGGAAGGCAGCCAAAGTCAGCGTGCCCACAAGGCAGCCCCAGGGGCTGTGCCCTTCCACCAGCAGCTCCAGGAGCCCATAGGCTGTGGCCAAGGACAAGCCCAGGCTGAAGCCCCCCAGACTGCGGACCACTGCCCGCGCCATGCTTGGCTCCTCTGGTCCCAAGGGGCTCGCAGCATCCTTCAGGACTGTGGGCATGGCTACTGAGACCAAATGTTTGCCTGTCTCCAGGAAACACTCACCAGGTTCTGCAGTTCTTACAGGGTCCTGGAATTTCTCACTGTATTCTAAGGTTCTGGGGGCTTTTACTGTGTGTGCGTTGGAATCCAGTTAGGAAGGGACAGCTAAATCTCTAATTTCCATCCCCACAGCTCAGAGCAGAGTGGGGATTGGAAGACACAGATCTCAGAGAGGTTATGGGTGAGGCAGAGGAGACAGGACAGGCAGAATCTCAAGCCTCAGGACAATCCTTGAAGAGACTTCTGGGGTGAGAGTGGGTTCCTCAGCACAGACTGTGGATATGAGACTTCACCAGAGTGGAGTGAAAGGGCAAAAGAGGAGACTACCCCACACCAGTGAGTTCATCATCGGGGCACCGCCCTTCGCAGCCCCTCCAGGCCCCAATCCTCTCATTTAATCTCTCTTCTAGGACCCCCTTTCCTGGTGCTTTGGAGTCCCCAACCCTCTTGTCCAGTGCCCTCCTTCCGGCAAGCCCTTTCTTCTTCTTTCCCTCATCTCTGTCCCACTTCCTTCAGGATCCCTCCAGCTCCTGCCACCCCCATCCAAGTTCCCCCCGCTTCCACCCTGCTGCAAAGCCTGAACCCTAAAGAACCACATCCTGGGCAGAAGAGCAAGACATTGGCTCTGATGGGCTAAACTCTTTGACCCCTCAGCGGTGCAGAGGCTGCTGAGCTGGGGACTGCCCACGTGCTGTGGCCGATTCCTGTGGCGCCAGCCAGGCGAGTTTCCGGTCACTGCTGTCCTCCTGGGGGCAGGTGCTGGGGCACTCCTGGCCATAGGTGAGTGTGGAGCAGAGGTCAGGGGTAGGACCCTTCTTTTGATCTCTGGCCTGACCCTCTCCCCTTAGGTCTCTTTCAGCTCCTGGTGAACCCTATGAATATCTGCGAAGATCAGAAGATGATGATGTTGTACAGCTTGGTGGGTGAGTGCTGGGCTAAGGATGGGACATCCGAGAGGCCTGTGGAACACGGCCCAGTCCTGAGTGCCCAGGAAGGGGTCTGAGCTCGTTTCTTCTGTACCCAAGTGGTCTTAGCCTTGTCTTGGGCTTTAAGGGGAGATCCAGAGAGAAGAGGTCCCCGGTCTGTGGAAGAAGATACAGTCCTCGCCCTTCAGGAGTCTCCCCAGTCGGAAGGACTCCCCGTTATCCACAGGATGCAGTCCAAACCCCAGGACCCTTCCTAACCCCCATCTCTCCTCACCTCTCTGGCTCCTCTTGATAAGTTCAGTTCATTCATTCGACACTAACTGCACACCTGCTGAGAGCTCAGCATTGAACGAGACTGACAAGCACTCACCTCCTTTGGAGTTTACATGCTAGTGGAGAGTTACACATTCAATGAACAAGGAGTAAGCAAGAGCATTTCTGAGAGTGACAGTGGTATGAAAAATAGTTAACCGGGGACTCTGATGGAAAGGGGCTGGGGAGCCACCCTAGCTGGAGTAGTCAGGGAAGGCTTCTCAGAGAAGGGGACACTTGAATGTCAGGAGGTATGAAGCTGTAAGAACAGAAAACCCACCTAAAAGTGGTTTAAGCATAGAGAAAGTTTATTATGTCATATAATAAGTTTCAAGTGAGAGTGGAATTTGGAGTTTCAGTAACTCAGCAGTTCGGAAAACCCACCACGACCCAGGCTCCTCTGGCCTTTTCTCTCCGCCGCCTTTGGCCAGTCGACCATGCCTCTCCAGGCCGTGAAGTGGCTGTGGCAACTCCGGCGTCGCATCTTTGTACGACAGTGTCAAAAGACCAGAGCATTCCTTCCTGTTGTCCCTTTTAAGAAGAAGGAAAACTTTCCTGTAACCCCCCGGCCAGCTTCCCGTCCTGTCTGGTTGGTCAGCGCTGTGGCACATGCCCTCTCTAACCCTGCCCCGGGCCAGTGGCAGGGCCCGGGCACCGCCATCAGTCTGTTGCGTGAACTGATCTCTGTGGGGTACCAACAGGAAACTACTTTATCTCCAACCACTGGACTCAAACCTGTTCTTTCGCCGATGACCTTTCATGTCGACTCTTAGTTTTCTGGTTATTTTCATTTAGAAGACTTAGTCCCACTTCAGTAATTAGGACTATTTTTAGGTTTAACAGACCTAGTCCAATCTATATCAAAATTTCCATCTCAAACCCCTTCCCACCTCACCTCCTCAGGCCTGACCCCTGGCGGGGGTCCTGTAGAGGGATGGGGGGAAAGGATGGGGAGGCACGGCTACTCCATTACTTCTTTCTCCACTTCCTTCCCTCTGGTTCTTCTGAGGTCAGAAAGGGGATTAGAAGACTTAGAGGAAAAGGGACAAAGCCTGATGTCGCTGGTACTGTAACAACAACTCCTCTGCGTGGCAGGCACTCATACCCTAGCTGTCTCAGGGGCCTGTTTTCGGTCACTTTGGAGGTTCTGTGTGGACCTTGCAGGGCCCAGGTCGATGCTGAGGGCAGTTCTATGTAGCTTCCCTTGAACAAGGCTCCCCACAGCTCCTGCAGGGAGCCCACAGCCTCTTACTTTTGGGGTGCTTCTCCTAGGCAGGTGCTGTCTTGGATGGAGAACCTCACAGGTGACTTGAGGCCTGCTGCCCTCCGCGATGGCCGCTTGTCCCCAAGGAAACACATGCTCTTAGCCCTGCCAGACTGGGAGAGGAGGGCACCTTGCAGCTGCCCCCTCTTCTGCTGTGAGGAAAGCATGTACTGTTCTCGCTCCACGAACTCTCCCTGGGCTCTGCGCTCTGGTGGCAGCCCAGGTTCTGCAGCTCAGCCAGGGTCTGGTCCAGGAAGGATGACCAGCTTCCCCTGCTTGGGGAACTAGTCTCAGAGGGTTCTCTTGGAGCCTGTCATTTGATGTGGGGAAGTGAATGTCCATCCCCTTCGCAAATTCACCTCCTGTGTCCGCCTACTCCAACCATTCCTCTCTAATTCCAGAAAATTCAAATTTCTGGCCTTGTCTTTATATAGACCAGTTGGGGTGGAGGGTGAGAGACTAGTTTTGCCCTTTCGGGAGTCGAGAGGGTGGGTGGACAGCCCCTTGGGCTCTTTTCAGAATGTAGGACAACTCCGTCAGCTATCATCCTCAGCTGGAGTCTTCGGCCAGAAGGCCAAGACCACAGAAGAAGCCCCTTTCAATGCTCTGTTTTACCATGATCGGGTCAGACAAATCCAGATTTACTCCCAGGGACCAGAGCAGGGAGGTCCTTGTCCTTGAGCAAAACTCAAGTTACGTGAGCATGAAAGACAGCGGAACAAACTGCTGGGTGGCACCCGACAGGTTCGCAGCAAGCCTGTGTGTGGGACTAGGTGGAGATGGCCCGGTGAAGAATAGGGGAGGAGTGCTTCTGGCAGGGGGAGCAGCCAGGGCAGAGACCTGAGAGGAGGAATGAGCCTGGCATGTTCTGGAAACAGCAGCAAGGCCTGTGTGGGTGGCAATGGTGGATGAAGGGCTGAGCAGCATGAGATTGCTTCAGGAGGGAGGCAGGGGCCAGATCACAAAAGCCTGTAGGCCACATTCAGGGTGTTTGGATTCGATCCCAAGTGTGATAGGAAGTCATCGGATAGTTTGAAGCAAAAAGGGGACATATCCGATTTATGTTTTTACAAGATCACTCTGGCGGCCTTGTGAAATCAGAGAGAGGAAGTAGGAGGCTAGTTAGTCCCAGTGGGAAGACCACGGGGGTCTGCGAGGGCAGTGGGGATGGAGTGAACCACAAAGACTTGGGATTTGCTTCGGGAACCCTTGGGTGAACACTCCATCAACGCAGGGATCTTCTAGGTTCCCTGACCAACGTATGCCGTTCCTTTGGCCTGGAATGCCGTCTGTGCCTCCTAATGACACTTACTCATCTTCCAGGCCCGGCTGACACATGATCTTTGTCCAGCCCTCGCAGCCCCACCCCTCCCTGCAGAAATGCCCACTCCCTCCTTTGCTCCCACAGCTCCTCATAAGCACTTCCCTGTGCTCCGAGCTTGTTGTGCTGTGGTCATTTGTTTACTCGTCTGTCTCTCTCCCTGGATTATGAGCTTCAAGGAGCTCACTGTCTCCTTTCACAGACCACAGGGAGACACATGTGAAACTGCTAAACTTACCAGGAGGTACATGCCTAAGGGGTAAATGAGGGACGGAGTAAATGAGGGACGGAGATGGCGCTGCTGCAGGTGTCAGAGCACGGGAGACACTGAGGTGGCCCTGACCTCTCTCCTGACGGCTCAGAGCACTAGCTCCCGTTTCCAGAATTTGCCTCTCGTTCTCTTTGCTCCCGCAGCACTGTGGGTCAGTGTGAGTCCAGCCTGGTTATGGGAACCATTGGCCCCTTCCCTAACACAAACGCACACGCACACATACGAGCACAGAGTCAGTCAGCGACCGTGGCTTTTCCATTTCCAGCCATCTCTCCAAGCCCTTCTAGAGACTGCAAACAGTGGAAGTCTGTAGACAGCCATTGGATAAGTGAATGAATGAATGGCCTGGAAGGCCTCGCAGAGCAAGTATCAACGGGGACAAGAGCAGTATGATGGTGGTCCTGGAAGGAAGCTGGGCAGGGGGTGCCCTGGTAAACCTGGTAGACAAATCGACTTGCTCACTCTGCCTCCCCACCTCCTGGACTCTCCTGACAGGCTTTGGGGCTGTGGGCTGGGGGACCTCCCCTCATATCCGTTGTGCCAGCCTCCTGCTCATACCCAAGATGCTGGGCAAAGAAGGCAGGCTCTTTTTGTTGGGATACGCCTTGGCCGCCATCTACGAGGGTGAGTGTGCCCATGGGTACCAGTTAGTGCTACAGAAGCAGTGACCCTAGGTGGGACACCCAATGGGAGCCAGGCCTGGAGAAGGGGAAAGGGTGGGAATCTAATCTCAGCCGCTCCAACTCACTGTGGGTCCTCCTCTCTGGGCCTCCTTAGTTTGTGCAGGTGAAAAAATCAGGGGTTGAATGACATGACCTCCCACAGGCTTCTGGGCCCCTTCATAAACAGTTCTAGAAGGCAGTCGCTGCATGCAGAGCGGGAACTAGGGTGGGCTTAAGAAAGTTTTTTAGCTCTAGAGGGAAATGACTCATCAAGGCATCTTCCCCCCAGGACCAGTGGCCAACCTGCGGCACAACCTCCATGAGGTGGTGGCATCACTGGGCTGCACTGTGGAGCTGCAGATCAACAACACCCGCGCAGCCTGGCGCGTCTCCACAGCCCCGCTGCGCACAGTGTTCAAGGACCTGCTGGTCAGGACCCTGCGTGGACAGGCCTGCCTAAGGGTCGCTCTTCCCAAGGGGCCTAGATGACTGGAACTGGGAGCTGTGACCCTGCATTTACACTTTCCCAGTGGGATTACTAGTAGCATTTTTGGAGGACTGTCCCCAAGCACTGCAGTACGTGCCCTAGTCTGGGCACTAAATGCCAGGAGAGCCTCTGCCCCAGTCATTGGGACACACCCCACACACATTTCCAAACAACTAAGGGGAAGTTTGGAAATTTAAGTTCGCGAGTTTAAGGAGGAGGTCCTTTGGGCAGCTGAACTACAGTGTCAGAAAACTGGGGGCCTCGGACTTGAGGATTCTGAAGATTTGAAGACCAGGGGCTTAGAAAATTGAGTGTTGAAAACTGGGGGCTTGGGAAGATTGGAGAGTTGAGCTGGAGAGAGGGGTCAAGGTGCTTGGGAGACAGGGACATGCGGGTGGCGTAGTGGTCTGAGAGAGATCAGGGACGTGGGGTGAAGTTCAAGGACCTGACTAGCAGGAATCTGGGCTGGGAGACCTGAGGAGGAGCTGGGAGCCTGGGAGGTTAGCACAGCACAAGCCGCTGCGGGGAGGAGAGGGCTCCCAGGAACTACGAACAGTGGAGAATTTGAGGTGAGGAGCTGTCTCAGGGCCTCGGCTCCTCTAGGCCTGAGTGAGGTAAGAGCCCAGAGCTTGGCTAATGGACCAGAGGAAAGGCTATGGAGCAGCAGGAACTCTAAGTTCCCACCCCTGACCCTTCTCCACCCTCCTCCTCTACCCCTAGGGCAGCAAAGAGACACTGAGAGCTGAGACTCAAAACATCTCCAACTTCTTTGAGGACCTGGACACCCAGGTGAATAGTGACACTGGCTACACTCCCGAGGATGCCACAGGCTCAGAGGAGACAGCCCAAGGGGAGGGAACCCATCGAGCCATGGCTTCCAGACACCACCTCTCCACACAGAAGATGTATGAACTGAAGACCAAGCTGCGTTGCTCCAGTGAGGGGTGTCCTCGGGTTGGGCGGGGTGGGGCAGGCCGGGGGGCCAGGGCTCCAGGGCAGGGTGTGGGCACCTCAGACAGCCCTCGCTCCTCTCCGCAGACATAGTGAACCGAGCCATACTCAGTTGCCGCCGCTGGTTTGACAAAAGGCATGAACAGTGCGTGCAACGTATCTGGATCCCTCTCCTCAACCACCTGCTCTGCCTGCCCATGAAGTTCAAGTTCTTCTGTGGCATTGCCAAGGGTCGGCACAGTGGCAGGAGGGTGGGGAGCACTGGGGCTAGGGAGTTGAGTCCTTGGGGTACATAGGGTAGGTGTGGGGCTAGAAGCAACCAGTAGGGGAGGCTCTAGGCTCTGAGGACACAGCAGTCTCAGAGCCACCCCTCCACTGACTGGCTTTGAGACCTAGAGTAAGTTACAGCCAAGCTTGGAGCTCTGTCCCCTCCTCTGAAAGACGAGCATAGCAACAGTGCTTATCCTCTTCAGGGTTTTGGAGGATCTAAGGAGATAACAAATGTAAAGGAGGTAACAGAGCTGGCACACGAAGGAGTCGCTGTGTGAATACTGACTATCTTTATTGATATTTGGTATGGTTATAGACAGGTGAAAAGTGGAGGGAAGTCAGGCCTTGTTCCTGGGAAAAAGAATTCACGGAAAGTAGAGAGGGGATAGACTTAGATGGTAGAAAGTCACGGGCAGAGAGGAAAAAGGCAGGATGAATAGGATCACCAGAAGGGTGGCCTGGAGGCTGGGCCCGGGGAGGCGGCCCCTGACCTGACTCCACTGCCCACCAGTGATGGAAGTTTGGTGCCGCAGTCGCATCCCAGTGGAAGGCAACTTCGGGCAGACCTATGACTCCGTCAACCAGTCTGTTCGTGGCCTGTATGGGGAATTTTCAGCCACTATTGACCTTCAGGTAGGAGGCAGGGGCACATGGAAGGGAGGGGAGGGAGGGGGAGGCGGGCACAGGGAATAGGGCCTGTGGAAGGGCGAGTGAGGGGGCACAGGAAAGAGGTTACCAGGAGTGAGGGCGGGGAACAAGTCGGGGAATGGCACTGGTGTTGGCACGGGGTGACAGGGAGAGGAACAGTGGGCCTGGGCCCACGGTGCGCATGGACTCGACTTTGGGATGGAACGGTCAGCCGGGTGTGAGATGGCGTCAGCTCACAGAGGTGCAGGGGAGCAAGACCTGTGAAGGAGGGTGTCGAACAGCAGGGAGTGGCAGTTCCCACAGGCCCTGCGACATGAGTGGGGTACCGGGGAGAGAGGCCACAGAGGGGCCGAGTCTGGATCTGCGAGGCTGCAGCAGGCTGGGCCTGCACCTGTGCCCTCCAGCAGGAAGAGAAGCAGGCTGCGCTGCTGGGCCTCAGCCCCGGCTGGGAACACGTGAGCACCGAGGTGCGGGACTACGTGAGAGGCCAGGAGGCCAAGCTGGAGCGGGCGCTGGGGATGCTGCACGTGCTGCTCTCCTTCACCTTCCTGCTCATCCTCCATGCGTGAGCCCTGAGCCCCCACCCCGGAAGCCCCTGCCTCTGCTCTGGTTGGGAGCCCTGCCCTGAGGGAAGCCGTAAGAATGGACCGGCAGAGCCCACCTCCAACTCTGAATGCGAATGTTCTTGTGCCTTTAATTTTGCCTTTTGTAAAGCTGGGTTTGTTGTTTACATAAAGTTAAAGGGAACGTGGGCATTTTGTGAGAAGAAACATTACCCATGTTCCTGCCACCTTAAAAGGATGATCATCTTCATTTATCTACCTACTTCCCACCTTTATCCCAAAGCTGACTTTTCTACATTTTGCTTTGACTTTTGATTTTTTCTTGCCCTTCATATTCCCCTTGGCTCTGACTTTGTGCCATTTTTATCATCCAATTCTGCTTTCATTTTCTCCCGCCTGCTGCGTTGGCAGCTACTTTCTCTCCATTTGGACCAAAGTCCTCAACCCCACCCAGCCTGGCGTCCAGCCGGGCGGCCCTGGGCCTTGCTCTCTGTCCCCTACTAACCTCTGGACCCTCTGTTTCCCGTTTCCACCCCCAAATGCTGGATATGGCAGAGGCTGGACAGGGGCTGGGCAAGGACAGCCACGGGGGCTCCTGCTCTGTCTGCCCCTGTTTGTGGGGCCTGGAGTGACTGCCAGTGAGTAGCTACGTGAGCGCCTGTGGGAAGAGAAAGACGAAGGAGCCATATTCCCACCTCCAAGAAGCTCATGGTCAAGGGCAGACAAGAGAGGCATCTGCAAAACAGGGATGATTCAAGGGCTGTGGGACAAGTGTGGGAGTGGAGGGGCTGCTGCTGCAAGAGCCATAAATGGTCTTCAAAAGTCTGCAGTTGGGGAACCGTGGTCTCAGGGAGAAAGGGTGTTGTTCTCTTGGGCAAGGATCCTGGCATCGGTGGGGTGTGGAGGGCAGAGGACTAGGCTGGAATGGGCTAGGCCAGGACAGTCTGGAAAGCCCTGGGCTGGGTTTCAGGATGGACTGGGGCAGACTGGAGGCAGGAGTCCAAGGCGTGTCAGAGGTTAGGGAGCCTGGCTAGAGTGGGGCAAGGCAGGAAGTTGGCCTGAGAAGGGCCAGAGGAAGGGAAAGGTGTAGCAGGTCTCAGAGATAGCTTAGGGAGGGAAGGAAGGAGGCACAGAGTCAAAAGGCACTTCCAGCCTTTCAACCCCGGTGAGGTCACTCAATGAAAGGGTAGCATTGGCCAGAGGGCGGAGCCCAGGCTCCCGAGGCCTTTGCGCAGCAGCGGTAGGTCACTCCACAAGGGGGCGCTCACAATCTTTGTTTGCATTGATAGTTATTTCTTCCTTGAAGAGAAAGATGTATGGATTTTTACAAGGTTCCAGAACCAATAGCATTGGAAGTTATGTTTCCGTTTACAGAGATTATTTAAACCAATTTCATAGTTTCAAACACATTTTCAACAATTAACATTTTCTCTGCAGGAAACTGAAGCATTATGTGGGATCTTACAAGACACCGAGAGGAGAGTTACACACGCACGCACCTGCACGCACGAAAATACTGCTGGGCTCAAGGCTGTGTCAGAGGGGACAGGAGATGGTGGTGGGACGAGTTTTGCCTGAAGGGGACTCTAGGGGATGTTTCGTAGGCTCAGCCGAGAGGCAGGAACTCGAGGGGTGAACGTGGGAGTCACAGTGGGTCAGGGGACTCCTGCAGCTGTGAACGTGTCCCCCTCTCTGTGCCTTTGCTCCTGCTGTTCTTCTGCCTGGTATTCGTCCTGCAAGGTCCGTACCTGGGAAAGCTTCCCCTAACTCCCGTGCACCCACAGCCACTTGCATGGCCCTCCCTCTCGGACAGGCTGAGCGCCCCCCCCCCCCCATCTCCTCCTCACCTCTATTGTGTCTTAGCCATGAAGACGGCTTTCACTGGGCTGTGGGCTGATAGAGAGCAGGGCAGAGTCTTCTCCTAGGACTTAGATGGTGCTCAGTGCTGGCTGGCCGGTCGGTTGAATGATATGCCTTAAGGAAGCCCAGGTTTGGGGGTGGTTCCAGAGAACTGGAAAGAGATTCAGACATCCTCATGCACAGGTCCTTCTCCTACATGGACAGCTATAACGGGGACATTCGCTTTGACAACATCTACATCAGCACCTACTTCTGTCAGATTGATGAACGCAGGAGGAAATTGGTGAGTGGGCCCGGCCCTGCCCAGAGGGGCCCTGCTGTGTGCCCCAAGGGGCTTCAAGCTCAGGAGGGCAGAGGGGAAAGGGGAGAGGGCCCTTGGTGTTCCTCACCGTGTGGATATTTTTTCCAGGGCAAACGGACACTGCTGCCGCTTCGCAAAGCCGAGAAGAAAACCGTCATCTTCCCCTATGACCCCACAATCCAGGCCTCAGAAATGAGAAACGTGGTAAGGACGGCAGGGGAGGCAGCCACAGGCACAGGTCTGAGGGGAAGGCGAAGGCATCGGAGAGGGCGCCGTGCCAGGCAGGCGGCGGCGCAGCGCTCCAACTCTCCTGTCCCTGGGCAGGTAAGGGAGCTAATGGAGACACTGCCTGTTCTGCTGCTGCTGCTGGTGCTGTGCGGACTGGACTGGGCTCTCTACTCCACCTTCGACACCATCCGCCACCACTCCTTTCTGCAGTACTCCTTCCACAGTAAGCCTGTGCCCCCAGGAGCCATCCCGCTGGGGAACGCCCACTCCTGTGCAGCCATCCCTCCCCAACTCTTCCAATTTTGTCACTTCCTTCTGGGTCTCAGCCCCTCCCTATCCTCCTCAGGATCACATCCCAGCCCTGCAACCTGACAGCTGTTACTGGGGGCCTAGGTCTCCAACCACTTTCATATCTTCAATATGAAGGGGCTAGTACTCAGCGAAGGGGTGGAAGGTACAGCTGAGAAGTATTCGTATGGCTGGAACTCTCCCCACCCACTTAACTCCAACCCTTTCCCAGCATACTCCCTGCCCTCACCACCTACCTCACAGCCCCCAATCCTTGCCTCAGGCAGTCATAGGTTGGAGGTGAAAGTTGGGGGAGACTCCATGCTCGCCAGGCTCCTTCGGAAAACCATTGGGGCCCTGAACACCTCCTCGGAGACGATGGTGGAATCGAACAACACGCGTGAGTGTTGTGCTTTGGGGCCAGAGGAACTGAAGGCTGAGGGGCAAGGTTCTTTCCAAAGCCAAGAGTTGCAGGGCTAGGCCTTGGGTGTGGTGAGATGGGGGTCGCCTGTTTGGGTTGGAGAATCAGAGGATGAAATGTCAGGTCCCAAGGGAAGAGTTGGAGGGTGAGGACTTGGGCCAGAGGAGTCTGGGGGCGGGGCCTTAGGGCCAGCGGGTCCCAGCTCTCTGGAGCAGCACTGTCAACAGTGCTTTTGACTGTGATGGAAACATTCTGCATTTGTGCTGTGTTGAGCAAATAGCCACATGGGCCTAATGGCTACAGTTTGGATGACACAGCTCTTCAGCAGGGAGGGGAAGCAGGAGTAGAGTAGGACATCAGAGACCTAACCTGCACCCTCACTGGGATGAGGAATTCAACCAGGGCTGCCCTGTCCCTCAGCCAGTTCTGGCCAGACCCTGACAGGTCTCCCCTCGCCCGCAGCCTGTCTGCCTCAGCCCGTGTGCCTGAATGCCAGAGCCTATTTGAGGACTGGACTACCCGTTGCCCTGCTAGTGTGTCTCTGCCTGCTCCAGGCTTTCGGCTACAGGCTCCGGAGGGTCATCGCAGCCTTCTACTTCCCCAAGGTGCGCCCTCCCCTGACCTCTCCACCCCTACAGGCAGAGCTCACACACACACACACACACACACACACACACACACACACACACCAGCCTGAATGCGGCTCCCCACAGGATGCTCTCCCCTCGGCACTGTCACTGTCATTGACCCCTGTCTCCTTGGCCCCAGCGAGAGAAGAAGCGGGTCCTATTCCTCTACAATGAGCTCCTGAGGAAAAGAGCAGCCTTCACCAAGTTGAGGAGGGCGGCCATCGTGAGGCACGCACGGCAGCAGAGGGCTCCAGTAAGTCCAGGCCTGGGTTCCTGTGGCTCCAGCTGGGTCTGAGACCTGTGGGCAAAGGGCACCTGCCGTCAGCGCCTCCAGCCCCACCAAGGCCCCAGGCCTGCCGAAGCTCAGGGAGTTCTGACATGAGTCATGCCAAGGGTCCCGGTCATCCAGCTCTGGGAGTCAGGGCTGTGTGTCCACCTCGGAAGTCAGTCCAGCCTGAGAGACTGAGTGGACCACCAGGAAGCAGGCAGAAAAGGGGGATCAGACTTGATACAGTCTGGTCAAAGGGAAGCAAGAGGAGTTTATCAGAAAGAAGGGACCCAGGGCAATGCCACGGCTTCTCCTTCTCCTGAGAGGGCTGCAGACCAGGAACTCAGTGAAATTCAGAAGCGGGGGAGGGAGGCAGGTGGGCTGGGAGTCGGAGAGACCTCGTGAAGGGGCACATGGTATATGGAAAGGGTATGCAGTAGCAAGAACCAGGTTCTAGTCCACACTCCCTCGTTAAGCTGTGTGTGACCTTGGCCATAGTCCTCACTGGGCCTGTTTTTTACCTCTGAAGAATGGGGAGGCTAGACAGATGTGAACAGTCTGCTTATAGAGATAGAGTGCAGGTCAGGTGCAGGGCTCCGGTGCCACAGGGCCTGGGTTTAAAACTTGGTTCCTTGCATTGTTACTATGACAGCCGTGTGATTGTGAGCACTTTTTAAAATATTTTATTTATTTAAATGCTGTGCCTCGGTTTTTCCCTTCTGTAAAATGGAGTTTACTACTCCCTTTGATTGTTGGAAGGATTAAGTGAGTTTTGCCTTCATGGTGCAGGCACATAGCAAGTTCCACACACGTGTTAGTTACCATCGTGGGACTCCAGGCAAGTGGCTGCCTGTCCAATAATCCATTTTCTTGCCTGAAAAAGAGAAGATGTTGATAATAACAATATCTGCCTAATATGGTTATTATTTAAATTGAGTTAATTTAATTAGTTTCTTAGTACAGGGCCCAACACTATTCTTTATTTATTTTATTTTATTTTTTTAAAATATATTTTGTTGATTATGCTATTACACTTGTCCCATTTCTCCCCCATCATTCCCCTCCACCCTGCACACCCCCTCCCACCCACATTCCCCCCCTTTAGTTCATGTCCATGTGTTATAAGTTCTTTAGCTTCTACATTTCCCACACTATTCTTGCCCTCCCCCATCTATTTTCTACCCACTATCTATGCTACTCATTCTCTGTACCTTCCCCCCTCTTTCCTCCTCCCACGGCCCTGTTGCTAACCCTCCATATGATCTCCATTTCTGTGGTTCTGTTCCTGTTCTAGCTGTTGGCTTAGTTTGCCCTTGTTTTAGGTGTGGTTCTTAATAGGTGTGAGTTTGCTGTCTTTTCACTGTTATATTTTTATCTTCTTTTTCTTAGATAAGTCCCTTTAACATTTCATATAATAAGGGCTTGGTGATGATGAACTCCTTGAATTTGACCTTATCTGAGAAGCACTTTATCTTCCCTTCCATTCTAAATGACAGCTTTGCTGGATAGAGCAATCTTGGATGTAGGTCCCTGCCTTTCAAGACTTCAAATATTTCTTTCCAGCCCCTTCTTGCCTGTAAGGTCTCTTTTGAGAAATCAGCTGACAGTCTGATGAGAACTCCTTTGTAGGTGACTGTCTCCTTATCCCTTGCTGCTTCTAGAATTCTCTCCTTCATTTTAATCTTGGCTAATGTAATTACGGTGTGCCTTGGTGTGTTCCTCCTTGGGTCCAACTTCTTTGGGACTCTCTGAGCTCCCTGGACTTCCTGGAAGTCTATTTCCTTTGCCAGATTGGGGAAGTTCTCCTTTATTATTTGTTCCAATAAGTTTTCCACTTGTTGCTCATCTTCTTCCCCTTCTGGTACCCCTATAATTCAGATGTTGGGACGTTTAACGATGTCCCAGAGGTTCCTAAGCCTCTCCTCATTTTTTTGAATTCTTGTTTCTTCCTTGTTTTCTGTTTGGTTGTTAGTTTCTTCCTTCTGGTCCACTCCATGGATTTGAGTCCCAGTTTTCCTCCCATTTCTATCGGTTCCCCATGCGTCTTCCTTCATTTCACGTATTGTAGCCTGCATTTTTTCATCTAATTTGTGAGCAAAATCAACCAATCCTGTGAGCATCCTGATGACCAGTGCTTTGAACTGTGCATCTGATAGGTTGGCTATCTCTTCATGGCTTAGAGGAATTGGCATTGAGGCTTTGATTTGTTCTCCAGTTTGAGCCATTTTTGGTGTTTTTTTTCTGCTTGTTTTGTTTCGTTTTTGGTCTGGTCGCGGCTATTACGTAGTTAAGGGTGGAGCCTTAGGTGTTCCCCAGTGCGGGGGCAGCCCAGTCGCTGGGTTGTGACGCTGTATGTGGGGGTGGGGTCCGAGAGGGAACAATGGCGCCTGCTCCGCTCTCTCTTGAGTTTCCGTCCCTTCCGCTGCTTCCCCTTTGCCTGGACCATCTGTGCGTGCGAATGTGGGACCACCTGGTCAGCCAGCCGCTTTGTGTGGCCTCACTGGGTCTGCACAGTTGCCACCCCATGCCAGGGGTCCGCTAGCCGCTGCCTGTGCACCTGGGAACTGCCAGCTGCTGCTGCCTGTGTGCCCGGGCCTGCACCTCCACTTTTTCCTGCCACGACTCCACCCCTCTTACCGGTCTGGATGAATGGTTGTTGGACTTCCGTACAGTTCACTTTTCTATCAGTTCTAGTTGTTTTCTTATTTCTAAATATTTGTTGTTCTTAATTTTGGTTGTGAGAGGAGGCACAGTGTGTCCGCCTACGCCTCCATCTTGGCCGGAAGTCCTATTCTTTATTTTTAAAATATTTTATTTATTTATTTTTAGAGAGAGGGGAAGGGAGAGAGGGAGAGAAACATTGATGTACAAGAGATACATCGATCAGTTGCCTCTTGCACACCCCCAGCTGGGGACTCACTACCGGAGCATGTGCCCTGACTGGGTATTGAACCTGTGACCTTTCACACCACAGACAGGCACTCAATCCACTGAGCCACACCAGCCAGGGCCCAACATTATTTTTAAAATAATGAGTAGCAGCCATTCTCATTTAATCAGTCTAACCAAGCTCATAATAGTGAGACTGTTTGCTTAACTTTTTCCTCCAGTGCCCAGATCCTCCACCCCTGACACGCAGTAGGGACTGACCGGATATCTGAGGGGGGAAAATGAACATACTATGATTCCACCACGACCTGGTCCTGAAGTAAACTGGACTTTGATACACAATTTCAAATGTGAAGGGCATTCTTTCCAAGCCGACGGAACAGAATGTGCAAAGACTTAGAATTCAAACAAAGAGAATGCCAAGTGCCTAGGCTAATCCAGGGAGACACTGGCACAGGAGATGTGTAAAGTTCAGGGAAGGGTAAGCTGGAGCAGAGGCGAGAAAGGGACCAGACTGTGGAAGGTTATGAAAACCAAGCCCAGGCATTCTGCCTTTGTCTGGCAGGCAGTGGCCTGCTGGAGTTTTCTGAGAAAACAGTGGCCCGATAAGGTGGTCTGTGGAGAATTCCTGGCAAATGTGTGGAGAGAGGGGAAGCATAATGCACCAGTCTTGTGATTTGGAATCAGAGTACCTGTGTCCAGCCAGGTTTGATTGTTTACTATCTGTGTGCCTTTGGGAAAGTCACTTAACCGGTAAAGTGCGGAACACAATAGTGGTGGTCTTATTTGCTCTACTCACTTCTCAGCCCCACCGTGAGTAAGACGATTTATAGGAAAGTGCAAATAATGGTTGTTGCTGTTACAAGCTGGGAGAGTCCAGGCTGCATCCTCCCACTGTACATCATGGAGTGCAGGAGGGAAGCTCCGTAAGATGTGCTTCCTCCAACGTGAGAGCGTTACCAAGCCTTGAGACTTCAGACATGAAGCGCTGCGCAGTTCCCCTTGCGCCCCTTTTCTTGCCCTCTCTTCCCAAGGAGCTCTAAATCCTCGCCTTCCAACAGCGCCACCACCTGGCGGACATCCTGCACCACCGCTGCCCACTTTTGCGCCCCTGGCTGCGCCGGAGCTGTGTGGTATGCCAGGCACCGGAGACCCCGGAGTCCTACGTGTGTCTCACTCGGGACTGCGAGGCTGTGTACTGCAGGTCGTGCTGGGACGATATGCGGCAGCAGTGCCCGGTCTGCACCCCACGAGAGGAACTCTCCTCTTCCGCGTGCAGCGACAGCAACGATGACGCTACCTACGCAGAGTGAAGGGGCATTCTACTCGTTCTTCCACCTCGCGTCTTCCTATTTAATAAAATGCCGTGTACATTCCTGCCGCCTGCGCTTAGAAGGGGTCTGGTACCGGGGCGGGGTGTGAGCCGGGCGCTGCCCGGCCAGCAGTCGGGAGAACTGGCCAGCCTCATCGCCGCAGGTCCAGGTGGCGTACTAGAGGCAGGAGGGCAGCAAAGCTGCTAGGAAGAGGTCCGGACTAGAGGCCGGGTGGAGATGCGATTCTGAAGGCAGTCGGACTGGGCCAAGGTTCCCACTCTGCACAGTAGCAGGAAAGCCGCTGCGCAGAGCAGAGCGGGAGGAGCTGGAGTCCCGGGCTAGGTCCCGCCTTCTTAGCACCCAGAGCGCGACGGGGGCGGGGCCTCTCCCAGGGAGGAGCCGCGGAGGAGCGGGGGCCTAGCTTGGGACCCGGAGAAGCGGGACGGGGCGGGGCCTAGCGGCTGCGCTGCCCTACACTGTAAGCGAGGCAGACCTGGACGCCTCCGCTCCTCCGAGCGGAGCCCAGCACCTGCTACCCTCGGCTGCCCCGGGGCGCCGCTGTCATGCGGCTAGCTATGCTCTGGGCCTTGGGGCTCCTGGGCGCGGGCAGCCCTCTGCCCTTCCTGCCGCTTCCAGACACAGGTGAGTGCCGTGCGGGGTGTCGGCCGGCAGAGCACTGGAAAGAGGCTCAGGGAAGTCAGAAGGCATTGGGGTACTGGGGTCAGAAGGAGACCCTGAGAGACCGCAGCGGGAGCGCGGCCGGCCCTGGTCTTCTGTCCTGGGCCGAGGGCCCGGTGACTGGACGATGGAGTGAATAGGAAAGGAGAGTCATCCTCGGCATGTCCCTGCGGACACTTCCAGGCTGTGGTACCAGGCGGGTCCCTCAGGCTCCTAGGAGAGGGTCGCTGCTCTCCAGGACTGGCATCTCGCTCTTTTGGGGCCTAGCTGACCGTTTCACCGGGTGCCAGGGTGCCGAGTGTACACGCTCGTAGGGTTTGGCGAAGAGGATTCTCCCCGGCACTTCCTCCTAGGCCTGAACGGCCAGGCACCCGTCACTGTAGTGCTGATGCCACCAGAAACCTGGCTGAGCTGGAGGGGGCCCGGGAGGAGCTAAGAGAGGGGAGAATTGGCCAGGAAAGAGGCTGGGACACCAACTCCTCCTTCGAACTTTCACTTCCAGCTGCTGTCTTGGGCCCGGGGGCCGAGAGGGCAGGCGCGGGTGGAGTGTCCGGAGGAGAGAGGGCCATTGGGGGTTGGGGGGGGCTGGGGGAAGGGACACAGGGAGGAAGCGGAGGCTGTGGGGACTGGGTGTGCCTGACTGGGCATGAGTGGTGTTTAGGGAGGGGGTGTTTGCACTCCCCACCCAGAAATGGGCGTTCCTAGCATCTCCGTTGTGAGGAAAGGGGAGGGTGAGTGGGCACCCAGCCAAGAGGCTTCCCCCAGTCCTCAAGGGGACTTTTCTGGGAGGGGGAAAATCGGGTGGGAGTGGGCAGGGAGGAGGGCTCCAGTGAGAACCTGGGATTGGCCTGAGGGCGGTAGGGAGGGGCCATGGGCTGGGCTTGCTGAACAACTCTCTGGCTTTTGGGATGGGTTGGTGGGATGAAAGCACACTATTAGGGAGAAGCCCCCAGTATTCTCCTTTAAGTCGCAGCATGCAATGTGGGAGTCCTTCAGGCAGAGAAGGGCCTTGATGTGCTGGGAACCAGGAGGGTCAGAGGACCTGAGTCCCTCTGCACTCTCTTGGAGTGTTCTGGGGACTTTGCAGGTGGCACCAAGGAGAAGGCAATTCCAGAGAGAGCCCTAGGTGGGCCCTTGCAGCCCCAGATCCTTCAGGACAATCTCACACTCAGCCTAGCAGAGGTGCTTCAGGTGAGCCTCCCTCTCCCCTGAAATAAAGAAGTACACCCCCCACCCTGCCACCCCATCCAATCAGGTGTCTCAAGACAAAGGTTGGCTGAAGAGCAGCCCAGTGACCCTCACTGTGGCACTGCCACCTCAGGTCTGGCTGCCTCTCCCACCATACCCCAGCACCTGGCTTCGCTTATCTCCCTCTCCCCTCCGTAGACATCTGTCTGCCTCAGCCCCACTGCACCCATTCAGGCCACTGGGAAATTCTGAGGCCAAACGTGCTTTCTTGGTCTCATTTGTTAGTTTTCTCAAACAGGGGGACTTAGACAGAGAGTCAGGACCTCATCAAATGCCCTCCCCCTTACCCCCAATTCTAAAGCTGAGTCAGAGGAAGGGCTGGGGCCTGCACTGGGTCCTCCATGATGCTTCCTCTCTGGGCAGGAAGCCGAGAAGGGGGCGGCTCAAGATACCTTCCTTGACCTCCCTGCACAACCCCCAGAACAATGCCCCAGGCCATGCAGGCCTTCCTGGCCCCTTCCCTTGGGACACCCCCTCCCCGCCAGTGATCTAATCATTGGTACTCTCCTAAGGGCCTAACATTTTCTGGTCAGGAAGAATAGGAATTTCGGGCAGGGCCAGGGAGGTGACCTGCTCTCTGGTGCCCACAGACCAGTCTGCCGGAGGCTTTGCAGATCAAGTTGGAATTGGACGGTGAGAGTCACATCCTGGAGCTGCTACAGAACAGGTAATGGCAGTGATGACAGTAATGATGACAACATGGCTAACAACTTCCATAGCATTTACTATGTGTTACATCCTAAGCGCTTGAATTCATTTAATCCTCATAACAACCCTATAAGTAGGTACAATTATGTGTTGTTATTGTCCTTGTCTTATATGTAAAGAAGGCAAGGCAAGAGAGGTGAAACGACTTGCCCAAGGTCACACAGCTAGTGTGTGGTGAAAGCCCGGGTGGAACCTAGACAGTCTGGCGGGGTCTGTGGCCCAGCCACTGCACTCTGCTGACTCAGTGGGAGGCAGGAAAGTTGGGGCAGTGCCTGGCACCCAGCTACCCCTCTATCACCTTCAGGCCCTGGGCTGGCACTGCACCGCTCTGGGAGACAGCTGATACTGCCCTCCTCTGTCTTCACTCCACAGGGAGCTAGTCCCAGGCCAGCCAACCCTGGTGTGGTACCAACCTGATGGCACCCGGGTAGTCAGTGAGGGACACAGTCTGGTGAGTCAGGCTCTCTTGTGTCATTTCTGGCCTGAGGGAAGTGGGATGGGGCAACTGAAGAGTGCCTTCCTTGGGAGACGTGGAAGGAAGCTGCGTATCTCAACCAACAGGCGAGTCTCCTAGGCTGCAACCCTGGCCTGCTCTGCAAGCTGGCACTGTCTTTCTGTGCTGCAGGAGAACTGCTGCTACCAGGGAGGAGTGCAGGGCCGTGCAAACTCCTGGGTCTCTGTCTGCATCTGCTCCGGGCTCAGGTACAAGAAGCGGAGTCCACGAGGGCAGAGAGAGTGGCAGGTTATGAAAATGGAGCTGAAAAGTTGTCTGACTTCCTTCATCTTTCCCTAGGGGCTTGGTGATCCTGTCCCCAGAGAAAGGCTATACCCTGGAGCTGAGGCCTGGGGACCTTCGGGGTCCTCCCATTATCTCCCGGATCCAAGACCTCCTCCTGCCAGGACACACTTGCGCCCTGAGCTGGCGTGAACCTGCGCCCACTCGGGCTTCAGCAGGGCGCCCCCTGGGACAGCCTCGAATTCATCGGGTAAGGAAGAGGGGCAGGAGGCTGGCCCCAGGGCCCTCAGGGCTGTTTGTTCACAGCGCCAGTAGCTCCTGCTAGTGGAGAGGTCTCTGTGTGCTGGGCACTGTGGGACGCCGTCCCCTCCACTCTGCCCGCAGCTCGCAGCCCGGGGAGGTGGGTGCTGTTGGGAGCTCTATTTTAGTGAGACGGGTTAAGTGATTCATTCAACTAATACCTGGTATATCCAGGATTTAGATGTAGGTACTAGACTCAAACTCCTCAGGTCTTATGATCCCATATGCCGGGGATATGGGAAAGCTCACTTGGATCTAGAAAATACATAGTTACCAATCCTAAAGCAGTAAAAACCAAGTTTTCTAATTTGTACAATAGGGAATAATAAACCTACGTACCTTATAGGGTTGCTATGAAGATTTTAAAATATGTATATTATTTAATATATATGTAAAGTACTTAGAACTGGGCCTGGCACGTGCTAAGGCATGTGTTGGTCTTGGCTATTATTATTTTTTTAATTCGGAAAAAGCTCTGAATTTGGAGCCAGAAAAGTGGGGCTCTACTCCCCACTTCCTAGCCTACTTCTTGGTCCACCTTGGGCAAGTCCCTGGCCGCTCAGGCTCGGTGGTCCATCTGTAAAAGGGGCTCTTCACTCTCCTCTGTCTGACCACACCAGGCGGGAGGGGACACAGCTTGGTCAGCCCTACATGGCTGCCGTCAGTGTGAGCAGCCAGCGTGTCCGACGCTCCTTTTTCTTGTCCACAGTGGAGGCGGGACGTGGTGACAGAAACCAAGATTATTGAGCTAGTGATTGTGGCTGATCATTCGGAGGTGAGCTTGCTGGCCCCGGCGTGCCCTGCCCCGACCCTGAGCGCCCTGCCACCTTCCACGGTCTCCTCTCTTACCCCGCAGGTCCAGAGGTACCCAGACCACCAGCAGCTGCTAAACCGCACACTGGAAGTGGCCTTACTCCTGGACACAGTCAGTGTCAGGCAGGGTGGCATCCTTACGGCCCCCTAACTATGGGAACCCCTCTCCTGAGCCCCAGCTCTTTTTCAGTTCTTCCAGCCCCTGAACGTACGAGTGGTGCTGGTGGGCCTAGAGGCTTGGACTCGACACGACCTGATAGAGATAAGCCAAGACCCAGGTCTCACGCTACACAACTTCCTCCACTGGCGCCGGGCCAGCTTACTGCCTCGCTTGCCCCATGATAGTGCCCAGCTGGTGACGTAAGACCCCCAGGCGCAGTCAGTGGGGCCAGCTCTGCCCTGGCCTGGCCAATTTCACAACCCAGCTCCCTACCCGAGGCCCTGAAGCTCTGGCCCTCTGGCTTTTGGCCTTGACCTTTGACCTCTCAATCCCACAGAGCTACTTCATTCTCTGGGCACATGGTGGGCATGGCCATTCAGAACTCCATCTGTTCTCCTGACTTCTCAGGAGGTATAAACATGGTGAGCTATTTGCAGGTCTCTTCCCTCTTCTCAGTGAAGATCCTCCCAGCTGGGGCACCATTTATAGACTGAAACCCCCTACAAGTTACCTACCGAACCCCAAGTTGTGGGTATAGAGGGCAGGGGTGCATGCTGTGGCCTCTGCTGTCAGGGCACCCTCACTCACAGCCCGCTCTACAGTGTACAGTCTCACCTAGAAGGTCTTCCCATTTTGGGGGGCGGCATCTGAGGCCCGAAGAACAGAGGTGATCTCCCTGGGCCACACGGTGAGGGAGGGGAAACAGCTGAGCTAGAACCCAGGTTTTCTGCCACCCAGGCCTGGGCTCTCCTCCTACTAAGGAGGGAGGTGGTGCCTACTGAATGCCCGAGAGGTCAGATGAAGAGAGAACAGGAGCAGTTAGGCTGATGCTAGACCCAGGCTACCCTTTCCCACAGGACCACTCCATAAGCATCCTGGGAGTTGCTTCCTCAATAGCCCATGAGTTGGGCCACAGCTTGGGCCTGGACCACGACTCACCTGGGAACAGCTGCCCCTGTCCAGGCCCAGCCCCATCCAAGAGCTGCATCATGGAGGCCTCCACAGAGTGAGTGACTACAGGATGGAGAGGGTGGATAGGCAGGGGGCAGGGAGTGGTCTACAGCCCTATCCTTCCATGCTGCCCTCCCCAGCTTCCTGCCAGGCCTGAACTTCAGCAACTGCAGCCGACAGGCCCTGGAGAAGGCCCTCTTGGATGGGATGGGCAGCTGCCTCTTTGAACAGCTGCCCCGCCTGCCCTCCATGGCTACTGTCTGCGGAAATAAGATTTCGGGGCTGAGCAAGCAGTACAACTGTGGCTTCCCAGACGTGAGCCCCTCTCCCGAAGCCTTGCCCCACTTACTTTTGTGCCCTTTCCAAGACTTCGAGCCCCTCTCCGTTTCTGAAGGGCCCTTTCATCCCTCTCCCACCTCCCTGTCTTCGGGGACAGCACATGGATTTTGGGGCTCTAGCTTTCACTCGCTGTGGCTGTCCTTTTGAGTTCAGGCTCTGGGCGGTAGGCTCTCAGGCCGCCTGCTCTGATGCTCGGCCCCTCTGTGCCCTGGCCCACAGGACTGCACCGATCCCTGCTGTGATTCTGTCACCTGCCAGCTGAGGCCAGGAGCACAGTGTACATCAGATGGACCCTGTTGTCAAAACTGCCAGGTGGGAGCAGACTGGACTGGACTCCTAGAGCTCACCTGCCAGGGGCCAGGGTGGAAAGGGTCATTCTGACTCTCGGGGCCTGGCCGCATTTGCTCAGCACCCACACTGAAGTTTGCTCACTCTCCACAGCTGCGCCCGGCCGGCTGGCAGTGCCGTCAAGCAAGAGGTGACTGTGACTTGCCCGAGTTCTGCTCCGGAGACAGCTCTCAGTGCCCTCCTGACATCAGTCTGGGGGATGGCGAGCCGTGTGCTGGTGGACAGGCTGTGTGCATGCAAGGGCGCTGCGCCTCCTATGCCCAACAGTGCCAGGCTCTCTGGGGACCGGGGGCCCAGCCTGCCGCACCGCTCTGTCTCCTCACTGCCAACACTCGGGGGGATGCCTTTGGGAACTGCGGGCGCAGCCCTACTGGCAGCTACGTATCCTGCGACCCTAGGTGAGTTAGGAAGTGGCTCCTCCCCTGGGTTTGTGGGAATCTTGGCCCCGATCCCACTGACCCTGTGCCTCCTCCCTCACCCTAGAGATGCCATTTGTGGGCAGCTCCAGTGTCAGGGGGGCATGGCCCAGCCTCTGCTGGGCTCAGCCTGGGATTTGCATTGGGAGACACTAGAAGCCAACGGGACCCAACTGAACTGCAGCTGGGTACACCTGGACCTGGGCAACGATGTGGCCCAGCCCCTCCTGACTCTACCTGGCACAGCGTGTGGCCCTGGCCTGGTGAGCAACCTGGGTGAGCAAGACCAGGTTGGGAGGGATATCTGGCTATCTGGTGAGCAGTACCCTGGTCTCACAGTCCACCGGTGTAAAAGGCACAGACTCTGAGGGGAATTCAGGTTCTTGTGATCAAGTGAAGTCCTGCTGTCCTATGTGCCTTGGTTTTCCCATCTGTAAAAGTAGGCTGTGGCTTCAGCCATGTTGGCCTCCGGTGCTAATAAGCTCTGCAAGAACGTGACCTTCATCTTCTTCTCATTGGGCAGGTATGCATTGACCGTCGATGCCAGCCTGTGGGTCTCCTGGGAGCACAGGAGTGTCGAAGCAAATGCCACGGGCACGGGGTGAGGTTGTGTGGAGAGGTGGAAGGGGAGCAGGGAGCCTCCAGGGAGGAAAAGGGTAATGGCCTTTGGAAACAAACATCCCTAGTTCTAATCCTCGCTCCACCACTACCTAGCTGTGTGACCTGAGGCAGGTTATTAACCTCTCTGAGCTCAGCGTCCTCATCCGTCCAATGGCCATAACAATAGTACCCCCCACTCCTCAGGTACATGAGATGAGTATGAAAGCTCCTGGCCCAGTGTCCAGCACACAGGAGGCACTCACAGTGGTGGTTTGGTCTGATTTCCTCCGGCGTGAGTGAGGGCTCCCAGAGCACCAGCTCTCTGTGCCCACTGTGCCACACACCTGCCACTTGTGCATATCTGAGCTCTTGAAAAGCAGGGGACAGGGAAACATGGCCTCAGAGTACAGAGCCCCTCATTGCTCAACCTGTACCTCCTAGGTCTGTGACAGCAACAGGCACTGCCACTGTGAGGAGGGCTGGGCACCCCCCGACTGCAGCGCCCGGGTCAGAGGTAGTGCGGCCTGGGGGCAGGGCAGCTGGGAGGGCAAAGTGGCTTATCTTTTCACCCCCTCTTTTGCCAACCCCTCCACTGATGGTTCCCCGACTCTGTGTGACCCCTGGCCCCCCTCACTTCCTCTATGCACTTGATCTCACTCCCTGCCCCTTGTGCCTTCCTGGGTGTGGAGTTCTCAGCCCTGCCCACCTTCAAACCTGCCTTCACTCGGCAGCCTCCAGCTCCCTGACCACAGGGCTGCCCCTCAGCCTCCTGTTGTTGCTGATCCTGGTGCTGCTCGGTGCCAGCTACTGGCACCGTGCCCGCCTACGCCAGCGACTCTGCCAGCTCAAGGGACCCAGCTGCCAATACAGGTACCAGCCTCCTTGCTACCAGCTCCCTCCACACCTCTCTTGAGCCCTGCCTCCATGCCCTCTACAGCCCCTGCCACCTGGTTCTGATCCCAAGCCCCTTGGGCCACACCACACACACCTCCTTTCCCTCTGTGTGCCTCAGAACTCTTCACCTCACACGTAGGCCGGTAGCCCTGAATGAGTAAGCTGAGACGCTAGGGTCACTTCCCCTCAGAAGCCCACGTGCTGGGGAACTGGGGCCCTTGGGCTGATCAGGTTCCCCTCCACACCCAGTCAGGCCTAAACTCCACACATGCTCCTCTGCAAGGAGCTGCAAAGGGTTAGCCCCACCCAAGGGTGGTGTGTAGGTAAGGAACATGGTCTAAGGCTGGGCCCTCTCCCTCCTTGTCTTTCTCCATGCTCAGGGCAGCCCAGTCTGGTCCCCAAGAACGCCCAGAACCCCCACAGAGGGCCCTGCTGATGCCAGGTGCCAAGGTGAGTCCTGGATGCCAGAGAAGAGAGGGCCCCACCTTGGCCAGACATCCAGTTTGGGCCCTAGGGTGGGGGTATTGAAGACTCTAGACTGAGAGAAAGACTCACACTACCCAAGAGTCAAAAGTCCAGCCTGGAGTGGGGAGGGGCAGTCACTTAGAGGAGGGTCCGCTGAGCTCTTTGAGTCGGCCAAGCTGGTGGCTCTGAGAGGTGGTCTACCCCTGCTCCCAGCGGTGGTCACTGGAAGGATCACTAGGGAGGGTGGGGCCCAGAATGGCCTTCAGGGTGCGGGGACCTGATGAGGCCCACTTCGCCATGTGTAGAGGGCTGGTGAGTGCTCCTGCCCTGAGCCCTCTGGGTGTGATGATAAGGGTATGTGTGTAGAGGTGGTCTCCATGCCCACCCTACCACTTCTCACCCCCTCTGCATGCCACTGAATAACGGCATGCACAACCCCACTGCCCCTGGGGTCCTGGCTGCCCCTCCCTGGGCACTAACCCCTCTCTGCCCGCATCTGTCTCTCTACTCCCTACCCCACTCTGTGCCTGTTTGCTCCTCCTGCTCTCTCAGCAGGCTAGTGCACTTGGCTTCCTGGCTCCCCCTTCCAGGCCACTGCCTCCTGACCCTGTGTCCAGGAGACTCCAGGTAAATCTGGGCCTGGCCCAGGGCAGGTGGGAGGCTTGGTACCCAACTGCAGTTCTCATCCCTGTTCCCTGCCAGTGATGCTCTTCATTAGGGGACCAGGGTGCCCCTCAGCCTTCAGACACTATGAGCCCCAGAAGCAGCAAAGGGTGAGCCTCCTGCCTTGGTTTCTACCACCATCTGGTGGCCAGTGGCGGGACTGCAGTGGGCCAGGGACACCACAGTGACCCATTCCTTCCTCCCCCCAGACATCTGCTGGCATGCACCCAAGCCCTGTGCACATGTCCCCATTCTCCTGTCCTCTGGCTGATTTCGCATGTTGACCTGAACCCCTCGGGAGAATCTCTGCATGCCCACTGCCTCTCCCTGTGCTCTCACGGCCACTGCCCTTCTCTCTGTTCAGGCTGAGCTGGCTGACCGACCCAATCCCCCCACACGCCCTCTGCCTGCTGACCCGGTGGTGAGGCACCCGAAGGTAACAGTGGGGGGAGAGAAGGTCACAGCCTCTTCCACCACCCAGGGCTGTTGTGGTGGTGGCCATGACGAGATGCCCCCTCTGTACTTGAGGGCACATACCCTGGTGGCATCTCTAATGGTGACAGGTTTGTTTGGAAAAAAAGGTAACCTCTGCGGCTGCCCCTGCACAAGCTGGTGTGCCCCAGCACCAGTGCACCTGGGGGTGGCCAACATGACACCCTCTTCCAAGCTGGCCTCCTACCTTCTCTCTCAGTCTCAGGGGCCTGCCAAGCCCCCACCCCCAACGAAGCCACTGCCTGCTGACCCCCAGGGCCGGTGTCCTTCAAGTGACCTGCCTGATCCAGGAGCTGGAAACCTACCCTTAGTGGTACCCTCCAGGTGGGCAAGGAAAGGCCCTGAGAATGGGTGGGCAGGAGGAGTGGTCTGGGAAAAGGGGACTTCTCACCTTTTATTCTCTGCTTCCGGCACCCCAGGCCTGCACCTCCGCCACCAGGGGTGACCTCCCTCTACCTCTGAACTCTCCTGAAGTTCTGCCTGCCTCTAGGACTTAAAGAGGCTGGACAGGTTTCCTGGAGTACACCCACACGCACACCCAACAACGATGGAAGGAGCGAGCGCCTGGACACGAAGGAGCAGGCATCTGAAGGCACCTCCACGAGCTGTCCAGCATCACCCTGGGTACCAGTCCATGCAGTTGCAACTGGGGATTAGGGAGCACTGGGCGCTGGACCTAGCTGAGGGAGGTGTGTGTGCACAGCCTGCCTCTCTGCTCAGTTATAATAAACGAAATATCTCCGGAGCGTGCCTTGGTTTGTCGGCTCAGGGAAGGTTGGGTTGCCTTTGCTGCAGCTCATCTGGCCGGCAGGGGACGCTGCCCCCTCAGACGAACACAGAATAGGGAGAAGGACAGTCCCAGGCAGAAGCAGCTTCCGTCCCCGGGATCGTAGGATGCTCGGACGCTGGTGGCTTGTTTCTGCCCAACCTGGAATTGCTCTCTGTGCAATTCAGTACCAAAGGGATTTGTATGCCTTTTGCCATCCCGTCACCCAGCCCTCGCCCCAACGCTTGGGGGTGACCATTCGACAAACCGGCCAAGTTGTTTTACCCGCGGTCCCCACCCTCTGACTGGTGGCTGGGAAAAGTGGATCTGGCTGGTATTCTCAGAGCCCCAGAGCCGGGGCGGAGCCCGGCGGCAGCTCCCACGATCCCAAGGCCAGGCACCTGCCTCCTCCCCCGCCCCCACCTGAGGGCTCGGGAACAAAGGTGCTTTGTACAAGCCGCAACCACCTCATTACTTCGTCTTCAGGGCTGGCGCTGCACGGGCCCCCAGCCCAGAATGGAGGTGTGGGGCGGAAAGGGACAGGAGCCAAACCCCAAGGTGGGCTTCAAGCTCACCACTGCAGGCTCAGTGGGGGAAGGGGAAGTGGAGGGGTCCCCCAGGAGGCGGTCTGCCCCTTCCCCCAGCGCTGTCTCTAGAGATGAAAAAAACAAAAACAGGGTGATGCGCTAAGGTGGCTGGACAGGCTTCGTGGGTCCTTGCCCAGGCCTCGCTGTACTCTTTCTGGGCAAAGGGCCTGTGCTCCTATTTAAATTTTCCACACTTCTAATAACGCCGTCTACAGTGTACTAATGCGGACCCTAAAGATACAACCTCTTTAAAAACCGTCATGGATAGTGGAAAACGTCCCTCCCAGCCCCTCGAAACCGTGTCCAGTCTCTGCAGGAGCCTGGCTAACCTGGCGCTGGTAACCGCTCACAGGGGGTTAACATGAGTTGGCGCTGGAGTGGAAAGGCGGAGACGCGCTCCTATTGGTGAAAAGTTATCCAGGGGCGTGGTCGATGAGTTTCCACACCCCACCCCCTTCCCCCGCACCCCCTCTTCTCTACTTTGTACCTTTCTCGCGGCCACGGCGAAGTGGGCCGGGCCGAACCAGACTAGACTGAACCGCGGGGGCGATGCGGCTGCTGCCCCTGCTGCGGACTGTCCTCTGGATCACGCTCCTCGGCTCCCCTCTGCAAGGGGGCTCTGGCCTCCGTCACGACTTCTACTGGAACTCCAGTAACCCCAGGTAGCCGGGCCGAACCCGGCCAGCAGCCAGCGGGGCCTGTGCACTCCCGGGCTTGGCGCGCGTCCCTCCAACTCTCTCTCTCTCTCTCTGTGACTCTCGCTCTGTGCTGGGTGCTGCCGGCACCCGGCCGGCTGCACTCCAGGGCTCCTTTGTTTGAGTCGGCGGGGAGGGGGGAGGGGCGAGGCGTGCCCCGGGTCTCCCCCCAACCCACACGTGTCGGGGGACGCTCGGAGCACCTCAGCCCCAAGTACGGTAGGTAGCGTCTTAGAGCCGGGAGCTGAGGGGCCTTGGCCTGCGCACTCTGAGCCCCGCCCCCCTCTCTTCTCTCCGGGTGACCCTCAGCCCCCCTCCAGCCTGAGGGAGGCGGGCAGACTTGAGAGCGAGCAAGGGGACTTTCCTCTTGTGAAGGAGCATGGGCTACTCTCCTGCTTGCCGGCCTCCCCTCTGGCACTCCTGTCTCCTGATCTCTCATTTGGCATCTCTGTTTCCATCTCGGTCATTATCTCCTATTTGTCTCTAGTCTGGGCCCTGCCCTTCTAGCTCAGTCACCTTTGGCCAAGTCTTTGACCTCCCAAACTGCTTCCGCCCCCCTCCCCAGTTCCTCCTGCCTCTCTCTACTGTCTCCATCTGTTTTCCTTTTTGATTTTCTACTTGAGACAAGCTGACTCTGCATTTACTCACTCACTGAGAGCATACTGCACACCCACCGGGACCTGTGCGAGGGTGCTGGAGATCAGAGATTCGAAAACCTAGACTCTGCCCTCTGGGATCCCAAAGACCCCCTGGGGAGGGCAGACCAGGCGGCTGGGCAGGTCATTACAATACCAATACCGGATGGTAAGAGCCATTGTTGTCTTCTAACTCAGAATTCCTCTCCCTCTGTTCCAGACCAGTGCCCCTGAATCACTTGGAGAATTTGTTAAAAATTCAGGTTTCGAGCCCCCAACTCCGAGGTTTCCGGTTTATTCATTCAATCCACACGTATTTATTGAGCCCTGTCCTTGTGCAGGACACTTTTCCAGGCACTAAGGATGTGGTGGAAGAAAGTATACAAAGGCTTCTTGTGTTCTAGTAGGTCTGAGCTGAGCCCAGGAATGTGCATTTCTAACCAGAACTCCTGGTACTGGAGCCCCTTGGACCACCCATTGAGGGACAGTGGGAGGCCTTTCCTAAGTCAAGCTGAGTTGTGTGTTTGGGGGGGACGAGTGTGGTCCCTGCTGTATTTGATGCTGTGGGGGGCAGTCTGCCCCACTCCTTCCCACCTGTGCTGGCTCCCTGAGGCAGGTCCCAAGACAGAGGCATCCTGAGGAGACTGAAGATTGGGTGGTATGTAGAGGGGGCTCCCCTTCACTTCTGGGACTTTGTTCCTGCAAAAAAAGGGGGAGCACCCACCATCCACTCCCTCACTGACATTCTTTTCAGCATTGGATTGAGGTCTGAAGGGTAGTCTCCCTCTCTGCGCATCTTTTAAGGAGCGTACTGTTCCCAGTCTCCATCTCTGCCTCTGTGACTGCGCTGTGGACCTAGATCTCTGTCCCTAGCCTCCGCCCCAGCTTCTTCACAGCAGCCATTCACCTAACATTTACCTGGCACAGGTGCTGTGCCAGGCCCTGGTTGGGCACTAGGGCCAGAGAGCTAGGTGGCAGCTGCAATGCAAAGGTAGGGCATGGAGAGAGGCCTTCTCACATTTAAGCCATGTGGTTGTGGGCGATTCCTTAACCTCCCTGAACCTGTAAATCTGTTGCCTCATCCGTTTCTTGCACTCTGCCTCTCAAGAGTTGTCAGTCTGAAGACCTCAGGCCTTGCTGAGATGTTCCCTCTCCAGAGGGCAGGGGAGAGGTGGACAGAGACCCTTGAGAAGGAGCATCTCTGACCTGTGTGCCCCACGTGTGCCCTGCCACGGCCCCTCAGCCCACACCTACCTTGTGCCTGCAGGCTGCTTCGAGGAGACGCCGTGGTGGAGCTGGGCCTCAACGACTACCTGGACATCTTCTGCCCACACTATGAGGGTCCAGGGCCCCCCGAGGGCCCTGAGACCTTTGCTTTATACATGGTGGACTGGTCGGGCTATGAGGCCTGCCAGGCACAGGGGGCGGGTGCCTTCAAGCGCTGGGAGTGCTCCCTCCCCTTTGCTCCCTTTGGCCCTGTTAAATTCTCAGAGAAGATTCAGCGTTTCACACCCTTCTCCCTTGGCTTCGAGTTTTTGCCCGGAGAGACCTACTACTACATCTGTGAGTGAGGAAGGGCACATTGGTCGCCTCTTGGGGGAGGTGAGGACAGGAATGGGGTGCCTGGCTTTGCCATCAGTCCAGGTAGAGAGCCTGAGGTGAGGGGGAAGAAGGGGACTGGAAATGAAGGCCAGACCTGGGAAGGGGGAGGGGCTGTGGTCAGCAAGAGGGATTGTAGGGGCCCTGAGTCCAGGACTCAAGAAGGGGGCATCTAGAGTAAGTCTATACAGAGGAGGAAGAGGACCTGGGAAAGGCAGTGAGGGGCATGAGGAGGGGCCATGGATGGGCCCTGGCATGTGGGTGGGGCCCAGAAAGAAGGAAAAGCTTTCCAAGGAACTGGAGAGAAGAGAAGCTGGGAGGGTCTGAAACAGAATCTGCAAACTAGCCTGTGCTAACATTTTCCTCCCACTACGCAGCGGTGCCAACTCCCGGGAGTCCTGGCCAGTGCTTGAGGCTCCAGGTGTCTGTCTGCTGCAAGGAGAGCAGTAAGTGGGTTGGGGAACAGGGAGCAACCCTTCTGGCTAGGGGTCCTTCTTGGGATTGAGGGAAGGCACGGGAGAATCTGGGAACATCAGACTCAGAGGGGTCCAGGCAGAGTTATAAGCTATGGCCTCTTTTCTCCCCATTGAGCCTGTGGGAGCTTCGCACTGAAGCCTGTCGTGCTGGGCCAACAGAACAGCATCTCCAGGGTCAAGGCCCTTGATGGCTTTTGCTGAACTGGTGGTGTGTATTGGCAATTTGGGGGAAACTTAGAAGTTGGGGCTTACAGAGGACGAGGTGGTAGATTATAGGAAGGGAGTGGCTACTTTGAGAGACCCTGGAGAATAGGTTAGAACAGCTGATGGGCAGAGCAAAAGGAGGCTGCTGGGATGGAGGACACATTGGTGTTACCCCTCCTCCTCACAGAGTCTGAGTCAGCCCATCCTGTTGGGAGCCCTGGAGAGAGTGGCACTTCGGGGTGGCAAGGCGGGGGCACTCCCAGCCCCCTCTGTCTCTTGCTGCTGCTGCTGCTTCCAATTCTTCGTCTCCTGCGAGTTCTCTGAGCCAAGGGGACCCTTCCTGCCACCCCAGGAACCAGAGCCCTCCCAAGACACCCTGGAGGAGGATCCCCTGCCACCTGAGCTGGGAGTGCCAAGCCAGACAAGATGGAGGAGTGATGGGGAAGTCACAGGGTCTGAGGTGACCCTTGCAGGTGCTGGCCCCCTCATCCCAGGCTGAAGAGGAACTACAGGGGAGCTGCAGACAGCCCTGGGCATCTAAAGCCAAGGCAAGATAAACACAGAATCTCCAACAGCTGCTTTGATGGCCCTATTGCATCTCCCAGGAAGACTGGAATTTGTTGGGGTCGAATCCTTGAGCCTGCTGGGGGCCAAGGCCAAAAACCTGGAACAGGTGGATTGCAGGACCAGGTCAAGGAAGCAGCCCAGGCCTGCCATCTGTGCCCAGTGCCCTGTGGGCCCCTTCCCTGGGGCGGCACCTGTCCCTCCCAGGGGGTCACTCACTTGTCTTCTGTGAAGACAGAGACTTGCCATGAGGCTGAGTTTCATATCAGTTTGTATTTTTGTAAGTGTCTGGACCAAACCTTCAATAAACCACCCATCTTTTTGTTGCTCTCCTCGACCTCTGGCTCCTTCCCTGACACCAGGACTCCCTGCGGCCCTCTGCTCTCAGCTTGACTTGGCCTGACCTCCATGCTAGCTGTGCCCAGGCCATCCATGCCAGGCCTCAGTGGGCACCCCTCTGGGCAGTGTGGGGTGGGTGCCAGCAGCAGCTGTGGAGCTTGGCACCTTCTCCCACCTCCTAGCTGGCTTCCTGTGCTGAGGAGGGGGCGGATGCTCCTGATAGCCCACCCATCTGGGGCACTGCCCAAACTGTGGTAGCACAGGCAAGGCTACTAGAAAGACAGCACCTGGGTTTCAGGGTGTCTGGGTCTCTGAGAGCTGGGCGTCTCTCCCCCTCCCAAGGGCAGTCTGGGCGGTGCCTGGCCTAGAACCGGGAAGGTGGGGTCAGATCAAAGCCTCCATCCCGAGCGGCCTCTTTGTTCTTTGCTTTTACAAGAGGGTGGGAGTGGGGGAAGGAGGGAGGGCCCCCTTTGCTCTCAGCCGAGCACTGTCTCTCCCACCTGTGGCAGAAGTGGCTATGGTCCCCCCCCCCCCCCCCCGCCGCCCCAAGCCCAAATGGGCCTTCCTTCTGAATGATGTCTTGGATGGAGCTGGAGGAAAGGGCTCCCCTTCCCCCGAAGCTGTGCTCTACCGCCCCGGGAGCCCGCAGCCTCCACGGGCACAGCGTCGGCCTGCCTGGCACTGAGCCCGCGATCGATAGGTGGATGTTGTGCTGATTAGCTCCGCGGCTGCGGCAGCGAGAGGCGGCGTGTGAACACGCGGTGGGGCGGGGGCGGGGCGGGGGGGGGCGGCGGCTGGAGGTTGACAGACTGAAATGCTGGGGATTTCTAAGCCCTCCCCTACCCCCTTGTGCGCCTAGGTCAAAGCCAGGTCCCTCTCGGTAAATTCCATTGCTGTGGCTGAGGCCTGGGATGGAGGACAGCGGCGCAGGCGGAGCAGACACAAGTCAACCCCTCCCCATATGAGGCCACTTTCGGAAAATGTCATATCCATAGGTATGCATGTGTCAGGGCCCTCACCCCAAACGGTCTTTAGCGGGTGGAGGGTAGGGGCTGGAGTGCGGAGGGCGTGGAATCTGAGCTGAAGAACGAGATATGGGCTTGGTCTTCTGGTCCTGGGTTCGAGTTTCATCTCTACTGCCATCGAGGACGTGTGTCTATAAAGTCGACATGGAATCCGACTGTACTGTCAACTCCACCCGTCTCCGGTGGAACCATAGGCGGGGCAGGCTGGGGGCAACTGGTTAGTAGCCCCTGCCCCTCACTGAGAACTGTGGGAGGTCTCACTGCGGGCAGCTATCCCAGACACACCCTCTTGGCTGACCAAGCCAGGCCAGCTCTCTCCGGAGTTGGGCACACGCGGCGATCTGCCGAGATAAGAATGCACGTGCGAAGGAGACCCGGGCCCAGTGGGCTTTGCCTGCACTCCTACCAACTCCCTCCCTCTTGGTCTCACATTTGACACGGACAGACACACACCCTCGCGGCCCGCTCTGCTCCTTGCGGGTGCTGGGGCGAACACCTAGGCAGCCGAACACTTGTAGGGGGCGGGGACGAGGGGCAGGGGGCGGGGACGAGAGCGGGGGGGGGGGCGGGGGCGGTCGCAAACTCAGGCCAGTAGGCCACAGGCCTCAAGCTAAGTCAGCCTTTCCTACCCTCGCTTTCCTCTCAGCCTGTGCTCTGATTCAGTCTCGGGGCATGTCCCCATGGAAAGTGAGAGCCAAGTCTGCTCCTGGGGCAGAGACGGGCTGAAGGCGCTGGGAGGGCTTCCGGTACAGGGCCCTACCTATCCATGAGAAACCCTCTGGGCGTGTTCCGGGGCGCCGTTCCAGGAGGCTTAGGCAGGTCTGCAAGTTTTGAGGCGTCACCGATCTCCCCTAAACTCAGCGGCGCTAGGCGGCCGAGGGTGGGGCCCTCAATTTGCTGGGCATGCCCTTGTCTCCCAAACAGATGCAAAAACTCCCCTCGTCTTTGCCTCATTCTATCTGTCTGTTCCGAGAGCCTGAGAGCCTGAGTCTCTGCTACCGAATCCTGCTCCCCACTTTCCGGGATTGCAAATCTCCCTCCTTCCCCAGAGGCTAAACCCTGAAGTTTTGGTCTTATTGGGATCCGTCCCTTTTTTCTTCTCCTTTATAAATTCCTTCCTTCTTTTCCTTATTCATTCATTCAGCAGATTGTGAGCTCCCAGCACGCCCTTCTTTCTGTGGGCCACCTGGGGCCGCGGTCGGTAGGTCGTTTGGGAGGGGAGGAGGATCCCCAGCTGTGATGCAGCTGGAGAAGGGCACTCTGGCTTCCAAATAGCCAATAGAATTCGGGGGCCTGGGGCATGAGGTCATCAGAGGTAATGCCTATTGGTTCAGGTCTGGACGTGGGAGGGGTCCCCATAGCAACCGACGGTGAGTCCACGCATAACCTGGAGAGTTTGAGCTTCAGTAGCTGCTTGGGTAGTGCCTGGGTTGGGGGCAGGGAGGCTGGGGTGGCTTTCAGCTTCCCAAGTTCCTGCCTTAGCCCGACCGACCAAGTTCTTAGCTTTCTTTCTTTATCTTTTTTTAATTGATTTTAGAGAGACAGAGAAAGGGAGAGAGAAATGTCTATTTATTGTTCCACTTAGTTGTGCATTCATTGGTTGCTTCTTGTATGTGCCCTGACCAGAAATCTAACCCACAACCTTATTTTATGGGGAGGATGCTCTAACCAACTGAACTACCTGGCCAGGGCCTAAGCTGGTATCTTTCTCACTCTGAGTAAGTCATGATTAGTGCCACTCAACCCAGGAAGGTTAGGAGGGCAGTACTGGCAACGGTGTTGGGGTCCTGGGTGCAGAGCCACTGCCACCAGGAATGTTAATTCTGAGATCCTCGTGTTCATCTGCATACCGTCTGCATCTCATTTGCATTCTCTTCATTTAAGGTCAAATTGGGCAGACATCTCCACATCCCCAGCTCTGTCGCTCTATAGCCCTGTTGCTATCTATATCCCGAATCTATCCCTTAGAGTAATCTCAGTCATCCAGTTCCTTACCCCACCCCTCTTCCCAACCTCCAGCGTCTCCAGAAGTGGGAGGGGGCACAGCCTAGCTAAAGGAGAAAGGACAAGAAGTCAGCCTCCCCCTCTGAATGTTTGGTGACAGATGGGGAGGACTGGTCTGTACTGCCTAGAGACCAAATTGGCAAAGCCAATGGTGGGGGGAGGTGCCCCCAGCTGGGTGGAGGATCTCCAGGGCCAAATCATGCACACACCTGGCAGGGTGCTGGAACAGGAGATGCCTGCCTCCAGCCAGGGGCAGGCCTACCCACCGGTCTGGTGCCAGGGGAGCTTCCTTCCTCCAATTAAACCTTAATGAGGTGTCATTAACCCTTACCTTGCCTGCCAGTCCTCAGGTGGAACACAAACTCATGGTCTCACACTGAGTGGAGAGAAAGAAGGGCCTTTGAGGAAGCTGAGAGCCAGGAAAATCAGAGGACCAAGAGGTGGTGCCAGAGACATGAGTAGCATGCACTTGGTGTCCTCTGTGTGCTTCTGAGGGGTTCTGCAGAGGGGGTCCCACTGTCTGAATGTATTTATTATTTTGCTTGTCAATTCAACAATTATTTATTGAGCACCCCACCTACTCCTATTAACTGAATACCAAGCTGCATGCTAGATGCTGGAAATGACACTTGCATAAAACAAGATCCCTTCCCTTAAGAAATCTTCAGTACAGACTGGTATGGCTCAGTGGATTGAGTGGTGGCCTGCAAACTGAAAGGTTGGAGCTTCAATTCCCAGTCAGGGCACATGCTTGGGTTTCGGGAGGCAACCGATGGATGTGTCTCTCATATGTCGTTGTGTCTCTCCCTCTCTTCCCCCGCCCCTCCGCTTACCCTCTCTCTAAATAAATAAAACAAAATCTTAAAAAAAAAAAAAAAAGAAATCTTCAGATTACTTGAGAAGACACACTGGCCAAGAAGTAATTATAATGCCAAGTGCAAATCTATTATAAAGCTATGTACAAAGTGCTACGGGAACACAGGGTAAGGGGCTGGCAGGGAAGGCTTGGGTTCTGAAGGACAAAATTTATGGTAGGGAGGGGATATGGTCTGATTCAGTGTGAGTCTGCGCTTAGCTGTGTCATCAGGACGGCTCGTGCCTGTGTCTGCCCTCCCAGAGCTGTGTGCTTTGCATCTGTGAACATGTATGTGAGTGTGTCTGTATGTTCTCTGCGTCTCTCTGTGTCTGGAATCCTTTCTCTTGAGCGCACATGGTGGTTTTATTACAGATCAATGTTCGCTGTGACGCTCTTGTGCAGATTAGCCCAAACCTGCCCAGCCCAGGGGAGGGGGAGTGGCGAACCTATGCTGGTTCTTTGGGAAGGGGTGGGCAGGCACAATGTTCACAGCTGGGGCCCAGACCCCTGGCTCCAAGTGGCAGCAGAACGGCCAGAGGAGATTAAGGGCTGGGCCGCAGGCTACCGCAGGGTGTGCCTAGGCTGCAGTCCCTCTGCCCCTAGCTCCCCCAGGGGCCACAGGGGTTATAGCCACTACTCCCCACCAAGAGCTCAGGCCCCCTCCCCCAACCTGTTCTTCTGTCTGCAGAGCAGCAGGCTAGCTCAGACCTGTCTGCTGTTTTCTCCCGCAGGGAGCAGATCCTTTCCAGGGGACATGAGAGGGCCAGGGAATGCTGGGGCCTACTGGAAGGCCCCAGGCCCTCCACCCTGGCCCTCTCTGGCTCTCTTCAGCCTGGATTCTCCCCACCCACTCTGCGGTGCCATTTCTCTGGGTTTTGCCCAGACATAGCCATCTTTGCCAGGGAAGCCCTTGGCTGCTATAGGCAGAGGGTGGGGGCTAGAGCTCTAGCTCTAGCGGTGAGAAAGGCATGGAGGTGGGCAGGAGGACGAGTATAGTCTGCGTATAGAGGTCTCTATACTCAGAGACCTCTACCTTAACTCCCTCTGTCTCCTTGCAGCCACTCATTAGAAAGCTAAATTTTGGTGGCAGGAAAGAGAAGAGAGTCTGGATTAAGGTAGAATTTTAGGGGTTAAGGAGAGGCTCTGAGGTTAAGGAGCCCTCCTTCCACACTGTCAAGGATGGGGACCTTGTTTTTTTTTGCTGTAACGTTTCCTGTCCCTGATTCTAATCTTTTCCCACCCATCCCCGCTCCCCAAGCCCTATGATACCCCTCCCACTATGACAGCTCTTAGAGCAGCTTGGAGATGGGGGAGAACAAATGGGAAAAGAGGCTGGTCTGGGTGCGTAGTCATCAGGACGTAACCCCTCCTTCATAATAAAGACAAGGGGCCTCCCTCAACCAAATGCTCCACAGGCCCTAACACTGCACTAAGTGCTTCCCAGACAGGGCTCTTAATCCCCACGACAGCCAGCTCCTCCAGGCAGGGCAGATCAGCGCCACTTCACAGTCTCAGAGCGGTAAAGTGACTAGCACAGTCAGTGAGTGGTAGAACTGGAATTCAAACCCAAGCTCATCCTGTTAACTGCTCAGCCACACTGCCTCCCTTTCACCTCTTCTTGAAGTGCACTCAGGAGTCACACACGCCTGCCTCTGGTGAAACACCCTGGAGATGCCTCCCAGATTCAGGCTTCTCAGGTTGCCGGGCTCATCAGAGGGACCACAGTATGAGTAGTGTCAGAGGTTATTACACCCCGACCCCACCTACCAAGCCCCATTTCCTGGTCCGGACCACACATCAGAGCACTGTACTCCCTGCTGTCATCATGTGTGTAGTTCCATGTCAACTCATGGACATTCGAGCTCTATGTAGCCATGCTGGCACTCACACTCGGAAGTCTGAGGACTCATGCATTGCCCTCCTTGTTAGCACCCAGGTGTCTGCGTTTGGACCACACCAACCACCTGCCTGCTCTGGGCCACACGTGGGCCCTGTGCAAGGTGCAGGACCTGTGAATATTTTACATCTGGGGCTGGCAGCTGCTTCTCCCACTCACACACATGCCTGATCCTCCCTCTCACAGGCTCCTTGTTTGTTTCTTTAATGAATTGTTTATTTGTGGCCCCTCCCCGACCTTGCCTCCTGGCCTCCCCCTCCTCCAGGCCCTAGCCTCCATGATTTATTGAACAGGGCTCAGCTCTCTGGTTGCCACCCAATGTACTGGAAGCCGCCTTGGGCCACACAGCCCGAGTACTCCTGCCCCTGAGCTGTTCAGCTCCCTGCTTCCTCGGCCCCAGGAGGAGAGGGGTGAGGCATCACGCTCAGAGAGCTCCCAGGAGTCTGAGCTCAGTGCCCCTGGAGAGAACATGGCAGGCAACAGTGTACTAGCAAGCCCGAGGGTCAGAGGGAAATGAAGGCAAAGCCTGCAGGAGAGGGGAAAGAGGCCTGAGACCCTAGAGAAAGAGGACCAGCCCCTGGAGAGAACCCCAGGCTCAACAGAGGCCCTCACCCTACAGAGGGGTGTTGACCAAGGCCCAGGCCTTAGGCATCAGTGTTTCAAACTATGGCATGTTACCATTAGGGGTAGTCAAATCAAGAAATCAATTTTATGGATTTCAACTGGATTTTTATTTTCTAAAAAATTTTAAAGAGTAGAACAGGAGGAAAATGCCAGAGTGTATCCTCTGTAGTGAAGGTGAGTATTGTTTTACTAAAATTGTTGTTTCGGTTACACGTGAGTGCATGTGTTTGTGTGTGTGTGTTTACTGTATTGCAAGTGCAAAATATACATCTCATTGCGACGGGTCACAGTCAGGAAAGACTTGAGTCACAGTAATAAACAGAAGCCTATACCGCAATTGATGGGGGCCTGGATACTTCCATGACTCAGGTGCTACAGAAAGAGGCCTGCATCGGGTCAGGTCCCAGGCATGTAGACAGTGGCCCAGAGCTTATACACAGAGAACCAGTCTCTGGAGAAGCCCAAGCCCTGTGAGTAGAGGCCTACAGGCAGGCCTAGGCATCACAGGGGAAGTACATGTCCTATAGTCAGAACTGACACATATAGTTGTACGGTTTGGACATAGCACAAAGGAGCCACCTTCAGCGGTGAGTCACAGCTTACATCAGCCCAAGCTCCTTTGCTAAGATGGGGAGACTCATACGTCCACCTTCTGCTGAAGGAAGTAGCACCTTTGTTTTTGCACATGGGCACCACTTGCCAAGAGATGCACTCTGAGGACTGGGTCCCTTTTCTCATTTACACAAAAGGCCAAATCAGCCAGCTGATTTGGATAAAGGCCCAGATAGGCAAAGCATCAGATCCTATAGACAGAGGCCTAGGTCCTTGAGAGAGTATATGTAAACCCAGAAGCTTAGACCCCATAGAAAGAGCTGCTTAAATCCTATTAAGAGGGGTCCAGATTCTACAGAGAAAGGCTCAGTTATCATTGGAGGGTAGGTGTGAGAGCACTAGTTTCTGAAGAGGAGGATCTGGGCCCTGTAGAAAAGGACCCACATCCGTAAGTGGGATCCAGATTCTACAAACAGGGATAGAATCTAAAGTCCTAAACCAGCAAGCTCTCACTCCCTGAATACGGATAGCCTCTCTGCCAACTGTGAGTCCCACAGCGAGAAGCCTCCCTTTGCAGAGGAGGGCGTGTGGGTGGCGGGGAGGTAGCTGGGATTTATGGCACCTGCAGTAGGCAGGTTAGCATCACTTGGGTGAAACAGATCTCTCTGGGAAAGGGGAGTCTTAGGGGAGTGAGAACTGTTTGTAAAATCCCCCTTCCCACCCCAAGGGGCCTAATTTATTTTCCGGCTCCAGAGAAGGGAGAGGATATCTCTTGGGAAGACAGAGCCTGCTCTTGCCTGACAGCAGCTAGACACAGGGCCTGTTCTGGGATGACACTGCCCCTCCCCCAAACCCAGCACCTGAGGTGGACTTGTGGTCAGGACTTCTGTCCTGTCAAGGGTGAGTAGGTGTAGAGTGCCTGCATGTTCTTTCCCCTTCAGTAAAGGAGAAAAACCATCGTGCTTGTCCCCATGGGCGCAGGTGGTTGCCCTGAGTCCTGGGAAACTGGTCTGGGAACCTGGTCTGAGACCTCGTCCTCCTGCTCATTCAATCTGAGCCTCTACGGTAGTCTGAACGTGCCCCAGGTCTGAATTCTAGATCATTTCCCTCAACTTCTACTTCATATGAAAAGAAAGGAGAGCACAGAGGTGTGTGTGTGCCAGAGGGTGCGTGTGGGTCTGTGTATGAGTCGTGTGTATCTACATGCCCGTGTTTCTACAGCTCTCTAGTTGTCCGATATTATCTTTACCTGTGTCTGTCTGTGCGTGTGCACAAAGGGATATCTGTGTGTCTGTCTCTATGTTGTTGTCAGCCTCCGGGTGTCTGCTTTTTCTCTTCAGTGCGAGTGTGTGTGACGTCTGTGCTTGGGTGTCACTGTGAGGACAATGACTGTGGTGAGGGCTGGAACACAGGGTGATCTGCCCCTCTGCCCTCTCTCCTCAGTGTTGATGACAGTGGGGGTGAGGATGCCTGGGAATACCAGGGCTGCACTGGGAGGGAGCCCTGCTAGGGTGTGAGTGAGGAATCTTTTGTATGCGTCCCAGCAAAGTCTGGTCCCTCCTCCCCCTTGGGCCCTGAACTGCCGAAGTCCCTTCCAGCATTCAGTATTGACGTTGTTGAGGGCTGAGCTCCTCTACCGCACCTCCCAGAAAAATAAGACTCATACTCCGGTGGGGGCTTCAGGTCAACAGCTGTCAGGTCTTGGTGCTGGCTGAGGGCTTCTCCACACCCTCTAGAACCCTCTGGACTCTTTATTCACATGGGAAGAGGGGCATGGAGGGAGCAGAGGGCTCGACCGTTCAAAGAGGAATGGGGTCTAGTCCTACTGATCAAGAGGACCTGGAGTCCCAGCTTCTTTTCAAGTATCCACTCCATCCCAGAAATGAATGAGCTCACTGGAGATCGAGATCCCTGTTTTGGCCTCCCCAATCCTCCTGGAAACTCCAAACTGGGTAGCAGAAAGGCCAGGGCCGGGGTGGTAAATTAAACATAAGAGGGAGAGGCGCACAGGGAGCGGGTTGTTCAGGAGCCGGTAGCACAGCTCCAACCTCCCACGGGCCGCGCGCTCCAAGCCCAAGCTGGGCGGGGCCTAGCGGGAGCGCGCGAAGGGCGGGGCTTCGAGAGCGCGCCCGGGAGGGCGGGGGGAAGGGCTGGGGGCGTGGCCTAGGGCTCGGGGGCTGGCGACGGAGGCAGCAGGGAGCTGGGAAGCGAGAAGCCGGGAGCTCGGGGCTCAGTCGGGGGGCGGCGGCGGCGGCGGCGGCTCCTCCGGGGATGGCGGCGGCTCCGCTGCTGCTGCTGCTGCTGCTGCTCGTGCCGGTGCCGCTGCTGCCGCTGCTGGCCCAGGGGCCCGGGGGGGCACTGGGAAACCGGCATACGGTGTACTGGAACAGCTCCAACCAGCAGTGAGTCGGGGGCGCCCAGGGAGCTCGTGCATCCCGCGTCAGTGAAGGGGGAGCTGGTGGGCCTGGGAAGTCCAGGGGGAACCTGGGATGGGAGTCCTGAAAGAGCACAGCTGGGTGCTGGGAGGCAAGGGAGAGAGGGACACTTCCTAGGCGTCTATGAAACTGGGGTGGGGGGTGTCTGAAAGAGGCTGTTGAGGTATAGTAAGGAGGCCTTGACCGTTCAGAGGAGGCTGCTCAGGGACCCCCCACCCCACCTTGGCTTTTCTCCACACTGCGTACCCTCATTGCACAGTGCCCCCATCTTCACCCGCTTCGGCGGGCTGGGGTTCGGGAGTACCCGAGTGCTAGGGGTAGGCCGCCCGTACTTGGGGAGAGGGGGCAGGGATGACCTGTTTTTAGTGGTGAGGGTTTCAAGAGGCTGTCTTGGACTCCTGCTTTTGAGAACGGGTCTGGCCCTGGCTGGGTAGCTCAGTTGGTTAGAGCGTCATTCCCATACGCCAAGGTTGTGGGTTCAATCCCTGGTGAGGGCACATGCAAAAAGCAACCAACGAATATATAAATAAGCGGAACAAATCTCTCTCTCTCTCTCTCTCTCTTAAATCAATACATGCATTTTTTAAGTGGGGTTCAGAGCTGAGGCAGGGAGTCCCACTGAGCACCTCCTCAGAACGAAGGCGAAGGTGTTGCCCTGACTGTGTGGACAAGCCCGGCTGGGGTGAGCTGGAGCTGGGCCACTGCGTCAGGGGGGGCTCTGAGGGTGTTGCTTAGTGAGAATGGGGACGCCGGGTACTGTGAAAGGGAAGGAAGCAGGGAGATGGCTTGTCACACAGGCGCGCGCACACACACCCGGGCTGGGGACGGTGTGTGGCTCTAAGTGTGAGCGGGCGTGCGCGGCTGTCAGTGCGCGTGTTTGTCTGGGTGTGTGATTTGTGTGTCTGCGTTGGCGATCGTCTGAGAACGGGAGCGGGGACCGGTCGAGGAGGGGGCTGCGGTCGTTGTTCGCGTGGCTCCTCGCGTCTGGGCTCGGGTGGCTGTCGGCGCCGCCGCGGTCTGGGCGGGTGTCAGGGCGGCCCTGTGGTTTCCCGGGTGTGTAGCACGGTGGCTGGGTGCCGGCTGCAGGGCCAGGTTCTCGTTCTGCTCAGTCCTTGCTGCCCTTGTCTTCTCCTCCCAGGCGAGCCGCTGTGTGGATCATACCGGCCGTCTCTGTGTGTGTCTCTGTGTTGGGGGGATCCCTGGGGATGCGGGGGTCACTGTCACACCTGCCAAGGCGGCGGCCACACTGCCTCTGGCTCCCCACCCGGGAGGAGATTCAATGGGGAGCAATGGGGAGGCCCCAGGGGAGGGGCTCGGGAGGCCGGGCGGCTGCGACCCCCAACCTCCCGGGGGAGGGGCTGCCGCTCGCCGCTCAGCTCTTTGTTGTTTGGGGCTCCGCGCCTCCCCCTCTCTCCCTCCTCGCGCCCAGAGTGTCAGACTGGGGGTGGGGATGAGCCAACGACGCCCCCCTCTCGCTTCCCATGGAAACCTCTGGGCGGGGATGCGGCCCCTCCTCCCTGGAGTGGGACTCGAACTCCGGGGGTGCTCGGGGCTGATTCCCCTCCTCTATCTGGCTCGTCCCCCTCCCCCAGACTCACACGTCCGCCCCCTGCCCCGCTAGAGTCTGACCGGGAGTGGAGAGCGCTCAGGTGAGGGCCAGGGTGCCCTACCACCCTTGGGGCACCCCGGGGTTCTCAGCAGAAGCGGGAGCCAGAGAGGAGCAGAAATGGCTGGAGGAGGGGTGGGGGGATGTTGTTGATCAGGTTCCCTTCCCCCGCACACACCTGGGTGCAGGTGAAAGCCCAGGGAGGAGATGGGGGAAGCCTCCTTTCAGTCTTTCCCGCTCCCCTCTAGTCTGGACCGGCAGAGGTGGGAGGGGGTGCGCACCGGGCCAGGAGGCCGCCGCTGCCCCCGCCTCGCATCCTCGGCCTTTGTTGCCGCTGCGCCCGGGCTCCCCGGCTCCCTCACTGCGGCAGCCGCGGCCCCATAAATCGTGAGAGCGACGTGCTCCGTAGCCGGGAGTGGAGAGGGCCAGGGAGCTGGGGGCGGGGCCGGGCCGAGCCACAGGCTCCCGCGCCCCTTTCCCCAGTCACGTGAGCTGGGCTACTGGCTCCCACCCCCAGTCACGTGCGGAGGGTCTCTGCCCCTTGGGGTCACGTGGAGAGGGTCTTGGGACCCCCCCTCTTGGGGGTCACGTGGGAGGGTGCCGGTGGGACACGTGCGGCGGCCTTCTTTGACAGGCCTGGGGCCGTGCCCTCCTCGAGGTTGGGATCTCGCCCCCTGCCCCCGCTCAGCGCCTCTGTTTGGTCCCCTGGAATAGGCGAGACCTGCTCCCAGCCTAGTCCAGAAACTGGGGCTGGGAGGGGGGGCTATACTGGAAAGAAGCATTAGCGTGTGGCGTGGGGGGCTGAGGTCTCCGGGGTCGGGAATCTAAGTGGGAGCGGGAGGCCGATGGCCAGATCTCGGCGCCCGGCCTGTGCTCCATTTCCGTGCCACGCTGAGCGGAGGTGCTGGTGTCTGCCCGACTCGAGAAGCCTCGGGAGCACTTTTCTCCCGCTGTCTCCCTCCCTGTCTCTGTCTCTGCCATGTCTCAGTTCCGATCTGGTTTTCATTCATACATTCATTAACAAATGTTTATTGAGTCTCTACTACGTCCGCGTTGGTCTCTCTCTCTCTTTTCTCTTTTCTCCTGTCACCAAGTATACCTCGCGCCCCTTCCTTGCCCCTGGCCACTTCCTCGCGTCGCGCTGTCGCCATCTCTCCTGTGTGTGCGCCTCTCTGGGCCGGCCTCCACATCTCTCCCCGTCTCCGAGTCTCTCGGTTTTCACTCCCTTCCTGTCTCGTCTTCTGGACCCCTCTCTTTCTCGGTGCCTCACTCCCTCTCCCAGATATCTCCGGGGATCCGGGCTCTGCTCGTCTCCCCTCTCGGTGCGCGTCTCGCTCCCACTCGGTTTCTGTGTGTCTCGCTTTCGGCGGGGCTCTCTCGCGCTTCTCCGCCGCTGCAGATCAATAAACCTTCGCCGCCGCTGCTGTCGCAGGGAGGAGGGGCGGGATGTGGGGTGCGCTAATTCTCTCCCACCCGACGCCAGCAAGTGAAGCTTGGGGCCCAGTTCCCGGTACTGCCGGACCGTCGGGGTGGAATGCCGAGGCCCGGCGAGCCGGAGGGGTGCGGGGGTGTCGGTGTGCACTGGCCGCCTAGTGAGCATTCCCGCCACCCACCCCCCCTCTCAGCCCGCAGCGGGGACCCCACGTCTTGCACACGTGGTCGAGCCTCGCCTGCAGGAGCGAGCGGCCTCGGGAGCGCGCGCTATAGGGGAGGAGATCGGGCCGGTGTCTTCACATCCCTCCTCCACTTCCTTAGCTCTGCATTTCCACGTCTAGGGGTGGTGGCCGGGATTTAACAAAACCAGGGCCTTTTAGGATCCTCTCCCTACTCTCTAGTTGTTCAGACGCCCTGTTTACCTGCTCCTGCTTGCCGCGGGGATGGGGGTGGAGAGGTTTGCGTCTTCCCACTATCCCCGCCGCCCACCCACCAGGCTCTAGCAGGCAGAGCACCGAAGGGGTGGAAGATAGGGGTGGGAATGCACACCGAAGGCGAAGGCGATGAGAGCCAGGAGAGATGAGGTAACAGAGTGAGGGGCACCCCCCACAGGTGGGGTGAGTCGGCGCTCGCCTTTCTTTGAGAGAGGTGGGAGGCTAGTAGAGGATGATGTGAGGAGGAATAGAGAACTGTTCGAAGGGGCAGGTACAACCTAGTCCCCAGATCGCTGCTCACCCTACGCCCTGCTGAGGGTGTGGCTTTAAGGTGGGGAGGTGCAGCCCTGGAGGAGGGGTTAGCAGTGAGCTTCCCTGGGCCTAGCATCACCTCCCTCTTCACTGTCAAGACCGGAAGGACGACAGATTTAATGGAAGTACCCAAGCCAAGCATACACCTCAGGACTTCTAGCAGTGTGGCTGGGGATTCCTGGTGCCCAGCCCACCAGATTCCAGCTGGGCACAGCTCTTCATTCCACAGGCAGGACTTTTTCTCCTATGTTCCCGGCTTTGGGGGTATTTCAGGGGCTTTTCCTGCCACCCAGCCCCGGGATAGTAAGAGATGGCTTCTCTTCACTGGTGGTCACCCAGCAAGCTTTATATAAGGCTAGTCCACACCCTGCTGGGGAAACTGAGTTACCTGTAGGAATAGCTCTGGCCTTGGCTTACTCCCTGCTGGCATGAGATGTGTTGTAAGAGGAACTGGGCAGTGCCCCCAGGGAGGGGCCACTTCAGAGCAGAGCTGGGAGCCTGGGTGACGCTCAAGGACAGAGGCCCCAGTGCGGCCATGCAGCTGTTCCAGGTCTGGCCCCCTACCACTGGTGGCCTCCTACTCAAACCCTGTGGGGGAGGAACAGTAAACTTTGGGGTTGGGGATAGAAGGGCAAACCTGGGGTGGCACCTGGGGTTAGGCCTGGTCTAACCCGTTTTCCTGCTCCCAGTGCCCCAGGCCGAGACTCCTGCCCACCTGAGTGCCAGAGCCAGGGAGTGGCCTGAATGACCCATCACTCCCGTGGGAACCGAGTGGGGCTAGTAGCATTCCTGATGACTCAAGGAAGCTGTGCCCATTCTTACCAAGGTGCCCAAGCACCAGTGCTGTCTTCTCTGCCTTGCGGCCAGGCTTGGAAGGGAATGCTTGGGGAAAGGGTTGCACAGGCAAGGCCAAAGAAGTAGGAGGAGGTGAGGAGGGACCCTCAAGGCCCCACCCCATGCAGAGGCCTCTGAACCACTTTTCCTGTAGATCTAATTGCTGTTTGTGGAACTGGGAGATGCCCGGTGGCAATGGGGAGCCAGTTCCTCCCCTCAGGGAGTTCTCAGGCACCCAAGTGGTTTGACATTTTGCCAAGTATCCCATGCGTTCCTGTGTCCACCACTCTTTCTCTCACTGCCAAGAATTGTGCATTCCTAACTGAAGGAAATGAGGAGAAACTCCCACCTTGTTCTCTGAGTTTCCTTCTCCATTCAGATGTTCCTCTCATCCCCATATCATTCGGTACTACCACGGACAGTGGTGCCACAATCACAGCACTTTGGTGATGACTAGTAAGGTGGGAATTACAAGAGACCCAGCATCTGCTTCTCGGTCCCATAAGAGATTCAGGGAAGCAAGAGGTGCAGCCATCTTGTCTGGGCGCTATGCCCACTGCCCATCCTAGCCTCATTGAGGGTCAGTGGCACCCAAGCTGAGGAAGGAGGCATACAGGTACAGAAGTTTGGGCTGCTGGGCCATGTGGAACCTTGATAGTGAGTCCCTTAGCTCCCTGATATGGTGCATCACATTGGGGACCTAATTGCCCAAGCCTCAGCGTGGAGGTGAGTGGGACTCAAGACACAGAGATCAGCGATTCTGCAGAGGGAGCATGTGCCAGTGTGTGGGGTGGGTGGGAGGGTGCAGGGGAGCAGAGAGAAAGCTTGAGATTGCAGAGGTCAACGGACACTGGCATGCAAGTCCAGCACATGTACAACCGGACGTTTCTATGTGTCTGTCCTCTATGAGTGGGTAGTGGACATATTTGTGTGTGTGCCCTATAACTATGCATGTATGTGTATGAAGCCCCCCGTACATGCTTGTTGAGGGCAGGTCCTGTCGGACTGGACTTGGGGTTGGACTGGCAACCACAGGAAAGCATGCAGGGAGAGGCTATGGAGGGTACTTATCTATCCTAAGTGATCCCTTCCACTTTCACTCTTTCCGTCCCTGCCTCAATCCGCCCGCCCCACTGGTGAATTATGGGGGATGGACGGAGGAAATCCCGGCCTGGGTCTGGGAGTCGCAGAGGCCTGCGCCGTTTCTGTGGTAACCAAAGCGTACTTTCCCTACTTCCCTTCACCTTTCTCCCCGCCTCTTTTCCTTGGAGGCTGGCTGGGCTTCCCTGCGCCTTTGCTGCCCTCTGGTGGCCACTAGAAGGACAGAACATGGAACTCTCCGGAAGTCTAGCCAGGGACTGGGCACTAGGGTCCTGGGGACTGACAGGCACGGAGAAGAGAGGATGCTCGGAAGAGCCGGGAAGCTCGAGGACCCTGGGGAAGGTGTGTAGAGCGGTGAGATGGAGAGCCGGTTGGCGTGGGGGCTTCTCTGTGACCCGCTGTTCGTCCCCGCAGCCTGCGGCGAGAGGGCTACACGGTGCAGGTGAACGTGAACGACTATCTGGATATTTACTGCCCTCACTACAACAGTTCGGGGCCCGGCGGCGGCGGGGCGGAGCAGTACGTGCTGTACATGGTGAGCCGCGCGGGCTACCACGCCTGCAACGCCAGCCAGGGCTTCAAGCGCTGGGAGTGCAACCGACCGCACGCGCCCCACAGCCCCATCAAGTTCTCGGAAAAGTTCCAGCGCTATAGCGCCTTCTCGCTGGGCTACGAGTTTCACGCTGGTCACGAGTACTACTACATCTGTGAGTGACAGCCAGGGGGTGGGGTCCCCAGGGTCCGAGGGAGGGCCGGCAGTCACCAGGTCTCAACTGGAGTGATTTTCCATACTGGGTGTGGGTGTGGGGACTGAGGACCTCGGGATTTCAGCTCAGGCAGGGTTGCGAGGCTGAGCGAGGTGTTTGGCGACAGTCCTAAGTTTGGGTCGCAGTCACTTTCTGCGGGACCTCAGGGGTCCGGGTTTCTTGAGGTCTGGGACCGAAGGGGCTTCAGGGGCTGACAGCAGAACCTCGTGACCAGTATTCAAAAGTTGGGGAGCTACTGAAGGAGACTGCCCGGGAGGGGACAGTAGGGATGGGTGGGTGAGGAAAGTTTTTGAGTGAGGGCTAGGGGTGCAAACCCTGAGACAGCCACTCAGGCCCCGTCTCCTCCCCAGCCACGCCCACCCATAACCTGCATTGGAAGTGTCTGAGGATGAAGGTGTTCGTCTGCTGCGCCTCCAGTGAGTATAACCGGCTCCCAGCCGAGACCTCATCCTTGGCTCCCCTGCTTTGGGGCTCCCCTGGCTTCCCGGGGGTGAGGGCGGAGGGCGCAGGAGAGGAGGACTCACTCCCCAGCTGTAGCAGGGGGAGGGGATCCTGGCCCTGACTCTCCCCTCCTCTCTCCCCACCCGCACCTCACCCCGCAGCATCGCACTCCGGGGAGAAGCCGGTCCCCACTCTCCCCCAGTTCACCATGGGCCCCAATGTGAAGATCAACGTACTGGGTGAGTGCGCAGCGCCCTCTGGTGGCCACTGCTGGAACCGCAGTCCCTTCCCTGGTGCCTGCTCACCTTGCATGCCTTTCCCCTGGGTACACCGATCTCTCCTACCCACGTGGGTGGTCACGTCCCCAGTTCCCTTGCTGCTGCTGCTGTTGCTGCTGCTGTTGCTGCTGCTGCTGCTGTTGCTGTTGCTGTTGCTGTTGCTGCTGCTGCTGCCGCCGCCGCCGTGTGCCCCCCGCCGCGGCGCGTAGCCCAGCCCTCACCAGTCGGTTTCTTCATCTATCCACAGAAGACTTTGCAGGAGAGAACCCCCAGGTGCCCAAGCTTGAGAAGAGCATCAGCGGGACCAGCCCTAAGCGGGAACACCTGCCCCTGGCGGTGGGCATCGCCTTCTTCCTTATGACACTCTTGGCCTCCTAGCTCTGTTCCCTCCCTTGACTGAGGGGAGAGATGGACGGGACTGGGCCCCACTAGGGAGGCTTTGGCCTCTCCATGGGAAGCCTAGCCCAGCAGCCTAGGCCCTTCCTCCGATGGCTGGAAGTGGGGTCTGCACCATACATCTGTGTCCGCCCTTCTGCCCCCTCCCTCTACGTAGGGCACTGTACTGGACCAGGCACAGGGACAACCACGGGTCCCAGCGGCCTTGAGGTTCCGGTAATGTTTGGTACCAAACTGGGGGGCCATAAAAGGCAGTGCTCAGGACTCCCTACCCCTGGGTACCTTTCTCTGTCCCCTGGTGCCCTCCTCTTTTGTCCCCCCAGAGAAACAAATATGCCCCAGAGAGCAAATTGAAGCGTGGGAGACACCCCATCCCTCTCTTCCAGGGGCAGAACATGGGGAGGGGACTAGATGGGCGAGGGGATGGCATCACCTGCTACCCCTTCCCCTGTTTACAGCAATAAGCACGTCCTCCTTCCCCCATCCCCTCTCCCAGGACTGCGGTTTGGATTGAATCCAAGTTTACAAGTTAGACACCCCTGGGGGGGCAGTGGAAAAGGGTGACAGGGGTGGGCATTGGGGTGCCAGGCAGGCATGTACAGACTCTATATCTCTATATATAATGTACAGATGGACAGAGTCCCTCCCCCTCCATCCCCCCTGACCTTCCTTGACTTCCCCTTCCAGCTTCAGACCCTTCCCCATCAGGCTAGGCCCCCCACTGGGGGACCCCTGATCCCTCTTTTGTCTTCTGTGAAGACAAGACCTATGCAACGCACAGACACTTTTGAAGACCGTGAGACAACAGCGCCCCTCCCCTCCAGCCCTGAGCCAGGACCCAGCTCCAGGACCTTCCCGCTCCCCCTCTGTGGCCCCCACCTGTCCTCCTGGGCCTTTTTCAAGTGCTTTGGCTGTGACTTTCATACTCTGCTCTTAGTCTAAAAAAAATAATAAACTGGAGATAAAAATACCTGAGTGTGTGTGATTTCCAGGGGCCATAAGCCTTCTGTACACTTGTTTGACCCCCCAAGTCATAGGGCCTGTGGGGGGAGGGGTTCTAGGGTCAAAGGAACAACTGAACACCTTGTTCTGTGACTTGTCTACCTTAAGGAGGCAGCTCTACAGCTTTGTGTGGCGGGAGCAACAGGGCCTCCCAGCTGGGCCTGGATGACTTCGGGCAAACCATTCAACTTCCTGAGCCTCAAGTATCTCACCAGAAAATCTGGGTTGTATTGTGTCTCTCGGGGTTAGTGTAAGGGTTAAATGGCAGGAGCACAAGGCTCAATCTGTGACAGTTTCCTCCTTTTCTTCTCACTCCAAGTTGTGAACCTAGACAGAAGGAAATTCACCCTTATTTTTACTCACCTGAACTGAAATTTAACATTCCCATATGTGTTTGGACAACAAGCCACAATAGTAATAATGCCTGTGACTTCGTGACCGACAGAAATCACAGGTGTTTTCAGGCTGCATCATGGTTTTTGGCAGTATCTTAAAAGTGTTTGCTCTTAACACTACTTCGAAATTACTGTAGATCTTTCTTGTTTTTACTGTGGTAATAAAAAGCATATATAGCCCTGGCTGGTGTGGCTCAGTGGATTGAGTGCCAGCCTGCAAACCAAAAGTTCACCAGTTCAATTCCCAGTCAGGGCATGTGCCTGGGTTGTGGGCCAGGGTTGTGGGCCCCAGTGGGGGATGTGCAAGAGGCAACCACACAGATGTTTCTCTCCCTCTTTCTCCTTCCCTTCCCCTCTCTCTAAAATATATATAATAAATATTTAATATATTTTTAGCATATACATTATTATGCCACAAAAGTAAATGTTTTGATAACTCAATAAAATTAGTTTACTTCATAATTTTATTTTATTTGTTTAAAATATTATGGCCACAGAGCTGGGAGCTTACTGGTGCTGGGGCCACGCATCCTCAGCGCCCCACACCCACCAGAGCGGTGAGAAGATAGAAGGGAAGGTGGGGAGAAGTTCAGGCTTCTACTGAGGAGCCGTAGCCCCACCCAGGCTGCGTGAGGTCAGGGCTGTGCAGGTGGGCACTTTGTAGGGTGTGCTGATGGGAACCAAAGTCTGCCTAGTCTGCTTGCCCAGCTGGCCCAAGGAGGGGGTGCCTTTTTTCATTGCCAAGCTGTGCACCCTTGGGACCCCATCTCAGCCAGGCTCTCTAATTGGCACTGTGTGGGTAGGCTGCATTCTGGGTGAGCGTGCCTCCTGGGTGCCTCTGTGGCTCTTGCCAGCAGCATCGTGGGACTCTCTGGGCAGCAGGGACTGTGTCTTCTCCCTCTCCGTCCTCATGGGAAATGAAATTTCAGCTGTATCCTGGAGGGTGAGTAGACTTCCCACTGGCAGAGCATGGAGGAGTGGGAGTGGGAGGACAGGTAGGGAAAGAACCAAGGACAGTCAGTGCACCTGGCTGAAGCTCCCTGCCCCGAGGCAAGACCTCGGCTCATTCATCCAATCAGTTGTGGAGTCAGCCCACATTTACTGAGCACCTCTGAGTGCTAGGCTCTATCCTGTGTACTGGGGCTACAAAGAAGACAGTTGCTACCCTCATATAAGCTCATACTTTTTAAAAAACACTTTATTTATTTATGTTTAGAGAGAGAGGAAGGGAGGGAGAAAGAGAGGGAGAGAAACATCAATGTGTGGTTGCCTCTCACGTGCTCCCCACTGGGGTCCTGGCCCACAACCCAGGCATGTGCCCTGACTGGGAGTCAAACTGGCGACTCTGGTTTGGAGGATGGTGCTCAATCCAGTGAGTTACACCAGCAGGGGCATAAGCTCATAATTTTTTTAAAAGATTTTATTTATTTTTAGAGAGAGGAAAGGAGGGAGAAGGAGGAGAGAAACATCAATATGTGGTTGCCTCTTATGCACCCCCTACCAGGGACCTGGCCCACAACCCAGGCATGTGCTCTGACTGGGAATTGAACCAGTGACCTGTCGGTTTGCAGGCTGGTACTCAATCCACTGAACCACACCAGCCAGGATGACAACTCCTATGAAAATTCTTTACAGCACTCTTCCTCCTGGGAATGTACCCACACTTTTCACTTCCCCCACAGGTGGGCATCTCCTAAACTGTAAGGGACCCCATGAGACTTGCAACCAGGGGAGCAATGGGCAGCAGTAGCTCCTTCCGGGCTAACCCCCCGATCCTGTCTCCAAGGTTCCCCCTTGTCTAACTTCCCAGTGAGCTAAAGCATCCCTGCCTTGGCTGACTTCTTCCCCCTAACGTTTGCAGGGAGCCAAGGCAGAGCACTGCTTAGGCTCTCTCCTATTGCTTCTTCTGTCATAGGCCCTTCCATGTCTCACTGTCCCCAGCTTCAATACATGTACTCTCAAAATAAAAATTCTCTGCAGGTTTGGACATTTCTTATCTCAACACCTATAAGGCCAGGTGTTGGCCCTTGAGGGGAGTGGGGGCTGTGCTGGCGGACGCGCTAGGCTCAGCCTGTTCTCAGGCCCAGTGGAGGAGGCCCCAGCCCACCCTCCATCCCAGAATTTCTCTTTCCCCTTCCCCCTTGTCTCCCTCCCTCCTGTTCTAGATACTAAGGAGCTGGGAATAGATGTGGGCCCAGTCCATGCTTGTCCAGCCTAGAGCTACTCAGCCCCAAAGTCTTATATGTTCTCCCTCGCCCTCCTTATTCTATCCAGTTGGCAAACTTGAGGCCTGGGCTGGCCTGGGGGAGTCATAGTCATGGGCTGGATGTGATGGTGACATGGCTGGGAGGGGACAGGGATTGTAATGAAGGGACATGAGCCAAGACCGGAGACATGGACTGGGATGGAGGGACACAGTTGTGGATAAAGGACATGAGCTCGATAGGGGGCATAGGCTGTCATGAAGGACAGGTGAGAAGTGGTGGGGACACACAGGCCAGGTAGCTCAGGCCCTGGATGACAGATTGGGGAGTGCAGTGCTGACTCGGGGAATAGTCCGGGTGTGCTGGGGCCAGGCCCCCCAGAGACGCTTCGGGCCTGGAGCAGGAAGGGCACCTCTAGGCAGAACCCAGGGTTCTCCTAGCCTGGGATCTGACTCGGGGCAGTCTCGCCTCTGACTTGGGCAGGGCAGGGGGTGCAGATAGTGCCCCTCCCCCAAATGATCAGCACCAAATCCTTGGCTTTTACCGCAGTGTCTGGCCCAGGCTAATTACAGGGCCGTTGCCAAGCCTGGCTATAAAAGGGTGGATGAACCTGCCCAGGGGCCTGGGAGAGCTCTGCTTGAGTGGCCTGGGGTCCCCCAACTGGCCCCTGAGAGACTGGTGTTGGCCAGGGGTGCACTTCAATTCACCCAGTCACATAACCTCCCAACCCCATGAAGTCAGTCCAACTCACTGCTGGCGGCGGGGCGCGGGAGGTGAGGAGAAGACAGCCCTGAAGGGGCCTCAGAAAGGAAGGCAGGGGCTTTGTTTACACAGCTGAAGTGGAAGGGGCCTCACCAGGGCAGAGGGAGCAGCCCAGGCGCCTCAGGCTCACAACCCACCTCCACCCGCCACACACTGCAGGCAGGAACGCTGACACACCCTCCCACCTCTACACGCACTCACACATGCATGTTCAACAAACTTCAAAGCCACACTCACACCCATCACAGGCATCAGGCACACACAGGAATGTCACAGCATCTAGCACACTCAGGAGAAGGGCTCGTAGGCACCCCAAACTACACCTGCACCTAGGGTCACACAGGATGATGATGCACTTAAGGGCTGGCATCTGACAGATGACAGTCGCCAACACAAGCCATGTTGACGGTCCCACATAAACACACAGTGCTTGTGTCAGAAGGGCAGCAGCCAAACCTAGTGGGCAGAGTCTGGAGTCCGGGAAAGTCTAGGGGAGGGAGGAGGTGGGTGTGGGGCAGAACAGTACCACCTCCACGCCCCCTGGGAACCTACAGGTCATGTCGACAGCCACGCAGAACACAAAAACAACTCCTAGGGTGCCAAGGATGTGCCCAGACACGGTTACTAACACAGAGTGAGTCAGGGGCTGCTCACCCACACCCACACGTGTGCAGAGACAGGGGCCACACCAGGCATTAGTTAGAGACCATGCCTGCCCGCCCATTCCTCCCAGGCCCCTGCAGGCCCCTCCCACCCCTGCCCTGTGCTGGTGAAGGAGGAGACAATGAAAGAGCTGGGCTTGGGACCAGGGAGAGCCTCTTTCCATACCACAGACATGCCTGCACGCACACAGACACACACACTCAGCCTGGGAAGGGACCCAGGGAGAGATTGAGAGCGGCTGGCCCACTTCATGTGGGGCCATGTCCCCGCATCTCCCTCTGTGGGCAGCAGCATGGCCCACTCTGAGCAGAAGCCTACCTCACCCCCCAGGCTCTGGTATGCAGCCCAGAATGAAAGGACCATTTGGCTGGGCCTGTGAACAGGGTTGTGAGGAAAGGATTTTGGAGAGATGAGAGGCTTGAGGGATGGTTGGCAGGTTGCCATCTGTGTGGGTGTTGACTGGGGGGACCAGGAGCGTAGACAGGCCCTTCAGAGGGATGGCACGACCAAAAGGTCAGAGGCTGTTCTGTTTATGTTTCATAATATAAGCAGTCACAAAAACATTCACACTCTCAGCAGAGCACACCCTTCTCACACAGGGCGCCTTCAAGGACTCCCACACCCTCCTGAGAGTCAGTCTGTGGTCCCCTAACCTCCCAGGGCTACCCACAGGCACCCTTCCCCCAGGGTCTATGTGCAGGGTGCCCTCTTGAGTTTCTCTCACACATCTGCACTCGGACTGAGGGGCTGCTGGTTGTGGGTGCCCACAATGAGTACCCATGGCAAGGGGATCTCTTCTTCTGGGACAGGTGGCTGGGATGCTGGGAGCGTCTTCACAGCCCCGTGTTTTCTGAGCCTGGGGAGAGTGGGGTAGCCAGGAAGACAGGCAGCCCTGGGGGGCTCGGAAGAGGCCAGATCACTCTCTCTTTTTAGATTTTCTTTTCTTTTTTCTCTTCTTTCTTCCTTTCTTCCCCTCCCTTCCTCCTTCCTTCCTTCCTTCCTTCCTTCCTTCCTTCCTTCCTTCCTTCCTCTCACCCGAAGACATTTTTTCATTGCTAGAGAGAGAGAAACATTCATGTGAGAGAAACATCAATTGGTTGCTTCTCGTTCATACCCCAACCTGGGACCAAACCTGCAACCTGGCCATATTTCCTGATCTGGAATTGAACCCTCACCCCTTCAGTTACAGGATAATGCCAACCAACTGAGCCACACTGTCAAGGTGAGACCAGTTCTCTTTTAGTCAAAAGCACTTAAGCAGAAGCCTGAGTTTATGGCTACCATGAACAAATCAACAAACTACAAGTGCTGGCGAGGAAGTGGAAAAAAGGGAACCCTAATGTACTGTTGGTGAACATGCAGACTGGTGCAGCCACTCTGGAAAACAGTATAGAGTTTCCTCAAAAAATTCAAAATAGAACTGTCTCACCCTGGCTGGTGTAACTCAGTGGATTGAGCTCGGGTCTGCAAACCAAAGGGTTGCGGGCTTGATTCCCAGTCAGGTCATATGCCTGGGCTGCAGGCCAGGTCCCCAGTGTGGGGCACGAGAGAGGCAACCACACATTGATGTCCATCTCCCTCTCTCCTCCCTTCCCTACCCCCTCTCTAAAAATAAGTAAATAAAACTTAAAAAAAAAATAGAACCGTCTTGCCCTGACCAGTGTGGCTCAGTGGGTTGGGCATCATACCACAAAGTAAAAGGTCACACGGGTCTATCCCTGGTCAGGACACAAGCCTGGGTTGCAGGTTCGGTCCCTGGCTGGGGTGCATGCAAGAGGCAATGTCTGACTTCTGGCCAAGATGGAGGCGTAGGTAGTCACACTATGCCTCCTCGCACAACCAAAAGAAGGACAACAATTTAAAAACAAAAAAGCAATTAGAACTGACAGAAAAATCAAACTGTATGGAAGTCCGACAACCAAAGAGTTAAAGAAGAAACATTCATCCAGACCGGTAGGAGGGACAGAGACGGGCAGCTGGGCAGAGAGGACTTGCGGCAAGGAGGCTGGCAGACCCGGTGAGGTGGCAGATTGTGGACTGGGCGGTCCCACATTCGTGCGTAGGTAAACTGGCAGGAACAACTGTAGAGCAGGACAGACTGCGCAACTCAGGGCTCCAGCACGGGGAAATAAAGCCTCAAAGCCTCTGATTGAAAACACCTGTGGGGGTTGAGGCGGCAGTGGGAGAAACCCCCAGCCTCACAGGAGAGTTCGTTGAAGAGACCCACAGGGTCCTAGAATCCTAGAAAGTACACAAACCCACCCACCGGGAGTCAGCACCAGAAGGGCCCACTTTGCTTGTGGGTAGCAGGGAAGTGACTGAAATCCGGCAGAGAGCGAAGCAAGCGCCATTGTGCCCTCTCCGACCCCTTCCCCACAAACAGCATCACAACACAGCAATGTGGGTTGCCCCGCCCTGGTGAACAGCTAAGGCTCTGCCCCTCATACCTAACAGGCATGTCAAGACAACAACAACAACAACAACAACAACAACAAAAAGGCCCAAATGAAAGAACAGATCAAAGGTCCAGAAAAAATACAACTAAGTGACGAAGAGATAGCCAACCTATCAGATGCACAGTTCGAAACACTGGTAATCAGGACACTCAGAGAATTGGTTGAATATCATCATAAATTAGATGGAAAAATGAAGGCTATGCTAAGTGAAATGAAGGAAAATGCACAGGGAACCAATAGAGATGGGAGGAAAACTGGGACTCAAATCAACGGTGTGAACCAGAAGGAAGAAAGAAACATCCAATCAGAAAAGAATGAAGAAACAAGAATTCAAAAAAATGAGGAGAGGCTTAGGAACCTCCAGGACATCTTTAAATGTCCCAACATCCAAATCATAGGGGTACCAGAAGGGGAAGAAGAAGAGCAACAAGTGGAAAACTTATTTAAACAAATAATGAAGGAGAACTTCCCCAATCTGGCAAAAGAAATAGACTTCCAGGAAGTCCAGGAAGCTCAGAGAGTCCCAAAGAAGTTGGACCCCAGGAGGAACACACCAAGGCACATCATAATTAGATTACTCAAGATTAAAGATAAGGCGGGAATCTTAAAAGCAGCAAGAGAAAAGGAGACAGTTACTTACAAAGGAGTTCCCATCAGACGGTCAGCTGATTTCTCAAAAGAGACCTTCCAGGCAAGAAGGGGCTGGAAAGAAGTATTCCAAGCCATGAAAGGCAAGGATCTACATCCAAGATTGCTCTATCCAGCAAAGCTGTCATTTAGAATGGAAGGGAAGATAAGGCGCTTCTCAGATAAGGTCACGTTCAAGGAGTTCATCATCACCAAGCCCTTATTATATGAAATGTTAAAGGGACTTCTCTAAGAAAAAGAAGATAAGAAATATGAACAGTAAAATGACAGCAAACTCACAATCAGTAACAACCGTACCTAAAACAAAAACAAAAGCAAACTAAGCAAACAGCTAGAACAGAAACAGAACCACAGAAATGGAGATCATATGGAGGGTTAGCAACAGGGCAGTGGGACGGGGAGAGAGGGGGATAAAGTACAGGGAATAAGTAGCATAGACTGTAGGCAGAAAATAGACGGGGGGGGGCGGTAAGAATTGTGTAGGAAATATAGAAGCCAAAAATCATTTTTAAATATATTTTATTGATTATGCTATTACAGTTGTCCCATTTCTCCCCCATCATTCCCCTCCACCCTGCACACCCCCTCCCACCCACATTCCCCCCTTTAGTTCATGTCCATGTGTCATAAGTTCTTTAGCTTCTACGTTCCCCACACTATTCTTGCCCTCCCCCTGTCTATGGTGGGGGAGAAATGGGACAACTGTAATAGCATAATCAATAAAATATATTTAAAAATGATTTTTGGCCTCTATATTTCCTACACAATTCTTACCGCCCCCCCCCCGTCTATTTTCTGCCTACAGTCTATGCTACTTATTCCCTGTACTTTATCCCCCTCTCTCCCCCTCCCACTGCCCTGTTGCTAACCCTCCATATGATCTCCATTTCTGTGGTTCTGTTTCTGTTCTAGCTGTTTGCTTAGTTTGCTTTTGTTTTTGTTTTAGGTACGGTTGTTAATGATTGTGAGTTTGCTGTCATTTTACTGTTCATATTTCTTATCTTCTTTTTCTTAGAGAAGTCCCTTTAACATTTCATATAATAAGGGCTTGGTGATGATGAACTCCTTGAACGTGACCTTATCTGAAAAGCACTTTATCTGCCCGTCCATTCTAAATGAAAACTTTGGTGGATAGAGCAATCTTGGATGTAGGTCCTTGTCTTTCATGACTTGGAATACTTCTTTCCAGCCCCTTCTTGCCTGGAAGGTCTCTTTTGAGAAATCAGCTGACCGTCTGATGGGAACTCCTTTGTAGGTAACTGTCTCCTTTTCTCTTGCTGCTTTTAAGATTCCCGCCTTATCTTTAATCTTGAGTAATCTAATTATGATGTGCCTTGGTGTGTTCCTCCTGGGGTCCAACTTCTTTGGGACTCTCTGAGCTTCCTGGACTTCCTGGAAGTCTATTTCTTTTGCCAGATTGGGGAAGTTCTCCTTCATTATTTGTTTAAATAAGTTTTCCACTTGTTGCTCTTCTTCTTCCCCTTCTGGTACCCCTATGATTTGGATGTTGGGACATTTAAAGATGTCCTGGAGGTTCCTAAGCCTCTCCTCATTTTTTTGAATTCTTGTTTCTTCATTCTTTTCTGATTGGATGTTTCTTTCTTCCTTCTGGTTCACACCGTTGATTTGAGTCCCAGTTTTCCTCCCATCTCTATTGGTTCCCTGTGCATTTTCCTTCATTTCACTTAGCATAGCCTTCATTTTTCCATCTAATTTATGATGATATTCAACCAATTCTCTGAGTGTCCTGATTACCAGTGTTTCGAACTGTGCATCTGATAGGTTGGCTATCTCTTCGTCACTTAGTTGTATTTTTTCTGGACCTTTGATCTGTTCTTTCATTTGGGCCTTTTTGTTGTTGTTGTTGTTGTTGTTGTTGTTGTTGTCTTGACATGCCTGTTAGGTATGAGGGGCAGAGCCTTAGCTGTTCACCAGGGCGGGGCAACCCACATTGCTGTGTTGTGATGCTGTTTGTGGGGAAGGGGTCGGAGAGGGCACAATGGCGCTTGCTTCGCTCTCTGCCGGATTTCAGTCACTTCCCTGCTACCCACAAGCAAAGTGGGCCCTTCTGGTGCTGACTCCCGGTGGGTGGGTTTGTGTACTTTCTAGGATTCTAGGACCCTGTGGGTCTCTTCAACGAACTCTCCTGTGAGGCTGGGGGTTTCTCCCACTGCCGCCTCAACCCCCACAGGTGTTTTCAATCAGAGGCTTTGAGGCTTTATTTCCCCGTGCTGGAGCCCTGAGTTGCGCAGTCTGTCCTGCTCTACAGTTGTTCCTGCCAGTTTACCTACGCACGAATGTGGGACCGCCCAGTCCACAATCTGCCACCTCACCGGGTCTGCCAGCCTCCTTGCCGCAAGTCCTCTCTGCCCAGCTGCCCGTCTCTGTCCCTCCTACCGGTCTGGATGAATGTTTCTTCTTTAACTCTTTGGTTGTCGGACTTCCATACAGTTTGATTTTTCTGTCAGTTCTAATTGCTTTTTTGTTTTTAAATTGTTGTCCTTCTTTTGGTTGTTCGAGGAGGCATAGTGTGACTACCTACGCCTCCATCTTGGCCAGAAGTCAGACATTGCCTCTTGCATGCACCCCAGCCAGGGACCGAACCTGCAACCCAGGCTTGTGTCCTGACCAGGGATAGACCCGTGTGACCTTTCACTTTGTGGTATGATGCCCAACCCACTGAGCCACACTGGTCAGGGCAAGACGGTTCTATTTTTTTTTTTTTAAGTTTTATTTACTTATTTTTAGAGAGGGGGTAGGGAAGGGAGGAGAGAGGGAGATGGACATCAATGTGTGGTTGCCTCTCTCGTGCCCCACACTGGGGACCTGGTCTACAACCCAGGCATGTGTCCTGACTGAAAATGAAACTGGCAACTGTTTGGTTCACAGGCAGGTTCTCAGTCCACTGAGCCACACCAGCCAGGGCAAAAATAGCTGTGGTATTTACACAATGGTATACCACTTGGCCATATAAAAGAAGGAAATCTTACCTTTTGCAACAGCATGGATGGACCTGGACCTTATTGTGCTAAGTGAAATAAGCCAGTCAGAGAAAGACAAATACCATATGATCTCATCCATATGTGGAATCTAATGAACAACATAAACTGGTGAACAAAATAGAAACAGGCATGGATGCATGGAACAGACTAACACCTGTCAAAGGGGAGTGGGGAGAGAGGGACTGGATGAAAGAAGGTGAAGGGACTAGCCAAAGACCATATATACGTCATCCATGGACACAGACAACAGTGGGGTGACAGCCAGAGGGAAGTGGGGTGGGAGATAGGTGAAGGTGAGCCAAGGAGGGAAAATGGGGACATATGTATTAGTGTTAACAATAAAAAACAAAATACTTAAGGTTTTTCAACTTATCCAATGTTTTCATGCCCTGGCTGGTGTGGCTCAGTGGATTGAGTGCCGGCTGAATTCCTGGTCAGAGCACATGCCTGGGTTGCAGGCCAAGTCCCCAGTTGGGGGTGTGTGAGAGGCAACCAATAGATGTATCTCTAGTACATCAGATGTTTCCCTCCCTGTGGGTAGGCTCTGCCCGCAGGGCCCCCCCCAGCGGCCATGGAAGAGAATAAGTCTACCAAGACATGATCTGTTTGGGGAGGAAAGGTGGCCAATCTCTCAAAGGAAAAGGACCAGGAACTTGTTCCTCAATGGGCTTTTATTGGGTTTAATTTGCATAGGAATAAAGGTTGTATACATAAAGCTCATCGGTCATTGTCAGGCAGTAATGATAAAACAATAGATAACATTCAGAGAACTCTGAGGGCTTATTCTGAGTCAGGGTCAGGTAGCTAAAGGGCCATAAAGCTTTGGGGAACAAACTCATTTCCTGCTTGGACCCTTATCATTTAAACTGAGGGTATTAGCAAAATAGGTTTTATAGGATTTTATGTATTCTTTCTTAGGCCTGATCGCCCCAGGGAACCCACCTTTTCCAGCACAGGGCTACTCCCACCACTGGCATTGTTTCAGGCTTAAGCGGAGTAGGGGAAGTAAGGCAGCCAAGAGATTAGGAGACTTCTTACAGACAGAATGAGGACTTAGGCTATGTCAAAGCTGAGGGGTGAGGGTCCATCACCCCCTTTTTCTATAGGTCCCCCAAGTACTTCCCTGAGGGTCTGTTCATGATTGTGCCTGTCTTAGGTTGTCCCTCCCTTGAGGAATCTTACCCATCATTGGCTAACCAGTCATCCACTTGGGGCCAAGCAGGGTGAGGTGAAGGGGGCAGAGGCAGTGCCCCTACAAGGAAGATTAGCTTTGTCTCCTTAATGGCTTATGGTCCCAAGGTCTCTCACTCAGCCTTAGCCCTGGGGGGTTACAGCTTCCAAAACCAGGCAGGGCGGTTCCCAACACCTCCCTCTCTTTCTCCCTTCCTTCCCCTCTCTTTAAAAAAATAAATTTAAAAAATCTTTTAAAAAATTTACCTAATGTTTTGAAACTGTCGTAAGAGGCACTTTTTAATACTGTGGCTATATAATTCCATTACAGTTCTCTCATTTTTCTTCCTTAAAATAGTTTAACTTAAAATTGTCAAACTTTGAAAGATGGTTTAACAAGTTTTGTCATTAAACTTGAAATTTGCATTCACTGTCTATCTAAATAAATAAATAAATAAATAAAATGGGCTGGATTTGCTGCCAGAAGGTGGCAGGAGAAGGAGGTTTTTTTTTCTGAAAGCCCAGTCCAGTCTGAATAAGTACACTGCTTATTCTGCCCCAAACACCTGGAGGCTCTGCAGGACACCGAGGCTGGGAACCCAGCCCAAGTGCTCTGTCGGCAGGGTGGGCAGCTAGGGTGCCCCTCAGTGTGCCTGTAACCGGACTCCATGTTTTCCCCTTTGTTAGCTTATTAAGCTGTACCTTCATTGTTTCGTGGTTCCTATGGGAGTACAGAATGCATCTCAACTTGTCATCGTCTATCTTCTCCAATATCACTCTGCTGCACTCAGAGTGTGAGACCCTCGCTTCTATTTCCCACCTCCCGGCCTTCGTGCAGTTGTTGTCCTGCATTCTATTTCCAAATACCCTTTGAATCCCACACACATCATTATTTTTGCTTTAATCCCTCAACTCTCATTTAAAGAGAATTTTAAATAAGGAAAAAAGTCTTTTCTTTACCATTTTTGGTGCTCTGTATTCCTTTGTGTGGATGGAAATTTCCATCTGGTATCATTTTTCTTCTGCTTGAAGCACTTACAAAATTTTCTTAATGTGCAGGTTGGCTGGTGATGAATTCTTACAGCTTTTGAATGTCTGAAAGCATCTTTATTTCATCTTCAGTTTTGAAAGATATCTCCACTGAATTCTAGGTTGACAGTTTTTATCTTTTACTACCTTAAAGACATCTCTCCACTGTCTTGTATTGTTTCTGATGAGAAGTCTGTTCTCTTTTTTGTTTCCAGAATGTTTTTACCTCTGGCTGCTCTGAAGGTTTCCTCTTTGTCACTGGTGTTCAGCATGCAGTTTTCTTTCTGTTTTATGTGCTTAGGGTTTGTTGACCTTCTTTATATATGAGTTTATAGTTTTCACCAAAATTAGAAAGTCTTTTCGCTGTTATTTCTTGAAATGCTTTTCTGTCCCCCCTCCCCGCCCACCTTTCTGAGTCTCCACACAGGTGCACAGGCTGTTGGTCCACAGCTCACTGATTTCCCCTCCTCCTCCTCCTGTCTCTGTGTTCAATGTTGGATAGTTTCCATTGCTAAGTCCTCCAGTTCACTGACTTATCTGCACTGTCTAATCTGCTTTTAATTCCATCCTGTACATTTTCATCTCAAACATTGTCATTTTCATCTCTAGAAGTTCAGTTGGGGTCTTATTTTATATCTTTCATGTTCTTATCATGTTCATGTGTTTCTTTATCTTCCTGAACATATGGAACATATTTAATAATAGCTATTTTAAATCCTTTGTTTATTATCTTCTGTGTCATTTCTGGATCTGTTTTTTCTTTTCATTTTTTTAAACTTTTTTAAATTGTTGCTCAAGTACGGTTGACTCCATTTCTCCCGCAAGTTTTTAGGTTTTTTTTTTTTAATCTTCACCTGAGGACATGCTTATTGATTTTAGAGCAAAGGGAAGAGAGGGAGGAAGGAGGGAGAGAAACATCAATGTGAGAGAGAAATGTCTTTAGGTTGCCTCTCACACGCCCCAACTGGGGACCAAACCTGCAACCTAGGCATGTGCCCTGACTGGGAATCGAACCCACAACCTTTCAATATACTAGATTATGCTCCATCAAGCTGACCAGCACTGGACCTGTTTTGATGATTTATTTGTTTCCCCTAATTTTGGGTCATACTTTCCCTCTTCATTGCATGTGTGGTAATTATCAGTAAGATGTCACGCAATACTGAACAAAAGGAAGGTTCTGCTGCCTGCTACCACAAAAGCCAAACTTGTGAGGCAGGTGCTGGTGCAAAAGGAAAGAGGCTTTATTCAGACGCCACACAACCTGGGAGAGTGGTGGACTCCCTTCTCAAAGACCATCTCCATCTTCCTGCTCAAGCTCAAGGTTCTCATAAGGATTGGGAGGGGAGGACTTTTTCCCTACCCAATTACCTTTCTAAAGCTTTTGACCACTCGGTGTAAGAACCACCCACCCCCCCATTTTGGCCAGTGGGTGAGACTCCTGGGCACTCCAACTGACTGTTTACAGCAACAGCCAGACATTGTGAATTTTATGTTGTTAGGTGCTGAATGTTAGAAAATTGCTTTGAACATTTTTGAGCCTTGTTCAGAGACAGTTAAGTTACTTGAGACCAGATTGATCCTTTTAAGACTTGATCCTTTTTAAAAAATTTTTTTCAAAAGACTTGATCCATTTAAGTGCCACTTGGCAAGACAAAAAACAGGCTTTCACTTAGGGTTAATTTGGTCTGGCCACTGAGGCAACACTCTTCAGAAGACACTGCTTGATGTCCGTGTTTCACCAGCATGCAGTCAGGAGACAGAAACCACATGGCAAGTTGAACAGGGGAAGTTTGGTCTATAGAACTATTGACTGTAACAAGAGATTTGCCAGCAAGAAATAAACAGAACTCTGAAAGCATCTAGGAATAGCAGATAGCAGGAGCAGCCACAGCTTCCAGGGCTGAGATAGTGCTCCTCAGGAACAGCCCTCCCCCAGCTGCGTCTGAGAAGCTGCCCGTGCTGCAGAAAGCTGCACACCAGGGTCCAGGAGGAAAACCCCTTCCTCCTGCCGCACCTCTCCAGCCACCTCCACCGACAAACTTGACATTGTGCCCACGGGCAAAGGAAAAGTATTTAAAGGATTCGTCTACATTTTCACAGAGCAGGCAATGAAGAATCGATTTAGAGCTGAGAAGAAATCATTTAATAACTGGCACAAAACAGTAACTAGCCGGTCCTTCCCTGCCAGCTGTGGGAACCGGAGTATCGCTGTCCCTGACTGAGCCCTGAGGGCTGCCTCCTCCTTTCCTGTGTCTCTTCCCTGCACGCACACACTTCTCAGCACACAACTGAAGACGAGCGGAGTGCTCTGCAGATATCCACAATTTCCTCTCTGTGCTGCTCTCCCCACCCCAGTGCCCTGCCTGGTGAACTGTCCACCTTGGCCACTTCCTCCACCCCCCACCCTCTCCCCTGCTGCCCCAGGCTCCTTGCTCTCTGTCCTCAACACCAGGGGATCACGGGCCCTCAGCCTGGTGTCCTTCTCTACACTGCAGCATGAAAATTTTCTTCAGGCAATATAGCCCTGGGCAATCACAGAGCTCTCCCTATTTGTTCCCTCTCTCTCAGGGATCCCTGCCTGTTGCCAATGTCCAAATATCATAGTTTCGTATAGTCTGTTTTTTTAGTTGCTTAATTCAGTATGATAGAGGATGGTCCCTGTTACGCCATCACAGCCAGAACCAGAAGTTGGTATATGATTTTGGAAGAGACTTCCCTGCAAACCTGATGTGTTTGCATTTCAGAAAGCCCTTACTGGGTCTTCTTCAATTATTTACCAAACTTTCATCAGCTGCAGTAACTAGCACAAGCATTCCTGTATGTCACGTCCATGATATCCCTCGGTTTTAAAGGGGAGGCTTTATGTTGAAATGTATATACCATCCCCTTTAATTGTATATAATTTTGTTTTATCACAGTAATGCATTATGTAGTTTAAGAAGTCAAATAGGACCAAAAAGCTTTTACGAAAAATGATAGCCCCTGCCACACCCCTCCCCCACTCCCCATCCATGCCAGTTCGCAGAGGTGCCCACCCTCAAACTTTCTAGTTGTTTCTTCTGATATTGGCCTTCCTATTTCTAAATAATCTTATTTCACCGGTACTGCTGTTTTTTTCCTTTTTTTCCCCCTTCAATCTTAGACTTTATCTATTGCTGTCTTCCAATGGCAGGTGAGGATTTAGTTCCCCATGTCCTACCTCTCAGTGCATGGACACACCCTTTGCCCTATGTTCCCAGTATAGTTAAATCCAAAAGTTTAAATCAATACTTAGCATTTAGACTGTTAAGAAACTGTTAATAATTATTTACAATTGAGCCATATAATATAGTATGATCCATTCTATTTCTTCAAAAACTTTTTATTTTTAAAAGATTTATTTATTTATTTATTTATTTTTAGAGAGGGGAAGGGAGGGAGAAAGAGAGGGAGAGAAACATCAATGTGTGGTTGCCTCTCACGTGCCCCCACTGGGGACCTGGCCTGCAACCCAGGCATGTGCCCTGACTAGGAATTGAACCAGCGACCCTTTTATTCACAGGCCAGCACTCAACCACTGCACCACATCAGCCAGGAATCTTCAAAAACTTTTTATTTTCCTTGTAGGTAATAATTACCTGGAAACGCCAACAACTCAGTAGAGAAATGGCCTAAGAACACAAACATTTCACAGAAAAGAAATGCAAATTGCTTTTTAATTTTTAAAAAATGCTCAATCTCACACAAAAGACAAATGAAAATTAAAACTACATTAAGCCACAGCTGATGTGGCTCAGTGGACTGAGTGCCAGCCTGTCAACTGAAAGGCTGCCAGTTTGATTCCCAGTCAGGGCATGTGCCTGGATTACAGGCCAGGTCCCCAGTTGAGGCCATGCGAGAGGCAACTGATGGATGTATCTCTCACACATTTATGTTTCTCTCCCTCTCTTTCTCCTTCCCTTCCCCTCTCTCTAAAATAAATAAATAAATAATATAATATAATAAAATTTAAAAAACTACATCAGGCCTGGCCCTGACCAGCCCTGACTGGTGTGGCTCACTGGTTGGGTGTCATCCCTAGAAGGAAAAGGTCACTGGTTCAATTCCCAGTCAGGGCACATGCCTGAGCTGTAAGTCAGTCCCAGTTGGGGAACATTCTGGAGGAAACCAATCCATGTTTCTCTCCCTCTCTTTTTGCCCACCTCCCTCTCTCTAAAAATAAATAAATAAAATCTTTTAAAAACTACATTAAGCTCTAGCCATGTGGCTCAGTTGGTTGGAGCATCATCCTGTAATGGAAAGATTGTGGGTTCAATTCCCAGTCAGGGCACATGCCTAAGCTTTGCTTGGATCCTGCTCTAGTGGTATTTGATCCCCAGTCCGGGTGCCTATGGGAGGCGACCAATCAGTGTTTTCCTCTGTCTCTCTCCCTCTCTCCCTTCTTTTCTCTCTAAAAGCAATGAAAAAAATATCCTCCAGTGAGGATTAAAAAAAAAAAAAAAAAACTACATTAAGCATTTTACCCTTATCAGCTAGGAAAAATTCCAAGTTTACAACCCAGTCTGTTGATGAGGCTTCAGGGAAAAGGCATTTTCACATATTTTGCCAGTGAGAAGGCACAAAAGTGCAGCTCACAGAGAGGGACATTTGGAGATATCAGGCAAAGTTGCAAACGAATTTACCCTTTGACCCAGCAATCTCACTTCTGAGAACTTGTCCTGCTGCTGTATCTGCACACATTTGAAATAAGCTTGTACACAGTTGTTGTCCGCACAGTGGGGACTAAGCCACTAGACAAAGGAATGAGGAAGTTCTCCGTGGAAAGAGCTCAGAGTACAATGTAAAGTGGGAACAGCAAAGTGTAGAACAATGTGTATAGAACGCAAGGAAAATGAAATAGTATATTCATATTTACTTGTACCTTATTAAAAAACACTGTAGAACAGCTATAGGAAATGCAGTTAACACTGCTGAACTGTGTAGTTAAAAATGGCTTCCGCTCTGGCCAGCGTGGCTCGGTTGGTTGGAGTGTTGTCCTGTTTGCCGAAACGTTGAGGGCGCACACTCAGGTGTGGTTGGATCCCTGGTCAGGGCGAGTGTGGGAGGCAATCAATCAATGTTTCTCTCTCACATTGATTTTTCTCTCTCTCTCTCCCCCTTCCTCTCTCTCTGAAAAACAATGATAAAAATGTCCTTGGATGAGGATTTTTGAAAAAAGGTTTCAATGGTAAATCTTATGTTATGCTGTGTGTTTTTAGCACAATTGAAAAAAACAACCAGAAGCATCCATGAGAAGCTAACAGAATGGTTGCCTGCCTGGGAGGAGATATTTGGCTTTTTTTTTTTTTTTTTTTTTAAAGTTTGTGTGCCTTGTTGTTACCAAAGCAATGCTTTATTTCCAGTGCTTTTTTTTAAAAAGATTATTTATTTATTTATTTATTTATTTTTAGAGAAAGGGGAAGGAGAAAGAGTGAGAGAGAGACATCCATATGTGGTTGCCTCCTGTGCGCCCCACAATGGGAACCTGGCCTGCAACCCAGGCATGTGCCCTGACTGGGAGTCGAACCTGCGACCCTTTGGTTTGCAGGCCCGCACTCAAACCACCGAGCTACGCCAGCCAGGGCGGCTTTTTTATTTCATTTTGATTTTTCAACCATGCGAACATATTACCTATTCAAACATGAATTTCAATGTAAAATATCCCTGAGTTCTTTTATTTTTTTATTTTCTTTTTCTTATTGCTAATTTATCCCTAAAATTCTCAGATCAACCCTTCCTCTCAATATAGTCAAACACACCAGGTAGCGCAGAAGTGCCCTCGTCCTTGCAGACGCCCATCCTGGGGGCTTCACGCCTCTGCCTGAATCCGGGTTGGTTGGTCTTTAGTTGGGGTACAGAGCTGCCACCTCCAAGCTCCCTTTCATGTACAGTCTGGGAATTCCCTCCCCCGTCTCCTGTGTTAGAGCCTGTTTCCTGGATCCCATGTTTCATTTTTTGTGGGTGTGTTTACTTCTCCTTTTGTGGACATACTTCCAAGAGCTTTCTGAAAAACATTGCATGGGAAGGAAATGTTTTGTGTCATTGAATGACTCAAAGTATTCTTTATCCTCACCCCATTCTTCACTGCTCGTTTGGCTGGTGTGTCATTCTAGGCTAGAAACATTTTCCCTCTGGATTTTGAGGTCTCCTTATTTCCCCAGGTCTTCTAGCTTCTACTATTGCTCTTGAGAAATGTAAGACTTAGCTGATGCCTGATCCTTTGTCTAAATGCAAATCTCTATCACACTCAGGTTAAAATTTCCATTCTTAGAAAGTTCCTTGTATAAGTCGCCATTTTCTTCTACCCCTTGCATTATTCCTATTTTCTTGTGATATTCTTTTTCTCTGTGTGCTTTAGCTCTGTCTTTTTCCCATTGGAGGCTCCCCCAAATTCCTGCTGGTCCTTGGCTATCCATCCTTATTTCAGCACAAGGCACGAAAGCTGTTGGGGGACTGTATGCACAAGTTGGGTCTGTAATTGCACCACACTGGAAATTCCAGATATTAGCTCTTCAGGACAAAGGCTTACGTCAGTTTTGTTTACAGATAGAGTCCGAGCACCGAGAACGTCGTCTGGCCCGTAGTGGGTGCTTAACAAATATTTGTGGAAGGACAGGAGGGAGAAAAAGATGGAAGGAGCGAAGGATGGAAGGGAGACATATGAGGACATCCAGTGGATTTCTCATCTTTTATAAATGTTGGCCTGTTCTCTGGAACCATTCTCCGGGACGTTTTCCAGAATAGTTTTCTAATCTTGTTCCTGGGAGTGCAACCCTGGCTTTCAGGAAGTAGGTGGGAAAAAGGGGCCAGGGTCTCACCATTCAGCGTGCATGTTGTTATTTTTATCCATATGCTCCCTTTACCTGTTTTGCTTGGTTTTCCTGAGGCCGGAGTCATGCCCTTCCTATTTTACAGTCCGGTTATATGCCTGGCGCCATTCTCTGTATTAGAGAACAAAGTCCATGCTCCATGAAGCTTACAGTCTACAGAGGAGAAACAAAATAGATAGAATGTATCTTTAAACACACACATAGATATACCGATATCTATGTACATATGTGTATATGTGTATGTGTATATATACATCAATGTCAGGGAGTAACAAGAGCTATGAGGAAAAATAAAGCAAAATAGGCAGATGCAGGAGTACAGGAGCACAGGTACCTGCTTGCTCATACAAGCTTGTATGTGCTAAAGTCATCAGATATGACTTCTCGACAGAGGTGACATTTGAATGAGTCGAGTGTATATTTTGGGGAAGAGTTTTTCAGTCCGATGTTTGAAGTGCAAATTCCCTGACACTGGAGTATAGTTGGGAGGTCAAGGAGGATCAAGAAGGCTAATGGCTAGAGAATGATGGGTAAGAAGAAAATAATGTGAGGTCAGGTTGGGCAGGGAGAGAAGGGCCAGACCGTGTGGGGCCTGGAAGACCACAGTCAGCCCCTGAATTTCACTGGAAGTGTAACTGGGAGTTATTGGAAGATTTGGCCAGAGGATCTCAGGATAAAATTTACATTTAAAAGGATCTCTTGGCTGTTGTATAAAAATAGGGTTACAGGGGTGTCAGTGGAAGCTAGAAGACCTGAGGGTCCTGCCTCAGTGCAGGCGAGAGGAAGGGTAGCCCAGGTGGGAGAGGTGGAAGTGGACAGCGGGATTCGGGATGAGGCTTGGATGCTGGCTCAGAGAAAGGACAGTCGAGGAACCAAGGATGAGTCCTGTTTGATTGTTTCTGGATCCAGAACCCTAGAGCTGCGTCTTAGGGTTGGCTGAACAGATTCACTTGGATATCCCCTTAACACCCCCTCTTCTTCTGTTTGTAACATCACCACTCTTTCTGTACAGCTTTAGACGGTCACCGCCTTTTCTCCCATCTTGGCATCCTGCCGATGCCACATCCAAGCTCGTCTTCCTCTCCAGGGTCTCTCTCACTCAGCCTTTCTCTCTCTTGCTCTCACTCTAGCATTTAACAGAAACCATTATAGCACTAAGACTTGCTGCTTTGTTCTTCTTCAGGCCTGGAACATGGACTTCTCTCTAAACTATTAAAATATCCTGGAAACTTGTCTTCTGGTTCCAAACTTTTTACATATCAGAATAAACTTTCAGAAGTACCACACACATAATCATTTCCAACACATACTTGTATCAAATCATTATGTTGTACACCTTAAACTAATATAGTGTCACATGAAAATTTAAGGGTCTGCCCTGGCTGGTGTGGCTCTGTGGATTGAGCACTGGCCAGCGAACCAAGGGTCACCAGTTCAATTCCCAGTCAGGGCACAAGCCTGGGTTGTGGGCTAGATCCCCAATAGGGGGCACATGGAAGGCAACCACGCATTGATGTTTCTCACCCTCTCTTTCCCCTTCCCTTCCCCTCCATCTAAAAATAAATAAATAAAATCTTAAAAAAAAAGAAAATTTAAGGGTCTTCCTACCAATTCCAACTTGGGAGGGTGGTTTGCGACACCATCAAGTCCTGCCACTCAACTCAGTTCTGACGGTTCTGACACTACCTGCCTGGAGATGGAGGGCTCAGACCTACAGCACTGTCCCCCGACTGCTGGCTACTTCGGAAGCCACTTGGGTTGTCATCTAGGCTTCCAGCTGAGTGGCTGTTTATCGGAGGTTCTAATGACTCCCTCCTCCAGGCTTGATTGATTTGCTAGAGGTGTTCACAGAACTCAGAGAAACATTCTATTTACTAGATCACCTGTTTCTCTTTTTTTCAAGATTTTATTTGTTTATTGATTACTGATTTCTAATAAAAGAATACAACCAAGGAACAGCCAGATGGAAGGGATGCATAGGGCAAGGTGATGAGAAAGGGCAGGGAGCGTCCGTGACTTCTCTGGGCAGGCCACTGTCCCCGAATCTCCATGTGTTCTCCAACCCTGATGCTCTTCAAGCCCTGTCCCCAAGGATGACTCCTGTTTTGATTTGGGCAATGAAGGGGTGCATTTTCTAAGGTGGGGGACACTGGGGAGGAATGGTTTGGGTGGAAATCCCGAGTGCATTTTGGCAAGGTTAAGAGTGAGACACGGATCAGAGGTCCTGGCAGCGATGTCTGATGAACAATGGATCTGCGAGTGTGCAGACAACGCCTGGGCTAGATATCGACTTGTGAGTCCTTGTGAGTTTGAGGATGGTGCTCACAGCAGGGAGCTTCCTGAGATCTCAGGGAGTCAGTGCACTCAAGGCTGTGGGGGGCTTCCTGCGAGTAAATGGGCTGGGAGGTCGAGCACACACCACCTGGGAGGTGCGGGGGGGCGGTGAAGGCGAACACCCAGCGGGGGCGCCGGGCTCCCTGGAGGTGGCAGCGGGCAGGAGTGTAGTTGCTTAGTTTCTGGGGGTGCAGGAAAGACCTGGGGGCTTAACTGCCCTAGGTGCCTCTTCCCCAATCTCATCCCCATTTCTAGCGGCTACATCCTTCCTCGAGAGAAGCCTTATCTTCCAAACTCCTGAGCCTTCCCTCGATTCTGGGGAGCCAATAGGCTGCCTTTTGGCGAGACTTCAGGCTGCAGGCACCCCACTGAGAGCTTCTTCCTCTCTCAAAAAAATCAGTCGAGCCCTGGCTGGTGTGGTTCAGTAGACTGAGCGCCAAAAGTCTCCTGCTTGGATTCCGGCCAGGGCACACGCGAGGGTTGCGGGCCAGGTCCCCAGTTGGGGGCGTGCGAGAGGCGATGGAGCGCACGCTGATGTGTCTCTCCCTCTCCGTCTCCCTCCCTGCCCTCTCTCTAAAAATAAATAAATAAATAGCCGCAGACGGAATTGGAACCTCAGCTTCGGCGTGATCATGTTTCTCCAGTGTTACCTCAGTGAACAGGAGGCGGGATCTAAACCCTGAAGGAGTTTAACCCTGGGACAACAGACCCGCTCAGTTCTCCCCAGACAAACACTCTAGACACCCAATCACCATCAAAAAACGTTTCAAGGCGCTGATGACCCAGCAACTGTGCCCCATACTCTGAGGGTCCCTTAAATTTTATGTCTTTCCTGCTGCCTGCGACCCCTCTGAGACCTTCTGAAACCGAGCTCTTCAATGTGTGAACCTTGAAGCCCTCTGGCCACCTTGCTTTTTGGAATCCGGTGTCGTCATCACCTTTGGTCGTGCATGCGTGAGGCAATCATGTGCGAGGCCATCGTGGCAGCCTCACCTTAAAGTTTGAATCTGCTTTTTGTATTTGACTCACCGTCAGGTTATTAAAATGATTTGAAAGAGCAATAAATAAATAAATAAATGAACAAAATCTTACCAAAAATCAGTTGCTGCTCTTTTACCTCCTGTCCAGCTTCCAAAATATGTTAAACCTTTCATGTAATGTGAGCTCTTCTCCTACCCTTGGGGAAGCTATATTATTATGTAATGATTCACAGGCATTTTAATGTGGTTTTGAGAAACAGACATTTGTGATTAACCCCTCATGTTTCCCCAAGTCTTTTGAAGGACAGGATTGAGTATTGCCATGGAAAGAATGAAGGATTCAAAGTCAGACAGACCTGAGTTCAAGTCCTTGCTCCACCATTTGCAGGTTTGGGAACCTGGAAAGGCTTTTAGCTCCCACTCTGTGCCCACTCCGGTTGGAGATGACGCCTGCTGCTTGGTCATCAGGAGGAGAGACTGGTGCCTGCGCACTGCCTGCCCTCTTTTAAAGCCAACCCCCTCGAGCACATGTAAATTAGAATAGGGGTGGAAACAGACAAAAGAAGGCCCTGACTGGTGTGGCTCAGTTGGTTCCGTGTTGTTCTGTAAAGCAAAAGGTCTCTGGTTCAATTCCTGGTGGGGGCACATGCCTAGGTTGTGAGTTCGGTGCCAGCTGATTGATGTTTCTTTCCCTCTCTTTCTCCCCCTCTTTCCCTCTCTCTATATTTAAAAAAAAAAAAAAGAAAAGAAAAGAAAAAGGAGGATGAGAAGAAAAGAGTCAGCCAGCTGTCGGAGACAAGGCCCGCCCTCTGGCTCAGGTACGTTCGCAGCAATACCCAGTCCTTCTCATCACCATCACTTCTTCCTGTCCTGGAACGAAACATGCTCGACAACGACGCATTTGTCTAACTCTGAAGCACCAGCAAGGCAGTAATATTAACATGATAATTGAGGTACAAACAACAGAAGGAGCTGCATTTCCATTTAGTGACCATAAACATATGCTACCCCCACCCATGCCCAAGTCCTCCGCATCTGGGTGGAGAATGTCCGCAGAGACAGATACCAGAAATAACCTCTTGGTTATGCCTAACATTTCCTCCAAAAAGGACCACAGCTTCTTTCAGCTGATTTCCAAACTCGAAGCAAAAAAAGAAAAAAAAAGCCGTAAAAAAGTATGGATGTTTTCAGTCCTGGCCTGCCCAGCTCTCTGCCACACACTGCGTACATACGCTGCACCCCACACCACGCCAGATCACAGGCCGTGTCCAAGAGGACTTGGCTGAGGGCTGGGTTTCACAGTACTTCCAGCAGCAACACTGGAGTTATCCACACACGAAAGCAACCAGCACCTTGGACATTATGTCTTTGTCAAATGTTTAGGACTCAGAAAACATAGTCTCCAAGTCAGTTTCAACAGCGGTGCTGCAACTTTGGAACATCACTCTCCAGAACAGAAAACATGCACACATGCCACTGCGGGCCGGGCACTGGCAGAGGCCAGAGGTGCCAGGCTTGGTCCCTGCCCACCGGGAGCAGCAGCCTGCGACTCAGAGTTCAGTCCTGAACACTTGAGCCTGAAGCATGATGCCACTGTGTACCGGCTGGGTGACACTGACCCTCCTTGGGCTTCGATGAGGAAACCAATTTCAGCCTTGCGGTGCTATGATGAGGGTTGATAGGACAGGTTGTATAAAGCTCCTACTGCCTGGTACTCATACAAATGGTTATTGTTACTATTAATAACAAGTAAAAGTGGCGCTGTTTCCCGGATGTGGAACAAGTGCCAAAGTCAGGAAGGGCTACAGGAGTTCAGAGGGTGGTGCTGCCACTGAGTTGACTAGGGAGGCTTCGAGGAGGAAGAACTTGACAGAGTTGTCAGGTAAACGACAGAACTCCCAGTTGAATTTGACTTTCAGATAAACAGTAAATACTTTTTTAGTATAAGTATTGTATGTCCTAAACATTGAGTAGGAAGTACTCATACTAAAAAAGTAGCCATTGCTGACCTGAAATTCAGATTCAACTGAGCATGACTTATTTTTATTTGCTAAATCCAGTAAACCTAGACTTGAAGAAAGGGCGACATAGCGGGCTGGGAGCAGAGGGTGGGGAAGCATCTCTGGCCAAGCGGAAGAACTAACCTGCTCGTGCGTTCACATCTGCCAGACCCTGTGCCGGGCCGTTTGCAAAACCACCACGACCCCTGTGTGGCGTGTGTTACTCCTCACACTTTACTTCACAGCTGAGGGAACTCAGCCTCAGACTCAAGCCCACTACTAGCTGGCATCTAAACCCCTGGTCTACCCGACTCGTGCGCACCTGTTTTTTCCCTGGCGCCTCATCCTGCTTGGGGCACAGGGAGGCGGAGGAAGAGGTGCAAGTACCCACCTTTATGTAAGAGCCCAACCCAGGCTCTGTGCCAACACAGCCTCACTATTTCACCCCAAAGATTATCATTTTTGTGTGCATGTGATTTTTTTTGTTCTCACCTGAGGACATTTTCATTTGCTTTTTTTTTTTTTTTTTTTAAGAGAGAGAGAGAAGCAGAAAGGGAGGGAGAGAGAGAAACATCGCTGTGAGAGGCACGTGGATTGGCCTCGTCCACTTGCACCCAGGACTGGGGATTGTTCACATCTGTCCAGACCAGGGATGAACATGCAGCCTAGGTATGTGCCCTGACAGGGAATCGAACGCGCAACCTTTCGGTTACAGGATGACGCTCCAACCACTGAGCCCACCAGCCAGGGTGTGAGTGATTTCTTTTTAAAAGCTTAACACAACAGCTAGACTCTTACATTGCCCTACCCTTTAACATTCCCATTATATAGGCTGCATTTTGGACATCTTTGAATTATTCATATGAATCAAGTGGTCCTTCCAGGCCCAGTTTTGGGTCCTGCAATATCCATCTCAGAACTCACCACAGGGAATAGCACCCAGCTATTGGGGTGTCACCATCCTCCATCAATCAAGTGTGAGGGATTTTCATAATAAAGACTAGTTTCCTGCCTGGCTGCTGTGGCTCAGTGGATTGAGCACAGGCTGCTAACCAAAGGATCGATGTTTCGATTCCCAGTCAGGGCACATGCCTGGGTTGCAGGTCAGGTCCCCAATGGGGGACACTTGAGAGGCAACCACACATTGATATTTCTCTCCCTCTCTCCTTCCCTTCTCCTCTCTCTAAAATAAATAAATAAATAAAATCTTTAAAAAAAATAAATAAAGACTAGTTTCCCACAGATAATCTTGCCCCCCACAAATGCTACTCCAAACAAAGGATTTCCTAACAAGACAGACATTATGTCTATCATGTATATATCAGAACCGAATAAAATAAAATCACATTTTCTTCAAATTATACCTTCAATTTTATTAATTCTAAATTCAGTGCAATTATGTCGACACTCTAAATGAGGCAAAGTTCAAAAACTGAAATAAAAAAATATCCAAATGCATGACGGCTTTTACCAAATTAGGTCTGTGCCAGTGCAGGCAGGATCCTCACTGCCCACAAAGCAATCCCCTTAAAGAAGGTTTCGTTGCCCGAGAGCCCAATCTGGGCAGAGCTGCAGGGGAGACACTGACAGCCCAAATACAGTCCTCAAAGCCCATGTGGCAGGGAACGGACACATATTCAGCTAAATTTCGGAAGAGAAAACAAAGTGAACACTGTAAAAGACAAAATGCCACCCGGGGGTTTAGAGGCAGCGATGCCGAGGAGCTGACAGGAATCAGGGGCAAGAAAAGGAGTCTGTTGTCTCTCAGGGTGTGTGTTCCAGTGTTGGAATGTGAAATGTCTTCTACAAAGTAAACATCGTAAAAGACAAAATGTCCCAGAGAGGGAGTGATTAATTTGCACTGTGGGGAGGCGGTACCGAGCCAGTGGGATGGATGACTAGGACTCGGACAGCTGGCGAAAGCCTCCCGGCAGAGGGAAGCGCTTAAGCAGAGATAGAAGAAGGCCAGGATGTGCGGGAGGACTAATAACCACTATCAAACTTTGCAAAATGAATATTGTGATATTCCAAGTATTATGTTGTCAAATGTTATCACGCCTACTTGCTTCAGAAGTAAAAATCACATACCTGCGTTATTGCCCCTACAGGCCTTTAACTATAATGATTTATAAGTGTAGTGGTTTTTTAAAAGATGCTAATATCACAGGCTAACCCTCCCTCCCAAGTCCCGGGGCCCTTTACACGCATTCCAGCACTGGCACACACGCCCTGAGCCACAACACACTCCTTCTCCTGCCCCTGATTCCTGTCGGCTCCTCGGCATCCCCACCTCCACCCCCTCGTTAATGCGCACTCCAGGCCACACATGCACACGTGTTACCAGCTCCCCCGTCCACAGTGCCAGACAGGAAACACATTTGCAGGATTTTAAACAATTTTAAAATGTGCCTTCAAATTTTACAACTTGCTTTACTTGCCCGAGGGAGGGACCAAGCCCTTTGTGTAAATATCACCCCGAACAGGCCTGCTCCCCGTCCCACGCGGCTCTGGGGTCCTGGCTTTTCTACGTGAGGCCAGGGTGGGTTTGGGGGTTTTGTTTATTTTGATTTTTCTTCATTTCATCTGTATCTTCTGGGGTCACTGGCTGTTCCAGTTGGGTTTATTTTGTGTGCACTCCCAGTAGCCTGTGGAGAGGGGAGCATTCCTTGCTCCCCAGAGCACTAGCCTCGCAGGTAGCTCAGGGCAGAACCATGTACCAGGCTCCGGGGGCACCTGTGAGAAAACACCGCAAGGACATAGTTTTCTGGCCATGAACCCAAAAGCTCCGAGAATCGGGGCAACTGTGGGCGAAGGAAAGGCGTTCTCTTCCTAGCAGGGACTGGGACACGCAGAGGGTGCTGAGATGGACCTGTCACAGCGCCCCAGCCCTTGTCCCAGTGCCCTTTTCCCCAGGGGCCCCTCCAGGGATCTATGAGGAAAAAGAAGAGACAGTTGTATTGAAACACGAGCCTCGGAAGGGATGGGAACCAGGCCGAGAAAGGAAGTCTTGGTCCCTGACAGTTAGCTGGGGAAAAAGCCAGACATCCAGTTTTGATAAGGACTTTGGAGCCTCAGGGCCTGATTCTGGGCCTTTGGTGACTAAGCCCAGCTCAACCTGCCTCTCCCCTTCCCAGGGGCCCTGTTCCATCGGTTCTGGGAATGTGGCAGCTGTGTCCTCAGCCATCTCACCATTGTCCTTGGCTGCCCTCACCTGCAACAGGACTGGTCTCTCACTTTGCCCAAGATTTCTGCAGATGGACTGGCCAGGCTGAAGCAGGACCCTTACTAAGAGTCTAACAATGTGTGTACGCTGGGGTTGAAACACCAAGCAGCCAGGAAGGGACACCTTATAGGACCTCCTGGCTGGAGGGGTCAAGGAAGCTCCCAAATGGCTCCGTGGCAAAGTCCTCATCCTCAGAGAGAACTAGAAATCCCACTACAGTACAGGAAGGTGCCACACGCAAATCCACTCACAATCAAGCCCCAAGGAAGCCCGTCGGGCCTCACAGTGATAGAAGCAGCAGTGAATAAAAATGGAAGAGCTGACACACCAAACCATCACATATGGAAACACAAGCGGTCTCACTCGGGAACCTCCAACAGAGGTGACAGAAAGGGAGAGGAAGGTTCCTGCTGCCACACCCACCAGCAGAAGAGTGCCGCACCCAGCAGAATACTCGGTGACACACCACGAGGAGTCCACTGAAATGTCCTAGACGGACCATCAGCAATATTTGAGGGGGACTTTGTAGGGGGCTGGAGATCCTATGTCAGCAGGTAGGAGCAGGAGCCAGTTGAATGGGAATTCATCACTGTCACCGTGAGCCCTCTGCATAAAAATCGTAATAATTACCATCATAATAGCTAATCCCAAGGTCTTTCCACGTGCCAGATGCAACAGCTTTTCCAAGCTCTTTACGCACATTATCTCATTTCATCCTCACTGTGATCCTTTGGGTGGGAGCTATCATTATCATCCTCATTTCATAAATGAGAAAACCGAGGCCCAACATCACAACCTAGTGAGTAAGAGGGCTGGACCTGGAACCCTGCATTCTGTTTCTAAAGCCCAAGCTCTCGGCCAGGGCCTGTGGCACAGGTGGCCTGGGAACAGGCTCTTCTGACTTCCTTTCACCACCTCTCGGACCTCCCCACCTCTCTACCTGCCCCTCTCCGAGATCAACTGCACCCCTTCAATAAGGCAGACTCCTAGCCTTTTGTCTGAACCCTACCTCCACACCTTCCTTCTGGGGCCTATTCCTCAGTTTCCCCAGGCATCTCCAGCTTCTCTCCAATGGGTCTCTCATCTTCATCTACACTAGACCCAGATTTTACCGTTCAAAAAAAAAAAAAAAAAAAGGCTTTCCCTCCATTCTGAAACCTTCTCAAGCTACCAACTTCTCCTGGATGACATGTACTTGTTTACTTGTCTGTCTTCCTTTTCCCCTTCTAGAGACAAAAGCCCAGTTTCCCTTGGGAACCTCTCACCCTCAGTCCACCTCCCAGGTCTAGTCTCCTGAGCTTGGCCAGTCCCAGGCCCCTGGCCTGAGGCCACAGGCATGGCTTTGGGAATGGGCGTGTAGCCCACGGCAGGACAACGAGAGTCCTCTCCAGAATCTTGCTGAAGCAGTGGAGGTATTCTCCTCCTTCCGGGATGACAAAGGTGACAGAATGCCAACCTGAAGCCTTTCTGAAAAATGTTGACATAAAAAACATCCAAACTGCCGTGGCTGGTGTAGCTCAGTGAACTAAGTGTGGACCTGTGAACCAAAGAGCTACTCATTCAATTCCCAGTCAGGGCACATGCCTGGGTTGCAGACCAGGTCCCCAGTGGGGGGCAGATGAGAGGCAACCACACATTGATGTTCCTCTCCTCTTCTCCTTCCCTTCCCCGTCTCTAAAAATAAATAAATAAAATCTTGAAAAACAAACAAACATCCAAACCTGTAGATAATTTTTATAAGAGTTTATTTGAGCCAAACTGACGACATATGCCAGGGAGCAAGATCTCAAATGCTCCAGAGAATAACAGTTTTGTAGCTTCATGTATGCATTTGAAATTAAGGAAGGGATGTTACATGGAGGTGGGAGAAAGCAAGGTGGAGATTGGATTACACAATAGTTCACAAGATTATTGCTCTCTTCAGGCCCAGAGACACATGAGAATATGCTCAGCATCACAAGCCATCAGACAGATGCAAATTAAAACCACCTCACACCCGTCAGAATGGCCAACATAAACAAATCAACAAAAAGGTGTTGGAGAGGTTGAGGAGAAAAGGGGACCCTAGTGCACTGTTGGTGGGAGTGCAGACTGGTACAACCACTATGGAAAACAGTATGGAATTTCCTCAGAAACTAAAACTGGAACTGCCTTTTGACCCAGCAATTCCACTGCTGGGATTATATCCTACGAACCCTGAAACACCAATCCAAAAGAACCTATGCACCCCAATGTTCATAGCAGCACAATTTACAATAGCCAAGTGCTGGAAGCAACCTAAGTGCCCATCATCAAAAGAGTGGATCAAGAAACTATGGTACATTTACACAATGGAATTCTATGCAGCAGAAAGAAAGAAGGAGCTCCTACCCTTTGCAACAGCATGGATGGAACTGGAGAGCATTATGCTAAGCGAAATAAAGCCAGGCGGTGAGGGACAAATACCATATGATCTCACCTTTAATTGGAACATAATCAACAAAAGAAAAAAGCAAACAAAATATAACCAGAGTCATTGAAATTAAGAACAATCTAACAACAGCCAGAGGGGAGGGGGGATGGGACAGTGGGGAGAAGGGTTTCCAGGAACTGCTATAAAGGACACATGGACAAAACCAAGGGGGAGGGTGGAAGCAAGGGAGGGAGGTGGGTTTGGAGGGGGTGGAGGGAGGGGTTGGGAGAAAATGCAGACAACTGTAATTGAACAACAATAAAATAATTTAAATAAAAAATTTTAAAAAAGATTATTGCTGCCTTCAGGGGTAATATTCACTTCCAGGAATATTGCTTCTTGTACTTCCCAGGTGTGTTAGCCTGGATGCACGAGAACAATGAACAGGGCAGGCTGAAAGCCTTTCACTGAAGAAGTAACAGGCTTGGAACGTGACGGCCCACCATGACCTTCCCACTTAGGAATTTAAGATCAGATCGCCCTGTGAGATTATTTTCCATAGAGCCCTCCCCCCTTTTTTTCTGTCCACACAAATACACCTGGTCCTCTCACTCTTTTATGATTCCTGCCCAGCTCCTTGCAGGCACTCCGTCTGCAAGCCAGCTCTCTGCTCTCTCGTGGCATCCCCGGGCCTCAAACCCAGTTCTCTGCTCCCTCTCTACGTAAAGGGGGCTCGAAGCACTGTCCCCAGGTCCGGCCCCTGCATGCAACTTCTCAACCCATTTTCCAGGCATTCCCAGCACTTCAACCTGCTAACATAGATCTCCCTGTCCTTCCCCAAACACACACTGCAATCAACTGTGAAAAATACTATAAATGGACCTACTTTAACCCGGCTGCCGGCCCAGAGGAGCTGCCTTGTGTAGCTTTCTCCTCAAACCTTTGGAATGTTAAAACTGGGTGAAACGACCTTGCCTTGGGCCTAAATCAGCACTGTATCCCAAACAACTGTTTGCAGAGATAATAAGAAAGCAGATATTATGATTATAGGCCTAAAGATTTAAAGTATTTTTTTTAATATTTTTATTTATTTATTTATATTTTTTTTAGAGAGAGGGGAAGGGAAGGAGAAAGAGAGGGAGAGAAACATCAGTGTGTGGTTGCCTCTCACACACCCTCACTGGGGACCTGGCCTGCAACCCAGGCATGTGCCCTGACTGGGAATCGAACTATGATCCTTTGGTTCACAGACCGAGCTCAATCCACTGAGCTATACCAGCCAGGGCAGATTTAAAGTATTTTTTAAACTGATTTGAGAGAGAGAGATTTGCGGTCCCACTTATTTACGCGCTCATCGGTGGCTTCTTGTATGTGCCCTGACCTGAGACTGAAGCTGCAACCCTGACACTAACAACCAACTCTAAACACCAACTGAGCTACCCAGCCAGGGCTTAAATTTGTAGAATTAGCATTGCTATGTTACTTTATTACAGAAAATAACCTTATAGGGTGATCTGACCATAATTCCTAACTGGGCAGGCCATGGTAGGTAGCCATGCCCCAGGCCTATAGCTGCTTCTTTTTTTTTTTTTAAAGAAAACTTTCTTATTTATTTATTTTTAAAGAGAGAGGAAAGGAGGGAGAAAGAGAGGGGAGGGAAACAACCAAGTGAGAGGGAAACATTGATCAGTTGTCTCTCATACAAACCCACAATCCAAGCATGTGCCCTGACTGGGAATCGAACTGGCGACCTTTTGGTTCACAGGCCAGCACTCAATCCACTGAGCCACACCAGCCAGGGCAATATAGCTTATTTAGTAAAAGGTTCTTCTTTGCCTTAAGCAACCCCTGCCCTTTTTTTTTTTTTTTCTGTGCACCTTTGAAATGCTCCCTCTTGGACCCTCTGTATAAAGAGTGGCCGCCCGCTGAAAAGCACGTAATCTTAACTACCCTGTAATCCAACCCCCACCTTGCTCTCTCCCAACTTCACATAATCTTCCCTTCTTAATAGCAAATAAACAAAAGTAACGGCACAACTATCATTCTCTGGAGCACTTGAGATGCTCCTCCCTGGCATATGTCCTCAGTTTGGCTGAAATAAACTCATAAAAACTCTCTACAGGTTCGGACGTTTTTTACATCGACGCTTCCATTGACGTCATTGCTCCCCCTTCTCTTTCTCATCAATACCCCTTGCCTTCACCCCCCAACCTGAACACTGTTGGGTTTCTGCCTGAGTCAGTGCTTTCCAAATAGCTGTTCTTTTGGTTCTCAAATAAACTCTTGCCGGCCATCACTCCCGCCTTCATTTTGAGGTTGATGTGATCTTTTCGGTCTCCCAGGCTTTCAGTCTTGCCACCAGCACTTTGTACCAGCCCAGGTTTCATCTTGACAGTGACAGAAACTAACTCTGGGTCACTTCAGGCAGAAAAAGGATTTGCTGGAACTCCAGTAGTTCACACAATGGATAGAAAAACCAGAAACCTGCCTTGGGAGATGGGCAGGGACCAAGGTACATGGGCCAACCAGAACTACAGCCCAGATCATGGGGAGAGTCTGCTGGGAAGCGGATTCTAAGCTCCCTACATCTCTGAGTCCTTCCTTTGCATTTGGAGCCCTGAGTGGAAGCATCTGATTGACTGAAGCTCTAGCAGAAAAAGCCTGGAGAGCAAGTAGTTCAACTGTAGGCTTTTATAGCCCTGCCTCCCACCTGGGCTTCTGATGCTGAAACAACCTCACATGCTCCCATGTCCAAATAGCTGCTGCATCCTTAAGGGAGTGTTTCCATGATGCTCTTGTGTCTCCCTGTGTCCCCAGTGACTGCACCCCAGACTAGCATTCATGCCACTTGAGGAACAGCTAGCAGAACACCTGGAGAGTATGCAACAGTGGTTAAATCAGGACTCTCAAGCCAAATTGCCTTTAGACTACGAGCTGTGTGACCTCAGGGACGTTACTGACTTTTCTGTGCTTTCAGAGTTTGCTCATCTATAAAATAAGAATAAAAATACTGCCCTGGCTGGTGTACCTCAGTGGATTGAGCGCGGGCCTGCGAACCAGAGGACCGCGGTTCGATTCCCAGTCAGGGCACATGCCTGGGTTGCAGGCCAGTTCCCAGCAGGGGACGCATGAGAGGCAACCGTACATTGATATTTCTCTCCCTCTCCCTCTCTCCTACCCTTCCCCTCTAAAGATAAATAAATAAATAAATAAATCTTTAAAAAAAAAAAAAGAATAAAAATACTATCTATCTCTTAATTTGATTGTGAAGATAAGTGCAGTCTTGTATGCAAAGTGCTTCCAATGAGCCTGGAATGTTCTATAAATGTAAGATGATGTTAATAGTCCCAGGGCACCTCGCCCATTATCAGCTCTTGAGTCTCCACAACTTTCTTCTCTCTCTGCCTCTCCTCGCCTATGGTTCCCTGATGAAATACAGCCCCTTGGCTTGTCTCTTCAGCCACGCTGGTTGGGCCAGCAGGCCCTTCTCCAGCCCAGTCCGGGACGTCCTCAGCCCATTTAAAACGGGTCTCCCCTCAAGCATCCTCCAGGATATCTGTCCCCCACGTGGGGATCCATGCCCTCAGAGGAGTTTTCTTCTGAGTCCCATAGCATTTCCCACGTAAATGCCTCCTCCAAGACATTTATCACGTTCTGCCTTCAATAGTCTGGTCTATACCACTCAAGTATTCCAGCTACTGTATTCTGGCTACTGCATTTGTATAATCTTGCCCCTCTTCTCCGGGTGGTTCCAACCCCCTCCTTATGCACACCCTCAGGCTGTGTTGCCCTTCCTCAACCTTCACATAGTCAATCCCTACTCCTCTCTAAGACTCAGCTCAGGACCCCTAGGACCCAGCAGCGTCTGGCCCACGATTAGGGGTCACTGATGACGCCGAGGCCATGTGAAAGAAAAAGGGGCCACATACTAAACATGACAAACTTAGGGGAGGCCTGCATGGTGGGCCTTACAAACCCAGAGGCCAACGTAACCACACAGGGAAGCCAGAACTTAAAAATTCTTAAGCAGCCCTGGCTGGTGTAGCTCAGTGGATTGAGTGCCAGCCTGTTATCCAAAGAGTTGCCAGTTCGATTCCCAGTCAGGGCACAAGTCTGGGTTGCAGACCAGGTCCCCAGTAGAGGTCATGCAAGAGACAACCACACTTTGATGTTTCTCTCCCTTTCTTCTTCCCTCCCCCCACCTCTAAAAATAAATAACTAATTTTTTTTTATTTTTTTAAGATTTTATTTATTTTATTTTTAGGCCCTGGCTGGTGTAGCTCAGTGGATTGAGCGCGGGCCTGCGAACCAGAGGATCGCGGTTCGATTCCCAGTCAGGGCACATGCCTGGGTTGCAGGCCAGTTCCCAGCAGGGGACACACAAGAGGCAACCGTACATTGATATTTCTCTCCCTCTCCCTCTCCCCTACCCCTCTAAAGACAAATAAAAAAAAAAAAATCTTAAAAAAAAAAGATTTTATTTATTTTATTTTTAGACAGAGGGGAAGGGAGAGAGAGAAATATCAATGTGTGGTTGTTTCTCATGTTCCCCATACTGGGGACCTGGCCTGAAACACAGGCATGTGCCCTGACTGGGAATTGAACTGGCGACCCTTTGGTTCACAGGTCAGCACTCAGTCCACTGAACCACACCAGCCAGGGCAAATAACTAAAATCTTTTTAAAAAACTCCTTCCTAAATGTGAGTCATGTGAGTAGTCCCTTCCTGGTCCTGTAGCTTCCTTGACAAAGGTCAATCTTTAGATCTAAATTTGTCCATCATCTTTGCGTATGTAAGATAGCGTACCTTTGAAATGTCAGAGTAATTTTCTCATCCAAACCCTTGAAGGCACGACCGCAGGCAGAAGAGCGTGAGACCACACTGTTATCTTTTTGCCCACATACCATCTCTGTGTGCTGTAAATGTTAACTATCCCGCACCCACCAATGTAAAAGGGGTATGTGTCTCTCCGTTTCACTCTATCCAATCTCAGAGATATCCCTGCTTTGCTTTCTCCCATCCTTCCCAACCCACTGCCAGTGGATTTCATGTAACCCTCCTCCCATCTCCTCCTTTGATTCTACTGCACAAAATAAACTGCAAAACCTCCATCCTCTGAAGCGTTTTCTCAGTCCATTGAGATTTTGTTTCCTGGTAATTGTCAGTTTGGCTCAAATAAGCTCTTATAAGACTTTTTTTAAAGTGGATGTTCTTTTGACAACAGCCATGAGAAAGAGAGGGAGTTGATGGGATGAGGTAGGGGACTGTGTGGACCCAGGCAGGGATGCGAGTAAGGAACATGGAAGAGGGACATCTGAGGGACAGATTCCACCCCCCCACCCCCACCAACCCCCCTCTCCTTCACACCTGCAGGTCAGAGTGTGGCCGCACCATTCCTCTGCACATAAATTACCCTTGCCAGCCAGCCCTGCCTAAGAAACCCTCAAAAGTATTTCTCCCACTCATTTCTCTGCCCCTATGGGACCTCAGAGCTCTTGACTTCCATGTTGCTGAGGCGTTTATCACGTACTACCTGTTCAAATAAATATTCGTGTTCCCGGGGCTCCTCCTCCCTGCCTGTCCTGTATCCTGAAGTCTTCCCCCGCTCTCCTCCGGTATCAGTACAGTCACTCCCAGTCAGCCCCGGGGTGGGGGGCGGGGAGGTTGGGGCGGGCCATGTAAAGAGAAATACACACCAGCGCTTGGTGGCAGCCTCCTCCCCGGGCTCAGCACCAGGCCCTCTCAGCTGTCATTTCATTGGATCCGAATAGCAATTCCATGAAGAAAGTCATGCTGCCTCCATTTTACAGATTAAAAAGTGGCGGCAGGGGCAAGGGGGCGTGGGGAGGTGAGGCTCAGAGAGGTCATATAACTTTCTCAAGTTTCCACCACTGGGACTCAAACCCACCTCTCTTCCGCATTCTCTCCATGTTCTAGGTGGCCTTATCTGTACCTGGCGGAGCGCCTGACACAAACAAACTGACCGCAGTGAAAGTTTGGTGAAAAGTGGAAAGCAAGTCATACCGAAGATCTCCTGTCTGCAGGGACAGGCCAGAGTGGGCCTAGGCCCTCCCTGGAGGACTGAATCTGAGGAGCCTGTCCCGCAAACCCTGTCATGTCCCTCTAGGACCCATCCAATTCCTGTCCCTTCTCCTTCTCCTACCCATGGGCTCTGGTGCTAGAAGGAGCTGCTCCTTCCCTCTCTATACACACTCCCTTCATCTACCCACAGTAGATTCAGCACTTTGAGCCAAGTCTTTCCTTCACATCCAGCACAACTGAGCAGTGAGGTGTGGAAGGACTGACAGACACGGTGTGGCCCCCAGGCCAGTCGAAGGCACCGTCTGAGCTCTGAACACCACGGCTTTTCTGAGCCTCAGTTTCCTCATGTAGTTGAGCGGGGCATAGTCCCCACCTTTGCCCACCTCACAGTGTTTAGGAGTCTATAAAGATGAACTAGTACGTGATAAAATATGCAGCTGAAAGCCGTGGGAGATCATAAAATGTTACACAACTGTAAGGGATTCCGATCTGGCCGTAACATGGGCATTAAACTCAAACCTCTCAAAGATATTTACCATAAAAAATTACAGAGCCCTGGGGAAAGAACCAAGAAGTGTGCTTGCTTCTGGGGGATATTTATTTGTCCTCATTTGTGCTTCTCCTAGTTTTCTGCACTAGGACACATTTATTTCTTCTGTAATTAGAAAAAAAAAGTTATATGAAAGGAATGCTTCTGAAATAAAAGTATCTGAACTCCTGCTCTTACACTATGTTATAGGGAAAGTCTAGCCAGTGATAGGAAAGAGGTTTATCAGCGGCACTGAGAGCGAATGTCCTCTGGCCCACCCTCAGCCTCACCTAGCTTGGAAGGAGGGGTTTCTCCCCAGTCAAAACCAAGGTCCTGCGTCCGCCACATTCTCCTTCCATGCCTGGAGCATTCGGTCTAGAGGAAGTCCTCCCTGTGAGCCCTGAGGTTCACCGCGACATCCCAAAGGGACTATTTTCCTGCTTCCCACCTTCCTGAGCTCCAGAACCTCGTCTCCAACGGTCCCAGGCAACTCTGCCCGGAAGTTCCGAGTGTCTGTGGCAGGTGCTGTTCAGAGCTCACCCCTGCTCCCAGGCTGCCGGACACCAGTTCTTTGGGGAGCAGAGTAGATCCCGTTTGGGGGAGGCGGACCCCAGCCCCCGCCCAGTAGAACCAGTCCCTTCTCCTCCTCCACAGATGTGGGTATAGCAATGGACATTGAGCCAGTCCTGTCCCCTTAGGGTAAGTTGGCTGGGAAGCTCCTAGAAAATATTCTTTTTCTTATCAGATAAAAGTATTCTTAAGAGCCCTGGCTGGTGTGGCTCAATGGATTGCGCACTGGCCTTTGATCCAAAGGGTTCCTGGTTCGATTCCCAGTCAGGGCACATGCCTGGGTTGCAGGCCAGGTCCCCAGTGTGGGGTGTGCGAGAGTCAACCACACATTGATGTTTCTCTCCTTCTCTCTCTCTCTCACCTGTCCCCTCTCTCTAAAATAAATAAATAAAATCTTTAAAATAAAAAGTATTCTTAAAAGAAGACCTTGAGCTTCCACCCTTTCTTCCTGTGACTCCCTTAGCCACCGTCAGGATGGCACAGAGCCAAGAGGTGGAGAGCACTGGGTCTTTGACAGCGCTGACAAGCTGCTGCCCCACCTCCAAAGGACCTTGTTAAGGGAAAAAATAAAACCTCTTGTTTAAACTGCTGGTAGTTGGGCCCTGGCTGCCGTGGTTCCATTGGTTTAGTGTTGGCCTGTGAACCAAAAGGTCACTGGTTCAATTCCGGGTCAGGGCACATGCCTGGGTTGCAGGTTAAGACCCCCGTTGAGGCACGTGTGAGAGGCAACCAATCAATGATATTTCTCTCCCTCTCTTTCTCCCTCCCTTCTCCTCTCTCTATAAATAAATATGTATACTTTAAACGGCTAGTAGGTGGGTATTCTGTTACCTGCAGCCCAAATCATTCCAATTTGATACAACAACCAAACAGCGCTCTTCATTCCTCCTTCCCAGGTCTGTTCCTCTCCTCCATTTCCTATCTGTAAGTGACACTTCTGCCCACCAGACCATCCCACACTCCTCCCTGCCTTTTGCCCATGGCTCAGGGCTCACCCAACTGTATTTATCCTCTGCCCTCCCTGCCTCTGCTACTCCCCAGCTTTCCAGCCCTCCTCACTCCCACCAAACTCCTGTAGCTCAGGCCTAACCAGTCCTCCCACCTCTGAGCTCCCTCCTCTATCCACATTCTGTCACCCACAGTGATTTTTCTAAAATATAGATCTGATTGTTTCCTATTTAAACATCTGTGGGCTACAGAATAATGTTCAAAATCCTGAGCATGGCATTCAAGGCCCTTGGCAACAAGGCTCCCACACTGCCTTCTGCTCTCATCTCCTGTCACTCCTCCAGACTTATTCTCTAATTTTAGCTGCATCGGAGCATTCATCGCACAGACTTGCACCCCTGTACCTTTGTTCTTTGTTTCCTAATCCTTGAACGTAAATGCCTACTTACCCTCCAACATTCATTTCAAATGTCCCCTCTTCTGTGAAGCCCTCCTCACCACAAATAAACATTCTTCCCTCTGTGAGCCCATAGCCTATTGTTCCACTTATACCTCTATTATAATTCTTATCTTATATTCTAATTATATATTTGCCAGTAGACTAGATTCCTTTAGGGCAAGGATATATTTCAGAGTCCCCAGCACAATGTTTGACATAAGCAAATAGTCAATTTTTGGTGGAAGAGGCAGCAGTACAAAACACCTTCTGGAACACAGTTGCATCCTCCTTACCATTGCCCCTCCCATCTCCCACTTCCCATCCTGCCCAGACTCCTCTTCCCTGCAGTAGGCTCCCAGGGGAAGAGTTTCACCTTTTCCCATGGAGTCTGGCCCCCTCATAGGCTGGATGTGTGGGTGGGGACAGATCCATTAGCGTATGGTCACTTTGGCCCTCAGTAAAAGAACTGAACTAACCCTGACCCATGTGGCTCAGTTTGTTGGGCCTTGTTCTGCAAAGTGAAAGATCACCAGTTCAACTCCTGGTCAGGGCACATGCCCGGGTTATGGGTTTGGTCCCAGGTTGAGTGTGTAGGAGAGGCAACCAATGGACAAGAGGCACCTGATTGATGTTTCTCACATCAGTGTTTCTTTCCCCGTCTCTCTCCTTCCCCTCCCTTCTCTCTAAAAATAAATAAATAAAATCTTTTAAAAAATAAAGTATTGGTCCTGGCTGGTGTGGCTCAGTGGATTGAGTGCCATCCAGGTTGACGGTTTGATTCGAAGTCAGGGCGCACGCCTGTGTTGCAGGCCAGGTCCCCAGATGGGGGTGTGCATGAGGCAACCGATCAATGCATCTCTTGCACATCGATGTTTCTCTCCCTTTCCTTCTCCCTCCCTTCTCCTCTCTCTAAAAATAAGTAAATAAAGTCTTTTAAAAAATAAAAATAAAGAACTAGACTAGTCAGTAGTCAAAATAATATCAAAAGCATTTTCCTATATCTGTGAAATTCTCCAAAATCTAGAAAAGCAGATGCCCGGATTTCATCTAAAACACAAGCTCCATGAAAGCCAAGCTCTCTCCTACTGTCTTCCACCAAGCCCCCAGCCCCAGTCCAGAGTCCAGTCCAGAGCAGGCACTCCATCAATATTTGCTGAATGAACATCAACCTCAAGTTTATTTCTAAGCTCTAAGAACCAGTCAACTAAAGTGCTCAGCAAGTGAGGAGAGCCTGAGTGTGCATGTGGGTGTGTTTACTTGCACCCACCCTGCATCGCTATGACGGCAAACTGAAACGTTCGATGGAACGTTATGCTGCCATTAAAAATACTGTTTACAAAGAGTCTGCAAGATGGAAAATGTCTTCTGTCATAAAGGGGAATAAAAGAAGTACACAATACACATTTATCACACTATGTATTTATCACACTATGTAAAAGCACACAACCCCCACCCCCTGGTTCCCCCCAAAATCTCATAAGCAAAAAGTTGCCAGGGAAGGAATGAAAATGTTCACAGTGTCTGGTGGCGCCTCCTCCCCTTTATTCTCCTGTTCTCTCTTTTGCAACTTTATACACATTATTAATATAGTGAGAAATATACATTAATAATAAAGTGAGAAGCATACAAAACATACCCTTAATGTTTTTTTAATTTTTAAAACATGTTATTTATTTATTTATTTGTAGACAGAGAGGAAGGGAGGGAGAGAGGGAAAGAAACATCAATGTGTGGTTGCCTCTCTCACGCGCCCCCTACTGGGGACCTGACCCACAACCCAGGCATGTGCCCTGACTGGGAATCAAACCAGCACCCCTTTGGTTGGCAGGTGGGCATTCAATCCAGTAAGCCACACCAGCCAGGGTAAAACACACACTTTATTTTCCAGAATGACATTGAGGGAGTGGAACAGAGGCTGCTCCAGGCTCAGGCTTCCCACCCCCAATCTACTGTCTAGAGATTCCATCAGGGGCTGGGCCAGGCTAGCAGGTGCCCCAGAGCCCTGTGGCTCTCTGCCACCCCAAACCACAGGGTGCTCAGAGAAAGAGTAGCAATCAAGCAAGCAGCTCTGCCTGTTCCAGACTAGAAATGGCACCTCCAGGTCGACAGCTCCCCCACAGGTGGAGAGCACTTCCCTCCAGAGGTCAGACCTCACCCAAGGCATTCAAAGGGTTAAACCTGTCTCTCGGGAATTCACAGAAAGGGCTCACAGGGGAATTTCCCAGACAGGCAGACAGACAGACACCTCAGACTAAGCACAGATGTTTGCCTGCGGGGTAGCAGTATTGAGAGCCTTCACAAGCGCACAAGTTTGCGGTGAGAGATAGCCCAATGCCAAAGCCAAGAGGAGACCCGCCTGGGCAAGCTGGGGGCGGGCGGGGCGGGAGGGGACAGGACGGGGCTGAGTTGGTCATCAGGTCGGGTCTCTGAGCCGACTTTCTCTTCTGTCGTCTCTGGACTGTACAGTTCCTGCAACTCTCCTCTCTGTCCAGCAGGCGTCGCAGCGGCTCTCGGAGTGTCAGGGCAATGCGTGTGCAAATTGTGGGTCAGCAATCTGTGCTGTGACACTTCAAGGCAAGTTTGTTGTATAAATAAATGGTGGTTTGTCTGTTTCCCCTACTGGTCTGGAGGCTCCCCAAGGGCAGGAATTTTATTTTAGACGCAGCCTTACCTTCGTTGCTCATCATAGCACCTGACCCTTAGGTCTGAAGTACGACCTCTAAACACACAAATATATATACATAGAAAAGTAATGAGATTAAAGCCTGAAGTAAGAATGTTGGGGAGAGCGCCAAGGCGGAGGAGGGTTCCGTGTCTTCGTGCCTCGAATTTTCCCCCACCTTTTCTCCACCCGGCTTGCCCCAACACTAGACGCCGGCAGGGCGGGGAACGGACGTGGCCCCGCCGGGTTGGGCCGAGCTAGCCTGAACCTGCCCGGCCCTAGCGGCACAGCCCAGGGACCCCACACGTTCCCGCCCCACAGTCCCAGCAGCCACAGAAACGGGGGAATGTGTCCCAAACCGTCTCCTCCAGGGGGCAACCCTGGGCCACCCTCTGTTTAAAGCTACTACCACCAATCCCCTCCCTAACCACTCTCCTGTTTCTTTTCAGAGCCGTTTGTCCGCAGAAGTCAAGTACCTTCACTGAACAGTGACGTCACCCACTCAACAAATATTTGTTGACCAGCTACTACGCGTGTTAAGAGCTGTGCCAGGCGTTGGCAATACAGCATAGAACCAAAATATCCCTGCCTTCGTGGAGCTTTGATTCTGTGGGAAACAAGCGCAGGAGTACGATCATCTAGCCGCGGGGGGGGGGGGGGGGGGGGAACGGGACGTGATAGGCTTCTGGATCTGGTCCGCGGGTAGACTTCGGCCGGGGCGGGAGGGGCACGTTGTAAATCAGATAAACCCCGGGCTGGGCAAGTCGCCTGGGGCAGGTGCGCGCCGGAGAGTGGGGGCGGGGGGCCTGGAGGGGCGGTGCGCAAAGCCAGACCAGACTGTAGTGGGCGCTGGGTAAACATTTACCGTCCTCACAGCGAGTCAAGTAGCAAGCAACTTGCGCCCCGGGGGTGGGGGCCCGCCTGGGCCCTCCTCTGCTCCAGGCTCCTCCCCTAGGGGTCAGCGCCTGACTAGTCCTGGCGTCCCGGCCCAGCGTAATTACAGGGGCTGTCTCCAGGCCTGGCCGTAAAAGAGGAGGATGAAACGGCCTGGGAACCGGGGAAGCTGGGCCCGCACTGGCCAGGGTCCCGGAGTCTGCGGCTTCTCGAGCTGCGCAGCCGCGTGGAGAGCTAGCCGGGGCGGGGCCGGGGGGGGGCGCACACTGTCGGACACCAACTCAGCGCGCGCGCTCAAACCCGCGATCTCACACACAAGCCACCAGACACCCAGGCACACAGCATTCGACCCTCTCGCGCCAGACAATCTAGCCCAATCTAACACCTGCCTGCCCTCACCACTCCGAGAGCTGAGAGGCAAACACCCACCAACCAGCCCCCCTGCGCAGGACCCCCGCGGGGAGGGGTGCCCCCAAGGAAGAATTCCAGACGGTTTGTTTACAGGGTGCGGGGGAGGGGAGCTGAGCTCGGTTCTGGGCTCCTGATGACTGGGACACCCAGCTGCCCTGCCCCGGGACACCACGCAAACAGTCCTGCCCCCACTCCACATACCCTGCTCGCCTGTGCACGCTTCCCTTCCTCTTCACACAAACATTAGCATACACACGTCAAAGTTTCACACGCGGCTGTGGTAGTACTCACAAATGCTTTCACACTTGTCCGCCATCACACGTATCTGCACACGCCAGATGTGCGTGTGTGGTTTGTCCCCCTTCATGCTCAGGTTCTCACAATCTATATTCAAAGCCCGTTCGCACGGTATACACGCGTGTTCACAGACACACACACACACACACACACACAGGTCGTTAGCGCCCTTTGGCGCCTTAAAAACAGGGGCGAACCCTCTCGCGGGCCCAAGATCCCGGGTGTCTCTCCCTGTCACATGCACAGAGGCATGCCCTTACCCCCGGCCGGCCACACACATTACACACTTGGTCACTCAGGGTCGCACTTTATTCCCGGCATCTAGGCGATGACACAGTCTCCCGAACAAAGACAACATTGACAAACCCAACAAAAACAAACAGCCGCGTGTGTGGGGAGGGCAGCCAAGCGCAGAGTCCGGGAAGCGCGGTGGTGGTGAGGGCGAGGAGAATGTGAGAACGCGGCGCGGGAGCCTTGTAGTTCGAGGCTGGGGAAAGGTGCCGGACCTATCGACAACCTTGCACAGTGCAAGACCCACGAGGAAAAGCCGGATCTCGCTACCGCGTGTTCGCAGAGCTGCTGGTGGAGTTGGTGCCCCTCTGACGCACGCGACTGCGCGGGGGAACACAGACCCACCACCCCGCACAGCACAGAAGGCAGCCCGCGGACCCACAAGAGAGCGATCACGCAGAGCCGAGCGGCTCCGCCTGGGCTAGGTCGCGCGTTCGGCTCCCCTCCTCTGCGCATCCCTCCTCCGCCGCCCCAGCCCCCAAGCCCCAGGGCAGCCGCTCGCCGGGCGGGGCGGGGGGCGGAGCGAGGTGTCGGGCGGCCTTGGCCCAAAAGGCGGAGTCCACAGGCGCGAGAGCCAGATCAGGGAGCGCTGTGCCGACTGCTCCTCGGAGGAAACCTGCGGGAACCCAGACCCCACCACGAGCCCCTCGTCCTCGCCCGGCCTAACCAGGCCCCGCGCTATGGAGTTCCTCTGGGCCCCTCTCTTGGGTCTCTGCTACAGTCTGGCTGCCGCCGACCGCCACACCGTCTTCTGGAACAGTTCAAACCCCAAGTAAGCCCCGAGTCTCCGGCCAACAGCCTGGGCGTTCGGTTGGCGCTGTCCTCCACCATGTTAGTTTAACTGTCCAGGCTCACCCCTGACCGGAGTCTTAGGGAGGTGACCAGAGGCGGGAGGGATTCCTTGGATGTTCTTCCCCTCGCTTCTCGCCCCTAACTGGGAGTAGGCCACCCCAGGCTAGGTACCTGCCTGTGTCTGCTTGCAGAGGCACTACTTCTGCCCCTCCTTTCTTTCCCTCTGGCACCTCTGTTTCTCCGAAGTGAGGAGTCAATGCTGAGCAGTTCCTGCCCCCAGCATGGACCACCCTCCTTGGCCACCATGGCTCTTGTAGGTCCTTCCATCAAGAAAGCCTGTGTGCCTCTCCTTGTCTGGCACTGGGGCACCTGCCCAAACTAACAGGTACCCGATGTGACATCTGGAGTAAGCAGAGTGCTCACTGTAACCCTTAGAAGGACCTCTCAGGAAGGACCTGGGCTTCGGGTAATACGCATTCATTCTGTGTTTAAGGTGACTGTGAAAAGCCCCCCCCCCTCAGGGATCTGTTGTGATGACATGAGTGAGGCACACTGTTGTGCATGAGTAGGCTAAGGTATCACCTGTTTATGGGGTTCAAGTAGTAAAACTGAAGACACGGGGGAGGGTGATCACGGGAAAGGTTCAAAAGGGAAGGAAGGGGTTAAAGAGTTACGAAGGATTCTGGGCAGAAAGGGGTTAATTTCTCCTGGGCAGGTTTAGGGCTGTGAGGCAAATGGTACTGGATGTAAGAAGCTCCGTGGGACTCTTTGTTCTTGCCCTTGAGTTTTCTGAAGTTATGGGAACAGTATTTGTGGAAAGACGAGAGGGGGTTACGAGGAAGAATGGACAGGAGGGCTGGACAGCTTGGGGTCAGGAAAAACACTACACTCAGCTGCCACCCCCAGCACTGGCGTGCCTGCTCCCCACCCCGCTTGAGAAATACACAGTGCCAGCTCCCTCTGATCCTGCGGCAGTGTTGCCTGGTAAGGGGTCTGTGTCTGTGGCACACTGGGTGGGAAGAGAACAGCTAGCTGCCAACCCCAGAGGGCAGTGCCCTCTTGCCCTGGTTTAAAGGGGCAGCCCAGTCAGCCCTCCCCCACCCCACTCCTTGCTGCCTGCTCTTTGCTTCCTGAACCCAATCTTGTCCTAGTGAGAGAGAGCAAAGTCCCTGTTTATGCCCATGCCAGGTGTTGGCTGAAGGAGGAGGAGGGGACAGGAAGCTGTGAATACGGAGCGGGGAACCCTGGCCTTTTCCGTTCCCAAGCTCCCAGGTTTCCTCTCTTTCAGGAAGGAGCCTCTTCCTTGCCCCCTTCCCCGCCTTCCCTGACGCCACTGCCCCCCTTTCCCAAATGCAGAGCAAGAGTCAAAAGGACCCTAAATGGAGCCGATTATACCCCAGGAAGGGGCTGATGGGTGCCTTCACCAAGCAGAGATTCTGCCCTGTTCATCTAGCCACACCTAACCATACCCAGGACTAAAGAGAAGCCAACCCAGAGTGGAGTCCACAGGCAGCCGAGCTGGGCACATCTCAGGGGCAAAGATGAAGTGGCAATGAGCTGGGCGGGTGAGGCTGGCCTGGGTGACTCAGGGTAGTGGGCATCTGCCCTGGGATCTTAGGGGAGGCAGCGTGGGAAGAAGGGTGGTACCACTGTGAGCCGGGCACTGGTCTCCTTGGTGCCGGAGGGGCAAGTGCTGTGCCAATTCAGACCTGCCAGCTCCCTTTGCCTGGAGGACAGTATCCTGGACTAGTGGACACTGTGCTACCCTGGGGCCCTAGGAGGTGTCCACATTCGACAAGGTGAATTTTCACAGGCTTTCATGAATGCCGGGGTGGGTGGCAGAGGTGGATGAGGAATGAGTCAGTGCCCGTCACTGGAATGGGGGAAAGATGCCAGGCCCAGAGCTGAAATACCTGTTTTGAAATGGCTTCTGTGTTTATCTCTCCAGAGAGGAATTTTAAAAGCCTCTCTCTGCTTCTCTCTCTCCCCCTCTCTCTTCCCCAGGGTGGGGGAGGGGTGCTGGTAAGCCTAGCTGGAGAACTGGCTTGCTGCAAGGCCAGGTTAGAAGTCATGCTGACTGGGCAGTGGGTGCCCACCTGAGGCCTTTAAGCCTAATTCCTGCCCGTCCTCCCATCACCCACGCCCAAGGGCTTTGGTTTGTAGCACGTTGTCAGCCAACCATGCCGAGTGTCTGGCTGGCAGTGCTCGGGGGAATTCAGAGAGGCTGACCAGCTTGGAGAGGTAGGTGGGGAGGCGCTTTTCCCCTACTAGGACCCCACCCAGACTGGAGCCAGGTGTCTGGAGCTGGGGGGAGGAGCTGGGGGGCAGTCAGGCTGGAGCCTGTGGAGCCTGGAGGGAATAGGCTGGGGGAGGGGAGCTAGCTCCACCTTGGGAGGAGGGGAGAGGCAGCCCAGGATCTGAGAATTCCTGCATTTCTGGAGCTCACTTCACAGCTAAATGTGTCGCTTTTGGATATAAAGGGACAGTGATGTTTTGGGGTGCCTTGAGGGAAGTGGACAAGGAGAGCTGAGCATCATTTTGAGTAGGTAGAAGGGAAGATTTGAGGGGAATGAATGGATTGATGACAGGGATTTAACCTGAAGGGTTCAGGCATTATCTGCAGGCCTGGCTATACCGGGGGCTTGGGGGAAAAGGAAGCAGAAAAATGTGAGACAGACGCAGTGGTGACGGGGGGGGGGGGGGGGGGGGGGCGGGGGCGCGGAGATGAATGAAAGGAATGAGTGCAATGAAGATGTCAGATGTGTTTGGGCTGAGTGCCAGCCTGGTAAAGAGAAAGGCTCACTTGGATCCTAATAACAGAATGAGCCAGTGAGATCTCAGACTGAGCTCTGTTAGCATGTAAAGGAGCACCTGGTAGAGTAGGTTTTGGGAAATATGTATGGGCAGGAGAGAATGGTGAGTGAGCTAAGGAAATCTTTAGAAGCTCATTCTTGGGTAAATATCAGGGGGGTATGGAAAGTGCTTTCTTACCTGAAAGATACTAAGTAGGTAGAGTTGATTGAATTATAGGAAACAATGAGGGTGGGGGGTATTTGGAGATGGTGGAAAGATATTTAGATCAAGATCTGTAAATATTGAGAGCTGAGATTGCCACAATGTCTTTGTATGTGGGTCCAGTGTGAAATGTGAGAGGTCATGTAAACCTTTGGAGACTCAAGGCTCTGGTCTGGCTTCTGAGTGACTGTTTGCTTCCTTCCCCTCCGCGTACACGCACATGTAGGTTCCGGAGTGAGGGCTACACAGTACATGTGCAGCTAAATGACTACCTGGACATCATCTGTCCCCATTACGAGGATGACTCTGTGGCAGCCACTGCCATGGAGCAGTATACACTGTACCTGGTAGAGCTAGAGCAGTACCAGGTGTGCCAGCCCGAATCCAAGAACCAGGTCCGCTGGCAGTGCAACCACCCCAACGCCAGGCATGGCCCAGAGAAGCTGTCGGAGAAGTTCCTGCGCTACACACCCTTCACCCTGGGCAAGGAGTTCAAAGAGGGACACAGCTACTACTACATCTGTGAGTGCCCCAGAGGCATACGCGGAGGTGCCCACACTGGGGGGTGGAGCCGCCGTGATGAGTATGCCTGAGAGAGTGCTCAGTGGGGGACCAAGCAGCAGAGGGCCTCCAATCCTGAATTCTGTTTTCATTCATTCACACAACAAATGTGGAGTGAGCGTCTACTGTATTCTGGGAACACTGCTTGGCTGTATAGGCACAAAGAGAAATAAAACACTACAGGGTCCCTGTCCTCGAGGAGGCTGGGAAGAGACACACATTGGTTAACAGACGGTTAGAACAGTATAGTGTGGTAGGCATGAGTGAGCACAGGGGCCCTGGAAACATGACCTTGGGACCTTCCAGATTAGGGGGTTTCAGAGAAGGTTCCTGGCTTCCCAGATCTTAGGACAAGCAGAGGATTTAGCCATAAATGAAGGGACATGTGCAAAGGGAACACGACATCTTCAGGGAATTCCATATAGTTAGCCTGGCTAGAGTAGGAGGGACACTTCGAAGTGGGGAGATATGAGCTTGGAGAGGTGGACAGGGCAGATCACAGGGACCTAGAAGTGCTAAGGAGTTTACCCTGAGGGCAGTGGAGAGCCGCTGGTGGTTTTACAAGTGATAAGATCAGCTTTGCATAGAATGCATCCAGGCCTCACCCTTTTGATGTGCCTGGGTGGGTGGGGTACAGAATGGCTGGGGAGCATATTGTGCACATCTTCCCCAAATTTCAGCTAGGAGGAGCAAAGCGTGGACTCTGGGGAGGGGGCAGTGGCTGTGTTCTTTTTGCCACCATCTCCAAGGCCAAAGGTTATTCCAAAGAAGGAGGTTGGACTGAACACGGGGCACAAAGTGGGCAAAACCTAAGGAAGGGAAGAATCCAGGCTTGGAAGAAAGTGATTCCAATGAGCAGGGACTGAGAAAGCAGGGCCAGAGGCACTTGCATTCTGTTTTCTTCCAACAAAGTTTCCTTCCCCTTCTTTAACACCCTGTGGGTATATCTTGCAGCCAAACCCATCCACCACCAAGAAGACCACTGCTTGAGGTTGAAGGTGACCGTCAATGGCAAAATCAGTGAGTGTCGGCCCTGTGGGCCTCCTTCCTCCATCGCTATGCTGGGCCTGGCCTAATGACATGGGATGGTAGGGAAGTTCCGCCGCCTGGCCCAGCCAGCACTCCCACCCTTCTGCCTCCCTGGTACAGTACCTGATCTACGGCTACCTCTGTCTTTTAGCACACAGTCCTCAGGCCCATGCCAATCCACAGGAGAAGAGACTTCCAGCTGGTAAGTAGCTGGAGCAAATTGGGCCTGGGGCAAACAAGAGGGCCTGCTTAAGGGGTTGGGCACAGGAGGTGGCTCCTTTGCCAGGCAGGGGCTGGGGCAACCTTGTTGGACTGAGGGCCAGTGTCAGTAGTGGGACAGCTCACCTGGGAGCCTTTGCCCTTCCACCTTGCAGATGACCCAGAAGTGCAAGTTCTACATAGCATCGGTCACAGTGCCGCCCCCCGCCTCTTCCCACTTGCCTGGGCTGTGCTGCTCCTGCCGTTTCTGCCACTGCAAACCCCATGAAGCTGTATGCCACATCTGGCCTAAGGATTGAAACTGGGCTGAGGAGGCAGAGGCAGGGACCCCTCACCTGGCCTGGGGTCCCTCCTAAAGCCCCAGTCCTGGGAACCATCCCGCCCCATGTATAAGCTGCCACCCAGCAGCCTCAAAATGAGTCAGTATTAAGGGTTTTAACCCAAAGGAGGTGTGCAAGCCTGGTAGTGCCGTCCCTGCCTCCACCTCAGAGGGACGGACAAAGTGGGGGCGGTACTTCCCCTGCCATTCCTACCCTTAAGCCAAAAAAAAAAAAAAAAAAAACCAAGCTGTGCAAACATGGACTCTTAAGAAGGACACTGTGGGAGCTGAAGGGGTGGTCTGGGGTCATGTGCGTGGACACTGAGCTTGGCAAAGACGCCCCTCCCACAGAGAGCCAGGATGCCAAGATGAGCTGACTGAAGGAAAAGCAAGAGACAGTTTCCTGCCTGGTGGGAGACAGGGACCCGAGAGGGGGTATGCTTGGGCTGACCCAGCATCTCCTATCCTGGGGCAGCGCTCCCCAGAGCTGTGCCAACAGCGGGCTGTGCCAACCTATTCCTCGAGTGGAGCTGTAAGGGCAGGGCCCACATGTACATAATCTGTATATAAATTTGCTGTGTGTCTTTGCTAATTTCTATAACTGGCTCTTTTTTATACAATGTTGTCTGAAAATAAACCTGTTTTTTTGTACATGCTCTTCTGCCTCTCCATACTAACTTATGACCATCAAGTTCCTGTTATGGGAGATACCAGTAGCAACTGGGTTTGAATTTTGTTCCCTCTGGAAATAATTCTTACCCCTCACTAACCCCTAATGTTACAGAACGGACCCATGGAGGTGGGGAATGATATACTATCATCGAATGAACCTTCGCTTCTCCCGGGGTCCCCCTGTACTAAGTTCGCCTTACCCACCACCAGGAAATTATAGATCTCAATGCCAGAGATTGGTGAAAAAGAAAGGAATTATTTATTCCAAAAGTTGTACAGACTTAGAGTAATGACTTATTGTCTTCATTAAGATCCCATATCTCTTTAAAGAAATGGAAGTCTGTGGCTCAGGTGGTCCACCAGTTCTTTCCAGTAACCCACACTCTGCTGGCCAGCCCCCCGCATTTCCCAGCACCATCAGGCGTGTCGCTGGGATCTCCAGTTCTTAATCCAAACCCACATGGCACCTTCTCCTGGCCCACCAGCAAGAGTCCTTTCACCCCTTTCCTTCCTGCAGCGTCTCTCCTGCAGTCTTCCAAACTGCTAAGGGAGAGCTCTGCATCGCTTCTCTATCTTGCTTTCTGGCTTCCTAAGCTGAGTGGCAAAGGGAGCCCCAAAGCCGCGTGGTTCCCCACTTTCTTGCCAAAGCGCACAGTCCCCTCTCTCACATGGCTGCCGTGTCTGGGTTTCAATCCCAGCGCTGATCTTCCTCTGCAGCCCCATTTCCAATTCCTCCCACAATTTGGCTACACCTGCCAGCATTCTTGTATTTTTTCCCCCCTAGCTTTTCTGGGCTCCCATAATAAGTCTGGGCAGGTGTGGCCCCGTGGGGTGGAGCCAATCATCTCCAAGCTCTCATGCAGGCGCTGTAACCAGGGGGAGTTACTGCCCAGTTACATCCTGGGTGGAAGTCATTCCCATCTCCCTGCTTCAAGGCATGGCCACAGCTCTTTAATGTCATCCAAGAAACAAGTTAAAAGTTATAGATATGTTAAATGACCATGCCTGAGGTTAGCTGCAAAGCTGTTACTATGCAGAACAACTCAATGGGCCTGCTCCATGTGTCCCATCCCCCAGTTCAGACCTGTGGGGGTGAGGACATCAGGTATATATTTTTTCCTGGACACCCTGAGTTCTGAACCCTATTACAAATCCCTCTTTGGGGGTCCCCCCGGCTGCACCCTGTTACACAGTCTCTCTGGCTTTAGGCTAACCCCACTCTGCAAGTTCTTCCTGTCACACCTCTGCCCCATTCCCAACCTTGCAGCACTGGGCTTTGGGTTTTGGCATACCATGCAGGTGCTCATAATGTTGGGTGCGTCAGGGCAGCCCTCAAGGGAACACTAGCTGAGGCATCGTCCTGATCCACCGAGACATGTGGGAATCTGGGATGGGAACTTCCCAGCTATGAGTCAGGTGGGACTAAGGGGTCATCAAAGTGCTAGGCGCTTCAGTGGACCGGCCAAGTTGGTGGTGTGGCTGAACGGGGAGGACACCTGACAGAATCGGTCATCTCTGGCAATCCCCATAATTTAGGGGAGAGAATGGGAAGAGGCTTCAGCAAACTGGGAAGAAAAACCCTCTCAAATCCTGGGCCAATGAGGTTCTGATCTGGAGCTGTGGGGGGAAAGCGGGTTGAAGTCTGGTTGGATCCAGCAAGCTTTTGTTTTGAGATCCACCACTTAGGCTCGCGGGTGGGCCTGTGGGAGAGTTGAGGCTGAGGGTTCTAGGTAATCTAAGGGTTAAGCGAAGAGCGGTAAGATACGGGTACCGGGCCGAGGAGCCCCAGGAAGCTGACCAACAGAGATTTGGAGGGCGACGTCAGGTGGGGAAGTTCGCAAGCCGGCGGCAGGCTGGGGGGCGGGGCCTGAGTTCCCTCCTTACGTCCTAGGTCGGTTCCGGTTCAGTTTCCGGGGGACGGCCGAGCGTGTGGGGCCTGGGACGCGGAGGGGCGGGGCTCCGACGACGCTGGCCCTGCCACCAACTAGGCTGCACCGCGGCGCTCGGAGCCTGCTTTGAGAGGGATGGAGACCGGCGGCGTAGCGGACACGCTCCTTTCTGGAGCTTGCGTGCTCTTCACCCTCGGCATGTTCTCCACCGGCCTGTGAGAGCGCTGCCGGGCCGGGATAGGCAGGACCAGAAAGTCAGGAAAGGAGCGAGAGGGGATGGAGACGTGGCTGCAGCCCCAGGCTGCTTCCGGAACCTGGGATCAAAGTGGAGTCGGGTCGAGGGGAACGGGGTACCAGAGCAAGGCTGGTCACTTGACCTGAAAAAGGCAAGGGAGCTGAGAACGGGCCGGAGGTGTGCAGTTGTTAGGGGAGGATGACAGGCATTAGAGGTCTCCAATCCCCCGTAGCCTGGTTCTCCCTTCCCCTGTCATACCTGCCTTCTCGGCCCCGTTACAGCTCCGACCTCAGGCACATGCGGATGACCCGGCGAGTGGACAATGTCCAGTTCCTGCCCTTTCTCACCACGGATGTCAAGTGAGAGAGGGGAAGGCTGAGCGGAAAGACTGAGTGGGTAGGGTGGGGTGAGGACTGTGGAAGAGACCCCTCGAGTCCCCCTTCTACACTCATCCCCAAGGTGAATGTCTCTCCCCTCCACCCCGCAGCAACCTGAGCTGGCTGAGTTATGGGACCTTGAAGAGAGATGGGACTCTAATCGTTGTCAACGGTGTGGGTGCTGTGCTTCAGACCTCATATATCTTGGTGTATCTGCACTACTGCCCTCGGAAGGTAGGGACCCTCCTTTGCACCCACCTCTTCTGCAGCATGTCCTGCTTGCTGGCAGGGCAAGCAGTACTTCCTGGAAGACTGTAACAGGCTGGCACTGTCAACTTTTCCTGGAAGGCCCCTCCAGCATTGCAGTCCTCCTTCCTCCTCAATGCCAGCCTTCCGATACTCACACATGGCCCCCTTTCTGGCAAGTCTGATAGCTCTGCTTACCCTGATGGCGCCTCCTTGCTGCCCAGTAAACTGAGGGAAGGTGCTTTTATCACCCACGGTCCCTTCAGAACCAGGGCCAGTGGCTGAGAATGAGATGATTAGCTATTTCCCCATTCAATTATACAAGCATTTATTAAGCTCCTCTTGTGTATGCCAAGCTCCCCCAAAAAGATATCTTTCCCTCTCCTAGAAACCTCCAGTGTTGTGGGTGGATCAAGTCACTGGTGGGAAAAAGGCTGTGACAAGTGCAGACTGGGTCTGGACAAAGAGTGGCTCCTCCACTGGTGCATGAATGAGTGACTTCCGGAAGGGATCAGGGAGGGCTCTTGGCACATGTAGAAGCCAGGCTATTCTCTCCCCTGCAGCGTGCTGTGCTCCTACAGACAGCAGCCCTGCTGGGGGTCCTTCTTCTGGGTTTTGGCTACTTTTGGCTCCTGGTGCCCAGCACTGAGGCCAGGCTTCAGCAGCTGGGCCTCTTCTGCAGTGTCTTCACCATCAGTATGTACCTGTCACCACTGACTGATTTGGTGAGTGAGGGTGTCTATGGAGGGTGGGAGATAAGGGTCGGGTCCCATAGCCAGAGACTGTAGCTTACACTCCAGAGGAAGGGAAGATTCAAATCCTGGAAGGAGACAGGACAGAAAAGGTGGATGAATGGGAGGTAGGAGGGAAAGGTTGGGTAACAGAAAATCAGGGAGGATATTTGACCTTTTTTCTGAGGAAATTATTAGGCAAGGTAGGAGCTTTACTGTGTCTGGGCTAGGAGTGTCTTTCGTCCTTTCCCCCAGGCCAAAGTTATTCAGACTAAATCAACCCAGCGTCTCTCTTTCTCACTGACCATTGCCACCCTCCTCACTTCTGCCTCCTGGACTCTCTATGGGATTCGGCTCAGAGATCCCTATATCATGGTAAGCAGTGCAGGGATGGGGTGACAGATGTGCAAAGTGGAAAAGCAGCTCCTCTTCTCATCGCAGCCCTTGGGGTTTCAGGTGCCCAACCTTCCAGGAATCCCCGCCAGCTTCATTCGCCTCTGGCTTTTCTGGAAGTACCCTCAGGAGCAAGACAGGAACTGTCAGCTCCTACAAACCTGAGGCAGTTCACCTGACCACAGGGCACCTTAATGCCAACTTGTCACCAAAGAGGTTCAGACCAACCTGTTTCAGCTGTTCCGGCTGACCAGCTCCACAGGTGCCATGAGTTATGAGAAAGAAAAAGAGACAACTTTGAGAATCTGGGGATCAAAGAAAGAGTTTACTTAGAAGATTGGATGAGACCTGGGGGACAAAGCACTTATTTTTTAGAGATTATATTTTTTAATTTTGGAGGCTGGGGGTGAAATCTTTAGAATGTGCCTTAAAATAAACTGTTCCCTACCCCTGCCCATCGAAGCTCATTCTCTATTCAGTGGTTCTCAGCCTGCCTGGTTTGGTGAAGGGCAAAGGTGCACTGCATGGGCAGAGGCATCCTTGGGCTGGGAGGGCTGGCTCAGGAAACGTATCTAAGAGAACCAGAGCAACATAGGAAAGACCTAGGAAGGCCTTAGCAAGGACAGAGCTTGTATGTTACGAACAAGAGTAAGTTAGACTTCAAGAAGTACTTCCTGACAGGGTTTAAAGGACCAGAGAAGTGTAACATTTCCATCCCTAGATCTTGAGAAGGGGCCCTCGCCTCCTTTGAAATAAACAGGAGGAACACCAGCAGGATGCAAAGATAAAGGCTCAGAAGACCTGAGGAAGGTGGCTTGTTGGCCTCTCACTTCTCGACAGTTGGTACACACAATCCCCAATTCCCATTCTCCATACTACACGAAGTTAGTAAACTTGCTACTGTTTAATGGGGGATGGAAGGGAGGGGCCGTCCAGCGGGAATGGGGTCATGGTGTCAGAAGCGCATCCCCCTGCGGGATAAGTCGGCTCTGGCCTCCTGGATCTGGCTCTGCAGCTCCCGGGCAGCGTCCTCGCAGTCGTGAAAAGTGGCCACACGATAGCCCACAGTGCCCAGTGCATAGCAGCCAGCAGACACCAGCAAATAGGCAGGCAGTGGCCACAGGACCTCCCGGCAGGACGAAGGCAGTTCCAGGCCTAGGGCCCCAGTGGTCAGAGCCGCCCAGGCGGAGCCCAGGAGAGCCAGTGCCCAAAGCCACTGCGCTAATTTCGTCATGGTTGCTGCGGGAAGAGAAAGCGGAGCTGGAGATCTTTCAACCTCGCGATCCCCGCTTCATTTGAGACCCATCTGTCCTTCTTCCTCACCAGCCCATACAGTCTCACTTACGCTCAGGGCCGCGCAGCGGTTTCGCCCTCCACCCAGCACTTTCGGCCCTTCAACCTACACGTACCTCTGCCCCGCGTTTCCCGGTCTGCGCGGCTCTGACGTCAGCGTGCGGAACTCTCCCAGGGCTCGCGCTCCGCCTTGCGCTGCCTTCTGGGAGTTGAAGTCCGCACGGTGCGCCCGCAGGGCTCGCGCCGCGGTCTTCCCCTCCGCTGAGTTCAGTCTGTGCTCTGCGGACTGCGTCTTCGGTCGCCTGGGGTTTCGGTACTGCTTCTCTTCTCTCCTACGGTGGCATAGAGAAAGGCACCCTTAAACCTTGCCATACGGTTCTCCTTAAACTTCACTTATGCACAAAAATCCCTTTCGTTCATTCATTTATTCATTCGTTCGTTCGTACGTTGAGCGCCTTGATAAACTTTGGAGAAATAAAGGTATCAAGACATTCGGCCCCTCCCGGGGTGGAGGGGGGAAAAGAAGTCAGGAAAACAGAAGCATCGACAACTAACCATGATGCTTTCAGATAGGTGTTAGAACAAAGGTCTTTTTTTCTCTTTTTTTTCCTGTAGCTCTTTATTTTTCTCACAATGACATGTTGCTAAGGCCTAATGTTCTCACATGAGAGTAGAAAAACAAAATTTGTCATCTCTTAAAGAATTGAGAATTGTGTACAAAAAACCTTACATAAATTAAAAAGATGAATAAATTTACAGGTGGAAATGCAACCCGATTTCCAATTCAAGGCAAGTAACAACACAGATGTTCTGGCAGGAAACATCAGCTAAGAAAGGAAAATGGGTCCTGACGCTGGGGCCCTCCCAAACCTGTCAGACCGGCAGGACAGAAATGACAACTGGTTCAAGACTCCTGCCAGCCTCTAGAGAAATCCTAGAATAGGCAGCTCCCTCAGGTTAATACCCATCAGGAGCCACAGTCTTGTGGATTCTCATTAAGCCACTGGATTTCTCTTGCAGAAGCGTGTTCTTGTTTAGGCCACCAAGTGACCGACAGCGTGTACAGGGGTTTAAATCAAAGATGTGTACATGGCATCAAACATACACCAAGGGAACAGTTAACTGGAATACAAGGTCAAAATCAGCAACCTGGTCTATAATCCAGTGCTGAGATCAGATACAACCTTGAACAATTTCTTTTCGAAGGTTTATCCCAGTTTCACAAGATCAGCACGAGATGTGTACATTTGCCAGGGCAAACTTAGACTTGATCAACTCATGCAGCAAATGCTACGGATCTGCCCACAATCCATTTAGAAGCATTTGCGGTGGATGATAGAGGGGCCCAACTCATCTTACTTGTGCTGACTGATCCACACGGGCTGGGAGGTGGACAGCGAGGCCAGGATAGAGCTGCCAATCCACACCAAGTACTTGAGTTCCAGCAGGGCAGATCTTGACCTTCATCTTGCTGGGAGCCAGGGCCGTGACCCCCTTCTGCACCCTGTTGGCGATGCCTGGATACATGGCTGTCCCACCAAACATCACCATGTTGGCATACAGGTCCTTTTGGATGTCGCCTTCACACTTCATGATGGAATTAAATGTTGTGCAGTGGATGCCACAGATTCCATACCAGGAGGGAGGGCTGGAAGAGCGCCTCTGGACACTGGCACTGCTCATTGCCAATGGTGATCAGCTGCCCATCAGGCAGCTCTTAACTCTTGTCCAGGGAGGGGGAGGAGGAGGAGAAGGCGGTGGCCATCTCCTGTTTGAAGTCTAGGGTGACAGAGCAGAGCTTTCCCCTGATGTCATCCACAATTTCCTGCTCAGTGATGGTGGTGAAGCTGTAGCCTCGCTCCCTGAGGATTTTCATGAGGTAGTCTGTCAGGTCCCAGCCAGCCAGCTTCAGACGGATGGCATGGGGGAGGGTGTAGCCCTTGTAGATGGGCACAGTGTGGGCGACCCCATCCCTAGTGTTCGTACAATGCCAGTGGTGTGGCCAGAGTCGTACACAGAGGGGCAGCACAGCCTGGATGGCCACATACATGGCAAGAGTGTCGACGCTCCCAAACATAATCGGAGTCAAAAACAATTTTGAAAATCATGAGCTGAGTCATCTTCTCATGGTTGGCTTTGGAGTTCAGGGGTGTCCCAGTCAGCAGCACTGGGTGCTCCTCGCAGGCCACAGCTTGTTGCAGAAGGCATGGTGCCAGATTTTCTCCGCGCTGTTCCAGTTGGTAACTGTGCTGTGCTCAATGGGGTACTTCAGGGTCAAGATGCCATGCTTGTTCTGGACCTTGTCACTTACGTAGGTATTCTTCTGCCCCATGTCAGGGGTGCCCCGAGGATGGAAGTGGGGAATATGGCCCAGGAAGCATCATCCCCAGCAAAGCCAGCTTTGCACATACATACCAGAGCCATTGTCGATGACAAGTGTGGTGATCTCTTCTTCCATAGCCATCTGAGAGGGCTCAGAGGAGCAGAGAGCAGAGAAGCAAGAGAATGAGGAGTGCAGGCCAGCTGCAGTGAGAAGGTTGTCATATTTTTTATTATTATTTTTTATCCTCACCTGAGGACTTTTTTCCCCATTGCTTTTAGAGAGAGAGGAAGGAGAGATGTGGAAACGTCGATGTGGGAGAGAAACATTGACTGGGTTGCCTTCTCATGCGCACCCTGATGGGATTGATTGGCAACCTAGGTCTGCACCCTGACCGGGAATGGAACCCGCAAACTGTTGGTCCACGGGACGATGTACCAACAAACTGAGCCGCACCAGCCAAGGCAAGTTGTCATATTTTTAAAAAGAAATGAGGGGAGAAACCAGACTGCTTGGAGCCAGGGGACGAGGGGCGACAAGAGCTGCCTTGAAGGGGAAAAGTGTAGGACCAAGGAATTACCTGATGTGCTGAAGGCGTTGAGAGAAGGTGTCCACATCTTCCAGAGGGTGTGGGGGGTGAGTTTGTGATAGGTATACAGAAAACCAAGTAAAAGAAAAGGTCAGGCAATTACCAACTTCAGGGAAAACAAAGAGTTATAAAAGGAAAGAGAATTCCTTTCCCTTTCCTAGGAAAGACCAGCAGGAACATAACTAACTGTATGTTGAACAGAGTCAGGTTTATTAACTTGCTGCTGTAAGAAAGAATACAAACCAGAGGAACTATATGGAGCAGCTTGTCAAAGGAAAAACCAGGGTCACTATAGGACGTGGGAAAGGTGGAATTTAGGTAATATGTAAATAAATCAGTGTTTTGATAGGTTCAAGGTAAACACGGACATAAGTGAAGGAATCAACAGCAAGCCTGGGCTGAGAAGTGGACTAAGAGTCCACTTGGAAACTACAAAATTAAGATCATTAATTTTAGATCATTATGTAACAGATAACTACATAATTAAGATGAATCTACGGTTGTGTCCAAAACCCCCATTATCTGAAGTTTTGACACAAAGAAGCATTCAGGGATGCTTCTTTGTGTCAGAGTAACCCACATGGCTCAGACCTCTGGGCAGGAGTGGGGTGTCCTACCCTCACTGATGGACTTCAAATAGCGAAGTCTGTGACTGTGGTTTTGGAGAACATAGTTTCTTGGCTTCATGTCCCTTATGTTAATAAAAGCCGTTCTTACTGATTTGCAGAGTCTTAGTACAAACACTACATAGCTCAGCTGTGAAGAATATTTTTGCAGACATAATAATGTAAACACTGAGTGAGTACTGATTTAACCAAAAGTTGGAATATATTTTAATTGAGAGGATGGGGTGGGGAGCACATTAGGAGAGCAGGATTAAAAATAATTATACCCTCGTCCTCCACAGCAGACAGTAAGTTGACTATATCTAACGTATAAAGAAGAAGTAATAACGTGAGCAGGTTATTTAGAAACACAGAGGCAAGCACCAGAAGCAGAGCCAAGGAATGTGCTAGTATTTTACGCAGGAGCGTGTGTGCAGGGTGGGAGCGTGCGACGGGGTGTTGTTTTCGGTAAATGCCTTGTAGAACTAGTTGGCTTTTTAAACTGTGCAAATATCTTTGTTAAAGTGAGAATTAAAACAGAATAAAAATATTTTTTAAAACCTGCTACATGAACTTCAAAGCCCCAGCCCCCAGCCCCTTCCCAATGCCCTCTGACATCCTACCAGTGGCTCACTCAAAACCTCACTGGTCTCAGCAACGCTCAGCACAGATCGGGGGCTAGGCATCAACTTCGCAGAGATTCTGTTTTATTCACGCACAGTAGACCAGGCTGTGAATGACTGACACTCCCCATAAAAATTTTTGAGGAAAGATAATGAGAAGGGTTACAACACATGAAGACAGATAATAAATTATAACGTTGTAATAATAATCAGCAGAAGAATAAACATTCAGCTGACATTGTCATGTTTAATAGTCACGACATGATGCTGCGGTAGATACTTTCATATCTGCACTGTGAGCGAGGAAACCAGGACACAGAGATAGACAGTAAAAGATGAGTAACTTGCCCAGGGTCACGCAGACAGTGAGCAGCAGAGCTGTCCCATCAGCTCAAAGCTATGTGTTTAGTAGTTTCAGCCTCCCGGGTCACTGGTCCAGGGATGGGCAGATAGGGATCCCTGGGGCGCCTGCTGTTCATTGATTGACCACTCTGTGTCAGGTGCTGCAATGAGTACTTCGTGTGCGTTATCTCGTTCCATCTTCACAGCCATTATGTTAATCAGGTGCTATTTTTTTAATTAGATGCTATTATTATCTTCATTTCACAAATGAGGGAACTGAGGCACACCCCAAATAATCTGACTTCAGAGCCTGCAAAGTTTGCCACTACAATATAGTGCCTTCTTCCTGAGACCAGTGGGACAGAATAAAACATGAAAAAAATACAGCAAACACACACCAGTTTAGTATAGGATAGATATGGCATCTCAAGTAAGTGAGGAAAAATGAATTATTTGAAAACCTCTTGCAACTAGCTTACCACTTGAAAAAGTAAATTAAATTAGATTTCAACCTCTTACCTGATATGAAAATTAATTCCTGGTGGGTTAAAAAAATAACGTGAAAAGTGAAACCCTATATATGCCACAAGAATATGTGGATATAGCCCTGGCTGGTGTGGCTCAGTCGATTAAGTGTTGCCCTGTGAATGAAAGGGTCAATGGTTCAGTTCCCAGTCAGGGCCCATGCTTTGGTTGCAGGTCAGGTCCCCAGTAGGGGGGTGCGTGCGAGGCAACCACACATTCTCTCCCTCTCTTTCTCCCTCCTTTCCCCTTTTGGTAAACATAAAATTTTTTTGTGAACATTTTGTAAAATACATTTTTAAAGAAGATTTTCTTTATTTATTTTCAGAGAGGGGAAGGAAGGGAGAAAGAGAGGGGGAGAGAGGGAGAGAAACATCAATGTCTGGTTGCCTCTCATGCACCCCCTACCAGGGACCTGGCCTGCAACCCAGGCATGTGCCCCAACTGGGAATCGAACTGGCAACCCTTTGATTCATAGGCTGGCACTCAACTACTGAACCACACCAGCCAGGGCTTTAAAAAAAATTTTTTTTAACCCTTAAAAAAAAGTATGTGGATATATATTTCTCTTATGCTTAGTTCAAGCATCATGTCCTCCAAGCAGCCTTCCTGGGTTTGGACCCTGTCTTACAGGGTTGGTCACCATCTTCCCCCTCTGAGCACCTACTGGCTCTCTTTTATAGATGGCTCTTACTCTGTTGAGCTATAGGGCATTTGTTTCCGTGCCTGGTCTGCCCAGGACCATTGTATCTCCAGGAATAAGGACAGTCTGGCAAACCCAACAGGCCTTCTATAAATGTAAGATGAGAGACCGGGAGAAGGACGGGCTAGCATTTGATGGTCTCAGGGAAACTGGCCCAGCTTTCCTGGTCCCAGGAGATGTAACTACTCCAGAGACTATCATTTGCCAGACTCGGGGGCCAGAAGATCTTGATGGTCTAACTCCTTGCTGTCAATCTTTTTGCTGAGCATCACCCTTCTGCTACCACAGCAGAACACAATACCTGTGGTTATAGCAGGGTATGAGAGGCCATACAGTGTGGGGGTTAAAAATTTCAGCTTTTAGGGCCCATTTGTCCAGAACTTAGGTCCTGGTTCTTTCCTTTACTTAGCTATGTGATCTTGGGCAAGTAACTTAACTTCTTTGAGCCTCAGTTTTCTCAGCTATACAATGGAACCAATAATTGATCCTCTCTTGGGATTACACTCGAGATTAAAGATCATGTAGGTGAGTTGGTTAGTGGCATTTGGAAAGCCCATAATGGGCATTAGTTACCCTTGCTATTGTTATGAACAGCTGTCATTAATTATATCTCAGGGCTGAGGATGCGCCTTGGCCCCTGGAAGCACTTCCCCAGCCTCCCTCCCATCAGTCCCAAACCATCTTCTGAAGTAAGTGACTTCTAAAGATAGATAAGCTCATGTTTGTTGGGCTTTTCTGCTTTTGCAAACTCTGGTTTCAGATCTGGGAGCCTGCATTCTAAAGTGCATGGAACAGCCTGAGTTGGTGGGAGCATTGTCCCTGTACACCAAAATGTCACTGGTTTGATTCCAGTCAGGGCACATGCCTAGGTTATGGGTTTGATCCCCAGTTGGGACACATGCAGGAGGTAGCCAACTGATGTCTCTCTCTCTCTCTCCTTCTCTCTCTCTCAAATTAATAAATATATCCTCCGGTGAGGATTAAAATAAACAAATAAATAAACGTAAAGTGCACAAATGAAGAGCAAATATGCACAATTACATATAACACAGAGGAGGGAACTGATGGGTGGAGGTGGGGGAGGCTTCACAGAAGCCCTGACACCAGAGTTGATACTGGGAAGATGTGTAAGAATTGTTCAGGTGTGAGGGGTGGGGCATGTGAGGCAAGGGAAAGTCTGAACAAAGGCACAGAGGCATGAAAGTCCATGGTGAGTAATCCTCTGTGGCTGTTTCTGTGACAAAGACAACTTCCTTGGGGCGGGGGGGGGGGGGGTGGCAGGAGAAGAGGCTGGAAAAGCAGGCCAGGCTATTAAAGACCCCTTACAAGTACTTGTGTTGGGGGGTAGGGTTGGTCCCTCAGGTCAGTGGCTTCGTACCTTAAAGGAGTGGGTGACCCCCACATGTGCCTGTGTGTATCATGTCAGGCAGTGACACTTTCTGTGTGCCCACAGGTGCCAAGGTGATTACTGGTCCTTGGCAAAGGTTCCAGGTGGTCAGGCTGTGTTGACTCCATCCCTGTCCTCAGGGCACCCATAGTTCCACTCGGGAGACTGGATGGACACACATGTAATCAACAAGAACCCATAGTTAAAAAATTATAAGCAGGATTTAGGAGGAAATGGTATATCAGAGATCCTGTTGCTGATTGGAGGAGGGGCTGGGTGAGTCAGGGTTTCCTAGAGAAGGTAAGCTAGAGGAGACCAAGGTGGGACAAGAAGATAGCCTGAGGGAAGAGGGACCAGGGACAGGCCTGGCAGCCGAGAGAAGCATTTGGCTGATGCTGGGGATTCAGCAATTTGGGATTGGGGCAGGATAGAAGTTGAATTCAGCAAAGAGATCCAAATATGACAGTGCTGAGTTGCTAATGCGGTGAGTGATAGTGAACAAAACAGAAAAGTTCTTTGCTTTCAATGAAGTACTGGGAGACAGACAAGAAACCATCAAATAAACATATAATGTATTAAGTAATGAGACTTCTAGTCAAAATGGAGGCATAGGTAGACACACTTTGCTTCCTTGTGCAACCATAGGAAGAATTACAAACAGATTTCAAAACTAATAACTCCCAGAACCATCAGAAAACCGAGCTACATGGAAGTTGGATGACCAAGGATTTAAAGAAGTCACATTCATAAAGAGGGGTAGGAGGGGCAGAGTCACAGAGACAGGGGAAAAAGTGGTGTGGTGGAGAGAGGCAGCAGTGGCGGAACAGGTGGTCCCACATTCATGCATGGTGAATAAAAATTAGGAGGAATACCTTGGGAGTGAGCGATCCCAGCCTGAGGCCAGACTGCACAGCCCAGGACTCCAGTACCAGGAAGACAGATACCGTTACCTCTGTCTGTAAAAACCAGGGGAGGTTGGGGTGGCAGAAGAAACTGCTGGATTTTCACCGCTCAAAGGTCCTAAACAGTGTTAGAATGCATGCAAACCCACCCACTCTGAGATTCACAATCAGAGCAGTAGCTGGAAGGGGGTGAAATAACTGGAAATGGGGTGAGTGTCAGGTGAACCTCCAGAAGGCAGGTGGTGGCATTGTCCCCTCTCTGAGCCCTCCCCACACAGCACAAAGTGGTTTGCCCCACCATGGCAATTACCTAAGACTCTGCCCCACACAGTGCACAGGTGCCTTTTCTACATAGGCCACGCTACTAAGACAGAGAAACACTCTACCTAATACACAGAAACAAACACAGGGAGGCTGCCAAATTGAGAAGACTGAAATGGCCCAGATGAAAGAACAGAAAAAATGTTCAGAAAAAGAACTAAGTGAAACAGAGATAGCCAAGCTATCAGATGCAGAGTTCAAAACACTGGTGATCAGGATGCTCAGAGAACTTCCTGAGTATGACAAAAAAAATAAAAATAAAAGAAGATATGAAGGTTACACTAAGTGAAATAAAGAAAAATCTACAGAGAACCAACAGAAAAGGGAAGGAGCCCAGGATTCAAACCAACAATTTGGAACATAAGGAAGAGATAAACATTCAACTAGAACAGAAAGAAGAAACAAGAATTTAAACAAAAAAGGATAGGCTTAGGAACCTCTGGGACATCTCCAAATGTGCCAACATCTGAATCATAGGAATGCCAGAGGAGAAGAGGAAGAGCAAGAAATTGAAAACTTATTTCAAAAAAAATAATGAAAGAAAACTTCCCTAATTTGGTGAAGGAAATAGATGTACAAGTCCAGGAAGCTCAGGGAGTCCCAAACAAGTTGGACCCAAAGAGGAACACACCAAGACACAACACAATTAAAATGCCAAAGGTTAAAGATAAAGATTAAAGATTAAAAGATTAAAATGCCAAAAGGTTAAATCTTTTTTTTAATTGTTAAAAAGATTTTATTAATTTATTTTTAGAGAGAGGAGAAGGGATGGAGAAAGAGAAGGAGAGAAACATCAATGTGTGGTTGCCTCTCATCCACCCCCCACTGGGGACCTGGCCGGCAACCCAGACATGTATCCTGACTGGGAATTGAACCAGCAACCCTTTGGTTCACAGGCCAGCACTCAATCCCCTGAGTCACACAAGTCAGGGTAAAGAGAGAATCTTAAAAGCAGCAAGAGAAAAGCAGAGAGTTACCTACAAAGTTCCCATAAGACTATCAGCTGATTTCTCAAAAGAAACTTTACAGACAAGAAGAGACGATGAAGAAGTGCTCAAAATGATGAAAAGCAAGGACCTACATCCAAGATTGCTCTATCCAGCAAAGCTTTCATTTAGAATGCAAGGGAAGATAAAGTGCTTCCCAGAAAAGGTAAAACTAAAGGAGTTCACCATCACCAGGCCATTATTACAGGAAATGTTAAAGGGACTTACCATATTTTGCCATGTATAATGTGCTCCTGTGTGTACTGTACACCCACATTTTGGCCCACACTTTCAGGAAAAATATTAACTTTTAAAAAATATTTTATTTATTTATTTTTAGAGAGAGGGGAAGGGAAGGAGAAAGAGATGGAGAGAAACATCAGTGTGCAGTTGCCTCTCACGTGGCCCCTGCTGGGGACCTGGCCTGCAACCCAGGCATGTGCCCTGACTGGGAATCAAACCAGTGACCCTTCAGTTCATAGCACGAGCTCAATCCACTGAGCTACACCAGCCAGGGCAAGAAATCTTTTGTTTTAATTTTTTAATTCAATTATTTATTTATATTTAGAAACAAAACATTATCATATTCCAGGGTATTATTTTACATACGGATATCATTATTGCTTTCTAGAATCACACTTTTAACACATAAGCATAAATAATTAAAAACACTTATAGATACAGAATTAGTACTACTTGTGTACTTACTTATGAGTATCCTTATTTGTTCCTCAAAAATTTGGGCAAAAACATGCACATTATACACAGCAAAATATAGTATTTAAGAAGAAGAAGATCAAAACCATGAACATTAAAAAGGCAACAAATTCACAGCTATCAACAACTGAATCTAAAAAACAAACAAAGCAAACAACCAGAACAGGAACGGAATCACAGAAATGGAGATCCCATGGAGGGTTAGCAACAGGGGAGGGGGATGGAGGAGGATGGGGAAATAGTGCAGAGATTAAGAAGCATAATCGGTAGGAACAAAATAGACAGGGGGAGGTTAAGAATAGCATAGATGCCCTGGCTAGTGTGGCTCAGTGGATTGCTGGCCTATGAACAAAGGGTCACCAGTTCGATTCCTAGCTGGGGCACATGCCTGGGTTGCAGGCCAGGTTCCCAGTAGGTAGGGGGCCTGTGACAGGCAACCAATCGATGTTTCTCTCCCTTTCTTTCTCCCTTCCTCCCTCTGTCTCTGAAAATAAATATATAAAATCTTTTTAAAAATTCATTAAAATAAATAAAGTAATGAGAAGTAGTAGGAAGAAAAACTCAGCCAGGTAAAGGGCTAAAGGGTGACAGAGAGTGCTGTGTCACACAGCACAGTCAGAAAGGCCCCGCTGAGGAGACATTTGTGAGAAAACCCCAGTGAAGGAGGGAGAAGGGTTGCAGTTCACGTCCAAACACCTCCTGCTGAATTCCCTCTTGCTCTGGGGAGGTCAGTCGTTTGTTCAATGTAGGCCTTCAGCAGATTCGGATCCAGTGACGTTCAGCCACATTGTGGAGAGCAATTTGCTTTACGCCAAATCCCACTCAAAAACACCCTCACAGAAACACCCAGAAAAATGTTCGACCAAACATCTGGGCACCATGGCCCAGCCAAGCTGAGACATAAAATTAGCCATCCCACAGCATAAGAACAGCAGTAAGGGCTGTGTGAGGGCTAAAAACGAGGGCATCTGTGAATCCCTGAGTACAATGACCGGCGGGTGGCAAACGTTCAATTAAAGGCATCGTTGTCGCCATCATGCAGGGAAATAGCCTTTGTCAAGCGCCCAGTGGGCCGAGCACTGCGCTGAGTCGGCTCTTCCACATCATTATTCACCTCGCAACTTCCCTACCATAATCTGACATAGGTATTATTATTCCCATTTTATAATCAAGGAATATAAGGTACAAGGAGGTCATTCAACTTGCCCAAGGACATTTACCTGTAAGGTTCAGAGCCCAAAAGAGACCGAGGTTCTTCCACTGTTCCATATGCTGCCTAGAACCTGAAATTTTCATCTGAGTCAGGAGAAGGCCCTGGTCACAGAGGCTGGAAATGCGGTCTGGGGGCTGACAGCAGGAAGGGGAGGGGTCTCCCTAACAGGTTACTCCTAGCACCCACTACAGGCGTGCGTGCACACCTCAGTCCCAGAAATTCCCTCGAGGCAGCCAGAGGTCAGTCCTCATGGCAGCTCTTGGCCCAGAAAGAGGGTGAGTGGAAGGCATTTTCCTGTGGGATCCATGCCTGTGCCGAAAGGATCATCAATACCTCTAGACAATGCAGCCATCGGCCTAAAATGGGTAGAGGACCTTTCCCCGCTCTTCCAGCTGACTGGGGATGAGGGCTTTCTCAGAAAAGGGTTCCTCACAGGCCTTGAGGGCCACGCGGGTCAGGCCCTGTTGTCACACGGGGCCTCAACTTCAGACTTTTGACGCTATCTCCAAGTACAGTTACAGACCGCCACACTTACTCTCTGATGGACAGAAAGAAGGGACTTGCCGTACAAGAGATTTAACTTTTACTGTGGAATTTTCAAAGACATACAAAAGTAGAAAGAATCATACAGTGCATGTGATATGCCCATTATCCTAGGACTTCACATCCTAAAACAGGGCCTGGTAGCTCCCTGTGAAGAATTTCTGGAGATTCTGTGATGGTCTTGTCACTAGCAATACCATTACTTTATGACTTTGTGTTGAAAAGCATTAATTTGTTTAATCTAAACATTTCAAATATGCCTCAGTGTTTCTTCATTTCAAAGCCCGCCCGGACCCTTCGTAGGTGAAGGGAGCGGGACCTCTCTGGACCCTTTGGAGGGCCTGTCTCCAGGGTGCAGGTAGAACAGAATTGGAAGGAAGGGCGCCAGCCTCCCCTTCCGCCCCCGTCCCAGGTGGCAGAGTCTGGGGTGGGAACAGCCCACTGGGCACTGCAGAGGGGGAGCCCCACACTGTGCCAGCGGGCAGGCCTGCAGCAGGGGATGGGGTGCCTAGCTCCAGGGGGCCTCTCCCTGTCTCCGCAGGAACTCGACCACACGGCATAAGGGTGTCAACCTCTGTTTGGCCAGTTTGCTCTCAACGCTGTCTGCTGTCAGGTGGGACTGAGATCTTGGCCTGGCCCCCTGAGGAACTTCCCATCTACTGGGAGGGAGGTAAAAAAATGTATCTGAAGCATAGCAATTAAGTGCCACCAACTGTGCCTGCACAGTGTTTGGGTCATTGTTTGCTTAGGAGGCGGCTCTGTGGGTGATCCTAAATCAAGGAGGGTACCCTGGGCAGGCCAGCCAGCAGGCCCTGAGGGCAGGGCCTCCAGCTTCCCATTCTGTTGTGGTTCCCACAGTGCCAAGGGCCCGCTGGGCTCACGGTGAACTTCAATGCTGGCTTTTAGCTGAAACGGTCCCCTTTGTATTGGTCTCTGTGTCTCTCAGCATCTCTGTCTCTAATGGTCTCTGGCTTGCTCCTGCTTCCCAACATCCTTCCCGATGCCCTGGGGAGCAGAGCTGGCGAGGGGAGGCAGTGGGAATGAGACCGCGTCCTGTTCTCACCAAGGACAATAAGGGCCGGAAAGGGCTGGCCCGGTGCAGACTCCCCTCCCTGACTGCCCTGAGCTCCTCCACCGGCCCTGACCCCTTGCCGTGCCCGGCATGCCAGGCACCTCTCAGGCCAGTTCCAGTGCAAGGGGAGCCCAGCCCCTGCAGGCTGGGGAGCCCTCTTGCCTGGGCCCACACTCACACTGCCCTCTTGGTGGTGGTGTCACTTCCTGCCCCAAGGGCTGCCCTGCTGGGCCAGCCTCCCCCTCCCCTCCCCCATAGTGTTTACTCTTGTTTCCTGAGCGGGCATGGGAGGCACGGGTGCAGGGCTGCGCGTGAGAGAGCAGGAGGCAGGAGGAAACATCTGGCGTCCCTCTGTCCTCCAGGCCTGGGACCGCCCCTCCATTCCCCAGGCCTCCACTGTGAGGGTGGAACAGAGCCCCAGGGGTCCAGGGGCCAAGAGGTCAGTACTTTTGCCCTTCTCACCTTCAGGTCTCCTGAAGCCAGGATACCTCCCACCCCCTTACTTAATGATGGTGATCAGGTGGCTGGAATACCTCTGCCAGGGTTAATTGGTAGGTCAGATACAGGCACCCTGAAACTAGGCACCCTAGAGACTGGCTGGGTGGAGGGCCTAGGTTGGCGCCAACCTGCCTTGTAAATGCATTCCCTGAGGAAGGGGTCATTATTTCTGGGCCACCTGCTGTCCCTGGTGCCTACACAGTGGGTACCCTGGCACCTGCTCTCCAGCTCCTCCCCACCCTCACCTAATTTGGCCTCACCCAAGCTCTCATCTTGGGAGGTCAGCTGCCCTCAGGTGGCCAGATACCCCCAGCTGTGTCTACTCTCACCTGGCCTGGGACCTGGCCCTCTGCCCACTGCTCCCACCCCAGGTCAGGACAAAGTCAGGAGACCCAGGTCCAATCCAACCCCCTCGTAAGTCCAGGGCCCATTTTGGACAACCTCCCCTCCTCCTTCAGAGGGACCGACATACTGCAACCCCCTAAGCATCACAAGTTGGGGCCTAGAGCAGCTACTCACTCAGCAAGGCTCTGGTCTCCACTGAACTCTTTGCCTCCGCTCCCAGTCTAGGTGAGCAAGACTTGCCCCAGGCTACAGCCCTCCCAGGTCGGCTAGTCCTTTGGGTCCTAGAAGAAGGCTGGGGGTCCGCTGAAGATCTGGATGCAATCCTCCCCAGCCCTCAGGGTGGGTTCGAAATGGACACTGTCGCTAGTCTCCTGGAGACATGAGCTCATGGTGCCCTCTGCAGGCCTCCTGGGTAAACTGCATAGCGCTCCCTCAGCCTGGGGACAGGAGAGGTTGGGATTTCCGCCACAGGGGAGAAGGGAGTTGGGGTGGGCCTCTAATTAGAGGAAGATGGGGAGGAGGGCTCTAGTATTTGACCAGATCTCCTTTGACTCACTTCTTCATCTTCACCAGGTCTTCCTTCCTCCCTTTGGCACATTCCATGTACAGGATTTTCTGTCCTAGAAGGGCAGGTTCTTTGAACCAGAACACCAGTCTTTAGCGCACATTACAAGCCACTGCAGAGAACACAACACCGGCCAAGGCACTGTGTCCACCCTAGAGCCCACACCACCCAGCAGGAGGGAGGGTGCCTGTGCCCCAAAGGAAGGATGCTCTGGACAGAGGTTCCTCGTGGCAGATCATGGACAGAGTAGAACCTGGAAAGCCACATCTCTCAGGCCTTCTCCCTGTCGTTTTATACACTTTGCTAAAACTTAATAAATTCCTAATCTCTTGGATACTAGACAGAAAAAAATGAAGGCACCAGAACAAAGGGGACGGAGCAGTGACCAACCTCGGGAGTCTTGCCAAACACAGGCGTGTGTCCACGCTGGGGTCGAAGAGGGAAGCAACATCAGTAGGGAACCCGACCCCAGACTGGGAGACGGGGGCCAGGGGCCAATTTGCTGGGTGGGCAACTGGGAGTAACAAAGCCCACACCGGTGTGGATGGACCCCCGCAGGCAGGTGTAGGGGTGAGGAGCCTTCCCGTTCCCTTACCCTTCTGTTCCAAAAGCTATTCCAGTTCTGAAGAGCTTTCTTGGCCTGCCGACTTTACCCCTTTTCCCAAGGTCAAGTCTGCTGATTGCTGCTGCACTTTTCTTCCATGATGAGACACAAGCCTATGCCATTCCAGTACCTGGCAAAGTACCTGGCCACTGATGGCACTTCATAAAGTATTTGGTAAAAATGAACCTTGGTGGAAGGAAAGCCCCACCACCGCCAAGTTCTAAAAACAGCAGGTACCCATGGGCCCTAATGTTCTGTACACCACCCCAGCATTGGCAGGAGGGGGTCACAGCTTATCACAGCTCTAGGAGCCACAAAGAATCAACTTTATTGGATATTCAAGGTCAGTTTCTCTTTTTGCCCTTGCCAGCGACCTTGGCTGGCGTGAGGACTGGAGCTGTCGCCTGATACAGCGAGGAGGAGATCTTGTTGATGTAGTACAGGCCGACCATGGAGAAGATGAAGCTGCAGGGCGGAGACAGGAAGGTCATGGCATCAGCAGGCACGCTGCCAGCCTGGTGCTTCCCAGGGCAGATGGCGGCATCAGGGAAAGAATCCAGGCTCGGATTTAGGAAAATGGGGAAGGGCAAGAGAGGGAGAAGAGAGGGGGAGGGAGGTATGGGGAAGGATGGGACCATCACAGGAGGACTGAGGGACAGAGGACAGGATACCAATTACCCTGCTGTCAGGCACTTACCAGGTGGTGACGCACACTCGATGGATGAGGCCAGATGCAAAAAGAGCCAACAGGAGGCAAAGGAGAACTGGGGAGTCAAGAGGCAACAAGCAAGGTGGAAGTCAGAATGGAAATACCAGGTCAAGTCTAGGAGAAATCTGGGGCTTTCTGAATCCTGGGGAATCTGCCCGGAGGGATACGGCATGGTAACAGCAGAGCCTCGGATGGCCTTACTGATGCCCAGGACATGGAGACAGGAGATGCATGCTCAGCACCAGCTCTGTCCCAGATACCATTTAACTTCCCTGTCCTGGATTTCCTCCAGAGAAAAGGGAAAGTGATGGCAGAGTCTGAAGGGCAAGGCTTGCTCCCATTTGGGGAAGAGGGTCAAGGCCTTTCTAACAGAAGCCAGCCAGTGGGGATCAATTCGTCAAACTGGCCAGTGGTGGAAGCCGAGGGCCTCACTCCCTAGACACAGGTTGGAGGGCAAAGTGCCTACCTACATGTGCCCACGGGCACAGAAAAGTACCGTAGGCTGTCTGTCCAGATCGGGACTGGAGAGAAGGTGGAGGGCAGGGCAAACCCCACCGGCTGGTTGGGGAAGAGCAGGGCAGGCAAAGAAGGTCAGGAACCCTGCCGCACCACGAGGAGCTCTTTCACAAGTACGTGACGACGCTTCTCAGGGAAGTGAAGCTGGGGGCTGCGTGGTGGACAGAGCTTCAGAAGCCTGCACAGGGCTGGGTGGGGAGAGCAAGACCCAGAGTGGGGTGGCCGACAGTGACAGTCTTTGTCCTCCCACGGGCAGGCTTCACACGAGATAACATCTGCTGTCAATTTTTTTTTTTTTTTTACCATTTATAAGATGTACTTATTATTTTAACCTTGAAGGTTGTCTTGATTTCTTGGAAACCCATCAATGAAGAATTGATCCTTCTGAGCATCAGCAGCCATTGTCTGATGCTCAGAAGGATCAATTCTTGATTGGACCCATTTCCCTCTTTAAAAAAGCGATGGTTATCTCAAGTGGCACTATCTTTCCATCTCTAATGTACTTTTCAATGAGTTCACCAAACTGTGAATCTGGGTTTTTCCTTTCGTCACCAAGTTCTCCCACAGAAAGGTGTGCAAGGCCACATTTCTGAACGACGTAGCAACACTGGTTCCCTCTGCCAGCACCAGGACAGACAAGGATCATGACCAGCAGCTTCCTGAGGTGGTCAAGGCAGACCCAGTGGGAAGCTAAGGCCCAGGATGTGCAGCAGCCCAGGCCACCGCGGCGCCGCGTGGAACACTGACAGAGCTGACAGCAGCCTGACCAGTGAGAAGGGGACTGGGCAGGGCAGGGCTCCTGGCCACCCAGTATCTGCACCCGAGGCACCAGGAGGGGTCTCTGCCATCAATTTTTGAGTATGTGCTACTCCTGGTATGATTGCTTTATGAACTTAATAAAGTTCGTAAATAAGTCATCAAATCTCAATTACATGTGCAATAACAAGGATCATTCCAAACAGGAAACAATCTCATAGTTATTCTAATTTGGTCAGGATTCCTGCTGACCTAGAAACTTGGTATAGTAGGCTCTTCACAATCATCTCAGATAGAATTCACTAATATTGGGTCAATTTCACAGCAGAACACCGCGACAAACTTGATCCTTCCTGCCTGCTGCTTCTGGCGGGAACAAAGAACACCTCCCCATGGATGTATGCAAAACAGGTCCAAACTTGTCTGCTCCCTCAAACCTTCCCTGGGAACTGTCCAGCAGGCAACTGAGTGTCTTGCTTTCAGAGACCTTCTCTTCCAGCTCCAATTCCAGGCGCTAGCTGAAGTCCTGGATCCAAAGTGTCATCTGTCTCCAGTCTTACAAACATATTTCCTTCTCCTAAACAACCTTTGCCTTCTAAGCACCTGGAAATTCAGTACTGTGTTGGGGGGGGGGGGGAATAGTGGAGAGCGTTCAAATTCTCCGCCCCCAATTTTCACTTACTCTCAGGGAAGATCTTTGCTTGGAATCCTTTGCCAAAGACAAGATTCTCCAGATTATTGAAGGCCTGGGTTGAGGGAATTAAGGAGTAGGGCAGAACTGTGTGGGCAATGGGATCGGCACAAGCCTGCGGGGCCCTCCACCCTTCCCACCCTCAAACACCCCGCCCCTCTCCCCGGCAGGATACAGTGAGAGAGAAGACGAAGAGGCCGGAGCCAAGCAGGCCCCCCTGGATGGTGAGCCACTCGGTGGAGGCCAGCTGGCGGCTGTACATCTGCATCCCAGCGAAAAGCAGCAGGGACAGGAGGGAGGACAACGCCAGCGAGGTGCCCGTACCCACCGCTGGAGGGGATGAAAGCGGAGACCGGCAGTCAGGCCCGGTCCTCTCTCCAGGAGCCGCAGGCAGATTCGGCAGGTCCCGGAGTTCCAGGGCCCGACCATCCAAGCACTCCCGGGCTGCCATATCCCCCAAATCCCCACACTACAAATCCCCACACTACAAGGCAACCCCCAGGAATTCCTCAGACCCGGACGCCCAGCACCCTCCGTCCAGTCCAGTGCAAACTGGCCCGTCCTCTGGGACCCAGGACACGTCAGCTCTAAGTGGGGGGGACCAGGAAAGCTGGCCCGCCCCAACCCCGACCCCCACTAGTCCGTCCGGGGGATCCCGCTGGTCCCGTTACCCATCACGCCCTGCCCGTGGGTCCAATAGACGCCTCCGGCCAAGAAAGACGGGAGACGAACCGGATACCTTAGCACTTAACGCAAACTTGCTTCCTTCACGTCTTCCTCTTACTACCTCTGGGCGCCTGTACATGGCGACCTCTTCCGGCGGGGAGGAAATATTGCGCCAAAGAGCATCTTCAGCCACCGCCCTAGTCCCGGGTCCTTACCCGCACGCACCCTGGGCAACTTCTGCCTCTCAATGCAAGCTGGCTGCACTTAACTCTTCAAGTCACTGGGACTATGGCCCATAGCTTCTTACTCACCTCTGTCTTCTTTGTCATTTATGTCACCTCTAATGCCTGTTCCTCAAACCTCCTTCCCACTACGGGACATTGCCTGACATGTTCCGTGACTCTCAGCCAAACCAAAATCTGGTCCTGACATCCTTGGGTTAGTCTTTCTCTAAAACTATCTTTCCGCTCTATATGGATTAGGAACGCCAACATAAGATAGGGTTCTCCCCTCAAACACCATTCCATGTTACACTGCTCCCCCCCACCAACGCCTTCTGAGAACCACGTGGGGAAAATGATTTCCCACCTCCTACCCTGCCTGGCGCTGGTTGAGGCTTGTCCCTGGAGCATGCGCAGTGATATTTTACCCCCACCCTTCCCCACACCCCCACCGGGCTCCTGCATTAAGCCCAGGGTTCTCAGCAGCTGCCCGGATCGGGCACCTGGGGGCGGGCGGGCAAGGTAGGGTCATGGCTGAGGGTGAGGATATGCAGACCTTCACTTCCATCATGGATGCACTGGTCCGCATCAGTGTGAGTTAAGGTGGGGTCGAGGGGAAGGGGAGGTGGAGTATAGCGGTCCGGGGCGGGCCGGGACCTCGAACAGGTGGAAATCCGGCAAGATGCTGGGATGCAGACAGGGGGCTGGTGATGGCAGAAAGTACTGGGAGGGTCGGGATGTAGGTATGAGAGGGTAATCCCGGGGGCAGCCCGGAGATGAGTGCCGTGAAGGCGTCCATTTGCTGGGGTATGAGAAGCAGGAGCTGCGCGGATGCAGCGGGTGGGCTGGGGTAGCAGCCAACAGGGCTGGGGCTGCAGGGCAACGGGCTATCCTGTGAGGAGGGGCGTTTGTGAACTTGGAAATTTTCCAAGAAAACTGAGGACAAGTGGAGGTGTTGAAGGATTCGCCCCAGGGTGTAGTTCTCAATTTGGACAGCTCCACGAGACCCCACCCCATCGCACCCCCACCCCTGGCTGCCTCCGAGCCTCTAGCAGTTGTCATGGCAACCCATGCCCGGCTCTCCCAGGGGCGGTGCCAACCCTGCTCTCCCCACTCTTTCTTCCCCCTCCCTCCGTGTCCCTCCCTCCTTTGTCAGCTGCGCCCCTGACCGGGATGGCTGCGAAGAGAGGGACCAAGGTGAGGTGAGGGGGTGGGGCATAGCTTGAGGACCCTGGCCACTAAGAAAGGGAGGAGTACTTCCGGTGGGGAGGGGGCGAGTAGGCTAGGCATTTGTTTACCCCTTGCTTGTGGAGGGGTATGCGGCTACCCCGGGTTATGCCTGGGGAGGGAGCGGAGGTCCTGATGGTGGGGGCGAAGGAAAATGGGTTAGTGTATCGGGAACAGGAAGAGACGGCTGGGGAAGTGAAGGATGGTGAATGGAGGCTGGGGCGGCCTCGGGCCGGAGTCGCGGCAGGAAGACTGCCATGGTGAGCAGCAGGATGGAGAAAGAGCTGCGCCTCCCTTTAGCAAGGAGTTACACGGGGCGAGGGGTGCCAGAGAAGGGGGCAGGGGTCCGCACCTGTGTCGAATTGACAGTGTCCTTGAGAGAAGTGCCGGAGGCAGTGGCAGAGGTGGGGGAGGGGGCAATGGCCTGGTGAGAGGGGCTGCAGATCCTGCTGGGCAGACGGAGTGGAGGGGGTTTGACTCTGGGAAGCTCAAGCTCCAACCACGAGCTCCAACCATCCCTCCTCCTCCGTAGGTCTTTAGCTCTGCAGGAGGGAAAACGAGGCAAGAGACAGAGCTGGGAAGGTCTGTGAACCAGACCTAGTCTGGTGCTAGGGAAAAGCCATAGGTAGTTTGCCTTGTCTCTTCCCAAGACCCCCTTGGGTCTCTAAGGGCAGCTGAGAAGCCTGTCAAGATATGCCCAGGTGTGCAAGCTCTCACCCAACCTCCTGGTCCCTCCACAGACGAGCATGAAGAACATGGAGAAGGAACTGCTGTGTCCAGTGTGCCAAGAGATGTACAAGCAGCCGCTGGTGCTGCCCTGCACCCACAACGTGTGCCAGGCCTGTGCCCGTGAGGTGCTAGGCCAGCAGGGCTATGTAGGCCATGGTGGGGACCCGAGCTCCGAACCTACCTCTCCTGCCTCCACCCCTTCCACCCGAAGTCCCCGTCTCTCTCGCAGAACTCTCCCTAAGCCAGACCGCTTGGACCGGCTGCTTAAGTCAGGTGGGCCTGGAACCAGTGGGATGGGGGTGAGGATACTGGGATGCCTATCAGGAAGATGAAAGGGGTGCATCCCTGGCCAGGGGCATCTGTCTGTCTTTCAGGGGGTGGAGATGCTGCTCATTTAGGCGCTAATAATTCAGTTGAGCTATGTCATGGTGAAATTTTTTTAATTGAACAGATTTTCCCCACTCCTAGTCAGCTATAATTTTCAGCTCTCTACCTCTCCTGCCCAACCACAGGCTTTGGGACGTACCCAGGGCGGAAGCGAGGAGCTTTGCAGCCCCAGGTAATCACGTTCCCCTGCCCAGCCTGCCAGGGTGATGTGGAGCTGGGGGAGCGAGGCCTGGCAGGCCTGTTCCGGAACCTGACCCTGGAGCGTGTGGTAGAGCGCTACCGCCAGAGTGTGAGTGTGGGCGGTGCCATCCTGTGCCAGCTGTGCAAGCCCCCACCACTAGAGGCCACCAAGGGCTGCACCGAGTGCCGTGCTACCTTCTGCAACGAGTGCTTCAAGCTCTTCCACCCCTGGGGCACCCAGAAGGCCCAGCATGAGCCCACTCTGCCCACCCTCTCCTTCCGCCCCAAGGTGAGCCAGCACTCGCAGGGCTTGAGAAGGTAGCAGCATGGTAGAGCTGGGTGGGCGCGGGTGCCTGGCGCTGTGGCCTCCAAAAGGAGGTGGGCAGGAGTTCACCATCGCCACGCTCCTTTTTCTGTGACAACAACGAAAAAACGCACTATCCCTGGCTGGTGTGGCTCAGCGGATTGAGCGCTGGCTGGCCTGGGAGCCAAAAGGTCACCGGTTTGGTTCCTAGACAAATTTTTGAACATCTTTGAGCCTTCATCTCATCTGCTGAATGAGGCTGCTGCTACTGTGTGCCCTGCAGCATCCACACCCACAGGGCTGTTCGGAGGATCATGTGATAAATGTGTGTCAAGCAGCGAGATGCCTAGTGCTGGTCTAGGCGTTGTAATGTGACAAGATGGACAAGGTTAATTGTTAACCACAAGGCTGAGGTTAACTGTCATCATCATTGGTGTTGTTTCTACACCTTTCCTGAGGTAGATGAAGGGAGGAGCAATGCTGCTGCCTGGAGGGTGCAGGAAAGGCTCTTTTTGATGCCAGTATGTACCACCAGGTGGCACTGTGGAGCACTACCAGCCGAGCTCCCTTCCACCCCCATCTGGTCAGCGAAGGGAGGGCACCAAACTGCTCCCGTGGCAGGTCAGCACCCTGAGGCACGCCATTGGCTGACTATGCCGCTGCTCTTTCTGTTCCCAGGGCCTCATGTGCCCAGACCACAAGGAAGAGGTGACCCACTACTGCAAGACATGCCAACGGCTGGTGTGCCAGCTCTGCCGAGTGCGGCGCACCCACAGTGGGCACAAGATCACACCGGTGCTCAGCGCCTACCAGGCCCTCAAGGTGAGGACCACCCCCTGCGCGCACACTCAGCCCCAGTGCTAACTCACAGCTTCTCACACCTCTTAACTGCTGGCTTCTGCCGAGCTGGGTGATTGCCCACCTTTTTTCCCCCTTCAGGACAAACTGACAAAGAGCCTGACATACATCCTAGGAAACCAGGACACAGTACAGACCCAGATCTGTGAGCTGGAGGAGACCGTGAGGCACGCTGAGGTGAGGGAGGGCGTCAAGGTGGCCCTTGGCCCTAACTGGGGATGGAACCGGCAAGGGGGGGGGTGGGTAGGCATGGCCCAGTCACCTGGCTGCAAGCTCAGGAAGCCAGCGTGGGGTCCGTGAACGTGTCACAGTTCTGGCTAAGCCAAGCTGGCAGAGACATTAATGCCCCAGGGCAGGCTGCACCTGGAGCTACAGTGGGGCCAGGGTGGCTATCGCCAGGACAAGGGATGCTTGCAAAGCCCCAGGGACACAGCTCAGATGCCCTGAGGCTCAGTTGCCTGCTGAGGATGGCACTTATTCCTGGAGCTCAGGGAAGGCAACGATTCTGATAGCATCTTCCGGATCGCACGAGTCAGCTGACACGAGGTGGGCTGTGAGGATGGCACGGATGCCGGTGGGTGCCAGGGCAGCCCCTGCGGACGTGAGGGCACTCCTGATCACTTTTCTTTGGGGAAGTTCCTTTGGGATTATGTTGTGGGCTCCAGGAAAGTGGGCACAAGTAGTCAGGAGTTGAGCCCATCTGGGTGTACAGGTGCCTTTGGAACCATAAGCCTGGCCCCGTTGAAGTGGGTGGGTAGGATTCCCCCAGATTCTCTGTGACCCTGGTGCAGGCCCTGCCTTCAAGAAGATAGTAAGTGTTGCTCTCTGGGCAGGTGAGTGGTCAGCAGGCCAAGGAAGAGGTATCCCAGCTGGTTCGGGGGCTGGGGGCTGTGCTGGAGGAGAAGAGGGCATCGCTGCTTCAGGCCATAGAGGAATGCCAGCAGGAGCGGCTGGCCCGTCTCAGCGCCCAGCTCCAGGAGCACCGGAGCCTGCTGGATGGCTCAGGTCTGGTGGGCTACGCCCAGGAGGTCCTTAAAGAAACAGACCAGCCTTGCTTTGTACAAGCAGCCAAGCAGTTACATAACAGGTACATCGGGGCACAGCTCAGGGACACAGGTTCTCGAGGGGCAGGGGCATCATGGGTGTAGCTGATGTCCAAGGCAATGTCTCACGTACCATCCGATGGAGAGCTGGGCCCTGAGGATTTTCTCTAGGCCAAACCAATATCCAGCTTGCCTGAAGGTATAAGGAAAAGACCCAAAGCTGATGCCAGGGCTCTAAGGGCAGGCAGGCGGAATCAAAGAGGATGACTGCCCAGATGGCAGTGCCTGACCCTTGGGTACCCCTCTCCCAGGATTGCCCGAGCTACAGAGGCCCTCCAGACATTTCGGCCAGCTGCCAGCTCTTCCTTCCGCCATTGCCAGCTGGACGTGGGACGTGAGATGAAGCTGCTGACAGAGCTTAACTTCCTTCGAGGTGAGGAGATGGCCAGACCCCATGCCCACTTAGAGCCTTCCTCCCTTCTTCCCCAGCAGCGGGCCCGGGGGGCAGTGCCTACCAGGGACCTCCCAGCCTACTGCCCGGCCTGGCCAGCCGCCCCTGCCACCTAGCCCACCGGCCACCCGGTCCCACCGCGCTCAGCGCTGCTTCTCCCTCTCTTTGTTTGTAGGCTGTGGCCACCGCGGACTCTGCTCCGGAGCACCCCAGGCAAGTCAGCGGCCCGGGCCCCCTGCTCCTCCCCGCAGCCCCCACGCAGCTCAGCCACCCATTCTTTGCTTCCTTCTCTGCCCCACTTTAACCAGACTTCTGGTCTTCCCCGGGCCTAGGCCTCCCTTCGGCCTTCCTTAGGGGTTTGCCTGGTCCTTGCCCTTCTGACCTTCTGTCCTTGTACCCTTGTCCTCTACACTTTTCTGCTCTCTTCCTTAGCCTTTGTCCCCTGCCATCAAGCTTTTGCTTGCCCTCTGTGGTCCCCCACTTTCTGTCTTGCTGACTCTGTATCTCTCTTCCTCCTACTCTGTCCCCTCCTTCCTTTTCAGGGCCCTCTTGCCTGGGTTCCAGTGGCCTTTCCCTGCAGCTCCTCTTTATTCGTAGAATAAAAAGGGTCATAGAAAGAAGCATCCCCATCTAGTCTGATGCCCTCATTTGACAGAGGAGGAAACTGAGGCACAGAAAGGGGAAGTAACTCACCTAAGGCCAGTGTGGCAGATTAGGACTAGCACCCAGGCCTCCTGCCTGCCTAGCGTACACCCGCCTCTCTCCTTCTCCCTTGGGCTCTGCCTGCCCATCCCCTGCCCAGTGCCCAGACGGGTCTCTTCCCCAGGTCCCTCTCACCCACACTCACCCCCCCGGCTCCCGCTGCTTTCCCTTTTCCTGCCTGCCCTCCATGCCCAGCCAGTGGGCAGGCCCTGAATGACCCTGCTTTCCCTTCCAACAGTGCCCGAGGCTCCAGTCATCGACACCCAGCGCACCTTTGCCTACGACCAGATCTTCCTGTGCTGGCGGCTGCCTCCCCACTCACCGCCTGCCTGGCACTACACCATCGAGTTCCGGCGCACAGACGTGCCTGCCCAGCCGGGCCCCACCCGTTGGCAGCGGCGGGAGGAGGTGAGGGGCACCAGCGCCTTGCTGGAGAACCCTGACACAGGCTCGGTGTACGTACTGCGTGTCCGTGGCTGCAACAAAGCGGGCTACGGCGAGTACAGTGAAGACGTGCACCTGCACACCCCCCCAGCGCCCGGTGAGTGGGCACATGGGTGGGCACAGGGCGGCACGGAGCGGGGCAGGGTGCTCTGGGGCCCAGGCGCTAACAGCTGGGGCTGGCTGAGCACTGGCGAGACAGACAGTACGATGCAGCGGATCACGCTAACTCTGGAGCTAGCCCGCCTCGGGTCACATCTCAGCACTGCCTCTTGCCAACTGTGTGGCTTCGGGCAAGTTATTCACCCGCTCTGAACTTCAAGTTCTTCTGGAGAGGTGTTTACAATACTTACCTCGTAGGGTTGTTGTTGGAGTTAATTGAATTGATAATACATGTAAAGTCTTAGCCGAGTTTGCACCTCAAATAAAGGCTCAATAAATGAGAGTAAGGGGACTCCCTAGAAAGTGGTGCAGACCCTGGGATGCAGGTGTAACATAGGAGCATCACCCCCACAGAGGGCACAGAGAAGTATGGGTTGGACGTAAGGACCAGATGTGACCGCCAGAGTGTGGGCTGGATGGTGTAGGCAGGCGGTGGTGGGCGGGAGTCACCACAGGGAAGGGAGCAGGGGACTGTACATGGGACCAGCCACGAGAGGGGTGGAGGAAGCACTGAGTCACCTGGGCCTGGAAGGCTGGTTCCTGTGGCCACTGGTTGTCACTAACCTCTTCCTGGGGCCCCTGTCCATTTGGAACACTCCTGTCTTTTTTCCTTACCCCCCTCACTCCCGTTCCCCAGGCCCTATTCAAAGCCTCCTGCCTGTCCCATGGCAGCTTGTGCCTTGTTCTGAAGTCTCCCAGTGTCTTGTGCTAAAGCCTCACAGTCCCCAATGCCAGTGTTTGGCCCTGAAGTCCTTCCTTTTGTCTCAACCCTCCCCCACTCCAGTCCTTCACTTCTTCCTTGATGGCCGCTGGGGCAGCAGCCGAGAGAGGCTGGCCATCAGCAAGGACCAGCGAGCCGCACGGAGCGTTCCAGGGCTGCCCCTGCTCTTGGCTGCTGAGCGGCTGCTCACTGGCTGCCACCTGAGTGTGGATGTGGTCCTGGGTGACGTAGCCGTGACGCAGGGCCGAAGCTACTGGGCCTGCGCCGTCGACCCAGCCTCCTACTTGGTCAAGGTGGGCGTCGGACTGGAGAGCAAGCTTCAGGAAAGCTTCCAGGGCGCTTCAGATGTGATCAGCCCCAGGTCAGGCCACTCTGGCAGGGATGGGGTGTGGGGGCCCCGGGTGGGGGCTGGGGACAGGGTGGGGTGGCAGGGAGAGCACAGATTCGCTGGGGTGGAGCTGGGAGAAGACTGGGAGGAAGCAGCTGGGTAATGGAAGCCAGGCCAGGGGGGCTGCGGCCAGGGAACCTGTGGGATCAGTGGAGGGCTTTGAGGGTTGGGTTTTGGAGTGTGTGGCTGGAGAAAAAGATGGTAGAAGAGGGAACCACCCCCACTTCCTTCCGTTTGCCACTCAGGTCTGATATGCCATCTCTCTGAGCCACGTGTCTCTCCCCCCAACACCGCATTTCCGACACCCTTTCCCCACAAACCCTTCTCTCCCACACCTTTCCAACCCCATCTTTTCTTAACACCCTGAAATTCTTTCCTTAAACTTTCCATCTCCAAACCTCTCATTCCTGACATCTACTTAACACCCCACACATATGCTTTCCCCCTGAACGCTTAATCCCAGCATTCCACCCCCAAGACCCCATTTCTTCCCTGTGCTTTCTGTCCCCCACCCCCATCTTCCTGACATCTCTCATCTGTGACACCCATGCGCCCTCATCTGTCTCCCAACATTTCCCTTCCCCACACCCTCTCTGCTCTTCCTGTCAGCCCCGAACCTCAGTCACTAACCTGCATTCTCCCAGCAGTCTCTGCCCCTCTCCCAGCATCAGAACCCAAACCATATTTCCCTCCACCCTCCCACCTCGATAAGGCTGCATTTCTTCAGTGTGCCTCATCAGTACCTCGCCTTTCTTTTGCCCCAACACCTCTCTTGTCAGTGTGATGTCCCTTCAGTACCCTTTTCCTGCCAAACCAAACCCCCAACCCTATGGTCTGACTCCTGTCTCTTCGACATGTTTTCCCTCAACACCCCAAACCCATCATTTCAACTGACATTCCATACCTCCAACACATCAGCGCTCTGGCACGCCGCCTCCCACCCCCTTCTTCCACCCTCCAACACCTCCTACCCAATGCGCGCTCCTGCAGGTACGACCCAGACAGCGGACATGACAGCGGGGCCGAGGATGCCACAGTGGAGGCGTCGCCACCCTTTGCTTTCCTCACCATTGGCATGGGCAAGATCCTCCTGGGGTCCGGGGCCAGCTCCAACGCAGGGCTGACAGGGCGGGATGGCCCGGCAGCCGGCTGCACAGTGCCGCTGCCGCCCCGCCTGGGCATCTGCCTGGACTACGAGCAGGGCCGGGTCTCCTTCCTGGATGCTGTGTCCTTCCGCGGGCTCCTGGAGTGCCCCCTGGACTGCTCGGGGCCTGTGTGCCCTGCCTTCTGCTTCATCGGCGGTGGTGCTGTGCAGCTGCAGGAGCCGGTGGGCACTAAGCCCGAGAGGAAGGTCACCATTGGGGGCTTCGCCAAGCTGGACTGACCATCGCATGCCCTGCCTGGGCCCTGGCCCTCCAAGCTTCCTGGAGCCGGGTTATTCCTCCGGCAGCTTTTTTCCCTCAAACTCCTCCTACCGTGTGGTCCTGTCCTTCACCCCATGTCTCTGTCTTCCCAGGACCTTCTCTTGACCCAGGGACACTCCTCCGCTCACCTCTCTGGGTGTCCCCCTTTTTCTCCATCGCCTGTTAACCCAGACCGCCAACCCACCAAGTTTCTGCTCCGTGCTCTGCCCTTGGTATCTCCTCCAAGTCATGGAGAGAACCCCTTCTCCGGCCCCTGCCCTGTGCTGCTCCTCAGGCCAGCTGGGAGAGAAGCTCCCGGGACCCTGGGCATGATCTCCAGCTCTGTCCTGCCGAGCTCCCTGCCCCACTGATGCTGAACTGCAGCCTCAGAGCAGGCAGGCGCTCTGGTTGGACACTGCCTGTGCAGTTCCTGGTGAGGGAAAGGACCCTCCCCTTTGTTTACGTGGGTCCCCATGCCCTTCAGCCGCATGCCTCTGACGTTCCCTTTCTCCCTCTTGCATGCTGTACTTGTCCCGCACCCATGCCAACGTGCCAAGTCTCCTTTTGGGGCCCTGGCGGAGATTGGATGTCCGCATTGGGTTGGGCCAGGCAGGACCTCTGGTGCCCACTGCTGCCCCCTTGCAGTAGGACTGCTAGGTCTGTGCCAAGCAACAGCTGTCATTTTCACGGTTTATAAACAATAAACTGTGGTGCCAGGCATGTCTCTGCCTTCCCTGAGCCAGACCATTCCTCTCACTTTCTGTGCCGGGTGTGGCCGCCCGGAGGGACCTTGGGTCCCAGCCACGCTCAGAGCAGGGCTGCCTGGTGGGTATGGCACCTGAGGCACGGAGGTTCCCGAACCAGGTGCTCCCCAGCCTCCCGCCAGCCCACTGGCCCAGCCCTGGCCACCAGGAGGTGCACAGTCACACCCGCCCCCCACTCCATGAGGCATCTGGGCGTGGCTCCCAGGCCCCTGAGGGAACGTGTTGGAGGGGAAGGCACTGTGCCTGAGCCCAGAGGGGCGGGGAACCAGAACCACTTCCCCATTCCTGGGGCTCGGGGAGCAGACCCCAGAGCCAGTGGGCAAATGGGACGGCCCACGGCCAGGGAGGGGCCAGGCTGGGCGCCAGCCCCGGATCTAACACTTATCGTAGATGGCTGTGTTGACTCTGAGGCTGTTATCGCTGCCGAAGGACTCTCTTCACAGCCGGATAGCTCAGAATAGAACCACCTGAGGGCATGGTGCCAAGGGGAGGAAGGTGTGGCTGCCAGCCCCCAGATGGGGTGAAACCAGGGCCGAGCCACAGGCACGCAGGCCAGAGCCCAGCCACCTAGGTTTCGTTTCCTCTTTCCTCTTGTGCCGCAGGCGATGGGGGAGAGGTGACTCAAATTCTTCTGCCAGCCACTCCGGCGCCCCAATGTCATCTTTCCACGGGCCCCTGCCACTGAAATGAACCCTGCTCCTCACCTTCTTTCCTCCCAGTCTTCTCCCCCAAAAGCCCCTCCCAGAACCCCACACACACATACGCTCTGACCACCCCTCCTATCTAAGGTCACAGATGACACATCAGCAGTTGGCAGTCAGAGCAGAGTAGGCCCACAGTTTATTCAGCCATGTATACATTCCCACTCCCGTCTGGGGGCATATTCCCTGGAGCCCTGATACTGATAGGCTCCACTAGGGCTGGGTGGGTTAGGGGGCTTGACGGGGCCAGCGAAGGGGGCCACGAGTACCCACTTGAACTCCCAGCGCACAGGTTCAGAGCAGGGAGGGGGTCACTGGCAGTGAAGACCATGTGGGAGGTAACTGGCTGGAGGCTCAGGCAATGCGCCCCTACAAGTTGGCAGAAGTGGCTGCTGGGTTCATGTAAGAGAGGCTGCTGCCACCATTGCCTGCAGACACCTAGGTGTGGGGAAGAGGAATCCAGGCTGAGGGGCAGAAACTTCCCTGGGAGGAACTACCAGGCCCCCTGGATGGCAGGCACCAAAGCATGGCTCTCGAAGGGTTAATTTGGAGAGCACCTGCTGGTCACCACCACCGGCAGACAGATGACTGTAAACAGGGCCTGCCCTCCTCCTTCTATTCCCCTCTAGTCCTTCCCCGCGATTCCAGTCAGCCCCCTTCCTCTCCCCTCCTGCCTGTCTCCCGCCATTCTCTGCTCTTCTAGCCCCAGGTGTGCATGCATGCTTATCCGTGTACAACTGGGAGAAGGAAGTCCCAAAAGAGGGTCAAGAAATGGAAAGTCTCCCTCCCCCACCTGGAGTTCCAGCTCCAGGTGACCAAAGTAATTATTTACTAGGCCCTGCAGAGAAAGGCCAGGAGAGGAAAGAGACTCCTGAGAACCCCACCCAGGCTCACCTGGTTTGGTGAGACTTCTTCCCCTCCATCGGAGATCCTTTCCCCGCCCCCCACCAGCCTTTCTCAATCTACCCCCCATTCTTGGGACAACAGTGGGGGCACAGGCACTCGCTCCTTGTGAGCCCTGCTTGAAGGCCCCCCCCCGCCCCGGGGAGTGTTGCTCACCCATTTCACCTCTAGGCAACCCGGCCACGGCAGTGGCACCAGTTCAGCCGAACAGTGAATGCTGTTCTGGAAAAGTTAGTAGTGGGGACACTCCCTTTTGAGGTCACCTTTCTTCCGTGGTCTCCTCCCCAGGCCTTTCCCCTAGAACTCTTCTGACCTCTACCCCCGTTCTTGCCAGGCCCTTCACTTCTTACTTCATGTCTCCTCTCAACTCTTTCAAGTTCTCTGGGTTTTCCAAGTACCCCTTGAGAACCCCTTCCCAGCCAAAGCCTCTGTCTCTCTCCACCTGTGGGACCCATCCTCACCTCCTCATAAGGATTACGCTTGGTACTGCCAGGGGCCACGTAGCGCCCATGGGTGTGGTAGGTAGGGTACTCGCTCATAGGATGGTAGGCATCTCGGGTTGGAAAGATGTCCAGCTGCCCACAGTTCTTTCGGCGGCACTGACACACAGCCTGGGGAGATAGGAAGTTATAGGGGGCCATGGAGTCCCTCCTAGCCGGGGGGCTGTGGTTGGGGCTGAAGACTGAGCACTTACCAGGGCAACGAGATAGACGATGGCCAGCGCGACCAGTACACACACAAGCACCAGCAGGGCTATGCCCCAGCCAGGCACCCCCGGCCCAAATCCAGCAGAGGAAGGGAATGACACATCACCAACTAAAAGGAAAAGCAGTGATCAGGGCAGTCTCCCAAAGGAGATGGCCCTTCCCCTCTAGCACCCGGGGGGGAAAGCAGGAATCCAGACGCTTCAGAGAGAGAGGCCCTTGGAAGTGTGGTGCTGACCCAAAGGAAGAGAAAAGCCTCACCACTAATTCCTGAGATGTTCAGGTTGTACTTGGCTGCTTTGTACAGTTCACGAACGAACCGTGCCTTTACATCATTGCCACTGGTGGTCCCATCTCGGAAGGCCAGAATCGATTCCACCACCACAGATCCTGGCCTGCTCCCAGGAAAATGGGCAATTCAGCTGCAGATCCCAGCTTCTGGGCACTCGCCCCCAGCCACAAGTGTGCCAGTCCCTCCCCACAGCCACGACCACATCTACCCACTCAGACAGAGTCCACGCCCAGGACTGTACCTGAAATTCACATTAGAGGAGCCCAGAAAATTGTCGAGTGCATAAATCTGCAAAAACTGAGGTGAGAGGGAAAGCACTAAGAATCGGTGCAGGTTTGAGCAGTTCTGAAGGCCGCTGCATGGGAGCACGTGGCAGTAGGGCAGCTACTCACCAACTCAGTGATGTCTCCCTGCAGCTTCTGGTAGTAGTTAGTTCTGGGGTCCTCCAGGGAAGAGTTAAATGGGAGGTTCGAAATACGGAAGGACAGGAGGAAGAAGGAAATCTTATAACTGGGGGGGGTGAGGGGCACTGTGCTACCATTAGTGCTGCTGACAGTGGTCCTGGTTCTGTGGCTGGCAAGGGTGGTATCAGAGTGGTGGCTGGTAACTGAGGATGGTGTGCTGTTGCCAGCTGGCATGGTGGTAGCCTTGGCAGAGGTGCCCTTGTGTGATGGAATGGCAGCTGAGTTTGAGGCAGGGCCAGTGGCCAGGGATGAGGTGGCACCATAGGGTGGAGAGGTGGCTGGGCTTGAGGCAGAACTTGTGACCGGGGATGAGGCACCATGGAGTGGAGAGGTGGCCTGGCTTGAGGCAGGGCTGGTGGCTGGAGAAGGGGTGGCGCGGAGGTCTGGAGCGGTGGCTGAGCTTGAGGCAGAACTTGTGACCGGGGATGAGGAGGCACCATGGACTGGAGGGGTGGCCGGGCTGGAGGCAGGGCCGGTGGCCGGGGAAGGGGTGGCACCGGGGTCTGCAGCGGTGGCCGGGCTGGAGGCCGGGGAAGGGGTGGCACCGGGGTCTGCAGCGGTGGCCGGGCTGGAGGCAGGGCTGGTGGCCGGGGAAGGGGTGGCACCGGGGTCTGCAGCGGTGGCCGGGCTGGAGGCAGGGCTGGTGGCCGGGGAAGGGGTGGCACCGGGGTCTGCAGCGGTGGCCGGGCTGGTGGCCGGGGAAGGGGTGGCACCGGGGTCTGCAGCGGTGGCCGGGCTGGTGGCCGGGGAAGGGGTGGCACCGGGGTCTGCAGCGGTGGCCGGGCTGGTGGCCGGGGAAGGGGTGGCACCGGGGTCTGCAGCGGTGGCCGGGCTGGTGGCCGGGGAAGGGGTGGCACCGGGGTCTGCAGCGGTGGCCGGGCTGGTGGCCGGGGAAGGGGTGGCACCGGGGTCTGCAGCGGTGGCCGGGCTGGTGGCCGGGGAAGGGGTGGCACCGGGGTCTGCAGCGGTGGCCGGGCTGGTGGCCGGGGAAGGGGTGGCACCGGGGTCTGCAGCGGTGGCCGGGCTGGTGGCCGGGGAAGGGGTGGCACCGGGGTCTGCAGCGGTGGCCGGGCTGGTGGCCGGGGAAGGGGTGGCACCGGGGTCTGTAGCGGTGGCCGGGCTGGAGGCAGGGCTGGTGGCCGGGGAAGGGGTGGCACCGGGGTCTGCAGCGGTGGCAGGGCTGGTGGCCGGGGAATGGGTGGCACCGGGGTCTGCAGCGGTGGCAGGGCTGGTGGCCGGGGAAGGGGTGGCACCGGGGTCTGTAGCGGTGGCCGGGCTGGAGGCAGGGCTGGTGGCCGGGGAAGGGGTGGCACCGGGGTCTGTAGCGGTGGCCGGGCTGGAGGCAGGGCTGGTGGCCGGGGAAGGGGTGGCACCGGGGTCTGCAGCGGTGGCAGGGGAAGGGGTGGCACCGGGGTCTGTAGCGGTGGCCGGGCTGGAGGCAGGGCTGGTGGCCGGGGAAGGGGTGGCACCGGGGTCTGTAGCGGTGGCCGGGCTGGAGGCAGGGCTGGTGGCCGGGGAAGGGGTGGCACCGGGGTCTGCAGCGGTGGCAGGGCTGGTGGCCGGGGAAGGGGTGGCACCGGGGTCTGTAGCGGTGGCAGGGCTGGAGGCAGGGCTGGTGGCCAGGGAAGATGTGGAATTGGAACTGTGGACTGTAAGAAGTTGAGGGTTGAGTGTGGGGATAAATCAGAACAAGGAGAAAATACGTCCTCCAGCATTTGGAGAAGTAAATGCCAGGAGGATTTGGGGAACAAACCCCTGAGTCAGCCCTTCTCCTTCCCAGCTGGCAGCCTCCCTCTCTTCCCACAACCCTCACCTCCTGACCGGCCGGCCATTGTCCACTCCTAAGATTGACCTCTTCTGCCACCCACCCCCACCCCAGACTTCTCTTCAGGAAACGTGTGTGACCTGACACCCACACTCCCGAGGTGGGGGGTTGTCTCTTCTTAGCCTATCCTTAGCCTTTCTCCTTTATTCTGGCACAGACTAGGCCACCCGTCTGTAACTGCTGCCTCATGGGGTGCCATCTGCTAGGAAACAAAACCCACAGAAAGGCTGTGCAGAGCAGCCCCCGCCCCAGCTTGCACCCCTCACCTTGGAGCACCGGGAAGAGCAGCAGCACCAGGAAGAAAGTGGCCTGGATGCCTGGAGTCATGGTGGTGCTGGGCCTGGGGGAGGGGGCAGGGCGAACTCGGGCGGGTACTGCGTGTGAGGTGGAACGGCACAGGCACCTGCTGCTTTATACTGGTCCTTGGGCTCAGCCAGAGCAGGTGACAGGTGACAAAATCCCGCCCCTTCCCCCACTCCCTACCTCCTATCTTTTCCTCCTCCTCCCCAACCATTCCTGTCCCCTCGGGTAGGGCACATGGGCTTGAATCACTCAACCCTCTGACAACCTGTTTGTTCTCCAGTTGGCCTCCCCCTTTCACCAGCCACTCCTTGGCTCCAGAAGGCGGTGTGTATAGAGAAAAGTGGGGGAGTCTGGGACCTGGGTCCCCAAGGCTTTAGTTTTAGCCTCAGGGCTATGGCGAAGGTGAGAAAAGGAATAGAGAAAGTGGGTAAGTTAGGGCTGGGAAGTTCATATCAGTCCCCCACTACACTGTGCCCTGGGCCCCTTGAAGCCCCACTGTGGGGGCTGAGAAGAAATGAGAAGGTGTGCTCTGACTGGCATGGTTCAATGGGATGGGCACTGTCCCACAAGGGGAAAGGTCTCAGGTTGGATTCCTGATCAGGGCACGCACCAGGTTCCCAGATAGGGAAGTGTGAGAAGCAACCCATCAATGTTTCTCTCCCAGGTTGATGTTTCTCTCCCTCTTTCTCCCTCCTTTCTCCTCTTTCTAAAAATAAATAAAATATTTAAAAAGAAAAGTAAATGGGAAGGCATGATAAGGAGTAGACTAGGTGCTAGTTTTGGACCCCCACCCCCTACCACTTCCTGGAATAGCCCCACCTTGCTAACCCCTCCCTGTCCTGTTCTGCACGTAGTTCTACCCTGAAACCCATAGTCTCCCCTCCCCGCCACCCCCCCCGCCCCGCGCCGGACTTTCTAGTAGCCTAAGTTACTTCCTTGATATCTTCTGAGAACGGAGCAGGAGAAAAAAATTCCACTTAAAGGATGAGACCTGGGTTGCCGAACCCTAGTGTCTTTCCTTCCCAGTCCACCTGGCAATGACAGGCCGCCCGCCGGGCTGGCCAGGCTCTCCTGCCCTCTAGTGGTCACCGGGAGCCTCATGGCGCCTATCCGGGCTGGTTGGGAGGCTGCTGCCGCGTGGAGAGAGGAGTGTGGAAGGCACTGCCTAAGTAGCGACTGAGAGAGGCTAGGGAGGGCAGCAACCCCAGCGAGGTGGATCAGTGACTTGGATAGAGGAGGGGAGGAACGCACCGTGCCATCGATGGAGAGGCTGGGAACTTATGGAGGGGACTCTGGGGTGCGTGGGGTGGTGTCTGGAGGAAATGGCGCTCGGTGGGTGGGGTCCTGAGGTATGTGGAAGTGTCGGCGAAGTACGTAGCAGAGCACAGAGGAATGTGGGAGGTGGTGGGACAGGTTACGTATCAGGAGTGAGAGAGTTAGTCGGGCGACAGAATGGTACTGGGGAGCGCTGAACTATCTTTCGGAGAGCATAGTGGTATTTGGGGCAGGTCGGCACGGTAGGGGTGGGGGCAAAACTATGTGAAGGTGCGTAATTTAAAAAATGTTTATTGTATTCTCATTTAAGAGAGAGGGGAAGAGAGAGAAACGTGTGTGAGGAAGACCAGCCAGCCACCTCCTCGCGCCCCACCTGGGGATAATAGAGCTAGCAACCTGGGAGTGTGCCCTCACTGGGAATCAAACTGGCGACCCTTCGGTTACCGGACAACGTTCCAATCAACGGAGCCATGCCAGCCGGGACGTGGGTCTGAAATGTTGGAGAACTGAGAGATATTTTGAGGGGCATAAATATTTCGGACCACAGAAGTATATGGGCTCACAGCAGCACGTGGAGCTTAGGGTATCGGGCCCCATCCAGAGGTCCTGGGTTGCAGTCTCGGCCGACAGAAGCAGTTACGTCCGCTTTAAGAAAACAATTCCTAACCCTGACAAATACAGATTGAAAACTGAACTTTAAAAAACACTTCGGTGCGGCGGAAAGCCCCGGTCACAGCTCCGCGGCGTGCGGCTCCACCTTGTTGGTGCGGCTTTGTGTGGCAGCCCTGCCGGCGCCGGGCAGGGGGCGTGACGTCAGCTCGCTTTCCGAAGAGGCGGGGAAGCCCTGGACCCGCCAGCTACCGAACACTTGAGTAACTAGATGGGCGGTTTCAAAACTTCAACCCCCGCTGTTGCCAGGCAACAACCTTTTCGTTCAGTTGCTAGGATATGCATTACCATGGCGACGGCTCCGCACCAAGCAGTGGGAGTATTTAAAGAGCAAGCGCGCAGCTCCGGGCGTCAGAAAGTGGCCTTCCGGGATAGGGATGTTGCCTCTTCTGCTTTTTCCCCTCTTCCATACCATCCCCTTGACCCTCCACGCGCCAAGTCATTCTAGCCTCCCAGGTGAACTCAACTCCCCAGCGCACCCCCGTCTTTGGGCTATCTTGCTTCAAGCGGTGGGGAGCGGGATCCCGGGCCCCGGGCGGGCGGGAGGGACGGGACGCGGTGCAGTGTTGTTCTTTTCCCCGCCAATATTGCACTCGTCCCGGCCTCCGGCCCCCCCGGCCCCCCGGCGCCCCCAGTCACCACGAGCGGGGCAGCCCCAGCTGTCCTGACTTTCGATCCCGGCAGATTTAAGATAGACTGGAGTGTCGCCGCTGCCATCGTGAGTAAGTGGAACTAGGAGGACTTTAACCACCCTCCGACCAGCCCCCTCATCCTTCACCTAACCTCCATCCTTCACCTAACCCTCATCCAGCACTTTCCTGTGCCCCAAACTCTGCCAAACTTCCTCTAGATCTCTAACTTCCAACCTACCAGCCCTCTCTCTCTTATGCCTCTCAGGTCCCTTCCTGCTCCCACACTACCCCCAGAAAGTCCCTAAAATAAACAACTGCACTAGCTTAGAAAACAACTGGAACTTTATGGCAAGGTGCTGTTATCTTTCCTGGGGTTGGCGCCTGAGAAATACCCCTTGAAAACTTCCCATCTCCTCAACAGTCACCACCCTCTGGGGCTGACCTCCTGATTGGCATCAGGAGAGGGTATGTGTTTGGCTGAGGGGCTGTAGATTAGACCAGGGTAGGGGAGCCTCCAGGATAGACCCCCAAGGTCAGAGGGTCTAAAGTCAGGAGTTTGAATCTGGCAGCCATTTCTTCACACTCTTCCTTGGAGCAGCTGCCTCCTGAATGGCTCGAAGTCCTCAGGAACTGTGTCTGAGGAAGGAGAAGGGACTAAAGTAAAAGGTGTGGCTCTTCCCTGAGGGTGTGAGAGGTCAGGCTGGTATGGGTGGGTTGAGAGCCTCACCATTGCATCGGTACTGGAGATTGGACCAAATGATGTTTTCTTGGGAGAAGCAGAATACACCAAGACGCCCCCCACGCATGGATGTGTCAATGATCACCCCAGAATCCGCCACTAGCTGAGGACCCTCATAGAGCTTCACTCTGTCCAGGATAGGGTTTCCATTGGTGTTAGGGTACCGATGGGAACTGTGCCACTATGCTGGGGCCCTGGTCCTCCCCAACCCCCCTCAGCTCACCAGGCCTGAGAGAAGGAAAGAAGGAAAGGGGATGGAAGGGGGTGCTTTTCTCAGGCCTGGGGCCCCAGGCTCTTTGTCCAGCCCCCTTTGCATCTCAAAGCACCACAAAGCACCAGCCGCATTCCAGGCGAGGATTGGGTTGCCATGACGATGAGCACAATGGACTGGGGGTGAAGTCACCCGCTTCCCAGGCTTTAGTCCACCACCCCTTATATTCTGCCCTGGCGCCCCACAGCCCAGGCACCTTAAAGAGGAACCAGTAGCCCAAGTGCCTGGATTCTGGAATCTTGGCCATTTCCCTTCCGTTCCCTGTCATCCCCACCAGCTAGGGAATGCAAAGTTGTGGACAAAGTGCCGAACCAAGGCCTCAGCTCAGCTGCAGAGAGCTGTGTAGTCTAGGCTTTGGTTTGCATGGCAGTAAATAATGGCCCCTTCCAGGTCAGATGCCTTGAGGAGGCAGGTTCTGGGCTATAGCAGTGAAAGGCCTGAGCTTTGGAGGCTCCCAAGGGTGCCCTTATTTTACAGAGGGGAAAAATGGACCACAGAAAAGGAAATGCCTGCCCAACAGTGCCTATCTGTCCTCCTTGTCTGAGGTGAGAGGGGATGGAGAGAAGTGGTCCCAGTCCAGGCCCATGGCACCAAAGCACCAAGCAGAGGAGTCTCTGGTGAGTCCCAGCTACAGGGGAAGGAAAGGCTGGGCCTAGAACAGAATCCCTCAGGAGGGCTCGGCCCCTCCCCTCACCGAATATAGCCAACTTGAGGCCGGTGCAGCAGCTGCCAGCGGTAGGAGGTCTTGTCACGCCAGCCCACATTCCGTGGGTCAGTCCACAGCAGTCGTACCTGATCAGGGGTATGGCCAGTATGCCACAGGGCATTCCGGAGGTGCTCGCCTGGGCCAGACACTGATGTCACTGCCTGGGGGGCGTTGGCAAAAACAGTGGGTCAGCCACAGGTTGGTAAGTACAGGTAGGAAAGGAAGTCAAGGTGGTCAGGAGAATGTTCTGGAGCCCCAGGGAGCCAACCCCTAGGCCCACTGTCTGAGTAAGAGGGCTCCCACTCAGGTAGGGGGAGAAGTTTTGGGAAAGGGTCTGGACTGGGGAATCTGGACAGCTGCAGGACCTTGAGCTGCAGCCCAGGCTGGGCAACAGCCCGGAAAGGCGTGGCCTGCCAGTAGGTCTGCTCGGTCTGCTTCCACATGACCACGTAGAAGCGGCCACTGTCCTGGTAGCTGAAGAGGAAGCCTGCGTAGTCATCATCGGTCACTGTGTTCACATGGAAGGTGCCTTCAAAGTCCACACCATTGAAGGCTGTGTATCCTAGGGGAAGACGGGTGTATGGGATCAAGGTCTGGGGCAGCAAAGCTACTTGTGGCCCATTGTGCAGTGGGAGTGGGAAGGGATGCCTGCAGTATGTGTGGCCAGCTTGCCCCCCAAACTCTGCCCCTATCTGATTCCTGTTGGGAAATTACTGAATAGGGTATCCCCTACATACCAACTGCCAGGCCTGGGTCACTGTTCATGGTCTGAACGATTTCCATGCCCTGGTGATGGGCAATAAAGAAGAAAGACCTGATCCAGGTGCACTACCCACCTCGGCCCTGCCTGGGAGTCTGGTCTGACAGTACCCACCCAGCCCAGTGCCCTAGTACCTGGTTGAGCACGACCCAGTTTGGGTCAATCTGAGCATCCCCCTCAGGGTCCAGGACGACGGTCTGATAGGCCCGAAAATCCGTGAGGGTTACCTCTGCACTTTCAGGACACACATCCAGGGGGTCGACCACTGCATCATTGTCAAAGTCATCCTCACACACATCACCAATGCCATTGCCTGGGAACAGTGAGGCTAGGCACTCAGAAAGGCCACTGCCACTAGCCAACATCACCACTTCTTGGGCCTTGCATTCCTGACCTCTCTCCCCACCGTGCCCTTTCTAACTCCCCGGCAAGGACTGCCTCCTCTCTGTGAGCAAAGCCCACACCAGACCAACCTGCTGTGGGACCCCAGTCTTACCATCTGAGTCCTTCTGATTGGGATTGGGTACCAGGCGACAGTTATCAGGACCAGGAGGCACGTAATCTGGGACACCATCATTGTCATCGTCCCCATCACACTCATCTCCAAGTCCATCATTGTCCGAGTCCAGCTGGGAACTATTGGGCAGCTGTGGGCAGTTGTCCTTGGTGTCCTGATGTCCATCTCCATCACTGCCCATGAGAACAGGCACCGAATAAAGGCTCTAAAGGTACCACATCCTTCCCTTGTCTCCTGGTTAGGAGTCTCTGAGGTACACCCTCCATTCAACCAGACCCCTTGCAGTCAGCCAGATGAGTTGAAGGTCCAGCAGTAGAAATGGAGGGTAGACTACAGGAGTAACTTCCTGCTCAACAGTGGTGAAGAATTAAGGCTAAACCATAGAGAGAATTGACAATATACTAGAGGAAGGTAAAGCATCCCTTGTAAGACCTTCTATCTGTTGGCCAAGACCCTACCTGTCTTCATTGGTGTCACAGACATCCCCCACCAGGTCACTGTCTGCATCTGTCTGAGAAAGAGGGGCCTGTTCTCACCATCTCCTCTTGATAACTGAAGAGGGTGGGTGACCTGATCACTTTCTGTTACCCATCAGTCCCCCCACTCCTTCCCTGCCCTCTCCATTCCCATGTACCTGTGTAGGATTACTCATTTCAGGGCAGCTGTCACAGGCATCTCCCACCCCATCCTCGTCCCTATCTGTCTGTAGGGGGTTGGGGACTTTAGGGCAATTGTCCAGTCCATTGGGGATGCCTAGAAGACATGGGGATAGCAAAAGGTTGTCACACTCTTCCAGGCTGGTGAAAGCCCTGAGCTGTGTCTCCCATCCAGAGGATAGCTGTTCAGGAAATCTGCCTGTACCAGGTCTCGCCCTTTTGCCTGCCCTCTCCCTGCCTAACCCTGCACGCTACCGCGCATTCCCACTGCCACCTGCTACAGGCAATCTCTCATCCAGGCTGACTTCCACAGGAACACCCTCCCCAGTCCTCAGACCTCCTCGCCTCCTTGCTCCATTCCCACTGTATCCAAATTCTGAGGGGTCTCCCACCCCCACAGCCCAAGTCTGCACCATCCCCATCCACGTCGTTGTCACAGGCATCCCCTTCCCCATTGCCGTCTGTGTCCTTCTGGTCGTTGTTGGGAACGTTGGGACAGTTGTCACAGGCATCACCAAATGAATCTGTGTCTGAGTTTTGCTGGTCTTTGTTGGGGAACAGCCGGCAATTGTCCTAGGGTGGGAGGGAAAGGGTCAGGCCTCCCCAGCACCACTCGCCACCTAGCATCCACCTTGTCTTTGTACCTGTGTCTACAATCACCAATCCTGTGGTGGTCCACCTGCTTGGCACAGTCCCACCCACCCAACTCCAGGTAGTCCACCTTGTCCTGGGCACCATGCTTATGCCTCCCTAATTTGTGGTACTGGAGCATTCCTGCAGAGTTGCCAGGGGCTGGGGGCAAGGGGAGCAGGGTTATGGGGCCAGGCAACAGAGATGGGGAGGAAAGCACAGGCGCGGGGAGGATCAGAATGTCTGGGGAGCACCTCGACATTCTTGATCCCATCCCCATCAGCATCATCATCGCACTGGTCCCCCACGCCGTCATTGTCAGCATCTTCCTGCCCAGAGTTAGGTGTCAAAAGGCAGTTGTCCTAAAGGTCCGGGGAGGAGATGGATGGGTGAGTTCTGGCTCGCCCCGGTCTGGGGCGGCCCTGCTCACACCTGCCTGCAGCCCATACCTGCTTGCAGTGCTTGTTGTTGTCCATGCAGGGCAGCGCCTGGTCCGGGTAGCCATCGATGTCTGTGTCAGGCCCGCACACGTTCCCGTTCCCGGCCCAGCCCACATTACACTGGGGCAGCACACGGGGTGAGAGTCAGCGGTCTGGGCTGGCTCCCCAGCATCCCACCCTCTTCCCTGCTTCAAGTTCTGTTCTCACCACCCAGTTCCTGAGCCCTTTCCTGTGAAGGCCCTCATTCCAAACCCTAAACACGTTCACTAGCCCTACCCACTTTCCCAGATTCTCCCTTTTCCTTGCAAGCCCCAGGCCCAGCTCACCGAGCAGGATACTGCGCCATTGCGTTCAAAGAGACAGTGCGCGTGGACATGGCAGGGGCTGTGGGCTGGGCTATGGCAGGTCCGGGCTGGGAGGCAGCCCTGGCTTTGGTTGCCCAGGAAGCCCAGGCGACAGGGACCACACTTGAAAGAGCCCTAAGAGTAAGGAAGCACTGTCTCAGGAAGGAGGGTCAGCCTACCAGGCACCCTGGAGCAGCACCTGAGGGTTAGAGGGTGGGCACTCAGCTACATGCAGGGTTTGTCTGTTATCTCCTTCAGGGTAACTTGCTAAAGGTCACAGCTAGTGAGAGGCAAAATCAGAATTCCAAACAAGGTCTCTGTGGAACATCTACTACGTGTAGTGCCCTGGGGAGGGAGGAGGGGAAGCAGGACGTCTGAAGAGGGTGTTGCATACTCCCACCACCCCAGACACACTCCAGGTATTCCGCTCACCACCGTATTGGTGCAGATAGAGTTTGGGTCACAGCCACCGTTGTTCCCGTCGTTACATTCATCAACGTCGGTGCAAACCTGAAGGGGCAGACTTCAGGTAGAACCAGACCTGTGGTGGGTCTCCTCACATACAGGAGAGGGCGTTGGTGTGCCCTTATCTGCGAACGTTGACAAGAAGCCCAGCCCCCAAACCAACACACAGCTAGCAGATGAGCCTCATCCCATTTATCCCACAGGCCCCATGGCCCACCCAGAAGCCCCTGCAAGGCCACACTCTCTTATCTACACACTCCACCCAACCTGACCTGTTTGCTGGCTCGGGCATAGTCAATGCCCACACCGGACACCCGTGTGCCCTTGTAGCCTTGAGGACAGGCCTCACAGTGAAAGCCAGGCATGGTGTTGATACAGCTTGAGCCCGGGAAACAAGGGTCAGCATGCGCACACTGGAGACCAGACAAGAAGGAAGATGTCAGGCCCCAGCCTGTGATCCTAGGACCACGGCTCCTGGTGTCCCATCTGCAGTCCTTCCCACCCAACATCACTGTGCTCTGAGCCCCACCCCCAGCCTCCCTCTGGGTTCCCTCCTAACCCGCCATCTCAAATTGCCCCTGCCACTCCGCCAACACCTTCCCTGTGTGGCCCTTCAGTCTCTGCCTCAGATCTTCTGCCTCCCTCCCTTCTCACACTTTTCTGGTCTCCAGCCTCTCCTAAACCCCAGGCTCCTCTGCTTCAGATGAACATTCACCCCACTTTCTTGGGCCTCTGCTAACTCCCTCCCCGCAACTTGCTGTGTCCTTTCAGATTGTGCCCGCCCCACCTCGTTGATGTCAGTGCAGTGGGTGCCGTTGCCCTGCAGGCCGGGGGGGCAGGGCCCGCAGCGGTAGCCAGGGTACTCATACACTTCCATGCAGTCCACGCCTCGGAAGCAGGGGTTGGGACTGCAGTGGGAACGCTGCTCATGGAAGCCTGGGGAGAGGGCACAGCAGAGCCACCAAGAGGTCACCATTCATATTACCGGAATTGGAAGCCCAAACCGTGGGGTAAGAAGCACAGTGATACCACCTGGAGCCCTCCCCTACTCTCCCACTCACCGCACACCTGACACTCCATGATGGTGTTTCGGATCAGAGACATTTCCTTCACCTGGTAGACATAAGGATGGGGAGGAGCCAGTTCTTAGCATCTGCCACCTTGCCCCCGAGTCCGCTACCCTTTGAAGGCCCACTCCAACCTGGTCTCGAATGTCATCCCGCAGCTCCACCAGGATCTGGTTGAAGAGGGTGAGTTGGGTGACCAGCGCCTTGGTTTGCTCCCCTGTCAGGGCCCAGGGTGCAGAGAGTCTCAGAACTGGGACACCAGCCCTGGTCCCTCTTTGGATAATAAGCTAGCTCCTGCCACTAGTGCACACCCCCCCACCACCTTTAAACTCCAACCTATTGCTGGCTGAAGAGGACTTAGTCTCAGGCAGCTGCCAAAGCCTGGGACCTCCTCCCCACCCTCATGCCCCTTCCTCCTCACTGTAGCCCACTCACCTAGGATGGAGTGGAGTGCACTGGTCACTAGAGAGAAGAAAACACAATCAGAGGGTGGAGATGTGAAGAGGGGCCTGTCTTGTGAAGAGGAAGAAGGAAAGGGACAGGAAGAAAGGACTGGAATAAAGATGGGGTGTTGGATGGTAGGTCAGAGGTGACAGGCAAGCAGCCTGAGCTCTTTCCACAGGGTGAGGGACCCTCTAAGGGAGCTGCCTCAGATGGTCAAAACCCAAATCCCTCCAATTCCCAGGCATGGTATTGGGAGAAGGGATCCCAGGAAGGCGACCCAAAGCAGGGCCAGGACCACAATATATTCCATTTCCTCCCTCCCAAGCTTCTACCTCAACAGCACTTTCTTTGAAATATCTGGGAGAAGCGGTTGTTTTATTTAGGTAAGAGCCTCTGAACATCTGTGTCAGAAAGACCAGGCGATGGACAATGCTCAGAGAAACTGCTATTAGGTGACTGCCACCAACGGAGCTGAAAAAAGAGACCCGAGACCCTGATCTCAGGCAAAACCAAGGCCAAGCCGTTAACGTCTTCACCACGCTGAGCTCTTCAGAGTTCCAGTCTCGTCTTGTGTAGTTTTGTGTTTCTGGCCATCCTGGTAGGCAGGATGGCCTGAACAGGGAGATTTTTTGACCCACACCTTTTGGGATGGCTTTATTGTTTGGAGATCAGAATCAGAGGTGAAGGAGATTTGGGGTAAAAAGGGTCAGAGCCCCAGGAATAGGTGAACCAAAGTAATGAGTGTTGTGGGGGAGGTCAAGAAGATGTGAATCACCAAAGACCACAGGACATGGTCTGGGCTCTGGGGTTTTAGCTAACAGAAGTCCCCGAGTTACCTGCACTGTGGATGGACTCATCCCCCTGGAACGGACACTCACTCAGGGCTCCAACCCGGGCCATGGACCCGCCGAGAATCATTTTCATAGATTCCACGAAGCCCTGGGGGCACAGGAGTAGAATAATAGGGTGGAAGGACCTACCAACTCCTCCCACTGGTGCAAACTCTGTTTCCATGGAAACTCACCTGCATCCTCAGATAAGCCTTCTGTCCAGTCCTAATCTCCAGTCCATCGACCTCCGCCGGAGGGATTGGGGCCAGTGCCGGGAGACCAGCATGTTGATCACCCAGTTTGCAGTCCACATAGAGCTGCAGGCCAGGGCTGGGGTGGGATGGGCCTCGGAGTCGCAGGAGTGCTGTGTGTGTGCGCCCATCGGCCAGGCCTGCTTGCTGTAGGTTCACTGCGTGGACTTTGCCATCCTCCCGCTGGTACCGCACCAGCACTGCCCAGGAGGGGAGGTCAGTATGGGCACCATCCCCCATCCCCTGTCTCCCAGTTGAGCCTTGGATCAGCTCTTCTGGATGCCACATCTCTAGGGCTATTATCCTGTACTCAGCTATGTACCTCTCAACACCTTGTCCAAGGACAATAGGTACACAATGTATGTTCTTTTAAATTGGTTCAAAGACTAGGACTTTCTTAGTCTTCAGTGGCATCAGATCACTCAATCACCTGCAAGGTGGCAGCTGGTTCTGTACCTACTGAACTGTCCCACGGATGTGAGGGACCTCTCTATACTCCCGCTGGGGCACAATGTCATGCCTTCCCCCTCCCCCAGGGCATTTCCAAGGACAACATCCCATCCCTACAAATACCAGGCTTCACCCTATTGTTTTGTTGCCTGTCCTTCTGAGACACCTCCTAAGCACCCCATACCAGGTGGCCCCTGGTGCTGGGGCACAGCCTGATAGGTCCATGGTCCCCAGTGGCACCCAAGGAAAGTTAAGAGGGATGTGGGAGTGGGGATAAGGAAGACTGCTCAAGAGGATAACCCCTGCAGGAAAGGAGATGCCCACCAGTCACCTTTGTTGATCTTGCCCACAACAGAGGCCTCCAGCCAGCGTGTGTTGTCTTGACGAGAGTAAAGGCCAAAGAGGACACCGCCCTGCTTAGGAGGCAGGCGGAAGGTGGACAAGAGGTAGATGTCCCCAGCAGTGAGCAGGGCTGTCCGTATCTTCTCTGCCACGGCTACCATCTGCCGGGACTCACCCACAGTCAGCAGGTCAATCACTGGCCAGGCAGGGATTATCAAGGTTAGAGAAAGGGATTAGATGCTAAAGCCTGTCCACTTCCCTGAGCCCTCAGGGGGGAGGGGGACATCCTTCATCACTCCCTCCACACCCACTACCAGACAGTGTTAGTCACCTCAAAATTCAACCCTTGTTGCTATTAGAGGACAAGGTATTATGCCTTCCTTTCCCTCAATGCTGCCTTCTGCCATCCTCTTGGCAATCTTCAGGCCTGAGGCTCATTTGGAAACGCAGAAACAGTGCCCCACACACTTGAGATGTTCCCACCAGGTGGCGCAAAGGAGTCACTGCTGATTCCAGGCAGCAATAGCACCTGGTGCCCACAGCACAGAAATTGGAAGGCGGTTTCTCTTTACACTGCTGGCTTTGACTCATTCTACATCTTAAAGCCCCTCCTCCCATCCTGGGGGCTCAGCACACTCACTCTGGATGAGAACAGCTGCCCACTGAGGGCTCTGACCCTCTCACTGTCTGGCTCCCTCCCTCCAAAATGTAGGACCCAGCTCCTCTGCCTCCTGTGTCCTGGCCAATCTGTGGTTTCCCTTTCAGCCAGTAAAGAATCTGTGCCTGTGTCATCTGCTCCAGCTACCTCTCCCACACCCATAGGCCCATCCCACCACCAGACCTCCCAGAGAGCCCAGACCTCTGGGTCCCAACCCCCACCCTGTCCTTGGGCAGCCCGCAGCCCAGGGGACGAAGAAGCTGAGGGGACCACGCAGTGCACCCACCTAACATGCTGCTCTCCTAGACTCCGGGGTGCTTGGGGATGCTCAGACACTGACCCAGCCAGGCAACCCTAGCACCCAGCTCCTGAGTCCTCTGCCCTGATCTCATGCTAGCTCTGGCCAGTTCCCACTCACCTATGACCCTCTGGTGTTCACTCCTTCCCATGGGGCCATAATGCACCATTTCTTCGCTCTGGCTCAATTTCAGGACTCTTCCCTTTCCCTTGCCCACATGTTCTCTGCTATTAGGCTGGGGGCAAATGGGGAGGAGACAGAGGGGTAGAAAAGGCTGGAGACAGGCTTACCCTGCAGGTCCTGACCGGCAGATGCAAAACTGCAGAGGAGGAGAAGAGCCAGGGCTCCCCGAAGTTCCTGTGTCTCCATACTGCTCAGCCGGCTCACTAACCCTGGCAGGCAGGCGGCTGGGAGGGGAAAAGGCTAGGCGGAGAGAGCAGGAGCAGGGGGGAGGAGGGGGCGGGGGCGGAGGGACTGGAAGGGGGAGTTGAAGCGGGGGCAGCAGGCGGGTGAGGGGGGGCTGAAACAAAGAACTGCCAATCACCCTGCAGGCATCCCCAGCTCCAGGAACCAAGGGTGCTGGGGAAGAGCTTGGAGGCCTCCATGTCTTCTGCCTCTCCCCAGTGGTCCTCTCATCCTGCTGTCTCCCTCTCTCCTGACACCTCATTGTTGGGGACCACTACCAAATGCTGTTTTCTGGAAGTCATAGTTGGGGGAAGCAGAAACCTCTGGCAGGCAAGTACCTGACAGTGGGCATTATTCCACAGCTGGCATGATAAGAAGCCAAGGAGTGGTGGAAATGAGATTGCTCTGGTGCCCAGAGGATGCCCACAGGGCGTGAAGTGTGCTGCTCTGACATGGCAAGTACTCTTTATTAGGGTAAGGGTCCCCTGACATGTACCTGTGCCTCCATTTTCCCTCATTCCTAGGAAAACCTGGAAGGGTCCAATGGGAACTGGAGGGAAAGTCTAAAACAATGGTGAGTGAGGTCGGAGTGAAGAAATCAGGTAAAAAGAAAGGGACACCAGAGACAGGAGTGGACCAGGGAAAGGGGGCTAGACTGAGAACAACGCGGGGTACTGGCTGACAGTCCATGACCCCGACGAAGCTGAGGGGAGCCTCAGTTCCGTTACCAAGGCAACAGCTCGCGAGTCCCCCACCTCCCCTCCCCCCACTCAAGCCCTAGCCCGGTCTTGCTCCGGCGGCCGCCACCGCCCCTGTTTTGTTTCCACGGCGACAGGCGGCGCGGGGCCTGCTCCAAGCATAACGCGCTGTGGAAAACATGCGCCTCGGGGGATCCCCCCCGCATCCCCGGCTCAGGGCCAAGGCCTGAAGGGCCCTAGGGCAGTCCAGGCCACGTGCAGATTTGCGAGACACCCCCAGGGCCAGCCCAGGCACACAAGAACCCCTTCTCTCAGGCCTGCCACTTTTTCGGGGGTTTGGTGATCCCCTCTCCTCCCAGGAGTCTCGACCGGCTGAGACGTCTTGACAGTGCGAGGCGCCCCACGTCGAGAGCCCCTCCCCCCTTCGGGAGCTGTCTCTGAATAAGGCGGTGGCCGCCATCCCCAGAGGACGTCAGCTCCACCCGCCCCCCCGCCCCCCCGCCCCCCCGCCCCCCAGGCCTCCTCAGGGCCACAAGAAGACACACCTCCCCCTAAGCTAACCTCAGCCCTCCTCTAGCTACCGGTGGAGCAGCAGTAGGGGGGCGGGTCCGCGCAGGGGCTGATAGACATGCAGAGGGAGGTGCTTCCGGGACAGAGGGCGGGCAAGATGGCGGCGCCCATGGAGCTGTTCTGCTGGTCGGGGGGCTGGGGTTTGCCGTCAGTGGACCTGGACAGCCTGGCGGTACTGGTGAGGGGTGGTGCCGGCGCCTTCTGCTGCGCCCTGGAGGACTAGGGAAGGGACCCGAACTAGCTGGTCATCTGAATTTTGCCAGGGTGCCTCCAAACGGGCGAAGTGGGAGAAACAGACAATCAAAGAGCGTCCAAGGCCAGTATGGGCTCAGTGCCCTATGCCTTAGAAACCCAGGTTTTGTGTAGCCATAAAAAGAGGGCTGGGCGGGGGTTCAGGATATGGGTTTTAGTCCTTGCTTTTCCATTTACCGGCTGTGTGACCTTGGGACGATTCCTTCTCCTCTCTGGGCGCTGTTTCTTCATACACATCTTTGCTAAAGCCAAACAATCTCAGGGTTCTCAGGCTTGGCATTCCTGTCTTCTCCTCAGCCTCTCTTTCTTCCTCCTCCTCCTCACTAAACAGCATTTATTGAGCTTATCGTTCATTGAACCAAAAGGCCCACAGCAGGGTTCTGTAGAAAGAACTTTGGGGTCAGACTAGTTCATTTCACTCATTCACTCCTTTATTTAACAAGCATGTATTAGCCCTCTTCCAAGTACCAAACATTACCATGCAAAAATAAGTAAGACTTGGTCCCTCTGGCATTTGCAGAAAGGCAGAAATGTCAGCAAATAAATGTAATAAAACATTCAGGTGCTAAGGTGTAAGTACAAACAGGCCACAGAGACTGCCAAAAAAGGGCACGGCCAGTTTTTCCAAGAAAAGGGATATACTTATTAGAAAAACTTCTGAGGATAGGTTTCACCAGGTAGATAATAGGAGAGGAGATGGATTTTCCTAGCTGACTTGTGACCATGGACAATCCATAATCTCTGAGCCCTGTGTTGCTCGTTGTAAAGGGGGGACAGTAAGGTTCGCTGCTGTGTGTATGTGTGTATCAGCATAGATCATAGCACAAAAGGTATTCGATGTTATTTCTTTTCTTTTTTTAAAAAAACAATTTTTACTTACTTATTTTTAGAAGGAAGGGAAGGGAGGAAGAGAGGGAGAGAAACATCAGTGTGTGGTTGTCTCTCGTGCACCCCCCACCAGGGACCCAACCCGCAACCTAGGCCTGTGCCCTGACTGGGAATTGAACCAGCAAACCCTTTGGTTCGCAGGCCAGCACACAATCCATTGAACCACACCAGCCAGGGCTCAATATATTATTTCTTTTCTTGATTCCCCTGTGGGGCCATGTCCCTGGCCTCTCTCTGCCTTCTGCTTCCTTCCCTGCAGACCTATACCAGATTTACTGGTGCCCCACTCAAAGTGCACAAGATCACCAACCCCTGGCGGAGCCCTTCAGGTACCCAGTGCCCGGGGGCGGTGAGGAAGGGCGTGTACAAGGGGAGAAACAGGAGACAGACAGGAATGTGGTCCAAGTATGTATGGATAGATAGCTAAGGGTTTGGTGCGTACACTGCTTTCTCAATGTCAGGGACTTTGCCTGCCCTTCGAACCAGTCATGGAGAGGTCATCTCGGTACCACACAAGATCATCACCCACCTTCGAAAAGAGGTAGGTGGCACGGCTAAGGGGGCTGCCGGGGAGAAAAGTTCAGTCAATTCAGTGCAACACATTTATTGAGTACCAAGTATGTGCCAGGCTAGATGCAGGTGACCCAGCGCTTCAAGGAACACACAGTGCAGTGGGGGGAGGGGCACACACATTGTTGGTATGATGCTATAAGTAGTAGGCCAGAGACTAAGCTGGGGCACTTTGGGGGCATCTGAAGGCACAGTGCCTTCTGCTCACCGGGTGGAGAGGGAAAGGTAAACAGGTTGATGGCACAAGGAAGGAAAAGGAATGTAGAAGAGAGCAGTTGGCTCAAATGAGACCCTTGAAAGTGAGACCATTGCCTTTTTTCAGGGACCAGGTCAGGCAGGACATGGGGCTCCAGATGGACAAGGCTTAGAGCCATGGTGGGGAAGTTGGAAGAGCATTAGAAGAATGGGGAGACCTAGGCTATGCCCTTCACTCTCTCTTTGACTTGTGTGACCTTTGGTGAGTCACTTAACATCTCAGAGCCCTAGCTCCTTATTTGTAAAACTAGGGGCATTAGCTAGGATGCTTTCCAAGGGTTCCTCTAGCTTTCAGGGCCTGATTACAAAAGGGAACACGTTGTCAGAAGTGGGACCCTCTTCTTCATTTCTACTTTCCCAAGATTAAGGAGCTGGGGAATTAACGGAGGCTCGAGAAGCATGGAGAGAGGGGATCCAGGTAAAGCCAAAGTTCCTGGCAGGGACTAGGACACTTCTGTTTACTTATGTATGAGCACAACTTTCCCAGTTTTCAAGAGTTTTTCCCTAACAGAGCCACATTGAGAGAAAGAGATTAGTATCCCATTCCACAGGGGAGAAAATGAGGCTCAGAGAGACTTAAAGATCATGCTCAGGAGGTCATTTGGGGACAGAACTTACTCAGGATGTGGAGGGAGTTGCTAAGCAACAGACACTGGAGCCTAGCAAGATGAGGCAGTCTGAGAGCTGGGGGTACAGTTGGAATGTGTGTGTGGTGGTGGTGGGGCCTGGGCCGGAGAATGAAATAGAGGAAATAGCCAAGATGGGCATTGAGAGAACAGGCCAGAAGGCTCTGGGCCTGGCTTCACTGGGTCCCAGGAGCATGAGGAGGATGGCACCCCTAGTTCCTGAGGCATGGATGGAGGCCCAGCCTGCCTCGGAGCTCCACTTTGCTGGCTTTGCAGAGGCTGGATTGGGGCAGTTACTGTTAGAAAGTTGCTGTCAGCAGGCATGTTGCCACCTTTCCGTGGAAACTCTGGGAGCTGCTCCTGGTTTGTGGCTAGGCCTTCTTTCCTCCCCGCAATGGGCGTAGGACCTTGACAGCCAGGAGGCTCCAAGGCCCAGGCTGCCCGCCAACAGCAATAGGCTACTAGCTGTGTCCAGGCTAAGGGGCCTCGGCGGGAAGAAATTCCTTACTCTACCTCTGTTGCACTCAGAGGCCAGCACGGGCGATACCAGACAGGATGCCCCTGGGAAGGTGCTCTGGAGTTCCTCAGCTTCCACCTCATTATGGATATTTCTTCCACAGAAGTACAATGCCGATTATGATCTGTCTGCCCGACAAGGGGCAGACACCTTGGCCTTCATGTCTCTGCTGGAGGAGAAGCTGCTTCCAGTGCTGGTAAGTGTGCCCAGACCTCCCAGTGTTTATGGCCAGTGGGGTAGGGGGCCAGGGACACACACACACCCAACCCTTCACCCCCATCCCCAGCCTTGGAGCAGCATGGGAATCAGAAGCCCACCGAGTCAGGTAGGTATATTATTGTTCAGACCTGCCTATTCCTTCCTATGTGCCCGATCCCAGGTACATACTTTTTGGATAGACGCCAAGAACTATGTGGAAGTGACCCGGAAGTGGTATGCAGAGGCCATGCCCTTTCCCCTCAACTTCTTCCTACCTGGCCGCATGCAGCGGCAGCACATGGAGCGGCTACAGCTGCTGTGTGGGGAGCAAAGGCCTGAGAATGAGGAAGAACTGGAGAAGGAGGTACCTCTGGGATAGGGAGCTATTGTATGAGACGAGCCCTGGGGCTGATGGCCAGAAGCGGGAGTGTCTGGAAGGGGAGGTGGCATGGTGCCCGAAGCCACAAGTCTACCTGTGTCCTCCCTGTAGCTGTACCAAGAGGCTCGGGAATGCCTGACCCTCCTCTCTCAGCGCCTGGGCTCTCAGAAATTCTTCTTTGGAGATGCGTGAGTCTGACTCCAGGGGAATTAGAGGTGGCTTGGAAAAAGATGAAGGTTCAGATGTAGCTGCAGGGGCTGGGTGGGCTCAGCTCTGGATAAGAGGTCCTCGGGACAGACACTGGGTCTGGTGACAGTGGGGCTGTGTGTGGGGCCAGAGCCACCTCAGTGGTACAGGAGGATGGGAGGGCCGCCAGGCACAGGAGGGGCCTGCAGGGCTGTGGGGCGCTCAATGTGCCCTTTATGCAGCCCTGGGATAGAGTCCCATTCAGGGCCAGGCTGGCGCCACCTAGGGGCCCTCCCCGCACAAGGCCTAGAACAGTGTCCTCTCCCATCCTGGTGGTCCCTGCTGCCCAGAGCCTACCTCCCAGGGCCAAATCTTCTTCCAACTCCATCTCTACCTCCTCTGCGGAAGTCATCCTCCTACATCGTATCCCTCTCTTTGTGCTTCAGCCCCGCCTCCCTGGATGCCTTTGTCTTTAGCTACCTGGCCCTGCTGCTACAGATAAAGCTGCCCAGTGGGAAGCTCCAGGCCCACCTGCGGGGGCTGCACAACCTTTGTGCCTACTGCACCCACATCCTCAGCCTCTATTTTCCCTGGGATGGAGGTAAGGGGCAGATCAAGGGGTGTGGGTGCCAGCCCTGGGGAGAGTGGACAGGGATCCAGGAACAGTGGCCTCCTTGCCCACCTTTCTTCCTTGTCCCTCAGCTGAGGTGCCACCTCCACGCCAGACATCAGTGGGGCCAGAGATTGAGGAGGAGCCATACCGGCGCCGGTACCAGATCCTATCCGTGTTGGCGGGGCTGGCGGCCATGGTGGGCTATGCCTTGCTCAGTGGCATTGTCTCTATCCAGCGGGCAGCACCTGCCCGGACCCCAGGCACACGGGCCTTGGGCATGGCTGAGGAAGATGAAGAGGAATGATTTGCTCTCATGCTCCCAGGAGTGATTTTTCTACTCTCATGCATTCCAGAGGTCCTGTGTCTCCCCATTGTCAGTACAGCCAGAAATGGGTGACCCACTCCCTCAGAATAAACCTGCTCACATTGACTGGGATCAGACAGTCTGTCCTTTAAGGGGCCACCATTTTTCTAGCTGGGGCTAGGGGCTTTCTGGGTGCCTTGACTAATTAGCTGCCTGCGCCCTGATGATGACATTGCTCCTGCAAGGGCCTAGTTCTGCATCTCTAGGAAAGACAAACAGTCCTCAGTTCTGGGTCCAGCTTTCCTAGTCTCTTCCTTTCCTTACTCTCCCCCACCCCCATCTTGCGTTAATACAGACAGTGAGCTCACCCTGGGCTTGGGCCCAGTTTCCACAGGCAACCAGCACAGAGCACACACATAAGCTTAGGGGTTTTGTAGGGGGTGGCACTAGGACTTCCCGGTCCTCTCCCGAGGGACCTCCAGGCTCTGGCACCAGCTAGAGGGGAGAGTGAGTCACCCAAACCACTGCTCCTGGGCTTACGTCAATTAAGCTCACTGCAGCCTTTCTGTACCTTCTTTAGCCACAGACAGCATGTGAGCTGACTCTGTCCCTTTAATGCCCAGGTTAAGCCCAGGTGTCTGCTTGGGTATCTGCCCCATCACTGGCGACGCCACAAATAGGTGTGAATGGAGTAGGCAGGTGAGATACTCTCCAGGAAGCCTACAGCAGGATCCTTGATGGTGAGAGGCACATCCTTGGAGGAGCTGGTGAGGGGGAAGGAGAAGCTGAGTGTGACCCTGCCAAACCCACCATCCTGTCTTCAGCCCAGTCCCCAGGCCTGCTGCCACTCTTACCGGTTTAGCACCACCACAACTGCAGAGCCATCCGGACGCACCAGTGCCACTGTGTCCAAGTCGTTCTTCTCGCTAGCGACTAGCCCCACTCTCTGGGAGCCCTCAGGAATGAACTTGCTGAAGTGGAAACAGGCATCATCAGGGACCCCAGCCCAGCCCCTCTGGCCCTGAGGGTAGCTCCCATCAACTCAGAAGTCATCCCCTCTTAAACCTTGCCAAAGCTCTGCTCTAATTCTCCAGGTCTCGAGTGAGGCTCCTGGCATGCCCTGCCCTCCTGCCTCCCAGCCCCAGCATCGACATTCAGGGTTGTCTGTCTGATGCCATCAAGTCATTTCCTGCCCTGATGGTGCAAGAGGGATAGGTGTGCCTCTGCCAAGATTCCCACCCTAAACACCTTCCTGTTCCTCGTATGGGGTGACGTAAGGCCAGGGCGCCAGACGCGAGGCCTGGTGTGGAGTGGGGGTGCCCACCCACCACTCACCTGAAGTGGCCGAGGTGGTAGAACATGGGCTGTTTGTAAAATGTGTCCTTGGCAATGTCCACGATAATGGGACTGTCAACAAAGTTGCGCACCCAGTTGGGTCCCCCTTCAGGGTTCAGGGCGAGGTTCCAGTCAGTCCAGCCAACCACATGGTAGAGGAGATTCTAGGGCAGGAACAGGGCGGAGACAAAGGTTCCACACTTGTTCCCCAGATAATGTAGTTAACGAGATAGATGGGCTACAGTGCCTCAGCCCTGTGAGGGGTGCTCTATATCCTTAATATCTAAGGAGAAAGGTGGTGAGGAAGGAGCCATCACAAGAGAAGGTGAGAAATCTGAGGCAGCTCTAACTGCTTGAGACCCAAGCATTTAGAAAAAGGGTGATGGGAGATCTGTGAAGGGAAGGCAAGATAGGGAATCATGATACCCCAAAATGTCCCCAAGAGCAAGCCAGCTGGGGAAAGTTAGAGAGGAGGGCCTCTCATCAGCCTTCAGGGAGACTCCGAAGGGTCAGGTGGCCTGCTTTGTGCACAGGGACACAGGTGGCTCACCGTGATGATGCTGTGGCTGTACTGCATCCCTCGATCCCAGGAGCCTAGCCGCACACTCTGTTCCCAGAACTTGGAGCCCACACAGGCCTCTGAGGCAAAGAGCATGGTGTCGGGGAACAGGCGGTGTGTCTCCCCTAGGGTGGCTTTTGCTGGAGCCAGAAAGTCCAGGTACCAGTGCACAGCGATGCCATGAACATACTTAGCTGCCTCTGGGTCTGCCAGCACCTGTGCAGGGAAGGGGAAAGACTACTGGGAAAAGGGAGCCACTGAACCTGGCCCCTGTACAGAGGGTTCTGGAAGAGTCCTGGGGGACCAGGGAATGGGCAGTGGGATGGATGCAACTAGAGAAGGTTGAAGTAACAATCCTGGGGATCCATGGGACCCTGGAGATTCAGAGGGGGTCACCACCACCCCAGCACACCAGGGGGTGGCTCCAGCCCAGGGAGCTCTAAGAATCCAGTCGAGAGTTGGGGCAGGGAGGGCACTCTGTTTGAAGCCAGTCATTTGGATTCTGAATTTGAGGGTCACTGGGGTACCCATGTAGGTCCTGGACCTTACCACCTGGGCCCAGCGGGGTAGCAGCAAGCGTTGGTCATCCAGCATGAGCAGACGGACATTTCGGTGTGTGCTGTTGGCCAGGGTGGGACCCAGGTCACGGGCAATGAAGTCTCGCTGATGTTCAGGAGTAAAGCCCAGGCACTGGAAGGGGTACCCACTAAGGAGCCCTGCAGAAGGCTCGTTCTCAGCCGTTACTGCCCAGAACTGTAACTTGTACTCAGCATAGGCATCTAGGAACCTGGTAGGGGAAAGGGTATATTTGACCATGACCAAGAAAGGGGACCAAGACCCTGAGGAATAGGAGGCCCGATGAGGTGGGGAAAGCTAGGGGTCCAAGTCTGAAAGGCACAGAAGGTAGAAAGATGAGATAAGCAGGGTCAGGCTGAGACACAGACCCTGCTGGTCTGGATCCCACAGCCTTGCTGTTCCCTTACTTGACAAAGTATCTGGCCCAAGTCTGATGGTAGAGGTTCCCTGGCTGACCCTTGAGCGACCCCCTCCCATTCACTGCCCCATTGGTCTTGAGCCAAGTGGGTGATGTCCAGGGACTGGCGAGGAGTGAGACAGGGCGCTGGGACATCTCTAGGGCTTGATGAATCAGGGGTATCTAGAAACAAAGGGAGTAAGGAGAGAGACACCCAGAGTTGGAACATAGACTGACTGGCCCAACCAGTGCATCAAGCTTAGCCTCCTGCCCTCCCACCCCCAGGACAAAGCAGAACAGGGGCCAAGTTCTGTCTCTCTGCTGACTTCTCTAGCCTGAGGTTTTCAAACACTGGGCATCAATGCCACCACAGCCTGAGGAAGCCAGAGTGCTCACCTTGAGCTTGACATCTTCCTCTGAAAGGCTGAAGTTGTGCAACTGGAAGTCATCAGGGGTGTCGGCATAGGTGTAAGTGCGAATGGAGAAGTCACAACTGGCCATGGGTACCCGAATGATGTTGTATTCGATTCCTGCAGAAAAGACCAAGGTCTGGAAGTCTCGAGTCAACAGGAGAACATGGGACCCGGCCCACCACTCACCAGTCCTAAACTAAGTCTGGGCTCCTGCATTGGAGCCTGAGGTGCCGGGCACCTGGGTGAAACACAGGCCTTCTAAGCCTTCAAGTCCCTGACCACTCAGTGGAAGATGGGTAGGACAATCTTATTTATTTGAGCATTAAGAGAAGACCCAAATGTCAAGGATGGGTGGAAGTCAGGATCAAAGGACATGTCAAAGTCAATTGCACTGTGTCATCTTGTCCCCCTCCTCCTCACCTTCTTCAGAGAAGTATGACTTGAGTAGCAAATTCCGGGCTGGGGGTGACAGGGCAAGGATATTGAGAGCAGCAGCATCTGTCATGGCCCCTCCAAATCCCTTCACTTTCTGGAACTTCTGATGTGGCTCCAGCATCAGTAACAGCCCTGAGAACACAGGCAGGGAATCAAGGGTGTTGGTGCTCAAGGGAGAAATCCCGTGACCACTGGTGTGAGTCAGCTCCAGGAGGACCCCAGCCTGGGTTGGGGTGAAGGGTATAGTGGGCACCTGTGCCTGTTTGGTTGGCCTGGATGGTCCCTAGACTCAGCTCCATTCGGCGCCCGCTGCGTGTGCTCTCATAGCGTGTGAAGGTGCCAGGGGCAGGCAGGGTCAAGGCATCAAGGGAATCACAGTATGTTGCATTGCAGACACAGACCACGGAGCTGTAGCCAAAGCTTTTAGGGCTGCAGGGGTGGGCGCCTGGGAGGGAGGGAGAGGCAAGTCTTGAGTGATGAAGCTGGGGGACGACACTGGTCAGGAGAGACTGAACATGGGTTTCAAAATCCTCTCGTTGGATCCCCACCTGAAGTTCATTTCCATCACTCAAAAGCATTTGTCGAGCACCTACTGAAGTCCGCCACCAGTCTGCCAGAAGGATACCAAAGTACCATGAGGCAGAAGGGAGCCTGATGCTACCTCTCTCCTCCTTGATACACTCACCTGATGCCCAAGAAACTGCCTGAAGTAGAAGCAATCCTGTGAGTCTGGCAGCCGTGAAGCCTACCCTGCCCAGGGCCTTAGGACATTCCTGAGAACAGAATGAGGAGTGGATGGAAGGCAAGCCCCTCCCCATCCCTCCACTACTCTGGGCAGCCTAGTCTCCCACCTTTATTTATTTTTTAAAATATTTATTTATTCTTAGAGACAGGAAGGGAGTGGGAGAGATAGTGACAGAAACATCAATTTTTGGTTGCCTCTCGCACACCCCCTCTCGGGGACCCAGCCCGCAACCCAAGCATGTACCCTGACTGTGAATCGAACTAGCAATCCTCTGGTTCACAGGCTGCACTCAATCCACTGAGCCACACCAGCCAGGGCTCCCACCTTTAATAGGGATGGAACAGGCCCTCTGCTAGTAACAGCCTTCCCTCTAAGTGCTCTGTTACTGATAGTCTCTGTCCACCCCACCAGGACCCTCCTCCTCCCCTCTTCCTACCCATTTTTCCCTTGACCTGTCCCTCCATAAAAATGCCATGATGGCCTGAGTTCGAGGAGAATTTGTCATTCATTGAATTCCAAAACCTGGATGGCTAGGATTCCAGAAGCAGAGATCAATTGCGAGCTCTGGCCCACTCACCTCTTTGGAAGGACTTGAAAGATCCATCACCAGATGCGAAGACTACAGGGCTCCCAAGCTTCAGAGGGGACAGGGAGTCACTAAATAAAAACAGGGATACAGGTACCTGGGTAGCTGCAGACACGGGATTAGTCTTGCTGCTTAATTCCGGCATAATAGAGTGGATGGGTCATGTGATGATTACGGGAGAGTCACATGGTACAGGAAGTGAAGCAACTGCAACCATATTTGTAAAGGGCTACTGGCTTCCTCCGGGCAGTTGGTAATTATACACCCTGTGAAACTCTGGAAGGCATGTGTGGATGACAACTTTAGGAAGAATCTAGATCAAAGATCTGAGTGGAGGACTGGGTAGAGGCTACCAATTCCAGAGGATAGGGCTACAGTAGGCACATTGCTTTCTTGAGAAAAAATGTTAAAGTAATACTAATAAAGTTGATACTAATAAAAGAGGTTCACTGCGCTGGCTAGTGTAGCTCAGTGGATTGAATGCTGGCCAGTGAACCCAAGGGTCGCCAGTGCAATTCCCAGTCAGGGCACATGCCTTGGTTGCAGGCCAGGTTCCCAGTTGGGGGGGTGCGAGAGGCAACCACACATTGATGTTTCTCTCATCTTTCTCCCTCCCTTCCCCTCTCTCTGAAAATAAATAAATAAAATATTTTTAAAAAATAAATAAATATAAAAGAGATTCATTGTGCAAAATAGTGTAGCCAAATACTGAGAGATGTTTAAAACAATCTTTGCCCTACAGAGGCTCATGAAATAGGGGAGTCAGACACTTAGATAGTTACAGGTAAAGACAAACCAGTAACAAGTGTGCAAGGAGGGGCCCTCCATGGTAAGGAGCTATCCTGGAAGGCCTCATGGAGGAGAAAGGGCAGGGGTCATTAACCAGGGAAGTGCAGGGAGGATGGGCCCTGGGCAGATAGAGGATGGCATGACTGAAGCGAGGAAGTCCTCAACACTGTTTCTCCAGGCCTCCCTTGTTTCATCATCAGGTACAGGTTGTATGGACTGCTTTTCCTTTCTCACAGGACAGGGAGGTTGTGTAAAGGAACTCAGAAACTGGAAAGTGCTGTATAGGCTGTATCCTCAGAGGATGTGAGAAGCGGGTAAGGGGGTTGTCCGTGATGTTGCAACCACATCACAAATGATTTAGTGGGAGTGCCACACAGTTACGACTGGACCAACTCCAGCCCTCCAAGCCCATTTTCTAACTGGTAAAATGGAGGCCGTACCATCGCTTCTCAGGGTGATTACTGGAATCGGTGAGATACGCGCATACCTGGCACACAGGAGGTACGGTAACTGCTTGTTTGTTGTGTCTTTTTAAAATGATCTCAGTGAAGTCTTTCTAGACACACTCCAGGCAAAATTGATCTTTTCTTGTTCTAGGTTCCTATGGCTATTTGACCTTCGATAAATGACTTAATCACTCTAAGCCTCTCTTTCTCATCTATAAAAGGGAAATGATAGCTCCTACCTCATAGAATTGTTGTGAGGGTTTTTTTTTTTTGAAGATTTTATTTATTTATTTTTAGAGAGAGGGAAAGGAAGGGAGAAAGAGAGGGAGGGAAACATCAGTGTGTGGTTGCCTCTTGCGTGACCCCCACTGGGGTCCTGGCCCGCAATCCAGGCATGCGCCCTGAATGGGAATCAAACCAGCGACCCTTTGGTTCACAGGCCAGCACTCAATCCATTGAGCCATACCAGCCAGGGTGTTGTGAGGTTTAAATACCATAGTGTGTGTAGCTAGTACACTACTGCGGATCAGATGTTGTAATAAGTTAACTCTTTATGAAGTTCAGTAAAGGAATGTCTTACTCATTCTGTGTAGATGTCTGAACAAGCAGTGAATAGGTGGCAAATTGTTGAACCAAATTGAACCATCATCATTATGTCAGTACCTGCCGCATTGAGACTTCCTGTTTTTCCAGGAAATCTTGTGCAGGGCTCATTCTTGGGAGGAGGGCAGGTGATAGATACCTATACCATACTTCCTTCTACTTCATTCACTCCTCAAATATTTATCAAGCACATAGTACATTTGCCCCTGCCTGCTCTGTTGGGTTTAGGGCCCCCTCCCCTCCCCGTTTTACTCTGTAGGAAGAGTGTTTGTGAGTCTCTTATTTTTCCTTTTTATCCTTCAGTTTAAAAATCTTCCAGTTGATACCACCACATCTTACAGATTTCTCTCACCACATGATTTGCCCTTGAACTTTTATATTTTATTTTTGAAATAAAGTTGGTTATAATAAGGAGTAATGCTTATTTTTTAAATTTTACTTATTCATTTTAGGGAGGGGGAAGAGAGAGAGGGAGAGAGAGAATTTGTTGTTTCACTTATTTATGCACTCGGTTAATTCTTTTTTTTTTAATTTTATTTATTTTTAGAGAGAGGGCAAGGGAAGGAGAAAGAGAGGGAATGAAACATCAACATGTGGTTGCCTCTGACACCCCACTACTGGGGACCTGGCCCAAAACCCAGGCATGTGCCCTGACTGGGAATCAAACCAGTGACCCTTTGGTTCGAACACCCATGCTCAATCCACTGAGCAACACCAGCCAGGGCTCCATTGGTTAATTCTTGTATGTGCCCTGACCAGGGATCAAACCCACAACCTTGGCGTATCAGGATGATGCTCTAACCAACTGAGCTACCCAGCCAGGGCAGGGTTAATGTTTACTGAATACTTATTCTATGCTACTTGTGTGCATTAGACCCTTACCTCACTCTCATTTCATTTTCACAAGGCAGAGAATATTATTTCCCCCATTTTAGAGATAAGGAATCTAAGACTCTGAAAGATCACTAAATTACTTAAAGTCCCTTGGCTGCTCAGTGGCAGAAACTGGATTCATACCCAGAGTCCTGTGACACACATCACATATGTAAAGAGTGCCTGTGGTGTGCCAAATGCTCTGTGAAGTGCTGGTTATTTTCAAAAGCTTCAGTGTTGATCTGCAGTGCTTGTTTTTTATTGTTTTAAAATTGCTCCTTATTTTTACAGAGGGTTCTACTTGCCCCAGGTGAAGGCCAAGTTAGCTTTTGAAGTGTTGGCCACCTGGCAACATTTCTGGATCTGTGTCCTCCAAAGGAATCAGTCAAGGGACATCATTTCAATAATGAAACAAAATCCAGAACTCCCAAATTGGCCAACAATGCTTGATTTCATACTTACCTGGCAGGGGAGATACCATGATCACAAAGGTGGTTTTCCCGGGGCGAGGCTTATCCATTGCACTCCGGATGTGCCGGCTCCTGTGATTTTCCCAAATGTGGGAAACTCGACTGCATAATTTGTGGTAGTGGGGGACTGTGTTTGCACTCTCCCCTGGCGAAAAAGAAAAAGAAAAAACAACAACAATGCTTGATTTCAGATAGGGAGGGGCGACTCTGCCTGTCTCTGAGCTCCACTCTCCCCATCCTGGAGATCTCAGCCCAACAGCTTTCATGCCCTCTTTCCATAACAAGTACTTTCTAATATACTCTTTACTATCCTGAAATGAATTAGTAAACAAGGAATATGATTCGGGGCAGATTGTATTTTTAACAGATGATGCTGAGACAACTGGACATGTACATGCAAAAAGATAAACTTAGACCTTTACCTCACTCCATAATTAAAAAGTAAAGCAAATTAGCCCTGGTTGGTGTGGCTCAGTGGATTGAGTACTGACCTGCGAACCAAAGGGTTGTCAGTTCAATTCCCAGTCAGGACACATGCCTGGGTTGCAGGCCAGGTCCTTGGTTAGGGGCGTACAAGAGCCAACTGATCAATGTTTCCCTCCCTTCCCTTCTCTCTAAAAAATAAATAAAGTCTTTTTTAAAAATTAAAGCAAATTAGACCATAGACCTAAATGTAAGAGCTCAAACTAGAAAACTCCTGGAAAAAAACATAGGAATAAATCTTTGTGGCCTTGGATTAAGCACTAGGTTTTTGGTTTTTTTTTTTTTTTCATTTTTTTAAGCAATAACAAACATTTATTATCTCACTTAGTTTCTGTGGGTCAGGAATTCAGGGGTGTCAGTCCAGATTTGGCTGGACAGTGCAGACTGGGGGTTTCTCATGAGACTGCGGCCAAGACATTGGCCAGGGCTACAGGCATCAGCAGGCCTAACTGGGCTGAGGCTCTGCTTCCAAAATTCACCACTAACACACACAGGTGGTCAACTGGGGCTGGCTGTTGGCAGGAGGTCTCAGTTCCTCACCATGTGGACTTATTTATAGGGCTGCTTGAGTGTTCTCGCAACATGGCAGTCGGCTTCCTCCACAGTGAGTGATCCAAGAGAGACCAAGGCAAAAGCCACAGCGCCCTAGCCTCAGGAGTCACACATCATCATTTCCATACCATCCTATTGGTTGTGCAGGTCTTTCCCATAAATGTGGTAGAGGGACTAAACGAAGGTGTGAACAGGAGGAGGTGGGGATCATTTGGAGCCAGCTAGAAGGCAATCTACCACAGTCCACGTCCCTCCCACATATAAACAATCTTACCACCTCCCAAGGCTGCCTAACAATCTCACTCTATTACAGCGAAAAATACAGAATCTCACAGGCAATGGTTTCTTACATGTGATTCTAAAACACAAGTGACAGAAGAAAAAAAAGATAAACTGAACTTCATCAAAACAAAAAGTGTTTGTGCTTCAAAGGATGCCAACAAAAACCCCAAAAAAAGCCCTGGCTGGTGTAGCTCAGTGGATTGGGTGTCAGCCTGCAAACCAAAGGGTTGCTGGTTCGATTCCCAGTTGGGGCATATGCCTGGGTTGCTGGCCAGGTCCCCAGTGAGGGGCAGTCAAGAGGCAACCACACATTGACATTTCTCTCTTTCTCTCTCCCTTCCCCTCTCTCTAATAATAAATAAATAAAATCTTTAAAAAAATAAAAAGAGCCCTTGGCTCAGTTGGTTGGAGCATCGTTTTGTAACTGAAAGGTTGTGGGTTCAATTCCCTGTCAGAGCACATACCTGGGTTGTGGGTATGTGCCCTACTGGGCACCTGGCCCACAACCCAGGCATGTGCCCTGATTGGGAATCAAACCGGTGACCCTTTGGTTCTCAGGCCAGTACTCAATCTACTGAGCCACACCAGCCAGGGCCTATTGTACACTTTTAAAAGACTTAGCTTAACACCAAGGGAGGACGACTGGGCAATAAATAGTAGCAAAAGCAGGAGTTCAAATGTAGGCTTGGCTCAGACAGCAAATGCCTGCTCTGGAGACAGGCTCCTTGCTCTTTAGGCCTCAGACCAACTCGGCAAGGAGGATGCCCCTCTCAGTTCCACCATTACCTTCATGGTCAAGTCAAAGAGAGCTACTTTCTCATTCCATGCACAACAGAGAGTCAGTGCTCAAAAATACTTACTAAATCAATGAATGAATAAACCTTACGAATCAGCCTAGAACCTGTCCTTTCCGTTCTGGTTTCTTATCTGAAGATACACCACTCCTCCTGATTACTGACACCAAAAAGGATGTCTTTCTCCAGTGAGACTAGACCTTTTCTGTCCCTTACTGGGGTGTGGCTTCACCCTTGAATTCATCTGATTAAACAACTCTTTTTCAACTTTATTGAGATATAATTGACATATAATACTATAAGTTTAAGGTGTGTAATGTGATGATTTGATACATGTATATACTACACAAGGATTACCACTATAAAGTTAGTTTGATTAAACAACTCTTTTGGTTTTTTTTAGATTTTATTTATTTATTTTTAGAGAGGGGAGGGGAGGGGGAAAGAGGGGTAGAGAAACACCAATGTGTGGTTGTCTCTCACATGTCTCCTACCGGGAACTGGCCCACAACCCAGGCATGTGCCCTGACTGGGAATTGAACCAGCAACCCTCTGGTTCGCAGGCAACTCTCAATCAACTGAGCCACACAAGCCAGAGCTAAACAACTCTTAAACAATAACCATAGTATTCATTGTAAAGCTCTGTGCACAAGGAAAATACCTGTGCCTCATATGCTGTCCTATATTTTTTCTCAAGATACCAGCCAGTCTCTCGTGTACACTTATCACATGCATTAGCCTGACAACTCCAAGTTACAGATGAGAAGACTGAGACTTAGAGAAGTTAAATAAGAGGCAGAGCCAAGCCCAGTTTCAAATCTGTACTACTCTGAAGCCCAAGCAACTCTTAGTCACCATATCATACAGCCTCCCAGATATTTCAGTAGTGTATTTTTAGTCTTTCTTATGTTTATAAAACTGCAGAGCAAATTTCATGATTGCTAAGTCTTTGAAAACTCAGAACTCTTCACTCAGAGGCAAGCACAGAATGGGGGTTCAATGTCTGCTGAATGAATGAATAGGTTAAGTTACCACCCACACCAGTGTTTCAGAGACTGTCCTTGGTGTCCTTTGAGGCAAGGAGTGGTGAACTTCAGAAAGAATGAGGCTAACTCTGGAGATGATTATTATAGTTAAAATAAAACCAAATGAAGGGGACATGGTTGAGGCTACAGAAATATGGGTTTTAAATAAATAAATAAATAAAATGCACACATACACACATACAGAACATCTGTGAACCTCCCGGCACAACCCTAACTTTTCTGACCCTCCCATGTAGGACTGTAATGAGGATCACAGACAAGAATAGAGCAACAAGTATAAAGGACACATGGACAAAAACTATGGGGGGTGGAAATGGGAGGGAGGTGGGGAGGGTTGGGGTGGTGGGCTGGGGGGGAGTAAAAGACAGAAAACTGTACAAGATCAACAATTAAAAAAATACCGATTTGAAAAAAAAAGAATAATGTCTGTGAAGGTACACCTTGAGAACTGTAAAGTTCCATATTGGTGACAGGAAGTGTTATTGTTACTGTTATTCGGTATTTATTTCTTCCCTGCAGGTAGTGGAGAGTCATCTGTCCAAGACCTCTACCTCCTGCCTTGCTTCCTTTGGCTGCCGCCATTTCTCTCCTTAAGGAGAGGCAATAGGAACGGGTGTTTTAGCATGAACACCAGTAACTACACGGGATTGAAATCTTTGCTTTGTTACTCACTAGATCTGAGGTATTGGGAAGTTACTGACTTCTCTCGAGCTTCAGTTTCCTCATTTCTAAAACTCTTGCCTTGACCCCTCCCTTCTTGAAGTATTCTCCTTTGTTTCTATGATTCCACTCTCCTGGCTGGATGTCCTCCCATTTTTCTTTTTTTATCCTCACCTGAGGACATTTTCCCCCCATTTGCTTTTTTCTAAATTAAAGATTTTATTTTTTTTTTTTTATTTTTAGAGAGAGGGGAGGGAGAGAAACATAGATGTGCAAGAGATACATTGATTGGCTGCCTCTCTCATGCCTCCAACTGGGGACCTGGCCTGACCTGCTACCCAGGCATGTGCCGTGACTGAGAATCAAACCAGCAACTATTGGTTTGCAGGCCAGCACTCAGTCCACTGAGCCACACCAGCCAGGAAGGGACAGCAAACAGCAAAGCTCTCTCCATTTGTTGAGAGAGAGAGAGAGAGAGAGAGAGAGAGAGAGAGAGAGAGAGAGAGAGAGAGAGAGACGGGAAGGGAGAGAAACATTAATGAGAGAAGCATAAGTTGGTTGCACCCAGACCAGGACCGGGGGTCGAAACTGCAACCTTTTGGTTATGGGACAATGCTCCAACCAACTGAGCCACACCGGCCAGGTCTGTTCTTCCACTTTTCTCTCTGTTCCTTCTCCTTCATAGGCTTCATCTATTTCTGCCTGAGGGTGTTCCTTAGGGTCTTGTCCTAGGTCTTCTCTTCTCATACATCATGCTCTCTCCAAAGAGACAACCCCGTGGCTTTGATTCTCTTCTAGTTGCTTTTGGTGCCCAAATATCCACCTCCAATCCCAATCTCCCTCCTGGGATTGACTATGTGACAGTCTGGACTCTGACTGCCAGAACTTTCCTCTGGGTGTCTCACAGACACCTCAGCAGGACCGTCATGAGATCACCACCTCCCCCAGCCAAACCTGTTCTTCCTCTTGTGCTCTCTTTCTCCGTAAATGGAACCCCTTCCTCCCAGAATCTGGGGCTCATTTTTTTAACCTGACAAACTTTTGTTTTATTTTAGCCTTACGTCCCCATGGGGCTCATTCTCCGCTCTGTCCTCTACCTGTACCCTTCTCCCCATTATTTCTCTCCTAGACTCCAGAAACATCTCTCTAAGTCTTGTAACCTCCACTTTTGTCCTCCAGTACATTCTCTGAGAAGAACTGGGCAGTCTAACTAAAACATAAATTCTGAACCTTCCACCCTACCTCCTCAAATCCTTCAATGGCACCACACTGCCTTTGGGAGGGCTACAGGATATTTGTTCCACCCTCATTTCTCACATGTGCACTCGCACCTCCAGTCCCAATTCCTCTTGCAGGCTGCATTGCATCTTGCCTCTGCTTTCCTCCTGCCATGAGTACTTTCTTCTCTTTTCTTGAAAAAAATGAATAACTCTCCTTTTTCATCATTACGGTCTCAGCCTTAGTATCACTGCCATCAGTACCACTTTCCTGACAACTCAGACTGGGTTAGGCTCCCTCACTATGTGTTTCCCAAATCACACATTCCTTTTTTTTTAATTTTTAAAATATTTATTTATTTATTTATTTATTTATTTATTTATTTATAGACAGAGAAGGGATGGAGAGAGAGGGAGAGAAACATCCATATGCAAGTTCCCCTCACCCGCCCCACACTGGGACTGGGCCCGTAACCCAGGCATGTGCCCAGACTGGGAATCAAACCTGCAACCCTTTGGTTCACAGGCTGGTGTTCAATACACTGAGGTGCGCCAGCCAGACCAACTCACACATTCAACAAATAATAACCGGGCATCTACTATGTGCCAGGCACTGTTCTAGACCCTGTGGACACAGCAGTAAGATGATAAAGTTGCCGGCTGCACAGCGTTTATGTCCTATTGGCTAGTAGACAAAAAAAAACAAACAAACAAAAACAAAACAAAAACCCACATAATTTCACATGGTCATGAGGACTATGAAGCAAAATAAAGGGGTTGGGAATGTTGGATAGAACCAGTGATGGGGATAATCGTAAGAAGTGAATTTAGAAAAGAAAGTTGAGGGCCAGATTCTGTAGGCGTTAGTGGACATAGTAAGGAGCCTGAATTTTGTCCTAAGATGGAAAATCACTGGAGAGTTTGATGCAGAGAAGTGACAAGATCAGATTTATATTTTTAAGATCATTTTGGCTGCTGTGTAGAAATAAGACGGTAGGTGGGGAGGTGCCAATTACGATCTGCCATGGACTTGCCCCTTGTTCTCAATCCATACCTGAGTGCTCCTAAAGGCACTTCCTTCAGTATACATCACTCTTCACCTTCATTTCGCTTAGTTAATGCCTATTCATCTTTCAGAACGCATCTCAGACATCATTTTCTCCAAAAATTCTTTCTCTCTACACACAACACTCCTGTAACACAAGCTCATAGCCTTGCATCTCTTTTGTAGCTGTTATCACAATTAATTGCAGAAGTGGTTTAGTGTCAGTTATAGCGTTCAGTGCCCTGCTAATTCATTTGCCTGCTGACGGGTCAGTGCGTAAGCCCGGCAGGTATAGCCAACTCTGTCCTCGCTCCCCTCCTATCCCCAATGGCCGTATCCCTGATGCGGAGCATAGAGACCGGCACTAGTCCGGTACTCATTGAGCGCCTGTCGAATGATTGGAGAACAGATAAATTACACAGACCTTATTTCCGCTCCACCCCTCAATAAGAAAGTGGATAGAGGAGAATTCGAAAATTTTTATCCCCCCTTCTTCATTAGTAAATCACGAGCATCCCTACAAATAATGATGATTAAGAGGTAAAGTGCAAACGCCGGGAGGGGAGAGTTAAGATCCAAATGGTGCTACAGCCATTACGCCTACCGTGGGCGAAGTAAAACAGCAACCCCAACTGGAGGCGAAGGGAAATCCCACTGCAGTCTACAAAGCGGAGTGGGCGGGGCTAGAAAATGAGGCTTTTCAGAGTCCGGGTGCGAGCGGGGAAGCGACCTACGACGCGCAGCCGCCAGACGCTCAGGGCCGGTCGGGCGGGGCAGAATTCTGCCCCGGGGCCTCGCTTAGGAAGGTAGACCTTTACTGGTCAGGAGGCGGGACGCAGGCCCCTTCCGCATGTATTATTGGTTTTTCTAGGAACAAACGACTCCATCCTTCCAGCCAGATGCCGCGCAAGCGTATTTGGGATGTACTGGGAAGAAGTGAGAGTCGTGAAACGCGCATGCGCCTCGGCGTACACAGGACAGCACGCTGTGTAGAGGGAGAAAGGGAGGCAGGGTGGGGTGAGGGAGAGAATTCCCTCGAGTCCAACCCTTGGAAGCTAGGCGGAGTTCTTGAGCTTCCTCCTCTGGGACCCTCAGAGTAGGGAACGTTCAGTGCCCAGAAACTACCCCGTTGGAACCCCAGGCTTCACGTCCTGCTACCTTATTTTGCCGTCCTGGCCACACCCCAACCTTCCCTGAGGCGGGGTTGTTATGATGGTCAATTATTCAAGAGGCCTTGCAGCCTGACGCCATCTGTGGGCAGTGCCCCTTCCTTCCGAGTAGGATACCGCTCTGCCACATCAGCAACTTGAGTTTGTTAAGGACCTACTAAATGTTAGGCCCAGTGCAGTGAGCAAATTGGGCCTCTTATATTCTACAGGACGACACAGACAGAAATAAGATAATTATAGATGGTGGAAAGTGTTGAAAACAAAATGGCAGTGTGATAAAATGGACATTGCTCAAAGAGAAGGTAGGAATGGATCGAAGACCCAAATTTGGCTTAGGTGAAGGCAACAGCCATAGGCCAGAACGTTCAATGCTTGGGAAAGAGCAGGTACAAAGGCCCTTGTGCAAGGCAGATCCAGGAGTACCTGACCGTGGTCTCAGAAGGAGTTTGTAGATGATTCTAAATATTAATGGGGAGACATTAGATTTTAGTGGAACCTTGATGTGTCGTTTCTTTTTTTAAAGATTTTATTTAATGATTTTTAGAGAAAGGGTAAAGGAAGGAGAAAGAGAAACATGATGCGCAAGAAAAATAATGATCCGTTGCCTCTCTCAAGCCCCCTTACTGGGGACCTGGCCCACAACTCAGGCATGTGCCCTGACTGGGAATAAAACCAGCAACCTTTCAGTCCGTAGGCTGGCGCTCAATCCACTGGGACACACTAGCAGGGTGACGTGATTTCTTATTTTGCTGAGTGGAGAATGGATCATTAGGAAATGAGGAAATAGATCGATTCAGGTGCTGACAGAAATTGGTGGCTTGAACTAGGTAGCTGGTGAGACAGGGATGATTTCAGGATAGAATTAGGTATGTTGGATGAGAGGAAAGAAGAAATCAGGCTGAGTCCCAAGCTTTTGGAATATGCAGCTGGCTGAGTGGTGATGCCACTTCTTGAGAAGGAAGAGTGGAAGAGGACCAGGTGCTGGGGGTGGGAATCAAGAGTCCAGCTGTGGCCCTGTTGAGGCTGAGAGGCCCATTAGACATCCAAGCAGAGGTGTCAAGTTGGAGATTTGAGCCCATGGAGAGGTCAAGGAGGGAGTTATCCATGAACGCACAGGTAGTATTTAAGCCATGGATCTTCGTAGAACCATCTACAGACAGAGTAAAAATAGAAAAGAGCCAAGCAGAGAGCCCTGGGGGCCTCTAGTGTCAAGTAGTAACAGCAGAGGTGTAAAAGCTGCAAAGGATACCAAGAGAGCAAAGTAGGGGAAAAAATAGGAGAACAGGGCATCTTCAAAGACAAGGGAGGGGGAAAGTCAAGAGGAAAGATACTGATTTTCTGGGTAAGTGCTTCTTAGAGGTTGAGAAATGGTCACCTTTTGGTTGCTGGAAACTTTATCAAGAGCAGTGTGTGGGAAGAGGTAGTGGAATGGGTGAGGAAGAGAAAAAGTTCTTCCATGAAAAGGAGCAGAGATACAGTGTGGCAGCTAGAAAGAAAGATAAGTCTTGAGAGAGCTTCATCTATGGAGATGCTAGAACAAAATTTCCCAGAAGTGAAGGGGAAAATTGAAATTTATTGAAAGCTTATGTAGTGTTAAGAGTTTTACAAACATTTGTCCTCACAATGTTTTACAGGTCAGGAAATTAAGGTTAAATAACTTGCCCAAGGTCATGCAGCTACAGGTGGCAGAGCTGAGCAGCCACCCAGATTTTTAAGACTTTTCATGCTTCACCACCCAATTGCACAGGCATACGGCCCTTTATGTTTAAATACCTGGGACATGCCTTGTTCTGGCTGTAGTGCCCCTGGCAAATCAGAGAGCTACTCTCATGCTGCGGGGTAGGACTTGATTACTTTCTTTCTCCAGTGCCGTAAGCAGGGTATCTCCCCCAACAGCCTGATTACTCATGCAGTACAGGACAGAAGCTCTCCCAGGCCAGAGGAGCAGAGGCAAGCAAAGGAGCCCCCCAGAGGTAGGAGGGAAAGGGATGATTTTGAGGTGTACAGCGGGTTTCTTTTTGTGTCAGCCAGTTCAAGGGAATGCTGGAGGCTGCTGGTCCCAACCAGCTGGTGCCTGTGGCCCAGCATTCATCTGGATCTGTTCAATGCAGCAAGAAGCCCATGTCAGAGCCCATTTTCCCGACTGCCCCCATTGAGGCTGAGACTGTGGGGGCGGGTACCACGCTCCAGCCTGCGGGCAGACAGGAGGCGCCGCAGGGAGGAGCTGGAGCTCAGGTCCCCACAGCTTCGAAGATGGAGGTTCTCTCGCCCTGGTCGTCCCCAAGGGCTCTGGGGCACCTGAAGGGGGACATAGGAGAGGACACCAATGTGGCCCAACCTGAAGTCCCAGGCTTTCCTGGGCACCTTCCCAGGCTTCCCTAACGCCTACCTGCTTATGCCCACGGGCTCCATTTCCACTGGGGTCCGGGGCTTTCCTGGACATCTGCAGGAAACGAGTGACCAAGCCCCGTCCTGGCCAGCTGCTTTTTAGGTCCCCCAGTGAGTGGGCAGGTGCAGGGCCCAAGGGCAAGGGGACTTTCTGGTAGGTGGGAACAGGTCGTCGTTTCTCGGCAGAGCTAGCACGTAGCAACTTGGGGGAAGGGCAGCGAGCTGGACGGAAGAGGCAGGCTTCAGAGCAGAGTCCTAGAGAGGGAGACAGGCAGAGTGGGTGGGAGGGGAGGTGCAGAGGGCCAGGCAGCACTCCCTCAACTCCCAATCCCTGGGCACTAACCGCACGCCTGACCTGTATCTGCAGAGGAAACAGAAGCAGCTTCTTCCTCAAGCACTTTGGTATGAAGATCCCTGAAGTCAGCTGGGGAGGAGAGAGAGCCAGGGACTGGATGGAAGTGCCTAGTGGACACACCCACCCATCCTTCTACCCTCCCGTGAGAATTCAAGCCCAGAGATGGTACAGTTCTCCAAGACAAGGACTAAGGCAGTACTGTTTGCAGCAGCATCCTCCCCAGTACTTGGCACATAATGGTGATAATGAGTGCTTTTTGTGCTGAGCATTTGACTTGCATTACCTCATTTTCCAGTAACTTTATAGTACCTATGGTGGAAGTACTATTGTTATACCCGTTTTATAGGTGAGAAACTGAGGCTTGGTTACTGGCCCAAGCTGTGAGGTGGGGAATTGGTTTCACAAAACAAACTGTCCTCTTTTAGCCACAAAGTTATCAGTGTTTCTAAGAGGTCAGCACTAACTGTCCACCGTAGGAGTGAGCTTACTTTCCTCCTCTTCATGGACCTCAGCAGTGTCCCAGATCCTGGTGGCCATCACTGGCCTTTTAACTCCCAGTACCTACCCTTTCCTGAACCTTGTTGGTAGTGGTGTGTGTGTGGGGAGTGCTCACCAGTGTCGCTGGAGGTGGTGATGCCTGGGTCACTGTGGGACCGTGGCAGCAGCAGCGGTGGTGGGGGAGCTGGATGAGGAGGCCGGTGCCCCGGTGGGGTGAGGGAACCTGAGCTATCGCTGAAGCGGCGGGTCGGGGCTCTTGTGGGAGGGGCTGCAGCTGGCCGGCTGCCTCCCTTGGGGACCCTCCGCCTTAGCTCTGGGAAGCAGGGTCCCACCCAAGGCGGCCAGCCCTCCAGCCTGTGACAGCTGCGGGCAGCCGTGGGAGCACCCAGAGGGGGTGGGGCCTCTGGGGCAGAGCAGGAGTAGGAGCGGGCCGCCCTCGGGGGCCGCCGGGGCAGAGGGCTGTCCTCAAAGGGGCCGCGAAGGCCGCAGTCCAGGCTGAGGCAGTAGCCTGCGCGGCTACGCTGAATGGAGCGGAAGAGCACGTAGTCCACAGAGCGTACGGAGCCCTGCAGCTCCAGCAGGCATGAGTCCTCCGACGGGCTGGAGCCCCCGGGGAGGTCGCCAATGGCTGACAGCACCAGAGACCCGCTGTCCATGGACACTGTGGGCAGCAGGGGGCGCTGGGTAGCACCAGCCCAACCCGGCATAGGCAGTTTCTCTTTCCCCAGGCCCAGCGTGTGGAGGGCCACTCTGTCTCCAGTTTTATCTCAAAGGAGACAGTTAAGTCCAGGATTCTAAGAAGCCACCCCCCTCGCTGGTCCATATGCCATCAACTCAGCTTTGTCTCCCCCTTCTCTGCTGTCCACCCTCCCCACTTCCTGCTCACCATCTACAATGGAGGCCACTCGATCGCGGATGCAGGAGCCATCATGAAGCTGAGGATCAAACAGAGTGGCCTGCAGAAGACACAAAGGTCAAGGGTCCAGCCCTGCACACTGATATGGCCACCCCCACGTGCCGGACAGAACTCTGGAGACCTAGATTCTTGTCCAGCTTTCTCCCTCTGTACAAGTCACTTATGTGGGCCTTGGTTTCCGTATCTATAAAATAGAAATAATACTTCCTCCCCCACTCACCTCACCATGCTCTAGGGAAGATCAAAGATGATCGTGGGTGTGCTAATGTTACACGATCATGAGACATACTATCTTTACCAAATGACCGCAGCTCACTCAGCTTTTCATGCTCTAGCCTCAGTTCCCTGGCCCAAACTAAGCCCTGCTCTCACCTGACTGTCTCCTCGTAGCCCCATGACAGCCTCATAGGAAGGGGGGCAATCGGTAGGGTACAAGGGGACTGGGCTGTCCATGGAGCCATTGTAGGTGATGCTGGTGGGAAAAGGGAGATGGTCAAAGCCTGGAAGGAAACTTCCACAAAGATCTCCCCCACCAACCCAGACTGCAGTTGAAACCCCCTTCCCCTTCCTCAGTTTCCCCAGCAGGACTCCACCAGGCCTCACCTCTGTGCATCTGTTTCTGAGCTGCAGGTGTACTCTGGGGGATAGTAGGGAGGTGGGGGCACAGGTGGTACAAATTCCTCCAAGTCCAGCATGGTGTGTAGGAGAGGGGCTGGGGGTGAGGACGTACAGCCCAGAGGCCCCAGGGGACCTGAGACTGAGTGCTCAGGGGCCAGCTGCTGGGGAGTAAGCAAGTCAACAAGCCTGGTTTCTGGGAATACAGTTCCCTGGCTCCCACACTCCCAGCTCATGTACATTTTTCTGGCCCCACCCCCTCAAAGCAGCTCAGTTCTGGTCCCTCCCTCAGTCCAAACCAGCTCCTTCTCTAACCCTGCCCCCACCCAGGACCATCTCTGGCCCTGCCCATATAAAAATTCCCCCTCTTTATGATCCCATCTGCACCCAGAATCACCACCTGCTCTCTGTCCTCACCAGAACATCAGCCCTTCATCCCCACCTCCATCTAGGATCTTGATTCCACCCAACTTTTAGTCCCACTCTCTAAAGACCCCTCTCCTGGCCCCAGACTGGCATTACATACTTCTCTTACTCCCAGTCATTCCCCTCCTCACCCCCTTAGCACATCCCTACAAGAGCAGGCATTTCTAATAGGTGATCCACAACCTCTGGTGCTCAGAAGCCAGCACTGTACTCACCAACCAACCCCCTGAGCCCCAGTCCCAGCCCACACACCTCTGCTCCCTCCCATTATACGTGCTTGACCTTGACCCCAGCTCCCCTCTCACCGAGTGCACAAGGTCCAGGGAGAAGATTTGGATGCAGCAGATAATAGCTGAGAGGCTACAGATTATGCAGGCACAAATGGTGAGCCCACAGACACTAAAGAGCAGATTCTGGGAACAGAAAGAAAAAGAGGGGTGTAAGGGGGGCTGGGAAGTGGTAAATCCCACATGTTCTGGGCCTGTGAGGACCCCAGGAAGCCAGGCATGGGTGGGGAGGAAGGAATGGTAGAGGTGGGGGGTGCAGGCTCACCTTAAGCACCCCTCGGGCTTCATCACAGGTGGAGTTAGGGGCAACTTTTAGTCCCTGCCCTAATTCTGGACAGGGCCGGAGGAGAGAGATGGAGGGGCAGCACAGACAGACCTTTCCTTCCTGAGTGGGAATGGGGAGGGTGAGGCAGACTGAGTCAGGACAGACCCAGATGTCCCTCACATCTCCCCCAACCAGTTCTTTCTGGCTCGCCCTCCTCAAATCTCACCATGGAGCAGTCTTGAAAGTCTTGGGCCAGCTGAGCATTCTTACAGGAGAGAACAGAGCCAGCCATGCTGAGCATGACACACAGTACCGAAAGCAAGGAGAAGAAGGAGATCTGGGAAAAACAGGGTGCAGAGACAGGGCTGGGACCCTCAGGAGTAGAAAGCTACCAAGGAGGAAGCCACCCTCCTTCACACACATTAGTGCTGGGTGACATGAACTGGAGAGCCAGTTCCCTTCTTGAGGGTATATGGGCATCCCTCAGGTGCTGGGCACCTGCCTCCCAGTGGGCACCAGACCCTGGCACCTACCACTAAAGTAAATGGCCGCTTCCAGGACACAATGCCAACCACCCCGGAGAACGCCAGCTGGGGACAGAGTGGGCACAGGCTTAGCCTGGCAGGGGAAGCATCTGAGTGAGCCCCTCACCACAGGGTGCACCCAGCCCTATAAGGAGGGAGAGAACCAGGAGAGGGAGGAAAGGCCAGGATTTGGACTGGCAGCTGGTGTGGAGAGGTGGAGCCCAAGGAGCCTCCCCCACCCAACAACTGTGCACCCAACTCACCGAGAATCCAGCCCAAGATGGGCAGGACCTCTTGATGCTCTCGGTGGTGGTGACGGAGGAGGATATCATGCTGAAGGTGACCACCAGGATGCCCAGGAGCACCTGGGCCAGCCCCAGCGTGAGCAGGGCCTGCAGCCAGGGTCGGTGGAGGCGGAGGTGGGTAAGGCCCCAGGTACTGGGCCGGCTGGTAAGCGAGCGGCTGGAGTCACTAGGCGAGGGCATCATGCCTGCCTCCTGGTTGCCTGCGCCGCACTCGGCTCCCCCTGCCACTTGAGAGCATCTCAGAGGTGCCCAAGGCCCCGTCCTTCCTCCTCTCCTCCCAATTCGCTCTAGAGCCCACCCCCTGGCTGGGTCCCCTGAGGCCTGGCCCAGGGACTCCAGCTGGGGCGGGGGCCAAGGGAAGGATGTCAAAGAGGGGCGGCGGAGTGCTCCCTCCCTGCCACTGGACAGGCACCGTGCCCGGGATGGCGATGAGGACGCCGACGAGGACTCCGGGGCACAGGTTCATCGCATCTCCCTAGGGAAGAGGGGCACCGAGAAGGGCCGATCCAGGAGTGAGGAGAGGATGGAGGTCGGGAACCCAGGAAAGGGTAGGGAGGGTAAAAATGAGAGGATGGCAAAGAAGTCTAGAGAAGAGGGAAGGGGTCGGCGTGGGTGACTCTAGAGGGGCGATCGATGTGCCCCCGGAGTGTCCAGTGGGATCCGAGGCCAGCTGGTGGGGAGGCCACGGTGCGCTGTCTCCTGAGTCGCCCGCACCGCTGCCCTCCCCACCACGCTCCGTTCCCCTAGCTCCCGCTGCGGGGGGAGGATGGGAATGGGATGGTGTGAGAGGGGCGTGGCTGCGCGGTGCACCCCGGGAGTTGTAGTCGTGGCCAGAGACCCTGAAGGAAAGGGAGGGCAGGAGCTGGCGACAGGACAGGCAGGCGGATATGCCTAGAAGGTAAGGTGATTTCCAGTCCCAACCTTTAACTGGACCCAGGCCCGAGCCAATCACCCTTTGGGTTCCGACTTGAGCCGCACCCAGCCTCTAAGGACCCTGGTCCCACTGGGTTCCCAGCAGGGGCAGCAGCTCTCACCACCGGGTCATTAATGGAGGGGTGGGGAGCAGTGCTCCCTGATTCCATGCCAAAAGGTGCACTCCCGGGCTCCCCGCCTTCCTGCGCCAGTCACTCAGTCACCGGGCTCTGTTGCCCCACCCTGGACAGCTCGCAATTTGCCCTAAAGCCAGGCCTGAGCTTCCCTCTGGAATTCACACTCTGCTTCCACTCCAGTTCTCGGTCACACTTTCTTTTTCATAAGGCCTAGTTCCCAGTACAAATTCCAGAAACAGGAATGAGTTCCAGTTCCACTTTCTTTTTATTTAAATAACCGAAGCACAACAGCCTTGGCACAGCAGAGGGAAGCTTGGTTGGGGTGTGTGAGGGGTGGCAGCATTGTGGCCTGACTGGGCAGTAGGGGGGTAGGTTGGAGCAGCGGGCTCCCCACACCTTTAAGTCAGGTTCAGCAGTCACAGCTGTGGGGTTGGGGAGCACTAAAGAGGAGACATCGAATAGTAATGTCTCACCATGTCCCAGAGACCTCAGGGATGGGGGCTTGGTCAGCCCCCTCAAGTGGCGGGGCGAGGGCATCCCAGTCAGGGGTCACGGGGCCCGGAAGGCATTTTCGGCAGCCCCAGCGGCTGCACTGGCAGCTGCGGTTCGCACCGCAGGGTTGGAGAAAACACCTGCAGCAAATTCTTGCTGGGCCTTCTGAAAGCTGGCACCTGTGCGGCGGTACAAGGAGTGGATCTGCGAGTAGAAGGCGGAGAATCACAGCACATTCCAGCCACCGTCACTCCACTTCAACCACCACCACCACCACCACCACCACTTTCCAGCCTGCTGCTCTAGGTTTTCCTGCTGCTCCCCTCCAACACCCCCCTCCCCGCCCCACACAAACACTCCCCCTACCTCAGAGGGCCATTAGCTTGGAGCCGCCCATCAGCCTGGCCCTCCCCAGTTCCTCCCAAATGTTCTACCCAGGGCCCTAGGGACACAGGATCTCACTCTCCTGGCCCCATTTTCAACACAGCCCCTCACCCGCTTTAGCATCACAATCCCCAGAACAGCGATGCCAGTGAAGAACAGAGCGACCAGCAGCATAAGCACAGCTACAGCCGTGTTGGCCTTTAGCACCACGAGAGCGGAGATCCAGCCACTGGAAAGAGAGACAAGCACGTGGCAGTGAAGATGGACTGTTCACAGCTCGGTCTCTGTCTTGCCAGCTTCTCCACTGGTTATGTCTCAAACCTACCCTGTTCTCACCCTTCCCATCGAGGGCCACTCCTCTAGCAGTCTGGCAGCTTTCCATGCACCACAATCCCAAACTACATCCACTTTCTTCATAGTTTAATCCCAGCTTTTGAACCACTGGCTCCTAGCTTTCCAAGCTCTTTTCCAGACACCTTCACTCTAAATATAGACCCTTCTGTTGAAGATTCTCCCTCTCCTCTTCAACCCCGATTACATATACCTCCTCCAGTAAGCCTTCTCAGACTGACCTTCTTCCCCTCAATCTATGCCTGTCTTGAGTTCTGTCTGGGTTCTCTATCCTGGAAGTATGTCCTCTCTCAGGAGACTACCACCCTCCCAAGGATAAAAAACACACTTCAGCAAGCTGAACAACTCCCACCCCAGGACCATGAGTTGGTCTAGAGCAGCAGGAGGAAGGGATGAGTGGAGACAGCAGCTTTACAGACCTGAACCCCCAACCTGGGATGCCAATGGCCTGGAGGACAAAGAGCACATCCTGGGCGAAGAAAATGAAGAAGAAAACGAAGAAATTGAACGAACTGTCGCTCCTGCAAGAAGAAAAGGTGGGGCAAGTGGGAGAATTAGGGATGGAGGGGTGGACTGTGAGGGTCCATTCAACCCCCCCCATCACCCTGGCCCCCCAACTTACCGGAAGGCCTTATACATGGGGCGGTACCAGCAGACGAAGGAGCAGGGAGTGAAAAGGAGGATCCAGAGGACAGAGAGCCCGAAGCCTGAGCCATTGCTGGAGTCCACACAGAAGCTGGCAAGGCAGGCGAGGAAATTCAGGAGAAGAGCCAGAGTGCTGCCTAACAGATGGAGGGACAAGATGATGGCTCCTTCTGGACTGCAACGGAAGCTCGTTCACATATAAGCCCACCTGATAACCCTCACCAAACGTGGCAGCGTAAAGAAAAGAAGATAACTTCTGCCCTTACAGATTTCTCAATTCAACAGGGAGACAGAACAAGCAAACCTCAATCATGTGTAACCCCCTTTGCAAAGGCATTTAAAGGATTCAGAATACATTTATGCATGAGGACAAGGGAGGGGGAGAGAGCAAGAACACACATTTGCTAGAAGGCTGGAGAATAAGTTCTACATTGTATAAAGGGAGTAACCCAAGAAGATCCTAAAGAGATTAGCCTTAAACTCAAACGTTAAAAAGAGATAAAGTGTTTAGTTCTAGGTGTGTGAGCTCCAGGGCAGGAAAGTGTACAAGTTACTACCTGTACTTTCTCCAAAAAGGCCTTTCACTACTCACACATCCAGAGGTAGTACATGGTGGACACTGTCTTCTGAAATTCTTGTGGGATCTCCATGGAGATGTCCTGGAAAAAGCAAGGCTGAACTGGGCAAAAAGAAGGCAGAGGGGGCCAATTGTTCTGTCGGGCTGTAAGGCAAAAAAAGAGCAGAAAGTGAAGCAGAGACCAGTGAAGAATCACTTCCCCCTCCTTCCACCCTAGATCCTCTCTTCTGTCTCCAACTTTGGGTCAAAGGAGATAAAGGAGAGGGACAGAAATAATACTGAGCCCTGACCAGTGTGGCTCAATTGGTTGGGCACTGTCCCGCAAAGTGAAAGGTTGCCAGTTCCATTCCTGGTCAGAGCACATGCCTGGGGTATGGGCCCGGCCCCTGATGGCGCTCATAGGAGAGGCAACTGAATGATGTTTCTCTCACACATCGGCACTTCTCACCGTCTTTCTCCCTCCCTTCCCTTCTCTCTAGAGAAACATTGATGTGAGAAAAAAACATCAATTGGTTACCTCTCACATGCCTGCAACTGGGGACCTGGCCCACAACTCAGGCATGTGCTCTGACTGGGAATGGAACCAGTGACCTTTTCGTCCCCGGGAGGGAGCCCAACCCACTGAGCTATACCAGCCAGGCAATAAAATCTTTGGGAAAAAAAAATGAGTTTTATTATTTAAAACTTTTAAGCATCGTGTCAAGTACCATATTTTGTCACGTATAATGTGTACCTTTTTGCCCAAATTTTTTTAGGGAAAAATAAGGATGCACATTATACATGAGTAGTGCTAATTCTATATCTATATAAATATTTTTTAAAAAGATTTTATTTATTTTTAGAGAGAGAGAAAGGGAAGAAGAAAGAGAGGGAGAGAAACATCAGTGTGTGGTTGCCCTTTGCACGCCCCCTACTGGGGACCTGGCCTGCAACCCAGGAATATGCCCTGACTGGGAATTGAACTGGCGACCCTTTGGTTTGCAGACTGGCACTCAATTCACTGAGCTACACCAGCTAGGGCAATGTAAATGTTTTTAATTCTTTTACTTATGCTTATATGTTGAAAGTGTAACTCTAGAAAGCAATAACGATATCCATATGCAAAATAATACCCTGGGGTACGATAATAAGTTTTGTTTCTAAATATAAATAAATAAGAAATTGAATTAAAAAGATTGTAAAATGAGATTTTTTCCTGAAAGTTTGGGCCAAAAACGTGGGTGCGCATTATTCATGGGAGCATATTATACATAGCAAAACACAGTACTTCCTATATGTGACCTTGTTTAACCTCCACAACAATCCTGTCAAACAGGTACAAAAGTTATCCTTATTTTACAAACATGGAAACTGAGACACTGAATATTAAGTAAGTTGCCTAAGAGCTATTAATAAGTGATAGCACCCAAATTCCAACTCAGCAATCTGGCTCCAGTGCCAATGCTTTTAGGGGTTTTTTCCTTCTTTGAAACTGTGAGATTTCCTGTCTGCTCGGTCATGGATCCACTTACTAGATGCGCCCCCCAGGGCGGCATGCTGCAGCTCTCGCTCTCTCCGGTCCAGCTCCTCTGCCTTCTTGTTGAGCTCCTCCTGTTTCTTTAGCAGTTCCGCTCTGGCTGCTGCAGCTGAAGCCTGCCCAGTATGAGCAGAAACATGTGAGTCCTGGGCCCCAGGGATGGCCTTACTTCCCCACCATCCCCCCCACCCGCTGTTTACCTGGGTGCTGTAGGAGCCGTAGTTCTTGGGTTCTGTGGGGCTGAGCTTTCTGGAGGACTGGGAGGGAGCTGTGGGTGGAGGCAACGGGGCAGGGACAGGAGGCTCATAGGTTGGTGGTGGCTGTTGGGTTTAAAAAGACCTTACAGATCATCTAGTCCATCATAATACAGGAATCCAGAGTCTGCTTGAATACCTTTAGATCTAGAACTCATTTCCTAATGCAGAACGCCCCCCTCCCCCGCCCCAGTTGTTAGAAAGCTAGTTCTTATGTCAGAGAACTCCTTCACAACCTGCAGCAGCCCTGTTCACCTCTTACATCAAATTCCTTAGCCAGGACTCAAAGCACTACTTCCCTAACTTTTTAAAACTCGATTTCCCTACTCCACCGAGACAAATATGTCTAGTCCTCCTCATCAATTGCCTTCTAATTGCACACCTAAGCAGAATCTGTTTTCTCCTCCACTCCAACCAGCTGCATCCTTTATTTTCTTCAAAGCCTCCCCAGACAGAGCCTTGGCTATGGCCTGGCTGAGCTCCAGGTCCTACCAGGACAGGCACTTAGAGCTCCAACTGGATGGGTTGTTGGCTTGGTGTCTCCAGAAGAATTAGGTGTCCCATGGCCAACTGGCCTCTCCCTCACGGAGCTAAGAACATGGTGTTTCTTCCTTCCTTTGCATGCAGAAAAGTACTCTGTACCGCGACAGAGTGGGCTTATTGGTATACTCTCTCCTTCCCTGCTCTCTTGTGCTTTTCAAAATCTCACCTCTCGGGCCTCAAAAGGGTTGTAGATGTCAAGCGTGGCATACTGCTGGCTGGGTCGGTGCTGGATCACAGCTGGGTCCTGTGGGCAGAGACCTGGGGCTCAGCAGGCACCTGACACCTCACAGGAACTCACAGGGGACTCTTCTAAATTGCCTGTGGCTCCAAGGACTGCACCTTGGGGGTCACACTCTCGTCCCCAACACTTGCTTCAAATCCTTCACACCACACTACCAGTACCAGTTCCTTGTAGGCGCAGAGCCCGCCCCCCCTTCAAGGGTGCTCTCTGGTCTTGAGTCACCATCGCCCCCACGTGGCGGCCCTTCCACGGATTAAATGTCACGAATAGGAATATGAGTTAACCCCATCCTCCAGAACCGAGAAGTCCACCCAGTTGCCCAAAGGAGGGCAGCGCAAGTCACCTGAAAAGGGTTGTCAAGTTCGCCGCCCTCGGCGAACGGGTTTCCATCATCTCCGCTTTGAGCCATAGTTGCAACTGCGGCCTAGGCCGCCCCCCTGCCCTAGTGCCCCTACCGCGGCTCTAGCGGCGGTAGCGACTCTCAGCAAACCCTCTGATTCTCTCGGACACCCCCGCTTCTCTGTGCTCAGATTGGCTACACCAACCGGAAGAGCCACAAGGATTCCTGCAGCAGTACCGGGTTGCGCCTGCGTCCAGGGTAAAAAGTCGGAAGTATCCCACGTGACACCACCAACCCAGTCCCCCCTTGCAAATACCGCCCTTTCCCCCACGTGACACCGCTAACCCAGTCCTCCTTGGGAGTACCGCCCCTTTCCCCACGTGACCCCTCCAACGAACTACACCTCCCAGAAGGCTTCGCGTCAGCATCGTGGTCTGCCCTAGTCTCGCGAGATGTATGATGGGCCTCTTCCCACCGGTGGTGTAGCAGCTGCCTCACCAGTTAAGCCAAAATAGTAAAAAAAAAAAATAAAATAAAAAACAAGAAAATCTTTAAACCTGGATATCTGGTTCTATCCTGGGGTCCAGCCCAGATCCATGTGGCTCTAGTAGTCCGATCTGTTTCCCGACCCTCATTATTCCTGATCAAAGACGTGACACCTTATAACCCTTCTATTCTACCCTGCAAGAAAGCTTATCCCGCTCACCACTGCCCTCCCCTGAGACAAGCTAGATAAACGGACTAGTTAATTTTAGAGGGTAAGATGGGACTCACTTCATACCCAAACTCAGAAAGGTTGCCAATCTCCTCATCCCTCCACCCCAGCATTCCCACACCTCAAACTCCGGGGATGGAGGTCAGATGAAGCACGTCATTTTATTTCACAAAGACTATACAAAATTCCTTATAAAACATGGGATGGATGCCACCTGGTTACTTCATCCTGCCCCTATCCAACTCAACTGACAAGGGGCAAGTGAGGATGGGAAGAGTGTAGAATGGAAAAGCATTATGTACAAGGAAGGGCACAAGCTCTTTCATATTTACACTATTTCACATATTCACAGGTATATAGGGAGCCAAGAGGAGCAGGCTCCGGCTCTGATCTCTTGTATAAAAAAGCACCAGTGTCCTGGATTGGACACCCACTGCTGCTAGAGATGCAGGGGGGTCCAGGGTCTCATCGTCACCGACTGATATCCCGACTGGAGTCCCACAACTTGGAATTGGGTGGCTCAGCCCGAAGGCGGGTGAAGAAAGGATGCTGAAGGGCTTCGCCCAAGGTCAGACGCTTAGCAGGTTCATATTCTAGCATGCTTTCAATCAGATCGAAGAGCTGGTGGTGTTCCTCTGCCTCTGAGGTCAGATACCGCTGGTGGTGGAGGGCAGGAAAAAGGTGAGGCACAATGCCTTACAAACCGCCTTCTTCAAGGCCCTAGCTTTTAATTTGGGAGGACGAAGACTCTGCTTGCAACTGTTACAAATGCTACCTTAGCATGGCCACACCGTGTCCATTTCTGATATTCCACCTTACCCTACCTTACCCCTAGCACAATTACTGCTTCATTCTCTGCAAGTTCCTTCTACTTGTGTATCTTTGTCAACTTCATGAATCTTTTTTTAGCTCCACGTGACATTAACATTTAAGCTCTTCAAAGGTAGTTTATTCTGTTGTCTGACCTAAGGAATCCAGAACATTTCTTTGATCTTTGATTGGCTCAAGAAGGACATGGCTGCTTAATCTCCTTCCCTCCACAAAACCACTCCCTCTTATCTTTTTTTTTCTATTAACCAAAAATGTCTTCTTTCAGCATGGCTTCCCTTCTTTCCTAACCCTGTGCTTGTGGAATACATTCCAGAAGCAAGACACCTTAAGAAGTGACCTCTGGGTGGTGGGCACAACTGATCCCCAGCCTGGCTCACCCGCAGTGGTTTGCAGTTTTCTCGAACGTAGCGCCCAGCTGATGTGTTCTCATCCCAATCCAGGCGACCCCGATAGAAATATTTCTGCTTCCTAGAGGGGAAGGGGAGGTTGAGGAATCAGGAGGTTCCTCTTATTGTGGGATAATTCCCTTATTCCCCCATCTGAGTAGCTGGGGGAGGGGAGGTGTCAAAGAAAAAAGAAAATGATGTGATATTGACCATTTGTAGAGAGAGAAGGAAAAGGGTTAAGTCCCTCCCACTCAAAGTTCACCTGGTTTTTCGGATCATCCGGGAAGGGATAGGACCCAATATCCTTTCCATCATGGCTAGATGTTCTCTGTTGTCATGGGTCTGGGAAAGAAAGCCAGAACTAAGCACAGGACTAGGAAGGGGATGCCGAGGACTCGCTGCCAGGAAGATAAACAATGCAGAGGAGTAAGCAGGCAAGTCCTCAGCAGACAAAGTAATCTGGGATGAGAATATCAGGTGGTCATGTAACCAACCACTTACTTGGAAGAGGGTGAAGCCAACATAGTATTCAAAGATGATGCAGCCTATGCTCCACACATCACAAGGCTGTGCCCAGCCCAACTCTGTATAGGAACAGGAGGGAAAAGGTGTTAATGAGGTTTAGGGGGTGCGACCCTCACTGCCACACCCGCTTACATACTTGGACAGGCTTGTCCTTCCTCCTTACCCAGGATGACCTCTGGTGCTCGGTAATGGCGAGTGGAGACAATGGTACTATGGTGCTCATGGTCAAAGGTGGCACTGCCAAAGTCTACCACCCGCACAGCTGTGCTCTTCACGCTGCGCTCATCTCGCTTCTAGGAGCAAAGCAGGAAGACAATGACCCTCTGCACCACAGATCGAGGTTCCAACGCCATTTTCTGAGTCTTAAAAAAGCAACTTTGACCTGCCTACCTGCCCCTACACACTCTAGTCTCTTGCCTCCCCCATAGCCAGAAGAGTAGTTTAGGAGTTTGGAAGGAAGAGGATCAAATAATTATGGACTAGCATGCAAGTTTCTGTGCATCTGAAAACTATACCCAAATGACTGAGTGAAAATATATATGTAACAAGTTGCAAAGGGAAGGAGAGCTTCCTTTGGTGAGATCGCCATGAACTCTTTTTAGTCAGAAAGCCAAGCTTTCCTTACAAAAAAGAGAAGTCCAAAGCAAGAGGCTTAAAAGCATTTCCACTAGATTAGAAAGTTATCTGAGGTCCTTTTTCCAAGTTCTCTTCTAATTTAAGTCTTCTTAAATCTCTCCCTTTCAATCCATTCTAGTACTCTGGTTTTAGTCAGTCAGAACCTGAGAAATGTGGGCGAGACAAGTAAAAAGAGGCCAGAAAGGACTGAGAGGCGAAGCGGCACAGCTGCCACCCCCCACTGGCCATGGGGGAGAACCAATCCTTCTTACCTTCTCTAGGTTGTAGGTGAGCTCGTAGTCTGAATTCACAAACAGAATGTTTTCAGGCTTGAGGTCCGTATGTGTCAGCTTGTTATCATGGAGGACTGCAGGGGAAAAGGCCAGGTCAAGGTCGGTACAGGCAGCCAGGGCTAACGGCACCAGCTGACCCCAGACTTGGTCACCTAGCTCCAAGCTGGTAAGGAGGCAGGTTCAGAATCACTACACTGCTCTTTGCTTGACATCCAAATGAAATGCCTGGTCTAAGACATTTTATCCTTATTCATGTAAAATATATATGTAATTCTCATCTGAAGCATAAAGATAGTTTGCTAGCTAGGGCTTGTACTTTTGTACCGACTGACATACATGTGTATTTGACATTGTGTGAATTCAACTGCAAAACTGCATTGTCACGGACACCCAAGAGTAACTATTTACTAGTCCGGATTCCCTACCTGGCCCCTTGGCTGCGCTACTCCCTGCTTCCACCTGCTTTGCTGGGAATGAAGGGCATCTCAGCTTAGACACGTCAACCTCTAGCCTGAGTCGTCCTTTTGTCTCTTTGTGCTTGCTGCCTGACTTACACTTCCCAAGGAAGGGAATGAGGGAAAAAAGGTGTCAAAGTGCTTTGATTTCAAAGGCTTTGTCTTCCAGCTCCTCCTTGGTTTGATGTGAAGTACAAGCAATCAGTGATGGTGAGGACTTCAGCCAAGGAGTTACGTCAGAAGAGATGTCAACATGACAGTGAATAACGGAAGTGCAGATACTCAAGTTGACTGTTTAGGGGCTTCACCAGTGCCCAACCGAGACAGAAGAGGTCCAATGGAGGGACTGCCCCAGAGTCCACCTCGGCCCCCCCACTCACACTTGACGGCCTGGCACAGCTGGAAGGCCATGTGGCGCACTTGGTGGATGGGGTAGGGCAGGTAGTTGTTGTCTTTGAGGAAATCGAAGGTGCTAAGGCCCAGAAGCTCAAAGGAGATACACATGTGGCCATGGTAGTCAAACCAGTCAAACATCTGGACACAGAGGCTGGGAAGAGAGTGGGAAAGGGAAACGAATGTCTGATGAGCTCCCGTCTGCCTCCCACCCCTCCAACAAGAAGGGGCTGCATAGCTGTTGATTCCACACACTTGTGTAAATACATGCCAGCTAATATCACCAACGAAATTCAGTTAGGCCAGGAAATGGCCTTTCTGGCAGACCTGAGAGGAGAGGTACTATCTGGAAAGATTCAAACCATTTTCCTGCAAATTTTTAAATGCTTGAAATTTCTATTTGTTGAAGAGCTGTTGAGTTTCAGGCTCTAGTGTGGACCCCGAACCATCAAACTGTCACTCCTAAATCCTGACCCCACCTCCCATCCCTGAAATTCACTTACACTGGCTAGCACTGGGCCCATGTTTATATTGCCATCTTATGCCTTCACTTTACAATCTTATTATATATTTGGCTTATGGAAAAATATTACATATAAATGTCTGTGGCCTCATCAGCATAGTTTCAGGTATTAAAAGCTCAATTTTTTGACAAAAATGGTAATTCTCAGTCTCAGGGTCATTTCCAGGGCAGATCCCCAAAGAGGCCACCCTGAGGTGGAGCCAACCTACAGAGCAATCTAACTACTTTAGAAACAAGGGAGATTAGAGAACACCACAGACCCTCCTTTCCTACTTCTAAAGTTCTACTACTCTAACACGATGAACAAAAAATGAATGAATGAGAAGACTCTCCTGCCTGCCTAAGCCAGATTGGGAAGATTTTCCTGAGTAGGGGTGCAGGCTCTCAAGACTCCTCACATACTCCTTTGCTTGCTTACTTCTTCTTCTAATCCTCAACAGAAAACATTAAAACAAAAATTGCTTTTAGAAAGAAAGGGAGAGAGGAAGGGAGAGAGAAACAACGATGTTAGAAATACCCACTGGCTGTCTCCTGCATGATCCCAGACTGGGGGATCATGCACTAGGTAAGTGCCCTGACCAAGAATCAAACCCACAACCCTTCAGTTATAGGACAACGCTCCAACCAGCTGAGCCACACTAGTCAGGTGCTTGCTTACTTCTTGTTGTCAGGGTCCTTCTCATTGATTTTCTCCAGCACATTGATTTCAAGTCGAGCTGCTTCCTTGTACTTTTCCACATTCTTAATAATCTTCAAGGCAACTCGAGCCCCACCCCTGTAGGTTGGCAGAAGAGGCTTTTACTGGGTTCTTGAGAACATCTCAAATTGAATGGGGCTGTCTGGGCATTAAGAAATTCTACATTTGGTTAATCAGCAAATAAGCCCTAGATAACCCTCACTACCTCTTTACGTCTAGCAGGGATGGGGGTGTGGTGGCTGACAATTACCTGCGATGGTCCACACATTGTACAACTCTGCCGAAGGTCCCCTCTCCCAAGGTGCTCACAATTTCATCTGAAATGAAAAAGACCAGGGTCGGGGAGAGGGAGGGAGAGAAGGTGGGGAATGAGCTGCGTTGGAAGTAAAAAGAGTACAGCAACCTGGGGTGAAATGAAGGAAGGGGGAACAGATACAGATGGTCACAGGGGAAGAAAACCCCTGCATGATTCCCACCACCTTTAACCCAGGGGCCATGAGAGCTGGGAGTGGACAGCAGAAGTCAATTCTCAACAGCAACTCAAACCACCCAGATAAACAACACCACTGAGAAAAGGCAAAAGAGGCTGTGACTTAGGTTGGCTCGGGACGTTAGGATGGCTATAGGACCATTACAGGCTATAGGATTGTTACGATTTGGCTTGTACATCGCTCTTGTAGCCAGTCCCCGACGTGGTAGATGAGGTGGCCCTCAGCGTCGTCCTCTACACTCTTGGCTCTCCGGCTGCTGTGCTGCTGTCGGGGGGCAGGGGGGTCGGAGCAAGCCAGGTGTCGGAGCGGGGGCCGGAGGGAGACGGGGTGGGTGGTGGAGGGGCCACCGGTCACAGGCGCCCAGCCAGGGGGGACAGACGATGATGGGGGACAGTGGAAGGGAACATGTCAGATGCAGTAAGGAGGATCGGGGTGAGAAGAGAGAGCGGCGCATAATCCCAAGTCCCAAACCCAAAACAGGGACAAGGAGAGGCATGGGCAGAGAAGTGGTGTCGTTGCCAGTGTCACCCACAACCCCATGCTCTACACAATGCCCTTCCAGGCAGGCACACATCTCCCCTTTCCCCCACCCAAGCCCACCTGCTGAGGGGGCCATGGAGCCCAGGGCTTGGGGGAGAAAGGCAGTTCACAAGCAAAGTCCCCATTAGAGAGTGCAGGCTTCTGGGGTGAAGGACCTGCTCTCGACACAGTAAGGCCAGCATGCCAGGGAGGGCACTGGGGTTCACAAATGCTCTGTGCCCATCCATCTCCACAGCAGATTGTGGAGCCCTCCACAAGTCGAAGAGCTTCCAAGAGAGTAGACAGACTCAGTGTCCACCTCAGTGTTCATGCCCCAGTGCTCAGCTGAGAACAGGAATACTTCTCACTTACCAGGGCCCCAGAAGGCTGAAGAGGAAAGGGAAAAGGAAGGGCCTGGGCTGGCACTCACCGAAGATGAGCGGCTGAAAGTCCGGCTGCGCCGCCTCCGCCGTCTGTGTTTCCTTCGGCTGCTGCGCTGACTGCGGTAACTGGTGTTCTCCCGATGGTATTCATAAGAATGCCGGTAGTCGGTGTCGTAGTAGGCATCTCCCCGATCCCGGCTACAGTCATTGCGTCTATAGCTGCCACAGTATCGCCGGTCATACGCTCTCCGGTCAGACGAACGGTCATCATAGCTGCTGTTGGACAATAGACACCCATCAGGTACATCTGTTCAGGCCACATTCCTTGCCACATCATATGACAAGGTCATCCCTCAGTGAGGACAAGAGTACTGCTGGAAAAATGACTCTCAGATACCCATCAAGTCTCTGAGAGGACCAAGGACCAGAGAAGTAAAGTAACCAAGCACAAAGGACTCACCACCTGCATGTCACCAAGACCTCTGGAAAGACATCCTCCGGGGGCAAGCTCCTCCCCGACAGTAATTTAATAGAACAAAGAGCCATTTCTTTTTCAAGCCTTTCCTGCCATCCAGCTTTGTTCTAAACTATCCCTAACCCATCCTTCCCACAGAATATGCCAAGTTATTAAAACCCGGCAGACCCAACTTTGTCTTGTCTATTAGCTCATTAGCTACCTCCAGCCTCTAGTCTTCTTAAAAATGCTTCTTAATTGATTTTAGAGAAAGAAAAGTAATTGTTGTTGCATTTTATTTATATATTCACTGGTTAATCTGCATATGTGCCCTGAGAGGATCGAACCCACCACCTTGGTGTGTCAGGACAACACTAACCAACTGAGCTACCTGGCCAAGGCCAGCCCCTAGTCCTCTGTATTTGCTTACTTTTCACCTGGGATACTTCACCCTTGTATTTCAGACAAGCTTAGATGTCAGATTCCCTGGGAAATTGTCCTCAAACTACACATCTTGTCCCAGTCCAACCAAACCTACTGGATATTCCCTCGGCTCCTTACTGCCTACTTCCTCTATGATGACACTCTTCACCCCACAGCGCAAACGCCTGATTTTGTCATCCATCTTAAACAGCACCTTCACCCGGGTGTTTATCACGTAACCAATAAATCTTTGTTGAATGAAGGAGTAAATGACCTTTGAGTACGAGGCCTCACCTCCGGGAACGAACATGGTAGCTGTCTTCCCGTCGATGCCGTCGTGTCCGGTCACTGCTACTTGACCAGGAGCGGCTTCTTCGTCTCTTATGCTTTCGGCTTCGATAGTGTTCAAGATAACTCCCCCGGCTGCCTCGTTCTGAGGAGTGGTACCTTCGGGGATGAGGCATCTAGAAGGGAAGAAAAAGCAGAAATAGTGGGGAAAGCTCCGAGTTTTTAGATGTCCCCTTCGAGGACTGGTTGCTCCAGAGGTGCTAGACTGCTTTCTTTTATTTCTTTTTATCACATCTGTGCTTACAATTCCTTCTTAATGGAGTATATACGGTATTCACCTACTAACTCAGGCTGAAAACTAGGAGGTCTCCCCATAACCCCCTTAATTACGCCCCACTCAGCACTGGCACATTGTTCTACTCTGATTTCCTCAAAAGTGTCTCCATTAAAGACCTTCAGGTCTGGACCACAGCTCACTACAGGTGAGAAGGTGTAACGGATGGAGAATGCCACAATTCCTCCTTGGCTGAGATCTAAGATCTGTGTCCTGCTGAGTTCCTCACAACTCAAAGAATAAAGCTTTAGTATACACTGTTACAAAAAATGTTTTACATTTATTCAGAGTGTATCTTATTTCTCCAAGTAAACCAACTGTGTCCTGACCGCATGAATCCCATCGACCAGGTTTCTACATAAGCAGTATATACCAAATATAAACAAATTCTAGGGGTCTGGGTCTGGTCCCTTGAACCGTCTTAATCACCTCTCACATCTCTGGTTCAACACCCCTTGAGAGATTTTAATACAGGGGGTCCCAAGCTGCAGTCAGCTTTCCATCTGACCCCTCCCCTTTTGTGCTTAGGAAGTACAGAATAACTAGTTTTTAATTAATATCAGCACTGCTTGGATAAGAGCCAGCCTCCTCCTAGTTATTGTAATTGGAATGGACAGTGCACAAATTTTTCTTCCTTCAGGAAAAGATCAGAGAGAAATCACTGTCTAAATCCAGGAAGATGAGAATAGGAAAGTGGAATGAAATAGGCCTAGAGACAGAAGTCTTGGTAGGGCGCAGGATTAGGTCTGGAAAAGACAATGTCTCAAAAATCTGGCTCCCACTCTGAGCTATTTCTGTCCAATGTCCTCAAATTGAGAAGGGGTACATTTGATTCAGTCCTGGCTTCACAGGGCTTACAGGAAGCCAAGAAGATGCAAGCACAGATTCTCTCAGGTAATTCAACATTGCTTAGCCATTTAAATGTCATCTCGCTCACCACACAGAGACTGCCACCAAAGTTCCTCACGGAACTTCCCCTATAAAGCATCTCCAGCCTACAACCTTTCTCTTCTAAATCTTTATTTGCCTCTCACCCCCCCCCCCCACTGGAGACCTGACCCGCATCTCGGGTATGTGCCCCCTGACTGGGACTCTAACCCGCCACCCTTTGGTTCGCAGGCTGGCACTCAATCCACTGAGCCACACCAGCCAGAACTAAATCTTTATTTTTCTTTCTCACTCAGAAAATCCAGAACTAATTTCTGGAGTCAAACTCTTTCCGTATCCTTTAATTGACACCGTGGTGTCTTCCCTCTTTTCAGCCTTGATCCAACTTTGACATTCTGCTCTTTCTCATCTTTGGAACCACTGCTATCCCTGCTCCATCACCCTACTTTAGTCCCTCCCAAGTTTCCCACAGGTCTTCCCAGATCACCTAAGGCAAGCTGATCTTCCACCCTAACTCTCTACTCACTTCTGCCGCTTCTCAGGTCTTAACCCTCTTCCTCTCCTAATCTCGCCCCGGTCCCTTGCCCCCAATATAAGCCTACCCCTCCCGCCCAGCGGTCGCCATCTTTCCGCGCGGACGCGCGGCCCGCCGGCCCGCGCGCTCACCGTTCTGGCGGCGAGGCCCGTGCGCTTGTCCCACAGGAAGTCCGTGATGGCGGCGGCACTGCGGCCGGGAGTCCCGGCACCCCCGCGGCGACGAAGTGCGGCTTCACCCCCCCAACCCGAGACCCTGGGACCTCCCGCCTCGTTCCCGGGCTCCGCTCCAGTCCCGCCCGCCCCGGCTCCGTCCCCGCCCCGAGGATCCGCTGGGCGCCGCTCGCACCGCCCCCGCCCGGGGCCCGATCCCAGCTGGTTCTTCGGCTCTCGCCTCTCCGATCCGCCGCCGCCTCCGTGAGCGAGCACGTACGCACGCACGTCCTGCGTCGCTTCCCAGTTACCCCGGGGCCCCGCCCCCAGGGCCGCGCACGCCGCGGCGTCCTCGCCTAGCTCAGGAGCTGGCGTCCGCAGCTAGAGCTGTGGAGGCGCTGAGGATGGAGGTTCGTGCGCACTGCGCGAGTGTCGCTGTGGTTCACCAGGCCCTCCTCTTGTCTTTCCCCGTCTCTCTTCAATCTTTTGCCCCTTTCATGAGACTTCGCAGACTTAATTAAGTTTGCAGATTTAAAAGAAAGCGTTGTTCCCTAGTCGGGTGGCTCACTTGGTTAGACTGTCCTCTCCGTTTACCAAAAGGTTGCAGATTCTATTCCTGATCGTGGTACATACCCAGTATGGCGCGGGCGGGAGGCAACCCATCAGTGTTTCTCACATCGATGTTTCTCTCTCCCTTCCTCTTTAAAATCAATGAACATATCCTCGGGTGAGGATTGATTAAATAAATAAATAAAGCGTTGTTACTTAGGGAGTGTTGAAGTTCCGCAAACATTTGAGGCTTGGTGGTGAGGTCTGATTCTCCGACATAGCTTGTAAATATACAGTTCTTAAAGTAGTTCGGCTACCTCACCACGGCAAAGAGAGACTTCCGTCTTGTGGAGTCGCGAGCATGGTCTCGAAGGAGAATTTGGGGAAATGGAGTGATGGATAATCGAGTGCCGAAAAAGGGGAAATCACTTGAGAACTATTATGTTATGTACTTACACATCATACGAGAAGTGTAAGTATACTGAATTTAAAAAATTAAGATCTGGAGACCTTGAGACAAATTGGCAGTCACAGACGCTATAGAAGGAATTGAGAAATAGGGAAATAAAAACCTGAGGATAACTGTATTAAAGTCAGGGAGGGTATCAGAGGGGAACTAGGATGGAGGATTGTCAGATGGAAATTAGATCAGCCAGAAACCGTTTAGGAAAAGTTCCCTAAAATAGAAGAGAAAGTGTAATTAAGGGCTGAGAGAACAGAATGGCAAATTCACCTCCTCCTCCAAGAACACTTTCCCAGATCATTCGTTCTTTCAACAAGCATTTACTGAGTGTCCAGTATGTGTCCAGCACTGTGCCAGAAGGACGGCTCCTGTTCTTCAGAGCTTCACAGTCTAATGGGAGAAAAACACCTGTCAGCGGGTAGTGGCAGCCTAGTGACAAGAGTGGTTACAAACAGTGGTGGACTGTTACAAACTGGACACTGTTGGAAAGCTCTAAAGTAGACCCTACCTGGGAAAAGGAAGTTTTGAAATATGTCTCTAGGTTTCCTGGAGGAAATGAGATCTGAACCAACTGTTGTATTCTCATCATCTACTCAGTGATGAGCAGACTCACATTTGGTGAAGGTTGGCAGAAAGAATTCAGAAAGTGAAATACCGGGGGAGCAGTATGGAGAACAGAAGAAAGGAATATGCCTAGAGGGTGCTGAGAGAATGAAAATGGAATACAGGGTAGTTCATAAGCGAGAGTGGGGAAGGCGAATCTCCAAAGCCTCTTCCATTGGCACCTAATCCCTCGCTCTCCTTAGCCTCACCAGCTACAACCTGAGTCCGGTTTTCCCGCCACTTGCAGGCGGTGTCACCTTCCTGGGGCTCAAGGAATAAAAGCCTGTCAGCTCTAGGCCACACCCCCTCCGCGGCTCCTCCTGTTTCCCCTTCTCCAATTACACTGGGAGAACCGCCTCTATCCAGTAAGCCACGCCCATTTTGGAGTCCCTCGGTAATATCAACTTAGTTGGCCCCGCCCCTTGGGGGACCGGCTCTCCGACGGCCCCGCCCCCGCATGCTCGGCTCAGCTTTCGCGCGGACTTCGCCAGGGGGCGCAGCGCAACCCGCTCACAGCTGGCGGGAGAGTCTGTCCCCCACACCCCTTCTGCCCCGCGCGCCTGCAGTTCCGAACCGACTACGCCAGCTCTGACTGTGGGAGAGTCCAGGGGGTCCAGGATGGCCGCAACAGGGTCTAGGAGGCCAAGGGTATAAGCAGTGGGGCATCATGTATGCGGAGCCACGGCCGACGATGGGGGCCAGCGACGGGGCGACCCCTGGGCTGGAGGCGGGGCCTCCTGCTACCCCCGTGCCTGCCACTGCCACTGCGGGACAGATCCCCGGATCCTCATCTGGACCCGAGCCCAAGAGGAGGCAGCTTGGGACACTGCTGCAGCCCACGGTCAACAAGTTCTCCCTTCGTGTGTTCGGCAGCCACAAAGCAGTGGAAATCGAGCAGGAGCGGGTCAAGTCAGCGGGGGCCTGGATCATCCACCCCTACAGCGACTTCCGGTACTGGGGGCTCGGCAGGGAGGGTGGGGGACACAGATCCCATCCCCACAGCCGTGACCCGGGGACTGGACCCGCCCCACCCTCCACAGTCATTTCATTTCCGGCCTAGGGGTCCCCGGGTGGGATAAAAGAGTCACTTCCTCCAACCTAGCCTGGGAATTCTGAGTGACTTCTCAGGCTGGGAGCGCCGGAAGAAACAAGCAGACCCCGGAGACTGGATTTCCCGTTTCAGGACCCCAGCACCCCAGCACCCCTGGACTACGGGGACTACTGGAATTAGGGATCCTTGCCTCCTCTAGTACTTTTTGCTAGATATCTGGGCAATTATGTCATATTCCAAGACTCAGGGTCAGTCTGAGGGAGAATCCGAGCTCAGCTATTTTTCCGCTGACCCCCTACTTCCACCCTTAGTACCTGCCTAGTTCAGCAGGGCAGGCTACCAGGAAAACCAAGGATGCTGTTGGAGGGGTGGTGGGGGTGTACAAACAGTTCTGGTAGCTGTCCCTGGTGCTGAAGTCAGGATGTGGTAGAGCAGTGCTGGTACTCACAGCGACTGGGGCAGCAACACCGGAGGCATGGCCACCACCGGAGAGAAGGACGAGGGTGGGGGCGGGGTCATTTCGTAGTCCCCGTCTAGCTGTACCTTTACATCAAGGGCGCTAGGGGAGGAGAGCAGCCCTGTCCTTGTGGGAAATGAAGGACAGCTATTGGATGAGGTGAGGATGTGTGCAAAGCACCTAACCTGGTAAGTGAAATGATCCAAAAGGATGAGGTGTGAATCAGGAGTCTGGAAACACAGTTGGAGACTAAGACATCATCTTGAATCCACCTTCATACACATTGCTTAAATGTTCCTTTCTCCCATTGTTTCTCCCACTCCTGTCTTCTTTACTGCCTCATTCTCACCCCACCTTGCACCCAGCCTAGTCTCCTATGGATCTCCCTCCCATCTCCCATTTGACCTTCAGATGTATCGCCAGAAGCAGTGTCTCCTTTCTATTGTGCTTCTTCTCTGTCCTCTCTGCTGCATCACTCACCAGGCTTGTGACCGTCTGTGGGTCAGGCAGTGAGGATGCTCTATGGCTAGGCAAAACCTCTTTCTCCTCCCCCAGCTCACTGGTATAGGATTTCTCCAGTGGCTCAGGAGGGAGTGGGAGAGGGCCTCGAGGATTTGTTGTTGATCGAAAGCACACAGTCTAAGAGACTACCTGGAGATTTGGACTTGGGGACCGCCAAGCTTCTTTCAGGGGCTAAAATAATTGATTTTGCAGTCAGAGTCAGACGGAGTTGGGTCCTGGGTAGATGCTGCAATTACGTGTGTCCTGGAGTTAAAACTATCATTGCTAGTTGAAACCCTCAGTGGTTTTTGTCCAGTGATTTTTTTTTTTTTTGAATGAGGGCTTCACCTAGCTTCCTCTGACCTCTTCTTCCCACAGCTTTCACTACAGCATTGTGGCTCTCCCCTACCCATGTCCTTGCTTAGGCTCAGCTAGAGTCTCAGTGGACACAAGAAGGTTAGGGGAAGAAAAGACTGCAGAGCTTCAAGCCTTGTTCCTTCAAGATCATCTGTGGAGCTTCTCTGTATGTGCAGCCCTGTCTGAGGTGCTGTGGAAGGGGAAGGGCATCCTCAAAAAGCTCAGTTCAGTTGGAGGCAGGAGAGATCATCTCCACTCTGGGACACAGACGAGCAGATCCCAGCAGAGAAACAGGAACCATGGGTCCAACTGTGTTGAGGAGGAGGGTTGGGGTGGGGAAGGCTGGGAAAAGCGTGAAATCCCAGACCACCAGGGGGAAGAGAGCTGGGACAAGCTCCAACCTCTTCAGAAATCTCAGGATAAAGAGTGACGAGTCATATAACACAAGCTAGTGCTTGTATAGCACTTTCGCATCCATTGTCTCAGTGCGTATTTTTTTAAAGATTTTATTTATTTATTTTTAGAGACAGGGGAAGGGAGGGAGAAAGAGAGGGAGAGAAACATCAATGTGTGGTTGCCTCTCGTGTGCCCACCACTGGGAACCTGGCCCGCAGCCCAGGCATGTGCCCTGACTGGGAATCAAACTGGCGACCCTTTGGTTAATAGGCTGGCACTCAGTCCACTGAACTGCACCAGCCAGCGCTTAGTGCATATTTTTTACAACAACCCTGTAAGGTTAGCACAGGGTAGTTTATCTTTATTTTTAACTTTAAAAAGATTTCATAATAATGACATAGATCATATATATATACATATATACTAAAGATATTGCATATATATTATATACAGGGTAGGGCAAAAGGTAGGTTTCCAGTTGCGATACGTGAAACAGTTTATTCTTGTATTATTAATTAATTATTGCATTGTTTTCCATATAAACAACTGTAAACCTACTTTTGCCCCACTCTGTATATTAAGAAGATATATATATATGGAGATGTATGAATATATATGTATATATGGTATCTTAGCAGATACATAGTCTGTATACCTAAACAGTAGGTATTTAGAGAGAGCAGTACACTATATAGTGGAGATACATATATGTCATTCTGAGGCACACTCCTGTGTAACAACTCTCTAGGTCAGGAGAGACTGCATTGCTGGCACCCAGACGCCTCCCTTCTGCTCTCACATTCCTTTCCCAAACCCACTATTGGAATTTTCATGGTACTCGTCTCCTTATTTTTCTTTATAGTTTCACAATTTTCCTGTGAATCCCTTAATTATACAGTTTAGTTTGGCTGTTTCAGAATTTTGTGCAAGTGGAATCATCTGGTGTGTACACTTTTGTATCTTACTTTTTTGGCTCATCATTACAGTGAGATTCATTCATATGTCATGCAGAATGTAGCTGCAGTGGAGTGAGTTTACAGTTGTATGGCATTGCAAGGCATGACTATATCACAGTGTATTTATCTAATTTATCTGTATTTTTCTACTGATGGACATCGGGTTGTTTCTAGATTTAACACTGTTATTCCTGTATATGTGGGGGGGGGACTAAAAAAACCCTGGAATTTATTTATTAAAAATTGTGTAATTTATTCTTACATGTTTAAACTTCAGGAATCTTCAAAGTACTCTGCATCTGATACAATACAACTATCAAGACATTTTTTTCCACTACTCAAAACAGTTTTTTGAACTCATCAGTTTTGGTGTCTTTAAGTGCTTCTGCTGTTTTTTATTTTGCCTCTTTGACATCAGCAACACATTTCCCTTTGAGGACTTTTTTAATCCAGGGAAGCAAACAAGCAAAAATATGTCGCTCTGGGCAAGACAGGGTGAATAGGGAGGGTAGGGCACCGGGGTCATGACATTTTCGGTCAAAAACCACTTAACCCTCAGTGTAGTATGGGCAGGTGCGCTCCTAATTCGTCCATCATGAGATGGGCAAACACGTTGAAAGAGTCTTCCAAAAAAATTTCACTAAAGCCAAATGCAGCCTCTCACAACCCCAGGTGGTACACTGGTACAGATGTGTTCCTAGAACACTCACCTAGCAGAGGAAGACTATACTACAAGGGGTTCACCAACCCTGACTGGCATAGCTCAGTGGATTGAGCACAGGCCTGTGAATCAAAGGGTCGCCAGTTTGATTCCCAGTGGGAGTACATGCCTGGGTTGCAGGCCAGGTCCCCAGTGGGGGGTGCATCAGAGGCAACCACACATTGATGTTTCTCTCCCTCTCTCTCCTTTTCTTCCCCTCTCTCTAAAAATAAATTAAATATTTTTAAAAAGGGGGGGCCCACCCTACAGAAGATAATTCTGTTTTTTTGAGGGATCCCCCCCTTGTATCCCCTCTTGAGTTATTTGGAATTGCTGGGAATGCAAATATTTAACTAGATATTGCCAAACTATTTCCCTAAAGGGTGGTCCCAATTTACACTCTCATCTGCTGTAAATAGGCATCCATGTCTTTGCACCTTTGCCCACTCTTGGCCAGGTCAGACTACCTGCGGTTAGTCTGGATGGTTGGTGGAATATCACTGTGGTTTTACTCCCTATCCCACCCCACCTTAGGTTTTACTGGGATCTGATCATGCTCCTGCTGATGGTGGGGAACCTCATTGTGCTGCCCGTGGGCATCACCTTCTTCAAAGAGGAGAACTCTCCACCTTGGATTGTCTTCAACGTCCTCTCTGACACTTTTTTCCTGCTGGATCTGGTGCTAAACTTCCGCACGGGCATCGTGGTAGAGGAAGGTGCTGAGATTCTGCTGGCACCGCAGGCCATCCGCACTCGCTACCTGCGCACTTGGTTCCTGGTTGACCTCATCTCCTCTATCCCTGTGGATTACATCTTCCTGGTGGTGGAGTTGGAGCCCCGACTGGATGCCGAGGTCTACAAAACAGCGCGGGCCCTACGCATAGTGCGCTTCACCAAGATCCTCAGCCTCCTGCGGCTGCTCCGCCTCTCCCGCCTCATCCGCTACATACACCAGTGGGAGGAGGTGGGGTGGGGAGGTGGGCAGGGAGGCTCACAGACTTCTCCAGGATGGTGCCATGGGTGGGACTCCTGGCGACTTTATGGGGTGGGCGGATGTGTGGAGCTTCCAAGGGTGGGCTCTCTCCAAAGTTGGTGAGGGAGAAGCAGGAAGAGAATGAGGGTTCAGGGGATGGGGTCCCAAGGTGAGGATGGTGGTGCGGGAGGGTGGGGCACAGCTGCTGGACAAATACTTGAGGGTTAGTTGGACTCTGGAGGGAAGAGGTGGGAGGAGAGCTAGGAATTGCAGGGTGTGGAAGAGGCTGGAGTTTCAGTTTCAGGCGGCAGAGTTTCATGGTTGGGAGTGTGGGCTCTGCAATGTCATTGCTTGAGGTCAAATTCCAGCTTTACTGTTTACTGTATGAGAGCTGGTTTCCTTTTCTATAAAATGAGAGTGTTACATACACTTACGTGTGATAAGGAGTTAATATCTGTAAAGCACTTGTTCTCAGCAAATTACCTGTTTTATTGGAAGGGAAGAGGGCTGCTGACTTTAAGCCTTATCCCCATGCCCTGGGGATGTCACACTGTGAAATGCCACCTCCCCTTGTTTCCAGGCTGCACTTTGGCAGCCTGTGCGGCAGCCTCTTCCAGTCTCTGCTGTGACACTGTGATTCTGGGCACATGATTGGCAGCAATTTTCCTATTTATAAGATGAGAGTAGTAACACAGATTACTTTATATTAGCTATATTTATGTGCTGGAAAGCTCTATAAAATAATGGTCACTTTTTTTAATTCATGGGGCTGGGGAAATTCAGAGAGAATTTGCAAGGCTGGGAATGAAGGAGGACTGTCAGGAAGGGTTCCTATCCACAGCGGCCCCTCCTCGGAATCCTCAGATCTTTCACATGACCTATGACCTGGCCAGTGCTGTGGTTCGCATCTTCAACCTCATCGGGATGATGCTGCTGCTCTGTCACTGGGATGGCTGTCTGCAGTTCCTGGTCCCCATGCTGCAGGACTTCCCTCCCGACTGCTGGGTCTCCATCAACCACATGGTGGTGAGATCTCCCCACAGCTCTGCCTGTCCTCGGCATTCTAAGGGCTCTTCTGCCTGGGTAGTGGGATAACCACAGGGGGCAAGAGGTGGGGGATGCTGGAGAGGTGGATGTCCAAGAGAGAAGACAGGAGTGAGATGGTGGGGAAGTGAGAGGAGAGGGGAAAGAGACCCAGAGGAAGTGTCTGTGTGTTGGAGGGAACAGACAGGCAAGGAAACCTAGGCAGAAACTGAGGCCCTCAAGCTGCAAAAGAGGCCCCTTCTGCCTCAGGGCTCCCCAGAACCAAACCTCAGTGCCTCCTTGGAGGTAGATCTGAAGTGAAGGGGGCAGGTAGAAGGACCGAGAGTGAGAGAAAGGGCCAGGGGGAGAACGAGGCTCTGAGGGCCGTGTGCCCAGCTGTGCAATACTTTGTTCTCCAGAACCACTCGTGGGGCCGCCAGTACTCCCACGCCCTGTTCAAGGCCATGAGCCACATGCTGTGCATTGGCTACGGGCAGCAGGCACCTGTAGGCATGCCTGACGTCTGGCTCACCATGCTCAGCATGATTGTGGGCGCCACCTGCTATGCCATGTTCATTGGCCACGCCACTGCCCTCATCCAGTCCCTGGACTCCTCCCGGCGTCAGTACCAGGAGAAGGTCAGCAGGGACAGGAGAAGGAAGGGGAGGGCATGAAGGGGTGCTGGAGACTGGGTAGCTGAACTCGAGGCCCATTCTGACACATACCCTTGTTGGTTCTGTGTCCTTCCTTGCCCCATGTCCACTTGTCCCGTGCCCCTGTGTGTACCTTTTTTTTTGTTTGGACCTATACCCCTGTCCTTGGACCCTTCCTCTGCCTGTGACTGTGCTTTGTGTCCTCCCTGTGTCCACCATCATCCATCTGTCCTTCTGTGGCCCTGTGTGTCTCCTGTCTCCATGTTTCACTTTTCTGAGTTTGGTCCACGTCTGTGACCTCCCTCCATTTGCACCTGCCTTCACTGTTCTGGCCCCACATCTACCTCTGTGTCCTCTTGCCTGCTGGCCATTGGCTGGCCCTCCAGTACAAGCAGGTGGAGCAGTACATGTCCTTCCACAAGCTGCCAGCTGACACGCGGCAGCGCATCCATGAGTACTATGAACACCGCTACCAGGGCAAGATGTTCGATGAGGAGAGCATCCTCAGCGAGCTGAGTGAGCCACTTCGGGAGGTAGGACTGAGTGGGGCCCTGGTGGCTCTTCAAGGACCTGAGCTTCTAGGATGCCATCTAGGGTTGAGGATATTGGTCAGCAGAGGGCCCCTTGGGAGGCCAGGCTTTGGGGGACTTCCAGGGGTGAAGTTCTTTAAAATTTTTTTTTTTACTAATTGATTTGAGAGAGAGACAGACAGACAGACAGACAGACCTGTTGTTCCGCTTATTTACGCATTCGTTGGTTGATTCTTGTGTGCACCCTGACCTGGGATGGAATCCGAAGCCGTGGCATATCGGGACAACACTCTAACCAACTGAGCTACCTGGCCAGGGCCTCGGAGTTCTGATGAGGGTGAAGTGTACATGGGAAGGGGCATCAGGGATCTCTGTTTTTGTGGGGGTGGTCCTTCAAGGGCTCATGGGAGCGCTCTGAAGGCAGGAGCTTAGGGATGGTCCCAGGCCCCCAGAAGCATCCTCATCCTTACGTGTCATGACCCCAGGGTGGGGCCTCTGGAGCCAGATGAGCTCATTGAGGGCACCTTGGGGCAGGGGGTGCAGCCTGCCTGACAGGCCCCTCCCCTTCCCAGGAGATCATTAACTTCACCTGCAGGGGTCTGGTGGCCCACATGCCTCTGTTCGCCCATGCCGACCCCAGCTTCGTCACGGCGGTGCTCACCAAGCTGCGCTTTGAGGTCTTCCAGCCGGGGGACCTCGTGGTGCGTGAGGGCTCTGTGGGCAGGAAGATGTACTTCATCCAGCACGGGCTGCTCAGTGTGCTGGCACGTGGCGCCCGGGACACCCGCCTCACTGATGGATCCTACTTTGGGGGTCAGCAGGCCTCAGGAAGGGTGGGGGGACTGGAGCAGAGGATGAGGGCAAACGCTCCCCTGGATCAGGGTCCCTACCTGGCCATGCTGCAGAGTCACGGAGTTCCAGTGCCTCCCCAGGCCAACTTAATCAGAATCTCTGGGCCTGGGGCCTGCAGCTCTGTAATTTTAAGAAGCTCTTTAAGAGATTCTAGGGCAGAGCCAGGTTGAAAATTTCTGAGCCAGTGGGCCTTTTCAAACCCATAATTGGTGAACTCCAAGGATCCCAAGAGGGACAGGGAGTAATAAAGCAGTGCTGTCCCCCGGGTTCCCTGGCGGCGCGATTCAGGGGCCCAGCCTATTGCACTGGGGGTAGTTCTGCCAGCTGTTGCCTAAAGTGATTTGAAGCTCATGTAATCTCAGTCTCCAAACCACCCACCACCCTCCAGCATTTCCGTTGTGTTGCCCTTTGCCCTTTGACGCTGCTTTTCTCCTTCTGGGCTGTCCTTGGTGTTCATTTGAAGGGGTGCTTCCCCAAGGCTACCCCTTGGGAAAGAGGAGTGGAGGTGGGTGGAAATTAGAGTGGAGTGGAATGGCTGGGGGCGGGGCCAGCGAGACCTATCTGATTGTCAGCTTTAACTTCAAGAGTGAGGATGATAATTGTGCAGGTCTGGAGAGTGATGGGCTTGGAGCATTCAGGGACCCTGGGGTGGTTGAGTAAACACCAGTTTCTCCCACCTGGGGAGGAGCCTGAGGATGCTGGGTCAGCTGCTGCAGCCCTGGTGAGAGGGAGTTCCGGGGACAGTGGTTCTGAAGGTCTCCTCCCACATTTGGCAGAGATCTGTCTCCTGACTCGGGGCCGGCGCACAGCCAGTGTGCGAGCTGACACCTACTGTCGCCTCTACTCACTCAGCGTGGACCATTTCAATGCTGTGCTCGAGGAGTTCCCCATGATGCGCCGGGCCTTCGAGACTGTGGCTCTGGATCGACTGCGCCGCATTGGTGAGGCCTGTCCACTGAGTCCTCTCTGGGTCCAACCTGGGCCCTCACCGTGTCCACAGCAAGAAGCCCCTGTTGTCCCAGGGCCCTTGCTCCCACTCCAGTGTCGTGCCCTGGCCCACCCCAGTCCCAGCAAATGCCCCCATAGGCCCTTCAATGCTGTGGCTCACTGCCCTTGCAACTCAGCATCTCTTACCCCTAGAGAGATCGCCCATGTCCCCAGGCCCCAAGCCCTCCTTCCCTAAGCCCCCGACCTTCACCGTCTCTGATACGCGCTCATCCCTTGACCCTCTTCCTCCAGCCGCGTCGCCCCACCTCCACCTCCACGCTTTTGGCCCTTATCCCTACCTTCGCCCACTGCCCTCGCTTGACCTTCTAATTCTTTGACATTCAACCTTTATCTTAGATTCCTTCACTATCCTTCACTTCTCCCTCTTGGGACAACCTCTAGGTAAGAAGAATTCCATACTGCAGCGGAAGCGCTCTGAGCCAAGTCCTGGCAGCAGCGGCGGCATCATGGAGCAGCACTTGGTGCAACATGACAGGGATATGGCTCGGGGTGTTCAGGGCCTGGCCCCGGGCACGGGAGCTCGGCTGAGCGGAAAACCAGTGCTGTGGGAGCCGCTGGTGCATGCACCCCTGCAGGCAGCCGCTGTGACCTCCAATGTGGCCATTGCCCTAACTCACCAGCGGGGACCCCTGCCCCTCTCCCCAGACTCTCCAGCCACCCTCCTTGCTCGCTCTGCTCGATGCTCGTCAGGCTCCCCAGCTTCTCCACTGGTGCCTGTCCGACCTGGCCCTCTGCTGGTCCGGGGGCCATGGGCATCCACCTCCCGCCTGCCTGTCCCACCTGCCAGAACTCTCCATGCCAGCCTGTCCCAGGCTGGGCGCTCCCAGGTGTCCCTGCTGGGCCCCACCCCAGGAGGAAGCGGGCGGCGACTAGGACCTCGGGGCCGCCCACTCTCAGCCTCCCAACCCTCTCTGCCTCAGCGGGCGGTAGGTGATGGCTCTCCTGGGCGTAAGGGCTCAGGAAGTGAGCGACTGGCCCCATCAGGGCTCCTCGCCAATCCTCCAGGGGCAGCCCAGCCCCTCAGGCCACCAGTGCCTGGGCCAGCCACCCCTAGAGGCCCCCAGCTATCTGCCAACATGTGAAACCCTTAGGTGATTCCTTGGGTGCAGTAGTGTGTGCCTGAAGGCAGATGCCTCCTGGGGAAGGCCAAAGGGGCCCAAAACACTGCCCTATGGGAATATCTCCTTTTACTGCCAAGAAGATAGTTTCTCTCCTCTCAGGCACCCTGCTGCCTCCTAACCCATTCACCCATTCATCAAATGTACTGAGCGCCTATCATGTTCAAGGCACTGTGTTAATACTGTGTCTCCACTGCCAAATAGAAGAGACTCCAAGTGCTCTGACAAGGGTATTCCCCCAGCCACGGTCCTGCCAGGTGCAGGCACGGGCTCGTGATTCTTCCTTATTGAGCACAAGTACTTGCCATTGCCATCACTGCCAATTAGACGTCTGTTTCCTGGCCCGGGGCCCGCAGGCTCGGAGCGGTTATCTCCCAGTCCTCCCAGCACAGCCGGAGAGTTGCCTGTGCCCATTTCTGCCGACAGATGTTTGGGGTCCCTAATGTAGGCCCCTCTCTGTCTACATCCCCTGAGCGGGAACATGTCTCCTGCCAAGTCCCCCGCACTCTCTCTCTCTGAGGTAGACTGTCTCTTTGTAAACTGGGAGCCACCTCCTCCCTGCCCCCGTGGTGTCCCCCTTGAAACTAAGGGACATTTGGCACCTCCTCATTTGGTGTGCCAGCTTAGACCCCCCCAGGAGAGGGGCAAGTGGCTAAATCCTTAGATGGCATGTGTTTTCTTTCCTTCCCTTCCTTATTTATTTATTCAATTATTTAATAATTATATTTATTCATTTGCTAATTTTATTTATTATCAATGCACTTTATTGACCAATTTCTTTATCCAGCCCTCCCATCCCCTCCGGGTAGGGAGCCAGGAAGGGGAAACGCCCCCTCCCCCATGCCAGTTCCTGTGGTCCTGGTCCAGCTCCATCAGCAGCAATAGTGGAACCCTCTTCCTGTTTAGGTAGGGGCAGAAGGGCCACCTGAGGCAGGAGAGGTGGGGGATGTTCTTCCTTTTAGTTTTTTATCCCTACTGAGTTTACTGTTGGTGCTAGAGCAAGGTGAGGGCCCAAGGTACCTGAGCCTACGAAAGGGTGGGCTAACCAGCGCCTCTGCCTTCTCAGGGACAACAGAACCCCCTTCCCTCGCCCTCTGTCGCCATGCCAACTCTACAGCATCAAAGAATGTGGGGCTGGGACCCCAACGCTCATTTTCTGGGTGGGGAGTTCTGGAGTACTAGGTATGTGGGGAAAGTTTTATAATTGCTTCCAAATAGCTGGGTTTAAAAAAAAGAAAATAGAGACACTCATTTCGGCTCCTGGTTTGTGTGTGGGAACAAAGAAGGAATTTCTGGGTGCAAGAGGAGGCACCTCAGCCCACAAGACATGAGATGGCCCTGAGAGCGGCCAGAAAGTGGTCCGCAGTCCCAGTAGAAGTTGTGAAGACAGTGACGAGATGTGCTCCCCAGTATCCATATACCCTACCTTGCCCCAGAGGGTGGTACTTTGACATCACTATTAGTTACAACGGAGGAAGAAGTGGCACTGTCCTTGGGAGAGAATCAGATTACCGTGAAGGCCACATACAAGAACATCAGACTGTGTGGATATGAAACATTTCTGAGATAGTGGTTTTGTGGAGGTTGGACACGAATGCTCTATTCTCCTCTCCCCCACCTCCAGGTGTGGGAAGCCTGGGAAAATAGAATTAACCAGTTAAGCTGGGATTAAAGGCTCAGAGCATCTTAGGGTCCAGCTGAGAGCTTTGGGTGAGGGCACTGGGTGCCCCACTGGAGCTGCCAGATGGCCAGACTCTGAGGGCCTGCGTGGCGAGGGGGAAGGGGCACCCTGGAATGTAGCTAGATGGCAGATGTGGCCTCAGGTGGGGAGGACTGGGAGCAGACAAAACAGATGAAGGGTGTGGGTGGCCTGGAGTGGAGGGAATGGGGAGGAGGGATGGGATCCAGAGCTGGCTGGGTCAGAGCAGGAGGGGCATCTCAGAGCACATTCAGCACTCGCATGATGTTGGTATAGCCAGAGCCAGGTTGCCAGCCTGTCACCACAATCACCAGGTCTCCAACGTGGAGGAAGCCACGAAGCTTTCCTGGGGTAGGAGAAGAAGATAACTATCAGCCACTGAGAGACCCAGGCCAGCCCTGTAATGAGAACCAGCCATCACCTTTTACTTTCTCAGGGTCACCCTCCCTGTAGGGGCCTGAGGCAAACTGTGTCACGTGTGCCACAGGTAGCGCCACAAGAAACATGACCACTGCATTGTATCAGAACTGCAGGTATGTCCGTGGATGGCACGGGGGTGTTGCTAAGCAGCAAATCTGTCCACCTGTGTTGCTAGGCCAGTAGGAAGAGGTGGGGTATGATCATAGCCAGTTTCAAGATAGGTTTTCGTTCCAGCTGCAGGGGACTAGGTCCCCTTTCTCCTTTCACCTCCTGCCCCTCATGTCACACTCGAGCTCTAGCCACGTGGTGCAGGCAACAGCTGGGCTGACTTCTTGGGAAAGGCTTTGACCTCTCTCTCTCTACCCTCTTCCCCTCTGCATGCCCCACGGAGGCCGAAACATCTCTGAGTGTTAGTGAAACTCGCAGATTAAATCTGGGACCAGAGGATAGAGGCAAGGCCCTTCACGTGGGTGTGGAAAGTGGGGTGGGGAGTCGTGATACAAACCAGGGTGGGTGGGGAGGAAGTCTAGATGACTCACCACTTTCAATGCCAAATTGAACCCGGCGATCCACATCATCTGCCCAGATGGCTTCTGGAGGTTCACGGTAGAGCAAGGGAAAGACTCCTCGGCACAGGTGGGCCTGGCGGGCAGCCTGGGCAGAGCGGGTGACAGCGATGACCGCTGCCCGAGGTCGGTACCGAGACAGAAGCTGGGCTGAGCTGAAGGAGGCAGAGAAGGTCAGCCCAGAGAGTGAGAGAGTGCTGAATCAGGAAACTGGAGTTTGGGTTCTGGTTCCAGTTGTTGGCGACAAGCTGTGTGACCCAAGTGGGGTAAGCCATTTGTTTCTGGGCCTTGGCTTTTCCTACCTGTTAAGTGAGTATAAGAATACTCCCCTTTCTTACCACACCAGAAAGATACAATGAAGGATACATCAAATGAAATAGTAATGAAAAACTTCCTTGAGACACAAAACCTTTCTGAGAAGGTACCTATATATATATTTATATACTTACCTTAAAAAGGTCGGTTAACCCTCACAAGCCCATGAGGATGCGCATAGAGCCTGGGCAACCTACCCAAGGTGTCATTTCAGAGCAGAGACTTGAACTCAGATCTTCTGGGCCCTTCTGCAACACCTCAGCAGGATAAGGCTTTGTGGGCCAAATGCAAAGGACTTGCTTCTGAGCCCAGGAGCCCAAATGGCCTGGAAGCCAATGCGTCCAGTGACGTGCCTTCCCTTTCAACGCCTGGAGCTCACTGGTGCAGTTCCTGTGTGCTCCAGGTCTACCTCTCCTCTTGCCCCAGAATGATATTCTCCATCTCTGATGACAAGACATAACCCAAGCCTGTGACCCATCCCCACCTGCCCCCGACCCAAAGGCTTGTCTTGGTGCTCACGGAGTCCCTCTCACCGGCCAGTCTTGGTCAGCACGATGATGGCCGAAGCACAGCACTTGAAAGAAGCCTCCACAGCGCCAATGGCAGTGACTTCAGTAGGATCACGGCTCAGCGGTGCTGCCCGGCGCAGCTCCTCAAACAGCTGCCGGTGGTAGACCGCAGCCTCCGCCTCCCGGGCAATCTGCAGGCACCAGGAGGTCAGGCTTGGGCAGGGGCACTGGGTCTCGCAGGGATTTGGCTGTCCAGCCCATCTGCCTTGCATTGTGAGCTCCTACCGCATGCTGCATCGTTACAGCCTCCACGGGAAATTTGCCTTTGGCGGTTTCCCCCGACAGCATGATGCAGTCTGCACCATCCAGCACAGCGTTGGCCACGTCGCTCGTCTCTGCCCGTGTTGGCCGGGGCTTACTGATCATGCTCTCCAGCATCTGGGGGACATCTGGATGTCAGAGCTGTGGGAGCCACACTCCGACCAGGGAAGCTACTTCTCTGACATCCACACTCTCAGAGTGCCCTGCAAGCCAGGGTCACAGCCACCACAAACTGTGTCCTTATCTGAAAATGGGGGTCACAGTATTTCTCCCTAACTTCATTGTTTGAGGGCTGAACACTGGACAGCAAAATGTGCTATAGACCTAAGGTGCAGGTATTCACCCTCAGGTGTCCCCAAAAGCCACAAAGTGCCCCTGCCCTTTTCAGGCTCACTCCAGACCTGTGTGGCACAGACAACTGGTTTGCCTGCCAAGTTGCAACGTCCAATCATCATCTTCTGAGCTAGGAAAACCTTCTCCGCTGGGATCTCGATGCCCAGGTCACCCCGTGCCACCATGATGCCGTCGCTCACTTCCAGGATTTCATCAAACCTGGGTGGGTTGGGGCGGTCAGGGCTGGGGAAGAGCCAGGAGAAGCCAGGGAAAGGAGATGGGAGAAGAGGAGGAGCTACGGGGCTGTTAAGGGCCTGATGGGGAACAAAGGCCAAGCCTCACTTCTTCACCCCTTCGTGGTTCTCGATTTTGCTAATTATCTTGATGGCTTGTCCTTCTGGCCCCAGAGCAGCTCGGACCGCAGCCACATCGCTGGCTTTCCGCACAAAGGAGGCAAAGATAATGTCTACGCCATGCTCCACGCCAAAGCGCAGGTCCCGGGCATCTTGCTCGGACAGCCCTGGCAAGTCCACCTGGGCGCCCGGCAAGTTCACGCCCTTCCTGCTGCCCAGGACGCCGCCATTCTCCACCTGGGTCTCCAGCCCCTCTGGGCCTGTGGGCATGGAAAGAACCAGCCTAGGTCAGGGGTGAGGCTGGGAGCAGAGCCACGGCGTAGGGAACAGGGGCTTGGACCCCTTAAGGGATTAGGAACCACGTCCCATTCTATTCGTCCGTCTGCCCTCGGCCTGGGCTCCACACTGAACGGGCACCAGGTGGACTTCTGTGGAAGAAACGACTGCCCCGCCAGTCCAGCCCCAAGCCAGGGTGAGCCCAGGAGTCTGGATGCTGGGGTCTCCTGGGACGAGCTGGGTTAGGACGCCCGCGGGGTGGTGGTGGTGGTGGGGTGGTGTACAGGGCAGATGCGGGAGCCCGAGGGGAGAGCGCGCCCAGCTCAGCGCACCGCGAGGGCGGGAGGCGCGTCCGCACCGATTTTTGTGACCACTAAGGAGATGAGCCCGTCGTCGATGTAGATGCGGCCCCCCACCGGCACGACCCTGAGGATGCTGGGGTAGTCCACCCACACGGTGTTCGCGTCTCCTCGCGTCTGGAACGTCGGGTCCACGGTCACCAGCACCCGGGAGCCCTTCACTAGCTCCACTTCCGACTCCGGGCCCTGGGGGCAGAGCCACGCATCCCGAGTTCGGCCCCTCCCTACGCCCCGCCCCCTGGGCAACTGCCTCCACGCCCTGCAGCCCCCGGCTGGCCCCCACCAACTGGACCCCACGGGACCCGCCTCTCACCCCCTGCAGGATCCCCGTGCGAATCTCTGGTCCTTTGGTATCCAGAGCGATGGCCACCGGTCGGTAGCTGAGCGGGGAAGTTGCGAAGCTCTCCACCGCCTCTCGGACATTGGCGATGGACTCAGCGTGGTACTGGGGACAGAACCGATTGGAGATTTCAGGGGAAGGTGGCCAGGACCTCGGGGCACCCTCTAACCCGGGTGCCTCCTGCGGCCCCTTCCCGAACCTCATGTGAGCCATGGGAGAAGTTGAGTCGAGCAATGTTCATCCCGGCCTCGATCATCTCCTTGAGGCGCTCTACGGAGCGAGATGCCGGCCCTGGAACCAGAGATTTCGCTCAGACAACTTGCTCCCCAAACCTGAGAGACAGCCAAACCCACCACCACCCTCTGAGACACCGCATGCCACAGAAGTCCTGTTACCTGACCTTTACTCCCTGACCAACCTCTGCTCACAAGTCAGAAACTACATTCCTCTCTCCAGCCAACACCTTGGGAGGCAGCCATGTGTGGAGGAGGAGGCGCTTGGAGGGGAGGAGGGTCCTCTGCCAGGTCTGAATGAGGTAACTGTGTCTGCAGTGATGTAAGCGCTGCAGTTTAGGGGTAACCCCAGTGTGTGAGCGAGGCACAGCAGGGGATGGACACAGGGCTGTAGCGCTGATAGGCCTCATTCTGAGGAGGACTGAGTGGGACCCCATTTCCGCTTGTTGACAGGGCAGCTATGTAACTGAGAGCCAACCTCTCCAGCTCCTACCTAAAGCCAATTCTTCCTTTCCTTTTAAAGACAGGGAGAGAAACACCAATATGCGAGAGACCCAGCCCACAACCCAGGCATGCGCCCTGACTGCGAATTGAATCACGACTTTTCAGTTCATAGGCAGGCACTCAGTCCACTGAGCCACACCAGCCAGGGCTAAAGCCAATTTTTTTCCCTTTTATTGATTCTAGAGAGGGGAAGGGAGGGAGAAAGAGAAAGAGAGAAATCATTGATGTGAGAGAGAAACATCCATCGGTCACTTCCTACACTCTCCCTGACTAGGGACTGAACCCCTAACCCAGGCATGTGCCCTGATCAGGAACCAAACCCACGACCTTTGGGTTTGCCGGATGACACCCAACCAACTGAGCCACACTGGCCAAGGCTAGAGCCATTTCTTGTACTTGCACATTAGATCTCCTCCTGCTCACCTGCTCAAAGGCAGATTCAACCACTCTCCAGTCCTCTATGTCACCCATGTTTGCTTTTTGATTGGATCATTCTCATCAACATGTAAACCTGCTGTTATTTCTTCCATCAAAAAAATTCTCTTGTTCCCAATTCCCCCTCCAGCTGCAGTCCCATTTCTTTACTCTCCTTTGCAGCAGAACTCATGGTGAGAGTTTCTGCACTTGCTGCCTCCAGGGCCCCACCCCCTATTCTTCATACCCACCCCAGGCAGGTGTCCACACCCCCGCCCCCTCCTCTGCCTCTGTCCTTGTCAAGGTCACCAAGAATCTCAGTGTTGTTGCTAAATCTGATGGTAAGTTCTCAGTCCTCATCTTGGCTGGCCCATTGGCAGCGCTGGATACGTGTCCTTGACATACCTTCCTCACTTGTCCTCTGGGACGCCACGCTCTGGGTGTGCTCTTACCTCACTGGCTCTCCTTCTCGGCCTCACTTGCTCCTCCCTGCCCTTAACATTAGATGTGCCATTCTTTTTGTCATTTCACTTTCACTCCGTTGATGGTTTTAACTAGTTTTATGGCTTTAAATACCATCTATAAGCTGACAATTTATATCTCCAATTTTGTTCCCCAAATGTATATCTTCAATTCAGACCTCTCTTCCACGCCCAGAGCTATGTATCTGATTACCTATTCTGTGTCACACTTGAGTGTCTAATATGCATCTCTAAGTCACCTTTCCCCAAACCAAACACCTGCTCTCCCCCCCACAACCTCTCCACAACAGTCTTTCCTGCTCAGCTGATAATGCATCCTTCAAGCCTTCAAACCTAAAGCCTTGGCATCACCCTTCATTCCTTTTTTGCCCTCACCCTACCCTACATCCAATCCATTGGGAAATCCTTCAAAATGCATTCAGAATCTGACCACATCTTTTTAATTTAAATTTTGTTTTTTAATTACAGTTTACATTCAGTAGGATCCGATGACTTCTCACCAGCTCCATTGCCACTACCTGGTCTGACCTAGAAATACTGCAGGAGCAGCTTCTGTGCTTCCTTCCAAACCCACCTCCAATGTATTGTCGATATGGCAGCCGAGTGGTTCTATGAAAACATAAGTAAGAGCGTGTTGTTTCCCCGCGCGAAACTCTCCAGTAGTTTTCCATTTTAGTTGGAGGAACTCAACTCAAATTCTAAAAATTCTACTAAGTCCTGCATGATCTTACGCTCCCTGAAATCCCTATATTTTCCCTACTCTTCTCTCCCTTGATGGTTTCTGACCATCCCAGCCTTCTTGACTTGGGGTCTTTGCGCTGACCATTGCTTTTGCCCAGAGCTCTCTTCCCTACACATTTGCATCTGTCATTCTCTCATCTCCTTCAAACCTTTGCTCAGGTCTAATTTCAAAATAATGGCTTCTCTGATAGTCTCTGATTGCAGGACCGCAGACTGCCTCCTGCCCTGGCATCTTTGATGGCCTTCAGCATGCTCTATTGTTTTTTCTTTCATAGTATGAATCACTTTCTCTTATTATTAGTATTAGTTATTTTTATCCTCACCCAAAGACTTCTTTCATTGCTTTCAGAGAGAGAGGAAGGGAGAAGTAACATCAATATGAGAGAGAAACATCAGTTGGTTGCCTTCTGTATGCTCCTGGACCGGAGGTTAGACCTGCAACCTTTTGGTTACTGGATGATGCTCCAACCAACTGAGACATACCAGCCAGGTCAATAGAAGGGGGACCCCAAAAAACCAGAATGATCTTCTGGATGGTGGGCCCCTTGTAAGTACCAACTTCCCCTGCTGGGTGTGTATTCTAGGAACACACCTGTATCAGTGTACCAGCTGGTGTTGTTATGGCAGGCTGTGTTTGGCATTAGGGAATTTTTTTTGAAGACTCTTTCAACACATTTGCCCATTTCATGATGGGTGATTTACTTTACAAGCACACCTGCTCACACCACGCTGTTTAGCAGTTTTTGACCAAAAAACAGCATGACCCTCATGCCCCACCTTCCCTATTCACCCAGTCTCGCCCTCAGCTACTTTTTTTGTTTGCCTGGATGAAAAATGTCCTCAGAGAGAAATGTTTTGCTGATGTGGAAGAGATGAAACAAATAAACAAAAGAAAACCTGGCAGAAGCACTTAAAAGGCATCAAAATCATTGAGTTCAAAAACCATTCTGAGCAGTGGAGAAAATGTCTTGATAGGTGTTTGTATTAAATGGAGAGAACTTTGAAGGTGACTGAATTAAACATGTAAGAATAAATACACAATTTTTAATAAATAAATTCTGTTTTTTGGGGTCTCCCCTCTTATTTATCACTTTCTAACATACCAAGTAATTTATTGTGCTTATTATTTATTATCTCACCTGGCTAGATTGTCAGCTCCCCAAGAGTAGTGATTTTTGTTCATTTCACTGATCTATACTCCCAGGGCCCAAAACCTTATCTACCAAGTGCTCAACAAATATTTGCAGAATGACACCCTGACCTGTGTGGCGCTGTTGGTTGGGCATCCTCCCACAAACCAAAGGGTCTGTAGTTTGATCTCTAGTCAGGTCACGTGCCTGGGTTTCTTTCAGTCCTGTCCTGTCGGGGCATCTATGAGAAGCAGTAGATGGATGATTCTCTCTCACATCAATGCTTCTCTCCCTCTCTTTCTCCCCTCCTCTCTCTCTAAAAATAAATAAATAAAACCTTTAAAATCTTTTGCTGGATGAATGACTCATGGAGAAGTCTCAAAGGAGACAAAAGATGAGGAAGCACCTTGAAAAACAACTGAGAAGCCCTGCGATGCTTCAGGGGACCAAGGGTGCTCACCAATGGTGGCAATGATGCTGGTACTGCGAGCAGCCACGGGCTCTGAGTCGATGTCCAGCAAGCAGAGGTGTTCCAGGAAGGTGTCTGCCATTGCAGCTGACAGCTGCTGCCTCTGGAAGAAGGCCGTGCCCAGCTCCTGGGTCAGTTGGGCTACGCTGGCCCGCCGCAGGTACCCCGCTGGCCCTGCAGTGGAAGGGGACTGCATAGGCACCTGGCTCGCCCTTCTTTATCTCAGCACACCCTCTATTCCTTCCCTCAGCTCTCCAGTTTTTGTGGAGTACTACTTATGAACTGGGCATTATGCATACATTATCTTATATAGTCACAAGGATCCTATCAAGCAGGTACTATTAACTGCTCTACAATGATCCCCATTTTACAGATAAGGAAACAGAGAAGCTGAGAAAAATTAAATAAATTGCCCAATATCATATAGCTTCTAAGAGATGGGATTCACACCCAGGTCTGACTCACTCTGGGCTCAGGTCCAGCTATGTGATCCCCACATTGCCTGACTTCTTGTCGGTTAGCTTCTGCCTCAGCCTCTGTCCCCACCTTGCTACCTCATTATTCAGGCCCAGAATCACCCAGTCCCCTTTCTAAGGTCCCTGTTGTTTTCCTTCCAATCGCTGGCTTTTCCATCCCCTCCTCTGAGTTTCCTCAGCTCCTTCAGTTTCCACTTCACCCAGGTCCTGAGGTCCTGTAGCTTGACTCAGCCCAGAGGAGCCGCTCTGGCCGTACCCTCCATGCCACAGCACGCCTGCTGGGCTCTGGTGGTCTGCTCTGCACTGTCAGGCTGCCGGAGGTATGAGGCCCCTCTGGGCTGGGGATCGGTTCTGCCTACTGGTTAAAGTGTCACCAGTGTCTCCCCTATCACTGAAAGCCCCGTGGACCAGGGGTCAGAGTCCAAGAACCACGGGAGTGCCCCATGACTCTTATGCTGTGGGTTCCTCTCTGCTTTCCTCTCCGCCTGGTAGAAGAGGCCCAGACCAGGGTCCGTAATTTAACACAGAGGAGACCTCAATGAATACAGACCCTCCCCAAACTCCTCCTAGACAGCAGATACGCATCTTTTGCACCCTCCACCCCCACTCCTGATTCTATCCTCATCTTCCTCCCCCTTTTTAAATTTTTTTAATGTATTAATTTGAGAGCGAGCAAGAGAGCCAGCTGTTGTTCCATCCATTGGTTGATTCTTAGGTGTACCCTGAGAGGGGATTGAACCCGAAACCTTGGTGCATTGGGGCTGACACTCCCACCTACTCAGCTACCTGGCCAGGGCTCTTCCCCCTCTTTTCACTGACTTCTGTTGACCCTTCTTACCTCCTGGAGCCCCAATTAGGATGGACTTTGCTAAGTCCCTTTGGGACTTGGAGATCCATGACCAAAGCTGTTGGGGTTTTGTGTTCTCATTCTCCTGGATTGACATGCTCCCAACATGTGGGCTGGGGCTGCCCAGAGTGCAGGGAGAGGGGGATAGGAGACAAAACTGCTGGTCTTATCTAAGAGAGCCAGAGAGAAGAAAAGGGACACACCCAGGAGGCTGCCTCTGTCTCCACAGAGAGTCCCTCCCCCAGACCTACTGGCTCTCTGCCCTTGTCTTCTGGCATTCCCCCTCTCGTTCATATTTCCTGGTACCTTTTTTCTTTTTAAAAAAGTTTATTTTTCGATTTCAGCTTACATTCAATATTACTTTGTATTAGTTTCAGGTGTACAGCACAGTGGCCAGACAATCATGTACTTTACAAAGTGGTCTCCCTGACATTTCCAGTACCCGCCTGGCCCCATACACAGTTATTACAGTATTATTGACTATATTGCCTCCTCTGTACTTTACATCCCTGTGACTATTTTAACTACCAATTTGGACTTCTTAATCCCCTTGCATCTTTACCCATTCCCCTACAACTCCTTCATCTGGCAATCATCAAAACACTCTTCAAACCCATGATTCTGCCTCTGTTCTTGCTTACTTAGTTTTTTCACATTCAATTGTTGATAGATATTTATGTATTTGTTGCTATTTTATTGTTCATAGTTTTTTTTTGTTTTGTTTAAAATGAAAAGTTTATTTGCTCAGTACACCAAAGGGACGCAAGCACTGTCAGACAAATATACAGTAATATGCAGATCAACATAAAACAGTAATTTAGTTTAAATGAAGGGCAATCTCTTTAAATGTTATGACTACATACTTCCAAGAAGAATCTTTCCTTCAGTTAATTAATTATACATTTCAATAAAATAAAGGATAATGGATTAAGTGAAAGTTAGCTTGTGAATTTTTCTTAAAAATAAAATTCCAACTCTATTAATCCATGGAATTAAAAATTCCAACTCTATTAATCGTAACTACAATTTCCAAATAAGTGCCAAAGGAGATGAAGGGGTATTTTTTGCTCTAACAGTCCAAAAATGGTTACTACAAATACAGCAGGCAAACTGTTAAGACCGACTCATCTAACTGCACTGAATTTCAGTCTCAGCGCTCATCATTGTGCTAAGTGCTCGTCATCAGTATGGCATGTTTTGGTCCATGATATAGTTTAATGCCAAGACAGAGCCCAATTCCCAATTTGTTACAGATAGACATAGATTACTGTTGCTGTGTGTGTGTGTGTGTGTGTGTATTTTTAAAGCCAGTATACTTCCACATACAAAGGCAGATTTTTTCCCGGGAGGAATTTATAGGAAGTAGTCTGCGGTGCGCTGGGTAACGTGAGGCTCTCCACGACGAGGTGCTGGGTCAAACTGAAGGAAGGAATATTTTAGAGTGTCATCTAATTCCATGATAGCAGCCTGGTTCCCACAACGATAGCAGTAATTGGGTGCACCGAAAATGGTGACCACATTCCGATCATGGCACCAGTTATATCCCTCCATCACAAGCTGGTGAGCACGAGAAACCAGTGTGAGACCGTTGGCATGATGAAACGTTTCAGAAATGTCTTGTCCAAACGTGTAGCCAGCACCGCGCAGTGAAATACCCCATCCGCCACGATCATCTGGATCTGACCATAACAGATCACACATTGGGCCCTCATGCGGAACTTCCTGTAAACGATCCAGGGCTCTTATATGATCCAGTGTATCTATGGATGGAGAGAGGCCACCGTGGGGGCAGAATATCTGCCCACCTAGTAAAGCTGTAAGTGGAAGATAATCAAATAGATCTGTAAAGTATCTCCAGACATTGGCATTCCCATACTTTCGTAGGCATTCATCATAAAAGCCATGTACTTGGGTAATTCGTCGGCTTTCATGGTTTCCTCTCAATATCGTAATGCGTTCTGGATAATGCACCTTTAATGCTACAAGAAGAGTCACAGTCTCCACCGAATAATAACCTCTGTCTACATAGTCACCCATGAACAGATAGTTTGTATCTGGTGATTTTCCTCCAATTCTAAAGAGCTCCATAAGATCATGGAATTGACCATGAACATCTCCACAGACGGTAACAGGACAACGAACCTCTTGTACATTTGACTCTTTCATTAAAATTTCCTTAGCCTTTTCGCACAGTGTTCACACTTGATTCTCGTTCAGCTGTTTACACTCGTTCAGCTGCTCCACCCACTGGTCCAGCTCCTTAGTGAATGCCTTGTCCTCCATGGCGCCCGATCCCCCTCCCCCCCCGACCCCCACCCACCCTCGGCCCCCCGGCGCTGCTCCCCTCTCTGGCAGCCACCGCCAGCTCCCTGTGGGAGAAGAAGGCACTGCGGAGCACGGCCTCGGGCCCCACGCCCCTCCCAAGCCCAGCGGATGGCTCCGGGCACTCGGCCTCTAGGAAACCCCTAGCCGTCCTTGCCCAACTGGCCGCGCCCCAGGAGTGAGGAGGTGGAGTGAGCGCAGCGCGGGGCCTCAGCGCACCTCCCAAGGAACGAGGGCCACCCACCTCCACCACCACCCACTTGCGGGCCTCTCCCAGTTCGCTCCCCCTTCTCTCTCGGTCTTTCTCTGCCCTCCCTCCGGCTTTTCCCTGTTGTTCATAGTTTTGATCTTCTTTTTCTTAAATAAATCCCTTTAATATTTCATATAATAATGATTTGGTGGTGATGAATTTCTTCAATTTTTTTCTTGTCTGGGAAGCTCTTTATCTGCCCTTCGATTCTAAATGATAGCTTTGCTGGGTAGAACAATCTTGGGTGTAGGTCCCTGCTTTTTATGACTTTGAATATTTCTTGCCAATCCCGACTTCCGGCCAAGATGGAGGTGTAGGTGGACACACTGTGCCTCCTCTCACAACCAACATTAAGGACAACAAATATTTAGAAACAAGAAAACAACCTGAACTGATAGAAAATTGAACTGTACGGAAGTCCAACAACCATTCATCTAGACTGGTAAGAGGGGCAGAGTCTCGGCAGGAAGAAGTGGAGGTGCGGACCCAGGCATGCAGGCAGCAGCGGCTAGCAGACCCCAGGTGTGCAGGCGGCAGCTAGCGGACCCCAGGCATGGGGTGGCAACTGTGCAGACCCAGTGAGAACGCACAAGGCGGCTGACCAGGTGGTCTCACATTTGCGCACAGATAATCCAGGTGAAGGGGAAGTGGCGGAAGGGACTGGAATCCAAGAGAGAGGAGAGCAAGCGCCATTGTTCCCTCTTGGACTCCACCCCCACATGCAGCATCACAACCCAGCGACTGGGCTGCCCCGCACTGGGGAACACCTAAGGCTCCACCCCTCACTACGTAACAGCTGCGACCAGAGCAAAACAAACAAACAAACAAACAAACAAACAAACAAAAAACCACCAAAATGGCTCAAACTGGAGAACAAATGAAAGCTCCAGAGCCAATACCTCTAAGCGATGAAGAGATAGCCAACCTATCAGATGCACAGTTCAAAGCCCTGGTGATCAGAATGCTCACAGAATTGGTTGATTTTGCTCACAAATTAGATGAAAAAATGCAGGCTACAATACGTGAGATGAAGGAAAACACATGGGAACCAATAGAGATGGGAGGAAAACTGGGACTCAAATCAATGGAGTGGACCAGAAGGAAGAAAGAAACAACCAAACAGAAAACAAGGAAGAAACAAGAATTCAAAAAAATGAGGAGAGACTTAGGAACCTCTGGGACATCTTTAAACATCCCAATATCTGAATTATAGGGGTACCAGAAGGGGAACAAGAAGAGCAACAAGTGAAAAACATATTTGAACAAATGATAAAGGAGAACTTCCCCAATCTGGCAAAGGAAATAGACTTCCAGGAAGTCCAGGGAGCTCAGAGAGTCCCAAAGAAGTTGGACCCAAGGAACAACACACCAAGGCACATCGTAATTACATTAGCCAAGTTTAAAATAAAGGAGAGAATTCTAGAAGCAGCAAGGGATAAGGGGACAGTCACCTACAAAGGAGTTCCCATCAGACTGTCAGCTGATTTCTCAAAAGAGACCTTCCAGGCAAGAAGGGGCTGGAAGGAAGTATTTGAAATCTTGAAAGGCAAGGACCTACATCCAAAATTGCTCTATCCAGCAAAGCTGTCATTTAGAATGGAAGGGCAGATAAAGTGCTTCTCAGATAAGGTCAAGTTAGAGGAGTTCATTATCACCAAGTCCTTATTATATGAAATGTTAAAGGGACTTATCTAAGAAAAAGAAGATAAAAAATATGACAGTAAAGAGACAACAAACTCACAGCTATTAACAACCACACCTAGAACAAAAGCAAACAAGTAGAACAGGAAGAGAACCACAGAAATGGAGATCACATGGAGGGTTAGCAACAGGGGAGTGGGAGGAGGAGAGAGGGGGGAAAGGTACAGAGAACAAGTAGCATAGACGGTGGGTAGAAAATAGACAGGGGGAGGGCAAGAATAGTGTGGGAAAGGTAGAAGCTAAAGAACTTATGACACATGGACATGAACTAAAGGGGGGGAATGTGGGTGGGAGGGGTGTGCAGGGTGGAGGGGAATGATGGGGGAGAAATGGGACAACTGTAATAGCATAATCAATAAAATATATTTAAAAAATGTGAATATTTCTTGCCAATCCCTTCTGGCCTGCAAAGTTTCTTTTGAGAAATCAGATGACAGTTTTATGGCGGCTTCCCCTGTAGGGAAGTAACTGCTTTTTCCCTTGCTGTTTGGCATTTAATTACGATGTATCTTGGAGTGGACCTCTTTGGGTCTATTTTGTTTTGGATTCTTGCTTCCTGACCTTGCATGTCTATTTCCTTCACCAAATTGGGGAAGTTTTCTTTCATTACTTTTTCAAATACGGTTCCAATTACTTGCTCTTTCTCTTCTCCTTCTGATATCCCTATGATATGAAAGTTGGAAAGCTTGAAGTTGTCCTAGAAGTTGCTCACGCTATCCTCATTCTTTTGGATTATTTTTCTTCTTGTTGTTCTGATTGGTTGTTTTCTTTTCTTCCTTATGTTGCAAATCATTGATTGGATTCTTGGCTTCATTCACTCTACTATTGTTTCCCTGTAAATTGTTCTTTATTTCAACTAGTGTATCCTTCATTTCTGACTAGATTTCTTTTTTATGAGCTCACTAACTTCCTTGAGCATCCTTATAACAAGTGTTTTGAACTCAGCATCTCATAGATTGTTCATCTCCATTTCATTTAGGGTTTTTTTTCTGGGATTTTGACCTGTTTTTTCATTTGGGCCATGTTTCTTTGTCTCCTCATTTTGGCAGCCTCCCTGTGTTTATTTCTACGTATTAGGTAGAGTTGCTATGACTCCCTGTCTTGGTAGTGTGGCCTAATGTAGCAGGTGTCCTGTGGGGTCCAGTGGCACAGCCTCTCTATCACCAAGGCTGGATACTCAAGGTGTGCCCTTCATGTGGGCTGAGTATACCCTCTTCTCGTACTTGAACCTTGGCTGCTATTGGCAATGGGAGAGATTTACTGAGGGTAGTCAGCTGCAAGGACTGGCTGTGACAACTGACCAGCCCCCTCTGTCCTCCATGGAGGATCAGCTGTGCAGGTGCAGGGTGGTGGTGTTCCTATGTGGACTATAGCTGTCCACTGGGTGTGCTGGACCTGAGGTATTCCAGGTGGTACAGGCCAAGGTCAGCCCTCACCTGTGTTTTGCCCCAGGGACACCCTGCCTGAGCTATAAAGCAACCTGAGATGGCTGCTACTTGTGCTGGGCTTGGAGATTCTCAGGCAAAGTCAAGCTGTGAATCTAGGCTGGTTGCTGCTAGTGCCATGTCTGGGGCCACTTGACAATTGGTAAGGGCAGTGGGGGCTCACTGAAACTGGCTGTGCTTGTTTGATAGGATTTAGGAAGTTATGAAACATGAGTCAAAACTAGCCATTCACTCTCTGGCTGGTGTGGCTCAGTTGGTTGAGCGCAGGCCTGCAAACCAAAGCATTGCTGGTTCGATTCTCAGTCAGGGCACAAGCCTGGGTTTTGGGCCAGGTCCCTTTTGTGGGGTGTGCGAGAGGCAACCACTCATCGATATTTCTCTCCCTCTTTTTTTCTCTCCCTAACCCTCTCTCTAAAAATAAATAAATAAATTTTTAAAAATACCATTAAAAAAGCTTTAGGAAAAAAAAAGATTAGCCATTCATATGGAAAAGCCACTGTTAACAGCTATAAGTTGAGTGAGATGGAGCCTCAGGGGGTCTCCATGGAGGGGCAAACTGTGTTAGCTAGGTTGATGGAGTCTCAGATATGGCACCAGCCTACTGGCTATGTGGCTCTGTGGGGGCACAGTTCAGAAAAGGGAGAAAAATGGCCTATGCCTGTTGGGAACTGTTCAGCCTGGTTTCAGGAGTTGTAACCCTCACTCCATGTTGGGCTGGGTAAGAGCCAAGGGACCCACTTCATGTGGGTCTGTTCTGTCAAGTGGATGTGAGCCACTAAGGAGACAAAGCTTATCTCCCTGGCAGGAGCGCTGCTTTTGCCTCATCCATCTCTGGCACCAACGCTTAGTCGGTTAGTCAATGACGGGTAAGACTCCTCATGGGAGGGGCAACCTAAGCCAGACACGACCACTTGGAAGGCCCTCATGGAAGGACTGGGCAGAGGGCTGCAGCAAAGAGCGGGTGATGGACCCTTGCCCTCCGGCTATTCTGACATAGCCCAAGTCCCCATTTCCATCTGGGAGATGCTTCCTGGCTCTAACTGGCTTAAGCCTGAAACTATGATGGGGAGCGGTGCAGCCCTGTGCTGGCCACAGCGGTTCCCCAGGTGATAGGGCATAAGAAAGAATTCGTAAAGTACTATGAAACCTGCTTTGCTAAGGGTGCTCTCATTTAAATGATAAGGGTCCGAGGAGGAAATGAGTATGTCTCCCAAGGTTTTGCAACCCCCTTTCCTGACAGACACTGACTCAGATTAAGCCCTCAGATTTCTTTGACATGTTATCCATTGTTTGATCCTTGCCGCCTGACATACCTGTATTCCTGTGTATTTGAACCCAATAAAAGCCCATTGAGGAAGGGGCTCTGGGTCTTTCTCCTTTGAGAGTTTGACCACCTCTCCTCCCCAAGCAGATCATGTCTTGGTAGCTTTATTTTCATCCGTGACAGAGGGATGGGGCTCTGCGGGCGGAGCCCCCCAATATATGCCCACCTTTCTGTCTGGGACACAGCTGTCTCCCAGCTCTAGCATTGATGGCAGATACTTCACTTCCTCCCTGTATGCCACCCTTGCCTTTCAAGCTGCTACCCAGGTGCTTGAGCTCAGAAGGAATGAGTCTGAGCATGTTCAAGTGTGGATTCTTTTTTTTTTTTTTTTTTAAGATCTTATTTATTCATTTTTAGAGAGAGAGGAAGGGAGAGAGAAAGAGAGGGAGAGAAACATCAATGTGCCATTGCCTCTCACGTGGCCCCCACCGGGGACCTGGCCTGCCCCAGGCATGCACCCTGACTGGGAATTGAACCAGCAACCCTTTGATTCGCAGCCCACGCCCAGTCCACTGAGCTACACCAGCCAGGGCTCAAGTGTGGATTCTTTAAGGGGAAATGCTTGGGACTGTAGAAGTTTTCTTCCGCTGACTCAGTTTCTGCTGGTTTCTACAGCCAGAAGTTATGGTGAGTTATTTTCCTGTCACTGGAACCCTGGGCTGGGAGTCCTTGCTCCCAAGATATCCCTTCTGAATTTTTGTCCACAAAATGTGGATGTAGGACCAGCCCATTCCTTGTCTCCACCTCTCCTACCAGTCTGGATGGATGTGGTTTCTTTAATTCCATAATTGTCGGTCTTCCACTCAACTAGATTCTGAGTGATGGTAGTTATACTTTTTTCTGTTTTTGAAGATTTTATTTATTCATTTTTAGAGAGGGGAAGGGATGGAGAAAGAGGGAAAGAAACATCAATGTGTCGTTGCCTCTCAATCGCCCCCTATGGGGACCTGGCCCACAACCCAAGCACATGCCCTGACTGGGAATCGAACAGATGACCCTTTGGTTCACAGGCTGGCACTCAGTCCTCTGAACCACACCAGCCAGGGCCTAATTTAGTTATAATTTTGATGTGGTTGTATGAGAAGGCAAGCCGTGTTTACTTATCCTGATAGATTTTCAATCCATTCACATTGTCTTGTCATCAACCTGAATAGATATTTCTTGCTATATATGGCCCCCTTTTTTTTGTAGTTACTGAAGTTAGCCTAGATGAATCTGGGAAACAAAGGGCTCAGGGTAGGGCCTGGAGCCTGAAGGAGGAGGATGGGAAGCACTGTGATATTGTGGCGGGATTCTCTCAAAAGGCTCTGATAGCATGCTAACATTCACTACCATTTGCTCACTGACCACTCTCCAATATTCATTGAGCGTCGGTTCTGTCTCAGGTCCTGCGGATACAGTGGTGAGCAAAACAGACAGGGCCTTGTCTTTCTATGGAATCTATAATATGGTAAGAAGACAGACTATAAACAAGTGTCAAACAAATAAATGTATACCTACAAATTGTGTAAGTGCTATAATGGAGTTGATAGGGTGCTGGAAAGAAGAAGCCTTTGGGAGAAGGGAGTGGAATGTATTTTTATTTATTTATTTATTTACTTATTTATTTATAACAGGAACAGTATGGGGCTTGAGTTTCATCAAATTAATCCACCTCTATATTTTTATTTTTTAAACAGATTTTATTTACTTATTTTTAGAGAGGGCAAGGGAGGGAGAAAGAAAGGGAGAGAAACATCAATGTGTGGTTCCCTCACTAATAGGCACCTGGCCTGCAACCCAGGCATGTGCCCCAGACTAGGAATCGAACCAACGACCCTTTGGTTTGCAGGGCGGCACTCAATCCACTGAGCCTCACCAGCCAGGGTGACCTCTCTATTTTTTAAAAGGATTTTAAAAATTAATTTTAGAGAGGAAGGAAGTGGGCAGAGAGGGAGAGAGAGAAAAACATTGATTTGGTATTCCACTTATTTATGCATTTATTGGTTGCTTCTGGTATGTGCCCTGATCAAGGATTGAACCCACAACTGTGGTGTATTGGGATGATGCTCTAACCAATTGAGCTATCCAGCCAGGGGAGGTCCTCTTTGAAATGATCATATTTAAGCTGAAATTTGAAAGATGAGATGGAACCAGTGGGAAAAAATTGGAGCAAAGAGTTTTCTGAGGGGCTGTAAATAATATATGCCATGGCTCTAGGGAAGGAAAAAGCCTCTTGTTAAGGAGAGGGAAAGCTGAAATGAGGTCCTACATCTGGAGTGGAGGGGCATGGTCTTTGGTGAAAGTGGAAAACTTAGCAGGGCCTTGGAGGCCACCGGGTTCACCTAGTGGAGTGACGTGACCCAACTATTGCTCTAGATCCCTCTGGCTGGTGGGTGGAGAATAGAAAGCAGGCATGCAGAGACCAGAGAGGGATTTGGGAATAATCTAGGTGAGAGGTAAAGGACTAGCACGGTGGCAGTGGAGATGAAAGGAAGACAGATTCGAGATGTACTTTGAAGAGCAGACAGGGTAGATTGACAGAGACATGTAGGAAGAGGGAGACAGAGGCTTTCATCTCCTGAAGGACGGCACTGAGGGGCCTGGCCTGACAGCTGGGTACATGGTAGTGCCACTCACTAGGACTAGGGAAGATATAGGTTGATGGGGGAAAATATTCAAGGTTTCAGTTTTACATAGACTAAGTTTGAGATACCGTTTTAATAATTAAAATCAATAGGCAGACAGTTGGATCTGTCCATCAATGCCTCGTTACATCCTCTCCCTTGACCATCATGATGACCTAGAAGGAAGGTAGGATCAATAGCCTGTTTTACAGATTTGGGAACGGGGGCAATCAGGGTGAGCTGGGCATCTTTTGTTGCCACTCCAGATCCTTTCCCTACTCTTCTCCGCTCTGCTCTGGAGTCAGGAGGCTGCAGACCTTGCCCTGTAGCTTCTGTAGGGCTTGAGGAGTGGAGAAGGGCACCAACAGGAGACGAGACAGAGGGCGGGGGGTCTGGGCATTTACCTGCTCCCCACTCCTGCAAGGTTGCTGTAGGTCACAGCTCCTGGCAGGGTCCTTTTCATTCCGGATCCAAGAAACCATTCTTCACCCCCTCCATCCCCTGGGCCCCTGAGGGTGGTAACTAAGCCCACTGTTACCCCATCTGGGATAATGTACTAACCTTTATGTTTTATCCATACCCTGCTCAAGCCTTTGTACGAGATCCTGTTATAAAATATTCTCCAAATTATCTACGTTGAGCGATCCTCGGTTTCCTGATGGAACCCTATCTGCCACACTCGTCTAGGGCTAAAAGTCTTGTCCATGGTAGAGCTGGGATTTGGGCCCAGAGAGTGTGGTCCAGCGGAGCCTGGGCTGTAAGCACTGAGCTCCATTTCTTTCCTCTTGGGACTATTTTGTTGGAAGGGACAGGGAGAAACCTCAGACCCTGGTTGGAGAAGAAAGAGGTTAGATAGAAGGAAGGACAGAAAAAGAACAAGTAAAGATGGACAAAAGTTGTCACCAGAGGGAACTCAATAGACGTCCAGGACTGGGGGCTCAGTTCTTATGCTTGGAGGTCAGAGAGGGACATGGGATGTTTAGGGTTTGCCTGGCAATTTTGAACTGATTTTAGAAAAGTTAGGAGGACAAGAATCCCAGAGATTCAAGAATCAAGTGGCCAACAGGAAGTAGGAGTTGGTGCCCCAAAGCATCCCCCTGCTCTATCCAGCCAAGGGACAGAAGCTTTGGCTGAAAGCAGGTCAAACAGGAGAAGTAGTCTGGCTGAGCCTGGGTCCATAAGCGACCCCGTGAGATCATCTGAGCTTTGTTACAGGGACAGGCACCCTGAACATAGGTGTATGAGGGGAAAGACAATGGGTGAATCCAGCTTTTCGGATAAGATCTCTCCCCAACCCCCCAGCCCATCCTCAAACGCAGGTACTCTGCCGTCCTCAGACACATACAGGGCTTCTCACCCCCCATGTCAAACACACATAGTCACAGACTGAAGTGTGGAGCCAGCCCCCACCACAGGCCCTGCCCCATGCCAGACTCTGAAGGTATGAGGTCACCAAGGTCAGGTCCCCACCCATTGAGGGAGAGACAGGAAAGTTAGCAGTTAGGTTTCATATAAAGTGTGTCAGGTGGGGAGATAGAGCTGTTTTTAGGACATGGAGCATCAAGAAACTGCCTTGTGGGTATAGGGGATATCAGGGTGGCCTCACAGAGGAGGTGACACCAGAGCCCAGCAGTCAAGGATGGTGCATGCCCAGCGCTGGCACAAATGCATATGCATGCATGCACACACATGCACACTCACACAAACACCTCCAATTCTATCTGTGCACACACATCTCATCATAACACACAGAGGCTGCACACCACAAGTGCATGCTCATACAGCACACTCACACAATTACACAGACTAACCTGACCCTCCCACACGTTTTCTCAGAGACATACACATGCATGCACACTCACACTCCTGCTCTCACAACAACCTACAAAGTCCAGGCTCTGTCCACTAGCCTAAGGCGGCTTTACTCTGCAAACCGTCCAATACCCGCCCAGCCTCCTCCGGGGAAAGGGCCACCGCCCGCCTGCGAGGGGTTAGCCGGTGCCCACGCCCCACTGCGACTTGAGCCTGGGTGGAGAGAGTCTGAGTGTCGGGTTCGTGGTCTGGGAACCGAGATAAGAAACCTTTGGGAGGGCGCAGTTCGATACCGTTCTCGGACATGCTGTGGTTGTTCCCGTGCGTATACGTTGACGCCTCTCAGATCTCAGTAATCAGAGCATCGCCTGTGGGGCCCTGCGTCTGTATTTCCAAACGTTCCATAGAATTTGTTCGAAATGTATTTACACTTATTTGAATAGCACAATCCACACGATTCAGAGGTACGGGTTACGGTGAAGCGTTTCTCCCTTCCCAGCTTCATCCCCCTTCCCGGCTACTCAGTCGCCCCCAGCGCATTCTGAGTTTCCTATGTGTTCTCCCAGGAATAGACCACGCAGGAACAAACAGCACACTGCCTTTCCCTTTTCAGTGCGAATGGCAGCATGGTACTACGCATTCCAGTCTACACTCTGCTCCCCGCCCTGCCCCCCCCACCCCGTCCCCCTTTAGTCCCAGACTCCTTGCTTAGGAAGAGACACCTTAATTTGGTTCACAGCTTCTGTAATGGACCCCCTGAACTCCATCCATGGAACCCTCATTTGCATGGGGGAAATTAGCCAGAGAGGAGCTAGAGGCAGAGGGCCAGACTGGACCCATGTCTCTCTTTCTTTTTTAAAAAACTGTGGTGAAATAGAAATAAGATAAAATTTACCGTTTTAACCTTTTTAAGCATACACTTCAGTGGCATCGAGTTAATTTACAATGCTGTGCAATCATCATCACTATCAGTTTCCAAAACTTTTTCGTCAACTCAGAGACTCTGCCCTTAAACAGTAACTCCCCACTCTCCACTCAGCCTGCGGGCGCACCTATCATTTCTCGTCTCTGAAGTTGTTCGCTCCAGACGCCTTAGATAAGTGGAATCATACAGTATTGTCTCTTTGTAACTGGCCTACGTTTTCGAGGTTCTACTGTAGCATGTATCAGAACGACCTTCCTTTTTGAGGTTGAATCATGTTCCACTGCACGGACACACCGCATCTGCTGACCCGTTCACCTACCCGTCGGTCGGCAGTGGGCCGTTCCCGCCTTTCGGGCATTGTGAATCGCGTTGCCGTGAATGTTCATCCACGGTCCCAGGTCTCTGGCTCCTTCTGGAGCCTTTCTTGAAGGTGTGTCACATTTTGCTCAGCTCCTGAATTGCATGTGGGGCAAGGTAAAGGGCTCAACTCTGGCCAGAGGTGGGGCATGCAGAAGAGCCATACACTGAGAGGGGTGGGGGAGGAGGAGGTGGAGGGTGAGAAGGTGGAGAGCACAGTACTCTATTTACCACCCACTAATGTTTCCCGTCACAAGTGGAGTAGAAGCCAAAGTCTTTACAAGGCCCTGACACCTCTCAATCCTCCTCTTCCTCCTCTTGTCCGTTTAAAGCCTCTTGTCCAGTCACACTGACCTCCTCACTGTTTCTCAAACAAGGAAGGTAGTGGCAGTCCCCCGTTCCCTCCCTCTGTCTACAGAGAATGCCTCCCCTCCCTCGATGGCCTCGGACCTCGCTTATTACTTCCTTCTAGTTTCTTTTCAGGCGTCACCTTGCCGGTGCGGCCTTCTCTGACCACTGCACGTAACACCGCAGTTGCCCCCATGCTTCGCTTTCCTTCCTTGCTCAACTTCCACACATTTTACATCTCACTTGTGTAATGCATTCTTACCCCACCTAGAAACTCAGTTCCAGGAGGACAGGGATTTTGTCCATCCACTGCTACACTTCTAGTGCCTACTACGTGCTCAATAAATAACTTTGAATGACGAATGAGTAATGAAGGGGTCTGGCTCCTAATGTGACTCAGCAGGGTCCAGCACAGTCCAGCCCACCCCAGCCTCTCTCCTGGGCTTCAGACCCTCATACCAATGGCCCCTGAGGTGGGGTCACACTCCATCTTTCAGCAACCCCTGTCTCTTGTGCACTTTCTATTAGGTCAGTCAACTTCTTTTCCCTTCTGGAGCCTCACCCCATCCTGCTCCACCTCCTAAACTCTCTCTCTGCATCTTAGTGAGACTCTGAACCTCTCACCACCCACATCTAACATCAGTAAACAAAACGTGCAGACTCCAAACATTTTCCAAATCCACCTCTTCTCCACCTTCACTGCCATGGACTGTGGCCTGTGGCCGGCCTCTCCTCATCTGTTGCCCAGGTTATTGCTCCCGGAGTCTCTGTTGCTGAGGTCCCCATCTGCAAAGGAGCCTCCCGCTGCAGATAAGTTGTCTAAAGATCAGGTCTGATCAGCCTACTCTGATCAAGGACATTGCTGACTCATCAGGGCATGGAAGGACCTTTACTATCTGGGCCCAGGTCACTTCTCTAGCCACATCGCCTTCCTTTCTCCACGCTTAGCCCACGCACGAACGCTTGCACTTGCTTAATGTGACTCGGCCTCCGTCAGTGCCTCGCCTTCGCACACACTGTTCTCCGTGCCTGCGTGCTCTTCCCTTTCTTCTCTGTTAATCAAAATTCCTATGTAACCAACTCCATTTCACCTCCTTTCTGACATCTAGACAGGCTTTTTAAAAAAAAATTACAGTTTACATTAAATATTACTTTGTATTAGTTTCAGGTGTACAGCATAGTGGCTAGACAATCATATGCTTTACAAAGTGTTTCCCCCCGATATTCGAGCGCCCACCTGGCCCCATACGTAGTTGTTACAATATTATCGACTGTGCTCCTTATGCTGTACTTGACATCCCTGGGACTATTTCGTGACTATGAATTTGTAGTTTTTACTTCCTTCATCTTTTTCACCCAGCCTGCCAGAAACCCTCCCCTCTGGCACCCATCGGTCTGTTTTCTATATCTGTGTGTCTGTTTCTATTTTGTTTGTTCATTTATTTTCTTCTTTAGAGTCCACATATAAGTGAAGTCATGTGGTATTTGTCTTTCTCTGCCTGACTTATTTCACTTAGCATAATACCCTTTAGGTCTGTCCTTTCATGCTGTTGCAAATAGTAAGATTTCATTCTTTTTTATGGCCCAGCAATAGTCCAGTGTATATATGTACCACATCTTTATCTACTTATCTACTAATGGGCATTTGAGTTGCTTCCGTATCTTGGCTATTGTAAATGATGCTGCAATGAACGCAGGGGTGCATATATTCTTCCTAATCAGTGTTTTGGGTTTCTTCAGATATATATCCAGTAGTGAAATCACTGGGTCATAAGGCAGTTCCACTTTTAATTTTTTGAGTACCCTCCATATTTTTTTCCATAATGGCTGCACCAATCTGCATTCTCACTGGATGGACTTTCTTGTCTCGTTCTTCAATTCAGTTAAATTTAAAACACATGTCCAACTGAATACAATGTATGGACCTGATTTGGATACTGATTTAAACAAACTAATCACAAAATACTATTTTGAGACAATCCAGGAAATTTGAACGTGGATTGGGCATTACAGAATATCAAAGAAATTACTGTTTATTTTGTATTGCATTTAAAAAATTCTTTATCTATTAGAAAGACATTCTGAAGTGTTTGTGGGTTTAATGATATTCATATTAGGGGTTTGAATAAAACATTCCAGCAAAGAAAGGGTGTGGTGGCTGGTATGGGGAGCAGAAAGGCGAGTAGTTTAACACAATCAGATGGACAAAGTGTCGATGATTGTGAAAGCTTGGTGAGTTACATGGGGGTTCGTTAGACTACTTCTCTGCTCTTGGGTATGTTATAAAAAACAAGAAAATTAATTTCATACAAGTTTGTTGTTGGGGCAAACCCTGTGCTGTCATCTGGGTGACAATATTAAAGATGTCCCTGTCCTCAAAAAGTTCCAAGTAGTGGAGAAGATAGGCAAGAATTCAGGTACTGTTCATATTTAGTGATCACGTTGTGACTGGGGAGAGCCTGGGCCACGAGGAGACATGTCACCCAGTGAGGGGTGGTCTCTAGAGGAGGACTCAGGTTTGGCCTCTTAATGGAGACCACCAAATACGAGGGCTGAAACCATACTCTACCCAATGGTTAGAATGCAGCCAAAAGCCGACATGGCCTGTCATCGCTGGGACACTGCTGTCAACTTATCTCCATTTTGGGGAGAAGAAAAATGACATTCAAATGAACCCCAGTCATACAGCCAATAAGGATTTCAACCTGGGTTTGAACTCAGGACTGGTTGACTGCAAAACTGTGTTCTTTCCCTGAGTACTTGAGACTACTTGGTGAGTGTGGCAGGGGGTGGCTCTGAACTCTTTCTCTCTTCCCAGGGACCTAGAGTATTTAGGAGACTCTAGCCTATTTTCCTGCTAGGGATTCCCTTCCAGGGGTTAGGCTGGGCATTGGCGAGCCCTTCCTGACCTATGTCAATTGCTCTTCTCTCTGGGGCTGAGCTAGCTAGCAGGTGACAGCGACTCCCATAAGAGCACAGAAGACAAGCCAGGTAGATATTAAATCAGCTAGAGACCTGACTCAAAAGTCCGAGTGCACTTCTTCTTCAATTTGGAACGGCTATATTCTGGTCCTCTCAGAGCTTCATACAGTGGTTTAGCAATAAGCTCAAAGTTTGGAATCTGAATGCAGCAGTAGCCAGCCATTCCCAGGAATCCTCTCGGCTGTTTCCTGGTATCAGGAACTCTCATTTAAATTATAGTTCCTTGTCATGGCTGGTGTGGCTCAGAGGACTGAGCACCAGCCTGCAACCCAAAAAGTCACCAGTTTGGTTCCCGATCAGGGCACATGCAAGTGTTCTGGGCCAGGTCTCTGGGTGGTGTGTGTGATGATAATCTATACGTTGATGTTTCTCTCCCTCTCTTTCTGCTGTTTTTCTCCCTCTCTTTCTCCCTCCCTTCCCCTCTCTCTAAAAGTAAGCAAATAAAATATTTTAGAAAATTATGCTTTCTTTTCTTTTTCCAGTAAGACTCTTTTTACCAGGTTCAAGCAGGAACCCAGGAAACCTTACGGCTTGTTGGCACATCTAGGCCTTCTGCGCTGATATTTTATAGCCACAAGATGCCAGGTGGTTCAAGGTAGCTATATAATGTTAGTTAAACAGTGCTGAAGTGATGTCCCAGTAATTAAGAGGCCACCTACATATTGTAACAGAATTCCTCCTTCTCATTTTAGATCCTTTAAGTTCTGTCTCAGGGTCTCCCCCAAAATCACGGGGAGTTCTTGAACCCTTGTGGTAAGACTGTCCTTCCAGCAGTACTGAGTCTTGACCTGAGATTCCAGTCCTGCCATTGAAAAGCAAACAACGGCTGAGAGTCTTGGCCAACCAGAATGCTGAAGAAGGCATCTATTAAGTCCAATACTGAAAACCAGAGGCTGTGCCCGGGTATACTCTTCACTAGAGTACAAGGATTTGGGACAGTAGGGTGAATGTCCTGTACAATGTCATTTATGGCCCTTTAATCTTGTACAAATTGATACTCATTCAAGTGGGGTTTCTATATGGGCAATATGGGTGTATTGTACGGGGAGCGGCAGGACTGAATAAGTCCATATTCCTGGAACTTCTGAACTATTGGGTATATTCCTTCTAGGGTCTCTTTCTGCAAGGGATACTGCCTCTTACTGGGAGTTCCCACCCCTGGTTTGAGGTCAGCTTTAACAGGGAGGCTCCCTTAGCCCTCTCTGTTTTCCAGCAGCCCACACCATGGGATTTGCTTGCTTCTCAACATCTTCAGGCCAGAGTTGCTTTTCTTCTTTTCCCATGGTTTCATAAGGAACTGCCAGGTGTGCTCCGGAGGGACCTGGAGGTGGAACTGCTGTTCCGGAGAGAAAGTGATCTGAGTACAGCGTTGCAACAGCAAGTCCCCTCCCAGAAGAGGAAATGGACAGTCAGGAATATGTAAAAACTTTATGAGTTAGAATCATATCTCCCACAGCATATTCTAATGGCTTCAAGAAAAACTGGCTTTCAGGGCTTCCAGAAGTTTCAGTTCCAGTTCCTGCCTGCCACAAGGACTCAGTTAGAGGTCTGCTGACCATGGAATATGACACTCCAGTGTCAAAGAGTCTACAGTTTCTACCCCTACTGTTAATTTTTTAGAAAATATTTTATTTATTTATTTTTAGAGAGGGGGGAGGGAGAGAGAGAAAGGGAGAGAAACATTGGTGCTGGAGGGGTATATCAATAATTGCCTCTCATATACCCCCATGCGAGGACCTGGCCTGCAGCCCAGGCATGTGCCCCTACTGGGTATAGAACAAGTGATCTTTCAGTTCACAGGCTGGCACTAAGTCCACTGAGCCACAGCAGTCAGGGCCCCACTATTGGTTTTACCTGAGGTTGCTAGGGGGTGACTTTAATGGGCTGTTGTAATGACTGAACCCCTGGGCCCTGTCGTTCATCATCAGAGCTGTTTCCTTTCCCCACCATGACTCTTCAGTTCTCAGTCTTTGACCTCCGGTCCCCTCGCTTGGAGCACACCTTTCTCCAGGGCCCCTTTCCATTGCAATACGTGCATTGATCAGTGGCAAGAGTTTTAGATGGGGGTGGGGGAGTGCCCCTTGCCCACCAATGGAATTTTGCTGAGGCCTGTTCCAAGAAAATAGTGGCCAAGTGGGCCTTCTTCTATTCTCTGCTAATGAACTTTGAAGGCAACATCTACTGATTGAGAAGGATTCATGCCCATTCCTCCCTCTAACTTCTGAAGTTCCTTTCTGATATCTGGTGCACTTTGACAGAGAAAGGTCATATTTACCCTTCTAATATTTTCAGGGGCTTGTTGATCCAAACCAGTATATTTTTTATAGGCCTTGTCGGTTCTTTCAAGAAAGTCAGAGGGGTCTTCTGTGGGCCTTTGTAGTACTGCCTGGTCCATATTCAGACTTTTCTGCTTCGGGACTCCTTTCTTCAGTCCCTCAAAGAGGACCTCTTATAATGCTCTAAGAGAGGAAGGCCATTCCCATTAGGGTCCCAGTTGGGTTTGGTTAAAGGTATTGCCTTAGTAGGGTTGGGAGTCCCATCTGGATTTTCTTGGTGCAGCTTCCGAGTCTCTTCATTTGCCTTATCCAATACCAACCTCTGCTCATCTCCTGGAACTAAAATATTCAGTAAGGCTTGTATGTCTGCCCAACTGGGATGGAGGGTGGCAAAAACTGACGTAACTAAGTCAGTCATTTTAGTAAGATCGTCCCTATAAGAAGGATTTGAGCCCTGGCTGTTGTAGCTCAGTGGATTGAGTACTAGCCTGTCAACCGAAGAGTCACCAGTTCAATTCCTGGTCAGAGCACATGTCTGGGTTGTAGGCCAGGTCCTCAGTTGGGGGCATGTGAGAGGCAACCGATCATGGATCTCCCACACATTGATGTTTCTCTCCTCTTTCTCCTTCCCTTTCTCTCTATAAATAAATAAATATCTTTTTGTTTTTTAAAAGAGGATCTGAAGTTTTCCAGTTTAACAGATCCAATGTAGAAAACAGAGTATATGCCTAATAATATCCAGTGGGCTGGCCCTACTCCCACTGGAAGTCTTCACGAAGGATATTGCCCTGCCCCAGTAGGGGCTTGTCCTCCCCTGAATTTGGTTCCCAGATGAGTTTGGGATGGAGAGACCAGTTCAGGCTCACCTTATTTGGCTCCCTCAGCTTTAAGGAGCACAATCCCCCCAGGGCTGAAGGGGCTGTGGGAACCCTGACCACGCTCACAGCAGCCATGGCATCCTGATCATCCCAGTACCTCTCTTCAGAGCTTCTGCTATCTACCACAGGTAAATTCCCTTTTCTCATCAATCTATTTCCTTTTAATCCTGCATCTTTATTATGTAAAGCATAGAAGCCTGTACAAAAGGTATTTGACCCCATTTCCCTGATCTTTGACCAAACAACTCTAACTGCAGTATAGTACAGTAATTTAAAGACCCATTCAGCCCTGGCTGGTATAGCTCAGTGGACATAGTGCTAGCCTGAGAACTGAAAGGTTGTTGGTTCAATTCCCAGCCAGGGGCGTATGCCTGGGTTGTGGGCCAGGTCCTCTGATGGGGCGTGTAGGAGAGGCAATGTGCAATATTTCTCTTGCACATTGATGTTTCTCTCCTTCTCTTTCTCTCTCCCTTCCCCTATCTCTAAATAAATAAATAGCCTGGCTGGTGTGGTTGGTGCTGGCCTGTGAAGCAAGGGGTTGCTGATTCGATTCCCAGTCAGGGCACATACCTCGGTTGTGGGCCAGGTCTCCAGTGGGGCAACCACACATTGATATTTCTCTCCTTTTCTTTCTCCCTCCCTTCACCTCTAAAAATAGATAAATAAAATCTTTAAAAATAAATAAACAAATAAATAAAATCATTAACAACAACAACAAAAGACCCATTTGGTGGCCAGCACTCTCCTGAGCCCAGATTTGCCATAGATGTATGAGTTTATTTCTGGACTCTCAATCCTGTTGCATTGGTATGTATGTGTATCCTTATGCCAGTATCACATGGTTTTGATTACTATAATTTTAAAAAAGATATTTAAATTTATTTTTAGAGAGTTGGGAGGGGAGGGAGAGAAAGATAGAGAGAAACATCAATGTGTGGTTGCTTCTCCTGTGCCCTGCACTGGGGACCTGGCCCATAACTCAGGCATGTGCCCTGGCTGGTAATAGACTGGTGACCCTTTGTTTCACAGGCCAGCACTCAGTCCGCTGAGCCACACCAGCCAGGGCTGATTAGTATAATTTTGTACTAAGTTTCAAAACTGGGACATGTGAGTTTTTTGATCTTGTTCTTTATCACGATTATTTTATGGTCCCTTGCAATTCCATATGAATTTGAGGATCAGCTTTTCCATTTCTGCAAAAAATTTTACTGGAATTTTGATAGGGATTGTACTGAATCTGTAGATTGCTTTGGGTGGTACTGTCATCTCATTGTGGGTTGTTTTCTATTTATTTAGGTCTTCTTTAATTTTTTTTCAGCAATGTTTTCTAGTCTTCACCTCCTTGTACAAGTCTTGTAAAAGTCTTTTACCTCCTTGGTTAAATTTTATTGAGAATCCTCCCTGTTAATGCCCGAGCTGTGACTTTTATTGTATGAATGAAATATAGGTGTGCTCTCTCCCAGGGAGAACTGGCCCTTCTTTCCAGGAGGTTAGTACTTTTGATCTTTAACTGTTCTTTCAGGGAGAACTGGCCCTTCTTTCAGAGGAACCTGTTCGTTAAGTAAGTTATGAAAGGCCCTTGGTGCCTGTAGCCACTTGTGTCTAAAACATATTTGGGCAGAGCCCCTAAAGTGAGACTTTGGAACCTCACATGAGGGAAGGATGCTTTGCTTGGAACTTTCCCAGGCAGACCCCGAATGCTGTCTCTGGGATTCCGCAGCATCTATGTGTGGGGGCCCCTGTCCTGGGCACCAGATGTGGGGGGGCTCTGTCCACAGAGCCCCATCCCTCCATCAGGGATGAAAATAAAACTACCAAGATATAATCTGCTTGGGGAGGAGAGGTGGACAAACTCTCACAGGAGAATGACTCAGAGCCCCTTCCTCACTAGGCTTTTATTGGGTTCAAATACACAGAAATACAGGTTTAACATGTCAAAGAAATCTGAGGGCTTAATCTGAGTCAATGTCTGTCCAGAAAGGGGGTTGCCAAACTTTGGGAAACATACTCGTTTCCTCCTTGGACCCTTATCATTTAAATGAGTGCACTCTTAGCAAACAAAACAGGTTTCACAGGACTTTAGGAATTCTTTCTTATGCCTGATCACCCAGGGAACCGGCCGGCACAGGGCTGCACCGCTTGCCCTCATAGTTTCAGGCTTTAAGCTGATTAGGAAGCAGAAGACATCTCCCAGACGGAAATGAGGACTCGGGCTATGTCAGAATAGCCGGGGGTGGGGGTGGGGTGGGGTGGGGGTGGTGGTGGTGGTAAGGATCCATCACATCCTCTTTGCTGCAGCCCCCCCCCCCCCCCCCCCCCCGCCAGTCCTTCCCTGAAGGCCTCCCAAGTGGTCGTGTCTGGCTTAGGTTGCCGCTCCCATGAGGAGTCTTACCCGTCATTGACTATCAACCAAACATTGGGCCAGAGATGGATGAAGCAGAAGCGGTGCTCCTGCCAGGGAGATAAGCTTTGTCTCCTTAGTAGCTCATGTCCTCTTGACAGAACAGACCCAGATGAAGCAGGTCCCTCGGCTCTTACACAGCCCACCATGGGGTGAGGGTTACAACTCCTGAAACCAGGCTGAACGGTCCGCAACATCTATGTTCAGGTGTTGGTGATTTCCCGTCTGGTGATGTATGCTCTTTGATTCTTGCTTTTGCTTTGCTCTTGCTTAATAAAGTGCTTAGCTATTCATTTTTAACTTGGGATTTTTATTGTCTGCGAATCCGAACCTCCAAATTAAGTGGTTATGATCAAATATGTGCCCCTTAATGGCGCACCTAGCTGGTGTGGCTCAGTGGGTTGCATGCTGGCCTGTGAATCAAAAGGTCACCAGTTTGATTCCCACTCAGGGCACACGCCTGGGTTGTGGCCCACGTCCCCAGCTGGGGGTGTGTGAAAGTCAAGGTATTGATGTTTCTCTCACACATGGATGTTTCTCTTCCTGACTTTCTCTCTTCTCATCTCTCTGAATATAAATAAATAAAATCTTAAAAAATAAAGTTTATTCCTAGGTACGTTATTAATTCAGATGGCATTGTAAATAGGATTGCTTCCTTCATTTTCTCTCAGAGATTGTTCATTGCAGGTGTGTAGAAATATAACTGATTTTTGCATGCTGTTTCTTTAACCTGTGACCTTGCTGAGTTCCTTGGCTCTAGTAGCTTTCTTGAGGATATCCTATATACAGAATCATATTGTCTGTGAGATACAGATACTTTTACTTCTTTCCCAACTCAACTGCTTTGTATTTCTCTTTCTTTTCGAGTAGCTCTGACTAGAACTTCCAGTGCAATGTTGAAATGCCAGTGGCGAAATAGGGTATCCTTCCACAATTATTTTTTTCTTACACAATTATTTTTGTTCCATAATGACAAAACCCATTTATATCTTAGATGATTTGGCATTTCAGGCAACTTGATGTGATGGGTCCAGGTACTGTCCTTTGGGAGGGTTAAGGGAGAGAGCCCACAGGGTCAAGCCTTGGTGGGCTAAACTGTGTATGGGGACAGGGAAGGCTTCTAGCTTCTTCTCTGAGTCTTATTTTTATTCAGCCCTTAAAGGAATTTATATACATTATCTCATGGTATTACCCTTGTTAACGGATAAGGAAAGCCAATTTCAAGGAAGTTAACTGAGGATTAGAGTGGAATGATTTGCCTAAGTTAGAGAACTAATTAAGTGACAAAACTGGTCTGCTAGGGTTGTACTAACATGCCGTTCGGCTGCACAGGAAGACAATGAAAGTTGGTGTAGTAAAGGTGACAGCTGAAAACGAGACTGGAGGGCATTCGCAGCCTGCTTCACATTCACTACTGCTGCCCCACATCCCATTCCATCACACCGCATCCTCCGGCTCCCTCGCACACGGCTCCTCCCCCAGTACGGCTCCTTTAAAGCTTTGCCCTGGGCACAAACCTTCCATTGGCTCTCCGGACGGTCTCATGTCACACGAGGGAAGCAGCCAATCAGCGCGACTCGTTTTCGCCCAGCCTACTGGTGTCAGATCGCGTTGTCTCTGTCCCTCTCGCAGAATGCCGGGAATTGTAGTCTAGTGACCCATTTCTTTTTATAGTGAAAGAAGATCGAAAACTACTATACCCAGAGAGCTAAGCGCGGAATGGGTATCCCTTAAGGGCTACCCCGCCAACAATCCCGGCAAAGAACCGGTATCCCGCAACAGGTGAGAGTGGTTGTGGGCTGGGACCGGAGGGAGGTGTTAGAGACTCAGCCTTACCTCTGGAGCAGTACTTTTAGGCACAACAGGTCCGGTCTGTTGCATCGGAGCCCCACCATTTTGGGGGTCGGTGGGCCCGACTGGCTGACCCTGTGGATGTGCGGAAACTCCTGAGCTCTGTCATGTGTTTTCCCTGCACCCCTCCCACCCCCAGTATACCCGAGCCAGGTTTGCTTTTCTGCTTCGAGTCCTCATCACTCGTCCAGCGTTGCTTCTCCGCTCTCTCCGCAGTCCCAGCAACTCCCTGTGGGGCTCGGGATGCGTAGTCCCATTGCCTCTGACTAGGTCGTAGCATCCAGGGGTTCCGGATCCTCCACCTCCTTCTCCCCACCTACTAGGAGAGGCTTGGGTCTAGGCTTGGCGCTAGTCAATCTTCCGACCTCCTAGAACCTCAGTTTGACCTCTGTGAAATAGAGTGATTTAAGGGAGTAGTCCCTCTCAGCCCCTAGTCCCGAGGAACTACTTTGGATCCCTCTTGCTGTACTCCAGGATTTGGGGAAAGAAGCCAAGACAGTTTCAGTTCCAGAGGCTCCCTGGAGGGGGAGTTGATGGTTGAGGAACATAAAGTTATAAATTTTTATAACATAAAGAACATAAATTTTTGCCATTTTATTTTAAGTGTTATTATCAGTTGAGTGTCAGTCACCCAGCCATACTTTTTACTCCTTGCATTCCCTTCTTTCTGTAAATGCCAAACTCCGTCTAGAAGGGGATGGGACCAGGTCTTAGAGGTAAAAGGTTGGGGGTGGTAGGGCTGACCTGGGGAGCTGCCACCATGCATCTGCCTTTGGTGCTTGCCCTTGCAGGCAGGGCTCAGTGCCTCCTCCCTATGCCACCCCTCCTCCCATGATGCCCCTGTCCCGCTGGCTGAGATCTGTGGGGGTCTTCTTGAAAGCAGCCCCCTGCTCGGTGCCCCAGGAGAGGTGGCTGGGTCCCCTACTGCGGCCCTCCCTGGTGCACCAGGGCTCAGTCCTGGGGGCATGGCACAGTGCCCGCTGCTGGTGCCAAGCATGGACAGAGGAGCCTCGGTGAGTGTGGTGGGGTGAGGGGCCTTGGGGAGGGGAGCAGCTGATCAGATTTCTGACTTGTCCTCCCTCTTCCTAAGAGTACTTCACTCCTCCCTCAGAATGAATGGAGACCAGAAATTGGATGTTTATGACCAAAAACGGCAGAGTTTCATCCAGCATTTCTCTGAGATCATCAGAGTGCTGACTGAGGATGACATGGGGCACCCAGAAATAGGAGATGCTATTGCCCGTCTCAAGGAGGTGAGAGATTTGTGACCTGCGAATGAATCTTAGGTCATTCTGTGTATGTGTAGGATCCAGCATGGTTTTGGGGGGAATTCTTTTACCTGAGTGATTCTAGGTCAGCTCTGCAGGGGCCTGTGTCAGAACACGTATACTTTATCAGCCCATCAATTCCACCTGTGGTTCTGGTAGGCCATCCAAACTGCTTTGCATGGGTGGAGGCCCCTGAGGATGGAGGCCTTGAGTCTGGCAAATCTTTGGTTTTGCTGCGAAAGGAAATTAGATGTCCCTAAATCATAAGCTGCTACCTCGGCAGGGACCAGGGAGGAAGGAGTGAAACTAGTGTATCGTCAGAAATCTCTGTTCTGGGACTGGAACTATTGCTGGGATACTTAAGTTACCTAATTCTTTTATTCTTTTGGAGTATCTAGTAATTCTTTCATAAATGCTGTCTTGTTTGTCTCAGGGGAACCTAGGAAAAAGAGGAGGGTTTTTTTTACCCTGGGATGGAGGTGAAAAGAGAAGTCTTTCCAGGGAATTAGATCTGGCTGTCAGCAGGCAGCAGAAGGCAGAATGAGCAGGAGGAGGTGCTGTTGGAGGAGTGGGGGATGGGCCCCCCAGCCTACGCCCTCCTAGCTCTCTGAGCAGCCTGGGTCCTCAGTGCCAGAAAGGCTTTTCAGTTGTAGAGAGGTTGGACTGTGGGTGGGAGAAAGGAAGTATGGATTGTGAGAGGAAGTCTAGGAGAGGTGGGGACCGGGTTGGAACCTGAGGAGAGACCTGAGCATGCTAGGCATTCCTATAGCATGAACAGAGTTTTGGGGTGGTTAGGGTTAGGGTTAGGGTTAGAGCCTGGGGGCTGGGGGACTCTCCCGTGTTCCAGAACTTGGGGGATATAACCAAGAGAATAGTAATTCCTTAGGCTCCCTGGAAGAGAAATCAGGGTCAAGGAGGGTTTTCAAGTTACGTCATGGTGGGAAGTAGGAGAGGGCAAGAAGAAATCTCAGAGTAGCTGCTCTGCGGGTGCTGTTACCCCGTCCCTCTGGCTTCGTTCCTCTAGGTCCTGGAATACAACGTCATTGGAGGCAAGTACCAACGGGGCATGACTGTGCTGATAACCTTCCAGGATCTGGTGGAACCGAGAAAGCTGGATGCCAACAGTCTGCAGCAGGCCATGACTGTGGGCTGGTGTGTGGAACTGGTGAGAAGCGGGGTGGGCGTGGGGAGGGCGGGCAGGAGGAGTTTGCTAGGGTGGGGGTGTCTTTGGTGGGGAGGGGTTATTTGTGTTCCTGTGCCTCCAGTGTGCCACAGCCAAGTTTAGACAATGATTTACTCCATGGATTGACAAATGTGGGGAACCTCTTTTGCAAATAGGTAGATCTTTTGCCTGTAGACTACGTGTGGGCCAGGGCCTTGGAACTGGGCACAGCGGTATCAACTCTCAGTAAAGTGACATAGTTCTTCCAGAGATTATTTTCAAGCAGAGGTTGAAAACTGGCCTCCCACTGAGAGTTTTTGAAAATATTTTAAAATTAAGTCTCCTAAATTTACCAAAGAAGAGATTTTACGTAAAACCCCAAATTTCTGTCTTGGCCTGTGTGGCTTGGTTGGTTGGAGCCTTGTCCTGTGCAACGAAAGGTTGGTGAGTTTGATTTCATGTTAGGGCACATACCTAGGTTGAAGGTTTGGTCCCAGGTTGGAGCCTGTGGGTGCTGGGCGGGGGGCGGGGTGGGAAACTCGATATTTCTGTCTCACATTGATGCTTCTCTGCACCCCTCAGCTTCCTCTCTCTGAAATCAGTAACTATATCCTCCCACCCCCCTGAGGATAACCCCACCCCCCACCATATTTCTAACACCACTTGGACAATTGTTAGATCTGCGTCCAGACTCCCTGTGGCAACAGCTGGCTGCAGTGAACTGAGGTCGCTTCCCCGAGACAGGGCAGGCACTCCCGTGTGTGGGGCATCTCTGCTCTGTTGCACGTCCTGTGTTTCCTTGGCTCTTGAAGGTATATGGTTTGCAGGCATGGTTTAAGGTTTCATTAGTGACAGGGGGACTAGATACTGGGAGGGGTGCAGTGGGCCCAGAAGGGAAGACGCTCAGGACTTGGTAGCTGGCAGGTGATGCTGAGGCACCTGGCCTGAGGAGAGCAGCTTGGAGCCAGCCAGATGATGTCTTGGCTCTGGCAGAGCAGGTGGACCTGTCTGTCCTGTGGATGCTGAAATTCCAGTCTGGAGCTTTAGAGATAGGGCTGGAGATTGGGGATTTGCCTCCAAGGAGGTAAGGGGACAATGGCATCATTGAGGATACGGCATTGGGTGACAGGGTTGTTGTCCCTGTAGGGATCAGGAGGGGGCTAAGGAGTCCAAAAACTTGGAGGCAACAGGCAAGGAAGGAGGCAGGGGAGGGTCAGGGCAGAGAAGATTAGCAGAGCTGCGGGACCCTGGGAGGGGCCTACTTGAGGGCCAGCAGCTCACCTGCAGAATCAGTTGTTACTGACACTAGCTGATCACCTGGGGGCATTTTTTTTTTTTAAACATGGCTGAAATGCTCTTCTCCAGGATGCCATTTGAGCTGTCCACCATTGTTCCTACTTGAGTGACTTTAGTTATCTGTCTTCTGCTTCTGCCTCATCTCCTTCAGCCTCCTATTTTTCTATATCAGCATTTACTGTCTAAAAACAAGGATATTTACCTATATAACCACAATATTACTATCACATCTGCTTTAGTGTATTTGGGCTGCTACAACAATATCAGAGATTGGGTAGTTTATAAACAACAAATTTATTTCTCATAGCTCTGAAGGCTGGGAAGCCTGAAATCAAGGTGTCAGCATGGCGGGGTGAGGGCCTGCTCCGGGTTCACAGCTGGCACCTTCCCGCTGTGTTCTCCAGTGGTGGGAGTGGCTAGGGAGCTCTGGGGAGGGTCTTTATGAGGGAGGGCACTAATCCCGTTTATGAGGGCTCCATTCTCATGACCTAACCACCTCCCAGAGGCCCTCTTTAAAAAAATTATTTATTTTTAGAAAGAGGGGAAGGGAGGGAGAAAGAGAGAGAGAAACATCCATGTGTGGTTGCCTCTCTCACAGCCCCTACTGGGAACCCGGCCGGAACCCAGGCATGTGCCCTGACTGGGAATTGAACCAGTGACCCTTTGGTTTGCAGGCTCAAGCTCAGTCCACTGAGCTACACCAGCCAGGGCTTTTAAAAAATATATATATTTTATTGATTATGCTATTATAGTTGTCCCATTTTTTTCCTCTTTATTCTCCTCTGCCCTGCACCCCCCTCCCACCAGCATTCCGCCACCTTAGTTCATGTTCATGGGTCGTATATACAAGTTTTTTGGCTTCTCCATTTCCTGTATTATTCTTAACCCTCCCCCTGTCTAATTTGCACCTACCATTTATGCTTCTTATTCTCTGTACCTTCCCCTCATTCTCCTCTCTCCTCCCTGCTGTCCTGTTCTAGTAGTTGTTTCCTTAGTTTGTTTTTGTTTTTGTGGTTTTTAGGTTCAGTTGTTGATAGTTGTGAGTTTGCTGTCATTTTACTGTTCATATTTTTGATCATCTACTTTTCCTTAGAGAAGTCCCTTTAACATTTCATATAACAAGGGCTTGGTGATGATGAACTCCTTTAACTTGACCTTATCTGGGAAGCACTTTATCTGCCCTTCCATTCTAAATGATAGCTTTGTTGGATAGAGCAATCTTGGATGTAGGTCCTTGCCTTTCATGACTTGGAATACTTCTTTTCAGCCCCTTCTTGCCTGTAGGGTTTGAGAAATCAGCCGATACTTTATGGGAACTCCCCAAAGGCCCACTTTCTAATACTATTATCTTTGGGGGTTAGGCTTTTAACATACAAATTTTGTGGGGGGGAATACAGTCAGACCATAGCAATATCTAAGATATTAACATTGGTAGTATAGAATATGGTAGTATATTATACTGTAGTACTATGTAATGTATTAATATGTTTTTTATATTATATATACTATAATATGTAATCTTATAATATATCTGATGTATAGTTCATATTTAAATATTCCTAATGCTCCCCAAAATGTATATTATAAGTAGTTTTTTAACATTTAGGACCCAGTCAAGGTGTATTGTATTTGGTAGTCATCCTTCAGTCTTTCATCTAGAATAACCTCTCCATCGCAGCTGACTTTTAAGCCCAGGCCAGTTGTTTCATAGAATAGCGCGCAATCCGGTCTGGGTTTGTCTCATTGTTCCCTCACGATTACAGTCAGGCCGAGCATTTGCTCAGAGTGCTGCATGGGTAATGCGGTATGTTTCCCACCACAGCACATACTTGGGAAAACTATTAAAAAAACAAACAAAAAAAAACAACCCAAAATGCAGTGCCACCCCTCTAGATTTCTCATTTAAGTGATCTGGGGTAGGACTCTCGCGCTGGTGTTTTTTAAAGTTGCCTACTACACAGAAAGCTCTGTTGTGCCCTGGCTGGTGTGGCTCAGTGGATTGAGCTGGCCTGTGAATCGGTTGATGGTTGGATTCCCAGCCAGGACACACGCCTGGGTTGCGGGCCAGGTCCCCCTTGTGGGGTGCATAAGAGGCAACCACACATTGGTGTTTCTCTCCCTCTCTTCCTTCCTTCCCCTCTCTCTAAAAATAAATAAAATCTTTAAAAAAAAAGAAAAAAAAGAAAGCTCCCTTGCGTCCAAATCATCGTGGGGGGTAAGGGGGCAGAGGAAATTGAGGGAGTCCAGTGTCAAAGCCCTTTGGAGTGGTGCTGGTTGAAACTGGATGGATCTTGCATTCACTCTTGGGAGAGGCAGAACATCGGCAGCTTCAGGTGAACCATGCCTCTCCAAATAAACACAATGTAAATAAAATAGTGTGCCTCCGGATGTGGAACGCCTAGATGCCTCCTTCCCCAGGGACTCGGCCTGGAGGGAGAGTGGCTGATGCCACAGCCGTTTTCGCACAGCCCACACCTAGGCGGGCGGGCCGTGATGGGTGCTCCCCCTGAGCAGTGCAGACCCACCAGAGCTACACACAGAGCAGAATGGGCGGGGCCTAAAAACCATGCCTTGGAAAGCTGTTTTAAGGAACTAGAAGGTGCAGCCTGACAGCAAGAAGTGCCATGGGGAACATTACAGTGTTTCATTTTGTTCATTTATTTATCTTCAAGTAGGCTAGCACTCAGAAGAGTTAGCTATTTGCTGATATTTAAGAGTTTTTAAAGATGTTTAAGACTCACGGGTGCACACGTTACCAGGAGCCCGGCTTCAGTTCTTGCCCACTCTACCTGCTAGTGTCCCCCCGCCTTGCCGTGAGCTCCCTGAGGCGGAGGTTCGTTTCTGGTCGTTGGAGTGCATGTGCAGTATCCAGGGATGACGCGGGAATAGTCTTGTTCCAGAAGACATGCATGCGAGGTCGATTCATACAAAGACATCAGTTTTAAGTGCTCGCCGAAGGTTCAGGGAAGAGCAGTGCGCAGGGTGTAATCGCCTCCTGGCACCAGGGGCTCTCTGGGGCTGCTTGTCTGAAGTCAGTGATCTGCTGTGGTCTCTTACTTTGAAAATGAGAGTATTTCAGTCCCATTTTATAGTTGGGAAGCCTGAGCCAAAGTAGTCATAGAACTTGCCAGAGCTTCACAGTGCAGAACAAAGCCTCGGCCTCCACATTCCGGCCTTCCCTCTCAGCTCATGGTGATTCTCAAAGCAGCTCTGGCGCTGTTGGGAGGGAGCCCTGGGATTTTACTCCACTCTTCCTTTTCCTCCCAGCTCCAAGCTTTCCTCCTGGTGGCAGATGACATTATGGATTCATCCCTCACTCGACGGGGGCAGATCTGCTGGTATCAGAAGGTAAAGTGGGCAGGAAAGTAGCAGTGGGCATGGGAACAGGCCACAGGGAAGTGGTTACACAGAGCCTATTGAGGTGTTCAGAATGACAGGTTCTTGGTATTAGTCTAAGATGGAGACTGAGTGCTTGTTTTTCTGTGTTCCCTGACAGCCAGGCATCGGTTTGGACGCCATCAATGATGCAATTCTTCTGGAAGCGTGTATCTACCGACTGCTGAAGGTCTACTGCCGGGAGCAGCCCTATTACCTGAACCTGATTGAGCTCTTCCTGCAGGTGTGCTGCAGACCAGGCTCACTGCCCAGCATTGGTCTCCATAGGACAGTCTAATCTAGCTGGTTTCAGGACATAGGAAATGCCTAGGTTTGCCTGGAAGAGGAAGAAAGCAAGGGAGTTGGGAAGGGTGGTGGTAATGGTAAGGAGGATTCTCTGTCCCTGTGTGAGGGAAGGAGTGATAAGGACTGCGCGTGCGCGAACATGGGCCTTGAGTGTTGGGGTTCTGTCCCTCCTGCTTCCTTTCTAACTCTGTGCGGTTGTTAACTGGTATGGAACATGGGTCTCAGGATTTCAGGGTTCCCTAGTCCTGGGGAAAGCCCAGCTTCATGGACCGTCTTCCTCCTCAGAGTTCCTATCAGACTGAGATTGGACAGACCCTGGACCTCATCACAGCCCCGCAAGGCAGCGTGGACCTTGACCGATACACTGAAAAGAGGTGAGGGACAGTGGGAACCACATCTGCACAGTGAGGGGGCACTGCAGGTGGGCTCTGCCTTTCTGAGGAGTTTATCTTCTCCCCACAACTTAGGTACAAATCTATCGTCAAGTATAAGACAGCTTTCTACTCCTTCTACCTTCCTGTAGCGGCTGCCATGTATATGGTGAGTGAGCCCCCTGCCCCGACTAAGCTGCTTGCTAATGTGGGCTTTTGGACATTCTGGTGCCCCAACTTAATGGCTATGTGACCTTGGGCAAGTTACATACTCTCTCTGAGTCTGTTTCCTCATCTGCAAGATGAGGATAAAATCCTCACCTAAGCCCTGACCAATGTGGCTCAGTTGGCTGGGTGTCGTCCCATAAAGCAAAAGGTCATTAGTTTGATTCCCAATCAGAGCACATGCCTGGGTTGCAGGTCTGGGCCCTGGTTGGGGGTGTGTACCTGAGGCAACCGATTAATGTATCTCTTTCCGACGTTTCTCTCCCTCTTTTCTTCTGTTTCCCTCTATCTAAAATTAAAATCTGTAAAAAAAAAATTTCACCTCACAAGATTGTTGTAAAAATTAAGTGAAGCAAGTAATGGGACAGTGCTTGGCCCATCACAGAGGAACAAGAAATCCTCCATCTGAGTGTGGGGAGGAGTGATTCAGGCTGAGGAGACGAGCAGTGAGTGACTGCTTATCCTGACCTTGCTTCTCCAAGTTTTCCCTTTCATCCTGAAAGAAGTTGGAAATGGCACAAAGATTATGAAGAAGGATGAGTAATCCATGGACTGAGCCTCATGAAGGGAGAGTCTGAGGACCTCCAGAATGGATTACTTTCTGCTTGCAGGACGGCCTAGCGAAGTGGGACAGAGGTTGGACCTGTCAGTCAGGCCTTCCTAGATCAGGGAGGCCAGGGATGTCTGAAAAGGGAGCAGAGAAGATTTGGGGGCTGCATTTGGGCAAGGGCCCACGGGAGGAAGCAACCAAGGAAGATGTAGGTGCTTCTGGTTTCTGCCTTATTAACTCCCTTTTCACTGTAGGCGGGCATTGACGGGGAGAAGGAACATGCCAATGCCAAGAAGATCCTGCTGGAGATCGGGGAGCTCTTTCAGATTCAGGTAGGAAGGCTCCAGGCACTAGTAGAGTACAGGCTCCAGCTTAACTTCATTTCCTGTCTTGCACCCTCTTCATTTCTCCTTTTCTGCTCCCCTGCCCAGGATGATTACCTTGACCTCTTTGGGGATGCCAGTGTGACAGGCAAGATTGGCACTGACATCCAGGATGGTAAATGCAGCTGGCTCGTGGTTCAGTGTCTGCAACGGGCCTCTCCAGAACAGCGCCAGATCTTGCAGGTGCCCAAGAGAGGACTGTGGGTCTGTGGGTCTCTGAGCTGATAAGAAAGGGGATAGGGTAGTGGTTTTTCAAGTGGGGGCAGTTTTGTACCCCAGGGACATTTGACAATAGCTATAGACATTTTTGGTTGTCATCACTGGTGTGTGTGCATGTGCTACAGGTATCTAGTTGGGGGGAGGCCAGGAGCACTGCAGACATCTTACAATGCACATGTTAGTTTCCCGCAACAAAGAGCTGTCTGGCCACAGACTTCCACAGTGCCAGAGCTGAGAAGCTCCATGGTAGAGGAAGCTGAGGGCTGAGCCACTGTCTGAGCATTTGGGATGGGGAAGGGAAAGTTCAGTATCTTAGACAATCTCACACACTCAGAGACACTTGAAATTGAAGGCAGGAATCAAGTGAATGGCATTGCACATGTTCTGGAATGCATGGGTGAGGGGTATGGAGGTGACCTGGAGGCGCTGGAGGAACGTGAAGCCCGCTTACCTGCTTCCATTCCCTTCCAGGAGAATTACGGAGAGAAGGAGGCTGAGAAGGTGGCCCGGGTGAAGATGCTGTACGAGGAGCTGAATCTGCAGGCCGTGTTCACGCAGTATGAAGAAGACAGTTACAACCGCCTTGTGGGTCTCATTGAGCAGCACTCACTATCCCTTCCCCCAGCCATCTTCCTGAGGCTGGTGCACCAGATCTACAAGCGGAAAAAGTGACCTAGAGACTACCAGGGCAGGGAGGGCAGGTTCTCAATAAATTATAGTAATACCTCTCTTAACGCCATCCATAGGTGCTGGCTACTGCAACAAAAGTTTGCCATAGGCTAATTTATACAGACAAGAGTTAAGTTCCTGGTTCCTTTGGCCTATTTCTGGTTATAAAAATGTCACCCAACACTTCTGATATTAAACACTGAAATAAATGTGAGCCACGCACACACATTTAAGGAATGAATAAAAGCAAGGGAGATTATTTTCCAACCCAGTGAAGGGTTGTGGATGATGGGGGCCTGCCCTGGACGGAAGGGTTGTGGGTGATGGGGGCCTGCCCTGGCCCTTCTATCAGAGGGCCCACCCAGGCAATGCAGACGTGGACTCTTACCCGCCTACCTTTAGGATGTAGGAAGACACCTGGGTCCCACGGGTGGGGGTAGGGGGCTCAGACAAGGGGAGTACATGCAAGCGCCACACAGTGCACCCAGATGGAATAGATTTTCTTTTCTCAAACCTATAAGGAAATAAGGGTGAATAAAGTGGTTATTCCAGGACCGGCTGTATTATCTAACCTTGTGGTTCTGCTCTTGAGTGTACCAGCCAGGGGTGCAGCTATGGCCAGAGTGTGCAGGGTTAGCGGGGTTGTTGCAGGGAAGCCAGGACTTGGGGGTCTTAACTGCTCAACTCCTTAGGACAAAGTTCAGAACAAGTCAAAAACTGCCAGACTGGCCTGGCCTAGATGGGTGGCAAGCAAGACGTCAAGTGCTGTGGGCAGGGTCTGAGCCACGCCCATGCGTGAAGGGGTGCGGCTGCGCAGAGCTAGCGGCTCGTCCTAGTGCCCCTCCCCTTCAGGCCTGTAGGGAGTGTGGGAGCTGCGGAGGTGCCCAACGCCTGCAGCGGTAGCAGGAGAACCCCGGTGAGGAGGGCTTGGTCTGGAATGTGGATGAATGGGTCGGGGATGAGGGGTAGGGCTGGAGAGGGAGCGCAAAAAATAAGCAGGGGTGGGGTGGTGGTAGCTGGATGACAGGAGTACCGAGAGAATGGACGGAAACGCCGGGTTTCCAGCAGGGTGGAGGTGCACACGGGCTGTACGCAGAAGCCCTGTGGGGTCTGTGTGGGCCGGCTTGCCATGCAGACTACTGCTCTGTTTTATCCCCCACCCCCATGCTCGCCCCTTTCCTGAATTAACCAGCCAGATGAGCCTCTGCTCTGCTTCCCATTTCAGAGCATCTGGGCAGGGCTTCCCTCTGGGAGTGATTGCGGCAGAGAGGACCCAGAGTCCATTCTGGGCCGCATCCTTTTTCAAGCCCCCGAACCTCCATGGGGATCCTGAGCGCAGCCGCATTCTCTGACCCTCCCCTCCTTATTCCCGGGGGATACATTCGACTCCACCTGCAAACACTGCAGAGGAAACTAATGGCCAGTAGACGGTCGTTTGCATCTTATCTGAATATTGTCTAAAGCAGCCAGCGCCTTCCAGGCTTGCTCCTGCCATCAGTCACCTCGGTGTCCTTCCCGCAGCCTGCACCTTCACTGGCTGGGTTTCACCATCCCTGTCTTCTAGGTCAGCATCTGCGGCTGTCAGGTAGGCGGATTTGAGGCCCTGTCTTCCCGATTCTTTTAGAAGCCATCTCGTCGCCGCTGGCGCTATGCTGTCTCCTCAGAGGGCTTTACTCTGCAACCTCAACCACATCCACCTCCAGCATGTCTCTCTGGGCCTGCACTTGTCCCGCCGTCCTGAGCTACAGGAGGGGCCCTTGAGCACATCCTTTCCCCCAGGGGACACGGGGGGCAAGGAGAGCCGGGGCCCCTGCAGCGGGACCCTCGTGGATGCTAATTCCAACAGCCCAGCCGTGCCCTGCAGATGCTGCCAGGAGCACGGGCCAGGTCTAGACAGCCGGCAGGACCCGGCACAGGAGGAAGAGGGGGCTGCCTCTCCTTCGGACCCGGGTTGCTCCTCCTCTCTCAGCTCCTGCTCAGATCTTAGCCCCGATGAATCCCCCATCTCAGTCTACTTGCGTGACCTCCCCGGCGATGAAGATGTCCACCCTCAGACGAACATCATCCCCCTGGAGCGGGACTCCCGTCTGGCCTCCACAGGCCCTGGTGCCTGCTCTCCCGACAGCTTCTGCTGTTCTCCTGATTCCTGCTCCGGAGCTTCCTCCCCGCCCAGCCATGTTCTGGACTCCAACTGCAATGCCTTGACCACCTGCCAGGACCTCCCTTACCCTGGCCTAGAGGAAGAGGACGTGTGTGGGGAGCAGGACCTCCCTACCTCCGAGGTCCCAGAGGCGGATGACGGGAAGACAGATGCTAGAAAAACCGAACCCAGTTGGAAAATCAACCCCATTTGGAAAATTGACACAGAGAAAACTGAAGCTGGCTGGAAAATCACTGACAACAATAACTCTGGTTGGAAAATCAATGGGAACACTAACTCTAGTTGGAAAACTGAACCTGGAAAATTCGACTCCAGCTGTAAAGCCAACATAAGAATAACTGATTCTAGCTTGAAAACAGACGCAGGGAAAAGTGATGGGGGATGGAGAGGTGACGTCAGCGAGGAGCCGGTGCCCCACAGGACAATCACATCTTTCCATGAGCTGGCCCAGAAGCGCAAGCGGGGCCCGGGTCTGCCCCTTGTGCCGCAAGCCAAGAAAGACCGCAGTGACTGGCTTATAGTCTTCTCGCCTGACACCGAACAACCTCCCACCGGGTCGCTGGGAGGCTCTCAGGCGGCGCCCCGGGAAGTTACCACCTTCAAGGAACTTCGGTCCCGAAGCCGGGCCCCGCCCCCGCCAGTCCCGCCCCGTGATTCCCCGGCTGGCTGGGCTTTGGTCCCGCCCCGCCCCCCACCCCCACCCGTCCCTCCCCGGAGGAAAAAGAACCGACAGGGGCTGCAGCCCATAGCGGAGGGGCAGCCCGAAGAGGGCAGGGCGGTCAGCCCTGTGGCGGGCGAAAAGGCCCCAGCTGCCAAAGAGCCGGAGCAGCCCGGCGCCCAGGCCGGCTTTGAGGGTAAGAGGCCACAATAGGAAGCAGGAGCTGGGCTGGGCTTCAGCCCTGCCTGAGCCTCCAAAGGTTATAACCCGTCCCCCTCTATCCTCCCCATCCCCTTCTACCAGGGAGCGTTCCGGGAAAGGGAAACTGGGTGGGTCACTAGGTTACGGGACTAACTCTTTGCTCCCTCTTTCTCCCGCCCTTCCTTGCCTGGCTGCCCATCCCGCTGCCCTCCTTTCTCTCCGCACCTGCCCCGCCAATCCTGCCTGCAGCCCGTTCCCTCTTGCTCCCTCGGCCCCTGGTTTTCCGGTTCTCGGCCGACGGGCGCCCCCTGTTGGAGGGTGGGGGCACGGGCACAGCTGGGTCTCTGCTCCTAGCTCCTCTGGCGGGCTGGCCCGGAGCAGGGCTGCGGTTGCTGGGGGCGCCCAGTCCCTCAGAGGAGCAGCTGCTGCCTGTCCGCCTGTCCCCCGTGGGGGCCTATTCTCCTCCGGCTCGCGGGGCCCTGTCCTGCCTGGCCAGCCCTGAGCTGGCACTGCTGCTGTCCCCGCTCTTTCCCAGAAGTAGCACCTTCCCTGCCGCGGCTCCCCCACCCCGCCAGGTACCCGCCCCCCCGCTGCCACCGCCACCTCGTCCGCCGAAGGCCCCTCGCTGGACCAGGAGCCCACCGCCTCCACCCAGGCTACGTAAGACCGACCCAGGCCGGTCCCGCAGGCCACGCCCCAGGCGGGCAGCCCCGCCCACAGCTCCTCTATAGTTTCTTCCGGGTTATCGGGCTCGGCCCCGCCCTTCGACCTGGGGCCGATTCCTAGCAAGTTCATTGGTTCTGGGGAGCCTGACCCGCTCCGGTACCCGGCCGGGGTACTGGACCCAGGCCTGTCCATCTTCCCTATTCAGTTTAAGGGGGTCCTTAGCAAGTCCACTGTTAGGAACCTTGGGTCACAAGCTCTTTGGAATTCCCTGGACAGTGCAGTTCGGGCCTGACCCCCATCTAGCTAGGGAAGCGTGCAGGCTGAAGCTCCCCAACGCCCTTGGCCGAAAGAGTCCTGATCTCGCCTTCCTCACCAGGCCCGACTCACATGGGCTGCGGGGACGCCCTCCGCTGATATGCTGGCGCGGGATCTGGGTTTCCCCTTTCCGGTGCCTTCCAGCCTCCCAGCCTCCCAGCCCTTGGGTCTCTTCTACCTGCCTCTTTCCTCCATTCTCGTTTGTCTGTCTTTCCATTGTTTCGGGCTCCCCACGTGCTCTCCCCGTCTTCGCGGGCAGGACGAGGGCCCAGGGTGCCCCTTCTTTCCCTCGCTGTTATCTCTGGCCTTATAGGCCCCAGGCGGGCGGGCGGGAGGTGAGAGCTGCAGTTCCTGGCTGACCTCTGGGATCGAGGAGGTGGGAACTGGGCCCTGAAGAAGGGAATTGAAGAAGGGAACGGGGTGGAGAGGGGCAGCGAGTGCTGAGATCTGAGCAGGATTTCACTCCAGGGTCCTAGGTCGAGCTGCCCTGTGCTGTACCCAGTCCTGTGTTCCCTCTCCCAAGACTCTTCAGGGGCTGGGTCGCTGTGGACCCACAGGAGGTGATCCTGAGGAAGCTTGGAGTCCTAGAAAACCCTTGGTAAGTGTCACCGCATTCTTCCCTTCTCCCAGTCCGCAGTTCCTGGTCCTACGCCGGTGTCCCCCGGGCCCAGCGACTGTGGATGGCAGAAGCCCAGAGTGGGACTGGCCAGCTGCAGGAGCAGAAAAAAGGTAGGACTCCCAACTCTGGCTTCAGAAGCAACTGCCCCTCACTTTGGCCCTCCCCTCTCAGGGTGCCATTGCAGAAACCGGTCTCTCCAAGTCCTTTGGGTGTGCCTGTGGCGAGCTAGGGCTTTGATGGCTCTTCCATCCCCTCCCCCTTCCCAGGTCTCCTGATAGCCGTCAGCGCCTCAGTGGATAAAATCATCTCGCACTTTGGGGCAGCCCGAAACTTGGTTCAGAAGGTGAAGTTGTCTCTGGGAGGGTGTTGGGGGAGAACAGGTGAATGTAGCTCTGGGTCGCGCAGAACAGTTGGCAGGCAGGGCGCTGTGGTATCCCTGAACCCATGCCCACGACGCTGCCTCCAGGCCCAGTTGGGAGATAGTCGGCTGAGCCCAGATGTGGGGCACCTGGTGCTGACCACCCTCTGTCCCGCCCTCCATGCCTTGGTGGCTGATGGACTGAAGCCTTTCCGGAAGGACCTCATCACTGGGCAGCGCAGGAGCAGCCCCTGGAGTGTGGTGGAGGCATCTGTGAAGCCAGGTGAGGGCGGGTAATGTGGGACCGCGGAGGGGGGCAGGGCTAGGGCTTGGCTGACAGCTCCGGTTGTCCTCAGGCTCCAGCACCCGGGCCTTTGGAACACTTTACAGCCAGGTGAGCCGTCTGGCCCCACTGAGTAGCAGCAGAAGCCGCTTCCACGCTTTCATCCTGGGCCTCCTCAAGTGAGTGGCATTCTTTCTGGCATCCCTCCCATGTCCTGGGCACTGCAGGCGTATCTCAGGTGGGACACAGTAGTGATACCCCATGTTTCCAGGAAAGACCTCTCCTGTTCCAGTCTCTTCTCTCCCCTACCCAGAGGGGACTGGAGCTCTCCACCTCCCTGAACTTCTATTCCCTCTTTTCTTCCCCAGCACTAAGCAGCTGGAGCTGTGGTTTTCCAGTCTCCAGGAAGATGCAGGTCAGAGGCTCAAAGGGAGAGCATGGGGTTGCTAGGCTGTGAGGGAGGGAAAGGGATCTGTTTTGCTGGTCCCCACTGATACCAGAATGATCTTAGTCTGCTCTTGTCTTATTACTTTTCTGCTTAACACTCAGGGAGTCACATAGCCCACAGGGGGAAAGTCATCCTCACCGTAATCTCCAAAGTCTTGATTATTTGGCCTCTGCCTTCTTCCCCTCCCTCTGAGTCTGGGGCTTCCCCTGGCCCTTTGGCAGTCTTCCTTCCTGGTTCTTCCCGCCACCTAGAATAGGTCTTCCCACCCCTCCTCATTACCTTTCATTCATCCTTTGGTTCTACAGTGAGGCTTCGCCCCTGACCTATTCCCATTTTGCTCCTGTGACCCGGTCCTCCTTTCTGTTGCTGATTTTTTAACACCGCTTATTCTATTCTGTATGTGCCTCCCTCGCTAGGCCACAGTCCTACGTGGGCAGCGATGTGGCAGCTTCTTCCCCACCATATGCCTCTTTTCTCTGCCCCAGCACAGAGTGAGGCTGGGGGATGTTTGCGGATGGATGGGCTGATGCAGGGAGTCCTCTCGGCCTAGGCTGAGGTCCGTGGCTGATGTTAGCCTGCTTTTTCCCAGGCCTGCTGTCCCTCCTGTACCTGCCCACAGGATTCTTCTCCATGGCCCGGGGTGGCTGCCCCTCCCTGTCCACAGAACTGCTGCTCCTGCTACAGCCATTGTCGGTGCTCACCTTCCATTTGGACTTGCTCTTTGAGCACCACCATCACCTGCCCCTGGGCCTGTCTCAGGCTCCTGCCCCACCTGGCTCGCCTCCAGCCCTGCAGCAGACTGTGCAAGCCATGCTGCACTGGGGAGGACGGCTGGCCCAGAGCCTTCGTGGGACCTCTGGGGAGACCCCTCCAGGCCCTTCGGCTCCTTCAGGCCCTCCCAAACCAGGCAGCTGGTGGGAGCAGCTGACCCAGGCCTCCCGGGTCTATGCGTCTGGGGGCACCGAGGGCTTCTCCCTTCCTCGGTGGGGATCCAGGCGGCAAGGGACTGTGGCTGAGGGAACACAGGAGAGATCGTTGCCTACGGAGGATGCAGCACCAGGCAGAGGCGTGTGGCTGGGGAGACTGTTTGGAGTGCCTGGGGGCCTTACAGAAATTGAAAGTGGAGCTCTAAAGTCCAGGTAAGTGCAGGGTACCTGGTTCCCTGCATGGCCTCTGACTGTCTCTGAGCCCCCATTCTCCCCAAATTGAAACCATAATGATCCTTTAGGTTAGAAGTTGGCAGTCTGTTTTTCTACAGCCACGAGATGGAAGTAATTGTATTTTTTAAAAAAGACTTTATTGAGAGAAACATCATATGTGGGAGGTACATTGAGAGGTCGCCTCCCCCGTGCACCCCTACTGGGGACCTGGCCTGCAACTCAGGCATGTGCCCTGACCCCAAATCAAACCCACTACCTTTCAGTTCCCAGGGTGGAGCTCAATCTACTGAACCACACCAGCCAGGGCAAATGGTTACATTCTTAAGCTGTTATGGTTTAATTGTTATATAAACACCTACTTAGTGTTCTCCATTTTGTCTTTTTGGCTCTCAAAGCCCCAAATACTATGTAACCCGTTAGAAAAAAAGAAAATGCCTATTGAGCTCTGCTCTGGGGTTTGGCCTTGGCGACTCTGTGATGGCTGGGGTCTGGGTGTACTGCTTCTGCAGGTCCTATAGTGACTTTTGGTGGTGTAGACTTGGCGTTGTCACTTCCCTAGTCACCCTAACAAACTGCCATTCTACCCATAGCAGTGACCGCCTCCTGAGCTCTTCTGAAACATAGTTAGGCCCCTCAGCCTCTTCCTCCCTCTAGAGCCCTGGATTCTTATTGTTGTTTTCCTGGAGTGGGGCTGACCTCTGTGACTCTGTGTCTCTTCCTCCAGGAGACCGTCCAGCTGGCTGCCTCCTACAGTGAGTGTGCTGGCTCTGGTGAAGAGGGCGGCACCTCCCTGCTCTCCTGAGGAGCCCGAGGCCTCAGCACCCAGCATGGTGCAGACCTACAGGTGAGGAGGGTTGGGAGGGATGCAGTGGTGTGCGTGCGCGTTATGTTATGTGTGTTTGTGTGCATTTCTATCTTTGCAGAGTGGAGGGGAGACAGTTGAAAAGGCTGAGGGGCTGTAAAGTCACAGGGTGTTGTGTCTGTGTTGTCTGCTATTGGTTTGAACTCATTTCTCTGAGCCTTAATTTCTTTCTCTGTAAAGAGAGGATAATTTATACCGTTGTTATGGTTATTACAGAGACTAAGCGTAATTTTATAAAAGCATTTGGGCCTGGCTGGGTAGCTCATTTGATTAGTGTCAGCCTGATACACCAAGGTTGTGGGTTTGATACCAGGTCAAGGTACATACAAGAATCAATCAATGAATGCATGAATAAGTGAAACAACAAAAATTGATGTTTCTCTTTCTCTCTTTCAAATCAATAAATTGGAAAAAAAGGCTTTTGACATAGAGGAGATGCCCAGTTACTGGTAACCACGTACCTGGACGTGCCCGTATATGCACCCTGAGGGTTTGTGCTTCCCTTTAGTGGGATATTCTAATTTGGCATCAGGGGTTGCTTCTGATTTGGGGTCTAGCTTCCTTTGTTTTTTCAATCCATTGAATTAGGCTTCTTCTTCTTTTAAATAGATTTTATTTATTTTTAGAGAGGCAGGAAGGGATGGGAGAAACATTGATGTGTGATGTGTGAGTTACATTGACTGGTTGCCTCTTGCTGCACCCCCAGCCAGGGACCTGGCCCACAACCCAGGCATGTGCCCTGACCAGGAATTGAACCGGTGACCCCTTGGTTTCAGGCCAGCGCTCAATTCCCTGAGCCACACCAGCCAGGGCCGAATTAGGGTTCTTGATTTTTAATTAATTCAGCAATATTTTTCATGTACTTACTGTGTGCCAAGCATTATGCTACGGGAGGGAATACAAAGGTACATATTGGAACCCCTGCCTTAAAGGAGCTTGTAGTCCAGGGGACATACCAACAAATAAATGAGCAGGTGTGTAGAAAAGACCCTAGGAAAGGAAGTCTGAGTCCGTTGGGGACATATAGACAGGGTTTCTTCCCCAGGTGTGGGGACTCGAGGATGGCCCAGGGATGGTGTAGGGTGTGCATGTGTCAGAAGGAACAGGATGCAAAGGTGGAGAAGCCCAAGTGTGGTGAGGAACTATAGGTACATGATTAGTTGTGGTTGGAGTGGAGATTGCTGGCAGCAGTGATGGGGAGGCTAGAGGCTTCAGTAGGCCAGTTACAGGCCTAGACCTCACTGTGAGGCAGTGGGAGACATTGAGGGTCTTAAACTGGAGAATGATCTGCCTGCTTGTGTTTTTTGAAGGATCTCTGACTGCTGTGTGGAGAATGGAGCTGGGGAGGGAGGTTATGAGAAATTAAGGATACCAGATAGATTACACGCAGTGGTTCAGAGAGAGGATAGAGGCCTAAACTAGGGTGGAGGCAGTGGAGTCAATGAGAAAGATAGATGTAGTGGGCGATACAAACATCAAGCTAGTTTTAGTGATTGACTGGATGTGAGGAGTGAGACACCTTGATTTTTGCTGGGAGCAACTGGGTGGAAGGTGGTGCTATTTAACAGTACAGGGGACATAAGAATAGTTTGCAGGGTTAAGATGAGTCATTTGATTTTCATATGTTGAATTTGAAGTACCAGAGAAGTGCAAATCATGGCAAATAAATAGCTGAAGGAGTGGGGTTTGGAGCTCAGGAGAGGACTGGGGTCCCACAGAGAATCCACGTTAGTAGATGGTCCACACTAATCCAATCGGTGCTCCCTGAGCTGAACCAAAGGGACACTCCACACAGTGGGAAGGTGAAGCCTGGGACAGCTGGGCACCCCCACCTCACCTCATCCCACCATCTCCCTCTGGCTCCCACAGGGCGGTCCGTGCTCTCTGTGACCACACTGCTGCAAGACCTGATCAGCTGAGCTTCCGGCAGGGGGAAGTGCTGCGTGTCATCGCCACTGTGGATGAGGACTGGCTCCGCTGTGGGCGGGATGGAGTGGAGGGGCTGGTACCTGTGGGGTATACCTCTCTCGTTCTGTAGGCCTAGGACCTTTCCTTTCCTTCATGTATCTCTCCCTCCTGTCACCTGGGAATGGAATGGCCTGTGAACACTAACCTGTGTAAACTGATCATCCAGAAGCATTTCCCTGGTCCGTAAAATGACACTTTCCTTCCACATCCATTTTTGCTAATATGTAAATTTTCCTTCTTTCCTCCCATACCCACCTGTAAGTTGAAATCTGCTCTTCCAAATATATACAAAGGAATTTCCCTCCATGCAGTTCTTTCCTCTTCCCCATCTGCATAAGGGAACATCTCCCTTTCTACCTGCAAAATGGAAATCTAGCCCCGTCTACCTTTTTCATGTGTAAGTGAATTCTGCCAGTACAGTGTATGCGCCTCAGTTCCCAAGACTAGAGGGTCCCTAGTCTCCTTCCTGTATATGAATCTTCCCCCGCTCCACCCATCCCATGTTGCCTGTATTTATTATGTACTCATGTTGTACTAGGTGCTGAAGTCTGGACACCCCTGGTGGGTGGGCCTGTGGTGTTGGTCTGCCTCCTTCCTCCTTTGTCCCAATAAAGTGTGGGAGTTGAATATGTGTGTGTCAACTGTGGGTTTTAGGACACAGGCTGTGTGGGAAGGGAGGGAGGCCCTCTTATGGCAAGATCAAGGGAGATGCTTCCTTCCTAGCCCAGATTCAGTTCTTATTATTTCCTGAGGAATGGAGAAGTGGTCCTTGGTTGTGTTCTATTTGGAGACTTAATTGCTTTGTTTTGTGAGACTGATAGGTAGAAGCCTGAGTAAATATTAGAATAGAGAAGATGTAGCCCTTGAAATGGTACTCATTACATCTGTACCTGAGGGGAGGGGAAGGATTAGAGCTGCAGTAAGTGACACATTTTTTTCTATCCAACATCACCCTTCTGTGGTAATACAATTTCAGAAATCACAATAACTTGACATCTACAACTTTGTTAGGAGTTAGTCAGTTTCATTCTTTTGAAATGTGAATAGTTACAGTGCTCTGGAGCTTTGAGGATGGGGTTGGAAACCACTATAAATGATTGCCTAGAGAATAACCAAAAGGTGAGAAGAATAGAAAGCTGTATAGTAATTATAACCAGGCAACAGGCAAGTTAGGGGAAGGTGAGAACTATGAAGTGGAACACAGGAAGGGTATCTGCAAGTTTTCCTCCATCTTTGGGAACTTGGTTGGAGAGGACAACAGGCTGGTAATGGGAGGAGGGGAATAAAAACAGATCCAAAGCTTTGTAAGTACTTGGAACAGGCTTTGGTTAGCCTAAGATGTCTCACACTTTTGTCATTTTCTAAGACTTATTAGATCCCATTCCTGGCCAGTTCTTATTCATCTGCTCCTTGCTTTTATTTTGTATTTGTTTGGCTGCCCTCTCAATTTTGACCTCAGTTTGCATTTCAAAAGGTGTATTCTGGAGTGATGTTTCACCGACTAGATTCTGAGAGCCTCTGGGGATTCCTGGTTATATTCTTGGGAGTCCGAGTACTCAAGTTTATGAAGGTTCTTCAATTAATTACTATTGCAAAAGAAGTTTTATTTTTACAATGTTTTAAGTTATAACAGTAGATGTGGAAGACTACCACGCTTGGACTTTGGGACCAATGTTTGTCAAAGTGAGATCTGCAGACTGCTCTTGGGGCTGGGGGGCTGATTTCTCAAGTTTCAGAAATCTCATTGATACAGAGCTTCTATTTTCCATGGACTCAACCTACCATTCCTTTTTCTGACTCCTAGCCCCATATACTTGGTTTTACAGCGGGGACTCCTAGTAAGAAGAATCCCAAGGTAAGTAGTGTTGGAGCATCAGTGACATTTAGTGACATTTGCAGTCAGAACTTAATGATTCTTAGAGTTGTGCATGTGGTAACAGAGCAGTGGGACTTCCTTGCAGAACATCATGAAAATACAACAAACACTGATACGAAATTAGATGTAGTTGTAAACTATTATTATATATTATCTAGAACAACTATAGTAGATACCAATGTTTTAAAAAATTAAACATAAAAAACAGCCCTGGCTGGTGTAGCTCAGTGGATTGAGCGCGGGCCTGCGAACCAAAGGATCGCGGTTCGATTCCCAGTCAGGGCACATGCCTGGGTTGCCAGGCCAGTTCCCAGCATGGGACACATAAGAGGCAACCATACATTGATATTTCTCTCATTCTCCCTCTCTCCTACCCTTCCCCTCTAAAAATAAATAAATAAATAAATATTAAAAAAAAAAAAACATAAAAAACAAATCAAGAAAAATTAACTACTAATGTATTGTTTTTGAGTCATGAAGAGACTATTATACCTGTGGGGGTGAACTCCCAGCCCTTGGAGCAGTAGAGATTGAACTCATTTTTAAAGTTTATTTTTAGAGAGGGGACGGGAGGGAAAGAGGGAAAGAAACATCAATGTGTGAGAGATACATCAATTGGTTGCAATGCCCCCAACGGGGGACCTAGGCCACAACCTAGGCATGTGCCCTCACTGGGGATCTAACCAGCGACCTTTCAGTTTACAGGCTGGCACTTAATCCACTGAGCCACACTGGCCAGGGCAAGATTAAACTCTTGTAGTCAATTATCTTGGTGCTTCTGAGCAACTGTATTCTAGCTGAAAAAGCCTAACTGTCTGACCCATGTCTGGGACAACATTCTGATAGATCTTTCAGTTGTTGGCAGGGGTAGACCTATCCTTCTTAGCAGTCATACTCTGGCTGTTTCTGACACTTCTCTATGATGAATATCAAGATTTTGGAGTTCTGGCTTCAACACTAGTTACAGGGTTATTTTTGGTAAGTTACTTAACCTTCCTGAGCTTCAGTTTTTGCTTTTACAAAATGGGAATAACTACAGAGGGCTATTCGGAGAATTAACTAACTAGCTATGTTACTGTGGGCAAATTAGTTAACCTCTCTGCTGCCTCAATTTCCACACCTACAAAACTGGGTTTTGTGACCTATCTAAAAAAGGCTGTTGGGAAGATTAATTAAATAAGTGAATACATGTAAACTGCTTACAATGGAAACAGTCTAACACTGTGGGCTGAAAAAATGTGGCCTACCATTACTGTGAACCTTGGAGGTTGTTAATGAGTATAAAATGAGATGAAATACCGATGATGTACATGTATACAAGGGACAGAGGTGTAGATGACTGGTTAGGCTGGACCCTGACCAAAAAGATCCTAGTATTGAGGAAATACCTTTATCCAATAGTCAACAGTGGTGAGTGTGTCCATAAGGGCCAAGTAGGAGGCCAATGACATGGTTTTAACAAGATCTCTTTGGAAATGCAGTGGAGAAGACACTGGAAAATAAATGGAGGACAGGAAAGAGGAAAAAAATAGCAAGCTCACCACTCTGTAGTTAGGAAAAGTTTTTCCATTTAATACTAGACTTTCAAGGATTGAGATGCAAGCTTTTTATGCAATTACATCCAATGTTAAAATTGGTAATACATAATTTACAAAGATTAACATCAAAACAATCATCTATTTAGATATGCTTTTGTAAAAAGGAAATATATTAGCAGCATTTATATTTTCCGCAATCACACAGCCTACAGACATGCAGACTAACTGTATCTATTTGCAGTGATGTAGTGCTTTGCCCCGCATTTCAAACACCAAAACCCACCTGGCAGCTAGGGGGTTCTTTTAATTTCGTTATTATAAAATAACTGAAAAATAAAAAAGGCATTAATTTCTACACCAGTAAGAAAAAACAAGTTTTTTGCACTTACCTAACATTTGATTGTCTAAAAAACATTTCAGTTTTTAGTCTTTCAACAAAAGAAAGATAAAATGACAGAGCGTAGTGTCTTTTGCTTCTGTTCACGCATTTTACAAAGTTTTTTTCTTTTTACTTTTTTGTCTTTTTTAAAATTTTAGTGTTTAACACTATTAAAAGAAATATTGAATATTAAACTCTTTCCTGTCACTTTCCTGCTTTTGACTAAAAGGAGACTCCCAAAGTGCCCCTGTCCCCACCTCCCTCCCACCCAGCTCCCTGAAATGAAAACCAAAAGAAACCACTCAAATGGGCTTGGACATGCGATTTCTCCAGCTCCACATGTGAGTATCTTATACCCAGGCCTCTTAGTAATGTACAGTGCTTCTCTACGGTAAGAAAATACTCCAAACTATTTTCTTAATTCTCTTTTTTTCTTTAATAAAATATTTATTCTGCTTTTTCTCTGCTCAAGGGGATCTTTGGCATCCCCTGTCTCTTTTGTCTTTTCCTCAAGATTGATATAGAAAGGAGAAAAAGGAAAAAAGATTTAATGGAATGGAAGGTGGTCAATGTTTCTACCTAAACAAGTCAGAGTGTCGTCATCATAAGGTAAAATGTACAATTAGGACAGCATTGGTCCAATATTAGAAAAAAGTAATGGGGACTTGTTTACTATTGTATTGCTTGCTAATCACGCAGCAGATGTGTATATATACACACGCACACTTACATATATATACACACATACAACTTGGCACATTTAAAAACCATCTTTTCTCTTATAAGAACATCTAAAACGCATATGCATATGTATGTCTGATAAGACAACAAAGCAAAGCTTTTTAAATTTTATTTTTAAAGAGACAGTATTGTCTGATAACTTCTGGCCAAGAGAATGGGAAGGAAGGAAACACCCTGGATATCCCTTCTGATGATCAGGAGGGTGGAGGAAAGACGGAACTAGGGGTGGGGAGAATACACTGTCTCTTTAAGTGATGGACATTAAAAACTGTACAATTAAGAAAACAAAAGTAGTGTTTTCAATTGATAATCTACACTTACAACAAATACTCTGATAGGTGAATACTGTTCAACAGTTCATGTAGTGACTTTTGTTTGGTGGGGGTTAGAGTTCACTTTTATGTAGCTTTTAAAATGATTTTATTTTGCAATGAATTTCCATTCGCACAGCACAGCAGACACACACAAACCACAGCGCATAAATCATACATGTGCTGGGGTGGGGGGCCTGGCCTTCTCATTAGAAAAAAATACTTTCGGCAGGTTATAAAGGTTAAAACAAAGAATTATAGTAAGTACTGTACCCTCTGACCCCATGGGGGCCTTCCTGTTCCATGACTCCATTTGGGGGAGTAGAAGTAGGGAGAGGGGCAGCAGTTACAAGTGCTTTGAGTTATCAACTCATTTAACTTTGACCTGGTTGGGCAAGAAAGGGGAGAGAAATTTTCCTAATTAGGGATCTGGAAAGAGGTTACTCTTCCAGCTACCCAGCTACTGTTTCTGTCTTAAGCCTCTGGGATAGCTTTTAGAGCCCACAGAAAACAGACCGGGTAGGCAAGGGTGGGGTTCCTGGCCCTATACCTTTGGATTTTGACTTACACCTGGGGACAGGAAGCAGCTTCTTAGCAGTGCCTGTGGGATCACAGGATGACAGAAAACCCAAGCTGGGGGAGGGGCAAGTGTTGTAAAGTACCAAAGGTTTTGGTCATCTTTAATGTGCTCTATCCTCCTCCCTACATAATTCTTAACCTTCTAGATAAAGCAATGGAGAGGAAAACAAGTTAAATTGAACTGGTTAGACAGATGCCCTTCCTCTTCCTCTCCATTAGCTCCAAGGTTTATTAAGTACCTAATGTTAACGACGTGGCCCCATTCCCCTTGCTGGACGGACCCTTCCTGCCCCTGTTTACACTCAGAGAACAGGAGGCAGGACTGTTGGCTCCACTGGATCCAAGATGCTTGAGGTTGTCACTCTTTGAGGTTCACTTCCGAAAGCTGTTTTCTGGGATAAACAGAGTACGCCTTCGCAGTTTCCTGCCTGATCCTTCCTCTAGCAAGTAGGTCACATCGATGGCTGAAAACAGAACCAAGGAGGTTGATCAAACACCACCAGCCTACTCCTTATTCCAGATTTGAGCTCTAAGAAGATCAGAGGAGTTCAATGATTCCTTTTCTGATCTATAAGCAATTTAGGTCTTCCTCCAGCCCTAGATTAAAAACAAAACAAAACAGACTTCTGGCCAAGATGGAGGCACAGGTAGACACACTGTGCCTCCTCCCACAACCAAAAGAAGGACAATAACAAATTTAAAAACAAAAAACAACCAGAAATGACAGAAAATTGAACTGTATGGAAGTTCAACAACCAAGGAGTTAAAGAAGAAACATTCATCCAAGCCCATGGGAGGGGCGGAGACAGGAAGCTGGGAGGAAAGGACTTGAGGGCAGAGAGGACTCTTGGCAAGGCAGTGGCTGGTGGACCCGGCAGTCCCACATTCGAGTGCCGATAAACTGGGAGGAACAACTGGGGAGTGAGACCACGCAACCCAGGGTTCCAGTGCGGAAAAATAAAGCCTCAAAGCCTCTGATCGAAAACACCTGAGGGGGTTGAGGTGGCAGTGGAAGAACTCCTAGCCTCACTGGAGAGACCTATCTACCCACCCGGGAATCCACCAGAAGGGTCCAATTTGATTGTGGGTAGCAACAGAAGTGACTGAAAACTGGCAGACAGCTGACCAAGTGGCACTGTTCCCTCTCAGACCACTTTCCCACATACTGTGTCACAACACAAGGACATGGGTTGCCCTGCCCTGGTGAGCACCTAAGGCCCTGCCCCTTACTACATAACAGGAGCACCGAGACAAACAAACAGGCCCAAATGAAAGAACAGATCAAAGCAACAGAAAAAATACAACTAAGCAAAGAAGAGACAGCCAATCTATCACATGCACGGTTCAAAACACTGGTAATCAGGATGCTCATAGAATTGGTTGAATATGGCCACAAATTAAAGGAAAAAAATAAAGGCTATGCTAAGTGAAATAAAGGTAAATGTAGAGGGAACCAACAGTTATGGGAAGGAAACAGGGACTCAAATCAACGGTGTGGACAAGAAAGAAGAAATAAACATTCAACCAGAATAGAATAAAGACATAAGAATTCAAAAAAAATGAGGAGAGGCTTAGGAACCTCCAGGACATCTCTAAATGTTCCAACATCCAAATCAGAGAGGTGCCAGAAGAAGAGGAAGAGCAAGAAGTTGAAAACTTATTTGAACAAATAATGAAGGAGAACTTCTCCAATCTGCCAAAGGAAATAGACTTCCAGGAAGTCCAGGAAGCTCAGAGTCCCAAAGAAGTTGGACCCAAGGAAGCACACACCAAAGCACATCATAATTACATTAGCCAAGATTAAAGATAAGGAGAGAATCTTAAAAGCAGCAAGTAGGCACAGTTACCTACAAAGCAGTACCCATAAGACTGTCAGCTGATTTCTCAAAAGAGACCTTGCAGGCACGAAGGGGCTGGAAAGAAGAGTTCCAAGTCATGAAAGGCAAGGACCTACATCCAAGATGACTCTATCCAGCAAAGCTATCATTTAGAATGGAAGGGCAGATAAAGTGCTTCCAGATAAGGTCAAGTTAGAGGAGTTCATCATCACCAAGCCCTTGTTATATGAAATGTTGAAGGGACTTATCTAAGGAAAAGTAGATGATCAAAATTATGAATAGTAACATGACAACAAACTCACAGTTATTAACAACCAAACCTAAGACAAAAACAAAAGCAAACTAAGCAAGCAACTAGAACAGGAACAGAATCACAGAAATGGAGATCACATGGATGGTTATCAGCGGGGTGCAGGGGAGAATGGAGGAAAAGGTACAGGGAATAAGAAGCATAAATGGTAGGTAGAAAACAGGGAGAGGTTAAGAATAGTATAGGAAATGTAGAAGCCAAAGAACTTAGAAGTAAGACCCATGAACATAAACTAAAGGTGGGTGATGCGGGTCGGAGGGATGTGTAGGGCAGAGGGGAATAGAGGGGGGGAATGGAACAACTGTAATAACATGATCAATAAAGTACATTAAAAAAAAAAAAACAACCAAACAAAAAAAACCCAAAACTTGTTCTCTAGGGAGGAGATCCTCTCACCTCTCACAGTTTCCTTCTCAAGATATAACTAAAAGCAGGCCCATGAAAGAACCGTACTCTTTTCTAAGAATACTTCCCATTCTGGACAAGTAATTAGAAGTTGTTCTCATTTCCTCTCCCCTCATTCTCTGATTATTTTAAACACTAGATATTAGCCTGATTTTTCTTACCATTTTTCCCCGGGATTTTGTCGAGGAGATTGAGCAATATCTGGTTGAGTCTTTCCCGTTGGTTATGCCGTCGTTCCTCAGGGGTACAGGCTGATTGGGCTTCTTGACTACTCTCTTCTGTTTTTTTTTCACCCTCACTGACTTCAGCAGTGGCCCCCTCCTGTTCTGGCTCCTCGAGGCTTGGCATCTCATTGGCTGCTTGCTCTTGACTGGCCAGAACCTCTTCAATTAAGGGGAGAGCATCATCCTCCTGGCCCAAGTCTTTTAGGGGTGCCTTGGAGCGCTCAGACTTCCAGGACGATCTGCCAGAAGGATATGTAAACTTAGAGTAAGGCTGAGAAGGACACTAGAGGATGGAAGGGGCATGAAGGGAAGACACTTCAGCATGGCTTGAGACCCTGAAGCTTAGCTGTTAGAGCTTTGGCTTAAGAGGTAAGAAACTTGTCTCTGGTCTTCATGCCCTGGCTGGTGTAGCTCAGTGGATTGAGCGCGGGCCTGCGAACCAGAGGATCGCGGTTCGATTCCCAGTCAGGGCACATGCCTGGGTTGCAGGCCAGTTCCCAGCAGGGGACGCACGAGAGACAACCCTACATTGATATTTCTCTCCCTCTCCCTTTCTCCTACCCTTCCCCTCTAAAGATAAATAAATAAAAATCTAAAAAAAAAAAAAAAAAAAAAAAAAAAAAAAAAAAAAAAAAAAAAAGAAACTTGTCTCTGGTCTTCACTTTATTATTATTTGAACAAACCACTACTTTTTTCTGAAATTTAATTTCTATTTGTAAAATTCAATTTTTCTTCTTTCTTATGGGAATCCAACAAATCCATACAATATATCAGAGCTGGTAAAACTGCTTAGCTAGTTCTGACTGACTGCTTTAGGTGTACAGAGAAGTAGTATGATGCCACTTTGTAATACAATCAGTTCAACTACAATAAATATTTCAATGAAATTTTTACTTTTCTTAAATCTCTTTTCACATCTATTATCTGGTATCTTTTCCCCTTATGGTAAGGTACTGATGATGCACATCAACCAGTTATACCGCCATTCAACAGAAAAAGAAACTGAAGAAAAAAACCTTCAGCACCCCTTCTCCAAGAATACCCATTATGTACAAAACAAACACAAATAAAAACTATGAAATCAAAGTGCTCAGCTAAAACTGTATTTCTATCTTATGTTGGTTCCTTGACAAAGGTCCCAAGAGCTGATATACCTTGGGGGGATGGGTAAAGCTCACAGAAACCTAAAAACAAAACTTTTCTGAATTGGTCTAGACCTCTGTTCCAAATCCTGTTCTTTACTGGTAATCCTTGCAACATCTCTTTCCCTGACCTTACTCCTGGTACTGCACTGGACTACCCTGTCAGAGAATCCCCAATCCTAGGGGTGGGTCTGAGTGGATAGGTGGTGGTTCTTGCTCCATTCAAGTTGTTGGTGAACCCCTTAGGCTCTTCACATCCCCACTGGACTCACCGCCCTCCGTTCCTCTTGTAGTTGTCTGGAACGTAATGAGGCTGCAGAGAAGAAAAGGAAGCAGTAAGTGTACTGCAGAAGCTGGCAAAGCTGGATCAAATGATCTGGGGCAAACTCAGGATAGGGAGGTAAAAGAAGGAAAAAATAGGGGCTAATGCCCTTATAAGCTGGGTAACCATATTTTAAAGTCATAAGTTTAGTACTTTTATTAATCTGTAGGCCTCAGTGGTTTTTAGTATTTGTAAGCGTAGGCAAGTAAAAGGATAGGCTCACAATTCTTTCGTCCCATCCCAACTTTTAAATAGTTAAGCTTGGGGTTTCAAGCTAATCAGTAATCTGTTGACCAAGCAAGCAAGACGGGAGAAGTCTAGGGAGAGGAAGGGTTGGTGGCGGGTAGAAAGAATATAGAATAAATACTACTTAGAGAAGTCTGAAAATAATAATAGGAAAAATAAAGACATAAAGGGGTGCTTTCTAGTTAGACTATTTCTAAGCATTCCAGTTTGACAGCTATGAATTTTGACAGGCCCACTTAGAAGAAGACACGAGGACGAGGAGAGCTTAGTCCAGGGTTATATTACAGCAAAGAGATGGATGGGTGACCAAACACTTTACGGAGTGATGAAGGGCATCAAATAATCAGAGGAGTAGGTTCACAACAGTTTGAAAGAAAAATACACATAGATAAAAGGCTGATAAAAAAATATTAACAGTGGTTTGGGTAGAGGGATAATACAGTTATGTGCCACTTAATGATGAGAAATGTGTGGTCAGGAGATTTTGTTTTTATGTGAACATTATAGAGTACTCATACACAAAACTAGATGGTATAGCCTATCACACACCTAGGCTATAGAGTACAGCCTATTGCTCCTCCATAGCATGTTACTATACTAGATACTGTAGGCATCTGTATACAATGGTAAACATGTGTATCTAAACACAGAAAAGGTACAGTAAAAATAACGTATAAAAGATAAAAAAAAAAAAAAAAGTGGGGGGGGCCCTGGCTGTTGTGGCTCGGAAGATTGAGCACAGGCCTGTGAACCAAAGGGTTGCTGGTTTGATTCCCAGTCAGGGCATATACCTGGGTTGCAGGCCAGGTCCCCAGTAGAGGTATGTGAGAGGCAAACATATTGATATTTCTCTCCCTCTCTTTCTTCCTTCCCCTCTCTAAAAATAAATAAAATCTTGCACTTGTATAGGACACTTACCATGAATGGTACTTGCAAGATTGGAAGTTGCTTTGGGTGAGTCAGTGAGTGAGTAGTGAGTAAATGCAAAGGCCTAGAACATTACTGTAAACTACTGTAGACTTTATAAACACTACACTTAGACTATACCAAGCTTATAAAACAACACAAAATTAAATCAAGCACAAAAGAAAATGATGCGATTAAGAAATGCAGTACACCTGAGATGTGTGAGTTTGTTGCTGCTTTAACATGGCATAATGTTTACAGCAAATTTTCTTTTTTTTTGGTAAACAGAAATACACTTTAAAATAACAATGAGAAGTATAGTAAATACATAATAAAGTTGTTTATTATTATCAAGAATTATGTACTGTACATAATTATATGTGCTATACTTTTATCAAAGTAGCAGCGCAGTAGGTTTCTCTACACCAGCACCCCCACAAACATGTGAGTAATACACTGCGCTAAATGTTACAGAGTTACTAGGTGACGGGAATTTTTCGGCTCCTTTATAACTTTATGGGACCACCAGAGTTATGCAGTGCATGACTGCACACAATTTTCTTCTTAATGCTTTGTAGTTTTAAAATTTTATATAATGATGTCTTCTATTTTAAACTCAGTGATAAACAGAAAAAGCACTGAACTATTTTCGCCAAAGGTTTCTCAGGGTTCTAGATTCTACTTGCTTTTTAAAATTATGGGTGTGAAAAACAAAACAAAAAACTGTAATATGGGGCTCAAGGGCAAAGATTATAAAGAGGTGAGAGAGAAAAAGGATGAAAACCTTACAAAAGTGTAATCAGGAAATCAAAAATTTTCTGAGACCTAGCTTGTGCCAGGAAACGCAGAATAAATGTATTTAAGCAAACATCCCAGAGAGAGATGGAGATTTCTAGGGTCTGGGATGGAAACAAGATGAAAAAGTGCAAACCACTTGAGAATTCTTACTCTGTGAATTCCATGCATGAACTAGACAGTCCTGATGCGTACAGTTATGGTAGAAAGGAGACTTACTGAGAAATCTCTTTTGGGAGTGAGCTTCTTGGGGAAGTGATCAAAGGCATAGGGTTTGGTGCAGACAGGATAGCGGTTCCGGTGGATCTTGTAAAACAGGTGTGCTGACTTGTCAAGCCGATAATCACAGATGTACACATCTTGCTCCTTTACTCCTTTGGGTCTCCCTATGGGTCCAAACATGGTTACATAACCCTCCAATTTTCCCTTCTCTCCCTGAGCTGGCCAGATATTACCACACCACTGGGAGAGCAGTAAGACCCTTTAAGAGGGAAACACTGTAGCTTACTAAACATTTGGTGACTGCAGAAGAAAAGAGAATTCTTAGACAAGCAACAAAAAAGGAAAATGCTGTCTAGGAGTTGAAGGGCATACTATGGGATGGAAAGAATACAGAAATGACTATTGGAGTACTGCAGGGAGTTCTGAGGGAAAAACAGAGCAGAATATGGGGGGGTTATGAGAAAAGGGCAGTATAAATAAGGAAAGCATATTTGGAAATGAACACTTTGTAACTGGGGGAATGGAAGTGTCATCGGTACCACAAAGCTCCAAGTAGTTAAGTTTTTGAATAGGATATATATTCTTTTGGACCACTTTGCTATGACACTGAGAGAGCTAGGCAACTAAACTCTGCAACAACTAACATACGCTGAACTTTTTTACTGTGACCATACACTGGGCTAAGTGCTTTTGTAGATGATTTCATTTAATCTTTACAAAACCCTCTAAAATAGAAACTAATCCCATTTTTATATAATCTCTATTGTGTTTTCTCCCCATTATCACAGTCCCTTTATACCTCCCCCTAACCCAATGATCCTTATTTACAATAGGTAAAGTGTCTTGTCCAAGGATACATAGGTAAAAAGTGGTGAAACAGGAATTATAAAATGAGCCTACATTGTTAACCATGAAGCTTATAAAACTTTTGTTCTTTTCTTTTGTTTGTTTAATGTATAGAGTTGATGATGGCCTTAAGAATTTTGGAATTGGTGGTGAAGGAACATTATTTTCCCACAAACACTAAGAGAGTGCCAACTATACACTATTACAAATAAAAAAGAAGAGAAAAAGAATAAACATTATTGAGTACCAAGCACTTGGTAAAAGAAAGAAAATAGCCCTAGCTGGTGTGGCTCAGTGGACTGAGTACTGGCCTGCAAACCAAAGGGTCGCTCCCTGGTTCCCAGTCAGGACACATGCCTGGATTGTGGGCCAGGTCCTCGGTTGGGGGTACATAAGAGGCAACCACACACTGATGTTTCTCTCCCTCTTTTTCTCCCTCCCTTCCCCTTTCTCTAAAGATAAATAAAAAAAATCTTTAAAAAAAAAAAAAAAAGAAAGAAAAAAACATAGTATAGCTCTCTAACTTTGGACAATCTTTTGTCAGACACAAACGGTAAGAATGGAGTGGGCAATTATAGCTCAATGATCAGGGATAGGTCTTTTCTTAAGTAGCCCAGATCATATTACCTTTACAATATGTATAAAGGTCCAATACACAGCAGGTCCCCACTACCGCCTCCAAGGGAATGATCTCATAGAGTGGCACCCGAAATAATTCATTGTGATAGAACCGACGTGATGGAGAATGGTGAGTTTCATGGGGACGGAAATAATGGTGGCCAAAGGCAAACCGTTCCTCTCTAAAAAAAGAAAAGACAAGGGACAAGGGAGAGGTTTAGCTGGTTAGTCAGATTCTAGTGAATACTAAGCTCTGTGCAGAGGGCACAACCAGAAGAAAGAGAAAGGATCTCAACACGTACTTTTCATTCTTCCAAAGCTTCTCAATGCGGAAGATGTCAAGTTTATCTCTGTTAATGTGAGATAACAGTCGATAGGACTGACGAACTGGGTGGCCATCAGGGGTGCGTCGACTATCCCTCATCAGGTATACACAGTCACCTAGGAAGGCAGAGAACACAGGAGAAGGTTAAAATGATTCCTGCATGAATTCTTTTCTTTTTTTTTTTTTTTCATGGTAAAGACTGCTTTATTGGTGGCAATTAGTACAAGTCAATAAATATTGATCCCCAAAGAAGAACTCAGTTATTAATCAGCTTACTGGTCGATAGAGAGCTGAATGAAACTGACCCAACTGATTGCTGGGAGGATAAACTAAAGTCAATTCTGCTTCTTGGGAAATGAGGTCATGGCCAGCTGATATATGGCATACGCTGTTCCACCAACTGTAAGAATCATGGTAGCTCTATACAGGAGGGCATCAGCTACCCCACCCTTTAGATGCACCGGAATTCCATTATCCTCCTGAAATAACTTTTGTTTCTCTGGAACTTTACTTTCAAACTGCCTGCGTGAAGCAGTAGTTATGGTCCTCTGGGCAACCTGCCGAAGAGCCAGCAGATTCCGCAGCATGTTGGCTCAGTTACTGCCCACCACCCGCGTCAACGAAACACCAGCAACAACTATCGCCACACCGGAACCTGAATTCTTTTCTTAAAAAGCTTTTTTATTTATTGATTTTAGAGAGAGAGGAAAGGAGTAAGAGAAACATTGGTTTGTTGTTCCACTTACTTACACATTCATTGGTTGATTCTTGTATATGCCCTGACCAGGGATTGACCCCACAACCTGGGGGTATCTGGATGACACTCTAACCAAATGAGCTACCTGGCCAGGACCAATTCCTGCATGAATTAGGTACCCTTGGTTTGACCCAAGGTCTACACAGAAAGAATTTAAAATCTAAAACAATATATTCAACCAGCAGCAGTCTAATGGTAATAATAAACTCTAGACAATGAAGGTGACATGATTGAGATCTTCCATCTTTTAGAATCCTCTATGTCCTTCCTAGTCTTAAAATTAGCTTTCTAACAACCTGTTCTCTCCACATTAATTTTATTTGGTAAAGGGGAAATGTATATAAGCCTAAGGACTGAAGAATATAAAAATCTTAATTTTAGCCCTGGCTGATGTAGCTCAGTGGACTGAGTTCAGGCTGTGAACCAAAGGGTCGCCAATTCGACTCCCAGTCAGGGCACATGCCTGGGTTGCAGGCCAGGTCCCCAGTGGGGACCATGTGAGAGGCAACCACATGATGATGTTTCTCTCCCTCTCTTCCTCCCTCCCTTCCACTCTTTCTAAATGAATAAATAAAATCTTAAAAAAAAAGAAAAAGAAAAAAATCTTAATTTTATTGCTACCGAAGGTCATATGGAGTCAATGACTATTGTGCAGACAGCAGACACCTTCTACTATCCAGAAAGGTCAGCTTTGACAAGCAGGGGGAGCTCCTGTGTACGCACCTTGACGAAGCAGTAAGTCATCTCGGAGCAAACAGATGAAGTAGACACAACCAGGTTGGGCATAATGGGGCCGAGGGATCATGGGTACCTCCTGAGAAGAGCAGAATGCCAATGGATTAGGGCTAGGACTACTACATCCAGCCTGCTGCTGATCTCTACTCAAGAGGAAGAGAACTAAAACCAGGAATTCCCAATCAATTAAGACTTAACCTTTAGTCATTTCGATATACCACAGATATATAACAAAAGATGAAAGCAAGTGGAGTTGTTAAACTTGGGAAAACAAAGGTAGATGATAAAACAAACAGGGTAAGTACCTGGATGACTTAGCCTGTTTGAACTATACGCTATGAAGCACTAATTGTGCGGTTGTTCTGTGCCATCTAGAAGGCACTGAAAATGTGTAAATGGGAACTTGGTCACAACAATTGGGGGAGCTACTAGCATTTAGTGCCCACAGGCGAGGGATGCCAAGTATTCTGCAATGCATCCCTCACAACAAAGAGCTGTCTACTCAAAATGACATTAGCACCACTGTTAAAAAATAATGCCTAAATACCTCTTTTTTATAGAGGTGACTTTCCCAGTATCACACACATAAATATAGTGGAGCCAAGACAAAAATGCCATTTAATACCTCGGGCAAGTTACCTAACCATAGTCTCTCCTGGAGTGTGGGGCTGAGGTTAACCTTTGTTGACTCTGAGTCCAGTGCTCTTTTCACTTAAACACTGCCTGACATAAGTGGTATTTACAGTACCAGGTTTTACAAGCAACTTTTTTTTATAAATAGTTGATAATGTTTATAAAAACCATAGTTTTATATAGTATTATTCCTTCCACAGGTTTCTAGGTATTTTATTTCCCTTTGATCACACTCCTAAGAAAAGAAAGGGCAAAATTATTACCCTCAATGTAAAGTATAAGAAACTGATGCCCAGAGGCTGGAGTGACTTATCAAAGGCAATTCTGTACACCAGGAGCAGGGCAGACAAGATACCATGCACTGCATCTTCTATTTTTAGATCAGAGTGTTATCAGAGGACAGCTTACTCTGTCCATGGGCCTTGGGTCACACTGCTCACAAAGGTAGTGCTCCACATCCGAGTTCACTCCCATACAGTCACAGTGCTGCCACACCTGTAGGGAAAACAAGCGCAGTGGGGGGAGAGGGGGGAAGTCTTAAGACTTACTGAGAAGTCCTGGAGGCTAAGAATAAAAAAATTAACAACAAGAGAGGGTAAAACAAAACAGAAATTAACTAAGAGATAAGTGGGCGTGTGAAAAACTGGGTAAAATAAGGGCAAAAAGAAGAAAGCCTTGTCCGAACACTAGTATACAGACTGGTTCACAATACAGATCTGGACAAATAAAATAGAAAGATGGATAGTGAATGGGAAAAATGAATGAATATAGTACCAAGTTTATTACTTAATAAATAATATAACATCAATGATATAGTTACTGTGAAAGGCTTTAACAGTTACAAAATAGTTTTACTTAACCTTATCTAATTGTATTTCCCAACAATCTTATTTGTTACTCATAGCTCCACTTTCCATAGAAGAGTATAAGTTTAGATATATCAAATGCAGATACTAGGGCTTAAATCAAGGCCTTGACTCCTTTGTCAGCTCTGCACACTATACTCCATCTATATTAATGTTATAAAGAGTGTAGTAGCTCTTCAAGGTAAGGCACTATCCTAAATACTACCATTCTTCTTGATCCAGATGGGAAGTGGGCAGAAAGAAGGGAAGGATAAAATGAAAGAGACAGAGGTAAAAAAGAAGAAAAAATATGGTGGACAATGGGGGATAATAGAAACCAAGGCAAAAAGTTAAAGTTTATAAAAAGCCTGTCACACCAAGCCAAAAGAGACATGGGCTGCTTCTTTGAATGTGATCACCATGTTCATCAGGACTACGTTTCTGCTTCACCTCCTGACCCTCACCATGCACTTGTCACACTGGATCATGAGGCCTTCGTCCTTGTAGAGGCCGCAGATACAGCGGATAACATCATCATCCTTCTCATGCCCATTCTCCTTCTCAGAGACTGAGGTCTCACTGCTGTCTGCCTCACTTGCTGTCTCTCCCACAATCTCATCAATTTGGGCTGATGCCTCATGCCGGGCGTTATAATAGGCCTTTCGTAGGCGGCAAACATCTCTTCCAATTGGGGATTTACGCCCGTAGTACTTCTGAAGAAAGGAGAAGAAAGAAATCATGTTTGGTCTTCTCAATATGGCTTAGAAATATTCCTGAAGAGGTAGCAGGATTTTCTTTATCCTCCCATTTTGATTAATAGTTGTTTAATACCATCAAGCATAGTGCCAGGCATCTGAAAACAACTTAACCTGAACTAAAATGAATTAACATTAGAATCTGCATGGTAATTTTTCCATTTGCTCTACTGTCTGCCATTCAACTCCTTTCACAGATCTTACTGTCCACTTGATAAAACACACAGTGACCAATGAAATATGAATTAATGTCATTAAGAATAACGCTGCGGAGAGCTCTTCATTTACTTTTGTCTCACAGATATTAGGGACATAGCTAAAAGCTTTAAATATATACTAAAGCTGGATTTCAGTAAAAAGCATGTTATCATTCAAGATTGCTCTAATTCTTCTCCCACATGTCTTTCTCTCATTTTTTGTCTTCAACATCAATTCTTCCTTCAGCTAGTAGCCTCTTTTACCCTTTAAACACCTCTTCAAGGCATTTCAAAAATCACCGAATAGTTTCCTCTCTTCTATGCACCATATCATATTCCATCCTCTCCTTTAAATCAGTTCAAAACCACCTCCTAATAAGCTTCACCTATTCTACAACCTACTCATGCAACACCCCTAAATTCCATTAAGATATTTATAATTACTTGTAATACTTCTGTGTATTTCACATAAACTTATTGTCTTAAGGAAAGAAACTATAGATATGATTTAAATGTAGTAAAATGTCTATATTATGTAAATATAAAGATTCAATATTTAAATTAGGTTTTTACAAAAACTGCTTTTTGGGGGACTATGATTTAACTTTCCATTTTAGTCATACAAATGTCTTTATTATACAATATTCTATAACATTTAGTACTCTGTAATACGTATCCTAAGGGTAAGCAAAAAAGAAAAAAAGAAAATTGCTGCCTTTCTTAACCAGAAATACGAAGTCTGGTAGAAGAAGGTAAAAATCTTAAAACTCTTACGACTAGTTCTCTTCAGAACAAACTTCTTAAATTTGTGTTTGAAGTCAATGAGAAATACCTCAGCGTTCCGAAAGACCTTGAGCATGTCAGCATCAAAAGCCTCCACTGTTTTGTAATAACCAATGAGGATCTGCTTCTCTATGGTAGAAAGATCTAGGGGATCAGAGATCTTCTCATAATAATCAGCATTCCTGGAACATAAAGCCGAGGTGTCAATCTGGTATACTCAGTACTTTTCTAAAATTCAAATGATTCCCACATATGTGAACTTACTTTTTCTTTGGAGGGAGGTTCAAAAGTGGTGCTGCCAGTGCTTGTCGGGAAGAATCTACAAAAGAATGCAAGGTTTAGTAGAAGGACTATACAACAGAAGGGAGGCATGTATTGACTCTTAAATGAAAACACAGAATCCCTAAAATTAAGTTAGAAAAAGAAATCTAAGTTTTTTTTTTTGAAGCCTAGCTATGACAAATGCAAGGATTTTTCAGAAAACGTAGGTAAAAGCAGGGATCAGAAGACACTTTCAGGATCATCTGAAACACAAAAGATATAGTATATATGCTTGAAATGTAACACAATGTTAGGTGGGTAATAAGAAAAGCTTTCTATGAAGAATGAGAGATGGGAACTTATTTAGGCAGCGAGGCCACTTAGTGTGAATTTCAGCTCAAGAAATCATATTACAGCAAAGATCAAATCATCCAGAAATGTTTTCTAGTTCTCCTTAGTATTACTCTGTTGGTTTGGATTCAATTAAATTACAGATAATGAATAATTTAGTACTGTAAATATTTTCTGGAATCCTGTATTATTGTAATACTTACTTTGTATTATAAAAATAGAATTCATGCTGTGGGGCTACTTCTCACTTGCTTTCTAGCAATTTAATATATAGATATAAAGCCCATTGTTTCTTGCCCGGAATGTAGTAGACATGTAGATGTATCTATTGCAGTTTCACCTTAGATCAGATGAAGCTGGTTGAAAATGCAGATTGTGATCTTTTGGGAATGGAAAGGGAATAGTTGCCGCAACACTTTACATTTCAGAACAGGCTGGTCATCCTTATCTTCTCTATTACCTTAGGTTAACAACTGTAAAAAGCTACTGTAATACAAACAGGCCCTGGCCAGGTAGCTCACTTGGTAGGAATATCGTACCAATAAGCCAAAGTTGCGGGTTTGATCCCTGGTCAGTGTACATGCAAGAATCAACCAATGAATGCATAAATAAGTGGAAAACAATCGATGTTTCTCCCCCGCCCCAATATCAATAATAATACTAAAAAAAAATCTATGAAATGGGAGTTCTAAAATATGAAGAAAAATAGAGAAAGAGAAAAAAAATTCCTCAGAATTTAGAGAAAGGAAGAGAAGACCAGCCAAAGTTGATAGCAAAAAGTTGCAATTACGTGTTAAAAGCTTTCATATTAAATATCTCCAAATTTCCTGGTCATAAAAAGTCATGTACATCACCAAATTACCTACCCCAAATCAAAACCTTTCTCCTGCCTCACCCTTAGCCCCAACACACATCCAAAAGATGTGTTTTGAAAGAGAAACAGATTAGGGTAAAGTAACTTTCTTGAAACTTAAGGTCCTTTTCCTCTTTTATTTTTTAATTTACTGATTTTAGAGAGAGAGGAAAGGGGGTGGGGAAGAGATATCAATTTGTCATTCCACTTATTTATGCATTCATTGGTTCAGTTTTGTATGTGCCTTCACAGGGGATTGAACCTGCAACCTTGGCACATCAGGACGACATTCTAACCAACTGAGCAACCCTGCCAGGGCTGCGGTCCTTTTCCTTAATGTAGAGATTAGGGCCTGTGAATACTCCAGAATGTTAGCCAAGTTATGTATATCCATTCTTTCTAGGGATAACACAGTTTTTATAAGATTCTCAAAAATATCTGTCAATTAAAACAGGTTAAGAACCATTTCTGTCATAGGATCATTACTTTTTTGTTTTTCTGAGAATTTTTATTTATTTATTTTTATAGAGAGGGGAAGGGAGGGAGAAAGAGAGGGAGAGAAACATCAATGTGCGGTTGCCTCTCACACACCCCCTACTGGGGACCTGGTGTGCAACCCAGACATGTGCACTGACCAGGAATTGAACCAGTGACCTTTTGCTTCGCAGTCCAATGCTCAATCCACTGAGCCACACCAGTCAGGGCTTGTAATACTTTTTTCTGAAATTGCTATTTCACTGCCTCATTCAGGAAAATTATATACGAGAAAGGCCTATTTATCTCCATGCCATGGCTAAGAGATGTGATTTCTAAATATAGAACTTAACTATGGTAAATATAATTTAAAAAATTGACATATAAGAACTAAGGATTTAAAACAACAACCCGCAAAGACACTGACAAAAGGAAGAACTAAGCATACCTCCCTAAATTCCTAATCCTAAACTGTCACTTGTTCTTGGTCTTGAATGTCTTAGGTGAAAGTAAGTGATATGAGTTTTAAAAAAAGCTAAGAATGAATCTGGGGTTGATATGGTCACCTTTGTAAGACATGATACCATCACAGATCTCTTTGAAGATCTGGGCTAGGCGGGCTGCTCGAGCTACTTCGATGTTTTCCTCTGCAGCTGCCAACCGCCTTGTTCGAACAGATCGGGCTGTCTGCAGGGCAGAGAACTGGGTCATGAAGACATCTGGAAGGATAAAGTGAAAATCAGCTTTAGGAAAAGAGGAGCTCTGTGTGGCTTTCTCTTCCCCAATGGATTCCTGCTTTTTGCTCAATTTTCCTTGAAGTGATTAGTAGATTAGTGGTCATGGTATTCTTTCCCCTTTACAGAATAATCAGGAAACACTGGAATTTACCGGACAGACAAATGCTGCAAGTTAGAGGGACCTTATTTTAGTGGTCAAATGCTAGTTAAGTCGGGGCTTCAAAATGAGTCTGTGTTTGTATTCTGGCTTCACTACTCACTAGCTGTGTGATCTTGGGCAGGTTACTTAAACTCACTCTGTGTCTCAGTTTCTTAACTGTAAAATGAGAATAGTGGTAGTACTTTCCTCATGAGGTAACTATGCAGATTAAATGAGATAATCTTTTTAATGTGTTTAGCTCAGAGCCTGACATATAATAAAGATTTAGAAAATTATTGATATTACCAGAAAATCTGAACTCCCTGGATTATAAATTTAGAGAATTTATGCCAATCAAATCACTGAGAGGATAGAAGATTTTAGGCAAATTTCTAAATCTATCTAGCTCCCACTCAGCATATTCTCTCATGCAAAATACACATTGCTTGTACTGTTGAGGGAAAGAAAATAAGAGCATAAACTTTTGAATACTTTATTTTCAGTTAGAACAGAGTACTTCAACATGCCAGTTTTTCTGATTTTAATCTGATCTGGATGACAAATCTACATCAGAGGTGCTGTTATGTTATTCATTCATGAAAGTTAGAAAAAGAAAAATCTGAGGGTCTATGTATATAGATCTAAGTATATGTATAGATCTATGTATATAGATCAGCACATATAGATGCTGATCTAAATGTGGGAGGCAAAAAGTCTTCAAATTAACACTGATGTCATTTTTCTCTGCATTTGTTATCACTACTTACCCTGTCTGCAAGGTATTTTCCAGTTAAGAAAGGAGACAAAGGACTCACTACCTATATCATGTCTAGTGACTTTCAGGCTGTAGGTTAGGTTTGGGAGGCTAATGGAAGGGGGTTTCTTCCTATTCCCAGAGCAGGAACAAGGAATTTGAAGAGTTTGGAGGGATAGGTGATTGTTGATTGGTGTTTCAATGCTTGTATCTTAAACGTTTTTAGAGCAGACTAAAAGGAATCTTTGAAAGTAACTAAAATAATCCCTTTCAAGACCTTTTAGAATTAGTAGGAATGTTTCCCAGTTCTTACCAGACTTGATGTTTCCATCATCTCGGCAGATGCCATTCCAGCGGGTATATAACGATGCTGAGTGAATATTATCACCAGTGTGCTTTACTTCCTCCTGCTTCTGCCAAATCTTTTCCCAGTTTCGGACCAAGAACACATGATGCTTTAATACAAAGTTCCTATAAGGTAGGAAGGAAGGAAGGAGCTCCCTTATTCATTAATTCAATAAGCACTTATTACCTGTCCGTTTTACGTAAGCCATTGTCAAGATGTTGTAAGTGAACACTTATCACCCTGGCTGGTGTGGCTCAGTTGGCTGGGCAGCATTTCTCAAAGCAAAAGGTCACTAGTTTGATTCCCCATCAGGGTACAAGCCTGGGTTGCAAATTTGGTTCCTGGTTGTGGTGCTTATGTGTATGAAACCACTGACCATTATTTCTGTCTTTCTCCCTCCCTCTCCGTCTCTAAAAATAAATAAATAAATATATATATTTTTAAAAGGGTACTTACTGATTTCCGGCCAAGATGCAGGTATAGGTGGACACACTGTGCCTCCTTACACAACCAAAATTAAGGACAACAAAGATTTAGAAACAAGAAAACAGCCAGAACTGATAGAAAATTGAACTGTATGGAAGTCCAACCTTTCATCCAGAACTGTAAGAGGGCGGAGTCACGGCAGGAAAAAGTGGAGGTTGGCAGACCTGGCGTGCAGGCAGCAGCGGCTACCAGACCCCAGGGTCACAGGCAGTGGCTACAGGACCCTGGGCACGGGGTGGCAATGGGGCAGACCCAGTGAGGCCGCGCAAGAAAGCTGACTGACCAGGTGGTCCCAAATTCGCAGGCAGATAATCCAGGGGAAGGGGAATCAGCAGAAGGGACTGGAATGCGAGAGAGAGCTGAGCAAGCGCCATTGTTCCCTCTTGGACCCTGCCCCCACATACAGCGTCACTACCCAGCAACTGGGCTGCCCCACACTGGGGAACACCTAAGGCTACAGCTGTGACCAGACCAAAAAAAACTGAACAAACCAAAACTGGCTCAAACAGGACAACAAATCAAAGCCTCAGAGCCAATTCCTCTAAGCAACAAAGAGATAGCCAACCTATCAGATGCACAGTTCAAAGCACTGGTCATCAGGATGCTCACAGAATTGGTTGATTTTGCTCACAAGTGAGATGAAAAAATGAAGGCTACAATAAGTAAAATGAAGGAAAATGCATGGGGAACCAATAGAGATGGGAGGAAAACTGGGACTCAAATCTATGGAGTGGACCAGAAGGAAGAAACAAACAACCAAACAGAAAAGAATGAAGAAACAAGAATTCAAAACAATGAGGAGAGGCTTAGGAACTTCTAGGACATCTTTAAACGTTCCAATACCCGAATTATAGGGATACCAGAAAGGGAAGAGGAAGAGCCACAAGTGGAAAACTTATTTGAACAAATAATAAAGGAGAATTTCCCCAATCTGGCAAAGGAAATAGACTACCAGGAAGTCCAGGAAGCTCAGAGAGTCCCAAAGAAGTTGGACTCAAGGAACAACACACCAAGGCACATCATCATTACATTAGCCAAGATTCAAATGAAGGAGAGAATTCTAGAAGCAGCAAGGGATAAGGGGACAGTCACCTACAAAGGAGTTCCCATCAGACTGTCAGCTGATTTCTCAAAAGAGACCTTACAGGCAAGAAGGGGCTGGAAAGAAATATTTGAAGTCTTGAAAGGCAGGGACCTACATCCAAAATTGTTCTATCCAGCGAAGCTGTCATTTAGAATGGAAGGGCAAAGAAAGGGCTTCTCAGATAAGGTCAAGTTCAAGGAGTTCATCATCACCAAGCCCTTATTATATGAAATGTTAAAGGGACTTATCTAAGAAAAAGAAGATCAAAAATATGACAGTGAAAAGTCAGCAAACTCACAGCTATTAAGAACCACACCTAAAACAAAAGCAAACTAAGCAAACAGCTAGAACAGGAACAGAACCACAGAAATGGAGCTCATATGGAGGGTTAGCAACAGGGGCGTGGGAGGAGGAGAGAGGGGGAAAAGGTACAGAGAATAATTAGCATAGACGGTGGGTAGAAAACAGACAGGGGGAAGGCAAGAATAGTGTGGGAAATGTAGAAGCTAAAGAACTTATGACACATGGACATGAACTAAAGGGGGGGAATGTGGGGGGGAGAGGGTGTGCAGGGTGGAGGGGAATGATGGGGGAGAAATGGGACAACTGTAATAGCATAATCAATAAAATATATTAAAAAATTAAAGAAAGGATACTTATTAATGAATTCAACCTTTATAAATGGAATTATATATTGGGAAACAGTATTCAGTTTTACCCCTTCGTTTTTTTCCATATAACATAAAACATGTCCCTATATATTTTCAAATATCTGGAAAATATAATTTCAAAGCTACAAAAAGTTTGGCAACTGAAGCAACCTGACGTGAAGGCAGAACTTTATGGAATATATGTACAAATTCAAGAGGAAGTTGCCCAGATAAAGAACTGGTTCAGGATTACTAAGACAAGGAGAACTGAACTGACAGATGAAGGCAAAGATATTTAAGATATCCACTGGGTAAACTATGTTAGGTACAGTGCCTGCACATGGGTCTATAAACTTAATTATATATACCTTTTTAAAATTTTAATCATCACCTGGTAGTATGCTTATTAATTTAGAGAGGAAGGGGGAGAGAGAGTGAAAGAGAAAAGATGTGGGAGAGAAACACTGATCTCTGTCTACCATATGAACCTCAACCAGGGATCAAACCTGTAACCTAGGTATGTGTCCTGACTGGGGATTGAACCCAAAACCTTTTGGTGTATCAGACAACACTCCAACCAACTGAGCCACTCAGCTAGGCAGTTACGTGTACCGTGACTGACCCTACACAATTCTGATTCTGTAATTTAATTTTCACCCTAGCACACATGTAAAGATGTGACTTTGAATAAATCTCAAACTATGGGCCTCAGTAAATGGAGATTAGACTAATTTTATAGTTCCTGACTTTGGCTGCACATTGAAATCACTTGGGGAGCTTTATAAACTATTGATGCCCGGGTTCCACCTCTGAAAATTCTGGGTTAAGTGGTCTTGGGTGTCGCCTGGGCATCAAAAGTTTTTTTAAAAGCTTCATAGGCTATTATGCAGCTAAAGTAGAGAACCATTAGATTAGCTCATTCTATTTCAATGAAGTTTAAGATTTCTGTGACAAGTGAAATACAATAAAAGGGACTAAAATTATAAAGATATAAATAAGGATAAACTTTCTATGAGATTAGAATGTATAGTCAGGGGAATATAGAATATCTTGAAAAAAACAGAGGACATATTTACTTTGCTCACCTTTATATGAATCTTAGTATAAGGAAGAGCAAAAATAACCCCTAAAAATCCTTTTTATTGCTCTGTTAACATATCGAAGCATGGATCCTTAACCTTTTCTGTGCCATGGATTCCTCTGGCAGACTCATGAAGCCCAAGTAACACTTCTCTGAACAATGTTTTAAAAGTATTTTAGATTAAATTTAGACTTCCAGCCAAGGTGGAAGGGTTGCTAAACATTGCTTGCATCCGTGCACAATCACATCAAAATTACAACTAAACTGTAGAATAACCATCATTCAGAATTGTCAGCAATTGAAATGAATGGAAGTCCTACAACTACAGAATTCAGGAAGAAACCACATTGAGACTAGTAGGAGGTGTGGAGATGTGGAACGGGCTGATGCCACACCAATCAGTGGTGGATAAAAACTGGGAGGTACATCTCAGGAGCCATGGGTCCCAGCCCTATACCAGGACCCCCAGCTCAGAGTTCCAGTGCCAAAAAGATAAGTCTCCATAACTTATGGCTGTAAAAACTAGTGGGGATTGAGGCTGTGGGAGACAGAAACTTCTGGAGTCCCAGGCAGTTCCTCTTAAATAGCTCATGCACAGACTTACTTGGACTCACTTCCTCTGAGCTCTAGCACCAGAGCAGGAGATTGAAAGGCATCAGAGACATACGGGGAGGAACTGAACTGTCTGGCATCAGGGAGACAGCGGAAGGGCAGCTTCTTCCCAGACAGAAATGCTGGCAGAGGCCATTGTTCCTTTGCTGAGCCCTCCCTGATACAGCCACAAAGCCAGCAGTTTGGTGCCATATCTGAAGACTCCATCCACGTAGATCACATTGCATGCCTTGTATGTTGGTGATTCCCTGAGGTCATGCCCCACCCACCTTTCAGGAACACCCAAGCTGTTTGCAGTGGATTTTCCATATGAATGGCTTATCTTAGCCCAGCTTTAGACTTTCCTAAATTCTCTCCAACAAGCAGCACTTGGCTTCAGTGAGCCCTGCACCTCTCCTTAGGTCGCCCTAAGCCTGGAACTAATAGCACTTGGTCTTGATACACAGCTGGGCCTCTCCTGGGAACTTCAAAGACCAGCAAATTAGCAGCCATCTCACTTGTAGCTTATGTTGTATAACACTGGACAGAACATAGGCAGTGGCTGACCTTCGATGTGCGAACAGGAATCAAGGCTCAACTACAACAGGAGGGTGTATGGAGCCCACACAGTGGATACACCATGAGTACCCAGCTTGGGTAACAGGGGAGGCTGTCCCATTGCATCCTACAGGACACCTACTACATTAGGGCATTCTATCAACTCTGGGAGATGTAGCAACTCTCCCTAATACATAGAAACAAATATAGGGAGGCTGCCAAAATGAGGAGACAAAGAAACGTGGCTCACATGAAAGAACAAAACAAAACAGAAAAAAAAAAACCCAACTAAACAAAATGGAGACAAGCAATCTACTTGATGCAGAATTCGAAACACTGGTCATAAGGAGACTCAAGGAACTTAGTGAGGACCTCAACAGTATGTAAAAAATCCAGTCAGAAATGAAGGACACATTGATCGAAATAAAGAGCATTTTGCAGGCAATCAACAGTGGCATGGATAAAGATGAGAATGATATCAGTGATCAGTAACATACAAAAGTAAAAAACAACCAATCAGAACAGCAAGAAAAAAGAATTAAAAAAATGAAGACAGGGATAAGGAAGATAGCCTCTGGAACAACTTCATGCATACCAGTATTTGCATCATGGGGGTGCCAGAAGAAGAGCGAGTAAGTAAGGGATTAAAAACCTGTATGAAGAATAATGAGAGAAAAATTAACCTGGTGAGGGAAATAGATATACAAGTCTAGGAAGTACAGAGAGTCCCAAACAAGATGAACCCAAAGAGGCCTACACCAAACACATTATATTAAAGTGCCAAAGGTTAAAGGCAGAGAATCTTAAAAGCAGCAAGAGAAAAGCAGTTAGTTACCTACATGGGCGCTCCCATAAGACTGTCACCTGATTTCTCAAAAGAAACTTTGCAGACTAGAAAGGATTGGCAAGAAACTTGAAAGTGATGAAAAGCAAGGACCTACAACCGAGATTACCTTACCCACCAAAGCTATCATTCAGAATCTAAGGACCGATAAAGAGTTCCCCAGACACGAAAAAGGTAAAGGAGTTAATTACCACCCAACAAACATATATGAAATGTTAAAAAGAGTCTTAAGGAAAAGATAAAAAACATGAACAATTAAATGGCAATAAATACTATCTGCCAACAAATGAATCTAAAAACAAAATAAACAGATAAGCAGAAGAGAAACAGAGTCATAGCTACAAAGTATGTTTTGATGGTTGCCAAAGGGAAGGGAGTCAGGGGGTGGGTAAAAAAGGTGAAGGGATTAAGAAGTACAAATTGACCCTGGCTGGTGTAGCTCAGTGGATTGAGCGCGGGCCTGTGAACCAAACAATCGCGGTTCGATTCCCAGTCAGGGCACATGCCTGGGTTGCAGGCCAGTTCCCAGCATGGGACACACAAGAGGCAACCATACATTGATATTTCTCTCCCTCTCCCTCTCTCCTACCCTTCCCCTCTAAAGATAAATAAATAAAAATCTTAAAAAAAATTATTAAGAAGTACAAATTGGTAGTTAACAGAACAGTCATGGGTATGTAAAGTACAGCATAAAGAATAGAGTAGGTAAAGAACATATTTATGCATGACTCACGGACATGGACAATGTTGTGGGGAATGCCTGAGTGAGTGGGGGGAACTGGGGAGAGGGAGACAAGGGGGAAAAATATGGACAACGGTAATAGCATAAATAATAAAATATAATTAAAAATTAAGTCTTTAAGACCTGGCTGTAGCTCAGTGGAATGAGCGCAGGCCTGTGAAACAGAGGATCACGGTTCGATTCCCAGTCAGGGCACATGCTTGGGTTGCAGACCAGTTCCTGGCAGGGTACACACGAGAGGCAAACGTACATTGATGTTTCTCTCCCTCTCCCTCTCTCCTACCCCTCCCCTCTAAAGATAAATAAATAAAAATCTTTAAAAATAAAAAAAATAAAAATTAAGTCTTTAAAATTAGACTTCTGGCCAAGATAGAAGTATAGGTATACACACTGTGCTTCCTCGCACAACCAAAACAAGGATAACAGCAAATTTAAAAACAAAAAGACAACCAGAAGTAACAAAAAATTGAACTGTATGGAAGTCCAACAACGAAGGAGTTAAAGAAACATTCACCCAGACCAGTAGGAGGGGCGGAGATGGGCAGCCAGGAAGAAAGGACTCTTGGCAAAGTGGCAGCTGTCGGACTGGGCAAAGCAGTGGCTGGTGGAGTGGGCAGTCGCACATTTGCGTGCGGATAAACCAGGAGGGACAACTGGAAAACGAGACAGACCACACAACCCAGGGTTCCAGTGTGGGGAACTAAAGCCTAAAAACCTGTGACTGAAAAAACCTGTGGGAGTTGAGGCGGCAGGAGAAACTCCCAGGGTCCTACAACATACAGAAAACAACCCGGGAATCAGCACCAGAAGGGCCCAATTTGCTTGTGGGTAGTGGCAGAAGTGACTGAAAGCCAACAGAGAGCTGACCAAGTAGCACTGTTCCCCCTTGTACCCCTCCCCCACAGACAGTGCCACAACTCAGTGACCTGAGTTATCCTGCCCTGGCGAATACCTGAGGCTCCGGTCCTTACTATGTAACAGGCCTGCAGAAACAAATGAACAACAACAAAAAAAAACCCCAACCCAAATGAAAGAACAGATTAAAGCTCCAGAAAAAATAGAACTAAGCAACAAAGAGATAGCCAACATATCAGATGCAGAATTCAAAACACAGGTAATCAGGATGCTCACAGAATTGGTTCAGTATGGTTGCAAAATGAAGGAAAAAGTGAAGGCTATGAAAAGTGAAATAAAGGAAAATGTACAGGGAACCAACAGTGATTGGAAGGAAACCAGCACTCAAATCAACAGTGTGGACCAGAAGAAAGAAATAAACATTCAACCAGAACAGAATGAAGAAACAAGAATTCAAAAAAATGAGGAGACTCAGGAACCTCTGGGACAACTTTAAACATTCCAACATTCGAATCATAGGGGTGCCAGAAAGAGAAGAGGAACAGCAAGAAACTGAAAAGTTATTTGAACAAATAATGAAGGAGAACTTCTCCAATCTGGAAAGGAAACAGACTTCCAAGAAGTCCAGGAAGCTCAGAGAGTCCCAAAGAAGCTGGGCCCAAGGAAGTGCACACCAAGGCACATCATAATTACATTACCCAAGATTAAAGATAAGGAGAGAATCTTAAAAGCAGCAAGAGAAAAGGATAGTTACCTACAAAGGAGTCTTACCTAAGGAAAAGAAGATCAAAATCTATGAACAGTAAAATGACAACAAACTCACAACTATCAACAACAGAACCTAAAAAAACCCCAAAATGAAACAAACTAAGCACACAACTAGAACAGGAACAGAATCACAGAAATGGAGGGTTACCAGCGGGGAAAGGGGAAGAGAACAGGGGGAAAAGGTACAGGGAATAAGTAGCATAAATGGTAGGTAGAAAATAGACAGGGGGAGGTTAAGAATAGTATAGGAAATGTAGACGCCAAAGAACTTATGTGTATGATCCATGGACATGAACTAAGGTAGGGGGTAATGCAAGTGGGAGGGGGTGTGTAGGGTGGAGGGAAATAAAGTAGGGAAAATGGGACAGCTGTAATAGCATAATCAGTAACATGTTTAAAAGATATTTAAAATTAATTAAAATCTTAAGTAATTTTAATACATAGGCTTAAAGCGAAAATACTTCCTAGAATATTTGTTTTTAGTTTTTAAGGACTTTATTTATTTATTTATTTATTTTTTAGAGAGTGGAGAGGGGGAGAGGGAAAGAAACATTAATGTGTGGTTGACTCTCACATGCCCCCTACTGGGGACCTGGCCTGCAACCAAGGCATGTGCCTTAGACTGGGAATCGAACTAGCAACTGGCCTTTGGTTTGCAGGCCAGTACTCAATCCACTGAGCCATACCAGCCAGGGCACAGGCTTCACAATATTTAAATTAATTTTTTAATATATAAATTTTTAAAGCTGACAAAATGCAGTCATGGGTTTCGTAAGCATAGTAATTTTGAAGTAGAGATGAATGTATAATATTTTGATATATTTGTAACACATATAACATAAAATGAAAATGTGGATATTGGTGACAATATTCACGGAAACTGAAAATGCTACACACACACACGTCTTTTTAATTTTATTTTTGCTCATGGTCATATTTAAAGGAAATGGTAAATTTCATTCAGAAATTAGGGAAAATAAAGATACAATTTCCCCCCATCCAAGTTTACAGATACCCCGAATCTTTGTTTAAAGACTTCATCCACAAAAGAAATGGCTCAACTATATAGATGTTTAATAAACTGAGAAGCAAATCATACAATATAAAGAGCTTTGTTAAGAAAAATTTTTTACCTCTCTCGATTGGACATGGGCTTCATTTGTAACTGAGGGGCCAATCTTGTTGGAGTGTTGATGTTTTCATTGGGTTCCTCAGAGAGGTGGCCTCTCTGAAAAAGAGATGGATCAGAATGCATAAAAAAAAAAAAAAAATCAATCAGAAATCACTTTAAAGAATATTAAAACCACTCTAAAGATTCCACCCTTTGTTATTTCCTTTGTATCAGTAACTGCCTCTGAGGAGCTATTTGAGGAAAGCCATGAAATAATTATTTACCCTTTTTTTCAGCTTGTGCTTAGACTTCCTCTTTTCTTTTGACCGTCCAGACTTTTTATGTGTGGCCATAGGCTGGTTGCTTTTGCTGCTGGTGAGTCCATTCATACGCTGACTCTTGCCTCCAATGATTCCTCGACATTTCTCAAAGCCACATTTACACAGTTGCTTTGAAAAGAAAGAGAATGCTTTTAGCCTGCTGACTCATTTACAAGTAGGACTGCCAGAACATTTAGACACCCAACAATAAGATTAATCAAGAAATTTCCATATAGAGGAAAACAATTAATTGAGAAAAAATATATATGAATAAGTTTCCACTGTAGTTGAAAGGAAAGATTAAACACTGGAAAAACTTTACCAGAATTGTTAAGAACTGACTGGAGACCAAAAATGATTGAGTGACCTCTTTCTACAGAGTTCTGAAAGAATAAAAGAGATCTATATATCCTAGATAAGTGGAGTTAAGAGTGAAAAATTGTTTCCTTCACTGTACTTCTCAATGGCTACAAATCAGTTTATCGAAGTCCTATGTTACACAGAGCACTGTAACCAAGTTCAAACTCCCTCTTGGAGTCCTTATTCTTACCTGTTTTTCAACATTAAAGGAATGAAAGTTGTAATCATAAGTGAGTTCAGTACCAGCAGGCATATCTTTAAGAGCATATAATCCAATCCGGTATACTCCATTAACAGACCTATAGAGAATTGGAGAATTAAAGGTAGAGATTCTTAATACCATGCCTGAAAACTACACATACGAAAAAAAGGTACACTGATTTCAAATTTACCTTTGTTTCTAATATCCAATTACTCAAGTTTCTGGGACAAGCTCTGCACCTTTAATCTATCTTCTATTCTATTTGGACTATATAATACTGCCAGGCTAATAGCCCTAAATAAATTTTCTGGAAAACATGGCCTATGTTGTCAATTACAATAGGTCTTAAATTTTCCTGTTTGGTAATCAAAGTCCCTTTAAAACATGGCTTTAGTTTACTTGTTAAACAAATTAAAAGGATCTCCTACTATGATTTACCTAAAAAAAAATCTTCTAGTTCTTACTGGTCTCCATCTTCCTTACCTGTACACGAGTGTCTCTTTTGTTCTATTTTACATTGCTATTATTGAACTATCATGTACTTTATATAATAAGTACAACTAATACTTAATTGTTATATTAGTGACTTTTGTTTTATTAACTTATTTAATACTCCTGACAACTGTACAAAAAAGGTACTATTATTAGATAGTATTATAATCCCCATTTTCTAAATGAGGAAGCTGAGGCACAGGGAGGATAAGCAACTTGCCCGAAGTCAACAGAACTGTTATGGGAATCAAGTTTCAAAACAAGGTAGTCTGGTTTGAAAGCTTAATCACTATGCCATACTGATAACAGATTATCTCAGTAATTCTCAGAACAACTTCAGATGTTCTCAAATACTTCGGATGTAAAAAATGTAAAAACTATTGTGAAGTCCGATTTGTCCATTTTTTTTTTTTTTTAAGATTTTTTTTTTCCTTTTAGATTTTATTTATTTATCTTTAGAGGGGAAGGGAAGGAGAGAGGGAGAGAAACATCAATGTGCGGTTGCCTCTTGTATGTCCCCTGACAGGAACTGGCCTGGCAACCCAGGCATGTGCCCTGACTGGGAATCGAACCGCGATCCTTCGGTTCGCAGGCCCGCGCTCAATCCACTGAGCTACACCAGCCAGGGCCGATTTGTCCATTTTTTGAGTTACTGTGCCATTGGTGTCACAGCCAAGAGATCAATGCCAAGTCAAATGTTGTGAAGCTTTTGTCCTATGTTTTCTTTTATGAGTTTTATGTTTTACATTTAGGTTCCTAAACTATTTAATTTTTGTATTTAGTATTAAGTAAAGGTATAACTTCATAGTTTTGCATGTGGATATTCAGTTTTACCAGCACCATTTGCTGAAAAGACCACCCCGTTCTCCATTGAATGGTCTGGGCACACTTGTCAAAAATCATTTGATCAGCCCTGGACAGTGTGGCTCAGTGGATTGAGTGCTGGCCTGTGAGCAAAAGGGTTGGCGGTTTGATTCTCAGTCAGGCACATGCCTGGGTTGCAGGTCAGGTGGGGGATGCATGAGAGGCAATCACACATTGATGTTTCTCTCCCTCTTCTTCCCTTCCCCTCTCTAAAAACAAATAAATAAAATCTTTTTTTTTATTTTTTTATTTTTTAAAGAGAGAATTTTATTTTATTTTTTTAAATTTATTATTTATTTATCTTTTAGAGGGGAAGGGTAGGAGAGAAGGAGAGGGAGAGAAATATCAATGTACGGTTGCCTCTCGTGTGTCCCCTGCCGGGAACTGGCCTGCAACCCAGGCATGTGCCCTGACTGGGAATCGAACCTCGATCCTCTGGTTCGCAGGCCCGCGCTCAATCCACTGAGCTACACCAGCCAGGGCAAATAAATAAAATCTTAAAAGAATAATTTGATCACATATGTGAGGGTTTATTTCAAGGTTCTCTACTCTATTCCATGGGTTTATATGTATGTCTTTATATCTACACCACTGTAGCCTTCTATAAAGTTTTGAAATCAGAACTGTAAGTCCTCCAGTTTTATTCTTTTTCAGGATTGTTTTGGTTATTTGGGGTCCCTCGACATTCCAGAGGAATTTTAGAATGTTTTTGTTTTTCTATTTCTACAAAACACACACACACACACACACACACACACACACACACACACACACAAAACAAAAAACAAAACATTGGGGTTTTGATAGGGATTGAAGTGAAACTGTAAATTGCTCTGGGTAATACTGACATCTTAACAATATTGTCTTCTAACCAATGAACATGTGATGTCTACATTCACATATCTTCTTTAATATCTTCAGCAATACTTTGTAGTTTTCATTGTACAATTCTTTCACCTCATTGGTCAATTCCCAGGTATTTCATTCTTTTTGGTACTAACAAAAATGGTATAGTTTTCATAATTTCCTTTTCAGATTGGTTGCAAACAGAAATATAACTGATTTTTGTACATTGACTTTGTGTCCTACTTTGCTTGACTTATTTATGAGATCTATCACTTTTTTGCATAATCTTTAGCATTTTCTCCATTCAAGCTCCTACCGTATGTAATCAGAGATACCTTTACTTCTTCCTTTCTAAATTGGGTGTCTTTTGTATCTTTTCCTTGTCTTACTGCTCTGGCTACAACTTCCAAAAGCAGTGGTGAAAGTGGGCTTCCTTGTCTTGTTACTGTCTTAAGAAGCAAAGCTTATACCACTGAGTATTATGTTTGCTGTGGGTTTTCATGTTTTTTTAAAAAAACAGATATTAAGGTAGTTCTCTTCTATTCCTATTTTGTTCAGTGTTTTTTCTAAAGATTTATTTTTACTTAAAAAATTATTTTATTGTTGTTCAATTACAGTTGTCTGTATTTTCTCCCCACCCCTCTCCCCCACCCCCACCAAACCCACTCCCCTCCCTTGGTTTTCCTTATTTTTAGAGAGAGGGGAAGGGAAGGAGAAAGAGAGGGAAAGAAACATCAATGTGTGGTTGCCTCTTGCACACCCCACACTGGGGACCTGGCCTGCAACCCAGGAGTGTGCCCTGACTGGGAATCAAACTAGTGACCCTTTGGTTCGTAGGCCAGCGCTCAATCCGCTGAGCCACACCAGCCAGGGCTGTTGAATATTTTTATCATGAAAAGGGTTCTTATATATTCTGGACATTAACCCCTTACCAAATATATGATTTGAAAACATTTTCTCCCAGTCTGTAGGTTGCCTACTTTGTAAAGCCTCTGTTTGATGCATAGTCCCACTTGCTTGTTTTTGCTTTTGTTGTCTTTGCTTCTGGTGTGAATCCCAAAAATCAACACCAGCATTGAGGTCAAAGAGTTTATACCTTATGTTTTCTTCTAAAGGTTTTATAGTTTCAGCTGTAATGTTCAAATCTTTAATCCATTTTGAGTATGATGAAAGATAGTGGACATGTATTTTTTTGCTTGTCTAGTTTTCCCGTTTTTGAAGAGACTCTCCTTTCCCAAATGTATATTCCTGTTTCTTTGGTCATTAATTAATTAACCACACGTGTGGGTTCATTTCTGGGCTATTATGTTCCATTCATCTATGTGTTTGTTTTTATGCCAGTATTATACTGCTTTGATTATGTTAGCTTTCTAATAGTTTCAAATCAGGAAGTGTAATGCTTCTGGCTTTGTTTTTCTTTCTTCAAGCTGCCTTGGAAAATTTGGGGTCTTATGTGGTTCCAAACAGATTTGAGGATTGTTTGTTCTATTTCTGTGAAAACTGTCATTAAAATTTTGATTTTTATTGCATTGCACATGTAGATTGCTTTGGGTAGTATGAACACTCTACTACAATGCTAATTCTTCCAACCCATGAGCACAGAATGTTTTCACTTATTGTAGCTTCTTATAAATTCTTACATTAATGTTATGTAGAAACACCTCTTTACTACCTTGGTTAAATTTATTCCTAGACATTTTATTATTCTTGATGCAACTGCAAACAGAATTTTTTCTTAATTTCTCTGACAGTTCATTATTGGTGTACAGAAATACAAATGATTTTTGTATTTTTTTAATATATTTTATAAATTATGCTATTACAGTTGTCCCTTTTCTCCCCCATCATTCCCCTCCACCTTGCACACCCCCTCCCACCCACATTCCCCCCCTTTAGTTCATGTCCATGTGTCATAAGTTTTTTAGCTTCTACATTTCCCACACTATTCTTGCCCTCCCCCTATTTTCTACCCACCATCTATGCTACTTATTCTCTGTACCTTTTCCCCCTCTCTCCTCCTCCCACTCCCCTGTTGCTAACACTCCATACGATCTCCATTTCTGTGGTTCTGTTCCTGTTCTAGCTGTTTGCTTAGTTTGCTTTTGTTTTAGGTGTGGTTCTTAATAGCTGTGAGTTTGCTGTCTTTTCGCTGTCATATTTTTTATCTTCTTTTTCCTAGATAAGTCCCTTTAACATTTCATATAATAAGGGCTTGGTGATGATGAACTCCTTGAACTTGACCTTATCTGAGAAGCGCTGTATCTGCCCTTCCATTCTAAATGACAGCTTTGCTGGATAGGGCAATTTTGGATGTAGGTCCCTGCTTTTCAGGATTTCAAATATTTCTTTCCAGCCCCTTCTTGCCTGGAAGGTCTCTTTTGAGAAATCAGCTGACAGTCTGATGGGAACTCCTTTGTAGGTGACTGTCCCCTTATCCCTTGCTGCTTCTAGAATTCTCTGCTTCATTTGAACCTTGGCTAATGTAATTACGATGTGTCTTGGTGTGTTCCTCCTTGGGTCCAACTTCTTTGGGACTCTCTGAGCTTCCTGCACGTCCTGGTAGTCTATTTCCTTTGCCATATTGGGGAAGTTCTCCTTTATTATTTGTTCAAATAAGTTTTCCACTGGTTGCTCTTCTTCTTCCCCTTCTGGGACCCCTATAATTCAGATGTTGGGACGTTTAATGATGTCCCGGAGGTTCCTAAGCCTCTCCTCATTTTTTTGAATTCTTGTTTCTCCCTCGTTTTCTGTTTGGTTGTTAGTTTCTTCCTTCTGGTCCACTTCATTGATCTGAGTCCCAGTTTTCCTCCCATCTCTATTGGTTCCCCATGCGTCTTCCTTCATTTCACGTATTGTAGCCTGCATTTTTTCATCTAATTTGTGAGCAAAATCAACCAATTCTGTGAGCATTCTGATGACCAGTGCTTTGAACTGTGCATCTGATAGGTTGGCTATTTCTTCACGGCTTAGAGGAATTGGCTCTGGGGCTCTCATTTGTTCTCCGGTTTGAGCCATTTTTGGTCTTTTTTTGTTTTGTTTTGTTTTGGTTTTAGTCTGGTCGCGGCTGTTACACCCCAGTGCGGGGCAGCCCAGTCGCTGGGTCGTGACGTTGTATGTGGGGGCGGAATCTGAGAGGGAACAATGGCACCTGCTCTGCTCTCTCCTGGATTCAGTCCCTTCCGCCACTTCCCCTCTGCCTGGACCGTCTGTGCGCGTGAATGCAGGACCACCTGGTCAACCAGCCACCCTATGCGGCCTCACTGGGTCTGCACAGCTGCCCCTCTGTGCCCGGGGACTGCCAGCCGCCGCCTGTGCACCTGGGAACTGCCTGCCGCTGCTGCTTGCGCTCCTGGGTCCGCACCTCCACTTTTTCCTGCTGCAACTCTGCCCCTCTTACGGGTGTGGATGAATGGTTGTTGGACTTCCGTAAAGTTCAATTTTCTATCAGTTCTGGTTGTTTTCTTGTTTCTAAATATTTGTTGTTCTTAATTTTGGTTGTGAGAGGAGGCACAGTGTGTCCGCCTACGCCTCCATCTTGGCCGGACGTTCCTGATTTTTGTATTTTGATTTTGTATCCTATAACTTCACTGATTTAGTTTATTAGTTTTCTGTTTATTGATGGTCTTTAGGGTTTTTTTCTATACAATATCCTGACATCCAGGAATAGGGCCAGTTTTATTTCTTCCTTTCCAATTTCAATGCCCTTTATTTCTTTTTCTTGCCTAACTGCTCTGACTATAACTTCCAGTACTATGTCAAATAAAGTAGCAACAGTGAGTATCTTTATCTTGTTCCTGATCTTAAAGGAAAAGCTTTCAATCTTTTACCACTAGGTATAATGTCAGCTGTGGGTTTGTCCTTTATTATGTTGAAGTATATTACCTTATACCTACTTTGCTTAGAATCTGATCATAAATCAATGCTGAATTCCACTCTTTGTCTTTTGGCTGGAGAGTTTAAACCATTTATATCTAAAATGATTACTGGTGAGGGAATTACTTCTGTTGTTTTGCTATTTGTTTTCAATATGTCTAGATGTTTTTGGTCCCTCATTGCCTACATTCCTGTTTTCTATAATAAACAGTTATTCTTTTGTAGTAAAATGATTAATTTTCTTAACTTATTTTTGTATATGTGTATAGGCATTGTCTTTGTGGTTACTATGAAGATTGTAATTAATATCCTAAAATTTTAATACTGTAATTTTAACTTATAAATCTGTGTCCTTTTACAGCTTTTTCTCCTTTTGGGGTGTTGATATTATAAAATTACTTTATATATTGTGTGCAAAAAATATAAACTAATAATTCTTTTAAGTACATTAGTCTTCTAAATTATGTAAACAAGATTTGTAAAGTTACTGTAATACAAGTTTTTCATTAATTCTTTTCCTTTAAATGTGTTAAGTCTCTTAAATTACATACAAATCAAAAAGTACGGTTACAAACCATTTGCCTATGTATTTATGTTTATTGAGATCTTTATTTCTCCACTCTGCTTGAAACTACTATCTACTCTCCTTTCATCATTTCACTTTGCAGGGCTCCCTTGAATATTTCTTGCAGGACATGTCTAGTGGTCATGAACTCCTTCAGCTTTTGTTTATCTGGGAATACTTTGATTTCTTCCTCTCTCTCTCTAAAATTGAATTTATTGGGGTGATATCAGTTAAAAATTACATAGGTTTCAGATGTACAATTCTGTAATACATCATCTGTGTATTTTATTGTATGTTTACCAGCCCAAGTTAAGTCCTTATTTCTTTTTTTAAAAAAGGTTTATTTATGGTTAGAGGTAAAGGCATGAAAAAGAGAGGGACAGAAACATCAATGTGAGAACATCAATCAGTCACCTCGCATACATCCCAATAAGCACTGAACCCAGAACCCAGACATGTGTCCTCACTGGGAATTGAACCAGTGACCTACCACTTTGTGGGACAATGCCCAACCAGTGGAGCCATATCAGACAGGGCCTTCCTCTCTTCTGAAGAAGAGTTTTGCCAGATAATAGGAATACTGGTTGACAGTGATTTTCTTTTAGCAATTTGAATATAATGACCCACTGTCTTTAGGCTCCAAAGTTTCTGATAAGCAATTTGTAAATTTTCTTATTAAGATTCTCTTATATGTCCTGGCTGGCGTAGCTCAGTGGATTGAGCGCGGGCTGCGAACCAAAGGGTCGCAGGTTCGATTCCCAGTCAGGGCACATGCCTGGGTTGCAGGCCAGGCCCCTAGTGGGGGCCACGTGAGAGGCAACCACACACTGATGTTTCTTTCCCTCTCTTCCCCTCTCTAAAAATAAATAAATAAAATCTTAAAAAAAAAAAAAAAAGATTCTCTTATATGTGATAACTTGCTTGCCTCTTTTTGCTTTCAAGATTTGCCTGTTATTGACTTCAGCTTGGAGCTTGGTGAGCTTATTCAATGTTTATATTCATGTCTTTTGTCAAATTTGGGACATTTTTAACCATTATTTCTTTAAATATTCTATTTCTTTCTTTCTGTTCTCCTCTGGGTTACCCCTGATACATATATTTGTCTGCCTGATAGTGTTGCAGAGGTTCCTGAAGGTTTGTTTTTTTTTTCTTCAATCTATTTCCTTTCTGTTCCTCAGGCTTGATAATTTCCATTGTCTTATCTTCAAGTTCACTAGTTCTTTCATCTGCCCACTCAAATCTGCCAATGAATCCCTCCAGTGAATTTTTCATTTTAGTTATTGTAGTTTTCAGCTCCAGAACTTTTTAGGCTTTCTATCTCTTCACTGATATTTTCATTCTGTTCACAAACTGTATATACATTTTATTTTTCCACATTTTTCCTTCAGGTCTTTGAGTATCTTTAAGTTGGTTGTTTTAAAGTTTTTGTCTAGTCTTGACCAGTGTTGCTTAGGGCCTGAGCACCAGCCTGTGAACCAAAAGGTTGCTGGGTCAATTTCCAGTCAGGGTACATGCCTGGGTTGCCAGCCAAGGGGCAGCTGGGGGTGTGCAAGAGGCACCTGATCAATGTTTCTCTCACACATTGATGTTTCTCTCATTCTTCCTCCCTTCCCCTCTCTCTTAAAAAAAAAAAAAAACTTAAAAAAATAGTCTTTCTCTAATATACAGTGGAACCTTGGTTCTAGAACTCAATTTGTTCCAGAAGACTGTTTCCGAAGTGATTTATTTGAAAACCAGATCATACAGGTGGACTGATCATATAAGCATCAGCATGAAAAGGTTGTTGGATTGAGAACCAAAGTTCTATTTGACAACTGAGACATTTTTCCATAAACAACGTGGTTAAGAACTGAATTATTTGAGACCAGAGACATTTGAGGACTGAGGTTTGACTGTATCTGTCATTAAGTGTTTTTTAGGGACAGTGTCTATAAAATACTTTTTCCCTTTAAATGGGCCATACTTCTGTTTCTTTGTAGTCCTTGTGATTTTAAGTTGAACACTGAATATTTTAATATAATAATGGGTTAAATCTAGAATAAGATTCTTCCCCTTCCCCACCCAGGGTTTGCTGTTCTTTTTCATTGTTTTCTGACTGTTGTAGGTTGCCAAGATAGACTGAGGTATAAACTAAGTATGTTTTTATGTCTTTTGTTAAACTTTCCTTGGTTATGTGCAGTCACTTTGCATTTTCCCCCATACATGCAGCTGTTTTTTAAATGTCCTAGTCTTTAATGTCTGGCTCCTGACACAGGAAAAGCAAAAAATGAATATAGGAAGACAGGGCAATGGTCCTTTAAATTTCCTAGAAATCACTTCAGCTAGAGGGAGAGGGCTTGCAAGAAAGGTGTTGTGGGAGGTGCAAAAATGGCTGCCTATTTTTCACTTCATCAAGAATCACAATCAACAATCAGAGCACAGATCCCCAATATTTGGAGGACAGTGCCCTTTTCATCCACCCAAGCTTCTGCAAGCTGTGTGCAAGCTGTTCTAGGAATACTTATACAGCTGTCTGCCATATGGCTGTGGGGAGGGTGGGGATGGGTAGCTGCTCTGTTCTAAAAGCTCAAATTGACTAAAACAAATTGCAATTTACCATCTAAGCTTTCCCTTGGAAGATGCAAGCCGTCAACCAATTCCAGAATTCCAAAATCATTATATCAGACAGATATTGCTAGTATAGTTTTCTAAAGGGAGAGAGATTTCTGGTGCTTCCTACTTCACCATCTTCTCTGAATCCTTTCCTATCCTATTTATTGTTTTTTAGATATAATTTTTTCCTTCTCAAGTGGATTCTATTTCATTTGCTTTATATCTCATGGTGACAAACCCAGAGGGCATATAATATGCTGAATGAACTGATATGAGAACAACCATTAACACAGGACCTAGAACATAGTAAGCAGTCAATAGATTACTAGACATTATAAATATTATACAAAGATATACATTTAGTCAATAAATACTAGATATTATACATATACATATCATATATACACATATATATTTATTTATATAAATTTTTCTTGGAGTAGTTAAGATGAAATGAAGAAATAGCAGAAGCGTACTCTCTGCCTGAAGGATCTGGTATAGTAGGGAATTGCCTGAGCTGATTTGTGTAAGCTGACTGACATTACAGAAAGAGAAATCTTTGGATGCCCTCAATGCCTTCTGCTCTGTGGGATTCTTGGTTTCACCTTCCCCTGCTTCCTTACCATTTCTGCATTTCACAGTTTGGGTCACAGCTGTGGTTGATGAATCGAGCCTCATTTCCCATGCGATAACTGTCAATCACCATCCCACTATCCAGGTTCAGACAATAGTGATCACTGTGATTATGATACTGTTCAATCATCCTGTTCCTACAGAGGAGAAAGATGATTGAAAGCCACTTAATGATTAAATTGAAAGTAAATTTCAAACCTTCCATTTCCCATTCTAATTTGGTACCTTTACCATGTTCTGAGTATCATCATTTACCTGAACTCCTGTTCGCTGACAACCTCCCCTAGGTATTCAATGATGAATTGCCCAGCTTTTAGGGGTTCTTTAGTTCTGATTCCCCAACCTTTTTCCTCAGCTCGAAATCGTTCTAGACATTGCACCCACTCATGCCTCTGTATCCTCTGGTTACAGCACTGCTCACCACAGGGACAAGTGTTGGGGGAACATTCAGCAAAGATCATTCTAGAAAGAAAAGTAATAATTATATGTCAATAAACATTATATATGCCTTCATAAAACCATTTTATGTTTTATAGGAATTCTTAAAATGAATACATACAATTAGTTTAATGAGGTTAGATTGGTTAACAAAGTAATAATATGTAACTTCAAAAATTAATAATTAAAATTTCCAGGTCAAGTTGTAAACACTGAGTGCTTCTTATAAATTATTAAGCTAATTGTTCACTTAGCATCCTGGGTAAAAACTATCTTATTTAGCCCTGTGCTAGGAACAGATGAACCACAACACACAAAGAAAATTATTTCATGATTATATTGCACTCTTGTTTTCAAGTAGCTCATTGTCATTTATAGATTTTTTTAAAAATTGTGGTAAAATACATATAAAACTTGTAATACCACTTTAAGTGTAAAGGTCAGTATATTCACATTGATTTTTTACAGTAATTCATAATTCATTAGTATAAATGACATTTCCCTATTGGAAAGAGTATCTGCAGTCTATATGACTAGGTGAACCTATAATCTGGAGTGAATAAACAAGTAAAAAAATTCTGCCCTGGCTGGTGTGACTCAGTGGATTGAACGCTCGCTGGAGAACCAAAGGGTTGCTACTTTGATACTGGTGGGGGCACATGCCTGGGTCCCTGTGGGGTGTGTGTGAGAGGCAGCCACACATTTATGTTTCTCCGCCTCTCTTCTTCCTCCCTTCCTCTCTCTCTAAAAATAAATAAAATAAAAAAAAAAAACAAGTAAAAAATTCTGAACACAGTAGATGAAAGTTGTTATGCATATGTCCTCTCACAGTTTTTCTTTTGAAATTTCTAGATCTTTAATAAAAGCCATTTTGTGTTGTTGTAGTTTGGAATCCCAGTAAGGCTATTTTTAGCATGAACAAAGGAGGACCAAGAATATAATGGTAAATCAAAATATTATATTATGGCCCTGGCTGGTTTGGCTCAGTGGATTGAGTGCCAGCCTGCAAACCAAAGAGTCACTGGTTCTATTCCCAGTCGGGGCACATGCCTGGGTTGCAGGCCACGCCCCCAGTAGGGGACATGTGAGAGGCAACCATAAACTGATGTTTCTCTCCCTCTCTTTCTCCCTTCCCCTCTCTATAAAAATAATTAACTATAATCTTTTTTAAAAAGTACTTTATTAAAAAATATATTATGTTTATCATAACTTACAAATCTTGTAAAGAAAGTATTTAACACTTTAAATTTAAAAGTACTTTGAGAATCATTTATTCTTCAAAAATATATTATCCTATCTAAAGGGCAAACAGTAAGCAGAAAAAATATCCACTGGACTGTTCTTCAATTTAAGACAATCAACTTACCTCGTGAAAAAGACAATGCCTTACTGTCAAATTTAACACCTTTATTCTTTCTTTTGCTGACTTTGCTACTGCAAGAACATACCACCTGAAAATGTAAGCCCTTCTTTTGTGGGCTTTTTTGATTTTTTCTGATGATGGATTTCCCGCTCTCCTCCAATAACTCCTGTCTTTTTATTTATACAGAAAGCCTTTTTTCCCCTAGTCTACCTTCTGCAGAGCATTTCTTTATCATATTTTCTTTAGAAGACTCATTTATTTTCATGGTTTCAATTATAATTCTCTGTTCATAATATCATACACCTGCATTTTCATCATACTTCATAACACATGAAACAACACAGTTTAGGTGGATAAAAGAACTAAAATATAAATATAATACAGTGTTGAGAGAAAAAAAGAGACTTCAATTTAAAAAATTTTTTGCCACAGTCCTGGCCAGGTAGCTCAGTTGGTTATAGCATCATTCCAATATACCAAGGTTGAGGGTTTGATCCCTGGTCAAGGTATATATAAGAATCAACCAATGAATGCATAAATAAGTGGAACAACAAATCTATGTTTCTTTCTTATTCTTCCTCTCTCTCAAAAATTGATTAAAAAATAATAAAAAGTATAAAAAATAAAATTGCTGCCACAGAACAATCATTCAGAGGTTGCTGAAAATTTGTGTTTTCTAGAGTTGAAGGCATTGAAATACATTCCATTTGTTTTGAAAAAAAACCAAGATAAGCTCTTTATATAAAAAGTAAAGCATGTTTCCATACATTCTGCCTGAAAAACAAAACTGTAGATTTACCAAAACCTGAAAGTAGATATGGCAAAACTATGATGTGAAGAGTTCGATTTAGCAATATAAATTGTCATTATCTTTGGCCAGATAATGTCCTTGAAACTAGAGTATTTTTCCCTTCTGAATATAGATCTAGACTGGAAAGCTCTTTCCCTCATTTGGTGAAATTTAAGGTTAAACAGTCATTGGGAAATGGACTAGTGTGATTGAAGTAAGTAACTATGGAGGTCAGACCATTCTCTGTGAGTGGTGGTGAGTTTTTACTTAAATAAAATGAATATTCCCACCATGAATTATGCCAGTGTAGGCAGGATAGATCATCCTTATTTTTTTGGGACCAAGAATTTCAGGATTTAGGTCTCTTCTGGAGCAAAAGGCTTCTAGTGATTTTTATTGGTGAGCAAGTGGAAATGAACTGCATTCAACAAAGGAGCACAGACAGACAGGATCTATTAGGGAATTAGACAGGGACCCTGAGGTTAAGTTTAGGGCCTGTGGACTCTGAGAATAATCAGTTCAAGTGGTGCTATAAATCTCACTATAGAATGTAATTTTATATTTCTCTAAGTGTTCAGTTTTATTATACAGCATGTATCCTTGTGAACAGTTGAGAGACTGGGCTCTGTACATGTTGAGGTATAGGGTTAAAAAGCACACTGACATGACTATTACAAGACTTTGCTCTAGGAGATGAGGAATGTTCTGGAGCAGTAATGGGTTTGATATGATTATCTTACAGTAACAAGAATCCACCAGGGAAGAATTGTCAAATTAATAAACAACACTGGTGATTCCTGGAAATGGTTTAGAAGAGAGGATGACAAGTTTTAAAGTATTTATTTGAAGTAATTGTAAAAACCTATTACTTGTTTTTAAAAATAGTCCTCAATCAAGTTTTCCTTGATCTACTTGTAAGTGAATACAATTCTACATATGAGTCTTACATAGGTATCAAAGTGGGTCCTGCATTTCCTTTAACTTTTCGCCCCCAAATATTTATAGAACCTTGAATACAAAGACAGGAAAGACAAAGCTGCCCTACTTTTTAGTAGTTTCATTTAATTGATTTTTATATGTGTTACTTTTAAATATGTGAGGGAGCATCCACTGACATTTTAATTTTTCTTAGGTATTTATGCATATATCATATTCATTATACATAACTCATTAGATGCATGTAATGATCACATTCTCATGACACAGAGTTGGCAGCATTGTATCAGAATGTTTGTTTCTTTTATCTTGCTTAGGAGTATTTTTTATTTTTTACAAGAAAGATAACACAATGGGAAGGTCACACAAACCAACAAAAATGTTATAAGAAAACCAGTGTAAATTATGTAAAGGTAAATATATAAATTTTGATTTTTAAGTGATTAAAAGAATCATACAATAAGCAATGTGTAGTATAGTGTGAAGAACATGGCTTTCTTTGAATCACACAAAAGTGGGTTGATATTCTGTCTGTCACTTAAGTGCTGTGTAATGTGGAGCAATTGACCATCCAATTCTAGGTTCCTTCATCTATAAAATGTAGAACTATCACTTACTTGATGGAAGTATTTGAGAAAGACAGGAACTAAACAATGAAATAGCAGCTATATTATGGTAATTTCATAATAAGGTGTCATAAAAAAACCACAGTAAAACCAGCTAAATAAAAAACAGTAGTATCATACAAAGAAATATACATTTAAACAACCTTTAAGGACATATACTACTTCCAAATATTAAACCAATCAAGTTAGGTGTCAATACCTAAGTAAGGTAGAACTATGGGGAAATTAGTATACTGATACACGCACTGGTGGTGATACCAAAAATAATAAATAGTATATGTAATAAGAATTACATGAATGTTGTTCATACAGTTCATACAGGTAATTCTTATTCTGAGAATACATGCACTTAAAGTAAAAAAAAAAAAAAAAAAAGCCTCTACACAAAAATTTCACAGTAGTGCTACTTTTAGTAAGAAAATATTGGAAATAACTTGAATGATGAACAACAGGATAATGGCAAACTATAGCATATCAAACTAATGGAAGATAACAAAGCTCCTAAAAATTATTAACTTGTATACCATACTGATACTGATACATAAAAATGTACATACAGCCCTGGCTGGTGTAGCTCAGTGGATTGAGCGCGGGTCTGCGAACCGAAGGATCGTGGTTCGATTCCCAGTCAGGGCACATGCCTGGGTTGCCAGGCCAGTTCCCGTCAGGGGACATACAAGAGGCAACCGCACATTGATGTTTCTCTCCCTCTCTCCTTCCCTTCCCCTCTAAAGATAAATAAATAAAATCTAAAAAAAAAAAAAAAAAAAAAATGTACATACAAAGCATTTGCATGTGAAAAAGTGCAAAAAACACAGATTATCTATACCACCAGCTATTACAATGTAAAACTATATGTATATATAAGATATACATTTATAGTGATATAGATAAGGTACAATTTTCCAACTGGTGTGTTGAGGCATGAGGTACTGAAGCACTGATTCCCACAGCCATGAAGACAGTTGTCTAGAGACCAAGAAAGCAGCTGCCTTTGTTGACGAAAACTACATAGAACAGGAAGTATTTTTGTTAAAGATTTTAACTATTTATTTCAGAGAGAGGGGAGGGGAGGGAGAAAGAGAGGGAAAGAAACACTAATGTGAGAGAGAAATATCTACCTACTGCCTCTGGCATGCCCCCAAGTGGGGACCTGGCCCACAACCCAAGTAAGTGCCCTGGACCAGGAAATGAACCAGCAACCCTGTGTTTACAAACCTGTGCTCAATCCACTTAAGCATACCAGCCGTGGCTAGAACAGGAAGTACCGATGTGAATTTTGTTGTTTTTTGCTATAAATTGGCTTGTGTTACTAAACCCAACAAACTATTATATTCACTCCTTTGGCTCTATTAGACATTTACTTTTGAAATCTCATTGTTATTTTAAATTCAATGGTCCAAAATGAAAATCCTAATTTTTATCTCCAAACCAGTCAGATTTCATACTTTCTATCTTTGACAATAGCACTACCATCTCTCATTGGTATCAATGACTCAATTTTCATGGGTTATTTGCTATATGATAATGGTTAATTAACCCTCTCCCCTGTTCCCCCAAATACACCATGCCATTCTTCTTATTGCCATCATCATCCTTTATTCTCTCATTATGGCTACCATACATTGAGACCTAGAAAGATTTCTAGAAATGTGCTTGATATTCTATGAACATTGCCCCATACAATCTTCATAAACCTCCCCTAAAAAGGTACTTTTTTTACTTTTCTACTTTGTCTTTTTTAAAAATATATTTTATCGATTATGCTATTACAGTTGTCTCATTCCCTTCATTCCCCTCTACCATGCACACTCCCTCCAATCCACATTCCCTCCTTTAGTTCATGTTCATGTGTTATAAGTTCTTTAGCTTCTATATTTCCCACACTATTCTTGTCCTCCCCGTATCTATTTTCTCTCTACCACCTATGCTACTTATTCTCTGTACCTTCCCCCTCTTTCCTCCTCCCACTCCCCTGCTGCTTACCCTCCAAGTACTCTCCATTTCTGTGTTTCTATTCCTGTTCTAGTTGTGTCCTTAGTGTGCTTTTGTTTTAGGTGTGGTTGTTAATATCTGTGAGTTTGCTGTCTTTTTACTGTTCATATTTTTTATCCTCTTTTTCTTAGAGAAGTCCCTTTAACATTTCATATAATAAGGGCTTGGTGATGACGAACTCCTTGAACTTGACCTTATCTGAGAAGCACTTTATCTGCCCTTCCATTCTAAATGACAGCTTTGCTGGATAGAGCAATCTTGGATGTAGGTCCTTGCCTTTCATAACTTGGAATACTTCTTTCCAGCCCCTTCTTGCCTGGAAGGTCTCTTTTGAGAAATCAGCTGACAGTCTGATGGGAACTCCTTTGTGGGTGACTGTCCCCTTATCTCTAGCTGCTTCTAGGATTCTCTCCTTCATTTTAATCTTGGCTAGTGTAATTATGATGTGCCTTGATGTGTTCCTCCTTGGGTCCAACTTCTTTGGGACTCTCTGAACTTCCTGACTTCCTGGAAGTCTATTTCCTTTGCCAGATTGGGGAAGTTCTCCTTTATTATTTGTTCAAATAACTCTTCCACTTTTGCTCTTCTTCTTCCCCTCTGGTACCCCTATAATTCGGATGTTGGGACGTTTAAAGATGTCCTGGAGGTTCCTAAGCTTCTCCTCATTCTTTTGAATTCTTGTTTCTTCTTTCTTTTCTGTTTGGTTGTTTCCTTCTTCCTTCTGGTCCACTCCATTGATTTGAGTCCCAGTTTTCTTCCCATCACTATTGGTTCCCTGAGCATTTTCCTTCATTTCATGTATTGTAGCCCTCATTTGTTCATCTAATTTGTGAACAAAATCAACCAATTCTGTGAGCATCCTAATCACCAGTGCTTTGCACTGTGCATCTTGACAGGTTGGCTATCTCTTCGTCGCTTAAAAATATTGGCTCTGGTGGTTTCATTTGTTCTTTCGTTTGAGCCATTTTTGGGGGGGTCTGGTCGCGCCCCTCATATGCAACGCATATGAGGGTTGGAGCCTTAGGTGTTCACCAGGGCAGGGCAACCCAGTGGTAGAGTTGTGAGGCTGTACTGTGGGGGCGAGGTCAGAAAGGGAACAATGGCACTTGCTCTGTTCTCTCTCGGATTTCAGTCCTCTCTGTGAGGCTGTGAATCTCTCCCAGCACTTCAACTCCCACAAGTGTTTTCAATCGGTGCTTTTAGGCTTTATTTCCCAGCTCTGGGGCCCTGGGTTGCACAGTCTGTCTCACTGCCTGTTTTCACCTGGTTTATCTGCGCGTGAATGTGTGACCGTTGTCAGCTGCCTTGTGCGCCTCGCTGGGTCTGCTGGTTGCCTCCCTGTGCCTGGTAACCGCCACCTGCATGTCCGGGACCACTAGCCGCTACTTTCTCCTGCAGCAATCACTCTCTGCCGGCCGCTGTCTCTGCCCCTCTTACTGGTCTGGGTGAATCATTGTTGGACTTCCATACGATTCAATTTTCTATCTGTTCAGGTTGTTTTTTTGGTTCTAAATTTTTGTTGTCCTTAATTTTGGTTGTGAGAGGAGGCACAGTGTGTCCACCTACACCTCCATCTTGGCCGGAAGTCCAAAATGGTATTATTTTTATTCGAGGGGTTAAGTAACTTTTCTCAGGCCTCAAAAATAAGATGATTTAAACCTGGGTATGTAAGATTCTTTTTCTCTTACTCTGTTCATCCTATGTATGAGCTGAGTTTTCATGTGGCCCCAAAATTCATAATTGAATCCCTTGCCCCAATATGATGGTATTTGCAAGTGATGCCTTTGGGAGGAAAACAGGTTTATATTAGGTCATAAGGGTGGGAATCTCATCATGGATTAGAGCCCCTGTGAGAAGGTACTCTTTCTCTATGAGCATGCACTGAAGAAAGGCCATGTAAGCATGTAGGGAGAAGGCTGTCATCTATACACCGGGAAATGGTTCCTCACCAGACACTGAATCTACTGGCATCTTAACCTTGGACTTCACACTCTCCTTAACTGTGGGAAATAAATTTCTGTTTTTTAAGTTACCCAGTCTATGATATTTTGTTATAGTAGCCTGAGGAAACTAAAACAGCCCATCAATTATGTTTTATATATCTTTGTGTAACTTCTTGAGGAAAAATCAAAGAGTCTATTTAGTTGAAGTACCTTATAGATCTTAAAGCCTATCCTTTTAGAGCAATCAATTTAGTACAGTACCTATTGAGACAGTCATCCACACAGCCCTTCCCGGTGTCATCATCTGGTTTCTTACAGTTACAGGTGGTAGCCTCATAACCAGAAAGGGGTTTGACATCAACGTAGACATCTTGAAAGACAGTAAAGAACAGTTTGTGAACATACAGGATAATTTTTTAAATGCCACACTAAGGAACACTGATGGTATGGAGGCAGAAAAGATATCTCCCAAGTTACTCACTTGAACGAATTTTTTTATATAGTGGGACATCTGGCTTTTTGTATAGCTAGAAAAAGAAAAAAGAAAAATCTTGATATAGCATTTAACTTCAAATGCCAGACAGCAGCATTACTCAGTAAAACAACAGGACATTTTCCATGTGCTCTGCTCATATGGAAATATTTACAAGACTTTTTGGGCTGGATACATTTGAGGAAAACCCTTGGTATGATCACTTTTTACTCCAAAATAAAAGGTGACTTACTAGATCAGGGTAAAAGAGAAACTGGTTCAACAAAAGAGATATAAGTATAAAAGGGTTTAAAGAAAGTGCATCTTGAATGGTATGTTTCTTGAGCTTGTTGTTGGATAGACTTAAATGAAAATCACACTGTAGATTGAAGCTATTTACTTGGATAAATTAAGATTCTATTTGCCTCTATAAATAAAGAGGAAAACTTACCTAGAGCTTGCCTGATTTGGATAGGTATATGAAGGGAAAAAAAAAAAAAAAAAAAAAAAAAGAGTACCCTGGCATTTTTAGGGTGGGTATTGTAGGAAAACACATTTCACATTTTAATTAGGCAGTTAATTTAGTGAATAAAGGGGATGGGGCAGACAGGAAAGTGGAGCTCTCACACTGTGATCAAGAATGCATCAGAAAAAAAAAGAATGTATTAGAATAGAGGCAGTCAGTTGGTTAGTGTTTCATTATTGGAGTACTGTACCAAAAAACCCCCTAAACAAACAAACCAAAGCAACTTGGTTTTAGAGTGTATTAATCAGTAAGAATAATCCCACCATCATTTTTTAGTGGGTACAGTCAAAGCACTGTTTCTCCTTCAATGTTACTAATTCTCTAAGACAAATATCTAACATTTTGATCCTCTCAGAATTCAAGAAAGGCAATCAGAGAACAGAATGCAGAGTGAAATGTCCACTGCTTTTGGCTTTCCAAAACTAAACTTTGGTGGAATTTTGGCAAAACTCAGGAGCTTATTCACCTTGTGTGCATGACTATTTTTATTTTCCAATAGGGACCTCAACAGGGTTCTCAACAGGGACCTCGGGCCTATAGATTAATACAAAATTATTAAGGGAAACTTTTCAATTAGGGAAGCAAGAGAGAAAAATAGCACATTCCTATTTTTAGTTCCCAACATATTTAAAGATTTTTTAAAAGTAGAAAAGTGTTAAACATTTTATTTTCTTTGGTAGAAAAATTTCTTTTGTATGTGAAAAATAAACTCCAAACTGATGAGAAGGGGCCAACAAAAATAAAGCCAGAAATTTCTTAGTGCTGCTGGCAGTACATCTAAACTCTCCAGAGACCTGTATCAAATAGGATTCTTACAGAACAGAATCTATGCTACCAAAATAAAAGTCCACAGTAAAACAGAAGGTTTCCCAGGGAAGTATGAACTTACTGCTATTTTGAAGTAAGAGTAAAGGCAAATAGGTCATATTAAATATGGATGAAAATTCATTTTTTTTTTGTCTCTAGACTTCACAGGCACACTTCTTTATATTTCCTAAAATGAGAGTATGATAAGGAGGTAGAGAAAAAGACTTGCATCCTCTCCTTGCCATGCCTTACAACGTAAGAATAAAACCTGGTAAGATCAGCTCATTGTACCTGATTATGTTTCCACTGCCAAAGGATGTCATAGGGAAGCTGGAAGTCAATTCTCTTTTGCCTTAGATACTTTCCTGAAACAACAACAACAACAAAAAATACTATCAATTTCAACACTCATACAAACAACCAGAGCCACAAGATCTAATATGTACTAACTAGAAAAATAAAAATCTAACATTTAATTTTTATGGATTTTTCCATTACTAATTTTTAATTTTACCTACTTTTTTCACCATGTAGTATATACTAAAGATATATTTTAACTTTAACGGTAGTCTATATAAAACAAGTAATGTAGCAAATTTGCTACCAAAAATACACAGGACATGATGAAGCAAACAAAATACTAAGCACTGTTTGATTATAAAAATTACTAGTTAGAGCATTTGGCCCCTACTCTCTTTTATTATTATAGAAAATCTAAGGCTGATTATGAAAAGGGGCAGTAGAGTTTTTAAAAATAGGAGTGCCTGAATTTAACTCAATAGTGTTTACATAGTAATTTATGATTAACTTTTTTTAAATTAAAATACTATGTTTTAGGACTTCCAGTCAAGATGGAGAATAGGTAAACATGGCTAGCCTCCTCACACAACCACAGCAAAATTACAACTAAAACATAGAACAACCATCAGAAAATCAAGCTGTATTGAAGTCCAACAACTAAGGAATTAAAGAAACCACATTCATCAAGATGGGTAGGAGGGGAAGGAAGGGTGGAGATGGAGACATGGAGACCTGGAACCAGTGGGTCCTAACCCCATGTGTGGTGGACAGAAAATGGAGGGATATCTTGGGAGCAAGGGATCCCACCCCTACACCAGGCCAACCAGTCCAGGGTCCCAGTGCCAGGAAGATAAGTCCCCATAACTTCTGGCTGTAAAAACCAGTGGGGATTGGGTCAACTAAAGACACTGCAGGATTCTAAGGTCTCTTTTCTTAGAGGGCCTCACACCACATTTGCACTTACTTAGACTCATTCCCTCTGGGATCCAGCACTGGGGCAGCAACTTGAAGGGCACCAGTGGCATACTGGAAAGAACCGAAGTATCTGGCCATCAGGGCAAGAGCTAGGGAACAGCTTCTTCCCAGACACAGAGCCACAGTGGCACAGCACCATATCTGAATCTCCATCAACCTAGCTCACACTGTAAGCCCAGCTCTGATGATTACCTAAGGTTCCACCCTATGGAACTTATGGCCCACCCAAGCAATCCTCCCGCCCTGGTAACACCTTTTCCCTATGAAGGGCTGAGCTAGGCACAGGCTTCAGACCTTCCCAAATCCACTCAACAAACAACTGCTGAGCCCAGCCCCCCTACCTCTTGCTGAGTGGCCCCAAACCCAGCACTAGCAGCAGCCATCTGCACATTGCTTTACAGCTTACATCAAGGGGCCCAAGATAGAACACAGATGGAAACTGACCCTGGCCTCCACCACGTGGGAAACCCCAGAGCCTGTGTATCCAGCAGACAGTTACAGACCATGTTTGCATACCACCCAACCACCTAGACAAGTCATGGAGGAAGGTAGTTGTTGCTGGCTAGGGGCCATAGCCAGTCCCACCAGCTGATTGGCCTAGGTAAATCCCTCCCATTAACCTGCTGACAGCAATCAAGATGCATCTACAAGAGGAGCAAACAAAATACTAAGAGGAGGCAGTACTTAGACCACAAGGAGGGTACACAGGTTGGGAGACAGGGGAGGCTGTACCACTAGACCATACAGGACACATGCTGCATTAGGCCATGCTACCAAGACACAGAGTCAAAGCAGCTCTACCTAATACATGGAAACAAATACAGGGAGGCTGTCAAAAAGGAGACAAGGAAATATGGCCCAAATGAAATAACTGATCAAAACTCCAGAAAAACAACTAAACAAAATGGAGATAAGCAATCTATTGGATGCAGGTTATAAGGATGCTCAAGGAACTCAGTGGGTACTTCAACAGCATAAAAAAGACCCAGGGAGAAATGAGGGATGTACTAGTTGAAATAAAGAATAATTTACAGGGAATCAACAGCAGAGTGGATTAAGCCAAGAATCAAATCAATGATGTGGAACATAAGGAAGGAAAAGACATCCAATCAGTACAGCAAGAAGAAAACAGAATCCAAAAAATTGAGGATAGCATAAGGAGCCTCTAGGACAACTTCAAATGTGCCAACATTCGTATCATAGGGGTACCAGAAGGAGAAGACAAGGAGTAAGAAATTGGAAACCTATCTGAAAAAATAATGAAAGAAAATTTCCCTAATTTGGTGAAGAAAATAAGATATGCAAGTCCAGGAAGTACAGAGAATCCCAAACAAGATGGATGTAAAGAGGACCACACGAATCACATCATAATTGAAAGGCCAAAAGTTAAAGTTAAAGAGGGAATTTTAAAAACAGCAAGAGAAAAGCAGACAATTCCCTACAAAGGAGTACCCATAAGACTGTCAACTGATTCCTCAAAAGAAACTTTGCAGGCAAGAAGGGACTGGAAAGAAGTATTCAAAATGATGAAAAGCAAAGACCTACAACCTAGATTACCATATCCAGCAAAGCTATCACTTAGAATGGAAGTGCAGATAAAGTGCTTCCCAGACAAGGTAAAGCTGAAGGCATTTATCATCACCAAGCCATTATTATATGAAATGTTAAAGAGACTTATTTAAGAAAAAGATCAAAACTATGAACAGTAAAATGACAATAAACTCACAACTAGAAAAAATTGAGCCTAAAAAATAAAAACTAAGCAAATAACTAGAACAGGAACAGAATCAGAGAAATGGAGATCACATGGAGGGTTATCAGCAGGGAGAGAGAAGCAGAGTGGGGGTAAAAGGTACAGAGAATAAGCATAATTGGTGGGCACAAAATAGACAGGGGGAGGTTAAGAACAGTATAGGAAGTAGAGAACTCAAAGCACTTATATGTACAACCCATGGGCATGAACTAAGGAGAGGAGGGATACTGGAAAATGGGAGGGTACAGAATGGAGGAAGATAAAGTTAAGAAAAAATTAGGACAACTGTAATAGCATAATCAATAAAACAAAATTTAAAAAATAAAATTACCATATTTATGAAATCATGTTTTAGTGATTGATTTATTCCCATTTGGATATCTTGAGTATTTCTTATCTGAAATTTGCTGAACTCAGTATACTTATAAAATATTTAGGAAAGTCTGGGGAAAGGATGATAGGACAATGGGATAATGTCACTAGATATTTTGTGAGATCCCCTCCAACCTTCATATCTAGAATTCTTTGGAAAAGTAAACAACAACGGCCCTGGCTGGTGGGGCTAAGTGGACTGAGCACTGACCTCTGAACCAAAGGGTCACCCATTTGATTTCTGGTAAGGGCACCTGCCTGGGTTGCAGGCCAAGTCCCCAGTAAGGGGCGCTCGACAGGTAACCACACATTGATGTTTCTCGCCCTCCCACACCCTCCCTAAAAATAAACTCTCAAAAAAAAAGTTACAATGTAGAAATCCACTAATTAAAAGAACAATAATAAAACAGTTCACTAGAGACAAAAACAGAAACGGGAAAACAGCAAACATGAGCCAAATACTTGAATCTGTTATGCCAATTACAGGGAAGCCAATTTGAAGATGGGTTTTGTTGTTTTTGAGGAATAGCTGAGTATCTCAGAGTGACCCAATCAATGAACAAGGAAGCCACACCCATCATGAATTCCTACTTACTTTAATTTGCCCCTAAGGAGTAACTACTTGTGATGGTTAATTTTGTATGTCAACTTGACTAGGTCCAAATATTTGGTTAAAACATTATTTTGAGTATGTATGTGAGGGCATTTCAGGATGACATTGAAGTTTGTATTAGTAGACTGGGTAAAGCAGATTTGCCTTCCCTAGTGTGGATGGGCCCCATCCACTCAGTTGAAAGCCTGAAAAATAAAAAGAGTAAGTGGGAAGTTCTCCGCCTGACTGAACTCAAAACCGTTTTTCCTGGCTCTTCCTGGATAGCAAGATAGCCAACATTCAGACTGGAACTTAGACCACTGGCTCTCCTAAGGCTCCAGTTTGCTGACTGCAAATCTTGGTATTTGTCAGCTTCCATAATCGTGTGTTAATTCCTCCTAATTCTATGATAAATGAATGTTAAATACATATTACATAGTATATATTATATATGTGATATTTTTCCCTGAAGAACCCTACTATAGCATTGAAAACCAGGTGGTAGAAGCCTTATTCTGCACCTGACCACAGCATATTCTGCATCTCACTGCAGTTATTCCCTCCTGTGATGAAGGTAAGCAATTTAGGGAGGTTCTTCAAAGTATCTTTACTTTATGTGTCCCTGTAAGTGCAGAATCAGAACTTGACATTTAGAATTCATATGTAGTATTGGTGTTAATTAAGCATTAGTAAATATGAATTGCACAAAATGATCCGAAATCCTATCTGGCATCTTCAGTTTAGAGTCTATGATGGCCACGTTGCTTTCAATTGCAGAACCGAGAAGGAATGTTTTCAACAGCATTTCTGAAAGATAACTGCCTACATTCAATACCTCTATGGATGGAGTCTCACTAACCCACATGTCAGCCCCTTACGTTGTGGGTTACCTGCATTTTGTAGGAAGTTCTGTTAGTTGGGTAACACTGAGCCACTGTAACCAAGAAAGTAGCATCAAATTATTTATTTAAAAAATAAAGAAAATTCCCAGTCAGGGCACATGCCTGGGTTGCAGGCCAGTTCCCAGCAGGGGACACACGAGAGACAACCCTACATTGATATTTCTCTCCCTCCCCCTTTCTCCTACCCTTCCCCTCTAAAGATAAATAAATAAAAATCTAAAAAAAAAAAAAAAAAAAAAAAAGATTATTTAAAAAAAAAATAAAGAAAGATAAACCCTTAATTTTAAGTCACCATGAAGAAAACCAGCAAAAAATTCTAGTTAAAAATAGTGTAAATGATGTAATAATTTGCAAATAATATGGCATGAATTATCTTTGTAGTCTAGGAGCTTATGATTCAATACAGAGTATTTAGAAAACATTTGTGAAAAAAATTTGAAGAAAAATGTAAATTTTAAGCAAAATGGACTGTTTCTCCTAAAGACTCTTGATTAACTTACAACAGGAAGATAACAATATTTGATTTGAATATTTGATTTTTGATTTTTATATTCAATATTATTTTTTAGTATTTTCAGGTGTATAACATAGTGGTTAGATAATCATATGCTTTATAAAGTGTTCCCCCTGATATTTTGAGTACCCATCTGGCACCACACAGTTATTACAATATTATTGACTACGTTCCCTATGCTATACTTTATATCTTATCGCGTGATCCAGCAATTCCACTTCTGCGTATATACATACAAAAACTGAAAGCAGTCTTCAAAAGAGAGTAAGAAGACAATGTTCATAGCAGCATTATTCACAATTGCAAAAATGTAGAAACAACAGTAATATTCATCAATGAAAGAATAAATAAACAAAATGTGACATGTTTGTGTATGCATAAACACACACAAATATGATTCAGCATTAAAAAAGGAATGAAATTCTCATACATGCTAAAACATGGAAGAACCTCAAAGAATTATGCTAAATGAAATAAGGAGACATAAAAGGATAAATATTGTAAGATTCCACCATATGACGTACCTAAAATAGTGAAATTCATAGAGATAGAAACAAAAACAATGGTCACCACTAGGGGCTAGGGAAAGAAGGAAATGTGGGGGTTATTATTTAATGGGTACAGAGATTCAGTTTGGGATGATGTAAAAGTTCTGGAGATGGATAGGGGTTAATGTACTTAATGCCACTGAACCTTACACTTAAAAATAGCTAAAATGGCCCTGGCTGAGCAGCTCAATTGGTTAGAGTGCCATCTCAACAGGCCAAGGTTGCAGGTTTGATCTCCAGTCAGGGTACATACAGAATCAACCAATGAATGCATAAAAAAGTGGAACAACAAACCGATGTTTCTCTCTCAGCTCCCCCCATTCCTCCAAAATCAATAAATTAAAAAAAAAATTTAAAAATAGCCAAAATACAAATTTTAAGTTATATATATCTGACCATAAATTCAAAAAATAATGTAGTATACCAAAACTACTATATACTTTAAATAGGTGAACTGTAGAGTATGTGAATTAGGCCTCAATAAGTTGTAAGAATATATAGCAATGTTAAAATTATTTTCTTTATCTATTAAAAATTATTTAGAAGTCTCAAAAAGAGAAGGAAAGAATATTGTATACGCCCATATTTCTGCTTACTGTACTCTTTCCTGCTTTCCTGATATTCTGAGGTGCCTTTTTTCATGTGCTTTCTGTTTAGAGAACTTTCTTTACCCATATGTTTAATCTACTGGCAACAAAATCTTAGTTATCCTTCATCTACAAATGCTTTTATTCTCTCTGAATTCCTTAAGGGTATTTTCACTGGAATTAGGATTCTGGTTTGACAGTTTTCCTTTAAGCACTTGAAAAATGTTGTGCCACTTCCATGGATTCAGATGAGAAACTCATTGTCATTTGAATTGTTTTAGCCTTGTAGGCAAGAAATAATTTCTCTCTCACTGTTTGAGAATACAAATATTAGCTCTTTTGTTCTGACCCCACAACCAGTGATTTTTAAAAAAAAATCTATTTTCTCTTTTGTTCTGACTGGGTAATATTGTATCATCCATCCACTAATTTTTCCTGTGTCTCCTAATTCTGCTGTCCAGTCTATTCCTGAGATTTATTAGTTACTGCATCTTTCTTCCTTCATTTATTCCTTCCTTCCTCCATTTGCTTCCCCTCTTTCTTTTCCTCCCCCTCTCTCACTTTTTTAAAGATTTATTTATTTTTAGAGAGAGGAACATCAATGTGTGAGAGAAACATGGACTGGTTGCCTCTCTCATGCCACCAACCAGGGACATGGCCTGCAACCCAGGTATGTGCACTGACTGGGAATTGAACTGGTGATCTTTAGGTTTGCTGGATGATGGTTAACCCACTGACAGTGAGGGATGCACCTTTCCATTTTAAAATTCCTATTTGGTTTTTCTTTCTATCTTCTATTTGCTGAGGGTTTTCTATTTTTTCACACTTCAACCATGCACATAATTACTTGATAAAGTGTTTAAAAAATCATTACTGCTTTAAAGTAGTTGTCAGATAATTCAAACATCTTGGTGTTGGCATATGGTCTTTTCTTTTTTTAAAATATATTTCATTGATTATGCCATTATAGATGTCCTATTTTTTTCTCCCCTTTATTCCCCTATACCCTGCACTCACGTTCTCCCACCTTAAGTTTATGTCCATGGGTTTTACATGTAAGTTCTTCGGCTTCCCCATTTCCTATACCATTTTTAACCTCCCCACATTAATGCTTTACTCCCTGTATCTTTTCCCCCCTCCCCTTAACCTCTCACTGCTGATAACCCTCCATGTGACCTCCATTTCTTATTCTGTTCTAGTATTTGCTTAGTTGTTTTATAGGTTCAGATGTTGACAGTTGTGAGTTTATTGTCATGTTACTATTCATAATTTTGATCATCTACTTTTCCTTAGATAAGTCCCTTTCACATTTCATATGGTAAGGGCTTGGTGATGATGAACTCCTTGAACTTGACCTTATCTGGGAAGCACTTTATCTGCCCTTCCATTCTAAATGATAGCTTTGCTGGATAGAGTCATCTTGGATGTAGGTCCTTGCCTTTCATGACTTGAAATACTTCTTTCCAGCCCCTTCTTGCCTGCAAGGTCTCTTTTGAGAAATCAGCTGACAGTCTGATGGGAACTCCTTTGTAGGTGACTGTCCCCTTATCCCTTGCTGCTTCTAGAATTCTCTCCATTTTAATATTGCCTAATGTAATTACCCTGTGTTTTTGTGTGCTTCCTTGGGTCCAAGTTCTTTGGGACTCTCTGAGCTTTCTAGACTTCCTGGAAGTCTATTTCCTTTGCCAGATTGGTGAAGTTTTCCTTCATTCTTTTTTCAAATAAGTTTTCAACTTCTTGCTCTTCCTCTGCTCCTTCTGGCACCCCTATGATTTGGATGTTGGAGTGTTTTAAGTTGTCCTGGTGGTTCCTAAGCCTCTCATTGTTTTGAATTCTTGTTTCTTCATTCTGTTCTGGATGAATGTTTATTTTTTCATTTTGTTCCAAATCATTGATTTCAGTGCCAGTTTACTTCCCTTCACTGTTGGATTCCTGTATATTTTCCTTTATTTCAGTTTGCATAGCCCTTCACTTTTTCCTATATTTTGCAACCATACTCAACCATTTCTGTGAGCATCCCAATTATCAGTGTTTTGAACTCTGCATCTGATAGGTTGGCTATCTCGTCGCTGCTTAGTTCTATTTTTGGAGCTTTGATCTGTTCTTTCATTTTGGCCATATTTTTTTTTGCCCTGATGCAGCTGTTATGTTGTAAGGGGCAGAGCCTTAGGTATTTACTGGGGCGGGGCAACCCATTTCCCTTCACTGTGGAGCTGCAGGTGCGGGAGGGATACAAAAGGGAACAACGTCACTTGCTCGGTTCTTGCCGGCTTTAAGTCACTTCCCCTGCTTCCCACAAGCAACGTGGGTCCTTCTGGTGCTAATTCCCACGTCGGTGGACTTGTGTACATTCTAGGACTCTGTGGGTCTCACCAATGAACCCTCCTGTAAAGCTGGGAGTTTCTCCAGCCACTGCAACCCCCACAGATTTTTATAGACAAAGATTTTTGAGGCTTTTTTTCCCCATGCTGGAACCCTGGACTGCAGTCTGTCTGGCTCCCTTGTTGTTCCTCCAAGGTTTATCCGTATGCAAACGTGGGACTGCCTGGTTTTCCAGCTGCCACCTTGCTTCGCGTTCTCTTCTCCTTAGCTGACTGTCTCTGCCTCTTCTACCAGTCTGACTGAATGCTTCTTCTTTAACTCCTTGGTTTTCAGACTTCCATACGGTTCTATTTTCTGACAGTTCTGGTTGTTTTTACATTTAAATTTGTTGTTGTCCTTCTTTTGGTTATTTACAGAGGCAAAAGGTATCTAGATATGCCTCTGTTGGCCAGTTATTAATTGCCTTTTAAAATCAGCTTGAGATCTTGCTGGTTCTTGGTATGAAATACGGTTTTTAAATCAAACAGGGACATATCTTACAAGATTCTGGATTTTATAAAAACCTATTTTGGCTGGCTTTTTGCAAAACTGCTCCAGCTACCTTGTTATTGCCAGTTGGAGTTCTTCACAGAAACCTGAGTGTTGGTGGGCTGAGGGAGGCTCCTTGTTAGTGTCAGTGGCTGGTAGAGGTGGCCATGTCACTACTGGATGATGGTAAAAAGTCCTGATACTCTACTAGACCTCCTCTGACATAAGACCAGTAGGGGACAGGACACCTTATTGCTGCCAGGTAGGGATGAAAGTTGAAGATATCCATTGGGCATTTGCTGGTATGAGTGTGGCTAGGGTAACAGATTTTTCTGTGATGTTTGGCTAGAGTTTGGAGAATACTGTCTACAAGGTCTTATAGGTTGTCAGCTTTTTAGTTTCAAGTTTGGGATATGTAAGACAGAAAGAAAACCTAGGAACGCATTGCTATGAAGTTCCTCAGTCCTGAGGCCCTTTTCTCCGCACCTTTCATAGTCTTATGTTTTTATATGTGATATATAATATTTCAGTAAGACCTTATGTTTTACTCATATTTATTGGAACAGGGAAAAGTACATCTACTTTATCTTCTCTAAAATGGAAGTATGTCTATTATAAAGTCATCCCCCCTTTTTATCCAGTGTATAAATACACCTGAGTTTGTTTATCCATTCTATAATGGACACCTGGGCCATCTCTAGTTAACATCTATTATAAATGAAGCTACTACGAACATTTTTACAGATATATGTATTAATTTCTCTTTGATATGTGTATGTTTAGTTTTCCAAAAGCTGCCAGAGCTTTAAAAAGTGATGCTATTTTACTCTCCCACAACTATTTTAAAATATTTTGGTTGTGTTAACATTTGGTACTAATTTTAATTTTAGGCAATCTAGGTTTGTGGTATCTCACTGTAGTTTTAATTTGCATTTACCTGAAGGGTTATGATGCTGGAGTACTTTTCATGTGTTTATGGGCCATGTGTATGTATTTTTAAATGAAGTCTGTGTTAAAATCTTCATTTCACTTATTTTTTAAAAGATTTTATTTATTTAGTTTTAGACAGAGGGGAAGGAAGACAGAAAGAGAGGGAGAGAAACATCCATCTGTGGTTGCCTCTTGCTGGTCCCCTAATGGGGACCTGGCCTGCAACCCAGGCATGTGCACTGACTGGGAATAGAATCAGCAAACTTTCAGTTTGCAGGCCGGCACTCAATCCACTGAGCCATGCCAGCCAGGGCTAAAATCTTCATTTTGAAATTGCAGCATCTTTTTAAAAAAATTCATCTGTAGGAGTCCTTTATACATTCAGGATACATACACAATTTGTAAATATGTTCTTCTAGTTTGTGTCTTTTTGTTTTTGTAGTGATGTCCTTCAATGAACACTTTTACATTTTTTCAAGGCATAACTTATCAGTACCTTCTTTTACGGCTATTACTGTCTATCTAAGAAATGTATAATTACAAACAAGTCATGAAGATATTATCTATGCTTTTTTGCAGAAGCCTTATACTTTTATATTTTATGTTTAGGTCTGTGATCCATGTCAAATATGCATGGTATGAGATAGGCTTGTAAGTTTAATTTTTATAATACTCAATTGTTTCAGCATCATTTGTTGAAAGAATATTACTTTTTCCACTGGATTACTTTGATGCCTGTGTCCAAATCAAATAACCATAAATGTGTGACTATTTCTGGACAATTTATGCTGTTCCATATTTGAATGTCAATAGCACATTTTGATTAAACTGCTTTAAAGTAACACTTGAAGTCAGATAATTTAAATCTTTCAAACTTTTTATTTAAAGATCACCCTGAATATTCTAGGTCCTTTACATTTCCATATAAAGTTTAGAAATAGTTTATCAATTTTTACAGAAAAGTCTACTGGTAATATAGTTTACATTGTACTGAATATAACAAACTTCCAGTCTCTAAATGTAGTATATTTCTCCATTTAAGTCTTCTTTAATTTCTCTGACAAATATTTTCATTTTAGTGTGAAGACCTTGCCTATTTTATAAAATTATTTAAGATAATTTTATTAAGATAAATTTATTTTTAATTATTTTAGCCTTTATTACACTATTATAATTTTTTAATAGACTTTTAGGTTCAAAGCAGTACTGAATAGAAAGAATACAGATTTTCCATATATCCTGGGACCCTAAATATGCATTATTAACATCCTCCACCAGAGTGTTGTATTTGTTAACAACTGATGAACCTATACTGACATATCACTATCACTCAAAGTCCACAATTTACATTAGGGTTCACTCTTGGTGTTTTATATTCTATGATTTTAGATAAATGTATAATATCATGTATCTATCATTATAGTATCATACAGAATAAGTTTAACTGCTCTAAACAACCTCTGTGCTCTGCCCATTCATCTCTCCCTCTACGCCAACCCACTGCAACAACTGATTTTATTAATGTCTCCAATTTTGCCTTTTCCAGAATGTAATAGAGTTGAAATCATCCAGTATGTATCATTTCCAGATTTCTCTCTTTCACTGAGTATTACAAATTTAAAGTTCCTCAAAGTCTTTTCAAGGCTTAATAGCTCATTTCCTTTTGGTGAACGGTATTATATTCTCTGGATATACCACTGTTCATTCATCTACTGAAGGATATCTTGTTTGCTTCTAAATATTGGCAATTATGAATAAAACTGCTATAAATATCTATGTGGAGGTTATTGCACAGACCCAAGTTTTCAATTCCTTGGGATAAATACTCAAGAAGGGCAATTGTTGGACCATATGATAACAGTGTGTTTGGTTTTATAATAATAGAATCAATTTTTATGTACTAATTTTGTTTTCAGTAATCTTTCTACTAGTTTTAGTAGTTTATTGTGCATGTCTTTGGATTTTTTAAATACATGATCATGTCATATACAAACAGAAACAATTTTAGTTCTTTTTTGATCTTATGACTTTATTCATTATCTTGCCTTACTGCACTGGCTAGAATGTCGAGGATAATGCTGAGAACTAGAGAGTGAACATTTTCATTTTCTTTCCATTTTTAAGAGGAAGAATTCAATATCTCACTGTTAAGCATGAAGTTACCTATAGATGCCTTTTATAGAATAAGAAAATTCCTTTCTAGTTTTAAAGTTTTTTTTTTGCCTATATGTTCAAAAAGAACTTTTCTGCCCTGGTTTGTGTAGTCAGTGGATTGAGTGCTGGCCTATGAACTAAAGGGGTTTGAACTGTTTGATTCCTAGTCAGGGCATATGCCTGGGTTATGGGCCAGGCCCCCCGCAGGGGGTGCATGAGAGGCAACCACACATTGATGTTTGTTTCTCTCCCTCTTTTTCTCCTTCCCTTCCCCTCTCTCTAAAAATAAATAAATAAAACCTAAAAAACAAACAAACAAAAAACAACCCTTTTCTATTAGTTGATTTGTTTCCCCTGAATCTTTGTCAGGTTTTCTATCATGGTTATCCTGGCCTCATAAAATAAGTTGGGAAGTATTTTCCAAAAGTGTTTAAGATTGGTGTTAGTTCTTTTTCAATTAAGTAACAGAATTCACAAGGACGGCCTTTTAGTTCTAGAATTTTTAGGTAAAGGATTTGGTAAGGAATTTAATTTATTTAAATAATATAGGCTATTCAGATGTTTTTTTCTTTTTAAGATTTTATTTATTTACTCTTAAGGAGAGGGGAAGGGAGGGAGAAAGAGAGGTGAGAAACATTAATGCACAAGAGACACACTGATTGGTTGCGTTTAGCATGCTCCAAACCTGGGGCCTGGCCTGCAACCCAGGCATGGTCCTAACTGGGAATCAGACAGGCAACCTTTTGGTTCGCAGGCTAGTGCTCAATCCACTGAGCCACACCAGCCAGGGCTTCTATTTCATCTTACATCAGTTTTAAGTAGTATTTTCAAAGGAACTTGTCCCCTGTATGTATTTATTGTTAGATGTCCTGGCATAAAGTTATTCAGAATGTTCCCTTATTAGCCTCTTAATGACAGTAGGACCTATTGCATGGTAATTTGTGTTATCTTTTACTTTTCTCTTGATTGGTGTAGCTAGAGGTCATGAATTTTGTTGCTCTTTTCAAAGCTCTGCTTAATATTTTATTGATTGCTATTTTTTATTATTTCATTCTTTCTATTTTTACCTGAGTTTTGTAGAAATGAGTGAGATGGCTTTGCTGTTCTAACAGACATTGAGTATGTGATTATAGTAAGTCAAGGGGAAGGGGTATTCACTCTGTGTTAAGTACAAAATAAGTATCATTTAATCCTCACAACTCAGCCCGAAAGCAGACTTGATATATACATAAAAATGCTGAGTACACATATATCCAATCACCACAAAACCATTTATTGAACATACCATGCTTTTCCTCATTGAACCATTGTGGTACTCTTATAAAAAATGAGGTGATCATAAATTTAAGGGTATAACACACATTTTGATAAATTAGTATATCATAAAATATATTTTGTAATAATGAAAACTGAGTTCACGAAACATTTAAAAATAAGTATTACTTTCCACTAATTGAATCTGACCTCATCACTGGTAAGATGCATTCAATTTTGTTTATATAACTAGTATAGGAAAGACAGAGATAAACATAGGTCTGGCTAACTCAAAGTCATACTCTTTGTTTACATGATATTGTAAGTGATGTGTTTGAAACAATTGAGGGGCTACTCTCCCTATCCTATCATAAACAATTATTTGAAAAACAAAATAGCACTTTACAGAAAAATAATTCTATCCTGTAACAGTTTAATTTAAAGTCCTGTTTCATAGGAAAACCATTATTTGGATAAGTTTCACCATTATTTATTCACTTTGTAAACCACTGGGTACAAATTAGTCTTAGTGAGAGATAAAGTGAGGATACAGGGATAAAAATCTTTATTTAAAGTAAGGAATTTTCATTCTGGATCTCTTAACCACTATTCATGCCAGAGACATGACCGAAATATTAGTTTATCATTAATTCCCTCCTTTTCCCTTGAAATTAACTGACTCCTACATCCCCTTAAATAGTTAGAGCTTCATCCAAGATTTAAGTCAATTTCCCAAACAGGACAAAACCAGTAACACCAAAATGGGTATGTTTTCCTTTAATAGGACTTTTAAATTACTTATTTTCAAATCCTACTTATCATTAGCAGATTTTAGGAAATAGCTAAATCTGCTAAGAATCTGCTTCCACTGATATGATCTCATAACAAAAACAAAAGCTTCTTTCAAGAAACTTTTGGCAATACGCCTACACAATATAAAACTTAACATTCATCTTCATTAAGCGAACACTAGCATAGTTAACTAACTGAGAATTAAATCTTATAAGGCTATGTTGTCGTTACACCATTGTCCAGTCACACAATACACAGTAACTAATCTTTCCAAAACTCATCTAAACTTGCTGCTTCAAATAGCTGTTTTCTCTCTTCAAACTTGCTGCTTTCTCTCTAGAGGGCTCACCTGGTGCTGGGCTCTCTAGAGAGAAAAAGGGGATTAACAAATTATAAGCCAGAGTAGAGCTTCAGAGTCATAGTTAAAGAGAACACTACAAAGCATAGGATATACTGCACAAGTAAGTTGTTCTTGAGAAAAAACTGTCATCTATATTCAGCAATTTAATATAATTTCTCCTCCTTTTCTTTCATTTATCAAACAAATAATTGTAAAACTTCTGTTATGTATTATGCACTGGGAAATCAAAGGAGAATAAGAAAGATAAATGATCCTGTAGTCATGAAGCTTATAATATAATGTAGGAGACAGATAACAAATACAGTAATTATAGATTAAAAGAAGAAAAACAGGGTCCTGTAATGTAAAATATAGGGAAGGACCTTCTTTTGTGGGACAATCAGGAAAACAATTAAACAATTTTAAAGAAAATGATATTTAGGCTGATATTGACATTAAGCTCATCCTTAAAGGATTAGAGGAAACCAATCATGAGAAGAGTTTGAAGAAGAAATTTTCAGGAAAAGGGTATGATAAGCATAACAATCCTCTTGGTGGAAAAGAGCTTGCTTTGTTCTACAATTTGAAAGAAGATCAGCATGACATAATACATCTAATAAGGGAAAGACAGGAACAGAAATATAGGGAGTAATGTGTAGTGAGGGGCCGGGTCATTCTTAAAAGTCAGAATAAGGGGTTTGTAGTTCACTCCAATGGTCAGCCACTGAACGGTTTGATCTGTTTTAAGTTATAAAATCATTTCTCTTTACAACTGTGTGGAGAGTGGATTAGAAGGGAACAAGATTGGAAGTGGACAGATCTGATAGGAGGGTACTGCATATTGCAGTAGTCCAATCAAAAGGTAATACTGGTGTGTTTGGACTTGGGTGATGGCAATGGAGTTTTGAAAGAGGAGGATATATTTCAAGGATGGAAATAATAAAACATGGAGATGGACTGGTGTCCATCAAAAACATTAGAATTTAGAATGACTTCTAGGTACTTTTTACTTACCTGATAAGCTTCATAGTAGGATTCTAGAAGGTACTATTACCCAAATGTGAAGCAAAGTTTTGACATTTTCTCCCCCTGCCCCTCAAAAAAGAAAGATAAATCGTGCTCAATTTTCAAGCAGATAAATGACCAGGAGAAGCAGGAGGACTTCTTACTTTGATTATTACATATCCATAAATCATCTTACTTCTTTTGGACGTAGAAAACATTTGAAACTGAACTGATGAATAGTGGGGCTTTCCTAAATGACCTACTTAGGGAATCAAATGCTACAGATAAAGTGTTGCTTATTAAAACTCCAGTGAGTAAGATTTATGCCTCTTTTGACTCCTAGATAGCAAAGAGTTTGCAGAATTCTTTACATTAAGTGTAAATTAAACAGTAAAGAAATGAGCTTGAGCACACCACAGATACAACAACAAGAACGCAAAAGCATTTCACCCGAACTCAAGAAATACTGTTTTTTCTCAATAACATATTGTGTATACCGATACTCACCAACATGAATGGGGGCTGGGAATAACCCATATTCATGCTCTCCTGGAGAGTATTCCAGCTTCTCTTTCTTTAATTGAATCAATCGGCTCTTTGGGCTATGATTAAAAAAAACACACATATACAGTCAGAGGCAGTGACACTTTCTCCTGTGGTGATATGTAGAAAACAGATCATTCTATCAGGAGCATTTTAAGGAAGATTTTATTTATTTATTTTTAGAGAGAAGGGAAAGGAGGGAAAAAGAGAGGGAGAGAAACATCAATGAGGGATACACCCTATCAGTTGCCTCTCACACATGCCCAACTAAGGACCTGGCCCACAAACTAGACATGCGCCCTGACTGGGAATCGAACTGGCTACCTTTTGGTTTGCAGACCATCCCTCAATCCACTGAACCACACCATCCAGGGCCAATGGCTTAAGTCTTAAATACTTATTTTTTGGGGATAGATACCAAGTACTTTCATAGAAAGAGGATTCTCTCAGCATTCTCCAACAGTTTTGCAGAAGAAATTTCAATTTCATGTCTGACCATAAAGATTACCTTGTATTTTGTTAACAATTTATAGTTTATAAAGTACTTTTAGAACTTCCAGCCAAGATGGAGGCATAGGTGGTCACACTTTGCCTCCTCTCACAACCAAAATTAAGGACAACAAAACTTTAGAACCAAAAACACAACCTGAACAGATAGAAAATTGAATTGTACGGAAGTCTGACAAAGATTCACCCAGACCGGTAAGAGGGGCGGAGTCGGCGGCCAGAGGAGAGGGACTGCAGCAGGAAAAAGTAGTGGCTAATGGTCCCAGACACGCAGGCAGCAGTCGGCACACCCCGGGCGCACAGGCGGCGGTTACCGGGCATGGGGAGGCAACAAGCAGACCCAGCAAGGTGTACAAGGCACTGACCCCGGCCACACATTCGCGAGCAGATAAACCAGGTGAAAATGGGCAACGAGACAGACTGCAACCCAGGGCCCCAGCGCCGGGAAGTGATGCCTAAAAGCACCAATTGAAAACACTTGTGGGGGCTGAGGTGCCCAGAGAGACTCCCAGCCTCACAGGAGAGTTCATTGGAGAGGCCTACATAGTCCTGGGACGTACACAAACCCACCTATGTGGAAATCAGCACCAGAAGGGCCCAATTTGCTTGGGGAAAGCGGCGGAAGGGACTGGAATCCGAGAGAGAGTATGGAGCAAGCGCCATTGTTCCCTCTTGGACTCCGCCCCCACATATAGTATCACGACCCAGCAACTGCGATGCCCTACCCAGGGGAACACCTAAGGCTCCGCCCCTCACTACCTAACAGGTGTGACCAGACCAAAAATAACAAACAAACGCCCCCCACACACAAAAAAATGGCTCAAACGGGAGAACAGATCAAAGCCCCAGAGATAATTCATCTAAGCGATAAAGAGATAGACAACCTATCAGATTCGCAGTTCAAAGCCCTGGTGATCAGGATGCTCACAGAATTTGTTCATTTTGCTCACAAATGAGATGAAAAAAATGAAGGCTACAATAAGTGAAATCAAGAAAAATTCACAGGGAACCAATAGTGATGGGAGGAAAACTGGGACTCAAATCAATGGAATGGACCAGAAGGAAGAAAATAACAACCAAACAGAAAAGAATGAAGAAACAAGAATTTAAAAAAAATGAGAGGCTTAGGAACCTCCAGGACATCTTTAAATGTTCCAACATCCAAATTATAGGGGTACCAGAAGGGGAAGAAGAAGAGCAACAAGTGGAAAACTTATTTGAACAAATAATAAAGGAGAACTTCCCCAATCTGGCAAAGGAAATAGACTTCCAGGAAGTCCAGGAAGCTCAGAGAGTCCCAAAGAAGTTGGACCTAAGGAGGAACACACCAAGGCAAATCATCATTACATTAGCCAAGATTAAAATGAAGGAGAGAATTCTAGAAGCAGCAAAGAATAAGGGGACAGTCACCTACAAAGGAGTTCCCACCAGACTGTCAGCTGATTTCTCAAAAAAGACCTTCCAGGCAAGAAGGGGCTGGAAAGAAGTACTCCAAGTCATGAAAGTCAAGGACCTACATCCAAGATTGCTCTATCCAGCAAAGCTGTCATTTGGAATGGAAGGGCAGATAAACTGCTTCTCAGATAAGGTCAAGTTCAAGGAGTTCATCATCACCAAGCCCTTATTATATGAAATGTTGCGGACCGTTCAGCCTGGTTTCAGGAGTTGTAACCCTCACCCCATGGTGGGCTGTGTAAGAGCCCAAGGGACCCACTTCATCTGGGTCTGTTCTGTCACAAGGATGTGACCTATTAAGGAGACAAAGCTTATCTCCCTGGCAGGAGCACTGCTTCTGCCTTACCCATCTCTGGCCCATAGCTTGGTTGGCAGTCAATGACGGGTAAGACTCCTCATGGGAGGGGCAACCTAAGCCAGACGCGACCACTTGGAAGGCCTCATGGAAGGACTCGGGGGGTTGCAGCAAAGAGGATGTGATGGACCCTCGCCCCCCGGCTATTCTGACATAGCCCGAGTCCTCATTTCCATCTGGGAGATGTCTCCTGCTTCCTAATTGGCTTAAAGCCTGAAACTGTGGGGGTGAGCGGTGCAGCCTTGTCCTGGCCAGAACGGCTCCTTGGGTGATTGGCATAAGAAAGAATTCCTAAAGTCCTGTGAAACCTGCTTTGCTAAGAGTGCTCTTCCTGAGGTGACAAGTGTCCCAGGAGGAAATGAGCATGTCTCCCAAAGTCTGGCAACCCCCCTTCCTGACAAACACTGGCTCGGATTAAGCCCTCAGATTTCTTTGACATGTTAAACTTGTATTCCGGTGTATTGGAACCCAATAAAAGCCTAGTGAGGAAGGGGCTCTGGGTCATTCTCCTCTGAGAGTTTGACCCCTTTCCTCCCCAAGCACAAGATGTCTTGGTAGTTTTTACTTTCATCCGTGACGGAGGGATGGGGCTCTGCGGGCGGAGCCCCCCCACATCTGGCAACCAGGACAGGGTCCCCCGCAATGAAATGTTAAAGAGACTTACCTAAGAAAAAGAGATTAAGAAATATGACAGTAAAAAGACAGCAAATTCACAGATATGAACAACCACACCTAAAACAAAAGCAAACTAAGGAAACAACTAGAACAGGAACAGAAACACTGAAATGGAGATCACATGGAGGGTTAGCAACAGGAGAGTGGGAGGAGGAGAGGGGGGAAGGTACAGAGAACAAGTAGCATAGACAGTGGGTAGAAAATAGATAGGGGGAGGGCAAGAATAGTGTGGGAAATGTAGAAGCTAAAGAACTTATGACACATGGACATGAACTAAAGGGGGAGAATGTGGGTGGGAGAGGGAGTGCAGGGTGGAGGGGAATGATGGGGGAGAAATGGGACAACTGTAATAGCATTATCGATAAAATATATTTTAAAAAAGGTACTTTCACATATTATCATTTATATTAATCCTGTAAAGTAGGCAAGAGGAAATGTGAAAACAGATGCTCTAGGAGATTAGGTGATTTGCCTTAATTTTACTAACTGGTAAGGAGATTCAAAATGAAGACCTCAGTTTCTTGCTCAGCTCCCATATGATTACTATTCTCTTTAGGAGGTGGTGGAGTACATGGAAGCCACACTAACCTACTCCAAGGACAATCTCGAATTACAATTAAATTGTGGAGAAATCACTTAGAACAAACAACTGAACACGAGTGAGAGAGAAGCCTTATACCTTCTATACTCAAACTATGTTTAAGTTTACCAGAAGCTGCTGAGTCACACCAAGGGCTGGCTCCCACATCTTATAAACAGGGAATGAGGGGATTTCTGGCAGGTTCCAGATTTAATGCTCACATCACTATTTTAACAGCTATCCTGTCTGTCAAACAATATTAGAAGATTCTGCAAATAAAAAAGAAGTTCTTTAGGTTAACTAAATTTAAGTAATATTTGACCTAGCCTGTGTGGCTCAGTTGGGTAGAGCGCTGTCACATAAATGGAAGGGCTGTGGGTTTGATTTCCAATAAGGGCACATGTCTAGGTTGCAGGTGTAAGAGGCAAGCAATCAATGTTTCTCACATGGATGTTTCTCTTCCTGTCTCCCTTCTTTAACTTCTCTCTAGAATCAATAAGCATGTCCTCAGGTAAAGATTGAAAAAATATTTTTAATTTTTATAATATTTTATTTTTGTGATATTTTGTTAATCGTATATAATAATTAATATGATTTATTAATGTGAATATGTTCTAGCTACTATGTACTTTTAAAGTTGGAGAAAAGTGTATTAATGTTCCTATACCAGGCTGGAACAACTATCAAAACTTCATCCTCTTTATGAAGAATGATTATTTTTCCCTGGGTTTGATTACCCTTGTCAGTTGGTAATAATCATAATACACATTTACTGGATGTGTTAGAAGGGTCTGGAGAATTGACAGTGTCTTCAAATTCTATAATATGCCTTCATTCTCTGAGTTAACTTTTAGTTATAGCTTTATGAATGATTTAAAAATTATTCCATTTCCATTCATATGATGTTATTAGTAATTATAATAGGTTAAACCAAACCCATTTACTTTTATCATCTAAAGGTGGTTTCAGGTTTTTATCATATGATTGCCTAAAAGCCACAGCTATAAGCAAAAACTTAAGAGTGCTGGAAGAAACATTAATATGGCCTTAGTAAATAACTGCAGTAGTTATTATTTTTTTTTAAGATTTTTATTTATTTATCTTTAGAGGGGAAGGATAGGAGAGAGGGAGAGAAATATCACTGTATGGTTGCCTCTTGTGTGTCCCATGCTGGGAACTGGCCTGCAACCCAGGCATGTGCCCTGACTGGGAATCGAACCGCGATCCTCTGGTTCGCAGGCCCGCGCTCAATCCACTGAGCTACACCAGCCAGGGCTGCAGTAGTTATTTTTGACTAGTGATACTACTTGAAATAGATTTACAGGGACAGATTTCCCTGTATTAGCTAACAGCTTCACCTCAAAAAGACACCTGTCAGATTGTAAAAATGGGACAAAGTTATAATTTCCGAGACATTTTAAGCTGGAAAACAACTGATTTTGTGAAAGTAGACTGCTTAACTGAAGACCACTAAATTAAAAATTAGCTACGACTGAACTGATTTAACTGTGGGAAATAATTGTGCTTTTAATAAATGTATGATAAAGACCTTTTCTTTCATCTTAATCTTTCTATAATTCCTCAAGTTAAAAGGCTATACTTGTACAAACTGGAATAAAACACCTTTAACTGGAATATTATTCCAAATGTCTTACATTCAGAAAAAATATCTTGTCTAAGTTTTTAATACAGATTATAAGCCTATATGAAAACTTAGTAAAATTTCTGTTAAGAAAAAGATACACATTAGCCCTGGCTAGTGTGGCTCAGGGGACTGAATGCTGGACTGCGAAGCAAAGTGTTGCCGGTTCAATTCCCAGTCAGGGCACATGCCTAGGTTGCGGGCCAGGTCTTCATTAAGGGGCGATCAAGTGGAAACCACACATTGATGTTTCTCTCCCTCTCCTTCCCTTCCCTTCTCTAAAAATAAATAAATAAAATATTAAAAAAAAAAGATACGTAGTAGTTGGCCTACCTAGAAAATTATTCAGAATATTATATATAATGTAAAGTGCTTTTTATGTTCTTATTTAGAGAAACAGGCCAGTTTTTTCATTCACTTTTTTAAAAAAATTTTATTTTGTTGATCTTGTACAGTTTTCTGTCTTTTACTCCCATCCCAGCCCTCCCCACCTCCCTCCCATTTCCGCCCCCCATAGTTTTTGTCCATGTGTCCTTTATACTTGTTCCTGTAAACCCTTCCCCTTTTCCCCTGAAATTCTCTCCCCTCTCCCCCTCTGGTGACTGTCAGCCTGTTCTCAATTTCAGTGTCTTTGGTTATATTATGCTTGTTTTCATTCACTTCTGATACTTGTGGTCACCAAATGTTTGGAGGTTTACCCACCCCTGCCCCTAAGCAATTCTGTGACACCATCCGGGTGTCCTACAATTTAACTCAAGTCTAACATTATCTGTACATAGTGTCAGATCCTAGGATAAGGGCTCAATCCCACAAGATTATCCCTACTCTACTTCAGATACCAATCATAAGTAGTATGTCCCCAGGTTACCCATAACAGATGTTGAATTTGGCTAAAAATCAGAGGTTCCTATGATCCCCTCCCTCAAGTTTGACTAATTGCGAGGGTAGCTCACAAAACCCAAGGGAAACACTTACTTATGTTTACCAGTTTATTAAAGGATATGATAAGGATACAGATGAACATCCAGATTGAAGAGATATGTAAAGCAAGGTACAAGGGTAGAGGCACGGAGCTTGCATGCCTTCACTGGGTATGTCATTCTCCCCATACTTCTAACTGTTCCCCAACCTGGAAACTCTTTGAACCCTGGATTATTAAGATTTTATGAAGGCTTGCTGATGTAGGAATGACTATTAACTCCATCCTCTTTGGAAAATGGGGAGTGGGGCTGAAAATTCCGAGCTTCTAATCAGGGCTTGATCTTTCTGGTGACCAGCCCCCACCCAGGATCTGACTCAAAGTCACCTCATCAAAACAAAAGGTGCTCCTAGTATTCTTACCACTTAGGAATTTCTAAGGATTTTAGGAATCCTGTGTGAGAAACAGGCTCAAAGACAAATATTAGAACAAGAGGGTTCTGGACAGACCCCCCACCTCACCTTATACCCACCAAAGGGCCTGAAGCCCCCCTGCCACCATCACACCCATCACTGTAACTAAGACATGTGAAGCAGAACTTCCACTTCAACAAGAACTTGGCTTTTAACCTGGAAGACAGGCAACAAGGGAATATTCATGGATTGCTTTCACCCTGCTTCATCAGCCAGGGTATCCAGGTTCTTAGGGTAATTAAAAATTTTGAGAATCTGAATTCTGACTTTTGCAGCTATCCCCTGTTAATGGATCTTCAAAATAAAAATGAGAAGCTCTTGTATAGAGTGCTAATGTCTAAGATTGAGAAATTCATGCCTTGTGTTTATACCCCCACTGTGGGTCTGGCTTGACAGCTACATAGTTTAGCATTTCAGAAGCCAAGAGGACTCTTTATTAGTAACCATGACAAAGGGCATATTGCTTCTACTTTTTACTGCATGGCCAGAAGGTATCATCAGGACTATTGTGGTGACAAATAGAGAGCATATTCTTGGCTTGGGAGACCTTGGCTGTAATGGAATGGGCATCCCTATGGGTAAGCTGGCTCTGTACATAGCTTGTGAAGGGATGAATTGTCAAGAACATCTGCCTGTCACTCTGGATGTGAAAAGATAAAATGAGGACTTAAAGATCCATTGTACATTGGATGATGGCAGAGAAGAGTGAGAGGTCCTGAATATGATGGTTTTTTTGGATGAATTAATGGAGATAGTTTCTTCCAAGTATGGCATGAATTGTGTTATTCAGTTTGAAGATTTCACCAATATAAATGCATTTCGTATTCTCAACAAGTATGAAAACCAGTACTGCACATTCAATGTTACTCAAGGAACAGCATCTATTGTAGCTGCAGGTGTCCTTGCAATAACCAAGAACTAACTGTCTGGTCAACAATACTATTTCACGGAGCTGGTGAGGCTGCCTCAGGTATTGTACACCTGACTGATATGGCCATGAAAAAATAAGATTTACCAAAGGAGAAAGCTATAAAAATGATATGGTTGGTTGACTCAAAAGGACTGATAGTTAGGAAGAATTTGCGCATGAACATGAAGGAATGAATCACCTAAAAGATACTGCTTAAAAAATAAAACCAGGACTTCTGGTCAAGATGGAGGCGTAGGCAGACACACTGTGCCTCCTCTTACAACCAAAATTAAGGACAACAAATATTTAGAAACAAGAAAACAACCAGAACTCATAGAAAATTGAACTGTACGGAAGTCCAACAACCATTCATCCAGACCGGTAAGAGGGGCGGAGTCGTGGCAGGAAAAAGTGGAGGTGCGGACCCGGGAACGCAAGCAGCAGCAGCTGGCAGTTCCCAGGGGCACAGGCAGCGGCTGGCGGTCCCTCGGCTCACAGGCAGCAGCTGGCGGACCCCGGGCACAGGGGGGCAACTGTGCAGACCCAGTGAGGACGCACAAGGCGGCTGGCTGACCAGGTGGTCCCATATTTGCGTGCACAGATAATCCAGGTGAAGGGGAAGCAGCGGAAGGGACTGGACTCCAGGAGAGAGCGAACAGGCGCCATTCTTCCCTCTCGGACCCCGCCCCCACCTATAGCGTCACAACCCAGCGACTGGGCTGCCCCACCCCGAGGAACACCTAAGGCTCCACCCCTTACTCCGTAATAGCCGTGACCAGATTAAAACCAAAACAAAACAAAACAAAAAAACCCACCAAAAATGTCTCAAACTGGAGAACAAATAAAATCCCCAGAGCCAATTCCTCTAAGCCATGAAGAGATAGCCAACCTATCAGATGCACAGTTCAAAGCACTGGTCATCAAGATGCTCACAGGATTGGTTGATTTTGCTCACAAATTAGATGAAAAAATGCAGGCTACAATACGTGAAATGAAGGAAGACACATGGGGAACTGATAGAGATGGAAAAAAACTGGGACTCAAATCAATGGAGTGGACCAGAAGGAAGAAATTAACAACCAAACAGAAAACAAGGAAGAAACAAGAATTCAAAAAAATGAGGAGAGGCTTAGGAACCTCCGGGACATCGTTAAATGTCCCAACATCAGAATTATAGGGGTCCCAGAAGGGGAAGAAGAAGAGCAACAAGTGGAAAATTTATTTGAACAAATAATAAAGGAGAACCTCCCCAATCTGGCAAAGGAAATAGACTACCAGGACGTCCAGGAAGCTCAGAGAGTTCCAAAGAAGTTGGACCCAAGGAGGAATACACCAAGGCACATCGTAATTACATTAGCCAAGATTCAAATGAAGCAGAAAATTCTAGAAGCAGCAAGGGATAAGGGCACAGTCACCTACAAAGGAGTTCCCATCAGACTGTCAGCTGATTTCTCAAAAGAGACCTTCCAGGCAAGAAGGGGCTGGAAAGTAATATTTGAAATCTTGAAAAGCAGGGACCTACACCCAAAATTGCTGTATCCAGCAAAGCTGTCATTTAGAATGGATGGACAGATAAAGCGCTTCTCAGATAAGGTCAAATTCAAGGAGTTCATCATCAAGCCCGTATTATATGAAATGTTGAAGGGACTTATCTAAGAAAAAGGTCAAAAATAGGACAGTGAAAAGACAGCAAACTCACAGCTATTAAGAACCACACCTAAAACAAAAGCAAACTAAGCAAGCAGCTAGAACAGGAACAGAACCAAAGAAATGGAGATCATATGGAGGGTTAGCAACAGGGGCGTGGGAGGAGGAGAGAGGGGGAAAAGGTACAGAGAATGAGTAGCATAGATGGTGGGTAAAAAATAGATAGGGGGAGGGTAAGAATAGTATGAGAAATGTAGAAGCTAAAGAACTTATGACACATGGACATGAACTAAAGGGGGGAATGTGGGTGGGAGAGGGTGTGCAGGGTGGAGGGAAATGATGGGGGAGAAATGGGACAACTGTAATAGCATAATCAATAAAATATATTTAAAAAAATAATAAATAAAACCAGCCCTGGCTGATGTGGTTTAGTGGACTAAGCACTGGCCTGCGAACCAAGAGGTTGCCAGTTCGATTCTATGTCAAGGCACATGTCTGGGTTGCAGGCGAGGTCCCCAATTTGGGGCATGCAAGAGGTAACTGATGATTCTCTCACGCATTGATGTTTCTCTCCCTCTCCCTCCCTCTCTTCTCTTCTCTCTAAAAATAAAAAAAAAATGTATTAAAAGGAACTAAATAAATAGAATCTTTAAAAAATAATCTAAAAATTTGTGGAAGGATATTACTTTGGGGCAAATATCATACTACACAATTTAGCTTCAATTACTTTCTGGTTATTTATGGTTTCCATTATATTTTGCCCAACTCCTCTTTAAAAGCTATTGTACTTGCTACTGAGAAACTCATCATTTTTACACAGGGAACTAAGGGGAAGACCTAAATCAGCAATACACGGATACAATTCAAATAAAAAAAAATAAAGAGATGCTCCTAGTGTTCTTGTCACTTAGAACACTTTAGGAACTTTGTGTGAGGAACTAGGGGCAGAAAGCAATACTATGTATATTTTCTATTATCTCATAGCTCCAAAACTTTTTATGACCATGTAGTAGTTCATTCTGGAGGCTCAATAATATACATTACAGGATAAACCAAATTGGAAACCATAAAGAATGTCATTTCCTTTTGTATGACAAGATAACTAATATGCAAAAGAAGTACATTTCACAAATGTAAATGGTAACTGTAAAGTCCTCTTAGGAAACTGGACTGCTATCTGTTCTATGGCTTTAAAATCCCTTAATAAAGGGAGTAAGTAATGCCACTTTTTAGCAGGTCAGGAACACTGACAAATCTGGGGAGTTTAGAGAAAGGGGATTCCAACACAGTTACTGGTGTTCCATGTGAAACTTGGAGGTAAGTTGGAAGGCTTTTGGTTCCTGATGTTCACAGGTGAACTGGTAAGGGCAATAATATACTTTTGACACATGAAAGTAAGTTAAAACTTTTATAAATGTTTCCAAGCAAAAGGTGATTCTGAGGCCTTTGTTCTAGTTGTAGTAATAAAACACAAGACCTCTGAGTATTCATTAATATTGTATATTAAAAATATATATAAAGAAAACTGGTCAAATAAATATCAAATTTAATGATACTGAATCAGAAAATCAGTAAGAAATTTATGGAGTAAAATCTCTACCTTAGAGGTAAAGGGAACTACAAAGAGGGACTGTGAAAATAAAACTCGATACCCAGCAAGACAGCCATTATGGATAAATTAGTGACCCTCTAACAATTCTCTCCTTAATTTTTGCAATGCTATTATTATACAAAGAGATTTGATGTTATAATCTTTGTGAATACAATCATGTGAGAAAAACTGTTTTTCCCACCTAGAACAAACAAATTTAAACTTGGTATTGTTGTGTGTGTGTATTTGTGTCTGTTTCACTTAAATTCACTTATATTTTTCACATGAAGAGTACTTCTTTAAAAGCCTGAATTTGCTTGCAAAACTTCTGGAATTATATATATATATTTTTTGTTGCTACGCTAAAAAAAAAAAAAAACTTCATTAAGCTTAAGTAAATTTTTATTGTTGGTTGATTACAGAAATGACTCATAAGTTCTAAATACTAGGGAATTAGCTAGACAAATGTTTATAGTAAGTGGGTGAGAAACAACTTGGGAATAACCCACAGATTAGAATATGTACTAAAATTTCAAGTCACTTTGGTGACACAAAAGCAGTTTCCCACGTGTGGGTGAAATTAAAAATGCAAATGGAATCCTATTCCCAGTAACCCGTATTTATTTTCAGCTAAGAGACAGCCACTAAAATTGAGACAATTCTACAATCTTTGTTATAGTAGCTAAAGGCAAAAATGGAAAAACATGACTTCCGGCCAAGATGGAGGTGTAGGTGGACACACTGTGCCTCCTCACACAACCAAACTTAAGGACAACAAAGATTTAGAAACAAGAAGATATTCAGAGCTGATAGAAAACTGAACTGTACAGAAGTCCAACAATCACTCATCCAGACCTGTAAGAGGGGGGGAGTTGCGGCAGGAAAAAGTGGAGGTTGGAGGACCTGGGTGTGCAGGCAGCAGCGGCTGTCAGACCCCAGGAGCACAGGTGGTGGCTAGTGGACCCTGGGCATGGGGTGGCAATGGTGCAGACCCAGTGAGGCCGAACAAGGCAGCTGGCTGACCAGGTGGTTCCACATTCATGCGCACATAATCCAGGTGAAGGGGAAGCAGCGGAAAGGACTGGAATCCAAGAGAGAGTGGAGCAAGCACCATTGCTCCCTCTTGGACCCCGCCCCATATACAGCATCATAACCCCAGCAACTGGGCTGCCTCTCCCTGGGGAAGACCTAAGGCTCCACCTTTCACTATGTAACATCCCCGAACAGCCCCCACCAGACCAAAGAAAAAAACCCCAAAATGGCTCAAACAGGAGAACAAATCAAAGCCTCAGAGACAATTCATCTAAGCAACAAAGGACAACCAACCTATCAGATGCGTAGTTCAAAGCCCTGGTGATCAGGATGCTCACAGAATTTGTTCATTTTGCTCACAAATTAGATGAACAAATGAAGGCTACAATAAGTGAAATGAAGAAAAATTCACAGGGAACCAATAGAGCTGGGAGGAAAACTGGGATTCCAATCAATAGAGTGGACCAGAAGGAAGAAACAAACAACTAAACAGAAAACAAGGAAAAAACAAGAATTCAAGAAAATGAGGAGAGGCTTAGGAACCTTCAGGACATCTTTAAATGTCACAACATCTGAATTATAGGGGTCCCAGAAGGGGAAGAAGAGCAAAAGTGGAAAACTTATTTGAACAAATAATAAAGGAGAACTTCCCCAGTCTGGCAAAGGAAATAGACTTCCAGGAAGTCCAAGAGACTCAGAGAGTCCCAAAGAAGTTGGACCCAAGGAGCAACACACCAAGGCACATCATCATTACATTAGCCAAGATTAAAATGAAGGAGAGAATTCTAGAAGCAGCAAGGGATAAGGGCACAGTCACCTACAAAGGAGTTCCCATCAGACTGTCAGCTGATTTCTCAAAAGAGACCTTACAGGCAAGAAGGGGCTGGAAAGAAGTACTCTAAGTCATGAAAGTCAAGGACCTACATCCAAGATTGCTCTTTCCAGCGAAGCTTTAATTTAGAATGGAAGGGAAGTAAAGTGCTTCTCAGATAAGGTCAAGTTCAAGGAGTTCATCATCATCAAGCCCTTATTATATGCAATGTTAAAGGGACTTATCTAAGAAAAAGAAGATAAAAAATATGTACAGTAAAATGACAGCAAACTCACAGATATTAACAACCACACCTAAAACAAAAGCAAACTAAGGAAACAACTAGAACAGGAACAGAACCACAGAAATGGAGATCATATGGAGGGTTAGCAATAGGGGAGTGGGAGGAGGAGAGAGGGGGAAAAGGTACAGAGAATAAGTAGCATAGATAGTGGGTAGAAAATAGACGGGGAGGGCAAGAACAGTGTGGGAAATGTAGAAGCTAAAGAACTTATGACACATGGACATGAAATAAAGGGGGGAATGTGGGTGGAAGGGGGTGTGCAGGGTGAAGGGGATGGGGGAAAAATGGGACAACTGTAATAGCATAATAAATAAAATATATTAAAAAAAGAAATGCTAATATTGCATTCTTAGAAAAAAGTGACTATGAATCTGTAAGAAGTATTTTTAAAAAGTATTTCATTTCTCAATATGTAGTTTACAATATTATTATTACTGTGGCAGCGATCATGATGTCATTAATTTCTATACTTGTTTAAAACATGTTAGTTCCCAATTGCCATGACAAAACTCTATTTTTCCATGTTTTCCTTGAATTCTTATAGCATTTACAGTTTGAGACATACTTCCTAAGGAAGGGACTAGAAATCTTGATTTTTAATAAGATCCCTTGCTGGTCCTTATGTTAACAGTGGGAAAACATTAGATACCGTTATATGTAAGGATCTTCATAGTTTAAAATGCCATCTACTTTTTTCTTTAACTAAAAGTTCTTGGGGAGAATGATCTATTGCTGTGCCATTCTGTGAGGGACTCAGACAAAGCCAAGTAACTTTACAGTATGAAATCAGTTCTCATTAAGTAAATTTTTAAAAATTTATGAACTTTTCTTTATTGTTACCTGTTTTATTTTGTTTTACCTCTGGGGATAGTTAAGGACCAGTAAAAAACTAAACTAGGATGCAAGGAGACATTTCACAGGCTCTGATAAATTCCCTTTTATTTTAAAATGTTCCATTCAGAAAATCCTTCTAGGATGATATAAGAATATTATTCAGTCAACTCCTATCTATCAACACCAAAAAAATAATGGTTTTTGAGTTAGGCTATACCATTTTCCAGTCTAAATAACATATTAAAGAGATATCTTATTAGTTGAGGTAATGGCTCTTCCCAGCAAAGTTGGGATATACATCATTTTAATACTTTAACTGTGGTAAAATATATATAACATAAAATACACTATTTTAACAATTCTTAAATGTACAGTTCAGCAGAATTAAGTACAGTGGTACATCAGTACTTGTCGCTAATTTTTTCTAAACCTTGTGACAAGTGCTAAAACTGATGAGTACCAAGCAAGCCTTGAGTGATGAAGCATTTTCTCTTGCAGGGCGGTGTCGTGACTCATACAAGTTATAACATGTGTAACAAGTCCCAAGCAAGCACTGAGTGCTAAACATTTTTTCTCTTCAAAATGCAACAAGTACAGGGTTTGATGATTTCTGAGGCCAATGAACATTGAGTTGTGACTGTATATTCACACTGTTGTACAACCATCACTGTCATCTATCTAGAGAACATGATTCTTGCAAAAATTAAACTCTGTGCTCACGAAACAATGAACTACCACTAGCCCTTGGCAACCACCATCCACCATTCTATCTCTAGGAATATGACTATTCTAGATATATCATATATGTAGAACAAAACAGTATTTGTCTTTTTGTGATGGGCTCACTTCACTTAGCATAATGGTTTTCAAGGTTCATCCATATTTTAAGTTATCCAAATTTCCTTCCTCTTTGAGGCTGAATAATATCCCATTGTATGTATGAAATATAATTTTTGAAGTATCTTAAATGTTATTATTATTAAAATATATTAACTTTTGTTTTCTATTAAGCCTATCAAGCCTGTATTAAAGAATAGTCATCAGAAGCTTCAGGTCAACATAGTGAAGTAGGTAAATGAGGTACCACTGCCCTCTCAGGATCATATCAAAATTACACTAAACTACAGAACAACCATTATTCGGAAATGTGCGAAATCTAGCTGAACAAAAGTGCTATAACTAAGGATATACACAAGCCAAGTCTAAAGCAGTGAAAGGGTGAGAGAATTGAACTGGGCTAGTCCCACACACATGACAATTAAAAATCAGGAGAAAATCTCAGTTGCGGAGGTTACTCTTGAGGAGTGAGGGGTCCCAACCCCACAGCAGGTAACCCAGGAACCCACAGTTCCAGGGCCAGGAAGAGAAGACCTTATACTCCTGGCTCTAAAAGCCAGCAGGAATTGTGGCTTAGGGACCATGTGAGATGGAAGGTTTCTGGATTCCCAGGTGTTCTTAAAGGGCTCAAGCATGAACTTAATTGCAGACCAATCCACTCGCTCTGAGTTCCAGCACTGGGTGGCAGGTGGAAAATAAATTGGGACATATAGGGAGGAATAGAATTGTCAGGCTTCAGGGTGAGGCCTGGAAGCACAGCTTTCTTTCAGACAAAAGTGCCAGCAGAAATGTTCCTTTGTGAGCCCTCCCCCCACTCAGCCTACAGGTATCACATCTGAGTCTCCATCAATCTGCCCAACTGTTTGATCTGCCCTGGTGATTCTGAGACCCTACAGGACCCAAACTGCAGGCCCACCCAAGGTGCTTCCAATGGCTTTTCCATACAAATGGATTGTCTTGGCTCTGGCTGGGGACTTTACTAAATCTCTCAATGGTTCACAAATTCCAAACAATGGCATCTGGCCTCAGAATGCCCTGTACCTCTTGCTCAACAGCCCCAAACCCAGGACTAGTGGCAGCTGGACTCAGTTGGCAGCTTAACCTCCACAAGGCATCTCCAAGTCCAGCACAAGTAGCAAGCATTGGCAAATCACTTTGTAGCTCATACCAAGTGGCCCCAGGCAGGGCACAGGTAGCAGGTAACCTTGGACTGCACCCTACGGAAGGCCCCACAGCCAGTGCACCCAGTGGTCAGCTTTAGACCAATTTGAACCTAATGCTCAACCGTTAGACTTGGCAGGCACCAGAATCTGCTGAAGCAAGTTCTGCTTCATGGGGTTGGCCCCCTGTACAGCAGCTCCTCTGCTGTAGTCAAGGCCAGTACTGACAGCTTATTGGTCTGGAGGGACAATCCTTTCCACTGATGTGCCAACAATAATCAAGGCTCAACTACAACAGGACAGTCCACACAGCCCACAAGAGGGTCACACCTGGAGCACCAAGCTCAGGTGACCAGGGAGGCTGTGACACTGGACCATACAGGACACCTAATACATAAGGCCACTTTACCAAGTCTGGGAGACAAAGCAGATTGACCTAATGCATAGAAACAAACACAAGGAGTCAGCTCAAATAGGGAAACAAAGAAACAAGTCCCAAATGAAAGAACAAGAGAACTCTCCAGAAAAAGAATGGTTATAAGGATGCTCAAGGAAGTTAGTGAGAACTTCAACAGCATAAAAAGAGACACAGAAACCATAAAATAAAGTCAGAAAGATGGCAGCACAAGTCAACAAGGCTATCTCCTCACACAACCACATCAACATTACAGCCAAACTATAGAACAACCATTTTCAGAACCATCAAAAATTGAGCTGAATGGAAGTCCTACAATTATGGAATTCAAGAATAAAGTACATTGAGACTAGTAGAAGGGGCAGAGATGTGGAATAGGATGGTCCCATAACCCATGTGTGGCACATAAAAATGGGGAGGTATATCTCAGGAGTGAGGGATCCCAGCCTCACACCAGAACCCCCAGCCCAGGGATCCAGTGCTAGGAAGATAAGTCCCCACAACTTCTGGCTGTAAAAACCAGCAGGGATAAAGGCTGTGGAAGAAAGAAACTTCTGGAGTTCAGGGCAGTTCCTCTTAAAGGGCCTGTACACACATTTACTCGGACTCATTCCCTCTGAGCACCAGCACTCGGGCAGCAGATTGAAAGGCATCAGAGACATATAGGGAGGGACTGAATTGTCTGGCGTCAGAGAGAGTTACGGGGTAGCTTTCTCCCAGATGGAAGTGCTGGCGGAGGCTATTGTTTCTTTACTGAGCCCTTCCCACACAGAGCTACAGGGCCAGCAGGTGGCCATACTATCCGAGATTCCATCTATCTAGCTATTAGATAGATATTTCCCCAACCCTAGTGATTCCCTGAGGCCCTGCCCCACCCAACTTTCAGGCCTGCCCAAGCTGTTTCCAGTGACTTTTTCATATGGATGGTTTGTCTTGGCCGATGCATCAGATTCTCCTAAATTCTCTAAAACAAGCAGCACCTGGCTTCAGCATGCCCTATACCTCTCACTAAGTTGCCCCAGGCCTGGAACTAGTAACAGTTTGCCTTGCTTCACAGCTTGGCCCTGCCTGGGCACCTCTAAGCCTAGTACAAGTAGCAGCCATCTGCAGATGACTTCAGAGATTATGCTTCGTGATCCTATACAGAACATAGGTGGTGGCTGATCTTGGACATTTCAACAGTAATCATGGTGGATGATCTTGGATGTTCCAACAGTAATCAAGGCTCAACTACAACAGGAGAGTGTACATAGCCCACACCGTGAGCGCAACTTGAGTACCCAGCTTGGGTGATAGGGGAGGCTGTGTTGCTGGACCTTACAGGACACCCATTATATTAGGCCACTATATCAAGCCTAGAAGATGTAGCAGCTTTACCTAATACACAGAAACAAACACCTGGAGGCTGCAAAAATGAGGAGACAAAGAAACGTGGCCCACATGAAAAAACAGAACAAAACTCCAGAAAAAGAACTAAACAAAATGGAGACAATCTACTAGACTCAGAGTTGAAAACATGGGTTATAAGGATGCTTAAGGAACTTAAGACCTCAACAGCATAAAATAGATCCAGTCAGAAGCAAAATATACAGTAACTGGAATAAAGAACAATTAACAAGGAATCAACAGTAGGGTGGATGAAACTGAGAATCAAATCAACAATTTGGAAAGAACCACCTAATCAGAATAGGAAAAAGAAAAAGAATCAAGAGAAGATATTGTAAAGAGCCTCTGGGACAACTTCAGGTATATCAACATTTGCATCATGGGCATGCCAGAAGAGAGAAAGAAATGGAGATGTATTTGAAAAAAGTAACAACAGAAAACTTCCCTAAATTATGAAGGTAACAGACATACAAGTCCAGGAAGCACAGAGATTCCCAAACAAGATGAACCCAAAGAGGCCCCACCAAGACATCTCATTATTAAAATGTCAAAGGTTAAGGACAAAGAGAGAATCTTAAAAGCAGCAAGAGAAAAGCAGTGAGTAACCTACAAGAGACCTCCCATAAGATTGTAAGCTGATTTCTCAACACAAACTTCACAGGCCAGAAGGACTTGAACAAAATATTTAAAGTGATTTAAAACAAGGAACTACAACGAAGATTACTCTACCCAGGAAACCTATCATTCAGAATTAAAGGACAGATAAAGGACTTCCCAGAAAAGGCAAAACTAAAGGAGTTCCTCAATACTAAACTAGTATTACAATAAATGTTAAAGAGTCTTCTTAAGAAGAAAAAACAAAAGATCAGGGAGGGAGGCGGGGAGGGCTGGGCTGGGCTGGGAGTAAAAGGCAGAAAACTGTACTAAAACAACAATTAAAAAGATAAAAAAATATGAATAATAGAATGGTAACAGCTACATATCTAGGAACAATCACCGTATTTTTCGGACCATAAAACGCACCTAGGCTTTAGAGGAAAAAAATTTTGAAGCAAAAAATGTGGAAAAATATTTAATAACATATTTCACCAGTATAAATGTAAACAGAACTCAACAGCAGCATTACAACAATTATTCTTCCCAAATGGGGGGCAGGGGTGCATCTTATAGTCCAAAAATATGGTACTTTAAATGCAAATGGATGAGATGCTCCAATGAAAAGACACAGGGTGGCTGAATGGGTGACAAAACAAAACCCTTACATATGCTGTCTATAAGAGACTCAATTCGGATCAAAAGACACACACACACAGACTGAAAGTAAAGAAATGAAAAAACACATTTCATGAAACTGGAAAAAAAATTGGGTTAGCAATGCTTATACTAGACAGACTTAAAACAAAGGCTGTAAAACAAGATATAAAAGGAATCAGCTATTCCAGTTGAAGGTATTTATGCAAAACAAAACAAAACAAAACTCAAAAAACCCAAAACACTAAATAGAGAAGACACATACATCTGTTCATTGCAGCATTATTTTACTTTTTATCCTTACCTTAGGACATGCTTACTGATTTTAGAGAGTGGGGAAGGGAGGGAGGAAGAGGGAGAGAAACATTGATGTGAGACAGAAACATCAATCGTCTCTCATATATACCCAGACTGGGAACCGAAGCTACAACCCAGGCACGTGCCCTGCTCAGGAATTGAACCTGTGATCTTTCAGTTTATGGGATGATGCTCCAAGCAACTGAGCCATATTGCCCAGGCTCCTTGCAGCATTATTTACCATAGCCAAGAGACAGAGCAACTTAAGTGTCCATCAAAACATGAAGGGATAAAGAAGCAGTGCATATATACTCATACAATGGAATATGACTGGGTCATAAAAACGAAGGAAATCTTGCCATTTGAACAACATGGATAGACCCAGAAGGTATTATTGTGCTGAGTGAAATGAGACGGTTAGAGAAGTATAAATGCCATATGATTTCACTTGTATGAAGAATCTATTTTTATTACTTATTTAAAAATTTTTAATTTATTGATTTTAGAGAGAGGGAAAAAGTAAAAGAGAAAGAGAAAAGCATCAATCTGTTGTTCCACTTATTTATGCATTCATTGTTTCCTTTCTTGTATGTGCCCTGACCAGGATCAAACCTTGGCATATTGGGATGATACTGTAAACAACTGAGCTACCTGAACAGGGCTTTGTACATCAAATCTAAAAAGCAAAATAAACCAACAAACAGAAAAGAATTTGACTCATAAATACAGGAAACATTCTGAGAGTTGCCAGATGGAATGGGAGCTGGGGGAAATGGGTGAAAAAGGGGAAGGAATTAGGAAACTACAAATTGGTAGTTACCAAATAGTCGCAGGCATATAAAGTATAACATAAAGAATATAGTCAACAATATTGTAGTAAGTAGTATGGTGTCAGATGGGTACTAGATTTATTTGGGTGATAACTTCATTAGCTATATAAATGTCTAATCACTGGGTTATACACCTGAAACTCATATAATAACGTATGTCAATTATAATTAAAAAATTAAAAAATATTTAAAATATTAAAAAAAGAACATTCAAGTCAGAGTAGTTGCTAAAAAAAGTCACTTTATACCCTGGCTGGTGTGGCTTGGTAGAATGAGTGCCAGCCTGAGAATCGAAAGGTTGCCAAGTTTGATTCCCAGTCAGGGTACAAACCTGGGTTGCAGGTCAGATCCCCAGCTGGGGTGTGCAAAAGGCAATCAGTCAATGTTTCTATCACACATCAATGTTTCTCTCCCTTTCTCTCTCCTTTCCCCTCCCTCTAAAAATAAATAAATAAAATATTCAAAATGTCACTTTATCATCACTAGAGGGAGCTAGAGCAACACAGCTGCTGCCTATTCTATGCCAGCTAGAAATAAATTTTCCTTAGTGAGAAAACTGCACATAGCTAAACCTCTATAAAAAACAGAACAGAATGTAAATGTAATTACGTACTCCCTCCAACCCTTCTCCATTCCTAAGTGGCAGACTGAGCTTTCATAATTGATGGTTTATATTCCTGACAATATAAACAGTGACAGTCTAATATGTTCTACTCCACATTAGGAGCCAAATCACATATACAATCGTATTTGCTCCTTTTATAAAAACAAGCAATTTCTGAATGTGGTTGTTGACAATTACATCTATCATTTATAATTATTAAAATAATTTTTTTCTAGAAGAATAGATAAGAGGCAAGAGGCTCTTATAGTTTAATCATGGTGGTGACTGCAAAGATAGAAAATAGGATTTAAAAGACATTAATTATAAATGTAAGTTTTCAAAGAAAGATGTAATTTATAACATCAATAACATAAAAGAGGAGGTATGTAGATTTACAGAAGTAGTCTTTGTGATTGAAGCTGGTATTAATTCAAATTACATAGTTGTATCTGTAGGAAGTTATACGTAATCTCCACAACTACAAAGAAAATAGCTGTACAGTATATACAATAGGAAATGATAAGGGAATCAAAATATGTCACTACAAAACAACTAAGCACAAAAGACAGCAGTAATGGAGGAAATGAGGAACAGAAAGTTCTAAGAAATGGAAAAGAACTGACAAAATGGCAAGTGTAAGTCCTTCCTTACTGATAATTACTTTAAATGTAAATGCCAAACTCTCCAATCAAAAGGCAGAAAGGAGAAAAAGATAACAAATATGATCCAACTATGCTGTTTACAAAAGATTTACTATAGATCCAAAGACAAAACAGGTTTTCTTTGGTTACTATCCATGCAAATAGTAACCAAAAGAAAGGTAGCGAGGATACACTAGTATCAGACAGAAACGTTATATCAAAAATGTTATAAAAGGCAAAGAAAAACCTCAAATATTGAGAGGTATCCATTCACCAAGAAGCAATAACAATTATAAACATATTCACCAAACAGAACCTCTAAAATACATGAAGGAAACAGTGACAGAATTGAAGAGAGAAAGAGACAGTAGTACAGTAATAGTTGGAGACCACACTGTTCAGATTTCAATTATGGATTAGAACAACCACACAAAAGATCAATACATATGTGAAGGTTATAAGCCAATTAGACTGAAAAATATAAAATACACCATCTCAAAATAGCAGATTACATAGTTTTGTCAAGTGCACATGGAAAATTCTCCAGGACAGACCATGTATTAGGCCATTAAAAAAGTTTTAATGAATTTAAAAGGACTGAAATCATACATAAAATTTTTTATCAAAAAAGACTGAAATTAGACACGCATAACAAGGAAAACTGAAAAATTCATGTAAGTGTGGAAAATAACATACTCTTAAACAATTGGTCAAATAAGAAATCACAACAGATATTCAAAAATACCTAGAAATGCAAACAAAAGCACAACAAAATAGTGCTAAGAGGGAAATTCAGAACTAAAAACATATGCATTAAAAAAGAAAAGATCTCAAATCAATAACTTAACTACACAATAACTAGTCAATGGTACACTCACTGTGGAGAAGTTTGGTGTTTCTTTAAAAAGTTATACATAAAATTACCATACGATCTAGCAATACCACCACTCCTAAGTATATATACAAAAGGTTGAAAGCAGGGATCTAAATAGATATATGTATGCCCATGTTCAATGCAACATTATTCACAAAAGCCAAAAGGTAGAAACAATTCAAGTGTCATAGATAAAGAAAATGTGGTATGTACACACAATGGAATATTGTCCAGCCATAAAGAGGAATGAAATTCTGATACATGCTACTATATGAATGAATACTGACAGTGTTAAATGAAATAATCTAGACAAAAAAAGCACAAATGTTGTATGATTCCACTTACATAGGATACCTAGAATAGGCAAATTAATAGAGGCTGAAAGTACATTTAACATAATTAAGAGCTAAAGAGTGGGGAGTTATTGTTTAATGTTTACAGAGTTTATGTCTGGGGTAATGAAAAATTTTGAAAATGGTGATAATGGTTGCAAAACTGTGGTACATTTACACAATGGAATACTATGGGAGAATGAAAGAAGTAATTCCTACCTTTTGTGAGAACATGGATGGAACTAGAGATTATTATGCTAAGCCAAATAATCCAGTTGGTAAAAGACAAAAACCATATGATCTCACTTATAAGAGAAATTTAATGAACAAAATAAACTAATGAGCAAAACAGAACCAGAGGCATGGAAACAGAACAAACTGATAGCTGTGAGGTAGAGGTGGAGACTGACTGAAGGAAGGTGAAGGGATTAGTCAAAAAACATGTATGATGGACCCATGGACACGGACAACAGTGAGGGGACTGATTATGGAAATGGGGGGTGGGCTAGGCAGAGGGGGGCAAAGGGGAAAAAAGTGGGACAACTGTTATAGCATAAAAAATAAATTTGCTATTCAGCCTAGCATAAAAAATTATGAAAATAATGCCACTGAATTGTACACTTCAAAATGTTGAAAATGGCAAATCTTATGTTATACATATTCTACCAGAATTAAAAAAAATTAATACCAAGATTTGGTATAAAAAATTAATACCAAGATTTGGTATACCAAATATACCAAGAACCATTGACTGCCCTGGCCAGGTAGCTAAGTTGTTTAGAACATTGTCCTGATATACCAAGGTTGCAAGTTCGATCCCCAGTCAGGGCACATACATGGATGGGTGGAGCAACAAAATTGATGTTTCTCTCCCCGCTCCTTCTCTCTCTCTCTAAAACAAACAAACAAACAAACAAACAAACAAAACAAAAAACCCACCAACTTGTCTACTTGAAATAGATTAATTATATGGTATGTGAATTACATCACAATAAAACTGTTTTCTTAAAAAAAAAAAAAAGAGAGAGAGAGAGAATAGGAAACATCCCTTGGCATTGAGATACAGAAGAAACAACGAAGATCTACTCTGAGTACCTACTGTATAACAGTCATTTTATATATATTACCTCACTTGGGTAGCAGTGGAGAAACTAGAATTCATACTTTAGAAATAAAACAATTCAGTTTGCTATGATGAAAAAGTTCTAGAGGTTAATAGTGATGATGGTTCCTATTGAATAGTGCACTTAAAATGTTTAAAATGGTAAATTTTATGTAATGCATAGTGACTCATGCAGCACACCTGAAACTAATAAAATGTGTGTCAATTATACCTAAAAAAACCCAAACAAACAACCCCCCCCAAAATGATTTAAAACACTTTATTTGGGTTATTTTAGTTTTCTTAACTGAAATAAAAATCAGATAAACTGAATTTTTAACCTGGTTTAGCTAAGAATAATCTATGTGACTTTAGCAAGTCATGTAACCTTTTAATAGCTTCAGTTTTCCCATCTTTCAAATGAAGAATTAGGTCTAGCATAAATGAGGGAGGTTGTGTAGGGGCAGGCACAGAAGGTATCTCTGTACTTTCTGCTCAATTTTGCTGTGAACCTACAACTGCTCTAAAAAGTAAAGTTTATTAAATTAAATAAATAAAAACACAAATCTACTTTATATAGTGACAGTGTGATATTCAGCATCAATCTACCCCCCAATCCTAATTCTATTTAGATTTAGTACCTAGAATATTCCTAAAGCAATCCAAGGGAAAATACACCATATTCTGGTATTTAATCCTACCTAAACCATTAGATTATCTGTAAAATAGAAATTTTAATCCACTACCCTTTGAACCTCAATCTCTGAAAAACATGATTCAGTGGTAAAACAATGGCTGTGGGACCTCTAAGTGCTCAAGATTCCAGTACTGATTTTAATGTCAAATTCTGTAAATTTAGGTAATTTCCTAAACTTTTCTATGTCAGTTTCTTAAGAAGTAGACAGTAACCACATACTTTACAATTCTCCACAGATTTAATATAAAAGTATTCTGAAAATTTAAACGATATCTTAAATGTAAGATCATACCATGTTTTTATTTTAAGCAATACATATTATTTTAAGGAAATGTAAGCAAATAAAAAATTATGTATTTTATATAAATAATATAAACACCTATATTTTATATATAACATTCCCATATTATTCTATAAGTGTTAAAACTTCAGTTATCCCATTTTCTGCAATAGATTTCGTACTCAAAACTAGCCTATATCAAATTAAATGTAAGCGTTTCTTCCTTTGTAAAACTTAAGTCATTTTATACATCAAGCTTCATTTTTATGATTCCGAGAAACTAAGCAATTTACCCAAAATGTTATGGCAATGGAGAAAAAATGTAGAAGCAAAGGCTCTTGTCAAAGTAGTGTTAATTTTTCCACACTATGTTGTTTTACCAGAATATGTAATCCTAAGTCTAACGTTCATTCTAAAACTCATCTGATATATGTATGATATTTCATATACTTTTAAACTCCTTTTATTAAAAAAAAACCCCACATTTTTAACTAATTTTTTTTAGAGCGAGGGGGAAGGAGAGAGACAGAGAAACACTGATTGGTTGCCTATAATTCATGCCCTGACTGGAGATCAAACCCACAACCTAGGTTTGTGCCTTAACTGGGCATCAAACCCAGGACCTTTTGGTTGGCAGGACACTTCAACCAACTGAGACACTCAGACAGGGTTCTTTTAAAATAATTTCAGATAAAATAAAATTTATACTCCAAAACTAATACAGCACCTCTCTAATTTCAAGCAGTAAGAACAAATATAAATTAAGAGAAAACCCCACTTCCTAATACCAAATCTTATTATACACCCTTCCCTCCCTTGCCCACAGTGAAATCCCAAGAATACACAAATAGAATTAAAATTCCTAACCTGTTGATTTTTGAGATATATTATTCTGGATTATCTCCTTCGCCCAATGTAATCAGTAGAAGAGGTATGTGAAAAAGGTTGACTTAATAACAAACAAATAAACAAACAAACAAACAAAGTGAAAACAGAACTACGGTGGAAGTGATGCAATATGAAGACTCAACCTGTCCTTGCTGCTTTAGAAGACAGAGGTGCCTCCAAGCCAAGGAATGTGGGTAGCCTCTTGAAACTGGAAAGGAAATTAAAAGGATTCTACATAGAGACACCAGAGGAATGAATACTTGCACACAACTTGATTACAGCCTGGAGAGGCTGACTCATCAGACTTGTGACCTGAGGAACCATAAGATAATACCTGTGTTGCTTTGTGCAGTTTAAGCAATTTGTTACAGGAGGCAAACAAAACTAATACACACGGGCTTCCAGCCAAGATGGACGTGTAGGTAGGCATACTGTGCCTACTCGCACAACCAAAAGAAGGGTAACAACAAATTTAAAAACAAAAAACAACCAGAACTCACAGAAAACTGAACTGTATGGAAATCCGACAACCAAGGAGTTAAAGAATAAACATTCATAGAGACCCGTAGGAAAGGTGGAGATGGATAGCAGGGCAGAGAGGACTCCAGGCAAGGCAACAGCTGGTGGAGTAGGTGGTCCCACATTCACATGAGGATAAAATGGGAGGAACAACTGGGAAGCAGGACAGACCATGCAAGCAAGGGTTCCAGTGCGGGGGAAATAAAGTCTCAAAACTTCTGACTGAAAAAACTTGTGAGGGTTGAGACAGCAGTGGAAGAAACTCCCAGCCTTACAGGAGAGGTCATTCAAGAGACCCACAGGGTCCTAGAATATACACAAACCAACCAACCTGGGAATCAGCACCAGAAGAGCCCACTTTGCTTGTGGGTAGCAGGGGAAGTGACTTAAGGCAGACAGAGAGCTGACCAAGACACATTGTTCCCTCTCAGACCCCTCCCCAACATACAGCACAAAAAAACGCACCGAGATGGGTTGCCCTGCCTTGGTGAATAGCTAAGGCTCCACCCCTCACTATGGAACAGGCATGCCAAGACCACCCCCCAAAAAAAGGCCCAAGTGAAAGAACAGATCAAAGCTCCAGAAAAAATATAACTAAGCAATGAAGAGATAGCCAACCTATCAGATGCACAGTTCAAAACATTGGCAATCAGAATGCTCGCAGAATTGGTTGAGTATGGTCCCAAATTAGAGGAAAAAGTGAAGGCTATGAAAGTGAAATAAAGGAAAATATACAGGGAACCAACAGTGAAGGGAAGGAAACCAGAAGTCAAATCAACAGTCAAATTAACAGTTTGGAGCACAAGGAAGAAATAAACAGTCAAATGGAACAGAATGAAGAAAAAAGAATTCAAAAAAATGAGGAGAGGCTGTGGAACATCAGAGACAACTTTAAAAATTCCAACATCGGAATCATAGGGGTGCCAGAAGGAGAAGAGGAAGAACAAGAAATTGAAAACCTATTGCAAAAATAATGAAGAATTTGCCCAATCTGGCAAAGGAAATAGACTTCTAGGAAGCTCACAGAGTCCCAAAGAAGTTGGACTCAAGGAAGCACACACCAAGGCACATCATAATCACATTAGCCAAGATTAAAGATAAGGGGAGAATCTTAAAAGCAGCAAAAGAAAAGGAGGCAGTTACCTATAAAGGAAATCCCATAAGACTGTCAGCTGATTTCTCAAAAGAGACCTTACAGGCAAGAAGGGGCTGGAAAGAAGTATTCCAAGTCATGAAAGGCAAGGACCTACATCCAAGATTACTGGATCCAGCAAAGCTATCACTTAGAATGGAAAGGCAGATAAAGTGCTTCCCAGATAAAGTCAAGTCGAAGGAGTTCATCATCATCAAACCCTTGTTAAAGGGACTTATCTAAGAAAAAGTACATGATAAAAAATATGAACAGTAAAATGACAACGAACTCACAACTATCAACAACTGAACCTAAAAACAAAACGAAACTAACAACTAGAACAAGAACAGATTCACAGGAATGGAGATCACATGGAGGGTTATCAGTGGGGGAGGGTTAGAAAGGGTGAAAAGGTACAGGGAATAAGTACCATAAATGACAGGCAGAAAATAGAGAGGTGGAGGTTTAGAATAGTATAGGAAATGTAGAAACCAAAGAACTTACATGTACGACCCACGGACAAGAACTAAAAGGGGGGAATGTTGTTGGGAGGAGGTGTGCAGGGCAGAGTGGAAAAAAGGGGGGGAAATGGGATAACTGTAATAGCATAATCAATAAAATATATTAAAAATACATATGTTATTTTCTTATAACAGTTTAATGAGTATATTACTAATTTTTATTTTGGTGCCTATATAAATGTACATTAAAAATAGAGGTATTCTTAAACCAAGAAGTAGTAGCTGTATCACATTTATTTGTAGCTTAGGTAATGATACCATCAATACAGGAATACAGAATTTAAAACTTCAATCATTACTGATTCTAGCTCTGTCCTTTACTCTATACCATCCAATCAGTTTTTTAATTCCTTTCAATTTTGTCAAGAAATTTCAAGAGTTCATGCTTTCTAACATCCAGTAACTACCACCACCTTAGTTTGACATTACTTCCATTCTAAAGAACCTCAAAGGTTTCCTGCTTTTTATGTGGTGTTCTTACTTCTAATATTTACTCATCTAATGGATCTTCCATACTGCTTGTTTCATCGTAATCCAATTTTGATCGAATCATAGTGTCCCCTCAGGCTTTATTTCCCCACACTGGAACCCTATGGGGCTTTGTGGTTTGTCTCCTTGCACAGTTGTTCCTCCCGGTTTATCTGCACAAAATGTGGGACTGCCTGTCAACCCCATGCTGAGCATTCTTTCTGCCCCAGCTGCCTCTCTGTGCCCCTCCTACCAGTCTGGATGACTGTTTCTTCTTTAACTCCTTAGTTGTCAAAACTTCCATACAGTTCCATTTTCTGTGAGTTGTGTTTTTTTTTTTAAATATATTTTATCAATTATGATATTACAGTTGTCCCATTTCTCCCCCATCATTCCCCTCCACCCTGCACACCCCCTCCCTTTAGTTCATGTCCATGCGTCATTAAGTTCTTTAGCATCTACATTTCCCACACTATTCTTGCCCTCCCCCTGTCTATTTTCTACCGACCATCTAGGCTACTTATTCTCTGTACCTATTCCCCTTCTCTGCTCCTCCCACTCCCCTGTTGCTAACCCTTCACGTGATCTCCATTTCTGTGGTTCTGTTCCTGTTCTACTTGTTTGCTTTTGTTTTAGGTGTGGTTCTTAATAGCTGTGAGTTTGCTGTCCTTTTACTGCCATACTTTTTATCTTCCTTTTCTTAGGTAAGTCCCTTTAACACTTCATATAATAAGGGCTTGGTGATGATGAACTCCTTGAACTTGACCTTATCTGAGAAGCACTTTATCTTCCCTTCCATTCTAAATGACAGCTTTGCTGGATAGAGCAATTTTGGATTTCCCTCATTTATTATTTGTCCCTGTCTTTCAAGACTTCAAATATTTCTTTCCAGCCCCTTCTTGCCTGGAAGGTCTCTTTTGAGAAATCAGCTGACAGTCTGATGGGAACTCTTTTGTAGGTGACTGTCTCCTTGTCCCTTGCTGCTTCTAGATTTCTCTCCTTCAATTTAATCTTGGCTAATGTAATGATGATGTGCCTTGGTGTGTTCCTCCTTGGGTCCAACTTCTTTGGGACTCTCTGAGCTTCCTGGACGTCCTGGTAGTCTATTTCCTTTGCCAGATTGGGGAAGTTCTTCTTTATTATTTGTTCAAATAACTTTTCCACGTTAGCTCTGCTTCTTCCCCTTCTGGTACCCCTATAATATGGATGTTGGGATGTTTAAAGATGTCCTGAAGGTTCCTAAGCCTCTCATTTTTTTTGAATTCTTGTTTCTTCCTTGTTTTCTGTTTGGTTGCTTGTTTCTTCCTTCTGGTCCGCTCCATTGATTTGAGTCCCAGTTTTCCTCCCATCTCTATTGGTTTCCCATGTGTCTTCCTTCATTTCACGTATTGTCGCCCTCATTTGTTCATCTAATTTGTGGGCAAAATCAACTAATTCTGTGAGCATCCTGATCACCAGGGCTTTGAACTGTGCATCTGATAGGTTGGCTATCTCTTTGTAGCTTAGAGGAACTGGCTCTGGGGCATTCATCTGTTCTCTGGTTTGAGCCATTTTTGGTGTTTTTTTGTGTGTGTCTTTTGTTTTGTTTTGTTTTGTGGTCTGGTCACAGCTGTTACGTAGTGAGGGGTGGAGCCTTAGGTGTTCCCCAGGGCAGGGCGGTCTAGTCACTGAGTTGTGATGCTATATGTGGGGGCAGGGTCCGAGAGGGAACAATGGCGCTTGCTCCGCTCTCTCCTGGATTCCAGTCCCTTTCACTGCTTCCGTTCTACCTGGATTATCTGCACTTGTGAATGTGGGACCACCTGGTCAGCCAGCCGCCGTGTTCGGCCTCACTGGGTCTGCACAGTTGCCACCCCGTGCCCGGGGTCCTCTAGTTGCTGCCTGTGTGCCTGCGATCTGCTAGCTGCCACCTGCATGCCTGGGAACTCCCAGCCGCTGTTGGCTGCGTGCCCGGGTCACAACTCCACTTTTTCCTGCCGCAACTCTGCCCCTCTTACTGGTCTGGATGAATGGTTGTTGGTTTTCCATACAGTTCAATTTTCTATCAGTTCTGGTTGTTTTCTTGTTTATAAATCTTTGTTGTCCTTAATTTTTGTTGTGAGAGGACGCACAGTGTGTCCACCTATGCCTCTATCTTGGCTGGAAGTTCTGTTTTCGTTTTTAAATTTGTTGTGCGAGGTGGCAAAGGACATCTACCTATGCCTCCATGTTGGCCACAAGTCCTTTAGCAGAAAACTTGATAAACATATTTTTGTTTCCTCTATTTAGCAAAATTATTGCTTTAAAATTATAACTATATTAGATCCTCCCAAAATGCATTTCCCTTTTCTAATTCATTGCCCTTCTTTTCAGACATTATCATATGGAATAAAAACAATGATTTCCCAGCCTTCCCTGTAGATGAAGTGTGGTTAACTGACCATGCTCTGGCCTCTGTCTCTGAATGAGGTTTTAAAGTTTCCTTTCTGAGTCATTTTGGGTTGCTAGAACAAATCACCATAAAGTAGGTAGTTTAATCAATGGACATTTATTTCTCACTGTTCTGGAGGCTGGGAAACTGAAGATTAGGGTTAGGGTCTGGTGAAATCCTTCCTCCTGGTTTGCAGATACGGCCTTCTTATTATATCTTCATATGGTAAAGAGAAATTATCTGCCTCAGTGTCTCTTCTTATAACAGTACTAATCCTATTCAGGAGGGCTTTACCTTCATGACCTAATTAATTCCCAAAGGCCCTACTTTCAAATACCAACACAGTGGGGATTAGGACTAGAACACATGAATTTTGATGAGGACATAGTCCATAGTGTTTCCTAACAGAAACAGTTCATGCTTAAGAGGTAACAATAGGAATGTAAGTCTGGGGCTGAAATGGAAGAACAGAAGAAAAAAAGGAGTCTAGGTTCCTGAAGACACCACGAAGATACCGTATTAACCTTAAATTGTGTGTGTACTTCATAACATTTTAAATTAGAGAAAAAAATGTCTATCTTTAAGTCTTGGTTATTTAAGAGGATTTGCTATTATTAAAAGCTGAAACTAAAGTTAATAAAACATTTTCATGACCAAGAAGCAGGAATAGAGTTGAAAGAGTTTATGTGATATATATCCCTCACTGGTGAGTCAATGAAAAATCTTTTCAATGCAAAATAAAGTGTTGTGATTTACATACTGATCACTTAAACCACACCAAGTCAGATTTATAGCTAAAATCTAAACTCCCATTTTCATTGTTATTCTTTCTTGACTAAATTCAGTCCGTAATGACATTGTGATGGATATGTGAATTTGTCATTAGTTAACTCTCATTCAATTCACTTTCTACAGTTACCAGAGTTATCATCTTAATCATAAACTTGTACTTTTCACTTCCTTTCATAAAAATACTGTTTTTAATTTACTATAGCTTAATGGAAGAGGTATCTTAGCACCAGTAAAGTCCATGGTTTTGTGGTTTCTTAATGTTCAATTCATTTTGGTAGGCAGTTACTTGTAGATCAACTTGTATTCTGGGAAACAATGTTTATTCTCCACAACACCACTGAATTTCAGAAACACTAAACTTTTGAGTTAGTCTAATATATGAAAAATCTTTGCAGATTAGTATGTGCCTTTATACATTATATTCTCTTTAAATGGAATGCACTTCTCCACCTTGCAAGCCACTATTGAACCTCCAACCTCAACTCAAATATATTCTATAAAATACTTCTTATTCAATGATATAGTTAGTTGATATCCCTTTTGGGGCTTTAAAACTTCTCAGAGTGCTTATCAAGCTGTACTTTCCCAAGGAAATATGAAGTTTTTATTTTTAAAAAGATTTTATTTATATTTAGGGAGGGTAAGGTAGGGAGAAAGAGAGAGAAGAGATATCAATGTGTGGTTGCTTCTCGTGTGCCCACCACTGGGGACCTGGCCTGCTACCCAGGCATGTGCCTTGACTGGGAATCGAATCAGTGACCCTTTGGTTTGCAGGCCAGCATTCAATCCACTGATCCACACAAGCCAGGGTGGAAATATGAAGTTAAAAAAAAAATAACCAAAACAAATTTTATGTACTTATTTTTAGACAGAGGGGAAAGGAGGAAGAAAGAGAGGGAGAGAAACATCAATGTGTGGTTGCCTCTCACCTGCCCCCTACTGGGGCCCTGGTCCTCAACCCAGGCATGTGCCCTGACTGGGAATTGAACCCTTGACCCTTTTGTTTGCAGGCTGGTGCTCAATCCACTCGTTCATACCAGCCAGGGCATAAATATGAAGTTTTTAAAAGTTAGGTGTACTTATCTGGCAAAGAGCTTGTAACACAGAAAACATTTAGTCAATGAGGACAGAATATAGAAAATCATGAAGATCACTTTAGGTACATGTATAATGCCAGTTTTCTTATTCTTAATTAACAAAAAAAACATAACTAAATCCAAATAATAGAAATGTAATCTACAAAGTTAGAGAGTAGGTACAGATCAGGGAAGATGTATTAGCCACAAACAACATAGTACAGTAGCGTGACTACAGTGAACACTGTGGTGTTTATGATGAGATTCATATTTGTATATATTACATTTATATTGTTTTCTGATTGTCAAAGTGTAATGTGAAACAAGGAAGAACAACAGGGTCTTTAAAGGGTGTCAGCTGGGGATTAGGGTAAGGCAGGAGAGGGTAAAGGAGGAAAAATGGTGATAGAAAGACACATGACTTGGGGTGGTTTACACATAATACAATATAAAGATGGTATATTATAGAATTGCATACCTTAAACCAACATAATTTTATTAACCAATGTGACCCCTATAAATTCATTTGAAAAAAAAGTATGTCAGCTGATAGGTACTATTACTTACTCTGTAGTTTTGTAAACATCAGAATACAGCCCTGCTTTCTGATACTTCTTCTTTGGGGGACGTGGGGCCTTCTTTTCTCTTGGGATAAGTGAAAGCACAGGCTGCAAGGTACTTTCAGGTTCAAGAGGTTTGGCTGGGGTTTCAGGAGGACTGGGAATCTCAACTGCTGCTTCAGTAAAGCTATAAAAAGAAGTTTAAAGATAATTTTATGATGAAATAATATTTTCCTACAAATGACTGTCTATTGTAAAAAACATAACAGCAATTAAAAGAAGAGATATGGAGTCTTCCTCATCTAGCCATGCTGGAGTAACAGATACCTGATTTCTCCTGCTGACAGAAACTAACAGAAATACAGTAAACTACTACAAACCTAGATAAAGTTTACAAAACAATCATCAGATATCAGACTACGGTTAATGCAACGTTGCAATCCTTACAAAAAATTAGAAAAACCCCCAAAACAACAGAGGGAAAGAGATGAGGCCTATAACTACTTTGCTGTATGAGGACTGTAGTAGAAGAAGCAGAATCAAAGCAGAGAATGTCCAACTTGATGGGTTGAAAAGAGAGACCAATCATAGTATGGAGAGGCTGAGGTACCTGAAATTTGTGGGGCCAAGTACTAAAGAAAGTTATGGAGAAAAATTAATTCTAGAAATCTGTATATGGGTCTCCTTTAGTATACTGCTAAATACTAAGTTATGTGCAGGGTGAAATTCTATAAGGCTGGACAAAAAACTACCAGAGTACAATAACCTGAACAATCCGCAGAGGTTCACAGATGATGGTAGATACGCAGATTCCACTAGGCAGAGTAGAAAGACACTACCCAATACCAGGAACATTAAACAGAGATCCCAGAGGGTAACATTACCCATTTTTACAGGTCTCAACTCTCCCTGGACTAAATGCTGGCCCTAATAAAGCTTAAAAACAATTTTCAAAAGGATCTAAGCTGATCTACAAGTAACTTCACAGCCTGCCAAAAATAAATTAAACACTAAGAACAAAAACCAGAAACACAATAATGTGACATCCACAATGTAAATAAATTCACAATGAGAAAAAAAAATAAGAGTAGTGATCACAATTTTCCAAATTTGATAAAAAGCATAAAAATCAAAGTTCCAAGAAGCTAAACAAACCATAAAGAATATAAATTCAAATAAGACAAGGTAAATCATACTATATCATAATAAACTTGCGGAAAACTATTTGAGGAAGAAAATAAAAGGGGCTAGAGGAGAAAATATATGATATACAGGAGTATAAAAAAAAGAATGAGTGCAGATTTCATATATGAAACAATACAAGCTAGAAGGGAATGAACTAAGAACTATAGTGCTAAAAAGGAGAGGGGGTAACGGGGAGACAGACTCTAAATTCATTAAGAATTCTAAATAAATAAAATACATCTTTAAAAATTAAGGTGAGACCAGTTCCAGGCAAAGATGTAATAGACACTTCTACCTGTCCTCCCACTGAGTACAACTAAAGATCCTGGAAATTATATATAACATAAACATAAGCAAACAGATTGGCTAGTGATCTGGGACTTAAGCAATGATGTTATAGGTAATTTCCTAGATTTCTTTTTGGCTTCATATTTAATGTGAAAGACAATACACTTTACCTAATATCAAGGATAAATCAAATGTCTACTCTCATCACTTATATTCAACATAACAGTAAAGGTACCAGCCTGTGCAAAAATGAAAGAAAAACAATCTTGAAGTGTGAGTCCTCCAAATTTGTTCTTTGTCAAGATTGTTTTGGTTATTTGGTATCCCCTGAAATTCTTTATGAATATTAGGATGAATTTTTCTATTTCTGCAAGAAATGTCATTGGGATTTTGGTAGACATTACACTGAATCTCTAGTTTGCTTTGGGTAATACTGATATCTTTTTTTTCTTTTTGGGGGGGGTTAGTACTGATATCTTAACATTAAATTTTCTAATCCATAAACACAGGATGTCTTTCCATTTATTTATGTCTTCTTTAATTTTGTTCAACAACGTTTTATACGTTTTCAATGAAGTCTTTGCCATCTTAAGCTTATTCTTTTTGATGTTACATAAATGGAATTGTTTTCCTCTTTCCTTTTTGGAAAGCAGTGTATAGAAATGCAACTGATTTTTTGGAAGGTGATTTTGCCTCTCAACTTTGCTAAATTAGTTTAGTAGCTTTAGTAGATTGTGTGTGTGTGTGTGTGTGTGTGTGTGTGTGTGTGTGTGTAATCTTTAGGGTTTTCCAGAGGACTTTGGCATTTGGGAACAGAGCTAATTTCACTTTAACTTTATAATTTGAATGCCTTTTACTTTTTTTATTTCAGCCTAATTGCTCTGGTTAGAAATTTCAATGGTATGTTGAATTGAAGTGGCAAAGGGGAGCATCCTTTCCTTGTTCCTGATGTTAGGGGAAAAGCTCTCAGTCTTTTACCATGAATGTTCGTTAGCTGTGAGTTTTTCTATGTGGTCTTTATTATGTTAATTTCTTTCTATTCCTAAACTGCTAAGAGTTTTTATGATGATTTTTGTCAAATTCCCTTTCTGCATTTATTGATATGACTGTGAGATTTTTTATTCTTTAGCATATTGATATGATTACATTAATTAATTTTTACATATTGAAGAAGATTTGCATAACCTACTTGGTCATGAAATTTACTTACTTAATCATTTATTATTATTTTTTTACTGTTCTCCTTACCAGCCAAATTCAACTTCTACTTCTGTGCCTATCTTATGCTTCTTTCTCCCTGCAATAAAAAATATTTTCTGCCTTCCTGGTCATCCCCTACATATATAAATTCACCAAGTGCCACCTGCAGACCATATACATCAGAATCACCTTGGGGGCTTATAAGAAATGCAAATGCCTACTCAACAGACTTTTAGAAATTTCTATTGAGATCTGGACTGAAACCTTCCTAAACTTGTTGGCCCTGACACCCCAAAGAAGACACTCTTCATAGGAGCATCCCTCTCATCCTACTCGGGCTGTGACATCATAGGCTGGGTTTATATTCTCTCTCCGTCATGCCATAACCCAACTCCCTCACTCCATTAAGTCTCCAAAACCCAGCTCAGGATCACTGTGGCTTCCATACTCTGTATGATTTAGGACTTCAACTTTTCAGGGAAAAAAAAGAGGAAGAGGAAGAGATAAGGCATTTTAATATATGGTTTATAATACACTTATCTATATCAATATAATACTTTCAGTTTCTCAGCTTTTCTAAAATAAAAATATTATCAGCCATTATATATTTAGGGACTTGATTCTTTCATTTAATATTATGTTTCTAAGATTTATCAGCAATCACTGCATGTCAGCTATAATTAATTTCTGATACCATATCACATTCCATTGCATGAAAACTACAATATACTTATTTCTTTTTCTGTTAATCTGTAATGTTACCTTTTTCTATACATTATAACCAATCCTGCTACTACCTTTTCGAACTGTTTTCTAGTGCCCTTTATGCAAGAGTTTTTCTAAGCTATCTAAAAGGTAATTGCTAGATTATATAGTATTGATTTGTATCAAGTTTTTGTTGTTATATATTCTGGATACCAAAAATGTATACATCATCAGTGTTATAAATTTACTCTCCCACTTTGTAGAAAGTCTTCCTATGTTTGTCATGATGTATAATTAACAGAAATTCTTAGTTTTAATATAACTCAGTATATCAATTTTTACATATATGGTTACCACTTTTTGATATCTTGTTTATAAAATCCTTGCAGACAGTAAGATTATGAAGTTTTTCCACTCTGGGTAGTGTGGCTCAGTGGACTGATTTCTGGATCGAGAAGCAAAGGGTTGCTGGTTCAATTCCCAGTCAGGGCACATGCCTGAGCTGCCAGCCAGGTTCCCAGCCGGGAACCTGCGAGAGGTAACTGATTGATAAATCTCGCACATCTGATATTCCTCTCCCTTTCTCCTTCCCTTCCCCTCCTCTTTCTTAAAAAAAAAAAAAAATAAATAAATAAAAAATCAAGAAATAAAAGTTTAAAGTTTTGCTTTTTATATTTTTGTATTTAATCAAATGGTTATTAGTTTTTGTATATGGGGAATTCAGAATCTAATTTCATTTCCATTCCTATGCAATACCAATTTTTGGGGCACAATTTGTCAAATGTTGTTTTCTTTCCCTACTGGTATTCAGGGTCAACTGTCATACAGCAACCTTGCATACATGCATGGATCTGTTTCTCTTACCAACTGAGCTGTTCCATACTAGCTTAATATACCACATATTGAAATTGTCTTGGCACAAACCCATTACTTTCTTCAGTTAATTCCATCCCTAGGTATATACATTAGGGATTAGTGCCCATATCATCAGCAGACATTAGAAGAATATTAAGAGCAGCATTTTGGGATAATAGCCTCAACAGTAAATCTTGGAGATAACCCAACAGTAAAATGGAAAACCTGTATTATACACAAATAATGGATTACTACACAGTGATAAAACAAAGTTAACTACACCAACATGCAATAATGATGTTTTAACATTTATATGTTGAGCAAAAAAAAAATGAGACACAAAACCTTGTTTTGTGAATTTCATTCCAATGATGTTCAGGAAGGATAAACTATATTGTCTATGCTTACATACTTAAATGGTATAAAAAAAGGTACAGATGTGGTTACCTTAAAAGTCAGGAGACTGATCATAGCTACTGGTAAGGAAGCTGTTTATGGCTGGTGATAGCAATGTTCTATGTATTCATCCATTTTATATCTCCTTGGGTGTTAACTATAAAAATTTTAAAACTGATTACTTACATTTATATACTTTCTGTATGTGTATATCCTACTGACCCCCCCAATATTGTCAAGTATATTCTACAGATGGGAATGATTTTATTTTAAGAACTTTTAATTATATTTATTAACGTGTGGTCATGTATGTAAGGTTTACTCCATTTTCTTAGGTTTACTCCATTTCCTATACTGTACTTTACATCCCCATGGCTATTCTGTAACTACCTCTATTTGTACTTCTTAATCCCCTCACCTCTTACCCATTCCCCCACACCCCCAGCCCCGTCTGACAACAATCAAAACACTCTCCCAATCCATGAGTCTGCCTCTGTTCTTGTTTGCTTAAGTTTGTTTTTTTAGATTAAATTGTTGATATGTATTTATTGCCATTTTATTGTTCATAGTTTTCATCATCTTTTTCTTAAATAAGTCCTTTTAACATTCCATACAATAATGTGTTGGTGATGATAGACTGCTTTAGTATTTCCTTGTGTGGGAAGTTCTTTATCTGTCCTTCGATTCTAAATGACAGCTTTGCTGGGTAGAACAATCTTGGCTGTAGGTCCCTGCTTTTCATGACTTGGAATATTTGTTGTCAATCCCTGTAGCCTGAGAAGTTTCTTTTGAGGATCAGTTAACAGTCTTATGGGAACTGCCCTGTAGGTAACTTCTTTTCTCTTGCTGCTTTTAAGATTCTCTCTTTAAACTTTGGCATTTTAATTATGATGGGTCTTGGAGTGGGCCTCTTTGCATCCATTTTGTTTGGGACTCTGTGCTTTCTGGACTTGCATGTCTTATTTCCTTCACCAAATTAGGAAAGTTTTCATTCATTATTTTTTCAAATAGAGTTCCAATTTCTTACTCTTTCTCTTCTCCTTCTGGCACCCCTATGATGTGAATGTGGGATCTCTTGAAGTTGTCCCAGAGGCTGCTTGTACTATTTTCATTTCTTTTTGCATTCTTTTATCTTCTTCTTGCTTGTTCTGATTGCTTATTTTGTGCTTCCTTATGTTCCAAATCATTGATCTGATTCTCAGCTTCATCTACTGTTGTTTCCCTGTAAATTGTTCTTTATTTCAATTATGGTATCTATGTTTCTACTGGATCTTTTTAATGCTGTTGAGGTCCTCACTGTCCTTAAGTTTCTTGAGCATCCTTATAACCCGTGTTCTGAACTCTGCATATCTCCATTTTGCTTAGTTTTTTCTGGAGTTTTGATCTGTTCTTTCATTTAGGCAAGTTTCTTTGTCTCCTCATTTTGGCAGCCTCCCTGTGTTTGTGTCTATGTATTAGGTAGAGCAGCTATGACTCCCTGTCTTGGCAGCATGGCATAATGTAGTAGATGTCCTATAAGGTCCAGTTGCACAGCCTCCCCCCATCACCTAAGTTGTGTACTTGAGGTGCATCCTTTGTGTGGGCTAAGTACACTCATCTGATAGTTAAGCCTTAACAGGAGCTCGCAGGTCAAAAGGAGGGAGCCAACCCAAGCTAGTCAGCTGCAAGGACTGGCTATGACCACTAATCGGTACCCTTTGTCCTCCATGGAGCGGCTGTGCAGGGGCAGGGTGGTGGTGCTCCTATGTAGACTATAGCTGTCCACTGGGCACACAGGCTCTGAGGTTTCCAAACTGGTGCAGGCCAGGGTCAGCCCCTGCTGTGTTTTGCCTGAGGCCACCCTACATGAGCTATAAAGCAATCTGAAATGGCTGTTACTTGTGCTGGGATTGAGATTCCCGGGCAAAGCCAATCTGTGAATCTAGGCTGCCTGCTGCTAGTGTTGGGCCTGGAGTTACTTAGCAAGGGGTATAGGGGATAGGGATTTACTGAAGCCCGCTGTTGCTTACTTGAGAGGATTTAAGAATTTCTGAAGCATGAGTCAAGACCAGACATTTTCATATTGAAAAGTCATTGTTAACAGTTTGAGTGGGCTATGTGGCTCTGTAGGGGGAGGGCCCAGAAAAGGGACAATTGCCTCTGCCCACCTATATATCTGTGAGAAAGCTGTTCCCAATACTCATCTTGATGTCAGACATTCGCCGTATGCCAGTGGTGCCTTTCAAGCTGCTATCTTGGTGCTGGAGCTCAGAGGGAGTGCGTGTGAGTAAGTCCGTGTGTGGGTTCTTTAAGGTAAACTGCCTGGGACACCAGAAGTTTATTTCATTATAAAAATGACTCAATCACCACTGTTTTTTTGCAGCCAGAAGTTATTTTTCTTGTGCTGGAAACCTGGGCTGGGGATCTAGTGTGGGGCTGGGACTGCTTGCTCTGAAGATATCCCTCCTGCATTTTTATCCACCACACACGGATGTGGGTCCAGTCTATCCTGTGTCTGTCCCTCCTACCCATCTGGATCAATGTGGTTTAATTTGACAGATATCAGACTACTATTCAACTCATTTCTGATGGTACTGAGTAATGGCTGTTCTATATTTTAGTTGTAATTTTGATGTGGTTGTGTGAGGAGGCGTAACATGTTTACATATGATGCCATCTTGACTGTGAGTCTGGAATGATCTTTTTCTATAAAACGTGGCAGAAATCTCTTTCAAACTGTCTGGTCCTGGGGATTTCTTTGTGGCACAATTTTAAATTATGGATTCAATTTACATAATGTTTTCTAGAGGTGGTTCCAATCTATTGGGCATAAAGTTCTTACAGCTCTCCTTTTAAATTCCTTACTTTATTATTCATTTTCTCCTCTGGTATTGATTAATTTTACCAGCAGAAGACTGTATATTTTATTAGTTTTCAACAAACTCTGGTCTTCAGTGATTATATTATATCTTAGTGTTATTTTTTTAATATATTTTATTGATTATACTATCACATTTGTCCCATTTCTCCCCCATCATTCCCCTCCACTCTGCCTACCCCCTCCCACCCACAATCCCCCCCTTTAGTTCATGTCCATGTGTCATAAGTTCTTTAGCTTCTACATTTCCCACACTATTCTTGCCCTCCCCCTATTTTCTACCCACTGTCTATGCTACTTATTCTCTGTACCTTTTAGCCTCTCTCGTCCTCCCACTCCTCTGTTGCTAACCCTCCATATGATCTCCATTTCTGTGGTTCTGTTCCTGTTCTAGTTGTTTGCTTTTGTTTTAGGTGTGGTTGTTAATATCTGTGAGTTTGCTGTCTTTTCACTGTCATATCTTTTATCTTTTTCTTAGATAAGTCCCTTTAACATTTCATATAATAAGGGCTTGGTGATGATGAACTCCTTGAACTTGACCTTATCTGAGAAGCACTTTATCTTCCCTTCCATTCTAAATGACAGCTTTGCTGGATAGAGCAATTTTGGATGTAGGTCCCTGCCTCTCAAGACTTCAAATACTTCTTTCCAGCCCCTTCTTGCCTGCAAGGTCTCTTTTGAGAAATCAGCTGACAGTCTAATAGGAACTCTTTTGTAGATGACTGTGCCCTTATCCCTTGATGCTTCTAGAATTCTCTCTTTCATTTGAATCTTGGCTAATGTAATGATGATGTGCCTTGGTGTGTTCTTCCTTGGTTCCAACTTCTTTGGGACTCTCTGAGCTTCTCGGACTTCCTGATAGTCTATTTCCTTTGCCAGATTGGGGAAGTTCTTCTTTATTATTTGTTCAAATAACTTTTCCACTTGTTACTCTTCTTCCTCCCCTTCTGGGACCCCTATAATTCAGATGTTGGGATGTTTAAAGATGTCCTGGAGGTTTCTAAGTCTCTCCTCATTTTTCTGAATTCTTGTTTCTTCCTTGTTTTCTGTTTGGTTTTTTCTTCCTTCCTTCTGGTCCAATCCATTGATTTGAGTCCCAGTTTTCCTCCCATCTCTATTGGTTTCCCATGTGTCTTCCTTCATTTCACGTATTGTAGCCTGCATTTGTTCATCTAATTTGTGAGCAAAATCAACCAATTCTGCGAGCATCCTGACCACCAGGGCTTTGAACTGTGCATGTGATATGTTGGCTATCTCTTGGTCGCTTAGAGGAGTTGGTTCTGGGGCTTTCATTTGTTCTCTGGTTTGAGCCATTTTTGCTGTTTTGTTTTGTTTTGTTTTTGGTCTGGTTGTGTAGTGAGGGGTGGAGCCTTAGGTGTTCCCCAGTGCGGAGCAGCCCAGTTGCTGGGTTGTGATACTGTATGTGGAGGTGGGGTCCGAGAGGGAACGATGGTGCCTGCTCCGCTCTCTCCTGGATTCCAGTCCCCTCCGCCTGGATTATCTACGCACGTGAATGTGGGACCACCTGGTCAGTCAGCCGCCTTGCACGGCCTCACAGGGTCTTACAGTTGCCATCCTGTGCCCGCGGTCCGCCTGCCGCCTCCACACTTGGGAACCGCCAGCCACTGCTGCCTGTGTTCCCGGTCCGTATCTCCATTTTTTCCTGCCACGACTCCGTCCCTCTTACCAGTCTGGATGAATGGTTGTTGGACTTCCGTACAGTTCAATTTTCTGTCAGTTTTGGTTGTTTTCTTGTTTCTAAATATTTGTTCTTCTTAATCTTGGTTGTGAGAGGACACACAGTGTGTCCACCTATGCCTCCATCTTGGCCGGAAGTCCTATTTTCTTAATTCAGTATATATGTTTTATTTCCTTTCTTTACGTTGAGGCTTATTCTCTTGTTTTACTAATTTTTTAACTAAACTCCTATTTCATAACCTTTTAAGCATTTAAAAAGATTACATAAGAATTAAAGTCTATGAAATCTCCCTCTAGGGACTGGTTTAGATAAAACCCATGTTTCACTATGTAGTATAATATTAAGTTCTAAATATTTTTATTATAATTTTATTTTTTTACCTAAGTTTTAAAAACTTATCTTTTTTCCTTTAAGAATCAGAAGTTGAACCCAGTCTAGAACTCACCTCATAACCATTATACTATTCCTTTCATTCTTGTTTGTTATTAATCACCAGTAGTGACAAAGAACTCCTTAACATGGCATACAAGGCCTTCTGCATGATCTGGTCCCCACAACCCTTTCTCTAGATTCTTTGAACACCATACTACTCTATTTCACTCCGTGTTTTGGCAAGAATAGCTCTTTTCAACTTCTCTGTACATACCATGCATTTTCACACTCATTAACCTATAATGTTTGCTCTAGCTTTGCTCCTTTAAATAACAGATAGTGTCTATTCTTGAGATTTTAACTTAATCATTACTTCCACAGGAGAAGTCAATTATGTCTATGATACATCCTCATACTCCTAAGTAATTCTTCATAATAGCACTGAGACTGTAAGATCCATGAGGAAGGGGAATGTATCTATATTTGCTTATGTTGTATGTATCCTCAGCACATGGAATAAATAATTTTGCAATATTTACTGAATACATAAATGAACGAAGTCTTGGCCCATAACAAGTACTATAATAGGTACCAGTTAGAGAAAGGTAAAAAGCCTGTCTCTGGAAACTCACTGTGTCATATCCCAAACTTCTCTTCATATTCTCATCAAATTTCAGAATACAGTATTGTGGAAGATAAGATGTTAATATTGCTGACAATGACACTAGAACTATTTGGTATACAAAGGCTTATATGAAATGAAGGCTTTTCTCTTTGAAGCATATTTCTAAGGTGACCCTTCCTAAAGTGAACCATCAAGATGTCATAAACTGTCACTTTCTTTGTATAGTGAAGGCACAAATAATTCTCTTTATACAGTGATTTTAAAACATCAGTAATTATAAATGAATAACACTTACACCAAAACAGACTTATAGAAGAACACACAAAAATATTTAAAAAGATCTTAAGAGGCAAACAAACATAAGAATTTAGTATATGATAAAGGTATCATTTCAAATAAGAAGGGAAAGGATAAAATAATAAATAGTTGTAAGATCATCATTTAAAAATAAAAATATTAAGTCTCTTTTTAAATTGTATCTTTCTTTTGCCTTTCCAAAAAAAAAAAAAAAAGAAAGAAATAAAAGAAAAAATGAAACAAAACCCACTTTACTAAAATCCACTGGGAATATAAATAAAAACACATACAACATAAAAATAGCCACACTTACAAATCTCCAACCTTGATAATGACTGGCCATAAACACAGTATTAATTCACACCTTACATGCAAGTAAATTTCAACTGACCTGGCTGTTGTGGCCCAGTGGACTGAACAGTGGCCCATGGACCAAAAGGTGCTGGTTCAATTCCCAGACAGGGAATGTGCCTGGGTTTTGGGCCAGCTACCCAGTTGGGGGTATGCGAGAGGCAACAAATTGATGTTTCTCTTGCACATCGATGTTTCTCTCCCTTTCTCCCTCCCCCCTCTTTAAAAATAAACAAGTAAAATATTAAAAACAAATAAATTGCAATTGATTTAAGGTCCTAAATGTAAAAAAGTAATATGTAATCCATCAAAGAAGACTAAATAAATTATAATATATTCATAGCATGGAATAGTATAATTCATGTTACCAATGACAAGATGTCCAAGATATAGGAAGAGAAAAAGTTAAGTTACAAAATTAAGAATAGTATATTACCAATTACTTAAAATAATATTTGCATATGCACATATTTATAAATGCATAAGAAAAGGTATAAAAGTATATATATGGCAAGAAAATATAAATAAAATTAAATGTCAAAGAGCAAACACGAAGAGTTAATATTCTGACTGTATTATCACTTAAAAACATAAAAAATAGGTAAGGAACATAAACAAATTCTAATCTCCAAATACACAAATGAGTGCAAATTGAAACATGTAGGAAGTAACATTTAGGAAGTGTATTTCACCTATATCAGACTGATAAAGACTAAAATAAAAGGATACATTTTAGGGTAGATAAGGGTAAGTAAATAGTACACAATAATTACTGTATGATAGTAAAAGTATAAACAGGTGTGACATTCAAGAGGGCTATTGGACAATATATGTTGAAAGACAAAATGTATCTGGCAGTTTCAATTTGTATTTCTCTAATTGTGAATAAGGGTTATAGTGTTAGTGAGGCTGAGCATGCTGTACTTAGTAAACCTAAAGCCATCTGCAAATGGTGATTATATTGACTCATTTAAACATATCAAACCTTCAGAGAAAGAAATGGTTGGATGTATAACAAAAGGATTAAATGGTCTTTTCTTTTGGTGATTTTTGGCTTTCGGCTCTGTAACTTACAAAAAAGTAAAACTATAAAAAGGAAACTGAAGAAAATAAATCTAACATGTATGAAGATTTAAAAATGTATTTGGTGGTAGGATAAAAAGATTAGAGCACCATAAAGATAAAATGATGTGATAATAAGAGTAATTCCACTCACATAGCTATATACTGGATAAAATACATAATCTGTCTGGACCTTGACTTTTTGTCATCTGTAAAGTGACGGGCTTGAACTGGATTTTGCTTGTTACGTACTTATAATTTTTATATAATATAAAAATTATTATAATACTTATTAAGTTTTTATATAATAAAAAGTTTTAAGGTTAACTGAATTATGCAGTGGCATAGACATGTTACCTTTTTATAAAAGCTACTTTCCTCTACTCAGATAAAATGTTAAACAAGGAATTACCTTTTAGTATTCTCTTGTTCTTGTTCTGAGAATGGCTTCTGTTTTTTCTTGGCCTGTTCTTCCAAAAGCCAACTTTTCCTCTTCAATCCCTTCTTATGGTCTGAATTCAGGTTTACACTCTGAACAACAGCTTCAATGACATCTTGAACTGTATCGGGACCAAGGTGTAGTGCTGCTTCTTCTTCACCTTCATTAAATTTTGGGCTGACAAACTGGGTAGTCTGAAATGCTTGCATTGATACCACAGCCTGGAGGGGACATTTCCGAGGTCGACCTGGTCTGCGTTTCACAAAGTTATTTCCTGTCCTGGCCTGTCTTTGAAGTTTTTTGGCTTTTAAAATTTTATTGACATGATCCAGGTTTTTCTTGGTGGCCAAGATTTTGTCATAATTGCACATTTTCCGAGCTTGGCGCTGCATAGCTTCTACTACACTTCTCTTGATATGATGAGGGGAACAGCTGCTTGGCAACTTTTCAGAAAGGAGTGAGATGCTGTTACTACAAGAGTCACTGGGTACTGCAGGCACTAGAAGGCTGTCTGGTTTTCCCAGGGATCGTTCCTTGCTGTGGTTATGGCCTGGACTGGAAGAAGGTGGCACAGAGGCAGATGCCATCACAGCATCAATGTTTTTCTCTAGGGGCTCTTGGTCTTCACGTTGTACCATCCGCTGCAGCAGACTATCCACAGAGTCGTCCCCAGAAGAAACCAATCTTGGACTTCGAGAGGGAACTCCATTCACTAAATAGTAAGACAAATCACACATAGATACAAATTAAACATAGCTAGTTATTGAAATAACTTTTTACACAGGATAAAAGATAAAAAATACTGCTTTATTTTTGACAGCAAGATGAAACATCATAATACCATATGCATTTGTCTATCACAGACAAATCAAAGCTTACTTTCCTAAGTAAGGTACATTACAGTAACCATAATAAATTCAAAATTGGCCCATATTTCCCTAATGATATGTAAATTAAAACACAACAACAATTCTTACTCTCTGAGATGAGGAGCAGAAATAAGAGTTAATTTCTTCAAAAATGAAGATCCAGTTAAAGGACTTGACAGTCAAAGCAATCTTAGATCCTGGATAAAGATCTGAACTTTATAGATGATATTGCTAGCTCAGCACTTTTTTCTGACAATGTTTTAAGTGCAAACGTACGGAAATGAAACTCTCTTCCTAAGCAAAGCTTTAAAATTAGAATAAAAAAATCTGTGGAAACTAGTTTAGAAAGAATATACATTGACAGCAAGATTAGAAATAAGTGGTCTTAGACAAAAACCTTGTTATCTTACTGGCCCAATGATGTGGTCATCTTTGTTCAGATACCACTCAGCAACTTTTTATGACTATAATTAATGTGGGAAATGCTCAACTTCTTCTGGCAAGCTATATTAGTTTTACAATATTATAAAACTCAGATCATAATGGGCACTTCCCAAAATGCGTGGTTTACTACTAATGATGTTATACTTTTTCAAAGTTAATCAATGAATTTATCTATGTGACTGTAAAATATACTCTTCCAGACATTCTTTTATAAATCCTAGGCATTCGAGATTCTAATCCCATCTGAGTACAGTGAAATTTTCTCAAATTACCAATAACTTCCTAAAAAAATCTAAAAGTATTCTTTAAATGCAATACTTTTCAAAATTTAAAACTCTCAGATATTTTATATTACTATTATTTAAAATCCTGCCTACACCAGACCTAGACCCAAGATCTGGATCAGCAGGAGAAGTTCCTGCAGTTGAGACAGAATGACCTAAAATAATTTTCTATATTAACTGTAATTGTAAGATCTTTCTCCTTCCCCACTTTATGGAGACAGGCATGAAATGCAGTTTTCGTGTTTCCCCTGAGGTAATTTTTTTTTCTGATTGCCTCCCTGTCTGTAATAGTCTGCTGTGCCCACAGAATTCATTTTTCTCTATACATGTACATTAAATGATTGTAAGTGAAAATGATTAATACATTATATGGTGTTAACCTTTTTTTTTTTAAAGATTTTATTTATTTAACTTTAGACAGAGGGAAAGGGAGGGAGAAATAGAGGAAGAGAAACATCAATGTGTGGTTGCCTCTTATGTATCCCCAACCGGGGGCCTGGCCTGCAACCCAGGCATGTGCCCTGACTGGGAACTGAACCAGCGACCCTCTGCATTGCATTTCAGTGCTCAATCTACTGAGCCACATCAGCCATGGCTGGTGTTAACCTTAAAAATATTCTGTCTCCAGTTTCTGATAATATGCTTGGATTATCTTCCAATTACTTGAAACTCCAATAAATTATGTTTCTCTGTCTCTCTTTCAAAATCAATAAATAGAAAAACTAAAAAATAAATGCTCTATAGTTTCTCAACTTCTCTAGTTCAAGTCCTTTTCTGGTTTCAACCCTACACTCTCTGGCAATTCATTCAATTATCGTCTAAATTCTGATGGCTCATAAATCTCTCTTTTATATATATAACTTTTTTCTAATTCTTTTACATGTTTCATAATTTCTCAAACTCTCCATATTTACAATTTAATCATCACCTCCTTTATCCTTGCTCCTCCTCCAGATTTTCTGTATCAGTGAATGATACTATAAAGTGTCTAGTCCAAAAGAGATTTTAAAAGAAAGGCTGTAAGACGAGACAAAGACATTACATAATGTTAAGTGGATCAATTCAACAAGAGATTATAGCCCTTGAAAAGATTTATGCACCCAACACAGGAGTACTTTAATATATAAAGCAAACAGTGTCAAAACTTTTGTGGTGTCTCTGGGCCGCACTGGAAGAAGAGTTGTCTTGGGTCATGAATTAAACACACAAACACTAAGAGAAAAAAAAAAATCTAATAATGTTTTAAGTAAATTTACGATTTTCTGCTGGGCTGCATACACAGCCATCCTGGGCCGCATATGGCCCGCTGGCTGTGGGTGGACACAAGCAAATACTGATGGACATAAACAGAGAGTTTGACAGTAATGCCGTCATAGTAAGGGACTAACATCTAATTGATATCAATAAATACATCTTCCAAAAATAAAATCAGTAAAAAAACTGCACCCCCAAATAATGACACATTAGGCCAGATGAATTTAATTGGTATTAAAAAAAAATATATCACCACAAGGCACCAGGATATAACATTCTTTTCAAGTGCTCATAGTACATTTTCCCAGGCAGATAATGTGTTAGGACACAAAAGAAGTCTCAATAAATTTAATAATATTAAAATCATATCAAGCATCTTCTCCAACTAGAATGGCACAAAACTAGAAACCAAATGACACCAGAATATATCTTGAGACAGATGAAAATGAAAACACAAGAACTCTATGGAACACAGCAACAGCAGGCCTATGAAGGAAATTCATAGCAATACAGACCTACCTCAAGAAACAAGAAACATTTCAAGCAATCTAACTTTACATCTAAAGGAACTAGAAAAAGAATCACAAACATGGCCGAAAGTGAATATGAGATAGAAAATAAAAAAGAGTGGAATGAAAATAAACAAAACAAAGTCTAAATAAACAATAAAAAAGATCAATGAAACTGAGGGCTGGTTCTTTGAAAAGATAAGTAAAACTGATAAACCTTTAACTGCAAATTCCTAGAAACATCTTTGAAAACTGAATCCAGAAGAAACAGTAAATGTGAACAGCCTAACTACTAATGAAATAAAAAAGTAACTCACGCACACAAAAAAATCCTGGATTGGATGACTGTACAGATGAATTTTATCAAACAAAGAAAAATTTAACACCTGTCCTAAAACTATTCCGAAAATTTCAGAAGGAAAAAAGGTTTCCAAGATCATTTTATGAGGCAGCATTACCCCAATTCCAAAAACAAAGACATTACAAAAAAGGAGTTATAGGCCAATGTCCCTGAAAAACATGGATGGAAATACCCTGAAAAAATATTAGCAAACCAAATTCGACAATACATTAAAAAGATCATATATCTTGATCATGTGGGATTTATTTCTGAGAGGAAAAATGGGTTTGGTATTTACAAATCAATTAACATGATACACCACATACATAAAATGAAAGATAAAAATCATATCATATCACTAGTACAGAAAAAACATTGGACAAAATCTAGCACCCATTTATGATAAAAACTCTCAGCAAAGTAGAAATAGAGGAAACATACCTCAACACAATAAACGCAATACATGACAAACAATGCTAACATCATTTTTAATTGTGAAAAGATAAAAATGTTTTACTTAAGATCAGGAACAAGACAAGGATGTCCACGTTCACAACTTTTATTTAATATAGTATTGGAAATCCTAGCCACAGCAATAAGATAAGAAATAGAAATAAAAGGCATTCAAATTGGAAAGAAAGATGTAAAATTGTCATTATTTGTAGATGACATGATAGACCAGTTTCTTGCAAGGGTTTCCAACCTATGGCCCAGGATGGCTATGAATGTGGACCAACACAAAACCATAAATATACTTAAAGTCTTTTGTTTTTGCTCATTAGTTTTCATTAGTGTGTGTGTGTTTAATGTGTGGCCCAAGACAACTTTTCTTCTTCTAGTGTGGCCCAGAGATGCCAAAAGGTTGTACACCCCCAAAACTGAAAATGGAGTAAGATTTAAGACACAAAACCATAAAACTCCTAGAAAAAAAACATAGGCAATAAACTCTTTGACACTGCTTTTAGTATTATTTTTTTATAAGTCTCCTTGAGAAAGGGAAATAAAAGAAAATAACAAATGGATTATGACAAACTAAACACATTTTGTACAGCAAAGGAAACCATCCATAAAACCAAAAGTCAACCTATTAAATGGAAGAAGATATTTGCCAATGATACATCCAACAAGAGATTAATATTCAAGATATAAAAAGAACACATCTCATTAAAAAATAAGCTGAGGACATGAATAGACATTTCTCCAAAGAGGACATAATAATGGTCAAAACACATAAAAAGATGCTTGATATCACTATTCATCAAAGACAGGCAGAAATTAAAACCACAATGAGATATCTATCAGAATGGTTATCACCAATATATCAACAAATAGTAAGTGCTAGCAAGGATGTAGAGAAAAAAATAACTTTCGTACATGGTTGTTGGGACTGTAAATTGGTACATGTGGACAACAATATGGAGGTTCTTCAAAAAATTACAAATACAACTACAATATGACCCAGCAATTCTAATTCTGGGTATTTAATCAAATCCAAAACACTATATTGAAAAGATATATGCATCCCTATGTTCAATGCAGTGTTATGTACAATACCCAAGATACGAAGGAAACCTCAGTGCCCACTGATAGAAAACTGGGTAAAGAAGATGTGGTACATATTAACAATGAAATATTACTTGGACATAAAAAGAATCAAATCTTACCATTTCTGACAACGTGGACTGAGTTATAGGGTATTATGCTAAGTGAAATAAGTCAGACAGAGAAAGACAAATACTCTATGATTTTGCTTACGTGTGGAATCTTAAAGTACAGTATAGGGAATATAAATAATATTGCAAAAATTATGTACGGTACCAGTTGGGAAAAAACTTATTGGGGTGGATACTTCATAAGTTACATAAATATCTAATCCCTATGCAGTACACCTGAAGCAAATACTGAATAACTTAAATTAATTTTTTAAAAGATTTTCCTTTTTTTTAAAAAAAGATTTTATTTATTTACTTTTAGAGAGAGGGGAAGGGAGGGAGAAAGAGACAGAAACATCAATGTGTGGTTACCTCTCACATGGCCCTGACTGGGGTCCTGGCCTGCAACCCAGGCATGTGCCCTGACTGGGAATCGAACTGGTGACCCTTTGGTTCACAGCCCGCGCTCAATCCACTGAGATATGCCAGCCAGGGCAAAAGATTTTCTTTATTTAGTTTTAGAGAGAGGGGAAGGGAGGGAGAGAGGGCCACAAACATCAATGTGTGGTTGCCTCTTGTGTACCCCCTACTAGGGACCTGTCACACAACCCAGGCATGTGCCCCAACTGGGAACTGAACTAGTGAACTTTTAGTACACAGGCTGGTACTCAATCCACTGAATCATATTAGCCATGGTTGTAATTTAAATATTTTTTAAACTAAATAAATAAATAAATAAAGCAAGCTCAAACAAGATGGAGGACATACTGGTGAAAAATCTTAGCTTTATCTCGAATGAAAATTAAATTTGCCAGGCAAATGGGCACTACCAATCTATAAGAAATTTTAATTATTTTTTTTCTGAGTTTCACAGACAATACAAATCTGCATCAGAGACAGAGGTTGAGTATGAGCTTGTGATAAGGAACTCTTTGCAGATATCAATCAGAATTAATTCTCTTTATTTCTGTTGAATCAAGATTTCTAAAAGTTTCTAGTTTCTTACTTAAAAATTTAGTAATGTTTTAAGAAATGTTTTCCATATTTTACCTAGTATTTTTAGTTTTAGGTACCAAGAAGTTTGATTGTTCTGCATATCTAATCTACCACCATATTGCTGAAAATAAAGAGTTCTAATTTACTCCAAGTCCACCTAAAGTGCAACAGACTTCTTTCTCCCTCTCATTACTAAATTGCTCAAGTTCTACACGTGCAAACTAGTTTTCTAAAAAAAAATCATTACCCAATCATTTGACACTTTCTGTCCAAATCTTTCTTGACCTCTTTATGACATCTGACATTAAGAGGCTTCTAAGACATTTACTCTGATTTTTCTATTAAAAAATCTACTTAAAATTTTATGTCATTCACTTACATCATTTCTTCCACTTCCTTTCCAAATGCTAATATTTCTTACATCTTCAACCCTGTCACCTTCTCAACACATTTTCTCCTAGGGCAATCTCATTCATTGTCAGATTTAAATTTATGTATGTACAGCTAGATCAGTATCTCTACTACGTCTCTCAAACTATAAATCACTGCTTCCAAATGGCCACCCAACATCTCCACCTCAATAAACCAAAGCCAGTTCAAATTCAACATATCCAGACCTGAAGCCATTATCTGTTTTTATGCATTTGTTTTGCCACAATCCATTCTTCACACTGTAATGATTCAACATTTTCATAAAATGCCAATGTGATATACTCTATCATCATTCATAAATATTTTGTTGCCCCCTCCCTCAATAGGATTATAATTTCATGCCACTTCACCTTAAGAGTTACCCTCATGACTTGCTTTGGCATTGAAATGTGAGAAGAAACATGTTACTTGGGCAGAAATTTTAAAGAGTCATCAAGTATTGGGTTGCCAAAATATTCTTTTGATTGGTTTTATAAGAGAGCTCTAGTAGCGCTTAGTTGTCATTAACTTTGTTCGAAACAATTTTGTTAGATTGTATTGTGACAGCTGTCATATCAGTATTTATTTTAGTGTTATTACATTTGCCCCATTTCCCCTCCATTGTTCTTACCTTCCCTGCTCACTGGCCTCCCCACAGTCAATCACCACACCTTGTTATCCATGTCCATGAGTCATTTATACTTGTTTTTAAAAAGGCTGTTCTCCTTCTTTCTTTCCTTATCCCTCTCCCCCAAACCCTCTAGTCCTTGTCAGTCCATTCCATGTTTCCATGCATTTGGTTTTATTTTGCTCATTTCTTTGTATTGTTCATTAGGTTCCACTTATAGCTGAGCTCATATGGCATTTGTCTTTCACCATCTGGATTACGTCATTTAGGATGATACTCTTCAGTTCCCTCCACGCTGTAACAAAGATTAGGAATTCCTTCTTTATTTCTATTGAGTAGTACTCCATTATGTAAATGTACCACAGTTTTTTTGATCCACTCATTTTCTGATCAGCACTTAGGTTGTTTCAAAAACCTGGCTAATGTAAGTAATGCTTTATGAAAACAGGGTGTATAGGTTCTTTTGAATTGGTGTTTCAGGACTCTTAGGGTATAAACCTAGCAGTGGAATAGATGGATGAAAAGGCAGTTTCATTTTTAGTTTCCTGAGAAAATTCCATACTATTTTCAACAGTGGCTGTTATCTGTCTGTGTTCCCACAAACAGTGTAATAGGGTTCCCCCCTTTCTCTGTGTAATCACCAGCACTGTTGTTTGCTGATTTGCTAATGATGGTCATTCTGATTGGTGTGAGGTGGTATCTCACTGTGGTTTTAATTTGCACCTCTTTGTTGGCTAGTGATGCTGAGAATCCTTCCATAAGCCTACAGGCCCTCTATTTGTCCTCCTTGGAGAAATGTCTGTTCAGGTCTTTTCTCCATTTTTTAACTTGACTAATTATCTTCCTGGTATTGACTCATATGAATTCCTTACATATTTTGGAGATCAAAACCTTGTCTGAGGTATCATTGGCAAGTATGTTTTTCCATACAGTTGTTTCCCTTTTCATTTTGATGATTTCCTTAGCTGTGAAGAACCTTTTAAATTTGATGAAATCCCACTTGTTTATTCTTTCCTTTATTTCCTTTGCCGTAGAGAATGTACCAGGGAAAACACTGCTGTATGGGTAGTTGAAATTTTACTGCCTGTTTTCCACCAGGACTTTTATGGTGCTGTGGCTTACATTTAAATCCTCTATCCATCTAGAGTTTGTTTATTTTTATACATGTTATCAGTTGGTGATCGAGTTTCATTTTTTCTTTTTTAAGTATATTTTATTATGTTACTATACTTGTCCCAACTTTTCCCCTTTAACCCCGCTCTGTCCCACACCCCTCATCCCTCCAGCATTCACCCATTTAGTTCATGTCCATGGGTTGTACATCTAAATTCTTTGAATTCTAATTCTTATACCATTTTTGGCTTCTCATCTATTTTATGCCTACCAATTATGCTTCATATTCTCTGTAACTTTCCCCCTATGCCTACCCTTCCCTTCCCGACTGAAAACCCTCCATGTTATGTCCATTTCTCTGATTCTGTTACTGTTCTAGCTGTTTGCTTAATTTTCGTTTTCATTGTATTTCTTTTTGTTTTTTAGGTTCATTTGTTAAGAGTTATGAGTTTGTTGTCATTTTACTGTTCATAGTTTTTGATATTCAATTTCTTAGATAAATCCCTTTAACATTTCATATAATAAGGGCTTGGTGATGTTGAACACCTTTAACTTGAACTTATCTGGGAAGCACCTTATCTGCCCATCCATTCTAAATGACAGCTTTGCTGGATAGAGCAATCTTGGATGTAGGTCCTTGCTTTGCATGACTTGGAATACTTCTTTCCAGCCCTTTCTTGCCTGTAAGAATTTTTTTTGAAAAACTAGCTGATAGTCTTATGGGCATTCCTTTGTAGGTAACTTTCACCTTTCTTCTTACTGATTTTAAGATTCAATAGATAAAAGATTCTCTCTTTGGGTAATTTGATGATGTATCTTTGTGTGTTCCCCTTTGGGTCCAACTTCTTTGGGACTCTCTGGGGTTCCTTGAAGTCTATTTCCTTTGCCAGATTGGGGAAGTATTCCTTCATTATTTGTTCAAATAAGTTTTCAATTTCTTGTTCTTGTTCTTCTCCTTCTAGCACACCTATAATTCAGATACTAGAACATTTAAACTTGTCCCAGAGGTTCCTAAGCCTCTCTTAATTTTCTTGAATTCTTTATTCTGTGCTGGTTGGATGTTTATTTCTTCCTTTTGCTCTAATCATTGATTTGAGTCCTGGTTTCATTCCTGTTAATGATGGTTCTCTGAATATTGTGCTTTATTTCACTTTGGGTATTCTTCATTTGTCCTTTCATTTTTCGACTAAACTCCATCAGTTTTGTGAGCATTTGGATTACCAGGGCTTTTAACTCTCCATCAGATAGGCTGGCTATCGCCCTCATCGCCTAGCTTTCTTTCTGGAGTTTTGGTCTGTTCTTTCATTTTGGCCATATTTCTTTGTCTCCATGCACCTATTAAATTATAAGGGGGCAGGGCCTTAGGTATTCAACCTAGCAGGACAACCTCCTTGCTTTAGAACTGTTTGTGGGGGTGGGAAGGGGGGCAAAGAGGGAACAATGCAGCTCACCTGATCAGCTCTAGCCCCATTTTCCAACGAATCCTTGTGTGAGACCAGGACTTTCTCCCACTGTGGCATCCCCTGCCACAGTCAGGTCTGAGTCTAAGTTTCCTGTTCGGTCAGCTCCACCTGCACAGTCTGCTGCCTTGGCATGGGTTCTCTCTATCAGCCCATCTTATTGGTCTGGCCGATCTGATGACTATTTAATTCCCTAGTTGTCCTGGTTCCATGCAGTTGATTTTCTAGCACTTCTGGTTCTTTATTGATTTTACATTGGTTGTTATCCTTCTTTTGGTTGTATGAGGAAGCGAAGGATTTCTACCTACGTATCCATCTTGGCTGGAACTCTCCAGTTTCACTGTTTTGCTTGTAGTTGGCCAGATCTCCCAATACCATTTCTTAAAGAGGCTGTTTTTATTCTATTTTACGCTCCTGTCCTCTTTGTCGAATATTCATCATCCAGAGACTTGGGTTTACTTCTGGGCTTTCTATTCTGTTTCATTGATGTAAGTGTCTGTTCTTAGGACAGTACTAGACTTTTTATTACAGTGGCCTTGTAATATAGTTTTATATCATGTATTATAATCTCTCCTATTTTGTTCTCCTTTATCAAAATTGCTGTGGTTATTTGGGGTTGTTTATGGTTCTATGTAAGTTTTTGAAATGTTTGTTCTGTATCTGTGAAATATGTCATTGATATTTTAATTGGGATTGCATTCAATCTATAAATTGCTTCGGGTAGTACAGACATTTTGATGGTGTTAATTCTCCCAATCCATAAACACAATATATGGTTCCATTTATTTGTGTCTTCCTTAATGCCTTCAGTGTTGTGTAGTTTTCTGGGTATAGGTCTTTTACCTACTTCGTTAGGTTTATTTCCAGGAAACTTATTTTTCCTTTTACTGTATCAATTGGTATTTTTTCCTGATTTCTGTTTTTTGATATTTCATTGTTGGTGTACAAAGATGCCCTTGGTTTCTGAATATTGACTTTGTATCCCGCTGTTCCGATAAATTTACTTGTTAGGTCAAGAAAATTTTTGGTGGAGTCTATAGGCCTTTCTTTGTACACTATCATTTCATCTGCAAACAATAACAGTTTTGCTTCCTCCTTCCCAATTCAGATGCCTTTTATTTCTTTTTCCTGTCTGATTGCTGTGGCTAGTGCTTCCAATACTATGTTGACTAGAAGTGGTGAAAGTGGACACCCTTGTCCTGTTCCTGATTTTAATAGGAAAGCTTTTAGTTTCTGTCCATTGAGTATGATGTTGGTTGTACGTTTTTTCATATATGGCTTTGATTATGTTGAGGGACGCTCCCTCTACTCCCAGTTTGCTGACTTTTTACCACAAATGGGTACTGTATTTTACCAAATGCTTTTCCTGCATCTATTTATATGATCATGTGGTATTTATCTTTTGTTTTGTTCATGTGATGCATTACATTTATTGATTTGGGAATACTGTACCATCCTTGCATCCCTGGAATGAATTCCACTTGGTTGTGCTGTTTGATCTTATTAATGTACTGCTGCATGCAGTCTGCAAACATATTGTTGAGGATTTTAATGTCTAGGTTCATCAGCAATATTGGCCTATAGTTTTCTTTCTTTCTTGTGGCTTCATCTGGTTTTGGGATTAGGATGATGCTGGCTTCTTAAAGAGTTTGGGAGTCTTCTGCCTTCTTGGATTTTTTTGAATAGTCTGAAGGATAGGGAGTAGCTCTTCCTTAAAATGTTGTGTTGAATTCCCCTGTGAAACCATCTGGTCCAGGGCTTTTGTGTGCTGGGAGTTTTTTGATTAATGATTTGATATTGCCAGCTATTATCAGTCTGTTCAGGCTTTCTCCTTCTTAATCATTCAGTTTTGGTAGATTATATTTTTCTAGAAATTTGCCCATTTCACCCAAGTTTTCAAATTCCTTGCATATAGTTGCTCGTAGTAATTTCTTACAATCCTTTGTATTTCTGAGGTAGCAGTTGTAATCTCTCCTCTTTTGTTTCTGATTTTATTTATTTGGGTCCTCTCTGTCTCTCTTTTTTTCCTCAATAAGTCATCTTAAAGGCTTGTCAATTTCCTTTATTTTTCAAAGAACCAGCTCCTGGATTCATTGATCCTTTAATTGTTCTTTTAGCCTCTATGTCATTTAATTTTGCTCTGATCTTGATTATTTCCTTCCTTCTACTCTGGGCTTTGTTTGTTGTTGTTACTTCAGTGCTTGTAGATGCAGTGTCAGGTTATTTGGAGTGTTTCTTTTTTAGGTAGGCCTGTATCACTATGAACTTCCCTCTCAGAACTGCCTTCACTGTGTCCCATAAGTTTTGGATTGTTTTGAGTTCATTTTCATTTGTTTCCAGAAACTTTTTGATTTCTTCCTTGATCTCCTTCTTAACCCATTCATTCTTTAATAGCATGCTATTGAATCTCCACAAATTTGAGTGTTTTTGAGTTTTTTCCTTGAGGTTGGTTTCTAGTTTTAGGCACTTGCAGTCGGAGAAAATGCTTAATATGATTTCATTTTCAAAAAATTGTTGAGAATTATTTTTTGTCCTATCATGTAATCTATCTTTGTAAATGTTCCAGGTACATTTGAAAAGAATGCTTTTGCTTCTTTGGGGTGAAATGTTCTGTATATATCAATTAAGTTATTTGATATTGAGTGTTGTTAATGACACCGTATCTGTGTTGACTCTTTGCATGGAAGAGCTATCCATTGTTGACAATAGGGTGTTAAAATACCCTACAATGATTGTGTTGCTGTCGATATTTTTCTTGAAGTTCCACAAGATCTTCTTCATATATTTTGGTGCTCCTATGTTGGGTGCATATACGTTTACGAAGATTTTATCTTCTTCATGTATTAACTCAAGTATTATATAATGTCTTCCATTTTCTTTTTTCATGGACTTTGTTTTGAAATCTGTTTTGTTTGATATAAAGACAGCTGCTCTAGCATTTCTTTCAGGTTCGTTTGCTTGGAATATTTTTTTCCATCCCTTCACTTTCAGTTTGTGTAGATCTTTTGTTGTGAGGTGGGTCTCTTATGCACAACATAGAGGTGGGTCATGTTTTCTTATCCATTTAGCTACATTATGTCTTTTGACTGGAGCATTTAATCCATTTAAACTTAAAGTCATTACTAATAAGTACTTACTCATTGCCATTTTCTCCTTTGTACTTATGTTCCTTTCTCTATTTCTTCTTTTTAAATTTTGTTTTTACATTTTTATTTTGTTTTTAGAAAAAAAGGGAAAGATAAAGAGAGGGAGAGAAACATTAATGTGCTTCTCACACAGCCCCCTACTGGGGACCTAGCCCGAAACCGCGGCATGTGCTCTGAGTGGGAATTGAATCAGTGACCCTTTGGTTCACAGGTCAGAGTTCAATCCTCTGAGCTACACCAGCCAGGGCTATTTCTTCTTATTATTACAGTTCTTTTAGTATCTCAATAAACAATGCTTGTTTGTTGGAAATGTACTCTTTTAAGCCCTTTTGTGGTTGTTGTTGCCTGGGAATTTCCGTATTTCACCTTCCATTTTAAATGAGTCTTACTGGGTAGAATAGTCTTGGTTGCAGGCCTCTGCTTTTCATTACTGGGAGCATTTCTTGCCTTTCCCTTCTTTCTAACTTGAGTTTCTGCTGAGTAATCAGGTAAGAGCCTTAATGGGGCTCCCTTTTGGGCTACTAGTTGTTTCTTCTTTGCTGTCTTTAATATTCTCTCTTTCTCTTTAACTTTTCCCATTTTTATTATTTTGTGTCTTGGAGTATGCCTCTTCGGATTCATTTTGATTAGGACCCTCTAAGCTTCCTGGACTTGTATGATTTTTTCCTCTCATCAAGTTAGGGAAGTTTTCTGTCATTACTTTTTGAAACAGGTTATCTGTGCCTTGTTGCTCTCCTTCTAGTAATCGTGTTATATGGATATTATTACATTTCTTTCTTTCTTTCTTTTTTTTTTTTTTGGCATCTCCCTTAAACCCTCTTCTTTTTGAGTCTTTTTTCATTTTCTTGCTCTGTCTGGAAACTTTCTTCTACATAGCCCTCCAGCTTGCTTATTCGATCCTCTGCTTCATTTATCCTGCTTTTAATTCCTACTACCATGTTCTTTAATGTAGAAGTTGTATTCTTCATATCTACATCCTTTTTCGTGCTGATGTAGTTTGTTGTAAGTTCCTAGCAGATTCCCTGTATTTCTTTGTACGTCTCACTGTGCTCATTGAGCTTCCTCATAACCATTATTCTGAACACAGTATCTGCTAGTTTACTTGCATATATTTCTTTTAGCACTCTTCCTGGGGATTCCTCCTTTCCTTTCAATCGGGGGTTGTTTCTTTGTCTCCCCATTTTAGGGGAGACACTTTTTGTTTCTTTCTGCTGCTTAGACTGACCTGCTTTGACTTTGTGGTGTGAACTTCTACGTTAAGATACTTCTGGAATTCAGTGATGCAGTGTCCCTGATCTCCTAAACTTGATGTTCCTGTGATGCCCTTTATGGTGTTTATGTTGGCTTTCTGGTTTTAATTGTTGTTGGGTTGTTCACTGATGGTTCCTTTCCTCAGTGGGCTGACTGATAGTCACTCTACCCACCATGCCTCGTATGATGTCGTGAAGGTACACTGTTTGATTCTTTCTGAATCTGTCTCTGGTGCTATCAGTGGTGTACCAGTCTGGCCTTACACAGCCTGTTCAAGTGGCCTTAGGCAGCCTGTTCAAGACTAACAGGGATCCATCATAGGTGACTGACTCTTTCAGCTGTTAATCCAGTCACTCTGTAACCAGCAGTTAGACTTAAGCACAACAGGGAGGGGCAGAGTAATTTTTGTGGGTGGGGCTATTGCTTCCTCTCAGGCTGATTACACTCAGAGGGGGGTGGTCCGCACTAGTAAGATGGCTTCTGCAGTATGGTAGATGACTCAGCAAAAAAATCCCGGCAGCTGCTCTCTTAGTTCTCTCAGAAAGCCAGTGTCCCCAGTCTGTTCTCAAGCATCTCTAATCTACTCTGCCGCCCAACCCCCCATGCCAGAGTCCAGGGTAAATGGCTGCAAATGAAAATTTATGTGTTGGTCCTTTAAAGGGCTCTCTGGATCTCTGGCTGTCTGTCCCTGGCACAGAGAAATCCTGCCACCTTTTGCAGCTGGATGTTCTCTGGGAACTTGGGATCTGGTGCTGTATGCTGGGGAGCCCAGCTTCAGGTTTAGACTGCACACTTCTCAGGGGGATCACCCCGATTGCTGAAATATTCCTCCAGCACTTCAGCTGCTGCCCGTGGGAACCCAGTCAACCCTCTCGCAAATCCTCCACACTCTGTACCAGTCACATTGTGGTGAAACTGTTTCTTCTGTCTGTCCATAATTTTAAGCCTTCTCTTCCACTATTGTTGAGTTGGTTATTCCTGATAATTTCTCCACAATTTAGTTATAATTCCAGATTGGTCCTGCAAGGAGGTCAGTATAGTCTCTACTCAGTCCTCTCCCATCTTGGATATCTCAGCATGCATTAAAAAAAAATCTTACTTAAATTGGTGAATTTTTTGGTAGCCAATTTAATATTGAAGATGGAAGAAGATATGCAACATTTTTGGCAGATTAGGCTTTATTATTTCAAAAAAGGTAAAAACACAACTGAAACACAAAAAAAGATTGGTTCAGTGTTTGGAGAAGGTGTTGGGATTAATCAAATGTGTCAAAAGTGGTTTGTGAAGTTTTGTGTTGAGAGAATTCTTGGTGTATGATTTACCATAGTCCAGAAGATCAGTTGAAGCTGATAGCAATCAAATTGACATGTTAAATGAGAACAAACAATGTTGTTATCACATGGTAGAAAGCTGACATACTCAAAATATTCAAATCAATAAAGTTATTGGTGACACCTGGACAAAACCAAGAGGGAGGATAGAAACACGGGAGGGAAGTGGGTTTGGCTGGGGCATGGGGGGCAGTGGTTGGGGCAAAATGCAGACAACTGCAAATGAACAACAATAAAATAATTATAAACAAATAAATAATAAAATAAAAATGCAACTAAACACTAAAAAAATTAGTTATTGGTGAAAATGAGAATGTGTCTTTCATTTTATGTAAAAAGCTAAACAGACTTTTTGGCCAACCCAATACTTCGCTATGTCCATCTTCCACAAGATAAGCAACATTCCAGACAGAGGCCACTATGTCAGATATAATCCTAGAGCGAAAATAACATGGAACAGAATCATACTCATAACAGAGTATGAACAAAAATAAGCCTTTGTGCCTTGGCTGCTGCAGCTCAACTGCTTGGAGCACTGAAAGGTCTCTAAACTGAAAGTTCAAAAGTATGATTCCTAGTCGGGGCACATGCCTATGTTGCAGGTTAAATCCCCACCTGGGGTACTGTGAGAGGTAACCAATCAATGGTTCTCTCTCACCCGCCCCCACATTCCTCTCTCTCTAAAATCAATGAATTTGCCCTCAAATAAAAATTTTGAAAAAATAAGACTGTTGTTTTAAGCTATTAAAATTTTTAGATATTTTTAGCTCTTCAATAACTAGTATATTCTGATTGATGCAAAATATCAAACTTTTTTTCATTTATTCATTTTTAGACACAGGGGAAAAGAAGTAGAGGGAGAGAAATATCGAGGCAAGAAAGAAGTACTGATATATTGTCTCTCCTATACACCGCAAACAGAGACCAAACCCGTAATCTCAACATATGCCCTGATTGGGACTCAAATCAGCAACCTTTTACTTTGTGGGATGGTATGCAACCAACTATGCCACACCAGCCAGGGCTCAAATAATTTTTATATTTCCTTCTTTTAAAATCCTTCAATGGTTCTTAACTGCTTTACCTTCAAATGAAACAAATATAGTATATGTGATACAGTTCACTATTATGTTTACAACTTCATTTTCAACTAGCATCACAAAATACCCCTTGGACATTAAAATATGAAATAATTTGTTGCTCTCTAAAATTCTCTTTCACAGTTCTCTTTCACAGTTTTGTGCCTCTGTTTGGACATTTTGTTGTCAGTGTATTAAATACATTCTTATCCTTTATTTTGTCCTACTTGTCTGATCAAATTATAATAGTATACGTGACACATCTTTAGGGATGGGTTCATTAGTCATCCCGAGTACTTAGTGCTTGTAGATTCTCTGTGTGTCTTAACATTTTGTATTCTGCTCTTTTAGAGGATTTAACACAATTTTCGTTGGTGAATATGTCCAAATCATTGAGGGGAGGAACCTTATCTTATTCATGTTTGTATACCCAGTGATCAGTACTTATAGGAACCTCCAATAAAGTTACTTGAATGAATAAAACAGTCTTATGCTAAGAAAAATTTTATGGACATAGATATTATTTCTTTTGTTTCCTAAAGTAAAATATTTTCTTCATTGGATATGTGTCTTATAAAATCTCAGTTTTCAGGGGTTAGCAAACTTTATCTATAATAGACTAGACAGTGACAGAGGTGGACAAGGGTATGGGAAGATAAACAGTGATGAATGGAGACTTGACTTGGTGTAGTGAACAAGCAATACAGTGTTGAGAAGATGTGTTTTAGAATTGTGGATCTGAAACCTGTATAATTTTTTAATCCAGTGTCACCCAACAAATTTCATAAAGGAAAACACAAAAAACCATACAGTAAATATTTTAGACTTTTGAGGACACATATGATATCTCACATATACTTTTTACTTTCCTTTTAAACAACCCTTAAAAAAATATATAAACACAAGGGAAAAGACCACCTAAAAACAACTGCAATATCAAAGACAAGTGAGCAAATATTAATAAAGGTGGAAAGAGAGTAAGAATATTGTAAGAAAAAAAGAACATGAGATGAGTAAAGGAAAGAAAAATGATTGTAAGAGGATAGAGGGAGGAGAAACAAGAGTATTTTTACTTCTGTGGGTTTTGTTTTCTATGTTGCTTTGTTTTGTCAGTACCTCTACAACAACAAACAAGACATGATAAGGGTTGAGACTCAGTCTCAAGACAGAGGGAAGAACCCACCAACAAATGTTCCATCAACAATCAAAACTCAAATACAACAGAAGAGCCCATATGAATTGCATAAAGAGCATCCCTATAGCATCCAGCATAGGAAATCAGGGAGATTGTACTACTGAGTCCAATAAGATTCCTAGCACATAAAACCACTGCACAAAGACAGAGAATCAAGGTAGATCAATCTAACACATATAAATAACCAAAAAAAAAAAAGGTCAGCTAAAATGAAGAGACAGACAAACACCCAATCAAAAGGAAAAGAGGAATCCCCAGAAAAAGAGCAAAATGAAATGAGGCAAGCAATTTATCAGACACAAGAGTTCAAAGTAATGGTAATAAGCGTGCTGAAGGAACTTAGTGAGAATTACAAGAAATTTTATGGGAACTACAAGAAACTTAGTGGGAATACATCAGCATAAAAAAGGACATAGAAACTATGAATAAGAACCAGGTGGAAAGAATACAATGTTTGAATTGAAGAATACAGTAGAAGGAATTAAAAACAGGCTAGATAAAGCACAGGACTAAATCAGTGAGTTGGAGGTCAAGGTAGGGAAAATACACCCAGTAAAAGGAACAAAACAAAAAAAGACTTAAAAAGAATGAGGGAAATTTAAGGGAGCTTTGGAGCAATATGAAATGTAACAACATTCACATAACAGGAATACCAGGAGAAGAAAAGGAGCAAGGGATAGAAAATCCATTTGAATAAATAATAACAGAAAACCTCCCTAACCTGGTGAAGGAAAAAGTCATGCAGCCCTGGGTGGTTTGGCTCAGTGGGTTGAGTACCAGCCTGCAAACTAGAGGGTCACCAGTTCGATTCCCAGTCACGGCACATGCCTGGATTGCAGGCCAGGTCCCTAGTAGGGGGAACGCAAGAGGCAACCACACATTGATGTTTCTCTACCTCTCTTTTTCCCTTCCTTCCCCCCTGTCTAAAGAAAAACAAATAAAATTGGATTAAGAAAAAGAAAGTAAAAAAACACCATGTAAGTTTTCAGGAAGCACACAGAGTCCCAATCAAGAGGAACCTAAAAAGGGCCAATCCAAGACCTATCAATATTAAAGTGGCAAAATATAAAGACAAAGAGACAGTCTAAAAGGAAGCAAGGAGAAACAGCTAGTAAGAAACAAGGGAGCTCCAATAAGAATATCAGCTGATTTCTCAAGGGAAACACTACAAGGCAGAAGGGACTGGCACAAAATATTTTAAGCAATAAAAAGCAAAAACGTACAACCAAAACTATTCTACCTAGCAAGGCTCTCATTTAAAATGGAAGGCAAAATAAAGAACTTCCCAAATTTAAAAAAAGGCTAAAGGAGAACATTTTCACCGAACAAGCGCTGTAAGAGATGCTAAAGAGACTTCTTTAAGAAAAAGAAGTAGAGAGAAACACAAGTACAAGCAAGAAAATGGCCATGTAACCTTAAATGTAAATGGATTAAATGCTCCAATTAAAAGACTCAGGGTAGGTGAATGGATAAGAAAACATGACACCCATACAATGCTGTCTACAAGAGACCCACCTCAAAACAAAAGATTCACACAGGGTGAAAGTAAAGAGACGGAAATATTTATCCTGTGCAAATATACAAAAAAAAAAAAAAAAAAGCTGGGGTAGCAATACTTATATCAGACAAAATAGATTTCAAAACAAAGGCCATAACAAGACAGAAAGAAGATCACTACATAATACTTAAGGGAGTAATTCAACAAAAGGATTTAACCCTAGTAAACTTACATGTACCCAATAAAGGAAATCCTGGGGGGGGGGTGTGGAAATGGGAGGGAGATGGGGAGGGCTGGGGCAGTGGGCTGGGAGTAAAAGACAGAAAACTGTACAAGAACAACAATTAAAATTAAAAAAAATTAAAATTAAAAAAAAAAAAAAAAAAAAAAAAGATCAGAGCAGAATTAAATGACAGAAGAGACCAAAAAAACCCCAAACAACTCAAAAGATCAATGAATCCAGGAGCCGGTTCTTTGAAAAGATAAACAAAATTGACAAACCTTTAACCAGACTCATCAAGAAAAAAAGAGAGAGGTCCTAAATAAATAAATCAGAAATGAAAAAGGAGATTTAACAACTGACACAAATACAAAGGATTGTAGGAAATTACTATAAATACAACTATATGCCAAGAAATTGGCCAACCTGGGTGAAAGGGATAAATTTTACAAACATACAATGTTCCAAAAGTGAACCAAGAGGAAGCAGAAAACCTGAATACACTGAAAATAATTAGAGAAATTGAAGCAGTTATCCAAAAACTCCTGGGAAACAAAAGCCCTGAACCAGATGGCTTCACAGGCAAATTTTATGAAACATTCAAAGGAAAACTAACACCTGTACTTCTCAGACTATTCCAAAAAATTCAAGAAGAGGAAGAAATCCCAAACTCTCATTACAAGGTCAGTATTATCCTAATTCTAAAACCAGGTAAAGACACAACAAAGAAAATAACAGGTCAATATCTATGCAGAACATAGATGCTACAAACCTCAGCAAAAACATTAGCAAACTGGCTCCAGCAATACGTTAAAAAGATCATACACCATGATCAAATGGGATTTATTCCAGGGATGCAAGGATGGTACAATATTCACAAATTCATCACAAAAACAAAGGACAAAAATCACACAATCACATCAACAGATGCACCAAAAGCATGTGGTAAATCCAGCACCCGTTTATGATAACAATACACAGCAAAGTGGAAAAAGAGGGAGCATACCTAAATATAATAAAGGCCAAACGTGAAAAACCAACTGCAAATATGCTCAATGGGCAAAAACTAAGTGTTCTGTTTAAGATCAGAAACAAGGTAAGGGTGTCTGCTTTCACCACTCTCATTCAATATAGCACTGGACGTCCTAATAACATTGATCAGACAAGAAGAAATAAAAGACATCTAAATTGGAAAGGAGGACGTAAAGCTATCATTATTCACAGATGATATGATAGTGTACATAGAAAATGCTACAGGATCCACCAAAAGAACTACTTGACCCTTAAGTGAATTGGACAGAGTAGCAGGATACAAAGTCAATATTGAAAAACTGATGGCATTTTTGTACCCCCAACAATGAATTATCAGAAAGAGAAACTAAGAAAAAACACTGTTTACTAGAGCAACAAAAAATAAAATAAAGTAAAATACCTACGAATAAATTTAACCAAGGAAGTAAAATACCTATACTTGAAAAACTATAAAAACCTTAATAAAGAAACTGAGGAAGGTACAAATAAATGGAAGCATAAACCATGTTCATGGATTGGAAGAATTAATATCATTAAAATGTCCATACTACCCAAAGCAATCTGTAGATTTAACACAATTCCTATTAAAATAACAATGGCATATTTCACAGATCTAGAACAAATATTCCCAAAATTTATATGGAACCAAAAGAGACCCCAAAAAGCCTCACCAATCTTGAGAAAAGAGAACAATTTTGGAGAGATCACAATACCTGATATCAAACTATACTACAAGGCCACTGTTATCAAAACAGTCCGGTAACTGGTGAAGAAAAGACACACAGATCAATGGAACAGAACAGAGAGCCCAGAAATGTATCCATGTCTCTATGGTAAATTAATATTTGACAAAAGGGGCACAAGAATAGAAAAGTGTAAACATAGTCTCTTCAGGAAATGGTATTGGGAGAACTAGACTGGTACACGCAAAAAACTGAAATTAGACCACCGACTTACACCATATACCAGAATCTACTCAAAATGGATAGAAGACTTAAATATATGTCATGATACCATAAAAATCCTAGTGGCAAACATAGGCAGTAAAATTTCAGATATCTCATATCGCAATATTTTTGCCAATGTATGTCCTAGGAGAAGGAAATCAAGGAAAAAATAAACAAATGGGACTACATAAAATTAAAAAGCTTCTGCATAGCAAAAGAAACCGTCATCAAAATGAAAAGGGAACTCACTGCATGGAATAACATATTTGCCAATGATACACTGGACAAGGGTTTAATCTCCAAAATACATAAATAACTCATATGACTCAACACCAGGAAGACAAACAATCCAATTAAAAAAATGGGCAAAGGACCTGAATAGACATTTCTCCAAGGAGGACATACTGAGGGCACAGAGACATAGGAACAAATGCTCAACATCAGTACCCAGCAGAGAGAAGCAAATGAAAATCACAATAAGATATCACCTCAGACCTGCCAAAATGGCTCTCATTAATAAATCAACAAAAAACAAGTGCTGGCAAGGATGTAAAGAAAAAGGAATGCTAATGCAATGCTAGTGGAAATGCAGACCAGTGCTGACACTGTGGAAAACAGTATGGAATTTCCTCAAAAAATTAAAAATGAAACTACCTGTTGACCCAGCAACTACAATGCTGGGAATATACACTAAAAGGCCCAAAACATCAATTGAAAAGAAGTTATGCACCCCTATGTTCACAGCAGCCCTATTTACTATAGCCAAGATTTGGAAACAGACTAAGTGCCCACCAGTAGATGAATGGATTAAAAAACTGTGGTATATTTACACAATGGAATTCTATGCAGCAGAAGAAACTGTCATTCCTACCTTTTGTAACAGCATGGATGGAACTGGAGACTATTACACTAAGCAAAACAACCCAGTAGGTAAAAGACAACTACCATATGATCTCACTTATAAGAAGAATCTAATGAACAAAAAAAAAAACCTAATGAGCAAAACAGAACCAGAGGCGTAGAATTATGGAATGGTTTGAAAGCTCTAAAGGGGAAGAGGGAGGTGGGGACCGTGAGAAAGAAGATGAAGGGATTAGTCAAAGAACATATATGAAGTACCTATGGACATGAACAAGTGTGGTGAGTAACTATGGAACTGTGGAGCAGGCATGGTGGAGGAGGGCGAAGAGGGGAAATTGGGACAACTGCAACTGCATAAAAAGTAAAATAAAATAAAATGAAATAAAAACAAAAATGAAATTATAAAATAAAACAAATACACAAGGAATTTTTAGCCTGAGGACTGCACAAAAAGAAGCCAAAGGCCACATCTGTTCGTAGGCGGTGTTTGCTGAACACTGGTGTAGACTGACACCATCAACATTAGTTACTAGGTGTTAAGTAGTATAACACTTTTATACTCCTTGAAGTAGTATAAAAATGAGCCATTATGAGACAAATTATCACTACTGTTTGATTCTACTGTATTTCTAGCAGAAAAATATTAATAAAAAGCTTCAAATATGTTGAAGATAATCAAATAAATCCAACAAATACCATATTGATATAATTTGGCAGTGAGAACTTGTCCTGATGAAGACATTAAATTATCTGACCGTAAGTCTCAAGTGATCTTCTAATCAAAAACTCTTGGGTAGAAAACTAAGAAATGACTAATTACACTTTAGGTGTATAACCTTAAGACCCAAAGTCACTATGGGGACATGTGTCTAGAAAGATGTACAAATTCTACTTTTCTTTTTGCAGGTAGTTAAAAATAGCCTACTATATCCATTTTTTCCTAACACCCTCTAGAAAAGATCTTTTCAACCAATATCATGATTTTTTTTAAAGTGATTTTTTAATGGTACCTTGCCAGTAAATTTGTTGGAGGTTCAGTGTTCTAAAGTTGAATGAAAGAAAAACACATAAAAATAAAATAGCTTTTATGACATATACAGGACTAATTACATCCTTGCTTAAAACTTTCAATGGTTTCTAAGTGGTATTTATAAGGCTCTACAAGATTGGTCCCTACCTACATTTCCAGCCTTATATTCAGTCATTGGCTTTAGTCCAACCACACTGGCCCCTTTATTTAGTTTCTTGAACTCACTTTCTTCCCTTATGTATATTATTGCCACTGCTTGGAATAAAGCTACCACACTCCTCCATCTATTCTGAGAACATTGACAAATTAAAAATGATTTCTTACTCTGATCCTGAGTAAAGGTAGAAGACAGATACAGATTATCTATCTGTTTTTGAAACACACATACTCTCAGTAAAAGAAAATTGAGAGCATAACCGAAGTGTATGTATAAATTATAGAAATGTTATACTACATTAAGAAATTATATATTTTAAACACATAAACATTACTAACTTTAAAAGTTGAGGTTAGAAATAAGTATTAATAGATTCTTCCTACAACCTTATAAACTGTTTTGCATATCTCACAGACTTTGAAAGCTAGTTTAGAAACTATTATTTCGGTAAACAATTTTATATAGTATGTCTAAGTTTTTATTACAAATATATTCCATTATACTACACACCCCTCACTTCAAGTCAACTTTTAAAATCTTTACATTTTTGTGTCTGCTTACTCTTATTTCTTAAGATTATTCCCTCTGGACTACAGTAGTGCTTGCTTTTAGACGCTATTTTGTTTTCCGCAGTTTCATTTACCTGCAGACAACTATCATCCAATAATACTAAATGGAAACTTCCAGAAATAAACTATTTATAAATTTTAAATTTCACACTATTATAAGTAGTATGATAAATCTTGGGCCATTCCTCTCTGCCCCACCTAGTATGTGAATCATCCCTTTGTCCAGTGCATTCATGCTGTACGTGTTACCCACCTTGTTAGTCACAGGGTAATATTCCATGTTATCAGATGAATTATCTTGGTACTTATATGGTTGTGTTTAACTAGCCACTATTACATTACTTAATAACAGCCCCCAAACACAAGAGTGGTGATGCTAGAAATAAGGATATGTCAAAAATAAGATATAAAGTGCTTCCTTTACATAAAGTTCTTAATAGGTAATCAAAAATATCATATATTGAAGTTGTAAAAATCTACAGTAAGAATGAATCTGCCATCCAAGAAATTATGAAGAAGGAAAAAGAAATTCATGCTAGTTTGCTGTCACATCTCAAACTGTGGAAGTGATGTCCACGGTGCATGTGAGGTGCTAAAGTTAAAACAGAAAAAGCATTAAGTTTGTAGATAGAAAACATGAACGGAAAACATAGATATATACACAACACAGGTGAGATTCAGCACTTCTTACGATTTTTTAGGCATCCACTGGAGCTTTTGGGAACATATGCCCCACAGACAAGTAAGGACTTTTGTACGTCTAGCTAGACACAAAGAGGAGTGAAAGGAAAAGACTATTATATTGTTTCAATGTACCTTATTACTGTTTCTCACATCCCAGAGCCACTTTTTTTTTATGCAATATTATAACTTTTATTGTACATGGTAATTTTTATTGTAAAGCATACAATATTTTAAGTCTATTCACAAGGAACAGACGGGAAATTACCCTCAAGGTATAGTAAAATGAATAGCACTTGCCTGTTGAAGAAGTACTTTCAGATGAAGACCTCTTCCGAGTAGGGCTACAGTTTATACTATCTGATGATCGCTGGGAAGACTTATCTGATGTTGGTTGGGAACCTGGAGAGAGAAGAAAAGACAGAAGCCATAGGAAAATTCAAGTCTAAAAATAACGTTAAACCATTCTGTGTTTTCACTGTAACATTTTAGTTGTTGCCACTGCCATTCCCTGTAATGATACGATTTTTAAGCTGACAATAAGAGGACAACAAGCGGAGGACAAATCACACTAGATGTTGCCGACAAAATTTCACAGGTTTCATATACATAATTTCTCCTATTAGATTAATGGAGGGAAAACTAATTTAAGTGGAAGATTAACAGAATTAATAATTCCTTTTTATATATTACTACTAAAAACATACAGTTATTTATCGACAAAAATCACTAACAATATTCTAATCAAATTTGTCCGATTATTGATTCAAATTCACCATGTAAACTGACAGACAAAACTTACAATATAACTTTATTGTTTCATTTTATAGGATCAAAGATGAAAATGAAAGAGACCTAAAACCCACATGTCCTATCTAATCTACATAGGTCACTTTCATACTGTTTTTCCTCAGCAGCATATGCTAGAACTAACTAACTTATCCATGGAAGTGAATAAACCCCCTTTAAAGCTGTACATTTAAGGAGTTTTTTTTAGTTATATACATAAAAGCTCATGAAGACAAAGACTCAATTTCCCTTCAAAATGTCTCATAGTTATACCAAAACCCCAAGTCAATGCAGCATAATTTAACATATCTCTAATTCAAGAGAAAAGTATGTCATTCAGGAAAGATTATTTTCCTGAATAAAATATACTTGGTTCTGACTGGATTCCTTATAACCTAAAAAGCTAGCTGTTGAGAATACATAAAGAATATCATTTCATGTTTGTCAAAAAACTAGTAGTGTTCTGAATTGTTTACTTTTTAACTTGAAAAACACTACAAATAAAAAGCCTTACATATAACTGGAGGCACAAAAGGTACAAGAAATCAAATATTCGAAGAAGAGATTTTTGAAGATCTGCCTCTAAATGATAACTCTTTAACGAAGAAGTGAAGGACAAACAGAAGAACTGAATGCAACTAAGTTTCTATTATCTCCCTTTCTCTAAAAGAAATAGTAAACCATGAATTTTTAAAAAATTACATAGTATCTTCAATCACTATCATTGTAAATTCTCTTTTAGCAGACTCTCAGCATTGCTCAAGTGAGATATAAGACTATGCGTTGCCATTCAAGATTAATAAATTAGATTTCTGGGAAACTGATGTTGTGATAGCACATCCTACTTCTGAAACACAGTGATGACTAATGTAAGATCTAATCAAGAAGCAAGAGTGTGTTAATGAATCTTACAGATACAAAGGGATTTAAAAATCCCCTAGAGCATGGTTCAGATAAGATTTCCATTACAGACCTAACTACAATAAAGTACCTAAGAAGTAAATGCCCAGGAATCAATGAAGATACAACTTTAAGTATTAATACTGGACAGATAAATATTTCCTACTGAGACACACAGACAGAAGACAAAAGCAGCGAAAAAGCTTGAGACATCACTGAACTCTCTCTCTGTCACTATTCTCCTGGTGAATGGGCAAACAATCTTAGATTAAGTGCCAGAGAGAGAAGGGTTGGAGAACACTTTCCACAAAATCTTCTAAGTCATAAACATTTATTGAATATAGTGTATACGCTTGCTACTGTGCTACACATTGTAAAGGTGAGGGAGAGATATAAAACAGTATAATAGTCTCTGCCCTCAAGGAGTATATTTAGGGTCTTCTATGTCAACACATATTACATTTCTGGTGACATCTGTGCCATTCATTCTTGAGCTCTGTCTTCAGTTTCTAGGCCGTTTGGTAACTTTTCCCAAATTTCTTGATCATCTTCATGAAATTCTTGATGAAGGCTTCAACTATACCTTTGATCATCAGGATATCCTGAGAATCACCCTGCCTGGCCTCACCCACCTCAGGGTAAAAGAGGGTACAGGCACTTTCTTCAAAGCTCCTCCTTTTGGTGGCATCTGGAGCTGCAGAGGAGGCAGTGGGAGGTGGAATGGGGGTGAGATCCCCGGAGATCATTATTGGCAGCTTTCTACAGCAATTCCTGAGAAACTGAAACAATTGAGAGAGAGATGGCTTAGCTTGCTTAGCTTCTCAGCCATTTTTCATTTTGTGAAAGTAATGGAGGCCAGCAGCCTAATCTTAGGATTTAACAGGAGATTAGAATAAAACTTTATTCAGGAAGGTCCTCATTTTTCATTTTTAAAAGTCTGTTTGAATTTCCTGTTCATACAGAGCAGAGCTGTTCTTGACAATATTCCATATTTGAGAGGAATAAAGTTGTATCCCTTATCTCTTATCTCTAGGGATAGGTAATCATCAGAGCTAGACCTTTATTTTATTTAAAAACATTGCTTAAGCAGTAAGAGAATGAGGATACCTGAAAAAAATATTACCTAATGATGCACCCAAATTTAAGACTGGAAAGTGATGATATAAATGTATATGCAAGAGGTAGCAACCTATAAAAGATGTTCAAAAGCATGTTAAAACTGGCCTAATCATATGAAATCTACAAACATTTCCAATGTTGCCAAAAAGTATAGTGTTTTATAAGTGCCATTATGTAGTTGGGTGGCTGGGGAACAGCAAGACAATACCCAAAGAGAATAAGCATGTCCATTTCAAATGAGACAATATATCTGTTTTAAAACCTAAAACAAAATGCAATGCAGAGCTGAATATAGTATAGCATGATAAGTACATGGGCTATGAAATAAGGCATGGTGAGTTTGATTCCTGGCTCTGCTACAAACGAAATTATAAAATGTAGGCTAGTAAACGTACTCAAATGTTGCATTAATAAAGCACTCTAACACATATTATGCCTATTAGGAAGTGGAACTAATCTGAAATAAGTAGCACTTCTCTTAAATGTAAAGAAATATTAGTAGAGTAAGTATCTCCAATTAAGTATTAGTAAAATAGGTACCTCCAAGGCTGCTAGGTAACTACAAGGTGGAAAAACCTCCTATGAAGTGAATCTTCAATTCACTGATACTTCACCATAGCGTCTGCAGAGCTGAGATTTTCTGGATTACATCAATAAAACCAGATGTGCCCAAATACCGAGTCAGAACTTGAGGATGTCTGGCTTTCTATTCAGCTCTACATCAGGGGGGAAAGTAGAATAATTTTGTTTTCCCTATTTGACTCTTTGTTTCTACTAAATCATGGTTCATGCCTCAGGGGAGTTACTGGTTTGTTGCTCTCTCCATCATGAGACAAATGTTTGTTCATGTCTCCATCAGTTGTCATTTTAGATCTGCCTAGAGGGATATGTGAAGACTCTCTACTGCTCACAGCACAAATTGGTATATATTCCAGTTCAAGAAAATCAGATATTTCCTCAAATAATACACAAGAAGAACACATATCATTTTCATTTTGGATACCAGAGTTCCCATGATTTCTCATTTCAGTATAGTGCAAAGCCAAATAATTAAGTACTTTACAAGTAAATGGAAAATATAACTGGTAATTCCTCAATTCACAAAACTATTGGGTAGAAGCTCTACTGACATAAAAGCTTCAGAAATAGGTTTAAAAATTCTACATGTATAAATGAAGCAGAAATTATAGATTAAGCACAAAAGTAATACCCAAATAAAACTGGACTTCAACATAAATGTAAGTTAATTACTACAGGAAAAAAAAATTTTCCAGTTAGAAAAACAGAGGCCTTCATGTAAAAAAAGGCAGACTACTAGTTAAGGAGGAAAATGGAAAAAAGAGAGTATCATAAATTGGGATAATAACAAGGGAATTAAGAATTAAAAATAAACTTGGAAATGTGAGGGAGCCCTGGAAATTGTTTTGGTAGTATGCTCTCTGGATTTTATTTGGCCATTATTCAATGAGCTTTTAAAGATTAAGACAGGTTCTATGTCAAATTAGACAAAAAGGGAAAAGATAGTACTTTTATAGCGAAAATGTAAGATGAAATCATGGATAAGAATGCCAGAAAGGTGAGAAAAAAGAGAACATATTTGGATTTTAAAAGAATAAGAATCTGGAAATCTTCACATTATACACAACAAGTGGAAACCAAGATGATGTTCTGAAGTTGATCTGTCACGAGATCTTGATGTTTACACAGAAGTAAATGAAAAAATCTACGATAAAAAAGAAATATTATATTTACAGATGCCTAGGTGTAAGTATAGAGGTAAATGGGCAAAGATATCAGCATAAATAGAGCAAATTCCCACTGATAATACTGTCTGTGGGGGTGAGTGGAGGTATCAAAAAGAAAACACTGGAATACAGATTCAAACTAACTACTTTACTGAAGCCAAGAATATCCTAGACAATAGAACAAGGAATTTCCAAATGTAAATTAGTTAAAAAAAAAAAAAACAAACAAAAACCAACAGGTGTTGGATAAATCGTGCTTCCTTAGTCTGAATCCACTATCAAAACTCTCATAACTTAATATAGCATGAATTTTGGTCATCCACTATTGGGAGTTCAACACTAAAGACCCAAGTAACTAGGAAAATGGTTAGAATAAGCAGGTTCTTTGATGTTTCTAATGTTAGAAATACCTCTAGGTAAACCACAGCAAAACAGTAAGTAGGTCAGATTTCGAAGGAAACTATTCAACAGTCAGTTCAATGATGAGAAAAATTTATTGTAAAATACTCAAATTTCTAACATTTAAATCACTCCTTCACACCAAAACTAAAATAGTTGCAAAATTTAAATTTTAAGAAATTTCTCTTCTTTTATTATGTGTGTGTGTGTGTAAATGTGTGTGTATGTGTATAAATCAAGGCTATTGGCAATTTTCGTCAAACAGTGACTGAATCAAAACTGTTTATAATTTTTTTTTTAAAAAAGGATACCTTAGTAAAAGAATATGAACATAAAATACCAAACTAGTTGGAAATGTCTGATCGGGTTTTTTTATTTCAAGTTCTGAATGCTTTGCTATGTCTCACATTTCATAGTAGCCCTGGAAGCTTCTTTTGAATGAAGAGACTGCTGAGATAAGAGTTGGTTCTACAATAAAAACAGCTGTTTCCAATTGTGGGAAATACATTTACTGAAAGCAATACATTTTATCTGACTCACCAATTAAATGTACTGTGAGAGAGAATGATTCAGAGCTTGTGCTGGTGATTTTTTAAGCTAAAAAGTATGTTTTTCTCCTTTTAAGTAAGCTTCTCTCATATGCCCAAATCAGATAATTCACTGAAATGAAATTCTTTTAGAAATTCCCACAATCAATTTTCTGAATTCATCTCCCAATATTCACAAAATATTCATGGTATTATATTATACACCATGCTAGAGAAAGTGTTAGAAATCAGAAAATTCAGATCAATATTTACATTCTTCAGTTAAAAGAAGAAAAAAATTCAGTATACTTTGCTCCAACCATTAGCTTTTACAGTGAATATGCTTTTTCTAACCAAAAAAATTTACTCCTAATTTATTCTTGGAAAACAAAAGTTATCAACACCTACAATAATTTCGTACTCCCTGCTTTTCCTATAATTTGTAACCTGTAAATGCAAAAATACATGATACTGCTCACCCAATTTTTGAAATCAGGTTGCAGGTTCTGGAAAATGCAGCCCGCCATGAGTTGAAAATGCTAAAGAACAGGAAGGAAATATCTGACACTACAGGTCAGAAACTCTTTCTAGCTAGACCTATTTCACATCTTCCTAACACAGATAATTAATTGAATAGAATTCATTATCAGGATTGGGTGAAGCCAGAAACCTAGCCTCACTTAAAGTATGTAATTCCACTACAATTTCATTTGTAACAAGGTGATTTTAGACTGTTACTACAATACATAACAGAAGACTATGTAACTTAAAAAAAAAAAAACAAAATAGTAACTACCACATTAACATCATTTACACAATGATGAGATCTATTATTCTTTTTAAAACTTTCTATTTCATTTAGTCTCAAACTATTCAAGTGATTGTCAGTTTGAGTGCCCATATATAAAAGAAGCAAAAATTAAATGCCTTCCTCTAAACAACTTATGAAAATCTAGCAATCCTGCCTATGGCCCTGTTCTGATTTCATTTAATTTCTCTCAAATTTACATCAACAGAACATCAAATATCTTTGTTTTATTCAAATTAACACTTATGAAGTGATTCCCCATAATAACGCTAGTAACCATCTGGCCCTATACATAGTTATTACAGTATTTTTGACTATATTCCCCGTGGTATACTTCACATTGCCAAGACTGTTTTGTAACTTCCAATTTGTACTTCTTAATCCCTTCACCTTTTTCACCCATCCCCTTAACTGACACATCAAATGGCAACCATGAGTTTCTTCTCTGTATCTATGAGTTTGTTTCTGTTTTGGTTGTTCATTTGTTTTTTAGATTCTGAATAAGTGAAATCATATGGTATTTGCCTTTCTCTGATGTATTTCACTTATCATACTACCTTCTAAGTCCATCCATGTTGCTGTAAATAGTAAGATTTCATTGTTTTTTATAGCCAGTAATATTCCATTGTACATACATATGTATCACATCATCTTTATATCCAACCATCAGACTGAAAAAAAAAAAAAAAACAAAACCCAGAATTTACTTATAAACAAATTGTGCATTTATTCTTACATGTTTAAACTTCAGTCACCTTCAAAGTACTCTCCATTTAGTGCACTATACCTATGGAGACATTTTTTCCAATGCTCAAGACAGGTTTTGAACTCATCGATTTTGATGCCTTTTAGTGCTTCCGCTGTTTTTGTTTGTTTGTTTGTTTGTTTGACCTGTTTCACATCAGCAAAACATTTCCCCCTGAAACATTTCATCCAGGGAAACAAAAATCCCTCAAGGCAAAATCAGGTGAATAGGGAGGATGGAGCACAGGGGTCTTTCCATTTTTGGTGCGAGCAGGTGCACTCATTAATCACCCATCATGAAAAGGCCAAAATGTGTTGAAAGAATCTTCAAATAAAAAGCCACGCAATCCAAACACAGCCTCTCACAATGACACTAACTAGTAGACTGACAGATGGGATCCTAGAACACTCATCTAGCAAGGTAAGCCTGTACTACAAGGGGCCCACACTCCAGAAGATAATTTCATTTTGAAGGGTCCCCCCCGCCCATATATACAAATGTCCTTCTTTCTCTCTTATTACAGCTGTTGTTTTAAAGTCTATTTTAGGCGCTCTCCCTCTTGGAAACATGCCTATGACTTTCCCTTTCCCATCCCCCCCAGGCATGTTATATTTGCCTTTGCCTTTCTATCTCCAAAGCTCCAAAGAAAGGCCCTTCTGCCCAGCTGGCTTACTTCTACTTCTGTAACCTCCTAAATAAACTTTCTAATTTTTAAAAATATTTTACTTGTTTTGAGAGAGAGGGGAAGGAGGGAAGAAACTGAGGAAGAGAAACATTGATGTGCAAAAGATACAATCAGTTGCCTCTTACATGCCCCCAACTGGGGACCTGACCTGCAACCCAGGCATGTGTCCTGATTGGGAATCCAACCAGTGACCTTTTGATTTGCAGGCCAGCAAGCAATCCACTGAGCCACTCCAGCCAGGGCAATTTTTCTTATAATTTTGGGGAAAAAAAGTCTATTTTATCTGATATGTGTTGTTTGCTATACCACCTTCATTTCATTTTTATGAAATATCTTTTTCTAGCCTTTTCAGTCTGTGTCTTTCATTTTGACATGAGTCTCCTATAGACAGTATATGAATGGGTCTTGTTTTCTTTTCCATTCAGCTATCTTGTGTCTTTTGATTAGAGAATTTAGTGTATTTATATTTAACATAATTATAACCACATTTAACATAGTTATTGGCATTATATTTTTATCTTTTCCTTATCTTTGTAGAGAAGTCCTTTTAACTTTCATGTAACACTAGTTGGGTGGTGATTACCTCCTTTAGCTTTTTATTGTCTGGGAAGCTCTTCATCTCTCCTTGGATTATAAATGACAGCCTTAAAAGGCAGAGCAACAGTCCCCAACCCTTTTGGCACCAGTGACTGGTTTCATGAAAGACAATTTTTCCACAGTCTGGGGGGGTGGAGAGGAGAGACAGGAGGCAAATACACTCAGGCGGTAATGAAAGTTTTTGCTTGCTTGCTCACCACTCTCATCCAGCTGTGGGGCCCAGTTCCTAACAAGCCACAGACCAGTATTGGTCTGGAGTTGAGGAACCATGAAGTAATCTTTGTAGGTCATTGCTTTTCATCACTTTGAATATTTTGTGCCAATCCCTTTGGGTCTGCTGTTTTTGAGAAATCAGCTGACAGTCTTCTGGGAGCTCCCCTGTATGTAACTCCCTGCTTTTAAGGTACCCTTTTGGGTATTTCATGATGTGTCTTGGTGTGGGCCTCATCAGGTTCATCTTGTTTGGGTCTCTGCACTTCCAGGACTCACATATCTACTCTTTCACCATTGGGGAAGTTATCAGTCATTATTGCTTCAAATATATTCCCCATCTTTTGTTCTCTCTCTTCTCCTCCTGCTACCACTACCATACAAATATCCCAGAGGTCACCAAAACTACCCTCATTTAAAAATAAATAAATAACACACAAACTTATTCTTTTTGCTGTTCTAACTGGGTGTTGTTTTGCTACCTTGCAAAACAAATTGTTTATTACAATGAGCTTCTGATTCCATCTAATGTATTGTTCATTTCTGACTCGTTCTTTTCTTAGGAATTCTATCTTTTTGTATAAGTTTTCACTGAGTTCATCTATTCTGCCTCTAAATTCATCGAGGCTTGTTATAATCAGTGTTTTTAACTGCCTCCATTTTTTGGTTTATTTATTTTCTGGAGTTTTGTCCTATTCTTTTGTTTGGGACATGTTTGTTTGTCTCATTTTGGCTGCCTGAATTTCTATGTGTTAGGTAGATGTACTATGACTCTCAGTATTGGCAGGGTGGACTTATGCAGTAGGTGTCCTATGCAGCTCAGCAGCACAGACTCCAGGTAAGTGAGCTGAGGCCTCCAAGGGCATTTTTTCTGTGGGTTTGTGTGCCCTCCTGTTGTAGTTGAGCCTTGATTTCTGCTGGTACTTCAGTGGTGGGACTGACCCTCAAGGCTGACCGGTTATGAGGAATGTCCATGACTAAGTGGATGAGCTGTTGTTCAGGGGCTGACCCCATAAAGCAGGATTTACTTTAGTGAGGCTCTGGTTCCTGGTCGAGCCTCTGGGTATGTCATTTGTGGAAGTAATTTCATGGTGATCAGGTGCTGTCTGAAGCTAGTTATCTGTTATGTGGGTTCAGGGGTTCTGGTGCAGGCCCAGGGAAGCCACTGCCTGTGTCTAACCCACGGCTACCTGGTGTGAGCTACAAAGTGATCTGTGCTTGGTAGCTGCCTGTGCTGGGCTTGGAGGCACCTCTGAGGATGGCTACCAATAGTGCTGAAGGCTACTTAGGAAGATGTTCAGGTCATGCAGAAGTCTGCTGCAGTTTGTTTGGGGTTTGCAAGCCTTTGGAAGATTTAGGACAGTCCATAGTGTAAGCTGAGGCTGGGAGCTTGTGAGGAACAGCTGTTGTTAGAGGTTTGGGATGATGTGTGGAGGTGGGGGGGGGGGCGGCTCAGAGAATCACCAGGTTGGGACAAATGGTGTTAACCACTCAGACATGATACCCACCTGCACATCCTATTTGTGCAGGACAGGGGCTCAAAAAAGGACCAATGGTGCAGCCAAGACTTCTGTCTGGGAGAGTGCTGCCCCTCTACCCCTGGCCCTAAAGCCAAACAATTCAGTTGCTCCCTGTACGCTCCTGGAGCTTTTCAAGCTACTATCCCTTTCCTAGAACTTAAGGTGAGTGTGGATGCATAAGTCTGTGCTCAGGCCTTTCCAGAGGATGACTGGGTCTATAGCAGCCATCTGTCTCACACAAATAGAATCCCCATTGATTTTCACAGCCAGATGTTATGGGGATTCCTCTTCCTAGCACTGAGTGCTCTGGTCTGGGGATCTTGGTATAGGGATGGGAATTCTTCCTGCTCAGGGAGGACTTCTGTAAATGAGATCTCTCTCCTGATTTTTAACCACTACATGTAGGGTGTGAGTAGCCCATTTTGAGTTTCATTTTTATTGTGGCTTATCAATCTTATTGTGGCTTCTTGTTTATATTCTTACCTAGTCTTCATGTGGGTTTCAAGGTTGGTGATTCAATAATTTAGCTGCAATTTTGACGCAGTCAAGGGAGAAGATGAGCACAATGTTTAATTCTCCATCTTGATGGGAAGTGTCTGGTAATCCAGGCTTTAAAAAAACTAAACTGGTTTTGGAATAATTTTAAATTCATAGAAAAGTTGCAAAGACAATACAGATTAAGAATGATCTCCCTTCATCCACCTTCCCATAACTTTAACATCTTACATAATTAAGGTACACTCCTCAAAACTATGGAATTAGCATTGGTATAATTTTTCCACTTATTTCCTTTTCCTGTTCCAGTGTCCAATTTAGGATATCACATTGTGTTTAGATGTTATGTCCGTTATGTTCTCCGTTCTTTGCAAGTTTCTTAACCTTTCCTTGTTTATCCAGGTTCTTGATACTTTTTCAAGAGTGCTGGTCATATATTTTGCACAATGTCCTTTTGTTTGTTTTTGTATAATTAGAATGGTGTTATTTTTTAAATTATATTTGATTGATTATGCTATTATAGTTGTCCAAATTTTGCCCCCTTTGCCCCCCTCCACCCAGCACCCCCACTCCCTCAGGCAATCCCTCACCATTGTTTATGTCCATGGATCATACATATAAGATTTATGGCTACTCCATTTCCTACACCGCACTTTATATCCCCATGGCTATTAGTAACAACCTAACTGCACTTCTTAATCCCTTCACTCCTTTACCCATTCCCACACCCCCCTCCCATCTGGCAACCATCAAAACACTCTCTGCATCCATGATTCTGTGTTTCTTCTTCTTTCCTTAATTTGTTTTTAAGATTCAGTTGTTGGTAGATTTCTATTTGCCATTTCATCGTTCATGGTGTTCTTAAATAAGTCCCTTTAACATTTTGTATAATAGCAGCTTGGTGATGATGTGAGCTTTACCTTGTCAGGAAAGCTCTGTGTCTGTTTTTCAATTCAAGATGATGTCTTTGCTGGGTAGATCAATCTTGGCTGTAGGTCCCTAGTTTTCATGACATCAAATATTTCTTGCCAATCCCTCCTAGCCTGCAAAATTTCTTTTGACAAATCAGCTGACCATCTTATGGGAACTCCCCTGTAGATAACTTCCTTTTCTATTGGAGATTCTCTATCTTTAACCTTTCCCATTTTAATTATGGTGTGTCCTGGAGAGGGACTCTTTGCATCCATCTTGTTTGGGACTCTATGTGCTTCCAGGACTTGCATGTCTACTTCCTTTACCAAATTAGGGAATTTTTCTTACATTATTTTTTCAAGTAGATTTCCAATTTCTTATTTCTCTGCTCCTTCTGGCACTCCTTATGTTGGACCTCTTGAAGTTGTCCCAGAGGCTGCTTATACTACCGTCATTTTTTAAATTCTTTTTCTCTTCTTGTTTTGATTGGTTGTTGTTTACTTCCTTATGTTCTATATCACTAATTTGTTTCCAGGCGTCAACCACTCTGTTTCCCTGTAAATTGTTCATTTCAATTACTGTATTCTTCATTTCTGACTAGACCTTTTTTAGGCTGTTGAGGTCCTAAGTTCCTTGTGTTCATTATAAAGTGTTTTGAGCTCTGCATCTGAAAGACTGCTTATCTCCCTTTTGTTTTGTTCTTTCTCTGGAGTTTTGACCTATTCTTTCATTTGGGCCATGTTTCTTTGTCCACTCATTTTGGCAGCCTCCCTGTGTTTGTGTCTATGTATTAGGTAGGAGCTGCTTTGACTCCTTATCTTGGCAGCATGGCCTATTTAGCAGGTGTCCTGTAGGGTCCAGTGACAAAGCCTTCCCTATCACCCAAAATGGGTACTCAAGGTGCAACCATCATGTGGGCTGAGTACACTCTCCCCTTGCAGTTGAGCCTTGGTAGTTGTTGGCACATAAATGGGAGGGATTTACCTAGGCCAGTCAGATCCAAAAATGGCTGTGACCACTTATGACCACCCTCCATGGAGGATCGGCTGTACTGGGGCAAGGTGGTAGTGCTCTGACTTGGCCTGTAGCTGTCCACTGGGTGTCCTGGACATAGGGATTCCCAGATGATGCCGGCCAACATCAGCTCCCGCCTGTGCTTTCTCTGGGGCCACTGTGCCATAGATTTATTTAGCTATAAAGAAATCTGCGGATGAAGGCGTAGGTAGACACACTATGCCTCCTCGCACAACGAAAATTAAGGACAACATAGATTTAGAAAGAAGAAAACAACCACAACTGATAGAAAATTGAACTGTACAGAAGTCCGACAACCATTCATCCAGAGCAGTAAGAGGGGCAGAGTCGCGGCAGGAAAAAGCGGAGGTTGGCAGACCCCAGGCACACAGGCGGTGGCTAATGGACCAGGCTAGCGGGGTGGCAATTGGCAGACCCAGTGAGGTCACGAAAGGCAGCTGGCTGACCAGGTGGTCCCACATTTGCACGCAGATAATCCAGGCGAAAACGGGGAGCGAGATAGACCTTACTACCTAGGGCCCCAGCGCCGGGAAATGAAACCTAAAAACACCAATTGAAAACACTTGTGGGGGTTAAGGTGCAAGGAGAGACTCCCAGACTCAAAGAAGAGTTTGTTGGAGAGACCCACAGGGTCCTAGAAAGTACACAAGCCCGCCCACACAGAAATCAGCACCAGAAGGGCCCAATTTGCTTGGAGAAAGCAGCGGAAAGGACTGAAATCTGGCAGAGAGGGAAGCAAGTGCCACTGATCCCTCTCTGAACCCACCCCCACATACAGTGTTCACAACCCAGCCACTGGGTTGAACCACCCTGGGGAACACCTAAGGCTCTGCCCCTCACTATTTAACAGCCGTAACCAGACCAAACAAACAAACAAAAAGCTCCAAAATGGCTCAAACTGGAGAACAGATCAAAGTCCCAGAGCCAATTCATCTAAGCGACCAAGAGATAGCTAACCTATCAGATACACAGTTCAAAGCACTGGTGATCAGGATGTTCACAGAATTGGTTGACTTTGCTCACAAATTACATGACTAAATGAGGGATACAATACATGAAATGAAGGAAAATGCTCAGGAAACCAATAGTGATGGAAAGAAAACTGGGACTCAAATCAATGGAGTGGACCAGAAGGAAGAAACAACCAAACAGAAAAGAAAGAAGAAACAAGAATTCAAAAAAATGAGGAGAGGCTTAGGAACCTTCGGGACACCTTTAAACGTTCCAACATCCAAATTATAGGGGTACCAGAAGGAGAAGAAGAAGAGCAACAAGTGGAAAACTTATTTGAACAAATAATGAAGGAGAACTTCCCCAATCTGGCAAAGGAAATAGACTTCCAGGAAGTCCAGGAAGCTTGCAGAGAACCAAAGAAGTTGGACCCAAGGAGGAACACACCAAGGCACATCATAATTACATTAGCCAAGATTCAAATGAAGGAGAAAATTCTAAAAGCAGCAAGGGATAAGGGGACAGTCACCTACAAAGGAGTTCCCATCAGACTGTCAGCTGATTTCTCAAAAGAGACCTTACAGGCAAGAAGGGGCTGGAAAGAAATATTTGAAGACTTGAAAGGCAAGGACCTACATCCAAAATTGCTCTATCCAGCAAAGCTGTCATTTTGAATGGAAGGACAGATAAAGCGCTTCTCAGATAATGTCAAGTTCAAGGAGTTCATCATCACCAAGCCCTTATTATATGAAATGTTAAAGGGACTTATCTAAGAAAAAGAAGATCAAAAATAGGACAGTGAAAAGACAGCAAACTCACAGCTATTAAGAACCACACCTGAAACAAAAGCAAACTAAGCAAACAACTAGAACAGGAAGAGAACCACAGAAATGGAGATCACATGGAGGGTTAGCAACAGGGACGTGGGAGGAGGAGAGAGGGGAAAAAGGTACAGAGAATAAGTAGCATAGATGATGGGTAGAAAATAGATAGGGGGAGGGCAGGAATAGTGTGGGAAATATAGAAGCTAAAGAACTTATTACACATGGACATGAACTAAAGGGGGGGAATGTGGGTGGGAGGGGGCATTCAGGGTGGAGGGGAATGATGGGGGGAAAGTGGGACTACTGTAATAGCGTAGTCAATAAAATGTAAAAAAATTTAAAGAAGAAATCTGAGGCAGCTACTACGTGTGCTGGGATTGGAGATTCCTGGGTGAAGTCAAGGTGTGAATCTACGCTTCTGCTGCCAGTACCTAGCCTATGGCTCACTGAGGTCCTTTGGCTGTTGCTTGTTTGATAGGATTTAGGAAGTTGTGAAGCAAGAGCCAAGACTTGACATTAATATGGGAAAGTAGCTCGGGTGGGCTCGAAAGTTGGGTGGGGTGGAGTCTCTGGGGATCCCCAAGGCAGATCAAACAGTATTAGCCAGATTTATGGATTTTCAGACATAGCACCTTGCTTGACAGCTCTCTGGGGTGGGGAGGTTTAGAAAAGGGACAATGGCTTCTGCTTGCTTGGATACCAGACCCTTCAGTTTCTCCCTGTATACTACTAGTTCCTTTCAAGCTGCTACCTGAGTACTATGGCTCAGAGTGTGTGAGTCTACATAGGTGAGTGCATATGTGGGTTCATTAAGAGGAACTGCCTGGGGCTCCAGAATTTTCTTCCACTGAGTCAATCCCCGCTGGTTTTTGTAGCCAGCACTTCTGGGGACTTATCTTCCTGGCACTGGAACCCTGGGCTGGGGAGCCTGGTATCCCTAACTCCCGAGATATGCTCCCTAAATTTTTTATCCACCACACATGGGTGAAGGACCAGCTCATTCCACATCTGCACAACCTCCTACCAGTCTCGATGGATGCCGTTTCTGTAGTTGTTAGATTCCAATTAAACTTGATTACTGATGGTTCTGAGTGATGGTTCTACACTTTAGTTGTAATTTTGATGTGGTTATGTGAAGAGGCAAGCGGTGTCTGCCTACATGGCCATCTTGACCGGACACATCTTATTGTTTGTTTGTTTGTTTGTTTTTAAGAATATCAGAGGCTTGAATTTCCCTTCAAAATATGTTACCATTGTGATTTATGATTGCTGAAGTTCAACTTGCACTTAGTTAAGGTGCTGTTTGCTAGGCCTCTTTACTATAAAGTTACTAGTTTTTCCTTTCCATATTCGGTTCTTTGGAACTAGGTCACTAAATCCAACCTATAATCAACAAGAAGGGAATTAAGTTCTACCTCCTTGAAGAAAATATATTGCATATACTATAGGGGAGATTTATCCTGTTCCTCCATTTATTTATTTAATCACTTATTTACATTGGCGTAGACTCATGAATACCTTATTCTTTAGGTTATACTCCAGTACTGGTATTTTGTTGCTTAAACTGTTCCTACTTTGGCCCTTGAGAGTTGTTTTAAGATAACAATGTCACGAAGGTAATTGATAATTTTGTAACAGAAGGTATAGTAAGTAGTTTTTTGGACATTTTACCAGGATACGAATTAATGTATAATGAAGATATCTTCAAGTTATTTACGAAAAAAACATCAAGTGAAGACTTAGTGGGGTAGCTAAGTTAGTTAGAGCATCATCCTGATACATCAAGGTTGCAGGTTCTTTGAAGACATTCTAAAACCTTTCCCCTTTTACTTCCCTTTCTGTAAATGTGCTTCTAAATATGTCTTCTCTATCACTACATAAGTAAAAGCCTCTATAACGTTTGGGTGGGACAATTTCCAAACACATGAACCTGATTTTTCTGTAATCCATGTATCATAATGCTATTAATAGAAGCTTAGCAAATAGTTCCTCTGCTTTAAAACTCTTAACTTCCGACTTCCGGCCAAGATGGAGGCGTAGGCGGACAGACTGTGCCTCCTTTCACAACCAAAATTAAGGACAACAAATATTTAGAAACAAGAAAACAACCAGAACTGATAGAAAATTGAACTGTACGGAAGTCCAACAACCATTCATCCAGACCAGTAAGAGGGGCCGAGTTGCAGCAGGAAAAAGTGGAGGTGCGGACCCGGGAACGCAAGGAGCAGCGGCTGGCAGTTCCCAGGTGCACAGGCGGCCACTGGCAGACCCCGGTCCCACAGGCAGCAGCTGGCAAACCCCGGGCACAGGGGGGCAACTGTACAGACCCAGTGAGGCCGCACAAGGCAGCTGGCTGACCAGGTGGTCCCACATTCGCGCGCGCAGATGGTCCAGGCAGAGGGGAAGTGGCGGAAGGAACTGAATCCAGGAGAGAGCGGAGCAGGCGCCATTGTTCCCTCTCAGACACCGCCCCCACATACAGCGTCACAACCCAGCGACTGGGCTGCCCCGCCCAGAGGAACACCTAAGGCTCCATCCCTCATACGTAATAGCTGCGACCAGACTAAAACCAAAAGAAAATTAAAAAAAAAAAAAAAAAAAAAACCCACCAAAAATGGCTCAAACAGGAGATCAAATGAAAGCCCCAGAGCCAATTCCTCTAAGCCATGAAGAGATAGCCAACCTATCAGATACACAGTTCAAAGCACTGGTCATCAAGATGCTCACAGAATTGGTTCATTTTGCTCACAAATTAGATGAAAAAATGCAGGCTACAATACGTGAAATGAAGGAAGATGCATGGGGAACCCATAGAGATGGAAGGAAAACTGGGACTCAAATCAATGGAGTGGACCAGAAGGAAGGAAGAAAAAACCAAACAGAAAACAGGGAAGAAACAAGAATTCAGAAAAATGAGGAGAGACTTAGAAACCTCCAGGACATCTTTAAACATCCCAACATCTGAATTATAGGGGTACCAGAAGGGGAAGAAGAAGAGCAACAAGTGGAAAACTTACTGGAACAAATAATAAAAGAGAACTTCCCCAATCTGGCAAAGAAAATGGACTACCAGGATGTCCAGGAAGGTCAGAGAGTCCCAAAGAAGTTGGACCCAAGGAGGAACACACCAAAGCACATTGTAATTACATTAGCCAAGATTCAAATGAAGGAGAGAATTCTAGAAGCAGCAAAGGATAAGAGCACAGTCACCTACAAAGGAGTTCCCATCAGACTGTCAGCTGATTTCTCAAAAGAGACCTTACAGGCAAGAAGGGGCTGGAAAGAAGTATTCCACATCATGAAAGTTAAGGACCTACATCCAAGATTCCTCTATCCAGCAAAGATGTCATTTAGAATGGAAGGACACATAAAGCACTTCTCAGATAAGGTCAAGTTCAAGGAGTTCATCATCACCAAGCCCTTATTATATGAAATGTTATAGAGACTTATCTAAGAAAAAGAAGATAAAAAATATGACAGTGAAAAGTCAGCAAACTCACAGCTATTAACAACCACACCTAAAACAAACTAAGCAAACAGCTAGAACAGGAACAGAACCACAGAAAGGGAGATCATATGGAGGGTTAGCAAGAGGGGCGTGGGAGGAGGAGAGGGGGGAAGGTACAGAGAATAAGTAGCATAGATGGTGGGTAGAAAATAGACAGGGGGAGGGCAAGAATAGTGTGGGAAATGTAGAAGCTAAAGAACTTATGACACATGGACATGAACTAAGGGGGGGAATGTGGGTGGGAGAGGGTGTGCAGGGTGGGCGGGAATGATGGGGGAGAAATGGACAACTGTAATAGCATAATCAATAAAATATATTAAAAAAAATAAAACTCTTAACTTACCATTGCCTATAGGGTAAACTCCAAACTTCTTGTTATCTTATCTAAACAAGAAGCTTTATGATCTGCTTTTGCCCACCTTTATTTATAGCCTCATGTGCTGGGTCCCATATCAGATTATTTAGTTTCCTAAGCATAGTACCAGATCCAGAGAAATTTATTTATAATACTCTCCACCCTCTATTCTTTGCATACTAAACGTAAAACGTTTTCCTAGCTCCTTTTAAGTAAGTCCCTTTCTTTTGTGCTCCCCAAAATACATTGTGAATATCTCAATTTTAGCAGATGTCAATAATTATAATTATTTGTATATATGTCTATGTTTTCTCTCGAACTATAAATTCCCTCAGAGCAGAAATTACATCATATTCATGTATGTATTCCTTGCACCTGGCAAACAACAGACACAGAGTAATTGCTGAAGGGACAAGTACTATTATAATAGTTAAGATTAAAAAAATCAAATACATGCACTAGCCAGTGTGGCCTAGTTGGTTGGAATGTCATCCTGTAGACTGAGTGGTCACAGGTTTGATTCCCGGTCAGGGCACATATTCAAGGTTGCAGGTTTGATCCCTGTTCAGGGTGCATGTGAGAAAGCAACTAGTCAATGTTTCTCTCTCACACTGATGTTTATCTCTCCCTTTCTAAGAGTAATGAAAAAATGTCCCTGGGTGATGATTAAAAAAAAAAAAATCTAATACAGCCCAGGCTGGTGTGGCTCAGTGGGTTAGAGCATTATCTGTAAACCAAAAGGTTGCAGGTTCAATTCCTGGTCAGGGCACTTGCCCAGGTTTCGGATTTGGTCTCCAGTCCAAGCATGTACTAGAGGCAACTGATAGTTCTCTCTCACATTGATGTTTCTCTCCTCCCCTCTTCTTCCTTTCCCCTCTAAAGCTCTGCCTAAACAAGTTCTGACTTTCAAAGTGATCTGATTAGAAGATACTCCATGATATATTTAGGACTTATTTCCCTTAACTAAAAATCTTTTTCTCAACTGGTTTTAAGGAGATAGGTAAGCCAGTTTTCATATGTATCTGAAAAAAATTCCTATTAGAAAATCAAGTCACACTTCTATCCACTTATCAGGAGTAATTGTGAAGAGGAGAGATTCTAAAATACACACCAATTAACAGAAAAGTTTCAATTTGCAAAATAATAAATACATGGGTGGGCAAAAGTAGGTTTATAATTGTTCATATGGGAAAATAACACAATAATTAATAAATCATACAAGAATAAACTGTTTTGTGTACTGACAACTGTAGACCTAGTTTTGCTCAGCCCCATGTATCTGTTCTTTGTCTCTGATTCCTGGCATAGAGTTTCAAAAACCCTTGGAATTCCCTGATGGGAGTGTTCTTTTACACCAAAGAGGTAACTTAAGGTGGACCCTGAGACAGTATCAGTTTGGGGGTTGGCCACTAGAAAGACCAACCATATGACTAGAGGATTGAAACTTTAGGCACCCAGTTTGCAGTGAATAGAGAGCTAGAAATTGAATTCAAATACCTGGCCAATGATTTAATCAGTTTTGACTATATAATGAAGCCCCAATCAAAACTTTGGACACAATGGCCTAGTGGAGCTTCTTGGTTGTTGCATACAATGATGTGCTGGGACAGCAACATACCCAGATCCAAAGAGATAGCATGCAAGCTCTGTATCCCTCTTTGTGCCCAGACAAAGCCCCATGCAGCTCTCCATTTCCTGATCTGTATCCTTTACAGTAAAAGTGTAATCGTAAGTGGTTTCAGTAAGTTCTGTGAGCAGTTCAACCAAATTATCAAAGTTGAATGACTGGGAAGCCTCAAATTTATAGCAGATTGGGCAGTGTGGGTGAATGGGGACAATGAAATTTGCAGCTGGCATATTCAGTGAAGGCAGTCATCAAAGGACTTTGCTCTTAACTTGTGGGGTCTTCCCTAACTGCAGGTAGTTAGTATCAGAATTGAAATGAATTGTAAGACAACCAGTTGGTGACAGAGAATTGGTGCCAGAACAGTGACTTTAAAGAGGTCTCAATGTTTTTTTTTTTGTTTTTTGTTTTGTTTTGTTTTGTTTTTTGTTTTGTTTTGTTTTGTTTTGTTTTTTTTTAAGGAAAGGAAAGAAAAGGCAAGTTCTTTTTCCTCAAGCAGATATTTTTGCATGAAATAAATTTGCCTGCTATCTCATTACCTGAAGACCATGAAATCCAGGCTCACATTCATCCTCACTCCAACTCCTTGTACTGGCCTTCTGAGTGCTTTTAATGTCCATGTAGAGGATACATTTGATAACCTAACCTGTCATCGTACCTCACCCTCACCTCAATTTTCCCAACTCCTAAAAGCTCCTTCTCACAATACTTAAATTAGGGGCTGCAAATGCAAATATTTCTTGGTGCCGAATATACTGCTTAAATAACTGAACTGGACCATATATCACACACAACAGGAAACTGTGAGGACTAAGGCAAACTGAAAAATGCATGCCTCAACTAAAGGGGGTGATGGAGGGGAGGCTGCTAGTATAAGTAAGATCCAGCCATTAATGTCATCAAAAAAAAAAAATGTGGATTGTTGTCAGTTATTCTGATTTTTTCAAGAGAAGCAGAATTCTGAAGTTCTATGTGAAATCTCCAGCCTTTTAAATTTCAGCAACTTTAAAAAAACTTGTAGAGATCATCATAAAAGGTCATAATAAACCAAAGGCTGGTGGTTTTTAACCACTATTTAAAATATTGCAGTTCCCCAGAGCTGTCCAAAGCTTTCCTCTTTTCTCACTCTATATTCTCTCTGTAGGGAAATATCTTCATTCTTATGATGATCAATTGATAATCAGACTATTAATATATGTACAGTCTGGTTTTTGTAGTGTTTCCATAAAGTGAAATTGTTCATATATAACCGATAAAGAGAAGAATACCAGGAAAATATGAAAGTACTGTAAATTCATACATGATTTTTCAAAGCACATTAATGTTTTGAAGCATCAAGTTAGTAGTTGAAGAAAAAGTACACTAACCAAAACTAAATGCAGTGAACCATTGAGCAATGCAGTTTTGTTCAGAATGGCCATTCATCCCACATTCTTCCTTGTGGCTCGAACTGGTCACATACTTTCCTACAAGTGCTTATTGTTTAGTTTTACCCAATCTTCACACCAAAGAAACAAAACCAAGAAACCAGAACTAGCTATACGTGACATCACTTTATTTATCTGCTAATTACGTACTTTTATGTCTACAACTGAGCAGCTTTAACCCTTCTTTAGATGCCCTTCTGTCAAGCTACTTTCTTATTTTCTTACGAAGTCCTCTGTTTGCCCCAGCTGGGCTGGCTCAGTGAAATGAGTGCTGGCCTGTGAACCAAAAGGTCACCAGTTCAATTCTCAGTCATGGCACATGTCTGGGTTGTGGACCAGGTCCCCAAATGGGGATGTGCCAGAGGGACAACCAATCGGTGTATCTCTCACACATCCATGTTTCCCTCCCCCCCTTTCTCCTTCCCTTCCCCTCTCTCTAAAAATTAATAAGTCTTTAGAAAATAAGGCCTCTGTTTACTGTAGTACTTTCTTGTTCATTAAACAATTTAAACATCTTTTTAACTATTGCTGGTATTTTTTGGAATTATTATTTTTCTTGCTTATCTGGTTACGAAATTGCATAGGTTTTGAGAATCTGCTCCTAACTCTTTTGCAAAAGACATTTATTTTATTGAATGATTTTTCCAAATGAGTTTTTCAAAAATTTAGTGAAATGCCCGTATCTCCAGCTTGAACGTTTTTAGAGCTCCACCAACTAGATATCCAACTGCCTGTTCAACAGCTCCACTTGGATGTTCTAAAGGCATCTCAAAGTTTATACATACTACAAAGCATACTTGTGCTCTCCCTAAATCTGCTCTTCCTGTCTTCTCTGTATTAGGTCACAGCACCACAATCGTATGTTCACATAGAAGTCTGCCAACACCCCCATCTAAGTAATATCTCTTCTAGATTACTATTCTGCTATTGCCAACTAACTGGTTTCCTTATAACTATTTTTGTCCTCTAATACTTGAACTAGAATGATCTTTTAAAAATGCCTATCTCAATTCAATAGTCTATCTTTTCCTTTTAGCATAAAATCCAAACTCTTCAACACATGGCCTGGCTTCTTTCACCACAACTCTCTCACCAGCTTCTCTTTTGTAGTCCTTCTTCTACCACCATGATCCTCTTCCCCCATGCAAGTTTTTAAAAAATGACTAAACTCCTGCCCAGTTCAGGATCTTTAAAAGTATTCTTCACTATGCTTGAGCAGCTACTAGCTTCTCATTCTTCAAGTTTCAACTTTTTATCTTCAAGACATACCTAATAATTCTTATCTAAATAGGTACCCCCTTCCCCCAATTATTCACCCTAACAATGTTATATTAACTTGACAGTATTTTTCTTAATTATGCCATTATTTATGTGCTTACTACTACATTGTTTATCTTTTTTCACTAAGCAAAAAGTTAATGAGGCCAAATATCATGTCTTTACTCTCTACTATATGCCAGTGGCTAGAAGAGTGCTAGAGAATTTGGAATTTAATAAATAAATGAATGAGTGGAATTCTGTTTATCTAGCTAGCTAACTGATGCTGATCCTTCAGGTAGCAGTTTAGGGTCCCTTTTTCTTTTCTTTTCTTTCTTTCTTTCTTTTTTTTTTTTTTTTTAGGGAGAGAAACATCAATGTGTGAGAGATAGATCTATCGCCTGCCTCTTGCATGCCCCCAACTGGGTACTTGGTATGCAACCCAAGCATGTGCCCTGACCAGGAATTGAACTGGCAGCCTTTTGGTTCCCAGGCCAGCACTCAATCCACTAAGCCAAACCAGCCAGGGCAGGGTCCCTTTTTCAGGGAAGTGTCGCTGGGTTAAGCCCCCATTTCATGCTGTCACAGAACCCTGTACTTCATATTAAAGTTTATGTATATATACACACATGAGGTCTGTCCACAAAGTATTTTTCATGTAATATGAAAAACAGAGACATTTATTGAAGAAGGTACAAGAAACAGTGTACATAGTACAATGAGGCCTCAGTTCCCTTCAGAGTGTAACCTTCTTCGGGTGTGGAGAACCAGATGACTTCCATTGGAACAACTGGGCCTTTGTTTCTGGATCATAACTGTAGACTCAGGACTCATCTCTGGTTATGACCTTCTTGAGGAAATCTGGTTCACTGGTAGGGGTTTGAATCAAATCATTAGCAACTACAGCATGATGTTCCTTCTGCTAGGTAGCAGAAGCCACAGAACTAATTTTGCCACGATACATTCCATGCCAAGATCCTGGGTCAAAATCTCAGACACGGTAGTTTTTGGAATCTCCTAATCAGCTTCTAGTTCTCACACTGTCAGTCACCAATCTTTGTTGATTGCAGCTCGTACACATTCAATATTCTCTCAGGTGTTCTGCCTGATACAGGCATTCCAGAATGTGGATCACTTTCAACAGATTCTCAACCATCTTTTAAGCATGTGTGCCACACTTTTGTTTATGCTGCACTCATTGCATTGTCCCTGAAAGTCTTCTGAATCATCCAAATAATTTCCGTGGAGGAATGTTCAAGCTTAATGCAAACATTGATGCAGATTCATAGCTCTACTTGTTCATTTTGAATGCAACAGCCACAAAGTACACATGATCACTCAACTCTGTCTACTGCACCCACTGACTAGTAGTACAGTGAGGTCATTATTAATGCATGCTCATTCCTGTCCAATCTCCTTGGATGCAAGATTACATTGTTGTTGCACAAACATTTTCAATATATTAACAATGGCTATACTTTGGACAGACCTCGTATATATGTGTGTACATACACGTACCCCCCACACCCCTTATATCAATTTTAATATTTAATGTGTAATTTTTTTTACTCCCCATCTCTTCCACTTAAGTTCAATGAGAACAATGAACCTATTATATCACAAGGACCCACAAAATAGAATACCTGGCAGAAAGTAAATATTCAAAAACTGTTGATTAAGAATTTATCAAAAATTTGTTGAGGTGGTTAAGAGAGTTATCATGGTGATCACTTTGTAAGGTATGTAAATGTTGAATCACTGTATTATACACCTGAAACTAATTAAATACTGCATGTCAACTGTAATTAAAATATATGTTAAAAAAAATTTTTTTTAATCTAGGGGGCAAATTACATCCTATTTTCTTCAAGAGTATACAATTAAATACTTTACTAAAAGGTCTTAGATTGCTTCTCTATCATCAATCAAACTTTAAAAATGTAAAAATTTGTTTTGTCGAATGAATCCAATTAAATTTTAAGATTTTTTTCTCTTTATTACAGTGTTAAAAACTAAAGAATGCTCAGCTTTTCTGTCAATGTAGCTTTTTATTTTTCAAAAGTTCATGAATAATGAAAATCAGGAACATAACCTTGTTTTTGAGGGCCTTATTTCCTGAAATGCAAAAGTTTTTAATCTTTTGGGTGAGTAATACTAATTAACAGCTGTGTGCTTACTATGTAAAAAGTATACTGAAAAACACCATAATATCACATACTTCTTAAAATAACCCTACTAACTCCCTTTTATAGGAAGTTATACTTAGGCTTAAAAAGAGTTTACCTGGAGAATCTGATAAAATATATGAACTTTCCCCTGAAAAATATACACAAGCATACACACACACAATTTCACTTACAACATCATAGGTTTTATGGACTTCCTAAAGTTATTTACAAATCCACAGGGTTGAGATTGTTAATTAAAAAATTCCCTACTTAGAGATATTGTCAACATCAGTGATTTTCAACTGGTGTGCCTGTTGCAAGAATTTTTAAAACATGCAATACCGACTAGACAGGGGCATTGCCTTCTTTTCTCTTAGATTGTCAAATAAAAAAATAACATCCAGAACAACAGCCATCCAACATGAATGAATCAAAACTAATTACTAATTTCAGTAATTAGTTTATATATGCCGAGAGATGAAAAAAGTTGAAAATCTCTGTCTGACATGAATGGGCAATGGTTCTCTTTCTTAATTTTTATCTTTCAACCCTTAAAAGACACTTTCTAGACATTACAAATGAATTACCTAAATTTGTTTCATTCCATTTTGTATCCAATAAAGCAGCTTTTATAAAGATACATAAAGGTACTCTGCAAAATAAAATCTCTCCAAATATTCAGTTAAATTTTATATAGTTGATAATTTGAATGCTTAGATTTTTATTAGGAGACAAATGGGATTAAGATCATATTCTTCCTATAGCATAAAAGCATTTATACTTACTGGATTAGTGCATACAAAAAACCCAGCATAGCTACTAACAGAGATCCATGAGCCATTTCTCACTAAAGAAACTATAGTAATAGCCTACTTCCATAAGAAAGATAAATCATTTTTCTTGGTTTCTAAAAGATGATTGTTATTTGTTTTGATAGTGATATCTCTTCTCAAAACCCAAAATTAATTCAAAGATGTGACTTATCCTACTTCTCCTATCTATTGAAAGTGAGAACTTTGAAGATAGCATTTCAATATGTTTATAGAAACAAAACCCAAAGATCTATTAAAAGGTCATGTACAGCCCTAGCTGGGTAGCTCAGTTGGTTAGAGCACCATCCCAATATACCAAGGTTGTAGGTTTGATCTCCAGTCAGGGCACAAACAAAGAAGCAACCCAATAAATGCATGGACAGGTGGAACAACAAAATCGATACTTCTTTCCCTGTATTAAAAAAAATTTTTTTTTAAAAGTTCAAAAACACATATCAGGCAACCAGTGGGCAAAATAATCTGTTTCTCTAACATATGCAAGTAAGAGGCAACAAAATGACCCTCTTACCTGACAAGGTCTGTAACGCCCTTTCGTTGGAAGGCAGTGGCTCCTTTCTGTGAGGCCGATTTAGTGAAGTGTCCTGTGTAGAAAACAGTCCAGGGCTGTCAGTTAATTTCTTCCGGCCACTGGAGTTAGGGTTTGAAACTCTGCAGCTGCCTATTGCACTTGTGAAAAGGTTTGTATGTTCATCGCTGCTGGCCAGATCAGAGCTGGGAGTGAATCCTCCAAGGGATAAACTTGGAGAAGTTTCTGAACAGTCAATCTGTAAAGGTGTCTGCAATCCCAAGGCCAATGAACTGGATTCTGAAGGCTCTCGGTGGACCCACTGTTCTTCTCTGTTTATTAAGCTTTTTGAAGGAGAAAGATGAGGGCAGGCCATATGACATCGGTGCTTTTCCTTATGTTTGTATCGTTCTCCAACAGTATCCTTTCCAAATCGATAGCGCTTCAAAGTCTCCAGGACGGATCTGGAAGAGCCAGTATCCATGGAAACCTGGGGTTGCTCAGAAGAACGGTGTTCTCTATGTTTGTGACGGTGTCTGTGTTTGTGCTCAACCATCCAACCATAGGCCATTTCAGGGGGAACACTAGGGTAGGTACTCATGGAAAGGAGGGGAGTCCTGCTGGTTGTAAGAAAGGCCTCCTGTCTAAGGAGCTTATGTTTTTTCTTATGATATTTGGTGGGATTGAGAAGTAAATGACCAGCATGCATATAGGAAGGAGGTGGAAGTGGAGTAGTGAAAGAAGGAGATGGAGGAGGTGGATAAAGAGTAGGGGGATACCTTCCATAGTAACCCAATCCTATCGGAGCAGCTGTAAGGGGTGAGGGAGAATAAGGCATGCCATAAGAGGGATAGAATCCAGTACTAGAAAGAGGAAAACTAAGGCTATGCATAAAGGGCATTTCAGCCATTGCCTCCCTCATCTTAGGGGGTCTTCCTCTCTTTTTTTTTAAGTCAGGCTTTCTAATGTAGTGCAAAGGGTCTAAGGGGAAAGAAGGATGTGTATAGAAACTATTAAAATTGATTCGAAAAATAGTTGGCAGGAGGTCTCGGGGTATAAAATGATGACTTCGATGGGTGATTCGAATTTCACTTAGACGACTTATTAATTCCTCCAGATCTGCAATAAAGTCTGGATCCTGTCTGTTACGGAGTTGGGGATATTTCTTCTTCCGTTTTCGTTTCTGCCTTTTCATCTTGTCATAGCTGAGGTAATCATGATTCCTGCGCTTACATTTATGCTTATGTTTTTCTTTAAGACTGCTTAGAACTGTAGAGGTTTCAGGGGAAATCAGAGAAACATGCTCAAAGGAATGCCTCCTCTTTTTTTGCCCACAAAATTTCTCTGCCCTATCTGATGTGCTATTATTATCTGTTCCAATTCCACTATCACTGGGAATGGTCTCATCACTATGAGACTCACTAATGGGAGAAGGAGTAGCTTCTTTCAGAGATGTGAGTTCACTCAAATGTGAAGGAGAATTTGGCAACAAAGTAGGAGGAGATAATCGCCTCCTCCCCTTTGAGGCCTTCTTCATTGCAAGAGTCTGAATCATACTGCCCTGTCTGGAGTGTAAATGCAAATATGGCACTGAACTGGGTTCAACAAAGCCTGCATCACTACTTACAGGGCTCTGACCTCCACTAGTTCCAGAAGACTGAGAACAAATAGGTGATGGAAGAATCTCAGAACTACTAGCAGATGAAGGCAGTAAAGGGGGAAGGATCTGTCCTAATGCTGACCCAGCTGCCTGCTGAGCTGTTTGCTCAAGAACCGCAAGGCTGGTAGGGCTACCAGAAAGAATGCCATTTAAGACAGTTTTTGGTTTTCGACCCCTCCTTTTTCCTATGTAAATGGTTCCTTTCTTACTGACATTTATCTGTTGTCCCAATTTAGAGCCAAATGTGGCAGCAAGATTTGACACTGTATTATGGAGTTTGGATTGCACTTTCCCTTTATTACTTGATTCTACAGAGCTCGAAAGAATCTGATTCAACAGTTTCTTTCTCTTTAAAGTCTTCATTTTATTTATTTTGCGGATAATGGTTTTCATCAACTGTCCATTGTTTCTCTTTATAATTTTTTTATCTGGTTCCATCTCAAGGTCACTCATACTACAGACAGCTGGCCTATGACTGTCATCTAGGTCATCTGGATCCTGAAGTTGATCCTCACTCTCAAAAAAATCACTGCTACTTCTGTGGTTGTCACTTTCAGACTCTAGCTTGCTTGGACTTTCGGTGGCAACAAATGGAGCCACTGATAGTACAGGTGGCTTCATCTTGACTGGTGACCTCATTTGCCTCTTAGGTCTGCCTCTCTTTTTTGGAAAAGGAGACACAGACAGACTTTGTTTGAAGGAAGGGATTTCGATTTCTGGTTGCAAAATTGGGGGTTCTTGTTCTTCCTTAGACTGCAAAGAAAACACTTTAGAGGCAGGGATTTTTAAAGTCCTTTTAGGTGGACCTTCCAGTTGAGGCATCTCTTTAGATTTAGGTCTTCCTCTTTTGGGCTTATAAATATCAGACAAAAGGTCACTAGAGACACACATACTGGAGGATAGTTTGTGAGTAGCAAAAGACTTATGAGATGGTTTTTCACTGTCGGTTAAGAGAGCAAGAGATGGAGTTGTAGATTTGCTCAGCTTTGGCAAACGGCGTTTAAGAAAGTCATGATCTACAAATGAAGATGGTCCAATGTTTTTCATGAACTTGGCTGGCTCAGAATTACTATGTGATAATGAGCTACATGAAACATTTTTAAACAGCTCTGATCTTTCTAATTCTAGCCCTTTTGGAGATCGGCATGTGCTTCTTGCCACCACTTTAGTCCACCGAGGTTTTCTTCCTTTCCTTTTTTTTAATGGTTTGGACTGCAAACTATTGCTTAGGCTCTCAGCAACTTGGCAGTGTTTGTCAGAGGCAGTTACCGCACCAAGTTTTAGAAAGGGCTTGTTACTAAATAAACTAGTGAAGTTAACAACTGAAGGGGTAATTGTATGTACACTGGATTCAGAAGTCAAAGTTGGCTTTTTTCCCAGAGAAGAGCTTATTCTTGGAATATCTATATGTGTAGCTTTTGAATCACTTAGCTCTTTATCAATCCCTTTACATTCAATATTCATGATATGACCCACGGGCCTATGACCAATGTTCAAATGGGTACTTTCAGAAGTAAATTGGTTCTTTCCAACAGATTCAGAAATTTCTTCCCTTAGTTCTGTAGTAGGACTTAAAAGTAATGAATTAGGAGCCAACTGTGGAGAAGTTTCAGGGGGACTTTTGGTTAAAGGATTAACAGATACAGTAGGTGATGGGGAAGGGAGAGTGCTTTCTCCTACTGCACTAAAAGGGGATTTAGCTATAGATGCATCAGAAGCAGTTCCCATTTGAAAGTCTGGAGAAGTGCAATATACAGGAGGTTGCTTTTCATGCTTTGAGGTTTCATATGACCCCCTTTCACTGGATGAGAAACTATCTTGCTGAATGCATGTTCCTTCATTAAACATTTCTTTCTCCAAATGAATGATTTCTTTTCGAACTGAGAACTTTTCCAATATGCTTTCTTTACTCTGCCGTACAACATTCTTCTCAAAAGTTTTGCTGGTGGCACTGTCTTTCAGGGATTCAGAAAGTTCCTGACTTTCATGACTACTGACATTTGCACAAGAAACCTTAAGTGATTCCTGAGTGGAGAGCAGTGCTTCAGCTTTAAGGTTTAGGGCATCTTTACTGATCAGTCCTGCCACAGGACAACTCACTAGTTTCTTTCCAATGTCCTTATTAACTAATCCCATTGTTGAATTTGCTACAATCTTCTTTGCACAGTCCTTGGTCACTAGGCCAACAGTAGAACCCAGTTTCTTTCCCAAGTCTTTATTAACCAGTCCAACCACAGTGCCAAATCCTAACTTTTTTCCAGATTCCTTATTCACTAAACCTGGAACAATACCAATTCCTAGCTTCTTTCCTGAATCTTTGCTCACCAGTCCTACTGTAGTGATAGTCCCTGGCTTTTTGCCTAAGTCTTTATTAATGAATACCGCTGTAGTGCCAGTTCCTAGTTTTTTCACAGAGTCCTTACCAACCAATCCTACTGTTGCATTAAACACTGGCTTTTTCCCAGGATCTTTAGTTATCAATCCAACTTCTGTGCTAATAGCTGGTTTTTTTATTAAGTCCTTATGTATTATTCCAGCTAGAGAGCCAACACCTGCTTTCCTGATCAAATCCTTGCTAACCAATCCTGAAGGAGTAGAGCCAGTACCTAATTTCTTCAGTTTTGTCTTGGAAGACTTGGAGGGAGGACAAGTGGCAATAAGTTGTGCCAACTTTTCTGTTACACTTGTTCCTCCATTGAGTAATGTCCTGTCCTTTAAATCAGGATCCTGGCTACCAACAAGAGTAGACGATGTTGCATTAATGTAATTTGTCATTTCTGAGTGTACTGGAGAAAGCTTCTTAGACAAAGGATTGTTTTCTCCCTGTGAATGAAGATGGATGTTTTCTTCAGATTGGCATTGAATGGCTGCAATATCACCTGCTTTCTTGTACAACTTTGAAGGGTCCTAAAATTTAAACAAGAAAAAGGTTTTAGAGAGGGTAAACCTTATACCACTTCAATTTAGTATTACAATCAAACAAACCTATGGATCACATGTCAGATACAAGATAAGCAACAGTCCTTCAAAAAAAATCTAACTGAACTGAAATAATCCTAAAATTCATGTGGAATTATTAAAGACTGTGAGTAGCTAATGAGCTCTTGAGAAAAAAAGAACAAAGTTGAAGATATCACATTCCCTGATTTCAAAGTAGATTACAATGTCACAATAATCAAAAAGTAGGGTACTTGCACAAAAACAGACACATAGTTCAATGAAACAGAATACAGAGCCCAGAAACAAACCCACACGTACATGGTCAATTAATTTACAACAAAGGAGGCAAGGGTATACAATGGAGAAATAACAGTATCTTCAACAAGTCATGTTGGCCAGATACATGGGAAAAAAATGGACAGATGATACTATAACCTTATAAAATGCTTTATGCTTGAAAATAGTAAATTTCCCTTTTTGTATTCCTATAGAAATTCCTTGGTTATTTTATTTATAACAACATTACTGAGATATAATTCAGATACCATAAAACTTACCCTTTAAAGCACAAATTCAATTTTTGGTATATTCAGAGAGCTGTGCAACTACCACCAATAATTTTAGAACATAAGGCTCCATTTATTTTTGCATATGTATACTTCCAGATGACCTTGAGATCCACTTAAAAGTTTTTTTAAAATTCCAAGTGGATTTAAAAAAATATTTTGTTTATTTACTTTTAGGGAGAAGGGAGGGAAAGAAGAAAGAGAGGCAGAGAAACATCAATGTACGAGAGATACACTGATCTGTTGCCTCTCCTGTGCCCCTAACTGGGGACCTAGCCAGCAACCCAGGCATGGGCCCTGATAATCGAACCAGCAACCCTTGGGTTCACAGGCTGGCACTCAGTCCACTAAGCCACACCAGCCAGGGCTAAAATTCCAAGTAGTTTTATCTTTGCATATTAATATAAGAAAAACAGTATCTCAACATCAACTTTAGCTCCAAAATAACAAAGTGCATTTATTTACTTAAGCCAAGCTTTTTGATGTTACTGGATGTTTACAATTTTATTCATATATATCCTGAACACTCACTGTTAAGTTTATTTCTAAATATCTCACCAATATTGTTGTTACTTTTCTAATTAATTTTTTGTTATGTTTTCTAACTCCATAAATTGATGGTGTTCAAGAATACTGATTTTATTTACTTTATAACCCTAAATTTTTGCTCCATGAAAGAATTCATTTTTTCAGCAAATAGGTATTAAGTACCTACTATTTAAGTGCTAAGAATAACAACAGTAGAAAAAAATCTTTCACCATGGAGGTTTCATTCTAATGCATGAGAGGGGGAGAGGCAATAAAAGATACATGAAATGGGCTATATGGGAAAGCAGGGACTGAAAGGAGAAGAAAAAAAAATGAGGGTGGGAAAGGATTTGCAATATCAAAATAGGTTGCCAAGGAAGTCCTCATTGAGAAGATTTCATTTGCAGAAAAACCCAAAGGAGATGAAAGAGGGATCTACATAACTACCTGAGAAAAGGACAATACAAAAAAAGGAAACGACAAGAGGTAAGGCTCAGAGGAAGGAACCTTGTCTGGTATATTCAAGGAATCCAGGTTAGCTGGAGTAATCAAGGGAAGAGCAGCTGGGCAGGAGGTAGGGAGACAGACTTTTTTAGTCTAAGAGATGGGAAGCCACTGGAATGTTTTATTAAGAAAAGGTTGTGACCTAATTCTTCATTCAATAAGTATTGGTGACACTCATTGTTGGAGATACAGCAAAGAACAATAAAGACAAAAATCCCTGCTCTCCTGAAGCTTATTATATGTTAGTGGGAGAGAAACACAATAAAGAAAAACAGTAAATTTTAAAAATATTTTTTGTTAGTAGGTGGTAACTGGTATGGGAAAAACAGAAGGCAATTCAGAGTGCTAAAAGAGAAAATGCAAAACTGAGTTAGGTGTCTAGACTAGGCCTTAGTGATCCAGTAACACCTGAACAAAGACAAGTAAGGCAGTTAACAGGAACATCAAGAATGCTAGTGTAGCCAGACTTAAGCAATTGACTAGATTAGAGTAATACCATATGTAATCAGAGAGTGCTAGTCAGATCATGGAGGGCCTTTAGGACATTATAACGGCTTGTGATTTTACTTGGAATGAAATGGGAAAGCACTAAAAGTTTTTGAGCAAACAAGTGACATGCTTTCACTTGCATCTTTAAATATACCCTCCCTCTGTCAGCATAGGTTGCTAGGTAGTTACTCATAAAGGAAGGGAGGCAAATGGAATTAGACATCAAGACTAATAAACTAGGGAGCTGAATTGGATATTAAGCCTGATTCACCAGGAAGCCACAACAGTCACAGGCTCCCCAGGGGACAATCACGTTCTCCACTGAGGGGACGTCATCCTTGACACAGCCATGAAGAATTGGCCCACTGGTCATTAGCTAAGAGAGGAATAAAAACAGCAGAAGAAAGCCCTTTGCTAGGCACATGCACAGTGGAAACCAGATGATGTAGCAAAAATTCAGGGCATGTACAGTAACAGCCAAAATGACACAAAAGGGAGCATGCGGTCTAGCCTGGAAAACAAGGGAAAAAGACTGGATTGGTTAGGGAGAGGGCCCAGCACAATCCTGGTGAAAGATTAGAAAAGAGATTTGTTATTTTGAAAGAAACCCTGCTTTCACCAAAGCAATGTAATCAAAGCTTAACAAAGGCCTGTCTGGGTAGCAGGCATTTGCCTGATCATTTTGGCACTCTTCTTTCCATAGCAACCATGCAAACCTGGCACCTGCGCAGCTCCAAGCGCAGACCTGAGTGCAGCAGAGCAACACTGGCCAGAGCGCAGCTGGAGAACTGAACTATAAAAGCTTTAGATACCCTGCTGGATATGCCAGGCCAATGGAACAGAATAGCCAGACTCTGGTCCTCCGGGGCTTTCTCCACAGTGAGACGGAGCTTAGCCACCTAGTCTGGTCATGGATGAGACACTGAGCTCCTGGGGACAGTCTTATATTTTTACTCCAATAAATCTTACCACTACACCTCATCCTCCTATGCATGAGTTCCTGAAATGTTTTCCTCATGACTTCACTGAAAAGGCCTATTTCTACTGGTAACACCTCTAGCTGCTCTCTTCATAAAGCCATAGGGATTCAAAAGGGTAATAGGAGAGAGTCTTGTTGGCAAGCTATATTAATCTTGACAAGAGATGATAATGACTTGGACTATGGTAAAAACAGTGCAAATGATGAGAAGATAAAGACTTTGGTAGGAGGAGGATTAAAGGTGATTATCAGGAGCTCTTTTTGACATGAACTGTCTGAAATGCCTTCTAAACATCCATATAAAGGAAGTCTGAGGAGGAAGATTGGAATTTGGAAGGCAACAGCATATAGACATTTAAAGCCTTGAGACTGGTTCATATAACCAGGTGAGAGTGAACACAAACAGAAGAGTAGAAGAATAAAGTCTAATGGTGAAGCATTGCAACATTAAAAGATCAAGAAGATTAAGAACTAGCAAAGACTGAGGAGTCAGAAGATAACAAGGAAAAAAACACACATACACAGTGAGTGTGAGGTACCTTGAAACTGAAGCGAAGGACAGACATATTTCCAAGAATAACAACTGACAGATCCAATAAAAATCAGAACATATATATTTGGTGGATTTAGCATTGTGGGGGTCTTTGGTAACCATGCAACAGCAGTTTCTGTAAAGTACAGGAGCAAAATTATGATTGGAATGGGTTTTAAAGAGAATGGGCAGAGAGATATTTAAAACCATGTATACAACAAGAGGGAAACAAATAAATGGGAATCTGAGCTAGAGGACAAGTGGAATCAAAGTAGCTTTCAAATGTGAAAAACAATGGCATCTTTTTGGTCTCAAAGGAAATACAACATTTTAAAGAGATGAAAAGCTGTATACTCCTGAAGTTTAATAGGTGTGTGTATGTGTGTATAATATCTCCTAGACAATAGCTACCAAGTTCTAATGAAAATAACTGAATCATTTCATTGTTCATCCTCTGATGTGAAATGCTTCCCTTGTTATGTAATAAATTCCTATACATAAACAAGGCTATTGTTAGATACTACATTTTGAGTCACTGAATTTCTGTCTATCCATTCACTACTACCACAAAATCCTGATCATTTTAACTTAATTTTATTATCTAGTAAGTCTGATTCCTATGTTATTGATCTTTTCAGAAATGTCTTGGATTCTCTTATTTTTCCATACAAACTTTACAAACAACTTATCTAGTGCCAAGAAATAGGTTACTTTGACTGTTAAATTTGCAAATGCCAGAAAGAAGTGAAAGAAGGGATTAAACAGATATTTATACACTGATGTTCACAGCAGCATTACTCACACGGTCAAAAGATGGAAGCAACTCCATCGACATCCATCAATAGATAAACAATAAATAAAATGTGGTTATATACATGTACAATGGAATATATTCAGCTTTTAAAAGGAAGAAAATTTTGACACATGTTATAACATAGGTAGACCTTGAAGACACAATGCTAAATAAGCCAGTCACGAAAAGAGAAATACTATATGATTCAATTTATATGAAACGGGAAAACTGAGTAAGATCCTAGAGCAGTCAAATTCATAGAAAGTAGAATGGCAGTTGCTAAGAGTTATGGCAAGGGGATATAATTGGGAGTCACTGTTTAATGTGTAAAGAATTTCAGTTGTGGAAATTTGAAAAAGCTCTGTAGATTAATAGTAATGATGGTTTCACAATATGAACATAATACCCACAACATCGTACATTTTTAAATGGTTTAAAATATTTGATGTTATGTAATTTTACCACAATTAAATATTCTGCAAATAAACTTTGAGAGAGTTAACATCTTGAATGATGCTTTCTTATTCAAAAATCTTTTAAGCTTTTCCACTTGTTCTAGACTCAGTAGTGTTCTGAAAACTTTCTTCATATAAATCTTAAACCCTGATAAGTTTATTCCTAGATTTTTATCTCTTTTATAATGGAATCTCTTCTTCCATTTTATTTTCTACTTATTTATATACATAAAGGTTACTGATTTCTCATTTATTACTCTATTAGTCAATCATCTCACTGAACTCTCTTGTAAGTTTATTAACTAATTATCTTTGGATTTCAAGGTATACAGGCTCATTTGCAAATAACAATCTTAATTATTTTTTCTATTTTTATCCTTCTAACTTCTCTTTTCTAATTTTATTAACTAGTGTCTTAGTAACATCATTAAATAATGATGAAAAAAGGGCATCTTCTTCTTCATCTACATTTGAATAAGAATGTCCCGGTGTCACCTTATTCAGCATTATACATAAATGTATGTACTCATTTACATATATTTTTACAGACATTATATATTTTTACATATTTATATTTTACACATTAGGAAAGCACAAATTTATGTCCTCTTTTAGCTATTTGTATAATTAATTATAGTAAAAGATTTCTTAGCATCATATTCCCTTGGATTCCTGGAGTAAAAAAATAATTCATAATGGCATACAACTCATTCTTTTTTTTAAATGAACATTTTATTTGAGGTACTTATAGATTCACTTGTAGTTGTAAGAAACAGTAAACCCTTTACAGCATTCCCTCCAATGAGACCTTGCAAAACTATAGTTATCACAATCAAGATATTGATATTGAGATATTCCACACATCTTATTCAGATTTCCCCAGTTTCATATGTACTAATTTGTTTGTGTTTAATGCTATACAATTTTATCACCTGTGTGGGTTTGTGAACCCACCGCCACATTCAAAATACAGAACAGTTACATCACTGAAAGAATGGCTTTTGTTACCCCTTTGCAATGTAGCTCTTTTAATGTGCTGCTGAAATTTATTTAGCATTTTGCACTGTATATCTAAGTATGAGGATAAGAAAAGACTAAGTCCATATACTTTAACTCTTCAAGTCAGAGATTGCCAGACTTAGTTATAAATTGACTTCAATGCCTTAAGATAAGTGAATATTTACAAACTTGTGTCCATAAAATATACCACAAAATTAAACTTTATTTCTTGACAAATTAAACTGAGATATAATTAAGACTCTGCTTTGCCCTGACTGGTGTGGCACATTTGGTTGAGCATTGTCTCCCAGAGCGGAAGGTCCCCGGTGTGATTCCCAGTCAGGGCACATTCTTGGTTTGTGGGTTTGGGAGTGTACAAGAGGCAATTTATCGATGTTTCACTCTTGTATCAATGTTTCTCTACCTCCCTTTCCATCTCTAAAAATAAATAAATAAAATATGTAAAAAAAAAAAAAAAAGGGGGGGACTTTTCTTGGACATTTCAAAGTTTAAGAGTTCCAAGAACTAATTTGCAACCTTGAGACTAAAATGAAGTCACTCAAAGACTATATAGACTATTTATAGTAAAATAGAAGTTTTATCACTAAAAATTAGATGTTTATTCTTGAACAATCCTAATTAGAGGAATATACCTTTAATTAACTCAACTCAACAAATATAAAAGGGACTGTGTGAAGCCTTCCTTGTATATGTATTTAAAAGTAAGCTACTAAAGTGAACCTCAGCCACATTAAGTAAAATCTGAATTCTTGCTCAAGATTATTTTATACTTTCACTCTTTAGTAAGGTTTTAGAATGAATTATTATTCTTCTGTGTTCATTCCTTTACTATGCTCTGAAAACAATTTTGAAATTATCTGTTTCCTCCAGTTTTACACACAGAATTAAACCAAAACCATTTGACTAGTATTTTTAGTGGTAGTGTTTTCAGAGACTGACTTCTCTATTTACGATTACTAGTCAGTTAAATTTTTTCCTATGATTTCTGGACTTGGGTTTATAAATTACCTTTTAAAAAATCAGTATCTCCCAGATTTTCAAATTTATTTGTGGATAATTAAGCATATGAATTTCTTATAGTTTTCTTTCAACTTCTGTATCTGAAATTATTTGCCCTTTAGCATTACTTATTTTAGGATTTTATTTATTTTCAGAGAGAGAGGAAGGCAGAGAGAAAGAGAGGGAGAGAAACATCAATGTGTAAGAGAAACACAGACTGACTGCTTCTCTCAAGCCCCCAACTGAGGAACCAGCCCCCAACCCCAGCATAAACCATGACCAGGAATCTAACTGGTGACCTTTCTTTTGATTTGCAGGAATATGCCCAAGCCACTGAGTCACAGCAGTCAGGATAACATTACTTATTTTATATATTCTTGCTTCCCCTAATTTTTATTTGTAAGTTAAACTTATGCCAAATAAAATCTTATCTTACATTTACCTCAAAAGAACCACCACATGGATAATTACCTTTGTTTCTAGTTCACATCTGCTTCCAAGATTCTCAAACATGCCTCTTTTCATAGGATTACATATTTTATACTCTTGGAAACTTCTAAGCTGACCAACTTATTCCATTTATTTTTACTTCTTACCTTTTACATAATATTTAAAGGTATCTTCCCTTAAATACAGCTTTACCTAAAAACCAATAATTATTTTATTTTCTAGAAATTCTGGGGTTCTGAAATTTTCCAGACTCTAAGGTACTTTTCTTGTCTGCTTTTATTAACTTCTAGTTTTACTGCATTGTGATCAGAGAACATTATTTGCTTTTATTTTTTGTGGTAACTTACTGCTTTTTGTTAGTATTCATCTGTTACAGACTAAATTGTATATACCCCCAACAATCAAATGTTGAAGCCCCAATCTCCCAATTAGACTTTCTTTGGAGACAGGACTTTTAAATAAGCCTCTACTTAAGGTTAAATGAGGTCACAAAGGTAGAGCCCTAATCAAATTAAAATGGTGTCCTTATAAGAAGACATAAATCCCAAAGATCTTTCTCTGCATGTACGGTGAAGAGGACATGTGAAAACACAGTGAAAGAGAATGTCTTAAAGGAAGCAAAAGAGCCCTCATCAGAAACCAACAACTTTGATGGCAAACTGAATTTAGAAATCTAGACTCCAGAACTGTGGTAAAACAAATTATGGTTTATAAACCACCTAGTGCTAGTCTGTGATATTTTGTTATGGCAAACCTAGTAGACTAATACACTATAATATTTTATTACACTCAGAACTTTCACGACCTAAACAATTTTCTTTGCTATGTAGAATGTGCTTATTGTTTTTATTTGTTACATATAAAAATCTGAAACATACATTTCTGTTCTGGAGAATTTCAAAAGAGTAACTTAGTCTTCAATATTTGCTAACTCCATGCTATTATTTTTTTAATATTTTATTGATTATATTACTAGAGTTGTCCCATTTCCCCCCTTCATTCCCCTCCACCCTGCACAACCTCTCCCACCCACATTCCGCCCCCTTCAGTTCATGTCTACGTGTCGTAAGTTCTTTAACTTCTACATATCCCACACTATTCTTGCCCTCCCCCTGTCTATTTTCTACGCACCATCTATGCTACTTATTCTCTGTAGCTTTTCCCCTCTCTCCTCCTCCCACTCCCCTGTTGCTAACCCTCCATGTGATCTCCATTTCTGTGGTTCTGTTCCTGTTCTAGTTGTTTCCTTAGTTTGCTTTTGTTTTAGGTATGGTTCTTAATAGCTGTGAGTTTGCTTCTTTTCACTGTCATATTTTGATCTTCTTTTTCTTAGATAAGTCCCTTTAACATTTCATATAATAAGGGCTTGGTGACGATGAACTCCTTGAACTTGACCTTATCTGAGAAGCACTCACCCTGGCTGGCGTGGCTCAGTGGATTGAGTGCCAGCCTTCGAACTGAGAAGCACTTTATCTTCCCTTCCATTCTAAATGACAGCTTTGCTGGATAGAGCAATTGTGGATGTAGGTCCCTGCCTTTCAAGACTTCAAATATTTCTTTCCAGCCCCTTCTTGCCTGGAAGGTCTCTTTTGAGAAATCAGCTGACAGTCTGATGGGAACTCCTTTGTAGGTGACTGTGCCCTTATCCCTTGCTGCTTCTAGAATTCTCTCCTTCATGTGAATCTTGGCTAATGTAATTATGATGTGCCTTGGTGTGTTCCTCCTTGGGTCCAACTTCTTTGGGACTCTCTGAGCTTCCTGGACGTCCTGGTAGTCTATTTCCTTTGCCAGATTGGGGAAGTTCTCCTTTATTATTTGTTCAAATAACTTTTCCACTTGTTGCTCTTCTTCTTCCCCTTCAGGTACCCCAATAATTCAGATCTTGGGATGTTTAAAGATGTCCTGGAGGTTCCTAAGCCTCTCATTTTTTTTAATTCTTGTTTATTCCTTGTTTTCTGTTTGGTTGTTTCTTTCTTCCTTCTGGTCCACTCCATTGATTTGAGTTCCAGTTTTCCTTCCAACTCTATTGGTTTTCCTTCATTTCACATATTGTAGCCTACATTTTTTAATCTAATTTGTGAGCAAAATCAACCAATTCTGTGAGCATCCTGATCACCAGGGCTTTGAACTGTGCATCTGATAGGTTGGCTATCTCTTCACAGCTTAGAGGAATTGGCTCTGGGGATTTTATTTGTTCTCTGGTTTGAGCCATTTTTGGTGGTTTTGTTGTTGTTGTTGTTTTGTTTTTGGTCTGGTCACGGCTGTTACGTATGAGGGGTAGAGCCTTAGGTGTTCCCCAGTGTGGGGCAGCCCAGTGGCTAAGTTGTGATGCTGTATGTGGGGGCGGGGTCCGAGACAGAACAATGGAGCCTGCTCTGCTCTCTCCTGGATTCCAGTCCCCTCCGCTGCTTCCCCTTCACCTGGATGATCTGCGTACATGAATGTGGGACCACCTGGTCAGCCAGCAGCCTTGTGAGGCCTCACTGTGTCTGCACAGTTGCCACCCCATGCCAAGGGTCTGCCAGCCACCGCATGCACACGTGGGAACCACCAGCCGCTGCTGCCTGCGTTCCCAGGTCCACACCTCCACTTTTTCCTGCCACAACTCTTACCGGTCTGGATGAATGGTTGTTGGACTTCCGTACAGTTCAATTTTCTATCAGTTCTGGTCGTATTGTTTTTTCGAAATATTTGTTGTCCTTAATTTTGGTTGTGAGAGGAGGCACAGTGTGTCCCCCTATGCCTCCATCTTGGCCGGCAGAGACCCATAATAAACGTTCTATATCAACATTATATAAGATCTAACAAGTGCTTTCAACTCTCTATATTGAAATTTTCTATTACTTCTAAATTTCTTTTACATTATGCTGTTAAAAATTAATCTAAGTCAAAATTCCTGCCTTCATCTTTTTAAAAAGATTTTATGTATTTATTTTTAGACGGGAGGTCCGAAGGGAAGGACAGAAATATCAATTGTGTGGTTGCCTCTTGTGTGGCCCCTACTGGGTACATGTCCTGCAAATCAGGCATGTGCCCCAACTAGGAATCAAACCAGCGACCCTTTGGTTCGCGGGCTGGCATTCAATCCACTGAACCACACCAGCCGGGGATCCTGCCTTCATCTTTAAAAATACCCACTATGCATATATTGTATTTGTTTCACCCTTCTCCATGTGTGTGTATGTGTGTGTGTGACAACTCTCCGATCCTTTTAGACTTTGTTCATTTCCATTTTGTTCCTTCTTTCCCACTGTTTTCACATGTGCTTTTTGCTTCGACTTTCACTTTTATATAACTATTTTTTTTCTTGTCTCCTACAGAGCTTTCAGATGTCTCATCTGTTTTCTGTGTTCTTGTATTATTGTTTTATTCCTCATCTGTTTTGTGAAGGTGACTGCTTAAATTTTTACAATTCCTAACAAAATATTTGGAAACAGTATCCTTGCTACATCTGCAATACATTCTGCTAAAACAAGTCAGTAAAGCTCTGTTTTGAACTGACAGTTAATATTTTTACTTTCTAACCTTTCTTTAGCATATGTTTAAAGGTCTGATATTTGTTTAACTGTTCTCATTGTTTCTTTTAGATATTGTCTTTGATATGCTACAGATTCACTAAGATGCATTTTAGTACAGACATAGCTTTATCAATGCTTTTCAGAACTTGTCCTTCACTGAATAATCAATTCTGGAAAAGTATCCCCAAATATTACATCTAGTCAATTACTCTTCAGGATTCCAATTAGAACCTACTAGACTTCTTGTTACCATCTTTTATATTCTCTTACTCTTTCTACCATATTTGATATCTCTGGCTGTAATACATTCTAGGTAATTGTCAACAAATGCATTTTTTTATCAGGAAAACATACTTTTCATATCAAGAAAATATATTTCATTATTTTCTTCTGAATTTTTCTCAGAGAGGGGAAGTGAGGGAGAGAGGGAGAGAAACATCCATGTGCAAGAGAAACACAACCCCCAACTGGGGACCTGGCCTGCAACCAGGAATGTGCCATGACCAGAACTGAACCATTGACTTTTTGGTTTGCAGGCTGGCACTCAATCCACTAAGCCACACTAGCCAGGGCTATCTGGTCACTTTTAAAAGGCTTATAGTTGTGTGGAACGGGCAGGCAAGGCAGCAGCTGGCAGATCAGGCCGTTCCACATTTGTGTGCAGATAAACCGGGAGGAACAACAGGAGAGCGAGACAGATTGTGCAACCCAGGGTTCCAGTGCTGGGAAATAAAGCTTCAGAACTTCTGACTGTAAAAATCTGTACGGGTTGCAGGGGTGAACAAACTGCCAGTCTCTCAGAAGAGTCCATGAGAAGGGCCCACTGGGTCCTAGAACATGCACAAGCCCACCCACCCAGGGAATCAGTACCAGGGCAGCACCTAGAAGAGTGCACAATTCACTTGTGGAAAGCAGGGGAAGTAACTGAAAGCGGGACAAGAGACAAGCAAGCAGCAATGGTCCCTCTCCGATCCCTTCTCATAACCTGTGGCTGTAAATACCAGTGATGGTTGCTCTGGCCAAGAAATTGTCAGTCCTTCAGGAGAGTTACTTTGAGGGGTCCACGAGGCCCTAGAACATACACAAGCCCACCTGCTCAGGGAATCAGCACCAAGGCAGCAACTGGAAGGGTGCAGTCACTTGTGGGAAGCAGAAAAGTGACTGGAAGTGGGTCAAGAGCCAGGCAAACTGTATTGTTCCCTCTCTGACACCTCCCCCACATTCAGCACCACAACAGAGCAAAGTGGGCTGTCCTGACCTGCCAAATACCTAAGGTTCTGCCTCTTACAATGTTAACAGGTGCACCAAGACAAGGAAGTATGGCCCAAATGAAAGAAAAAGAAGATCAAAACTATGAACAACAAAACATGGCCATTTACATGGCAATGTAAAGTACAGTGCATGAAATAGAGTAGCCAAACATCTTATAAGCAGGACTAATGGACACAAACAAAGGTTTGAGGATTGCCTGTGGGGTTATGGGTGGAGGAGGACAAAGGAAGGAATATGAGACAACAGTAATAACATAATAAATAAAATATAATTAAAAACCAAAACAGAATAAAACTAAATAGAAAAAATGTTCAAGCTCACTACTAAGGGAAGAAATAAATGCTCAAAATAGGGATCTCATATTTTGCCTTTATCCAAGTGACTTCCAAGAAGCACAGGAGAATAAAGAATATAAATGAGACCTCTGTAAATATATTTACAGAATGTAATTAAAGGACAAGGTATTAATAGGGAGACAGGAAAAGATTAAAGCTACAAAGATATTTTAAAATATCTACTTTTAAAAGATATTATAAATATTTAAAGGTAAATTACCAAGTTTACCTTCAACCTTGGGAAACCCAAACAACTGAATGCTTACTTCCATGTTATTCCTGGTATCACAAAACTTGTGAGTAATCAACATGATAGAATAGATTACTACAAATTATAATCAGTTTAACACTGTTAATAATAAAACAAAGGTATGACACTTGGATTTATGTTATTATTTGAATATTCACTTTCAATTAAAGGTAAGCATTCCTAGATGAAACATGGAGTGATGAATTTCCTTATGGGCATCATGTGTTATTGCTAAACTGAATGTTGAAATAGTTATAGATCATACATATTGCTAATTTCATGTTATAAGGCAAGAACTATCGAATAGTTAAATAAACAGGAAAAGAGACAATATAAATAGTGAATATGGTTATCTATATTAATATGAACATTGTAATCATTTCAGACAATAAAGAACTGCATTATGCACTGGCCTGCATGGCTCACTTGTTTGGAGCATCATCCCGTAAACCAAAGTGTGGTGGGTTAGACCCCCAGTAACAACACATGCCTGGTTTGAAGGTTTGGTCCCTGGTCTGGGTGCCTGTGAGAGACAACCAATGAATGTTTCTCTCCCTCTCTCTTTCACCTTTCCTTCTCTATAAAAATTATTGGTGACGATTTTTTAAATAGATTTTTTAAAAAGTACTGCATTTATATAATTATAATCTTCCTAGAATTTTAGTGCACTAAGGTAAATGACATTAAACATATTAACATTTACATGAAATATTTTAATCTCTTTAAGCCTGGAGAATCAAAAATTCCGATTTGGAAATCTTCACATTAGGCAAAATGTCAACTTTGCTCTAAATTTCTTTCTTTCTTTTTTTTTTTTTAGATTTTATTTATTTATCTTTATAGAGGAAGGGAAGGAGAGAGGGAGAGAAACATCAATGTGCGGTTGCCTCTTGTATGTCCCCTGCCGGGAACTGGCCTGGCAACCCAGGCATGTGCCCTGACTGGGAATCGAACCGCGATCCTTCGGTTCGCAGGCCCGCGCTCAATCCACTGAGCTACATCAGCCAGGGCTGCTCTAAATTTCTAAAGAGAAAAATTCTACTATATACTGTTTTTAACCCATAATAAATCAACTTTGATCTGGACATAAGAAACAGTATTAAAAAAAAAAGAAGAAAATGTTAGAGGAAAACAAAACATCTAAAAGAGTTGTTTTCGCTCCATACAAAAAAATTAAATGCTTTAAGAAGTCTTTATGGATATAATTGGAGGTCAAAAGTTTGAGTAAACATTTTGAAGCATGTATACAAACTGTCAACCATGTTCAGTAGTTGATGACAAAAATTTTGGAGATTTGCCCACATTACAAAGTTCCAGAAAGCATTTTGTTCAAAAATTTGTTCCTATATCTCATTCTGCTGTGAAGAAAATGTTAACGATGTAATTAAAAATGCTACTGCTGTATCTTAGACATCAGATATTTAGATATATAAAAAGTTATAGATCTTGTTATAGTAAGAGATTGTGAAATTAACTTGCCATGTACTTAAATTTCTAATAAAGTAGGAAGGGCTAGCTTTACTACATATTAAAAGAGTACTTGAACAGGGAAAGTTCAGTGTTACGCACCATAGATAACAACAGCAACATAGGAAAATTTACTCAAAGTAGTTTATTACCAAAAGTCACTGGAAGAATGATGTGCCTTAGAAGTATCCTTTACATGATACCTGCTGGAAATTTGCTATCATTCTATTACACAGCAGATATTGGAACTAGTATGCATGTAATAAAAGCTGCAGTGCAGATAGAAATTCACAGACAACTTTACCATTCTCTAAGCCAATTACAAAAACCTCTAATGTGATGTTTGTAGATACAAGGTTTATGGCAAAGCTTGGAGGTTAGTGCTCCATCCTAACAAGGAAAAAGATGAACAAACTGAAAAATCAATAACTCTTTTCACAGCAGGTCAAACTACTGCTCCCAAAAGTGATCAACAGAGAATCACAATTTACCAAAGCAAAAACCCATAAGCTGAAACCTTCGTGGGAATCAGTACCAAGGTACGGAAACCTGAACTGTAAGTAACGAATTGCTAGAGGTTTCTTGTGGACAAGTGCAAGTTGGAGGACTCAGTCATTGGGATCGACCACATGATTATGCATTTTAGCTCCTGGATCTCTATCAGGTTCCTTTTTTTTTCTTTTAACTTTTTAGAGAGAGGGGAAAGGAGGGAGAATCGGAGAGAAACATGGCTCAGTTGCCTCTCACACAGCCCCAACTGGGGACCTGTCCCAAAACCAGGCATGTGCCTTGACTGGGAATTGAACCAGCAAGCTATTGGTTTGTAGGCCGGCACACTCAATCCCCTGAACTACACCAGCCAGGGCTCCATCAGGTTCTTATAATGAGAAAAATCTCTTCCTTAATGTAAGAGAGGAAACAAACCATTTTAAAATATGCCAATCCATTTTGTTCTTCTTAACAAGGTCTGCCCTCCAGAGAAACTATTAACCAGAGTTTAACCTGCTGTGATTTAATGAAGCCAAACTGATCTGTGAGAAGGGGAATATCCAACTTAGCCCACTCTAGCTATCCTGTCCCACCTAAGAGGGGAGGGGGAACTGAGTAGCATTTGTGAAATTCAGTCTAAAGGTACAGGCTCACTAAAAGATTGATATGTAATCAATCACAAGACTGAACAACAGTTCCCCTCCCCTCATAACTTAACACTGTACTACTAAAGGTCTATTTATACTAGTTTCTTTTACCCAATATATATTGGGTAGATACATATATATATAGATATATATATATATGTATCTACCCAATATATATCTACCCAATATATTATGACCAACTGTCAAGGAAAAATTACACACATACTAAAAGAAAAAAACACAATTTGAAGACAGAGAAGGCATTAAAATCAGATTCAGATATACAAACGATTTACAAGTATCAAACTGGGAATTAAAAACAACTGTGATTAGACTTCCGGCCAAGATGGAGGCATAGGTGGACACACTGTAACTCCTCTCACAACCAAAATTAAGGACATCAAATATTTAGAAACAAAAAAAAACAACCAGAACTGATAGAAAATTGAACTGTACAGAAGTCCAACAACCATTCATCCAGACCGGTAGGAGGGGCGGAGTAGCGGCAGGAAAAAGTGGACGTGCACACCCTGGATCCCAGAAAGCAGCCGCTGGCACTTCCCAGGTGCACAGGTAGCAGCTGGCGAACACTAGGCCCACAGGCGGCAGCTGGAACACCCTTGGCACGGGGTGGCAACTGTGCAGACCCAGTGAGGCCGCGCAAGGCAGCTTGCTGGCCGGGTGGTCCCACATTCCCAAGCGCAGACAATCCAGGCAGAGGGGAAGCGGCGGAAGGGACTTGAATCCGGGAGAGAGCGGAGCGGGCGCCATTGTTCCCTCTCAGACCCCACCCCCATAAACAGCGTCCCAACCCAGGAACTGAGCTGCCCCGCCCTGGGGAACACCTAAGGCTCCACTCTTACTACGAAACAGCCGCGACAAGACCAAAACTAAAAGAAAACAAAACCACCAAAAATGGCTGAATCCAGAGAAAAAATGAATACCCCAGAGTCAATTCCTCTAAGCCGTGAAGAGATAGCCAACCTATCACATGCACAGTTCAAAGCCCTGGTGATCAGGATGCTCACAGAATTGGTTCATTTTGCTCACAAATTAGATGAACAAATGCAGGCTACAATACATGAAATGAAGGAAGACGCATGGGGAACCAATAGAGATGGGAGGAAAACTGAGGCTCAAATCAATGGAGTAGACCAGAGGGAAAAAATGTCAGATATCAAACCCACAAATCCAGAAACCCCAAGAACACTAGCCGGATAAATACAAAAACAAACAAACAAAAAACAAACTGCACCTAGGCATTTCATTTTCAAAATCAAAGATTAAATATAAATCTTCAGCGGTGACTAGTGTGGCTGAGATGGTTGGGTGTTATCCTGCGAAGCAAAAGGTAGCCAGTTCCAATTCCCAGTCAAGGCACATGCCTGGGTTCTGGGTTTGGTCCCCGGTTGGGGCATGTACAAGAAGTGACCAATCGAAGTTTCTCTCTCACATTGATGTTTGTCTCCCTCTTTTTCTCCCTCTCCTTTCCTGTCTCTAAAAATAAATGAATAAAATCTTTAAAAAATATAAATCCTAGAACAAGCCAAAGGAAAAAAATACCTTACCTATAGAAGAGCAAAGAATTACAACTAACTTCTCAGAAACCAGGCAAGCAAAAAGAGAGTGAAGTTAAAGAAGTGTTGAAAGAAAAAACCCACCACACTAGAATTCTTTACCCTGTGCAATTATCCATTAAAAGTGAAGTAGAAATACTTTCTCTAACAAACAAAAATTGAGGGAATTTGTTGCCAGTAAACCTGCCTTGCAAGATGTTAAAAAAAGTTCTTTTGAGAGAAGAGAAATGATACAGGTCAGAAACTCAACCCTACGAAAAGAAAGGAACCACTAGATAAGGAAAGGCAAACATAAAATAAAAACTTTTATTTTTTTTATTCTTCATTTATCTATCAATGCACTTGATATTATATGATTATATTTCATATATATGTGTGTATCTCTTTACATAGGAATGAAACAAATGACAGCAATGAAAACACAGTACGAGAGGAAGGAGTTTAAATTATTTTGTTAATATGAGGTACCTGTGAAGAGGTATACCGTGTTTTGCTGTGCATAATACACAACCATGTTTTTGGCCCAAATTTTCAGGAAAAAAATATTTGGTTTTAATTTTTAATTGAATTATTTATTTGCATTTAGAAACAAAACCGAACATCATATTTCAGGGTATTATTCTGTATATGGATATTATTATTCCTTTCTAGAGTTACAATTTTAATGCCTAAACATAGGTAAAAGAATTAAAAATATTTATATAGATAAGGAGTTAGTACTACCCATGTATAACATACATCCTTATTTTTCCCCTCAAAATTGTGAACAAAAAAGTGCACATTATACATTGCAAAATATGGTAGTAGTACTTAAAAAATGTATTGGATTAGTTGTAAATATATATATTGTAAGCTCTAAGAAAACCAATGAAAAATGTAAATAAAAAGTTTAAAGTTACTAATAAAACTATATAAGAAATTAGAAATATAACTAAAGCAAGAACCTCAGGCCTGCTTCTGAAGGCATTCAGAAAATACCTTCAACTAAGGCACAAAGCTACAGTTTTTGAAATACACTCGAACAAAAACCAAAACATCCGAAAATAAGGTAGGGATGGGAGGAAATATTCCTACACAAAAACATTAAATAAATTGAACACACAGATGAGTAAGTCAAGCATTTAAATACAAAACAATCTGGTCACTGGTGATGAAGGTAAATGTGGTACTAGAACTTCGACAACCAACCACATCATATTTACAACTAGATCACATAAAAAACCATCATTCAGAACTGTCTAAAATACAGCTGATCAGAAGTCCTACAACTAAGGGTAAGAAGAAGAAATCACACTAAGATTGGTAGGAGAGGCAGAGATGGGAAACAACTGATCCACAGCCACATACAGCAGATAAAAATCTTGGATATCTTGGCTGCAAAGGTCCTCACTGAGAAGCAATGGTACCTGCCAAACATGAGAACCCCCAGTCCAAGGTACCAAGGCCAGCATGGGAAGTCCCCATAACTTCTGGTTATAAACACTAATGGGGATTGAGGCTGAGGAACATGGAAGCTTCTAGAGTCCTACGTAGTTCCTCTTAAAAGGCCTGCACATGGACTTACTCAGACTCACTCCCTATGAGCTCTGGCACAGTCAGAGAGGAGTGGGCAGCAGCTTGAAAAAAACCAGAGACATACGGGAAGAAACTGAATTGTTTGGCATCAGGATTAGAGCTGGAGAAGCAGCTTTCGCTCAAACAGAAGTATTAGCAAAGGCCACTGTCCCTTTCATGAGTCCACTCCGACCCCCCCCCCCCCCGCCCCAGTGCCAGCAGGAAGGTGCCCTGAGACTCCAATCACCTGGCTCATACTGTTTGCCTTACTGTGGTGATTTCCTGAGTCCCCACTCCACCCAAGCTTTTTCTATGGGCTTTTCCACACAAATGGTGTATCTTGATTGATGTTTCAGATTTTCCTAAATTCTCTTAAACAAGTAGCATCTTGCCTCAGCAAGCTTCGTACCTCTTGCTAAGTGGCCCTAGACCCAGCACTAGCAGGGGTGCGAGATTTATCGGGATCATCATTTATTAAGTTATATAATGGGATTACATAAGATTACAACCTTTGCCGTGTATACCTGAAGCCAACATAATGATGCATGTCAGCTGTAACTGAAAATTAATAGACTTTGGGCCAAGATGGAAGCGTAGGTGGACACACTGGGTCTCCTCTCACAACCAAAATTAAGTACAACAAATATTTAGGAACAAGAAAACAACCAGAACCAATAGAAAACTGAACTGTACAGAAGTCCAACAACCATTCACCTAGACCGGTAAGAGGGGCGGAGTCGCGTCAGGAAAAAGTGGAGGTGTGGACCTGGGCACGCAGGCAGAAGCAGCTGGCAGTTCCCAGGTGTACAGGCAGCGGCTGGCAGACCCCGGGCATGGGGTGGCAACTGTGCAGACCCAGTGAGGCTGCACAAGGAAGCTTAATGACCAGATGGTTCCACATTCACCAACAGATAATCCAGGCAAAGGGGAAGCAGCGGAAGGGACTGGAATCCAAGAGAGAGGTGAGCAAGAGCCATTGTTCCTGCTTGGAACCCGCCCCCACATACAGCGTCACTATCCAGCAACTGGGCTGCCCCACACTGGTGAACATCTAAGGCTCCACCCCTTACTACGCAAGTAGACCTAAAACAAAACAAAACAAAACAAAACAAAACAAAACAAAACAACAAAACACCAAAAATGGCTCAAACCGGAGAACAAATCAAAGCCCCAACGCCAATTCCTCTAAGCAACGAAGAGATAGCCAACCTATCAGGTGTACAGTTCAAAGCCCTGGTGATCAGGATGTTCACAGAATTGGTTGATTTTGCTCATAAATTAGATGAAAAAAACACAGGCTACAATAAGTGAAATGAAGGAAAACGCACAGGGAACCAATAGAGACGGAAGGAAAACTGAGACTCGAATCAATGGAGTAGACCAGAGGGAACAAAGAAACAACCAAACAGAAAAGAATGAAGAAACAAGAATTCAAAAAAATGAGGAGAGGTTTAGGAACTCCGGGACAGCTTCAAATGTCCCAACATCTGAATTATAGGGGTCCCAGAAGGGGAGGAAGAAGAGCAACAAGTGGAAAAGTTATTTGAACAAATAATGAAGGAGAACTTCCCCAGTCTGGCAAAGGAAATAGACTTCCAGGAAATCCAGGAAGCTCAGAGAGTCCCAAAGAAGCTGGACCCAAGGAGGAACACACCAAGGCACATCACCATTACATTAGCCAAGATTAAAATGAAGGAGAGATTTCTAGAAGCAGCAAGGGATAAGGGGACAGTCACCTACAAAGGAGTTCCCATCAGACTGTCAGCTGATTTCTCAAAAGAGACCTTACAGGCAAGAAGGGGCTGAAAAGAAGGATTCCAAGTTATTAAAGGCAAGGACCTACATCCAAGATTGCTCTATCCAGCAAAGCTGTCATTTGGAATGGAAGGGCAGATAAACTGCTTCTCAGATAAGGTCAAGTTCGAGGAGTTCATCATCACCAAGCCCTTATTATATGAAATGTTAAAGGGACTTATCTAAGAAAAAGAAGATAAAAAATATGACAGTGAAAAGACAGCAAAGTCACAGCTATTAAGAACCACGCCTAAAACAAAAGCAAACTAAGGAAACAACTAGAACAGGAACAGAAACACAGAAATGGAGATCACGTGGAAGGTTAGCAAAAGGGGAGTGGGAGGAGGAGAGGGGGAAAAGGTACAGAGAATAAGTAGCATAGATGGTGGGTAGAAAATAGACACAGGGAGGGCAAGAATAGTGTGGGAAATGTGGAAGCTAAAGAACTTATGACACATGGACATGAACTAAAGGGGGGGAATGTGGATGGGAGGGTGTGTGCAGGATAATGGGGGAGAAATGGGACAACTGTAATAGCATAATCATTAAAATATATTAAAAAAAAAAGAAAATTAAAAAATGATTGCCCTGACTGGTGTGACTCAGTGGTTTGGGTATCCTCCTGCAAACCAAAAGGTTTGTCAGTTTGATTCCTGGTTAGAGCACGTGCCTCGGTTACAGGCCAGACTCTCTGTTGGGGGCATAGGATAGGCAGCCCATCAATGTTTCTCACACAGTGATTTTCTCCCTCTCTTTCTCCCTCTCTTTCTCCCTCCTATCCCCTCTCTTCAAAATAAATAAAATCTTAAAACAGAAAACTGAAAAACGTTAACTAAAAATAATATGAAAGTAACATGTGATACTAACTTGCACCAGTAAAGAGTTCTTCTTCATATTCAGTATTATTTAAGCAATAAATATATCATGCCAATTTGTCCCAGGTATCAACAGGACAATAGAAGTCTTTAGACTCTCCTTTATTACTTATTTTATTTCTGAGGTGAAAAATCACCACTGCAGTACATATTTATCTTGATCTACAATCTTTCAATATTTCTCCCCCAAATCTCTAGCTGAGCAATTGGGAAAGAGGTAAAATTTAGAACTATGTACCCAGTGATTTTTGACTCACGAAGAGAGGACAGATAGGAAACAACTTCTCTTTCAACATGTATTTAACCTTGTCTCCTTATTAATGAAATTTCATAAAAGCTCAGGATTTTGTTATCTTATCACATAGGCCTTAAATTCTGATGTGTCCCAAAAATTCTTTATTCATTTCTATGAAGCTTTATCTCAGAATTAATTAGCAACATGCACTTAAGGAGCTGTTGGTATATGAGCATCTCTGGAGAGATTTACATTCATTAAAATGAAATAAAAGATATGAACAGTAAACCATGAAAAGCAGCATGTGAATTAGTGAGTCAATGTGACGATACTTACGCTTAATTTTCTGGGACTAAACAAGCTTTGCATTCTATCAATTTGGTTCAATAATGACTATTTCCATTAGCAAGATCAACAATAAAATGAGAAACATTCACATTCACCATAACTCATTATGAACACCATTAAAACAAACCACAGTACAGACTGAAGCACAGAACCCTAACATTGTACACTTTAAGAGAAAGTGAACTGCTCAATCAACTAAATGCAGTACTGATTAGAGATGTTTCTAATACAAAATGAAAGTAAGAGTTGAGGATGAATCTGATGAAACTAATTATAGTGGTTTTAATCTTCTGATGTATTTTATAGCAGAAGCTGCACAGTGCAATTGAAGGGATCTGTTTTTCCCCTCCATTTATGGGAGCATATGCTTTCAGATATTATTTTAGAAAAAGAGTGGCACAGCACCTTGTTCTGTCTTCAGGGCTTATGACAGATCATGGATGCCCCCTTAGCTGTCTGTTTTGTGTATGTAAAGGCAGAAAAGAAGGCTTTATTGAAAGGAGAAGATCCCTGAGAATCTTCATAATAGCTGTTGTCATGGAAAACCTCAACACTGTCTCAACTGGTCTCTGCTTCTCTACTACAAAATAATTCTAGCTCAGGCAGCTTCCACAGTAAATAACCAATATTAAGGTAAGATAACAGAACTACATTCAAAGCAGGAAATAGAGATACCTATATACCATCAAATTACCCTTTTTGAATAACTTTTGTCAAGAAGAACATAGGAATGAAAAGGTAACAGTGTGATAATGTGTACTTGTCCTCCTGATCGTTTCAAAAGTTGATCTAAGACTACATTCACAGATGTCACTCAACCCACAAGGTGCAGGTAAGATTTTTAAAAAAGTAACTATCTTTCCTATTTAACAAGTCTCAAATTCTAAAGAAGCTGAAAACACCCAACTGAACAGGAAAAAAAAGTGGGAGGAAATAGTATTAAGAACCTCTGAGAGAACTTCAAGCATACCAACATTTGTATCATGGGGGTTCCAGAAAGGGAAGAGCAAACAAGGAATTAAAAACCTATTTAAAAAATAATGATAGAAAACATCCCTAAGACAGTGAAGGAAATAGAGATACAAGTCAAGAACTGCTGAGTCCTGAAGAAGTCTACACAAAGACACATCATAATTAAAATGCCAAAGGTTAAAGACGAGGAGAGAATCTTAACAAGCAGCAAGGGAAAAGCAGTTAGTTACCTACAAAGAACCTACCATAAGAGTGTCAGCTGATTTCTCAACACAAACTTTGCATGCCAAAAGGAACTGGCAAGAAATATACAAAGTGAAGAAAAGCAAGAACCAACAGCCAAGACTGCTCTACTCAGGAAAGCTATCATTCAGAATCAAAGGACACATAAAGAGCTTCCCAGACAAGAAAACGTTAAAGGAATACCACAACCAAACCAGTATTAGAAAAATAAAGGGTCTTCTTTAAGAAGAAGGAGGAAAAGAAAATAAATAAAAGCAATATATAACCATCTATCAACAATTACTTTAAATGAAAATGGATAAAATGTCCGAATCAAAAGACATGGCATAGGTGACTGCATAAGAAACAAAGACACTTACATATGCAGTCTACAAGAGATTCAGTTGAGATAGAAAGACACACCCAGACTGAAAGTAAAAGGATGGAAAAAGATATTGCATGAAAATGGCAACAATAGAAACAATAACAAAGGTGGGTTAGCAATACTCATACCAGACAAAACAGACTTTTTAAAAAAAGCTAGGACTTCCGGCCAAGATGGAGGCGTAGGTAGACACACTGTGCCTCCTCTCACAACCAAAATTAAGGACAACAAAGATTTAGAAACAAGAAAACAATCAGAACTTAATAGAAAATTGAACTGTACAGAAGTCCAACAACCAGTCATCCAGACCGGTAAGAGGGGCGTAGTCGCGGCAGGAAAAAGTGGAGGTGCGGACCAGGAAATACAGGCGGCAGTGGCTGGCGATTTCCAAGCGTGCAGGCAGCTGGCAGGCCCACAGGCAGCGGCTGGTGGACCCCGGGCATGGGGTGGCAACTGTGCAGACCCAGTGAGGCCGCGCAAGGCTGCTGGCTGACCAGGTGGTCCCACATTCGCATGCGCAGATAATCCAGGCGAAGGGGAAGCAGCAGAAGGGACTGGAATCCGAGAGAGAGCAGAGCAGGCGCCATTGTTCCCTCTCAGACCCCGCCCCCACATACAGCGCCACCACCAAGAGACTGGGCTGCCCCGCACTGGGGAACACCTAGGCTCCACCCCTCACTATGTAACAGCCACGACCAGACCAAAACCAAAATAAAACAAACAAACAAACAAACAAAAAAAACACCAAAAATGGCTCAAACCGGAGAACAAATGAAAGTCCCAGAGGCAATTCCTCTGAGCCAACCTATCAGATACACAGTTCAATGCCCTGGTGATCAGGATGCTCACAGAATTGGTTCATTTTGCTCACAAATTAGATGAAAAAATGCAGGCTACAATATGTGAATTGAAGGAAGACGAATGGGGAACCAATAGAGATGGAAGGAAAACTGGGATTCAAATCAATGGAGTGGATCAGATGGAAGAAACTAACAACCAAACAGAAAACAAAGAAGAAACAAGAATTCAAAAAAATGAGGAGAGGCTTAGGAACCTCCGGGACAGCTTTAAATGTCCCGACATCCGAATTATAGGTGTAATGGAAGGGGAAGAAGAGGAGCAAGAAGTGGAAAACTTATTTGAACAAATAATGAAGGAGAACTTCCCCAATCTGGCAAAGGAAATTGACTTCCAGGAAGTCCAGGAAGCTCAGAGAGTCCCAAAGAAGTAGGACCCAAGGAGGAACATCATAATTACATTACCCAAGATTAAAGATAAGGAGAGAATCTTAAAAGCAGCAAGAGAAAAAGAGAGAGTTATCTACAAAGGAGTGCCCATAAGACTGTCAGCTGATTTTTCAAAAGAAACCTTACAGGCAAGAAGGGGCTGGAAAGAAGTATTTGAAGTCTTGAAAGGCAAGGACCTATATCCAAGATCGCTCTATGCCATAAAGCTTTCATTTAGAATGGAAAGGCAGATAAAGTGCTTCTCAGAGGTCAAGTTAAAGGAGTTCATCATCACCAAGCCCTTATTATATGAAATGTTAAAGGGACTTACCTAAGAAAAAGAAGATAAAAAACATGTATAGTAAAATGACAGCAAACTCATTAACAACCACACCTAAAACAAAAACAAAAACAAGCTAAGCAAACAGCTAGAACAGGAACAGAACCACATAAATGGAGAACACATGGAGGGTTAGCAACAGCGGAGTGAGAGGAGGAGAGAGGGGGGAAAAGGTACAGAGAATAAGTAGCATAGACAGTGGGTAGAAAATAGGGGGAGAGTAAGAATAGTGTAGGAAATGTAGATGCCAAGGAATTTGTAAGTATGACACATGGACATCAACTAAAGGGGGGGGGATGTCAGTTGCAGGGGGTGTGCAGGGTAGAGGGCAGTGAAGGGGGCAAAATAGGACAACTGTAATAGCATAAGCAATAAAATATATTTAAACAAAATAAAAAATAAAAATAAATTAAAAAAGATATAAAGCTATAACCAGAGACAGAGAATGACCCAGCAATTCTACCTCTTGGTTATCTGATGAAACCCAACACACTAAAGACATATGCATCCATACGTTCATCGCAGAACTATTTATGACAGCCAAGATACAGAATAAACCTAAGTGTCGATCAACAAAGGCAGTGATAAAGAAGTGGTGCATATATGTGGTATCCATGAATGAGTCAGCCATAAAAAAGAATGAAATCTTGCCATCTACAACAACATGGATGGACCTAAGACAATATTGTGCTGAATGAGGTAAGTCACACAGAGAAAAACAAATGCCATATGATTTCACTCATATGTGTATCTAAAATATAAAACAACAACAAAAAAAGACAAGCAGAAGAGAAATAGATTCATAGATACAGAGGACATTTTGATGGCTGCCAGATGGAAGGAGGGTTTGGAAAATTGAGGAAAAAGGTGAAGAAATTAAGAAGTACAAATTGGTACTTACAGAACAGTTATGGATGGGGATGTAAAGTACAGCATAAGGAATTAGTCAATAATAACTATGTATGATGTCAGATGGGTACTAGATCGATGAGATCACTTGGTAAGTTTTATAAATGTCTAACCACTGGGCCATACACCTGAAACTAATACAGTATTGTACATAAACTGTAACTGAAAAATAAAAAATATATATTTTTTAAAAAGCAGCAACCTACAGATATTTCAAATAGACCTAAAATTTTTATTATACACTTTTAGTAAAGAAGAGAAAATACTTATGAGTAGGTCAGTTATGAATGTATATGCAAAACAACCATCTCAGCACTAGAAAAACAAATCCTTTTTTCCCTAATCTCTTTTGTGGTGCTGGTGGTAGTGTTTGCTTTATGCTTATAGATGTTAACCCAGAGTCCTTAAACTTCTGACCTACTTTTAAAACATGTTCTGTGTTGATAGTGAAATGCAAAAACTTTAAATATTACCCCAACACTCAAAGAACAGTGACTAGTAAAAGAAAAATAGCCCTGGCTGGTGTGGCTCAGTGGACTGAGTACTGCCCTGTGAAGCAAAAGGTCGTTGGTTTGATTCCCAGTCAGGGCACATGGTTGGCTTGCAGGACAGGCCCCCAGTAGGGGGTGCTCATGAGGCAACCACACACTGATGTTTCTCTCTCCCTCTTTCCCTCCCTAAATATAAATAAATCAAATTCTTAAAAAAAAAAAAAAAAAAAAGAATAAGTTAATATTCCAATACATCAGATACGTGTTAAAACAAATATATGCTATGGAAGCACAGAGGTTACAGTAATTCTGCCCGGGAGTATTCAGGGACTATTTCACAGAATTGGGTGATATTTCAACTGAGTCTAATTCCCTCAGCCTTCTTCCTTTCTCTGTTACATACTGAAGCCTTTTCCTTTTCGCATTTTTTAGGAATTTAATAACCTTAAATTTACTGTTATAATTTTTCATTTTTATCATAGATACTTTGCTTCTTGAGGTTGAAACAAAGAGGAAAAAATGTCGCCAAGTATGTTTAGGAGAATTTGCCACTTATTTGATAATTCCTAATGGTCATAAACAACAAACAGTTTTTTAAAAAAGTTACCCAGCTTCTCTGCCTTTGGCTGGTAATTTTCAGTACCTGCCTATCTTCTGCCCCTACCCCTACAATCAAGGACTGAACAAGGAGCTACAAGATAATCACACTCAGGAATTTTGCCAAAAAATGAAAATGTGGAGTTCAGAAGCAGGTTCCATCTTGTTGCGCACTTTTACTCTCAAAGTTACTATTGAATCCTAAAATTCTTAGGATCATATTTCTGCTGTCCCATATATTCTCAGATGTTAGTATTCTATGTAGCATGGTAAAAAATAGGTAAAATATTTAGCAGAGCTGTCCAACCTTTTGTCATCTCTATGCCACACTGGAAGAGCTATCTTGGGCCACACATTAAATATACTACAACACATAATCACAGAAAAATCTCATAATGTTTTAAGTAAATTTACGACTTTGTGTTGGGCCACATTGAAGCCATACTGGGCTGCATGTGGCCCATAGGCTGCAGGTTGGACACCCCTATTAGTATGTAGTATATGCACTACCAGTGCATTCCTGTTGAAATGCTTTCATGTTCCTCCTAAACTCTGATTTCCTAATACACAGCAGCAAAACTTTATATTGCTAGCTTGTATACTTGACTTTGAGATGTTTTCCAAAATTGGAGGTAACACAGATCAGGTCTTGGCTATTAAAAAATAAACAGTAGAAAAAGACCAAACTTAATAGTTCAGAATCTATTTTGTTTAAAGAAATCTGGTTACTATTATTTCAGTGGTTATTATTCCACTGTAATAACACTTATTTCTGACATGTGTTGACATTATCTTCTTTTGTTAATCTGTATTCTCTCAATTTAGATACCTGTAATATATACCTCTCTTAACTCCTAACACTAGGTGCACGCTAGTATAAAAAAGGGAATGGTTATTAAATAGATTCTGGATATGCTCATATTTTTCCACCTTTTAGTAAGGAGGAAAGAGGGGGATATTAGCCATAAAACGGAAGTTTCTTTTGTTATTAGAGAGAATTCTTTACGGCTACATTTTGAAGTAGTTGGTTCAAAACAAATACATGTGTACCTACAGGTAATCTTCAAATAAACCAATGACACTGAAGGTTATGCTGAGCTTTGCCAGCAATACCATGAACCCCCATATACCTCACTTCCTTTCTCCTTTAATAGTTAAATCCTTGCTACTCATCCTTAAACCTAATCTCTAATGTCATCTGTTGCTGCTGCTGTGTCCTCAAGAAGCTCTACCAATCTGCCCCAATCTTATTCCTGCATGACTCTCACTCCTGCACAAAGACCAAGGTAGTTCACTATTAACAAATTTTTAAAATAAAATTCAGGTCCAACATCTTTGGTAAGATTTAACTTTACAGTTACAAACGATAGGACTCTCACTTACTACAACTACAAAAAGTCCCAAATTTCTCAACTAGAAAACTTTCTAAAAGAGCAATTTTAACTTCAAAAAGCTACCTCTTTCTTAGTGAAATGCTAAGATGAAGCAGGACCACAAAACCTTAAAATTTTAAAACTAGAGAATAAATCCTAGAAACAAATGGGTATATAATCATGGAATTTTTATTTTAAAATTATATAAGGTTAGCCCTGGCTGGCGTGAGGCAGTGGATTGAGCTCCAGCCTGTGAACCAAACGGTCACCAGTTCAATTCCCAGTTAGAGTGCATGCCTGGGTTGCGGGCCAAACCCCCAGTTGGGGGCATGAGAGGCAACTGATCAATGTTTCTCTCATACATAGATGTTTCTCTCACACATAGATGTTGATCTCCCTCTCCTTCTCCCTCCCTTCCTCTCTAAAAAATAAAATCTTAAAAAAAATTTTTAACTAATAAAAAATAAAATTTTATGTTAAAAGCAACACTACATACTTTAAAAATAAAACAACCCACTTTGTAAATCAGAACAGAGAGAAAACTTCAATGCAAGATCTGTTAAGCAGAAAAAGTAGACAAAAAAATGAAGTGGAGACTCCTCCAAATTTTTAACTACAACACAAAAAGTTGATTTTAGCCCTGCTGGTTTGGATTAGTGGATTCAAAAGGGGGGAAATGTGGGTGGGAGGGTGTGTGCAGGGTGGAGGGGAATGATGGAGGAGAAATGGGAGAAGTGTAATAGCATAATCAATAAAATATATTAAAAAAATAACCACAGATGCAGAGAAAATAAAAATAATTGGGGGGAAAAAAGCAGCAAGAGAAAAGGGGACAGTTAACTATAAAGAAGTGCCCATAAGGCTATCAGCTGATTTCTCAAAAGAAACCTTGCAGGTAAGAATGGGCTACAAAGAAGTGTTTGAAGTCGTGGGGGGCAAGGACCTACATCCAGGATTACTCTATTCACCAAATCTATCATTTAGAATGGAAGAGCAGGTAAAGTGCTTCCCAGATAAGGTCAAGTTAAAGGAGTTCATCACCACCAAGCCCTTATTATACGAAATGTTAAAGGAACTTATCTAAGAAAAGGAAGACCAAAAATATGAACAGTAAAATGACAACAAACTCACAACTCTCAAGAAATAAACCTAAAAAAATAAAGAAAAACAACAAAAACAAAGACTAAGCAAACAACTAGAACAAGAAGAGAATCTGAGAAATAGACATCACATGGAGAGATTTCAGTGGAGAGGGGAAGGGAAAAAAGGTACAGGGAAGAAGCATAATTAGTAGGCATAAAATAGACTGGGAAAGATAAAAATGGTATAGAAAGAGAGGACTCAAGGAACTTGTATGTACAACCCATGGACATGAACTAAGGGGGCGGGTGGAAATACTGGAGGGTTGGGGGGGCAGAGGGGAGATGGGATAAGAGGGGAACACTGTAATAGCATGATCAATAAAATATAGAACCACAATTACTCAGAAACGTCAGAAATTGAATTGAATGGAAGACTAACAACTATGAATTGAAGAAACGACATCCATTCAGATTGGTAGGAAGGGCAGAGACACAAAACAGTTTAGTCCCATATCCATATGTGGTGGATAAAACTTTAAGAGGCATATTTAGGGAGCGAGGAGTCCCAGCCTCACACTAGGCTCTCAGTGCAGGATTCAAGTGCCAAGAAGATAAGCCCCCGTAACTTCTGGCTACAGAAACCAGTGGAGATATAATGAATGGAAGAAATTTCTGGAGTGGCAAGCAGTTCCCCTTAAAGAACCTACACACAAACTCACTCAGACTCACTCCCTGAGCTCTAGCCCTGGGGTAGCAGCTTGAAAGGCACCACTGTCATATGGGGAAGAGCAAAAGTGTTTGGCATCAAGGCAGGAGCTGAGCAACAACTTTCTACCAGACAGAAAAGGGACCAGAAGCCACTGTCACTTTTCTGATCCCCTACCCCCCGCCACCAAAGAAGAAATAAACATTTAACCAGAACAGAATGAGGAAACAAGAATTCAAAAAAATGAGGAGAGTGGAAGACAACTCTGGGAAATCTCCAGATGTTCCAATATCCAAATCATAAAGAAATGCCAGAAGCAGAAGAGGAAGAGCAAGAAATTGAAAACTTCCTTGAAAGAAAACTTCTCTAACTAGGTGAAGGAAACAGACATACAAGTTCAGGAAGCACAGAGAGTCTCAAACAAGGTGGGCACAAATAGGAACACACCAAGACATATCATAATTAAAATCTCAAAAGTTAAACATAAAAAGAGAATCTTAAAACCAGCAAGAGAAAAGCAGAGAGTTACCTACAAAGGAGTTCCCATAAGATTATCAGCTCATTTCTCAAAAGAAACTTTTCAGGCAAGAAAAGACTGGCAAGAAGTATTCAAAGTGCCCTGGCTGGTGTGGCTCAGTGGATTGGGCGCGGGCCTGCGAACCAAAGGATCACAGTTCGATTCCCAGTCAGGGCACATGCCTGGGTTGCAGGCCAGTTCCCAGTAGGGAATGTTTGAGAGGCAACCATACATTGACGTTTCTCTCCCATTCTCCTTCTCCTCCCTTCTAAAGATAAATAAATAAAATCTTAAAAAAAAAAAAAAAAAAAGAAGTATTCAAAGTGATAAAAAGCAAGGACCTACATATCCGAGATTACTCAACCCAGCAAAAAGCTATCATTTAGAAAGGAAGAGCATATAAAGTGCTTCTCAGACAAGGTAAAGCTAAAGGAATTCATCATCACCAAACCATTATTAGATGAAATATTAAAAGGACTTATTTAAGAAGATCAAAACTATGAACATTAAAATGGTAACACACAGCTATGAACAACTGAATCTAAAGAACGAAAACACAAACTAAGCAAACAACTAAAACAGGAACAGAATCATAGACATGGAGATCACAGAGATGGCTATCAGCAGGGAGGGGGAGAGGGGGAATAGGGGAAAAGGTACAGGAAATAAGCAGAATAACTGGTAGGTACAAAATAGACAGGGGGATGTTAAGAATAGCATAGGAAATGGAGAAGCCAAAGAACTTATATGCACAACCCATGGACATGAACTAAGGGGGGTGGGGATTGCTGGAGGGAAGGGGGAGGGGGAAGGACAAAAAGTGGGACAACTGTAAGAGCATAATCAATAAAATCTACTTAAACAACTACATTATGAGATAAAATATACACTATATTTTAATTGCTTAAAGATTTACCTTATTTTTCAGACCATAAGATGCACTTAGGTTTTAGAGGCGGAAAATAAGAAAAAGAATTTTGAAGCAAAAAATGTGGTAAAATATTTAATAACATAATATTTCACCAATGGAAACAGAACTCAACAGCAGCATTAACAACCATTATTCTTTCCAAATGGGCGGGTGGGGAAGGGAGTATGATACTCCAAAAAATATGGTATTTATTTTTAGAGACAGGGAACAGGACAGAGAAAGACAGGGACACATCAGCGTGTTTGAGAAACATAAATCAGTTGCCTCTTGCATGTGCCCCAACTGTGGACTGGTCTGAAATCCAGGCACGTACCCTGACAGGGAATCGAACTGGCAACCTTTTACTTAGTGGGACAATGCTCAACCAGTTAAGCCATGCCAGTCAGTCCTGTATTTCTGTATTTTTACTATAAAGTTTGCTTTAAAAGCAGCACTGACAAAACCTTTACTTTTTAAGAATCAGGAGGGAATGTTTCGTTGTGTTTGGGAAACTCTTCCTTTAAAATAAATAAAAGAAAACCCCCAAGCTTTCTCAGACTATCAACATGCTTCACAACAGTCCATCTTTTCCTTGTTAGACACTGATACTTAATCTTTTTGGAGTCATGAATCCTTCTGAGGAGCTGGTGAAGGCTATATAAAAATTCATCCAAATACACACATAAAATTCTGCATACACTATCACACTCCACATGCAACCGAACACAGCCAAACCCTTTCAGAGATCCCACATTGTAAAGTCCTACCTTAAGCTATAAGGAAGAAAAGAGAAGATTCACAAGAACCTTTCCTTTATATGTAGTATGCCAGATACTACATATAAATTTAATACTTAATATAACCATTTAAAATAGGCATTAGTAGCTCCTTATTATAAATAAGAAAAGCTCGTACTTGAATTTGGTTCTGATTCTATAACCCATACTCTTTCCGTTATTTCCCAAGAACTAATTCAGAGGGTAGTAATATATTCAATATCCTATGCTAAAGTAACGGTTGAGCAAAGAAATACCTATCCATCAACAGCTGTTTTCTAAGTATGCAGATACCTTCCCTCAGAAACCAGACTGTGTTCTACTATAAACAAGATAAATGGGATATTAACCACTTATATATGAGAGGAAGTACATATTGTGATTAAAATCATTTCAGTACAAAACCTCATCATTAGCAATGGGTATTTTTTAAAACATTGTAGAAATATTACTAAAGACAATCATCCTAAAGCCCTTTACAAGTTAGCTGTGCAAAATAAATACAGCATTGTTTCAAATACAGAGATCTAAATAAAAATCTTTTTTCAACCAAACTTCTGAAAATTCTTGAGGTCAGCAAAAACATATCTTTAAGAGAAGAGGAAAATAAGGTTCAGGGTAGACTGATCGACTTAGTTAAGATTCATCCAGTTACAGCCCTGGCTGGTGTGGCTCAGTGGACTGAGTGCTGGCCTGAGAACCAAAGGGTCGCTGGTTCCATTCCCAGTCAGGGCACATGCCTGGGTTCCAGGCCAGGTCCCCAGTGGTGGGTGCGCAAGGGGCAACCACATATTGAAATTTCTGTCCCTCTCCTTCTCTCTCCCTTCCACTCTCTCTAAAAATAAATAAATAAAATCTTTAAAAAAAAAAAAAAAAAGATTCATCCAGTTACAAAATTTTTTTCATGAATCAGTACACTGCCAATTTTTCCTAACTTACAACTCATCAATACTTGATTTTATCAATAAAACTTTCCCAGCCACAATATATACAATATATTTCTATGATCTTATGCAAAATAACAACCATTAAAAATTTGTGGATGGCACAGTAATTTGAGGAACCAAGAGCCTGCATCATTATGGTTTCTGGTAACATGCAGAAAGCAAATTTGAAGTCAAGAAAATTAAGAGTAAAAATCAAGTTATTTCACACAGTCAGGAATATTCCAAAATTTCAGCAAAATATTCAGTTAATTCTCTCTCCCTAAATTCAGTGTTGTACTTACGTATGCATATAATTTAAATGTTCACATAGGCACATATGGTGCCTATAACCTGAAATTAGCTTTTGTGTAGAGTGATTAACTTGTGGTCAACATATAATTTAAAATCCACTTAACATCTTTACTAGACAGAGTAAAAGGAATTAAGAAAACTTAGTTATTATATTTGGTTAGCTGGCAAGAAAGAGGACACAATTTTTAAGATATTAACTTGCCATATGAGGAACTAAAGCAATTAATACTTGTATAAAATTATTAACTTAGGAAGACTTCTGGCCAAGATGGAGGCGTAGGTGGACACACTGTGCCTCCTTGCACAAACAAGATTACAGACAACAAAGACTTAGAAACAAACAAAAAAAATACAGATCTGACAGAAAACTGAACTGTAAGGAAGTTTGACAACCATTCATCCAGACCCATAAGAGGGACAGAGTTGGTGGCCCACAGAGAAAGTGGTGGTTGGCGGTCCCGGGCACTTAGGCAGCGCCTAGCAGACACTGTTGCATAAGCGGCAGCTGGCAACCTTGGGCACACAAGGTGGCTGGCTGACTGCAGACACACATTCCTTTGCAGACAAACCAGGCGAAAACGGAGAGACAGACTGCGCAACCCAGGGCCCCAGCACCAGGAAATAAAGCTTAAAAGCACCGATTCAAAACACTTGTGGGGGTTGAGGTGCCGGGAGAGACTCCCAGTATCACAGGAGAGTATGCTGGAGAGACCCACAGGGTCCTAGAGTGTACACAGGCCCATCCACCCAGGAGGCAGCACCAGAAAGGCCCAATTTGCTTGGTGGAAACGGCCGAAGGGACTGCAATCTGAGAGAGGGCGGAGCAAGCGCCATTGTTCCCTCTCTGACCCGTCCCCCACATACAACATCACAACCCAGGGACTGGGGTGCCCTGCCCTGGTGAACACATAAGGCTCTGCCCCTCACTACATAACAGGTGCGACCAGACCCCACCCAAAAAAAAATGACTTAAACAGAAAAACACATCAAAGCCCCAGAGCCAATACTTCTAAGCGACCAAGAGATAGCCAACCTATCAGATGCACAGTTCAAAACACTGGTGATCAGGATGCTCACAGAATTGGTTGATTTTGCTCACAAATTAGATGAAAAAATGAAGGCCACACTAAGTGAAATGAAGGAAGACGCATGGGGAACCAATAGTGATAGGAAGAAAACTGGGACTCAAATAAATGGAGTGGACCAGAAGGAAGAAAGAAACAAACAAAAAAAGAATGAAGAAACAAGAATTCAAAAAACTGAGGAGAGGCTTAGGAACCTCCAGGACATCTTTAAACGTTCCAACATCCAAATCATAGGGGTACCAGGAGTAGAAGAGGAAGAGCAACAAGTGGAAAACTTATTTGAACAAATAATAAAGGAGAACTTCCCCAATCTGGCAAAAGAAATAGACTTCCAGGAAGTCCAGGAAGCTCAGAGAGTCCCAAAGAAGTTGGACCCAAGGAGGAACACACCAAGGCACATCACCATTACATTAGTCAAGATTAAAATGAAGCAGAGAATTCTAGAAGCAGCAAAGGATAAGAGCACAGTCACCTACAAAGGAGTTCCCATGAGACTGTCAGCTGATTTCTCAAAAGAGACCTTACAGGCAAGAAGGGGCTGGAAAGAAGTATTCCACATCATGAAAGTTAAGGACCTACATCCAAGATTCCTCTATCCAGCAAAGATGTCATTTAGAATGGAAGGACACATAAAGCACTTCTCAGATAAGGTCAAGTTCAAGGAGTTCATCATCACCAAGCCCTTATTATAGGAAATGTTAAAGGGACTTACCTAAGAAAAAGAAGATAAAAAAATATGACAGTAAAAAGACAGCAAACTCACAGATATTAACAACCACACCTAAAACAAAAGCAAATAAGCAAACAGCTAGAACAGGAACAGACCACAGAAATGGAGATCACATGGAGGGTTAGCAACAGGGGAGTGGGAGGAGGAGAGAGGGGGAAAAGGTACAGAGAATGAGTAGCATAGACGGTAGGTAGAAAATAGACAGGGGGGCCCTGGCTGGTGTAGCTCAGTGGATTGAGCGCGGGCCTGCGAACCGAAGGATCGCGGTTCGATTCCCAGTCAGGGCACATGCCTGGGTTGCCAGGCCAGTTCCCGGCAGGGGACATACAAGAGGCAACCGCACATTGATGTTTCTCTCCCTCTCTCCTTCCTTTCCCCTCTAAAAAAGATAAATAAATAAAAAATCTAAAAAAGAAAAAAAAAAAGTACTTAAAAAAAATCTTAAAAAAAAAGAAAAAGAAAATAGACAGGGGGAAGGCAAGAATAGTATGGGAAATGTAGAAGCTAAAGAACTTATGACACATGGACATGAACTAAAAGGGGGGAATGTGGGTGGGAGGGGGTGTGCAGGGTGGAGGGGAATGAAGGGGGGAAATGGGACAATTGTAATATTATAATCAATAAAATAAAATTTAAAAAAATTGTTAACTTAGTAAAAGCTTGGTTATTGACAGAGACTTGACTTGGGGTGATGAACACAGAATACACTGTACGGATAGTGTGTTGTAGAACTATGCACATGAGTCCTTGTGAATTGTTAACCAGGGTCACCCCAATAAATTCAATGAAGAGAGAAAAAAAGCTTTTAGCACATATTAGTGAACTGGATTCTCATAACTATCCTAAAAGGTAGGTGGTTTTATAATCATTTTGAGATCTTTGAGCCTCAATTTCTTCTCCTGTTTTGTCTATGGCCACAGTGTTGGTAAACAGAAAGGCAAGATTCCAATCAAGTTTTCCTAACCACAAATCTAGTATTCTTTCTGCTATTTCACTAGAAGCAGGAACCTGGGCATACCCCATTTAAAATATCTGCCATAATTTTGCAAATATAAATATATACATGATAGTACTATCACTCACATCTCTGACAAGCCTCAAAGACTATTTCAGGCTTACAAAATAGGCTATTGTGAAATAGCATATAAAGATTAAAGTCACATGGGATATGTATGTATATAGGTTAGATAAAAATTAATCAAGAAATCGAAATATTATCACCATATATTGTTGAGAATTCTACTTACTCGTTTTGAAGGACAGTGTTCATGCTTTTCATCTGTCATCTTTGCACTTTTAAGTGCTTTTCTTGGGTGCTTGATAGTTGTTTTTATGGCAGGTCGACATACATAGTTCTCCAAGTTCTTTGGAGGTTTTTTAGTTCTCTTAGCCTGAAGGCCAATTTTCAATTTTAAATTTCCCTCTGAAAAATTTGTTTCTTTCACGGAAAACTGCTGCTGTGTATCAGTCAAACCATCATCTTTCCCTGCTTCAATGCCTCTTTCCCGATTCCACTTGCGAAGGCCCTCTTCCTCCTTTGTGTTGTTTTCTAGCTCTTCTTCTCTCTTGCTGACCAGTGTGCCAATACTGATGGCAGACGGGCTCTTTCTTGAAAATCCTTCGGAATCAGAACCCAATCCTAACATAGCAGTATTTCTAGGGTCCATCACAAGTGTATGTTATTGCCAAGGAATTCTACGAATATTTTACAAAACTGTGTTCCACAGAAAACAGGAATCTCCAAAACTTGCAACCAGCATCTCTTTCTCTGCGGGATAGACCATAACAAAAATTTATCAGATTACAAGTAACTAATGATTAACATGAGAAATGAGTATAGGGAGAGGAGGACAAAAAGGTCAAGAAGAACCCAAAATTATACATAAAACAAATCAAAATGCAGTTCAAACAGAATTTAAATTCATTTAGTTATGACAGATTTAAAATTTCTGAGTAACTTTATCCTTCTCCAGATATTATAAACAAGCTGTAGTGGTATGGTAAAAATCAATGTTTAAAAACCACTGTTATAACTCACCCAAAAATCCTTTATAAACACAAGCCTAAGATAAAAATAATTTCATATACTTAGCACTCCTCAGTAGTAAATATTATATTGAAACAAAAGATTTCACTACTTTTTTAAAGATTTTATTTGTTTATTTTTAAAGAGAGGGGAAGGGAAGAAGACAGATGGAGAGAAACATCAATGTGTGAGAGATACTGGTACACAGACTGGTTGCCTCTTGCACACCCCTAAATGGAGACCCAGTCCACAACCTAGCCATGTGCCCTGGCTGGGAATCAATTCAGCAACCCTTCAGTTCACAGGCCAGTGCTCAGTCCACTGAGCCACACCAGCCAGGGAACATTTCCCTATTCTTGAGTATTGATAGGCTAACTCTTTTCAAGCATGTATCTGAAACAAGATCCAGGATTAGTATCTGGAAAAAGAATACCCTATTCCTTAGAAAGTTCCATTTATGAAGCAGAGTATTTTATAGTTTAAACTATGTGCCTTAAGACTTTTCTTTCCAACAAGATTATAAGATTCTCAAGGACCAAGACCATAAAATTATTTTGTAACTCTTACAAGGAATGTAAGTAAAATGTATAGCCCAAATGCCTGGCACATAGCATGGCTCAATAAAAGGTACCAACAATCTATTGTAGCAGCAGCAGTAGCTATTAACAATAATAGTAGCAGTAGCTTTTTAAGTAGTTACTCAACAAATACTGGCCAGTTGATAAAACGTATAGTTTATTCTCACTTTATTCATTCATAAAGCAGCAGCTTTTTAAGTAGTTACTCAACAAATATTGGCCAGTTGACCAAAACGTATAGTTTGTTCCCACTTTATTCATTCATACAAGCAGCTGAAAGAGTAATCCTCCAATCAGGTCACTGTGACAATTCTCCCTTTCTACCACGTTATATATTAATATTGCACAATGGCACTCAAAGCTTTTTTCCTAATCTGGCTCTTATTATTCAAACTCATTTATCCTTCCTCACCAACACATAAGCCCTATGATTTAGTATATTCAGTTTTCTTTACCGTCCCTAAAATCACGTTCATTTCTGCTTCTGTGCCATGTGTATTATTTATTTAAACTTACAGAACTTTAAATGTACAAAGTTCTACCTTCTCCATGAAGGGTTCATAATCCTGAAACTCAAAAGTCTGAAAACCGAAAGTGTTTTCATAATTCACTAGTGACAAATCCTGGTATGACCTGATTATGGATCCACTTTGGTCTTAATTACCACAATTTCTGCAAATAGTCATACATTTCAATGGTGAATTATTAATGTGTTTAAGGAGTGACACTCTAACACCACAATGGAAGTAACCTAATATACATTATCTTTCTAAAAGCATTGAAAAACCTTTTGGATAATAAATTGAGGACCTATGTTCTGAAACCTATATTTTAAGACTGCACTAACTTGATTCTTCCCTGAATACTTGTTATCCATATAGGATAACAATTTGGGTAATCTTTATTTTTTAATTTTTTAAGATTGTATTTATTTATTTTTATAGAGGAGGAAGGGAGGGAGAAAGAATGGGAGACTCTCGTGTGCCCCCTGCTGGGAACCTGGCCATGCAACCCAGGCATGTGCCCTGAGAGGGAATCCAACCAGCAAACTTTTGGTTCACAGGCCAGGGCTCAATCCACTGAGCCACACCAGCCAGGGCTAATTTTTAAATTCTTGCCCCATATTTATCAGCTGCATCCCCAAACAGACTATAATTAAAATATAAGCTTGATGCAAGTAGGAACCTCTTCTGGTTTGTTTACTACATCCCCAGCACCTGGATCAGTGAATGTTGCATATTTTAGTACCCAGTTAATAGAAGAAGGGAGAGAGGGAGGGAGGGAGGGAGGAAATTTTAAGGTCCCTATAGTTTCTAACATAACATTTGGGCATATAGAAAATGTTTCTCCTTTTTTTTATAACATAAATTCATCTTGTGTTATAAATGAGAACCGTATATAATTTTTTTCTCATTGCATGTTAACTGTATTTCAATATTAAGTGATTTTCTGTAAACTTACTAAAATATCTTAATTGCACTAGTAAAGTAGCTTCCAAATCATATCTTACACTTCTTCTATACTTCTTCTATCTCTGTGCCATCAAAACTGGTCTAAACAAAAATCATGTTCACTAATCTCTTTACATTCCTGACCACAAACCTCAAGTGGCTCTTAGCACTGTAACACATTTCCTTTATTCACACCACCGCCACTCTTCTGGACAGCTATATCCTATCATCTCCACTTACTGACTTTGTTTCCGATCTGATGGCAATAGAAACAATCAGGAAAAAAAAAAAAAAAAAAAAACTACCACAACCTCCTACCATGTATTTACACACTTGCTTGTGTCTGCTCTCCTTCCTACAATAATACATAAATTGCCTCTACAACCAATCCCACTACTTGAGGAATAAATCCTATCCTGTTGCCTTCAGAAGTGCACTTTTCAGGCAACTATCCTCTTTCTCCCATACATCATCCGTTTCTCACCATTCCTCTAGATAATGCAATCAGCATAAAAACACTGTAATGGGGTGCTGAGCTGGAGGTCTCCCAAAATGGAGAAAACCACCATAGTTATGGTTTGGGGGATAAGGAATGCAGAGCAGGGCCAGTGAGAGCTACTCTGCATATCTGAAGAACTTGGCCAGTATTTTAGCAATGTTAAAAGCCAGTGCTGCTCCTACCCAGGGATATGCGCATGACTCTAACCTGATACTATATTGCCAGAGGGGCTTGCTGCACCTGCAAGAGCTTGGAGGCAGCTCCTATGTCACAGGGCCAAGCTTGCCGGGACTAACAATGCCAGCCAAGACAGGCAGAAGAAACTGGACTACTGGCAGGTGTAACCCTGTGTGGGAGGAGTCGGCAATGGGGTTACAAAGGAAGATCTGCGCTGGGATTTAAACAGAGCAGCCACAGCCATGCTGGTGCTTAACTATGCAGTTTGGGAGCTGAGAGGGGGTTCTCTTGACAACACAGCTTAGAAAGAAACAGAAAAGCAGGATGCAGCAGCCATGTGGGGTTCTTGACCATGTGGCTGAGGAAGAAGAAGCTTCTTGACCATGTAGCAGCGGTACAGGGTCCTGGCCATGCAGTTTGAAAGGATGCAGGATTCCACAGCTCACCATGAGGAGGTGCCATGTCATTTTGGATTAAGGAAAGCCTAGCTAGCCAAGCACGGACGACTGGAGGAAGCCAGGATACAGACAGGAATCCATCTGGCTAAGCTACAGACTTCCATTTCTTTTCCAGAGAGACAAGGGGAGGGCAAAGGAGGGGCAGACTATGTGTTTGTGGCTGTTTCTTTGTTTCTAAAGGGAGTGGGATTTCCGCCATTATTCTGAACCTGTATAACTTTTGAATAAATAGTTCCTTTCCTTTTTACCAAACTCTGGCATTGAGAGCCACAGTTTTTACGGTGGCAGGCAAAAAGAACCACAGAGTAACAAAAACCCATTGTGTGTGGGGGGAGGTTTCTGTTATAACACTACAATGTTTCTCATTTTAGACCTTGTTTCCTCCACCAGCTTCCCATTTCTGTTCATCTTTACAATAAAACTTTTTGGAAGCTTGTCTATACCCCCCATCTCCAAATCCTTGTCTTTCCTTTTTCTCTTGAATACATCAATTACGCTTTCACCATGACGGCTGCACAAAAACTGCTGGTTTTTTGTGCAAGTTCACCAATGTATTCTACACTGCTCTATTCTTGGTCCTCTCATCTTACTTATCAACAGAATCTGACACAGATGAACAGCCCCTTCACTTCTTCACTTGACTTCCAGGATACTTCTCTGGATTCTTCTCTTACTGGTTAGTCAACCTCAGTCTCCTTTACCAACTGGTGCTTCCTTTTCTCCCTGAACTCTAAACATTGGAGTGTCCAGGACATGCCCTTCCCTTTTCTGTCTACCCTCACTTCCAACGTGACCACATCTAGTCTTTTGGCTTTAAATGGCATCTAACATTGATGATTCACACATTTCCAGCTCGAGATCAACCAGCTGTGATCTCTTCCTGGGACTCCAGACTCATATATCTAAACACTAACTGGATGTCCAATAATTAGGACTTTGAAACTTAATATGTCCAAAATCAATTCATCTTCACCTGCCCCCACCAATCTGTTCTTCCCACGGGCTTCATAATTTCAATAAATGCAACTGCAACTATAATTATTTAGGTCAAAAAATTCTAACAGCCCTTGATTTCTTTGTCTAATGCCCCACATGCCCATTCATTCAGTAAAGTGTTCTTTACCTTCAAAATATATGCAGAATACATTATATCAATGAGATTATGACATTAATAAAATTAGTGAGAACCCATTTCTCACTAATGTTTCAAATTTTTTATTTACCAATCAGATCCAAGACACAATTATCAGACCTACTGTACTAGCCTCCTAACTGGTTCCTTGCTTCAGCCCTTGTAATTCTTTACAGTCTTCTCAAAACTCAGCAGCTGGGTGATTCTTTTAAAGCCTATTTCAGATTATGTCACTCCTCTGCTCAAAATGACTTCCCGTTTCACTCAAAAGTATTGGAAGTCAAAGTCCTGCCTTGCAAAATACCCTCTACCTCTCATCTATCTCCTACCAGTCTCCCCACTTAGTTCTAAGATGGGGGGATACAGGTCTCCTTCCATTTCTCAAACACAAGAAATATACTCCTACCATGCAGGGCCTTTGTATTTACTCTTCTGCCTAACTACAACACCTTCCCTCAGATAATTAATTGTAGTTTGCTTTTTTTTTTTTAATGCTCACTCAAGGATATGTTTATTGATTTTAGACAGAGAGAAAGGGGGAGAAACATGGGTGTGAAAGAGAAACATCAATTGGTTGCTTCCCCTGTGTGCCCTGACCAGGGATCAAACCCACAACCTGAGTAAGTGACCTGAACAGGAATTGAACCCATGACCTTTCAGTGTACAGGATAGATGAGGCTTCAACCAACTGAGCCACCCCACCAGGGCACATGGTTTGCTGTTTTACTTCTTTCATATTTTTGCCTAAATGCAATCTTATACAAAAGACATTTCCCTGACAATTCTTATAACATAGAAAACCACCCATCCCACCATCCTCTTCTCACACTCTATCCTGTTTAATTTTCCTCTGTTGATCTTCTCATCATCTGGTGTACAATATATTTATTTGTTGTCTATATCTTTCCATTGGAATATGAAGTCCACCAGGAAATGGATTTATGTAGTTTAACTCAATGTACTTAGAAGAGTTCCTGGCACAAAGGAAATGGTAAATAAATATCTGAATTAATTCCATGTGTTATATAGGTAATATCTTACGCTGGCTTCAATTGTCCTTCTCCAGTTTCCACCCCCCACCTTGTTTCTTAATTTCTAATGCCCATCCTGGGTTTCATGTAACTAATGAGGCGATTGACCTGCCACTATCTTTTCAATTAGTTATTAAAAACAAATAATAACTTAGACAAAACTGCTTTTATATTCCCTATTCAATAAGTACACAATTTTTAAATTCCCTTCAATTTTTGTTTTTTATAATGGAAGGATTCCAGAAGTCTTTATATTTATAAATGTAAAGCTTTGGGTTGGCAAAAAAGTCTGTTTAGTTTCTTCCATAAAATAAAATGTACATTTTTCATTTTCACCAAACACTTTATTGATTTGGATATTTTGAGTATGTCAGCTATCTCCCACTATTGGCTTCTAGTGGGTAGAGGCCAGGGGTGCTGCTAAATTAAACATCTTCTGGTGCATAAGACAGCACCACAGCAAAGAATTATTTGGCCCAAACATCAATTGTACCACGGAACTTTGCAAACCAATTCTGACATGTTTGATCAGTCACAGCACCTTCTCCATACACTGCACAAATCTATTTTTTTTTCATTTTTACCTTTTTTAAAACAACAAAGCATAGTATGCCGAAATGTTGCATATTTTCTTCCATGGCTACACAAAAATTCACCAATTTTGATAAGTCCTTTTTAAATGCATGCTGATATGACAGCTGTCACAATACAACCAAACAAAAATGTTTTGAATAAAGTTAAAGACAACTAAGCACTACTAGAGCCATTTTACAGAAAAAAATGTGAAGGACCTTTTGGCCAACACAATAGAATTTTAGTATTTCTTGCAAAGAATTCAGAATATTTTTTAACCAGTACTTACCTACTTTCAAAACATTCTATAAAAGGGTTGAGAATGCATGATTCCATTCATTTTTTTAAAAAAGGAAAAAACTGAATCCAAGTGAAACACATTATTTAAAAAATAGCAGAACATCAATAAGCTGAAAAGGAATTACTTGAAAAAACTGATCACTATCCTAAAAATGTATTTAAGAATAGAAAAATATATTTCCCTAACTTGAACAAGTAGGAAAAAGAACAGTATGCTTAACAGCATATTTTGTGAATCCATTTAGACAGCAAGACAAGGAAATCATGATTGGCAAATCCCACATACCAAGTTTAAGTATTTCTAGTAAAGATAAATCCAAATTCTGAAGATACTTCACAACAAAGAATGCTTTTTTATCTGCTAAATGTAAACTGCTTGAAAAGCAGTCCCTACAGCAGCTGCCAGAATGCTGTTTTTGAACTTTCAAAGCAATGTTCTTTCTGAATGATATTTTTCAACTTTTGGAAAGGTGTCTATATAATCTAGGTTTTCCATCCAGGGGCAAGGATGCCATATTGTTACACAACTTATTCTGGTTCTGACCGTGATATATTCAATTTATTTATTTATTTATTTGTTTGTTTATTTATTTTTGTGATCTGAAAATATAAATGTTTATCTTTTTAAAAAAATATATTTTATTGATTATGCTATTATAGTTGTCCCATTTCTCCCCCATCATTCCCCTCCACCCTGCACACCCTGTCCCACCCACATTTCCCCCCTTTAGTTCATGTCCATGTGTCAAAAGTTCTTTAGCTTCTACATTTCCCACACTATTCTTGCCCTCCCTGTGTCTATTTTCTACCCACTATCTATACTACTCATTCTCTGTACCTTTTCCCCCTCTCTCCTCCTCCCATGCCCCTGTTGCTAACCCTCCATATGAGCTCCATTTCTGTGGTTCTGTTCCTGTTCTAGCTGTTTGCTTAGTTTGCTTTTGTTTTAGGTGTGGTTCTTTTTTTTTTTTTCCTAAGAGAGGCTGTTTATGTAATTTTTTTTTTAAATTTTTTTTCTTTTAGATTTTATTTATTTATCTTCAGAGGGGAAGGGAAGGAGAGAGGGAGAGAAACATCAATGTGCGGTTGCCTCTTGTATGTCCCCTGCCAGGAACTGGCCTGGCAACCCAGGCACGTGCCCTGACTGGGAATCGAACCGCGATCCTTCGGTTCGCAGGCCCGAGCTCAATCCACTGAGCTACACCAGCCAGGGCTAGGTGTGGTTCTTAATAGCTGTGAGTTTGCTGTCTTTTCACTGTCATAGTTTTGATCTTCTTCTTCTTAGGTAAGTCCCTTTAACATTTCATATAATAAGGGCTTGGTGATGATGAACTCCTTCAACTTGACCTTATCTGAGAAGCGCTTTATCTGCCCTTCCATTCTAAATGACAGCTTTGCTGGATAGAGCAATCTTGGATGTAGGTCCCTGCTTTTCAAGATTTCAAATATTTCTTTCCAGCCCCTTCTTGCCTGGAAGGTCTCTTTTGAGAAATGAGCTGACAGTCTGATGGGAACTCCTTTGTAGGTGACTGTCCCCTTATCCCTTGCTGCTTCTAGAATTCTCTGCTTCATTTTAATCTTGGCTAATGTAATTACAATGTACCTTGGTGTGTTCCTCCTTGGGTCCAACTTCTTTGGGACTCTCTGAGCTTCCTGGACGTCCTGGTAGTCTATTTCCTTTGCCAGATTGGAGAAGTTCTCCTTTATTATTTGTTCAAATAAGTTTTCCACTTGTTGCTCTTCTTCTTCCGCTTCTGGGACCCCTATAATTTGGATGTTGGGATGTTTAACGATGTCCCGGAGGTTCCTAAGCCTCTCCTCAGTTTTTTGAATTCTTGTTTCTTCATTCTTTTTTTTGTTTGTTAGTTTCTTCCTTCTGGTCCACTCCATTGATTTGAGTCCCAGTTTTCCTTCCATTTCTATAAGTTCCCCATGCGTCTTCCTTCATTTCACTTAGTGTGGCCTTCATTTTTTCATCTAATTTGTGAGCAAAATCAATCAATTCTGTGAGCATTTTGATGACCAGTGCTTTGAACTGTGCATCTGATAGGTTAGCTATCTCTTCACCGCTTAGAGGAATGGGCTCTGGGGCTTTTATTTGTTCTCCAGTTTGAGCCATTTTTGGTGGGTTTTTTTTGTTGTTGTTTTGGTTTGGTTTTAGTCTGGTTGAGGCTATTACGTAGTGATGAGTGGAGCCTCAGGCGCTCCCCAGCGTGGGGCAGCCCAGTCTCTGGGTTGTGACGCTGTATGTGGGGGTGGGGTCTGAGAGGGAACAATGGCGCCTGCTCCTCTCTCTCCTGGATTCAGTCCCTTCCAGCACTTCCCCTCTGCCTGGACCGTCTGCGCCCGCAAATGTGGGACCACCTGGTCAGCCAGCTGCCTTGTGCGGCCTCACTGGGTCTGTACAGTTGCCCCCCTGTGCCCGGGGTCCACCAGCTGCTGCCTGTGCACCTGGGAACTGCCAGCCGCTGCTGCTTGCTTTCCCGGGTCCGCACCTCCACTTTTTCCTGCCACGACTCCGCCCCTCTTACCAGTCTGGATGAATGGCTGTTGGACTTCCGTACAGTTCAATTTACTATAAGTTCTGGTTGTTTTCTTGTTTCTAAATATTTGTTGTCCTTAATTTTGGTTGTAAGAGGAGGTACAGTGTGTCCGCCTACGCCTCCATCTTGGCCGGAAGTTGATATATTCAATTTAAAACACAGTTCCAAGGGAGAAATACAGACCTAAGTCTACAAGAGTCTCTTCATTCAACGAGACAAAATTCAACATTCATTTCACTTGCAAGTTAGAGATTTCTGGTGTTTTCAAATCACTACGACAATCTAGGACAGCTTGGTCCAAATTCAAGGGAAACTAACTAAATCCATAGCAGGGGTGTCAAACTCATTTTCACTGGGGACCACATCAGTTTCATGGTTACCTTCAAGGGACCAAATGTAATTTCAACTCCTTAACTCTTAAGGAGTAGTTACATTTATATAGTCCTAAAATTATTTTGGCCCTTTGAAAGCCCTTTAGCCTACATCATTTTAATTGTGAACAAACTTTTAGAAAACTATTAATTTTTTAATAGGATATATACATTATATTAACACAAAGTATGATAATCTAACATGTTAGATACTACCTATAAATTTACAAAATCAATCACAACGTATACTGATGAGTGCTACTTGCCATGTATTCTGCAATACACACTTAAATATCTGGCAACCAATACAAATATGGAACTTTTAAACAGGAATTACTCAAACTTGTTTACACCTCCATACCCCATTTCTTCTATAAAGTGAAGACCACTACCTGTCCTACACTTCCTATACCAACCTCACATCTATCCAAGTGACAATGAATCTGATAAAAATGAACACATTCACGGTTAATACAGTGTTCTGTAGTCTGTGAGATACCAAACCACTCTGGAAAACAATTCAACTATGTTTGGAGACCATTTTGTGTGGATATCCTGTCTATCCCAAGGACTGGGAAGGGAATAGACATGTTTTGATAGGACATTGCCTAGCAAGGCAATACAAAATCAACTACACATTTTAAATTACTACAAATGACTCCTTACAGTGGGTTCAGTATTAGTAAAAGTAATAAAAATACCTAAAACTTACTGAACTTCAGCAAAGTTCTATGTTAAATGTTTTATATACATTATTTTATTTAAACTTCACTATCAGCCCTGGCTGGTGTAGCTCAGTGGATTGAGCGCGGGCCTGCGAACCAAAGGATCGCGGTTCGATTCCCAGTCAGGGCACATGCCTGGGTTGCCAGGCCAGTTCCCGGCAGGGGACATACAAGAGGCAACCGCACATTGATGTTTCTCTCCCTCTCTCCTTCCCTTCCCCTCTAAAGATAAATAAATAAATAAATAATAAAGATAAATAAATAAATAAAATATTTTTTTTTAAAAAAAAAAAACTTTATTTCTTAAAAAAAAAAAAATAAAATAAACTTCACTATCAGCCCTGGCTGGTGTGGCTCAGTGGATTGAGTGTCAACCTACAAAGGGTCACTAGTTTGATTCCCAGTCAGGGCACATGCCTGGGTTGCAGGCCAGGTCCCCAGTGGGGAGCATGCGAGAGCCAACCACACATTGATGTTTCTCTCCCTCTCTTTCTCCTTCCCCTCGCTCTCAAAATAAATAAATAAAATCTTTAAAAAAAAAAAAACTCTTGAATTGGTGCATGTAGGGGCCCAGGAAGATGAGGGAATTCTCTCTGGTCCCCAAAGTACCCCTACCTTTGCTTTCTGGTCCCAGGGGCTGCAGAGAAGATAGCTCACCCCCTGTGCGTTCCAACATGGAGTATCCCTACAGCAACAGCAGCCTGAACCCTGGGCTTTTTGTAGAAAGCACCCACAAGGGGAGTGTAGTGTTCAGAGCGAATAGCATCAGTTCTACCAGTGCCTCTTCCATCCCCAACAAAGACAAGGACAGTGATTACCACCAGGAGTCCTACAAGGAGTATTACAAAGATTGGCAGCAGCAAGTGCACACTCAGGCTGAACAGAAGAGGAGGGATACCACCAAGAGAGGCTATGACAACCTTCAGACCATTGTCCCCACCTGCCAGCAGAAAGACTTCTCCACTGGCTCCCAAAAGCTGAGGAAAACCATCATTATGCAGAAGACTATTGACTACATCCAGTTTTTACACAAGAAGAAAAAGCAGGAGGAGGTGTCCACTCTGGGCAAGGACGTCATGGCCCTAAAGATCATGAAAGTGACCCATAAGCATATTGTGAAGGCACACCAGGGTAACACCCATGAGGGGGAGGACCAGGTCTCTGACCAGGTCAAGTTCAACGTGTTTCAAGGGATCATAGACTCCCTTTTCCAATCGTTCAATGCCTCCATCTCCATGGCCAGCTTTCAGGAGGTATCGGCCTGTGTCTTCAGCTAGCTTGAGGAGCACCGTAAGCGTCAGACCCTATGGGAGATCATGATTGGTGTCCTGCACCAACTGAAAAACCAGCTTTACTAACCTGCAGAATAGCCAACAAGAGGCCTCGAGTCTCCTCCTTGGTTACAGAGCCAGTGGGCTTATGAGGTTGGACTAAAACACCTTAGGCCAGTCAGCTGGTTTCCCCTTGGTGTTTGGTTCCCTAGCAATCATTCTCAGTGAGGCTGGGGTGTTTGTTTTGTGAAAGCTTCTGATTAATTTATTATACTAATCATAGAGCTCGAACCTACCCAGTCTTCCCCCCACTTCCCCATAGAAGTCCCCAGAACTGGGGTCTGCTCTGGGAAACCCCCTTCTTCTCCTAAGCCTCAAGTTTCAAATTTTGGCACATGATCTACTCATATTTAGAAACTACTGTTGGCCTGTTTTGGTACCTTGTGCAACAAATGGCCCAAGTTTGGCTATTTTGGCAGTAGACAGGACAGGAGGAAAGGATTAAGAGGAACTACTTCCACAGCTGCAAAGGGTGAAAGGCCACATACATGCCTAAACTAGAGCTGCCTGGTTAACCCAAGGTAAAGCCATGGCTTTCTCGTCAGTTCAGGGCAGGGCTGCAAGGTTCCTGCTCCTGCCTTCTACTCTCTCACCTTCCTTCTCTGCACTGGGCAGTAGAGAAGCAACCTCCCCACCTACTCCTGCCCTCTGTCCCCACACGCAGCAGCACTGCACAGGAAAGTCCAATGTGATGCAGCACCACGTGTTAAAGTTTTTGTTTTTCTAAATACCAACAACACAATTTTACTAGAGTTACAATTTTAGAAAATTAGCTGGGCCTCAAAACCATTCCCAGCTTTTGCCAGGTACACCTGGGTCTCCACCATCTCTCAGGGCCGCATGCATTTCTCCCAGGGCTTGGGGGTGGGTGGAGGCCTGCTGGGGTATATAAAACCCAAGGGAGTATGAGGTGCAGCCCTGTACTCCCTGACACTGTGTATGATAGCTTCTCTCTACCCTTATTCCCCAAGCTCCCTTCTGCCTTCCTCAGGTTTGACATCTGAGAGGTTTGATTATCCAGAAGAAATTAAATATTTTTATATCAAATTATATTATAATAAATATTGCCAAATGCTTTCTTTAAAAAAAAATAAATTATTTTTAAAAAATAAATAAATAATAAACCTCACAATCAGCCCTGGCTGGTGGCTCAGTGGATTGAGCATCCACCTGTGAACCAAAGGGTCACTGGTTAGATTCCCAGTCAGAGCAAGAACCTGCATTGCAGGCCAGGTCCCCAGCTGGGGGCATGCAAGAGGCAATCAATGGATGTTTCTCTCCCTCTCTCCGAAAAATAAATGAAATCTTTTAAAAAATAAACTCACAACCACCATGAGGTAGTTATTATTATTATTCCCTTTCTAGAGATGGAAAACAAGTTAACAGCCAATAAAAGGTGAAAGGTCAAGTCTGCCTGGCTCTTCTTAAATACTATGTTACACTGCCTCCCAAAGATCAATTTTAGTTCTGATCTTATTCCTCCCGGCTACATTTGGCATATTTACTATTTGAAACTCTCACTTGGCTTCTATGATTGATAGATTCTACTGACTTTCCAACCACCTCCCTAACCATTCCATCATTTCTTTTATGAATTCATCATTCTTAATCTATCCTTTCACTCATTCAATAAATATTTCAAGAGCTTCAATATATGTTTAGGGAATTTTGACACTCACTGTAGATACAGCCCTAAGTAACAGAATAGAGTTGTCTCATTAACTTTAAATTTTAGAGGGGAAGGTACACAAATGAGTAATCACATAAATAGTAACTGTAATAGTGAAGACACTACTACATAAAGTGGTATATTAAGGGAAATTGGAGGAATGAAAATATCTCTTAGAAAAATAGTTAACTTCAAGCAAGACCCAGTCTGAGTAGGAAATAGCAAAGCAAAATATGGAGGCAAAAATTATCCAAAAACAGGGAATAGTATGTGTAAAGTCCCTGAGAGTGTAAAGATTAATAACAGATAAACCAAAGGGGAAATAGCACAAAATGAAAATGGATTAACAAAAATAGCCTGCAAAGGGCCTTGTTGGGCTATATTAAGTAGTAATCCAGCCCTGGCTGGTGTAGCTCATTGGATTGAGTGCTGGCCTGTGAACCAAAGGGTAGCCTGTTAGATTCCCAGTGAAGGCCCAGGATGCAGACCAGGTCCCCAGTAGGGGGCCCATGAAAGGCAACCATACATTGATGTTTCTCTCTTTCTCCCTCCCGCCTCTCTAAAAATAAAATAAATAAAAATATTTTAAAAATAAAATAAAAATCAAATCAATTACAAAAATAAAAATTAGATGCCTGTGAAACAGTTAAGTAGAAAAGTCCAGCAGACAGCTGGAAAGACAGGTACATGATCTATACAAAGGAAGGCAGTATGACAATATATGAATATAAAGTGAATGAAGTTATATAAGTTTATTTTTAACTTGGTAAGAAAGGTAATTTATCTTATTAACTTTCTCTAATGTATAAGAATAACTGCTTCTTTTTGAGTAAGTACACTTAACTAAAATTACTGCTGCAGAATGAACAATGTTGGCAGATTTTTAGCTTAAAATTAAGTTAAAATCTAGTTTGTCTCACCTGTAATAAATTTTTTGTAGTCTTCATTATACATAGACTGTATTCTATTTCTCAACATTGAAAACATACAAATTAACTATATAAGACTTTTAAAAATTTATAGTACATTATACATTTTGATTTGACTTAGGTTTCAGGCTCTTTAAAATTTTTATATATGATCACCATATTTCTTAGGATATATCCTAATAGCTAAGTAATCATTACCACTACCAGTTTCTCAGTCAGAAATCTGGCAGTCCTCCTTGTCTCCTCTCACTCCCTTATTCTCAAACTTCAATCTAACACCAAAATTTGCGAATACCATAGAACTAATTTTTTATTACATCCACTTCTCTTTAATTCCACTGACACAGATTTGTCTGAGAAAACAATTCTTGCCTTCTAACAACTTTGTATATCACGTCCTCTCCTCCAGTTCCTTTCTAAGATGCAGCCAGAAAAATGATTTAACAATCTGATTATATCATTTACGTGCTCAAAACCTTTGAATTCTTTCAGATTATTTTCAGCTATAAAGTTCCCAATCCTAATCATAACTTATAACTTAGATCTGCATTACAATATGGTGCAGTACTTAAGCACATAAACTCTGGATGTAGAATGTATAGTTTCAGATACCAGTTCTGCTGTATTAATTTTGGGCAAGACACACCATGCCTCAGTTAAATCACTTAGGAATAAAAAATGTTGTTAGGGTTCAATGAAATAACATATGAAAAATACTTAAAAAACAGTACTTCACACACCTATCTGCCCCTATCTTCTTCTAGTCTCACCATTTCCCACTCTGCTATGAGCAAAGCAGGGGCAAAAAACAACTAGAAAAAGCAGAAAGTGATATATATGTGTGTGTTTCTAAATACTTTTCAGTTCATCAAACATCTGTCTTCCCTCCTTTAAGAGAACGTATACAGTCATTTCTCTCTCTCTAAAACTCTCTTGCGCCCCCTTCCCAGATGACTTCTGCTTATCCTTTCCTTCCCAGATTAAAGGTCACTTCAACGCTGAGACATTTCCTAACCCCTAGACCAGAAGAGATGTCCCTGTTAAATGCTCAAGCAACATACTGTAACTCTCTTAACACTTATCATATAAGTTATATGCTTTAATATCCATACTTTGCACTAGACTATCTGTTCCATGAAAATAAAAATCATGTCTGCCTTATTCACTACTATGGCCTTAAGCACAGTGCCTGGAACATAAAAAATATTCAATAAATACCTAGAGACTGAATAAACATATAGTACTATATTTTTAACTATGTATATAAAGACTAAAAAAGATTAGACAAAATAAAAATATTAAAGAATTGATATTTTTCTTGAAATATATAATCCCCTACTGTTTTTACAATTTCAAAAATAAACACTATGTATATATCCATGTAATTTACTCTTCAAAAGTAAAAGGGTAAGCAGTGTCCTGGTTTAAGATGTTTTACATTAAACCACTAAATTACTGACATTAAATAAGTCACTAAAATAACAAAATGCTTATACTACCGTTATCAAGACACCAATAAAATTTGAACTACATTTCTAAAAAATTTACAAAATATAAACATTTACAAAGTTGGACAAACTTAGCTTTTTCACTCAATTACAAGACAACACTTCATTTAAAAAGATAGTGATAATCACCAACAATTCCTAACTTCTCAAGTACTAATCACCAATAAATCTAGTTATTGTCATACTTATATAATACAGCATATATTTCTTAAATTCCAAGGTGACACTAATTTTAAGAAGCTTCATGAATTAATTACCACATTTTCGGGAGAAAAAAATCTGAAAACCACTACCGTATTAAATGTAATTATCAACTGTTATTTTCTAATTTCAGGAACACTAAACTGAAGGAAAGAATGTCTCTCATGACTAAAGAAAAACTATCATACCAACGAACTACTTCCAGAAACTTAGAACAGGAAAATGACATACATAAATTACAATTAGTAGGACACAAAGGGGAAAAATACACAGAAAGCAGTCTCACAGCTAAATTCTAAGAAAAAAAAAATTATATTCATCGACTGTCAGATGAAAATCTAATCAAACCTTACTTAGCTCTTCCTGAGAAGCAAAATTAACAAGGATGAAATACATAACTTCAATTTTCTTGTTTTAAAAGGCAAGATTGCCCTGGCTGGTGTAGCTCAGTGGATTGAGCGCGGGCCTGCGAACCAAACGATCCAGGTTCGATTCCCAGCCAGGGTACATGCCTGGGTTGCAGGCCAGTTCCCAGCAGGGGACACATGAGAGGCAACCATACATTGATATTTCTCTCCCTCTCTCTCTTTCCTACCCTTCTCCTCTAAAAATAAATAAATAAAATATTAAAAAAAATAAAAAGGCAAGATAGGCCTGTGGTTGCAAGGAATGTATAGGGACGCTGATCTCTATCCCTAGGTAATTCTAAAATGGCAACAGGAGGGAAGTAGAAGTTACATCGGATAGATTTTGCCATTAATGAATTATATTTCAATAAGGGCTAGGGGCAATCAATTCAGGGCTAGTGCACATGGTTGTACACTAAACAAAACAGCCACTTCCAAGAGAGCAAAATACACATTGTAAATATCTTACATTTGTTTTTTTATAAAATTCTTCTGATGAGAAATTGCAATGGAAATGTCAAATGGTACAGTTACTTTGGAAAACAGTCTGGCAGTTCCTCTAAAGGTTAAACAGTGTTACCATAGCAATTTTACCCCTAGGTATAGAAGTCAAATGAAAACTTGTGTCCACACAAAAAACTTGTACACAAGTGTTCACAGCAACATTAGCCATGCAATGGAATATTATTCACAAATGAAAAGGAATGAAGTACTGAGACATGTTACAACAAACATTGAAAACATTATGCTAAATGAAAGAAAAGATTTCCAAAAGATAACGTATTATATGATTACAATTATATGAAATAAAGGCAAATAAATCTATGAAGAAAGTACAATAGATAGTAGCTAGAGGAGAGGGAAATACCAGGAAAGCAGAGTGACAGCTATGGGGACCAAGATGAAATGCTCTAAATTTAGATAGTGCCCTGATGGGGGGCAGGGTGGGCACTCAGTTGGAGCGTCATCCTGTGCACCAAAACGTTGCGGGTTCAATTATGGTTCACGGCACATACCTAGGTCATGGTTCAATCCCCAGTTGGGGCATGTGCAGGAGGCAGCTGATCAACATTTCTCTCTCACATAGATGTTTTTTTCTCTCTCTCTCCCCTCCCACTTTCCCTCTCTCTCTAAAATCAACAAACATATCCTTGGGTGAGGAATAAAAAATAAATAAATAAAATAAAATTAGAGAGTGGTGATGGCTGCAAAACTATATGAATATACAACTATTGAAAATGTCCGTTTTAAATTAGTGAATTTATAGTACATGAATTAAATCTGAATAAATCCATTTAAAAATCTGGCAGATCAAAATAAAGTATCTTGTGGAAGGGATTTCTTTCCTACTTTGCATAAAAACATTTCATAGTAGTGCTATGAAAACTTTTCAATTAATAGACTTCAATATGGCAAGAAGATGACTTGAAATATGTTGCTGCTTACTGACCTAATTGACAGTCCATTTGGAGAAAACAAAGTTAGACTCGTTCTTCATGTTACATACAAAAATAATTTCTTCATGGAGTTAAGAGCTCTATGCAAAATTAAAAGTACCTGAAGAATAGTTGGGAATGTTTCTATAGCCTACAGTGAAGAAACCTGCTTAAGAAAATCAGGAAACTAGAAGCCATAAATGAAATACACATCTGATTACACAAAAGCATCATACATCTGAAGATAAAATATTGTAAAAATCAAAAGACAATAGGAGAAAAATACAAGAAAGGATTAGTGTCTCTAATATGCAAAGTTATGCTATGAACACACACACATGAGGTTGGAGGAGCCATGTCTGCTATTTTTAAGTAAAAAAGCATGATCTCATATCTGTAAGGAGCTGAAAAAATCATATGTATTTGCATACAGAAATAAGTACAGATGATTACATAGCAATTGATAGTACTGGTTACTTTAGGGAGAAAAGTTTCGAAATAAAAAAATGTATTTTTTTCTTGACCTAGTACAGAAATGTCTTATTAGTTTTAAATAAGCAAAAATCCAGTGAAAATATATTTTGAAAAGATTTGAAATACACTTAGCTACCATAAGCACACACATCTCAAAGTCTTGTTTTGCTCATATTTATATAAAATTGATAAAACTAACCCAGTAACTTCTAGACATACTTTCTAACTCCATTATTCTAATACTGACTAGCTGTTTCTCTAGTTTGTTTCCATTCAATAGACTATCACCTACTACACACTTAATCTTATTTTATTTTATTGTGGTGAAAACACATGAGACCTCTCTTCTTAACAAAACTTTAAGTGTACAACACGGTCATTTATTATAGGTACAATGTTGCACAGTACATCTCTGGAGTTTACTCATCTTGCTTGAAACTTCATACCTGTTGATAATTCTCTATTTCCTTCTACCCCCCAAAACATACCTTTCAAACAAGATCAAAATCCTTTTTTTAAAGGAAAAAATGACAATGTACTTTTAGGGTAAGAACTTCTGTTCATCAAAAGATATCACCAAGAAAGGAAAAAGGACAGCCACACATTGGATGAAGATATTTGCAATGCATATGTCTGAAAAAGGAATTGCATTCAGAAAATATACTAAGACCAGATACTTTAAAAAAGAGTATGTCCAAATGTCTAAACAAACACATAAACAGATGCTCAACCTCACCAGTCATCAGGAAAATGCAAATCAATACCCCAATAAATACTATTATCCACCAGAATGGCTAAAATTAAATAGAATAACACCACCAAATGCTGTTGAAGATGTGGAGGAATTTGAATACCACAACCCTGGTAAAGTCATAAAATCAATCTGGAAAACTGACAGTATTTACTAAAGATAAAAATATGCTTACCCTGTGGCCCAGCATTCCACTTCTAGGTATATGCCCAAGAGAAATGAGTGCATATTATTCACCCAAAGTGGGGAGGTGGCCAGATAAGGCTTCACAGTTCAACTTGAACTTAGTCTCAGAAGATGGGTAGGTGTTTGCTAAGCAGCCAGGCACTAGAAGAAATATGAAAGTCATGGAGATATAAACAAACTGTGCTTGGGAATGATGGCAGTTCTAACAGGTGGAACACAAGTCTTAGAATGTCCAGTGAGACACAAAGCCTAAGAGGTGGGCAGGATCTTTTTTAAAAAAAAAAAATTTTATTTATTTATTTATTTTTAGACAGTAGAGAAGGGAGGGAGAAAGAGTGGAACAGAAACAGCAATGTGTGGTTGCCTCTCACATGCCCCCTACTGGGGACCTAGCCCACAACCCAGGCATGTGTCCAGACTGGGAACTGAACTGGTGACCCTTTCATTCACAGGCCAGTACTCAATCCACTGAGCCACACCAGCCAGAGCAGAGGTGAGCATTCTCTAAAAGAGAATGTGAACGAGTCTGTTCTTCCAAGAGATGTGGTCAAGTTTGGATTTAGAAATTGCATTTGGAGAGGTATGTCCAATGTAGCTATGGAAGCTATGTAACTATAGACAGAAACCCAAACAGAATAAGGCACAGGAAATTATCCCTTTGCTGCCATTTCACCAATTTTGGAGAACAGTGACTTTTCTTATTCCCAGCCTGCCATTCTATCATTGGTATGCTGCTTTAACTGACCATTCTCCAGATATCACTGTACTACCAAAACAGTGAAGGGGAAAGGAAGTTAAATAGATGACAGTCAAACAAAGGTTTATCTAAACCACCATCATCCTTACATAGGTTTATTTATATTTTTAAGAGCAGCCTCTGTTGAAGAACCAGTAAAGAATGCAACTACGATTCCATAACACTCATAATTAAGAGGCTTACGAAACAAGGAATACTGGCTTACAATCAAAACTGCCCATGAACTCCAAAAAATTGTATACAAAAAATGTTATATGCATATATGCACTTTTTTGGAAGGGTTACAAAGGTTTCATTACATTCTTAATGGGGCCAATAACTTCTACTACTACTACCACTACCACCACCACAAGTTATTATGACCCTCTGTTTTTAAGACCAGCTCCAAAAGTAAGGTACAGAATGAGGGCCCGTAAAACTAACAGGTAGCCATTTTTAACCATTTAGTTCTAAGTAAATAAGTTTCCAGATTTTTGTGGAACAGATCCATCTAGAAGTATTTTTAGAGGTTTATAGGAATCCCAAATCATATAACTGTCTTAAATATCTCAGTGTTAATTAAGAAGACTGGGTCTAAACTATTACAAAAATTTTTGGTAGTGTTCTCATAAGAACACCATTTACTCGGAAGAGTATTAGCTCTCTAATGCACACAACTAACTATTATTACATTGACTTGAAAGAAAAAAAGAAATCATATATGATATGGATCCTTAATTCTCTGGTGATTTCTATAAAATAGTAACAAGAGGGCAGATAAACCGTGGGGAATATGTTATTGTTAGAGAGATGCCTTCTCACAATAATATGTCCTGTGTGAGACATATTATTGTGTCCCATCTTGTGAAATTAATTTCTCTTCCAGGACTGATAAAGTCCAAAACTACTAGCCTTTAAGCATAGTGCCATTTCAACAGATGGGACCCTACATTTCCTAATGATAGAGGTGGACTGGCAAGTATGAAGTCATGTACTCAAGCACAAGAGAAGTGTATGTTTCAGGCATTCGTTAAGCCAATCAACAATAACCTATATGCTGTGACTGCCTTTATTGTCTGTTACTGCTATTCCTTTCACTTTCTGACACTTCAAATATAGAAAGGTAAAAAAGAGGAAGGCAAAGAGAGAAACATTGATGTGAGAACATGGATCACCTCCCATATGCACTAGGAACAGGGACCGAATCTGCAACCTAGGTATGTGCCTCCACCAAGAATCAAAACCACAAACCTCTAGGTCAGGGGTCTCCAACCTTTCTGACACCATGGACAGGTTTTCTGGAAGAATGGGGTGGTGAAGGTGAGGGAACAGGTGAGCTTCCTCAGGCAAGCTCTGCTTGTGGCTGGTTTCTAACAGGCCATGGTACTGTAGTTTGGGGACACCTGATCTAGATTATGGGACAATGTTCGAACTAACTGAGCCACACCAGCCAGGGCTCAAACACATTTAAATAGATCCTTATTCACACCCACAAAATATGTCCCTAAATAGACAGTAAGTCAACCTAAATGATACTAAGCCCCTAACATATACAAGTATTGGATCTTATACATGTATTCCAGAATATGTGTTGATTCATTAAATATACAGATGGAAAACCAGCTTCTTTAAAGGAAGGTTTCACAATACCCAATGACAGAGTAAATAAGAAATTAGGAGACAGAGTGAGCTCGCTCTTACTCTGTAAATTTCCCCAAAGCTAGAAATGAATATCATGTTAATAGGAAAGGAGCTCCATGACTTTTGATAACTCATCCATCATTTTATAAATTTGTGGTATTTTTTTTTACCTTTGTATTGTCCTCCACAATAGGTATCTAGGAAGGTAATGACCATTTTGGCTATCTTTTCACAGTAATCATGTAGAAAAAGGCACTCTGGCTGTTAGTTTAACTTCAAGTAAAATGAGTGTTCTGATCTCTGTGACACAATCAACGAACTATTTAACAGATAATAAATAGCGATTTGTTCATTATAATCTTATTTTTTCCTCCATGTCTGGATTAGTTAGTACTTGCTAGATCTTCTTAGTCAGAAAGGTATTTATTCCTGAAATTATCAAAAGATTCAGTTCCATCAATCTCAACTAAATTCTTCTAAGTGTCAAGACTAGCCCACAATTCAGTTTAACTTCAACTCCCCTGGGAATCTCATCAAGTTCCATGGCTCTGAATACCAACTCTGCAATGATCAATTTCCAAATTTAAACATCCAACTGCCTATTTAATATTGCAACCTGGAACATTTAATAGAAAACTCAAAAACCAGTATATCCAAACCTGATCAGTTGTTACACACTGGCAACCTGCTTCTCCTAGTGTTCCTCATTTCAGTAAATGGCACCTAAACTTTTGAGGCTATTATTAGAATAATTTCTGACTACTTTTTAATTGAGATCCCACATCCAATCTAAGTTACCATCCCCACTACATTCAAAATATATCCCAAATCCATCTCCCTGATAACACCCTACCTTTAACTCCCAATCACCTCTTGCCTCAAGTATCACAATGGCCTTCTAATTGGCCACTGTGGTTGCAGCACTCTGATCTTTGAAGGCCAGAGTATATATTTATCAGATCAAGTCATTTAGCTGTTTAAAACCTTCCATTAGCTAGCTTCCTATCAAATCTAGAATAAATGCCCTGGCTGGTGGTGGCTGAGTGCACTGAATGCCAGCCTGCAAACCAAATGGTCACCAGTTTGTTTCCCAGTCAGGATACATGCCTGGGTGGCAGGCCAGGTCCCCAGTAGGGGGCGCACAAAAGGCAACCATACATTGATGTTTGTCTCCAAACCTCCCCCCTAAAAAATAAATAAAATATTTTTTAAGTTTTTTTTTTTTTAATCTACAATGAAACCTAGACAGTCAATTCTTATAAGTCCCTATATTATCTAGTCCCTGGCTACCTCTTCTACCTATTTCCTATCATTCTTCCTCACCTTGTTTACTACTATGGTCCTTTTCTATTTCTGAAACATAACAAACAAACTACTGCCTGAGAGCTTATGTTCATGCCCCAGATGGCTGCATTTGGGTCCTTCGTATCATTCAGATCACTACATCAGAGAACTTCCCTAACCCCCTAAAATTACATTACCTTGACTACATTTCCTTTACCACGCTTATAGTCAAATGCAATGACATCATATCCATTTATTTAGTATCTATTGAATATCTTGCTAGAAGCTGAGAATTATGAGGACAGTGATTTTTAACTATTTATTGCTACAGTTCCTGGGTTTTAGAACAGCATAAAGTAAGCATACACTTAACACTTGTTGCATGAAATAAAAAATATTCCTTCTGTCAGAAGGCACAGGAGGCAGAATGCTGGTTTTTTATCTGACTCTGAACAGAGGACTGAACCCAATGATATCCCAAAGGACCAACTATCCAATGGACCGCCTGCATAAAAGATAGGCACACAAGACAGATTCCTCAATAGGAAGAGATTTTTGTCCTAGAATTGATTTGTTCTGGCAAAAATTAATCATATCCCAAGACATTCTTTCAGAAAAACTTCTACTATATCTTAAGAACAAGTCTTGCCTGAACCACATGTAATGTAATTGAAGTAGTATGTTAAGCAGTACCGGAAAAACCTTGTCCTGGAAAAGGAAAATAAAATTGCCCAAGTACATTTTTTTTTCACTATATCCTAGTGCCTGCCACATAATAAACTTTCAATAAATAAATGTTGACCTTGTTTCCGAATCAAAGGAGGTGGTTTAGTGAAAGAGATGGATTCTGCTTTAGAATACACTGGGCAACCAAAAATACAAAGGAAATATTGAGCAGTTTTAAAACGAGAACTGTCATAACTAAACCCACATCAGTTCTAAGATTTAAGTTTCTCCACTCCAAAAATTCACACAGCAAAATATATGCTTGTTCACTTCAGAGATAAATCCTTGATTTGGTAAGAAGGTAAAAAGAAGCCAAACACAAAAGCCCAGTCTACAGTTATGTGGGAAAATACAAAAGTAGAATTCACATGTGAAGAAAGATAAATTCAGAATTAGAAAAAATATATATACATGTGAAGTGGTTTAGATATACTTTCAAAAATGTATTTTGCATATTCTTACCTCCTATAGAAAATATATATAAGGGAGGCCACTTGCTTTGCTAAAAATATCATTTCAGGAAATGAGAAATAACTAACAATAACACATCTGTATTATGCACTTGCTATATGACATACATTATCTAAGCACTTTCCACATATTATCTCATATAATCCTTGAACACCCTATAAGTATTATCATCACTTTATAGTCAAGGAACCAAAGATCATAAATATTTGCTAAAGATTATGCCATCAGTAAGTAGTAAGACTGGGATCTAAGCCTAGTCAATCTGATTTGAGAGTCCATGATCTTAATCTCTGTTTGGGATTTTCAGCAAATTGAAAATAAACCAGAGTGGAGATTGGGAGAGTTGTTCATTATTAATAAAAACAATATCATGAAAAACAATTATACATTTTTGTAATTGGTTGTCTACCTATTAAAATGAAAGCTTGATTAAAATGCTCAAGGAGTGGGAGAATGTATTCTGGTAAGAATTTTCTAAATAAAACATAACCAATTATTTTTTGGCTGGATACCTATTATAATCAAGTCTTGATTAATTAAAATGCTAAAAGGAGTGGAGTGTATTCTAGTAAAAATTTTTTGAGTAACTAAAACATAACCAGTTATTTCATTCTTTTTAATCTTTATTCAAAATTACCTTTAACTGTAATAATATACTATTTTATCTAAGTAGAATGTATTGAACATAGTTCCATCTTTATTTCGTTGATGATGTCTAAGTACAAAGGCCCATGTTATACAGCATTGAAGATAGTACAGAGAATGAATGAAAAGTATACTGATCCAAATTATAGTCCCCTGAATTCATTCTGTTATATTCATTTTCATATCTTTGCAGATGATGTTCCTCTACCTAGAATGCCCTAAGCCTTACTTAATAACTCATATTTATCCTTTAAAGACTGGCTCTTCCCACTTGTAGAAAGGCATTTCTATTCTTTCCCTTGTCTCCAAAGACTTAATAACCTTTCTCCCCTCTCTGCCTGGGAGAAATGTGTTACACTTTATAGTGTGATATATTTGTTAACAAGATATACCTAGACAACTCTGAATTAAAAAAAAAAGTCTTTTTCTCCCAACACTCAAGAACATAAATGGGAATGGAGTAATAGAAAAATGTTAGTTGGTTGAATGTTCAATAAATGAATGAATGAACAAACAAATGGGAAGAAATACAGGCTAAACCAAATTAAAACCTGACCTTGTTCTACATTCATTTAAGGTTTTTTTTCTTTAAACACACAAACAAAATTAACTTAAATCTCTAATTCACTGCAGTTTCAAGGTGATGGTTCTTTATCCTTCAATGTTTTTGCATAAACTTTAACTTTCCAACTTGTTATAACTTAGCTTAATGGGATCTCTACTTACTTGAGATTTATATCCTACAATCTTCTTTGAAAACCTTTATACTATAAATAATTATTATACATGATTGAGTCACTCCCCCATTTTCTCAAATGTTATAGTTAGCAGTTTCTTCTTTCAAAGACAAACTTTTAAATTCTCTCCATTCAGCCCTGTTAGGCTTCTTATGTTAGTAAATATTTAAATTCTGGTGCTTTCATTTTCAGCAATGCTGAATTTAAGAAACTTTATCATAAGGAAAGTCTTCTCCACATTCCAAATAATGTCATTTACATCAAGAGGCCATGATACGATTACTTTATAATCTGACACACTGTTCACTTGTGGTCTTAGGACAAACAAAACTAAGTGAGAAGTATCAAGAATGGAATAGATAGAGCTGTAAAACAAAAAGATTAAATCAAAGATTCATGATTTATCTATCATGAGATTATAACGTAAGATATAACAAAAGATAAGTTAACCAAAATTTCACTAATGATGGAATTCACATTCAATTGAATTATAACTGTCAGCCTTTTGTGGAAGGAAAGGATAGATTATCTAAGTTCTATTTTACCAGCAATCACTTCAAATTTCTATGCTCTGATTCCTTTTAATAACTCAATAGGAATATTTACTTACTTTTTCTACAATATTTCTATTCATCACAACACCCATACTCTGTAATATGGTTCATATTCAGCAACTTAAGCATTGGTTTGCATTTTCCAATGTCCACAATTAGAATTTTAAACTTCAAAATAATGTGCAGTTTATTCTCTATAAATACCAAGTTGATTTTAGACTAATTTTCATCTCCTGTTCAACATTACCAATATCATCTGATTTCTTCGTGGTAATTGGATCCAGTCAGAAAACCAAGAAAAACTAATAAGAGTTCGAAAATGTTTTTAGTATCTTGTCATTATAACAAAAACAAAAAACTGTAAAAGACTATAAGCTTTTTAGGCAAACTTAGAAACTAACTTGCGTTTTTCAGTGCAAACATCTAAAAGCAGTGAGGTGGATTTCTATTCAACTCATTTCTTAAGTTTTCATAGGAAGTCCATATTGGCAAGTAATAGAAATCAGAAATATTTGATGTAAGTAGTTTGGTTCCAATTATCATTAGATACTTTATTTTAAAAGTTATATGGGCAGAGGAGAGTGCAGGGGAAGAAGAGGGTAATGAAAAAATACAATAAAAAGTTATATAAATCTAACTACAGAGAAATAATTTCCCACTTAAGAGTGAAATAAATGTACACTGAAGTATTTACGGATGAAATGTGTCTGGAAGATTTGCTTCAAATAAGGAAAGGGCAGGGTCAGAGAGAGGTTAGTAGATGGGGATATAGTGTGAAAACTGGATGTTGATAAACTATTCCAGCTGGATATCGAACACATGAGAACTCATTATACTATTCTCTTATTGCCATGTATGTTTGAAATTTTCCACATTAAAAAAAAGCAATGTAATTAAATGCAGAAAGTATACATTCCTGTCATTGACTTGCATATGTCTGAGAGCAAATGACTAAAAACTATAAAAAGCAAAAACAATTAATGCTAAAAATAAAATTTTACATTCTTCATAAGATGTTCAACTCTGAAATAACAATAAGGTCATTACTTAAATTTCTGTCATTACTTGAAGCCATCACTTATTATGTTGTGTCAACATCACACTGCCATCAACATACCCAATGAGGTAAGTCATTAAAAAAGTGATTTCTAAAACATGAAATGTAAGATCAACAGTTAGCATTAACTAAGATGACAAATTGTATGAAAATTGAACTTCTACCTAAAAAATATAAAGAAAATACACTACAAGTAATTTAAAGAAGAAAAAATTACAATATAGCTCAAAACAAAACAAACACTACTTTCATTTCCCTCTCTTATAGCAGCCAGGCTTAAAGTATCTCATGCTCTGAAAAGACAGGCACAAAGTAGACCTCACAGTGGATTCCAATAAGGCTGAATATTACTTTTAAAAGATTCAGATCAACACACATAACTTAAATGGCAATATAAAATTATTTAACTGGAGCTCTGGCTGGTGTGGCTCAGTGGATTGAGTACAGGCCTGCAACCAAATGGTCCCTGGTTCAATTCCCAGTTAGGGCATATGCCTGGGTTGTGGGCCAGGTCCCCAGTAGGGGGTGAGTGAAAATCTTTTTTAAAAAATTATTTAACTGGAGACATACTACCTACACGTGGTAAAACTACTCTACTGTGTGCAAGCAGATCATTTTGGGCAGGATTGAATGTGGACAATTCTTTATTCATAGGGTATTGAAGAAGACTTAGGTTGAAGCCTCAACTGATACTACTATGTAAAGACACAGTCTCTAGCAAGAGATAAATAAGGAAGTTATGTTTTGTATTTTAGAATACATCTCAAGAATAGGAAATAAAAATTGCTTTCCATTCGTGATCCTTAAAGATTCTGAATAATTTCTTGTGAAGTATTTAATACATAGAAGAGACTATATACATATGTATCTGTATGCATGATATATACATACTACACACATGACATGTTCTAAAAATATCATGAACCTACTATCCAACTTAAAAATTAGAGAAAATATTGAACTTTTCACAAATTTACATGACATTCTTAACAGAGAAGGCAATCAGACCACTTTTCTTAAGATCTCTCCATTATTATCTTGCTGAATCCTATAATATGTGCTATCAAAACACCTTTCTGAATTTCTTGTTCTTTTAAAAATGCAGTAATTATTTTTAATTTCCAGTACTAGATTGTAAGTCTGTCATAAGTAGTCTGTCATCTACTGTTTTCTAGATGCACGTATATCCAAAAACAACAGTAAGGCCTTTTTTATATAAACTTAACAATGCCATAGAAATACATCCTAAACAAGATAAGGAATGCAACATATGTCTGCCTCCTTTTCAAACCAGAAAGTTCCAAAACATCAAATGATAAATCCAAAAACATCGAATTAAATCATTTGATACCAAAGCACATTTTTTAGCTACAAAGTTGCATAAAAAACTTTATAGCTTTCTAAGAATAAATAGTGGCAAAAACTCTCTGCAATTAAGTCACGAAACCTTAACTTCCAGGAATATGCTTCCCTCCTCGTTTACCTTTTCAAAGCTTTTATCATCATACAATTCATAGCTTCAATAGGATCAGAATCTCTTCAAGGGCAGAAGCCATCATAGTATTCATCTTTGTGTCTCCTTAAAAGAATTAACTGAATAACGTTTGTTATAACTAAGATAAACTCTAGGAAATGAGTTAAACACCTCAGTCCCAAAACAAAACTGGAAAGACAGAAGTTTGAGAATAAAAATAATGAAAAAGAATAAACCTATAAACATTTATACTATATTATATTCTCTAGTGAATTAGGTGATAATATATAATATTCTCATCACCTAATCCAGAATCACATACTAACGCTGCAAAAATAAGCATGCAAAGAAATAAAAAATGAATCTTCAAATTCTGTCAGTATGCTCAAATACTATCACAGAATCTTTCATCTTAAACTCCTACAAGCATCTCCATCCCCAAACAAAACTATATGTTAGGGGGGAAAAAAAGGCTTTCTAATGAGATCTGAATATACACTGGTTCTATTTCATTACAATTTAAGTTCCTGAAACTGTATGCATAATTTGTGCGACTGTGCTCATGCTCATTTTCTACAGTAAGGGTCTTTCACCAGATTCTTAGGACAGGTGTCCCCAAAAAACTTTAAGAGCCACTAGCGCATCAAAAATACTCCATTTTCCAGAGAAACAAAGTAAGGTGGCTTTATTCAAGTCTTCTTCCCTCATATTCACAGAGGGAATCCTTACTATAAAATTAGTCTTCAGAGAATTCCTTCAGCCTAGCCAGTTTCTGTATCTACAAACACATATATAACAATTCCCATATCCCAAAAACAGTTACTCATGAACTCCAAAAAATAAATAAATAAAAAAGCTAAAGAAGACACACACTATCACAAACTGGCTACCCTATTTTTTAAAAAGATTTTATTTATTTATTTTTAGAGGGAGAGAAGGGAAGGAGAAACAGAGAGAGAGAGAAATATCAATTTGTGGTTGCCTCTCATGCACCCCCTACTGGGGATGTGGCATGCAACCCAGGCATGTGCCCTGAGTGGGAATCAAACTTTGGTCTGCAGTCCATGCTCAATCCACTGAGCCACACCAGCCAGAGCTAGCTACCGTTAGTTTTTTTAAATACACTTATATCCTTCCATATTAAAATGTCTGGAAGACATTGTCCCAGACGGGTAGCTCAGTTGGTTGAAACATCGTCCCATATATCAAAAGCAGTTGGATTCCTGGTCAGGGCACACACCTAGATCACAAGTTCAAACCCCAGTCCAGACACCTACAAAAGGCAACCGATTGATGTTTCTCACATCGAAGTATATACCTATCTGTCTGTCAGTCTGTCTCTCCCCTGCTCCCTCCCCCTCTTCCTCTCTTTCTAAAAATCAATAATCGTATCCTTGGTTGATGATTTTTTAAAAAAATAAAATAAAATAAAATGTCTAGACGATCTAAACATCCTCCAAACTGAGTAGGTTTTTTAGGAGGGTTTTCTAATTTCGACTACATAGTGACTTTTCTGCCTTGCTCAAGTTAGTACTTATCACTGTTAAGACAAGTCCCCCTTCGTATGCACCCAGGTTGTTTCAACAGGGTCACCTTGATTATTCTCAGCCCAAGGCAGGAACACTCATGGAGTACTTATTCAATAAGTATTTGTTGAATGAATGAAAGAAAATCCTTCCTCCCACAAAAATAAAGTTATGCTGTCAGCCCCCACGCAGTTCTCTGGTACAAGCTTAAGTGTCAGAAATGCTCTGCTTCCTCCATAAACAAAAAATAATCAAGGATACACAATCTCATACAGGCCAACCTGGCAAGGATAACCTACATTCCACATTACATGTCTAACGCAACTAATCTGTACCAAGTACATTATCCAATCAGTCACATATGCCCCTATCTTTCCAATAAATTCAGATTTGCCTGAAAAAGACTTCCTGAGCTTCTATTGCATAGTGAATATACTACTGGACTAGTGGTCAAAATATTTGAGTTACAATCCAAACTTTGTCCCCAGTTTAACATGTGACCTTGGAAAAATTATCTTTATGCCTCAATTTCCTACTTAATAAAATGGGAGAAAACACCTAGCACTTTCAAAGGGACTTAGGATCACAAATAACCCTAAAGGGCAGCCTGAAAGATGCAAATGTTTTATTCTATTCTAAGGTGTTGATATAAACTCAAGTCCACAAAAAGGCCAAGCATTCTTTATACCCTCACAATAATTGGTCTGTTAAAGATAGTCTGGGCTTTCACATTTACACAATTCACTCTATTCAAGGAAAACAATTATTCTGAAGACCACAACTGGCTATAACATTTCTCTCATCCGTGATCCCATACATACGCACTACATAGTATGTCTAAAAATACTACTGCCCTGACTGCCCTTTCCCAACAAGTAACAAGGCACTCCTGAACCCTAAAATACACACACGCACACATCAACCAGCAGGGAACACCCCAAGTTTAATTTTAAAAATGAACTATAAGGGGAACTCCATTACCCTTATACAAATACAAGCAAACTCTTCCGGAACACTTTCCTTCCTTACATACACGCCCAAACAGCCTCTGTACACCAACAGACCATCAGTCTTCTAGACCAAAAACATGCCCTTCCATGTACAAACTAATCAGTAACATTTATTAAACTTACAACAGTGAGATCATCAGTCGTTCCTACATACATTTCAGCGTGTCAGGGAGACCACAGTCCTAAGCATACAGGTAAACTACCCTCAAAAGATCACCTGTCCTGCCGCTCTTATATCTCTGACAGACAGAAACTGGACCTTGGGGGATGCTCCAATCCTGCCCGCACAACACACAAACTAAACCTGTCAGGGAACAGCCGACTCCGCCCCCACTCGCTTACTTTCCCGCCCCTCTCCCCCAAGCCAGCGGCCCGCCAGTCAGGGACACCCCTTTGCCTCCGCCAGGAGGGACTTCCCGGTTAGCTCAGGATCCCCTTCCCTACTCTCCCCTCCCCCATCCTTACCACCAATGTCCGGGAGGTACAAGTCCGGGAGATGACAGGAGCGCCCAGGAAGCCAAGCATTGAGTAGCTGAGGAAGTACTTAGGCCCCAAGGCCTCCCCAGGCGGTTCTACTCACCGTGTCAGAGGCCGAGGCCGAGAGAGATGAGAGTGCAGGGAAGTGGGGAAGAGGGGACGGCCGCCACCAGGCTCCTCTGCTTTCCTTGGTCCACAGCGAATCCCTCCCGCTTGTCAAGAGGCAACCAGCGGGTGAGCGGACTGGCGGAAATGCAAGACAGGAGAAGGGAAAGACGTGGGACTAAGCCGGAGAAACTGAAGGGAGGTGGGTCCCGCAACCGAAACGGGGATCGTCTCCCCCTCCGCAAAGCGAACCCAAAATGGCGGCGGAGCGGCGGCGGCAGAGCGGCGGCGGCGGCAGCTCCTCCGGAGGGAGGGAGCGAAGGGCGCCTCGTGCCCCCCCCACCTCCCACTCCTCCCTCTTCGGCTTCTCCCCCTCCGTCCTCCCCCCTCACCCGACTTGGGCGAAGCGCGCACGCCCGCCCACACGCGCCAGAGTGTATGTAGCCCGGCTCGTTGCTCGCTGCTCTCACCAACCACCGCCTTCGGCCGCCTAGCGCGCCCGCCAGCCCGTACGCGCTCACTCCCGGGCGCCTCCTCGCACAGTCCCCCACTTCCCCTCGGCCTCTGTCAAGCCGGCTCTAGCGCGGACCCTCACGCTTACCTCCAGCGGCTCGAGCCCCAGCCTCCTCCTCCTCCTCCTCATCCACCTCCTCTTCTTTCCTACCCCCCCCTTCCCCGCCCCCACAGCCACCAACTGCCGCCACGGCCTCCGCCGCCGCCTCCTCCTCCGGCCCCCCCACCATTCCCTCCACCCCTCGCGCGTGCGCCTCCCACAATCCCCCCGCGGGCCTGTTCCATTCTGGTGGCTGCGGGAGCGGGGGAGAAAGAGACGGGCGAAGCTGGCAGAACAGGCCGTTATGACTGGAACTGTCCGAGTGGCGGACGGAAACCTATAACTCCTCACCTCACTGGCCAGGACACCGCGGTGTCCCGGCTCGCCTCACCCCTCCACCCCCCCGGCCGCGGTGAACGGGTTGGGGGAGGCTTGGCGCCCCTCCGCTGGGCAGTGGTTGGAGGCCGCGGCGGCTGCGCGTTGAGTAGTTTCCTGAACGAACCAAGCCTGCTTCTCTGTTGCGGGACGAGATCTGTGGAGCCAGCCAGTGTCTGCTCTTCCAGGAGGACTGGTCCGCGGCTCTCGGTGAGGGAAAGAACCGGCACCGGGGAAGGGAGCGGGACTCCGCACTTCTAGGATGTAGGAAGTGAGGCTAAGTTGGGCCGACGACCTTCCTAGAGGGCTTCTTTTCGGGCTCAGGGTTGCAGACTTGGGAACCAGGAAAAAAATCAGCGCAGTAGTATTTCTTTCTTTTTTTAAACCTTACTTAAATTTCTCAAATTCCACATCACTGTTATACGTGTTGTTTTTGTGCACTACTCATTCCTCATGGATGGGCGATATATTTTCAACCTGATGTTATAGGATAACCATATATTTTTATTTGTATTTTTATATTTTTAGTTCAATTCTGGACTCGATCTTCCATGTCTTGTATGTTCTTCAGAAAGTTATTTTCTAAGTTCCATATTAGGTAACATAATATATGTAAGGTAGAATTAGCTCCTGGGCACAGGGAAAGTACGGAGTATTGTGTTATCGTCAGAGTACTGTTGATGGTTGATAAGGTTTGTGGGTGTAATTGGTAGTTTGTGTCCTATTCTCTCAAATTGTTGATGAAACAGCGAACGAACATTTACTTTCTTAATGATAGAATTGAGGAAAACTATGGACTATTAAAATACACAGATAATCTCAAAGTTTATCTAATCAAGTAGTTTTAGTTTCACCCAAAGGGTAAAGCAGAATAAATTAGGGAAGGGATCTATGTGGGTTTCCCTTCACTTTAACATCTGTGGACTCCCAGGGATCCAGAGAATAGTTTGAAAATGTCTGTACTCGATTGATCTGAAAGACCTAGTCAAGCTCTAGAGTTAAAGTAGACACTCCTTAATTTTCCCCTTACCATATTTCAATGTATGGATCAGGTGTTGTTTGCTTGCTTTGTCTTTTTAAGGTAAAGAAAAAAACATTTTAATTACCTAACAATATATTTGCTTTCCCTAACCGTGTCTTAAGTTCCAATTCTTTCATGGTGCCCATTTAAGTTTACATTGATCTTTCTTTAGTTGTGTTGTATGTGCAGTGTGTTACCCTGCCAACACGTTTTTAATTTGAGGGCAGGGGCTGTGGCTAACATTTCTTTTATATTCTGTTATAGTCTGGTGCACAGCTAGTCATGGAAATGGTTAAATGAATGAAAAGGGAAAGAGAATTAACATGTGTGTAATACCATGCCAGAAGAATGTATGTTGCTGTTTAATCCTTATAATAAACAACACTTTGAGATAGATCACCTTATCCCCATTTTACCCATCAGAAGCCTGAGGCTCAGAGAAATTTACTAAATTATCTTTAGACTTTAGTTTGATTGTTTCTTAAAAGATTAAATTGTTTCACATTGCCTTCATGGTATTTTTCATCAACAGCATAATTGCTATGCTACAAAGAAAAATACACTTTTAATGGAATTCCACTACACCAGTATTTAAAGGAAGTTACTTAAGGTCTCTGACTTCAGTTAGCTCTTAGTAACTAAGCTGATTAATGAATTGTCAGCTAAGTCTTGGCAAATAAGATAGTACTCTGTTCCTTTGTGTATGCCCCAGTACCTACCAGAGACCAAAACATATTAGGTACCCAGTTAAATGGCCTTACTGAGTGAATGAATTATTTGAACTAAGGAAGATATGTAAGACAAAATAATGGTTCCTCCAAAAATGTCCATTCCTAATCCCTGAAACCTGTGAATATATCACATGTGAGGGAATTAAGGATGCCGATGGAATTGAGTTTGCTAATCAGCTAACCTTGAAATAGGGAGATTATCTTGGATTATCTAGTAGGTCTATGGTTATTACAAGAGTTCTGAAAATATGGAAGGGGGAGACAGAAGTGTCAAAGTGGTGGGACATGACAGACTTGACAGCCCACTATTTGCAGGCTTCAAAGTTAGGAGAGCAGCCTCTAAAAATTGGAAAAGTGAAAATAAAAATAAAAATAAAAAATTCTCTACTAGAGCCTCCAGAAAGAATACAACCCTGCAGACACTTTGATTTTGGACTTCTGAACCACACAACTCTAAGAACACAAATTTGTGGTGTTTTATGTCACTAAGTTTGTAGTAATTTGTTACAGCAGAATAGGAAACTAATATAGAAAGAGGACCAAATCTTGACAAACCTCCAAAGTACTCTGCCTTGGATTGTGATTTTTGCTTTAATTAATTAATTTTTAAAAGATTTTTATTTATTTATTTTTTTGGAGAGGGGAGGGGAAGGAGCAAGAGAGGGAGGGAACCATCAATATATGGTTGCCTCTCGTGCGCCCCCTACTGGCTTGCAACCCAGGCATTTGTCCCAGTCTGGTTCCCAGGCTGGCCCTCAACCACTGAACCACACCAGGCAGGGCTGTGCTTTAATTTAAATGAGGGTGTGGTTTAACTGAAATTTTTTCTTCAAGCAAAATTATAGGCACTCAACAAAACTGCCTAGATTTCCAATACAGACATCCCTCATTTTATTGTGTTCTACTTTATTGTCCTTCACTTTATTGCATTTCATAGGTGTTGCATTTTTCACAAATAGAAAGCAGCACCATTCCGACTTGCTTTATTGCAATACTCAATTATTATGATAGTCTGGAACCAAACCTGCATATCTCCAAGGTCTGCCTATATTTCTTTAATGCTCTACTTCTCCTGGCATTAGTCCCCAAGCTGCAAACAGACAGCTGGGCTATGTGATATTGCTGTCCAGCAGCAGTCCTAGCAAAGCTGCTTTCAGAATTCTCCACTAGAATAGAAGCAATTAAACATTCATTTCATGGTGCTTCCTTCATGCTTTAGATGTTACCATTATTTCCAATTTAGAAATGAGGAAACAGACACACGAAGTTTAAGCAACTTGCTCAAGGTTACACAGCTGTTAAGTAGGAGAGCCAGGTTTCAAATCCCAGCAGTAAGTTTGCAAAGTCCATGCTTTTTTTAATTTTTTATATATATTTTATTAATTATGCTATTACATTTGTCCCATTTCTCCCCCATCACTCCCCTCAACCCTGCACACCCCTCCCACCCACATTCCCCCCTTTAGTTCATGTCCATGTGTCATAAGTTCTTTAGCTTCTACTTTTCCCATACTATTCTTGCCCTCCCCCTGTCTATTTTCTACCTACTGTCCATGCTACTTCTTCTCTATACCTTTTCCCCCTCTCTCCTCCCACTCTCCTGTTGCTAACCCTCTATGTGATCTCCATTTTTGTGGTTCTGTTCCTGTTCTACTTGTTTGCTTAGTTTGCTTTTGTTTTAGATGTGGTTGTTCATATCTGTGAATTTGCTGCCTTTTTACTGTCATATTTTTTATGTTCTTTTTCTTAGATAAGTCCCTTTAACATTTCATATAATAAGGGCTTGGTGATGATGAACTCCTTGAACTTGACCTTCTCTGAGAAACACTTTATCTTCCCTTCCATTCTAAATGAAAGCTTTGCTGGGTAGAGCAATCTTGGATGTAGGTCCTTGCCTTTCATGACTTGGAATACCTCTTTCCAGCCCCTTCTTGCCTGGAAGGTCTCTTTTGAGAAATCAGCTGACAGTCTGATGGGAACTCCTTTCTAGGTGACTGTCCCCTTATTCCTTGCTGCTTCTAGAATTCTCTCCTTCATTTTAATCTTGGGTACTGTAATTATGATGTGCCCTGGTGCGTTCCTCCTTGGGTCCAACTTCTTTGGTACTCTCTGAGTTTCCTGGACTTCCTGGTAGTCCATTTCCTTTGCCAGATTGAGGAAGTTCTCCTTGATTATTTGTTCAAATAAGTTTTCCACTTGTTGCTCTTCTTCTTCCCCTTCTGGTACCCCTATAATTCGGATGTTGGAACGTTTAAAGATGTCCTGAAGGTTCCTAAGCCTCCTCATTTTTTTGAATTCTTGTTTCTTCATTCTTTTCTGTTTGCTTGTTTGTTTCTTCCTTTTGGTCCACTCCATTGATTTCAGTCCCAGTTTTCCTCCATCTCTATTGGTTCCCTGTGCGTTTTCCTTCATTTCACGTATTGTAGCCTGCATTTTTTCATCTAATTTGTGAGCAAAATCAGCCAATTCTGTGACCATCCTGATGACCAGCGCTTTGAACTGTGCATCTGATAGGTTGGCTATCTCTTTGTCGCTTAGAGGAATTGGCTCTGGGACTTTCATTTGTTCTCCAGTTTGAGCCATTTTTGGTGGGTTTTTTTGTTTTGTTTTGTTTTGGTCTGGTGGTGGCTGTTACATAGTGAGGGGTGGAGCCTTAGGTGTTCCCCAGGGCAGGGCAGCCCAGTGGCTGGGTAGTGACACTGTATGTGGGGGTGGGGTCCAAGAGGGAACAATGGCGCTTGCTCTGCTCTCTCTTGGATTCCAGTCCCTTCCGCCACTTCCTCTTCACCTCGATTATCTGCGTGTGAATGTGGTACTGCCTGGTCAGCCAGCCACACTGCGCGGCCTCACTGGGTCTGCACAGTTGCCACCCCGTGCCCGGGGTCCGCTAGCCACTGCCTGTGCACCTGGGGTCTGCTATCGACTGCTGCCTGCATGCCTGTCTGCCAACCTCCAATTTTTCCTGCCGGGACTCCGCCCCTCTTACCAGTCTGGATGAATGGTTGTTGGACTTCCATACAGTTCAATTTTCTATCAGTTCTGATTGTTTACTTGTTTCTAAATCTTTGTTGTCCTTAATTTTGGTTGTGAGAGGAGGCACAGTGTGTCCACCTACACCTCCATCTTGGCCGGAAGTCCAAAGTCCATGCTTTTAACTATTTTATCATATTTGTCACTCTCCTTGTCCATAAATCAGAGATGATATTACCTACATCACAGGATTGTTGTGAAGATAAAATTAGTTAATTCAAATAAAGCACTTTTGAACGCTGCCTAACATACAGAAAGTATTCGGTAAATGTTAACTATTGCTATTGTAGTTAGTTGGGTTTTTTGGAACCCTAGATTTTTTTCTGATGTACTTTAGTAGCTGGAAGAAGGGGAACTTCGAAGCATATGCTCCTTACGCCTGCCTTTACCAGCACAACCCTTTTATCTCTTTTCTGTTAGTATTATAATTGCTCTTAGCTTGATAAAATGTTTATGTCCTTGTTTTACAGATAGAAAACTTGGGCTCAGAGAGAAAAAAGACTTTTACAGGCTTAAAACAATACTATTTTTTCCTGTAGAGAATGTTATTTGAGAGGTATTCAGCTGAGAAACCAAAGGGTTTCTCAGGCATTCTGGAGGTAGATTGATATGGGTTGTTGGAAATGAGAGCTCACTGTAGCAGAATTTGATACTTCAGGGTTTCCTGTATGAAGAAATATACATAGAGAATGCTTCATACACTTGGGGTGGTAAGCACAAAATGTAATATACAGATAATATATTATAGAATTGTATACCTGAAACCTATATAATTTTATTAACCAGTGTCATCCCAATAAATTCAATAAATAAGTAAATAAAATAATTCCTAAAGAAATATGCATACAGAATAATTGCTTGATAGCTTTATAAGAGTCACTAAGGGTTTGTTGATTTTCCAAACCTTGGAAAATTTACTCTTTGCCTGGGTAATAGCAACCAGGTGCAGAATTCAAAAGGTACAAAAGACACCACTCTCCCTCTTTCCTGTCCCCAAAGGACCTATTTTCTCTCTCTGAAGGCAACTAGTTTTACCGGTTTTTACATATTATTCTAAATACTGTTTACATCTTTAAATAAACAGATTGGATGTATTTTTCTCCTTTTTTGCATAAATAGTAGCTTGCCGTATACTTATCTGAGCTTCCCCCCCTCCACTCCCTGCTTAATATACCTTGGAGATTTTTCCTCGTTAGCACCCAGAGAATTTCTGAGATTGTTTCATTTCTAAACCGCTGCATTGTGTTTCATTGTATGGATATGCTGCTTATGCATTGTTGGCAGATATTTAGGTTCTTTCCATTTTTTATTTAATATTAGAAACAGTGTTGCAATTGAATAATCATATATGTAGAGACTCCTATGTTTTTCTTAGCTCACTATAAAAATGATTTTGCTTAGGTTTCACAAAAACTTTTTTGAAGTAGACACCTTACTAAAGTTTAGACTGTTTTTATTAAGTAAATGGTATTAATATTGCTAATATTCTACTATTATATTAATAATCTTAGAAATAAGAAATAAAGATAAATACCTGCAAAATTAACACCACAATAGATCAGGTTGTTTTGTGTATATCTTTGTCTTTTTTTTTTTTTTTTTTAATGCATCTCCACTTTGGAATCAAAATCAATGTAAAGTTAGGTTGAGATTAATGTAGGTATACCACTGAGCCCTAAAATTCTAGTGTTGACCCTGGATGTATGTGTACAATGAACATGCCTTTTAAGATCTTATTTATTTATTTTTAGAGAGAGGAAGGGAGGGAAAGAGAGAGGGAGAGAAACATGAGTGTGTGGTTGCCTCTTGAACGCCACCTACTGGGGACCTGGCCTGAAACCCAGGCATATGTCCTGGCTGGGAATCAAACTGGCGACCCTTTGGCTTGCAGGCTGGCACTCAGTCCACTGAGCCACACCATCCAGGGCTAAACATGCCTTTTGTGAAGCTTTTAGAGACCTCTCAGATGTTCTTACCAGTCTGGAGTCAATTTGTTGGGAAATTTTCTAGGTTTAGTTTGTTGACTAATACCCAGAGTATCCTCTAACCTAGGCAGCGATTGTAGTCCCTTCCATTTCCTTCATTCTTTTCTTTCTCTGTTAGAAGAGTTAGTGTACATTGCATCATCACTTTCTCACTTGTAATTTAGAGATCACTGCATTTTGTTTTCTAACAAAAGCCCCTGGAGGTACAATGCTGAGAGCTTAGAGAAGTTTACACTGTTGAAGTTTGTCATAATCAGTGCGTTTCAGAGAAAGTCATTACTTCTGTAGCTCTAATGCAGCTCTAGAATCCAAACTTGGGGAAATAGATATAAAGAGGATTATAAAATGCAGTGTAACACATTTTTTTTAAACCGAAATTATGAAAGCGATGAGTCTCCATGAACCAAATTTTTCCTGTAGGACTCAGGATTTAAAATAATCTCAACCTTAGCACTATTGACATTTGAAGCTGGATAATTCTTTGTTGTGGGAGACTCTTCTGCAGGATGTTTAGCAGACTCCCTGTCTTCTATTGTCTAGATGCCAGCAGCAACACTCCCCCAAGTTGTGACAACTGACAATGCTTCTGGATGCTGCCAAATGGGGTAAAATTGCCCCAGTTGAGAAGCACTGATTTCGAAAAAGAATTACTGATCATGAGGAAATCATATCAGCAGAGAAAAGTCATGGCAGACTAATATAATCCTTTTTGTCAGAGTTCCTAGAATGGTAAATCAGAATAGAGCCATTATGTGTATAAAGTTTTCATTAAAGTAACTCATTTGACAGCTTCATTATGGCTTTTTGGAGAAATATGTACTGACTGTGTAATTGATATAACCGTGCCCAAAAGACTACATGTTGGTTAAATGGGTTGAAATTCCCTTAACCATTGACATCTGTCCTATAGTTCTCACTTAGCTGCACATTGGAATCAGCTGGGGAACTTTAAAGAACTACCGATGTCTGAGTCTCACTACCAGAGATGGTGATTTAATTGGTCTGAGATACAATCCAGGCATTAGAAGTTTTCATTATACCCAGGTATTTCTCATGTGCACCCAAAGTTTAGAAAGCTGCTTAATCTAGACTATGCTGCAGAACTCTTCAAGTAGCTGTATCCTGCTAAATCATTACTTGAATGAGATCATTAAGGACATGTTTTTCAAATTTGTAACTTTCACAAAAAAAATTTTTTAAGGGTAAATACTATGTATGTGATAGATTTAGAAAAACAAAAAGAGCTCCATTTGTGGAATTCTGGATTAGATCCTGAAACAGAACAAGCACATTACGGAAAAACTGAGGAAATCTAAATAAATTCTATAGTTAATAGTATTGTTATAATGTTAATTTCCTTTTTTTAAATCCTCACATGAGGATATGTTTATTGATTTGAGATAGAAAGAGAAAGAGAGAAAGAAAATGTGCCTGGACAGGGGATCAAACCTGTAACCTAGGTATGTTCCCTGATCAGGAATCAAACCAGCAACTTTTTTGTTGTGCAGGACAATGCTTCAACCAACTGAGCCACCCAGCCAGGGCTTCCATGTTAATTTCTTAATTTTGATCCTTGTACTACAGTTTTGTAAGATGCTAACGTTAGGGGAAACTAGATGAAAGGGGTAAGGAAGCTTCTTTGTACTATACTTACAATTCTGTTTGTCTAAATTTTTTAAAAATAAAAACTAAGAAAACTTACAAATGGTTACCTCTTGCAACTACTTATTTGTGTGACAAGGTTTCTAATATTTTGCATACAAAATAAAAGACAAAACTCATTTAATGCTGAAACTGATAGGAAACTGCAAAATTTTTTTCGTGATTTCTGATTTAGCATTTCATCGAAACAACTTTTTGTTCTCATTGGTTAACTTCATAACTAAAAATTTTAAATAGTGAATTTATTTAAAAATTTTATTAATAGCCCTGGCCAGTGTGGCTCAGTTGGTTGATCTTCAGGTTCGATCCCAGTCAGGGTACATACATGGGTTGTGGATTCCTTCCCTGGTTGGGGTGTGTGTGAGCAGCAGCCGATTGATGTTTCCTTCTCCCTCCCTCTCTTCTCCATTCTCTAAAATCAATAAGCATGTCCTTGGGTAAGGAATGAATGAATGAATTTTACTAATAGAAGATACCAACACACTGAAATAAGGTTTAAATTAATAAAATGAATTTTAATAATTTACTCTTAGCTAAGATCAAAATTAACAAATAGCTGTGCAAATAGGGGATAGAGGGCATCTAGGAAGAAATGTGATTTAATGATAAGGAATATTTCTCTTAAATCCAATAGCCATGTTTACATTCAGACTTCATTTTTTAATAGTACAGTGGTTTCCATGCCAGAAAAATTCTGATTTTGCACATCTTCCTATAAAATGGTGAAGTCTACTTCCCATCCTTTGATTCTGGGTTGTTCAAATAATAAGCTGCAATAGGATGTAACAGAAGACTGCTGGTTCTGAGGCAGGTTTGAAGACGTCTTAAGTTATTTCAGCTCTCTTGAACCTTTGCCACTGCTATGACAGTCCAGGATACACTGCTAGAAGATGAGAGACAGTGTGGAGCTGAATTAGTCGTCCTAGGTAACGCCAACCTTGACCAGCCAGCCAACCTCGAATGCATGAGGAAAGCCAACAGAACCAAATCTGGCAACCAGTGAATGCACAAAAAAGTGCAACAAAAAATCAGTGTTTCTCTCACTAAAAAAATCAATTTAAAAAGTGAAAGAACCTCTGGTTTTTGTGACCATCAAAGTCTTAGCATACAGTCTTTAGGATGCCTTTGTAAATTTGGTACACACTTTTTCTGATTTCCTTCTCAGTATACATCTAGCCTATCTATATGAAAATACCTTTTCTTAAAAAGGAAGGAAGCTAGCTCTTCTAAATAAAATGTAACCTAATTTTTTTTTTCTTAAAAAAACAAGGCTATAACACTAGTCAAAAAGTTTCATCAGAGTAATGTCAATTTTAAATACAGCCTTGGCTGGTGTGGCTCCGTAGTTGAGCACTGCACTGCGAACTGAAAAGTCACTAGTTCAGTTCCCAGTCAGGGCACATGCCTGGGTTGCTGACCAGGTCCCAGGGAGTATGAGAGGCAACCAATGGATGTTTCTCTCCCTTTCTCCATTCCTTTTCCTCTGTCTAAAATTAATAAATAAATAAATACAGTGGGAGGACATGCCCCTTCAAGTGTACCTAGAAAGGCTAACGACTAAGGAAATAGTTTGTCTCTGGGACTTGTTTGCTTTATCCAAGTTTTAAGCAAAAAATTACTGGGATCAGAGGGAGGACACTTCTGTGTAGATAGAAGTAGTAGAAGTAGAAGTAGACAATGTGTAATCTCAGAACGATGGCAGTTGAATAATATCAGAAAGATTTTAATGATACGTTTGAGAATTTTTTCTTCATTTTTGCTTCCTAGAAGGCTTGAGATAATTATCATTCATCTTTAATTTTTAATATCCGTCACTTTTTTGTTTTGTTTTTTTATTATGATAAAATAAATACACATAACTTAAAATGTGCCATCGTGGAACTTCCGGCCAAGATGGAGGCGTAGGCGGACACACTGTGCCTCCTCTCATAACCAAAATTAAGGACAACAAATATTTAGAAACAAGAAAACAACCAGAACTGATAGGAAATTGAACTGTACGGAAGTCCAACAACCATTCATCCAGACCGGTAAGAGGGGCGGAGTCGCGGCAGGAGAAAGTGGAAGTGCGGACCCAGGAACGCAAGTAGCAGCGGCTCGCAGTTCCCAGGTGCACGGGCGGTGGCTGGCGGACCCCGGGCACAGTAGGGCAACTGTGCAGACCCAGTGAGGACGCACAAGGCGACTGGCTGACCAGGGGGGTCCCACATTTGCGCACGCAGACGGTCCAGACAGAGGGGAAGTGGCGGAAGGGACTGAATCCAGGAGAGAGCGGAGCAAGCGCCATTGTTCCCTCTCAGACCCCGCCCCCACATACAGCGTCACAACCCAGCGACTGGGCTTCCCCACACTGGGGAGCGCCTGAGGCTCCACCCCTCACTGCGTAACAGCACGCACGCGCCTGCGCAGATAAGTCAGGTGAAGGGGAAGCAGTGGAAGGGACCGGAGTCCAGAAGAGAGCGGAACAGGCGCCATTCTTCTGTCTCGGACCCCGCCCCCACCTATAGCGTCACAACCCAGCGACTGGGCTGGCCCTCCAAGGAACACCTAAAGCTCCACCCCTCATACGTAATAGCTGCGACCAGACTAAAACCAAAACAAAACAAAACAAAAAACCCCACCAAAAATGGCTCAAACCGGAGAAAAAATGAAAACCCCAGAGTCAATTCCTCTAAGCAACGAAGAGATAGCCAGCCTATCAGATGCACAGTTCAAAGCACTGGTCATCAGGATGCTCACAGAATTGGTTGATTTTGCTCATAAATTAGATGAGAAAATGCAGGCTACAATACGTGAAATGAAGGAAGACGCATGGGGAACTGATAGAGATGGAAGGAAAACTGGGACTCAAATCAATGGAGTGGACCAGAAGGAAGAAACTAACAACCAAACAGAAAACAAGGAAGAAACAAGAATTTGAAAAAATGAGGAGAGGCTTAGGAACCTCCGGGACATCATTAAACGTCCCAACATCTGAATTATAGGGGTCCCAGAAGGGGAAGAAGAAGAGCAACCAGTGGAAAACTTATTTGAACAAATAATAAAGGAGAACTTCCCCAATCTGGCAAAGGAAATAGACTACCAGGACGTCCAGGAAGCTCAGAGAGTCCCAAAGAAGTTGGGCCCAAGGAGGAACACACCAAGGCACATTGTAATTACATTAGCCAAGATTAAAATGAAGGAGAGAATTCTAGAAGCAGCAAGGGATAAGGGAACAGTCACCTAGAAAGGAGTTCCCATCAGACTGTCAGCTGATTTCTCAAAAGAGACCTTCCAGGCAAGAAGGGGCTGGAAAGAAATATTTGAAATCTTGAAAAGCAGGGACCTACATCCAAAATTGTTCTTTCCAGCAAAGATGTCATTTAGAATGAAAGGACAGATAAAGCGCTTCTCAGATAAGGTCAACTTCAAGGAGTTCATCATCACCAAGCTCTTATTATATGAAATGTTAAAGGGACTTATCTAAGAAAAAGAAGATCAAAAATATGACAGTGAAAAGACAGCAAACTCACAGCTATTAAGAACCACACCTAAAACAAAAGCAAACTAAGCAAACAGCTAGAACAGGAACAGAACCACAGAAATGGAGATCATATGGAGGGTTAGCAACAGGGGCGTGGGAAGAGGACGGGGGGAAGGTACAGAGAACAAGTAGCATAGATAGTGGGTAGAAAATAGACAGGGGCAGGTTAAGAATAGTATGGGAAATGTAGAAGCCAAAGAACTTATGACACATGGACATGAACTAAAGGGGGGAATGTGGGTGGGAGAGGGTGTGCAGGGTGGGGGAAATGATGGGGGAGAAACGGGACAACTGTAATAGCATAATCAATAAAATATATTTAAAAAAATAAAAAATAAAAAAATAAAATGTGCCATCGTAAACATCTTTAAATGTGCAGTTCTGTGATACTAAATACATTCACGTTATTGTGTAGCCATCACCACACCACCATCCATTTCCATAACTCTTTTCATCTTGTATTGTCATTCACTTTTTTTTTTTAATGTGTTACTTATTTTTAGAGAGAGAGTAAGGCAGAAAGAAAGAGGGAGAGAAACATCAATATATGGTTGCCTTTCACACAGCCCCCTGCTGGGGACCTGGCCCACAACTTAGGCATGTACACTGACTAAGAATTGAACCTGTGACCCTTTGGTTTGTAGGCTGGCACTCAATCCACTGAGTCACACCTGCCAGGGCTCATTCTCTTCTAATAGGAAACTTGTCCCTTACCTGTCTTCCAGTAACAAGCAATATATTCAACTTGCACTTTGCAAATAAGTGTTCAGATGACATGGAAAAACGGAAAGAAGAAATCAGTACTCAAATTTTATGGTCTTAGTGGCTTTGAGCCTTTATCTTGATGCACTGTCTTGCATATGCCCTGGAAAGTAGAATGAGCAAATAATTCCTCCCTTCTGCTTTCATTTAGTCTGTCAATAGGACTTTATCTGCTTACAAGTATTTTAAAGCAGCAGTCCGCAGTCTTTTTGGCACCAGTGACCAGTTTCATGGAAGACAGTTTTTCCACAGACCCAGGGTATGGGGGAGAAGGTTTTGGGATGCTTCAAACACATTACATTTATTGTGTGCTGTATTTCTATTATTATCACATTGTAATATATAATGAAATAATTATACAACTCAACGTAATGCAGAACCAGCTGGAGCCCTGAGCTTGTTTTCCTGCAAGTAGGTGGGGGTCCTGTCTGGGGGTGGTGGGAGACAGTGCACTCAAAGTGTGTTGCTTATGTTCAGTCTGCTCTGTAATCCCGTTTTGGCTGTTGTGACTGCAGAAAACACTGCTTCACAAAGAGAGGATGTTGGAAATGGAAGCAGGCTTTTTAGTGTTTTTGTGGCAATCTCAGGATATTCTGCCTTGACTTTAATTCAGAACATACAGATATTTGAAGTTTTCTCAAACATACTTTTAAGGCTACTGTCATTTGCAGCCTCAAGCAGTTGATCTTTGGACCATGTCATCTACTCTTTTCAGGACCCAGCTCCCCTCCAGAGCTGCAGCCCATAACTGACTCATATTAGTGGTTGTAGTAGAGTGTACAAGTCGCGGCATGGTTGGGTGGGCCAGGTACTGTTAGAGTGACATTGGAGTCGTGAGTAGCTTTGCAGTAGGGAAAATTGAGGTTGAGTGGAGAGCTTTAGGGTAGCAAATCAACTGATAATGGAGGATTAGAATTGGCATGGGGGTTAGCCAGTCACAGATGGGGGAAGATAGTGTTGGAGGCAAGACTTGAGTCAGTTAAAGTAGGGGAAGATTGAGAAAAATTTGGGTTAAGATAATTGAGCTGGTCAGAAATGGGCTTTGGGTGGCATTGGGTGCCAGGTGTTGGTAGGTATCAGGTAGACTGGGTGCCAGGTAAAGATGGATGCTGGGTGGTGTTGGGCACTAGCTGATTGTGTTGGTGGTTGCCAAACCCACCCCCAGGTTCTATCATTTCCTAGGAGGGCTCAGAAATCAATATCCTCATGGCTATGATTTATTATAGTGAAGGGATACATAGCAAAATCGGCAAAAGGCAACATCTGTAGGAAACCAGGTGCAAGTATGCAGGAGTCCTTTCCCAGTAGAATCTTGTCAAATGTTGCCAACCAGGGAAATCCATTTGAGTTTCAATGCCCAGGAGTTTTACTGGGGTTGGTCATGTCATTATCTGCCTAGCATGTACTAAAATTTCAGGCCGTCAGGAGGAAAGCAGATGTACACCATAAACCATGTTTGTTTAAATAATTTAGGCACAGTGACCCACTCTTACCAGTACTGGGGGTGGTGGGAACTCCTGAAATCCAGGTTTCCAGATACTACCCAAGGGGCAGCCTTGGAAGCAGCCTTTCTAAGGAGAGCAAGCAATCTCAGGCCTACTCTTTTAACACTTTCCTACACAGCTGTATTAAGCAACAGGTAGTGGTGATGAGCTTTGAGTGGTTTTGGAAGGCAGTGGAAGGCAGAACTAAGGAGAACGTATAAAAAAGCAGGAACAGAAGGGACCTGACCTCTCTTCTGCCTGTGGAATAGTGGAGCATCATCCTCAGGCCTGGGAACATGCTCACAGCCACCCCCTTACTCCACAGCAGCAGTTCCTCTACTTGCATCTAGAAGAATGATATTAATAGTGTTTTGCAATAAAGGAGTTCCAAGGATTGCAAGGCCACGTAAATTTGGGTTAAAATGAAGTCTCTCATTATAGTTTTCCTGAAGTCTTTAAGTATGCTAATATATATTACAATTATTCAAGAAATGAATAGCTGTACAGCATTTCTCAGATTTCTTTGGCCAGAGCCCTGGTACATTTTATGAAAAGTTAATAGTATTCACCAAACTCATTTTGGGAACTGCTACTATAAACCTCTGGTTTTCAAACACAGTAAATGAGTCCTGGAACCCCAGAACTAAAAGAGAAGCAGTCCAGCAGAAACCACTGTATACTCTGTGTAGTATGGGCATATGGAAGCATTATCACACATTTCTGGAATGACTGAATTAAGGGATGCATTCGCAACTTTATTAAACTTTGTTAAAAAGTAAACTTAAAAACTAAAAAATAGCCCTGCCTGGGTGGCTTCGATTGGAACATCCCCTACACCAAAGGTTACTGGTTTTATCCCAAGTTGGGGCACATTTGAGAGGTAAGGGATCCATGTTCTGTCTCACAACAATGTTTCTCTTTCTCTCCTCTCTTTAAAAATCAATAAACACATTCTCAGATGAGCATTAAAAAAACCTACAAGTAAATGGAGATGAAATTCAAAGGAGTTTGTATCAGTGAAGCTTTATTACGTTAGAGACTATAACAGTTTTTTAAAGATTTTATTTATGTTTAGAGAGAGGGGGGAAGGGAGGGAGAAAGAGAGGAAGGGAAGCATCAGTGTGAGAGAGAAATATTGATCAGTTGCCTCTTGTACACACTCCAACCAGTGACCGAACACACAATCCAGGTATGTGCCCTGACCAGGAATCGAACCGACAACTTTTCACTTTGTGGGACAGTGCCCAACACAGCCACACCCGTCAGGGCAAGACTAAAACTGTTTTGTTCATCATCTGACTCACAGGGCCTGGCCAATTATAGGTGCTGAGTAACTATTGAATAAATGGGTACAACTCTTGCTGCTGCTGCTGCTGCTGCTGCTGCTTTAAAGATTTTGGTTGTAAGAAATGTGAAAATGATTAGCTAAAATGAAGTAAGTAATTACTTCATTATTCAAAATCTACTTGGAGATTTTATTTAGTTACATTACCAGTACTGAATGTTGAGACCTGCGTTTAAGTATTTTAAACATCTTTTAGCTCCCAAGAGATTAGGGGCTTTTTTTAATTAAATATTTTTCAAGATACAAATGAATAAATATAACACACATCATATAAAAATAATAAATACTCATGTACCGATTGTCCAGCATGAGAAATAAATTGTTACCTATTTGTCTGCCCCATTCCAGTCTTATCCTTTTACCTTCTCCCTGAGAGTGAGCATTATTCTAAATGGTGTGCTTATTCTCTTGCCTTTTTCCTTCACTTTTACTAAACATATGTACATTCCCCAAATAATGAATTAAGCTTCATATGTTTTGAATTTTATATAGGTTATATCATAGTTTTCACTCAATATTTTTGAGATTCATACATATCATGTGGGTAACTACAGTTTATTCTTTTTATCTCTGTATGGTATTCCATTGTATGACTGTATCTCTGTTTATCTCCTCATCTTTCAATGGACAGTTGGGCTTTTTACAGTTTTTTATAATTCTTCATAATCTACTACTATGAACATTATTATATATGTTTCCCAGTGTACATGTATAAGTGTTTTTGTAGAATAAATACTTAGGAGTAGAATATCTGGGTCTTAGACATGTACATTTTCAACTTTACATGATACTGCCAAATTTGTTTTCTTAGATATTTGTATTTATACTCTGACAGCGTATGAAAGTTCCCAGGACTTCACAGCCTGTCACATTCGCTATTATTTGACCTTTTCATTTATTCCCAGTGTGGTGGTTATGAATGTCTCATTGTGGTGGTTTTAATTTATATTTCCCTGATTTGTAATGAGAATGAAAATCTTTTCATGGGTTTACTAGCCATTTGTGTATAAACTTTTCTGTGAAATGTCTATTTGTGTCTTCTCATCTTTTTGTCAGTTTGTAGGCATTCTTTATTTATCCTGGATACTAATCCATTGTACAAATATCTTTTCCCAGTTCCGGCTGGCCTTTTCAAAGTACAGGAACAATGCTGAAAAGAATGACAAGACTTATCTCTAGGGTCCATAAGGTGAGTCCTAACTGACCTAAATGCTTTCTACAAACTGTTTTTAGGTGGATTTCTTCTGTTTAGGTGGATTTGTTATATCAGAATTAAGTGCTCTGGAGAACTGCAGCTGACTAACTTACAAGTTCACACTCAAAAGAACAGTCACACTTCCATTTCTCTGTCCATTCACTTCACTCCAAGCTGCCCTAAAAGTCTCCAAGGAACAGATCTCAGTAGAATAGTTGTGCTTGATTTTACCATATCATAGGAGAATTAACATTTTTTTAAAAGCTTTATTACAGTTATCTTTATTAACTTTTGTTAATACTCTCTACTGTAGTTGGATTATCATTTTTTTTTCTGAAAACAAGTTTTATTTAATGATTTAAATACATTATATAACATTAAAACTGAAGGGGAGGTGTCAAAAATCAGCTTGTTACTTCACATGACATTTTCAGCCATTGCTAGTAACTTACAAGCTCTACAGCTAGCTACATGACTGACACATCAGTTTGAAATTTGTTCCCTTGTCAAAAGTTGAACTCGGATAGGAAGGTTGGCCTCAAATTCTGGTGTTTGGGCTTCAATTATCTAGGCTGTGTCTGGTCAAAAAGAACTTGGTGGCAAGCCAGCTATTCTTATCACCTCACTTAGAGGGAACATGGCTGCTCTAAGCTCCATCCACCTGATCCAGTTGGAGACCTTTGCTGCCTTACCCCTCCTCTCAGCTTCACCCAAGACGGACATTCTCTGAAGGCAGGGAACTCTGACAAGGAGCTTCTGGTCATACATAGCTGTCTGTGATCTCGGGACTGTGGACATGGCTGAAGCATCACATTATTGCTTTGTCTGAGGCTGGACACTGCCATGTGCCTACTGCTTGACCTCTGTTTAAGTGAAGGACTTCAAGACAAGACAGCATGGCTCTTTTCACTTCATTGCATGAAGGAGTTACACTAGCCCAAGTTAAAAGCAGGCCCCAAATGGTTACATTATATAAGCTGTGAGATTTTTAAATTTGTGAATGGGACAGAAGGGAGGATCTACTCATTGCAAAGGAATCCTCACTTAAGCTTTAGTGAGCCAAAAACACTTAAAAGCCATGAACCTTCAGCTGGTTGTCCTTAGCAAGTCCAGTCTCTCTGAGGAACTGGCATATGTTCTTGCTCTGGTCATTCTGTAGCTGAATTATTTCTTCATATTCTGGATGTTCATTTCTAGTACCATTGCAAGCAAATTTCTTCTTAAACGCCTTCACTAGTTTCTTTTTATTATAATCATCAGCAATCTCTTGGACAGTAGTAAGGGCCTTCCTGCCATTTCTCTGTTGAATTCTTACACAGATATAATCCTTAGTGCCAGCAGGAAGCAGATCATTGCCCTTACATGCATCATCAAGGGGTCAGAAAAATGGAGGTTCTAGATAGCAGACATTCCATACGATTACTTTTCCTCAGTGGAAACAGGCTGTGGTGGGAGAAGGCAGGCAAGGGGAGCAGAGCGTCAGGAAGCACAGGGGATTGATGGGAGAAGTTGTTGAAAGTCTTCAGTGGCGGCTCAGTGACTGGAGCCAATTATCATTTCTTAATGAAATACTTAAAAGAAAAATGTTGCCAATTTAGACCTTAAGCATCTGATAGTTGAATAAAATTATAAAATCATGTATTAAAAAACATTCTGTTGTTGCCCTGACTGGTGTGGCTCAGTGGGTTGGGAGTGGTCTTACAAACCGAGAGGTAGCCGGTTCAATTCCCAGTCAGGGCACATGCCTGGGTGGCAGGTCAGGTCCCTGGTTGGGGGAGTGCAAGAGACAACTGATCGATATTTCACTGGCACGTTGATGTTTTTCTCCGTCTTTTTCCCTTTCTTTCCCTCTCCAAAAATAAATAAATACAATCTTTAAAAAAAATACTCTGTTGCTTCCATTCTTTCATTTATTTAGCAATTGCCAGATAGCAAGTGCTGAGGATTTTAAGATGCCTCATTGCACTAATGGATACTATTTTTTGGCCATTCATTATGTGGTAGGCACTAGGCTAAGTGCTTTACTTGTTTAATTCTCATAACCAACTCACAAAGTAGATAATATCTTTGTTTCACAGATGCAGAAATTGAGGATTAGAAAGGCTAAGTAACTTGTCTAAGGTAGCAGGCTAAGTAACTTGTCTAGGCCCAGGCTAGATACCAGGTCTTGTCTGACTTCAAAGCCTGTGGCCTTACCCACTGTGCTGTATCGCATCTTATGGTCCATGTTCTCTAGGACCTCAAAGTACAATAGTAGAAGTATGAATAAATGGCTTTTATAGTATGGTGCTGTTACTGCACCCCGTAGGAGCACCGAACCTGGGTTGGCAGGATCCATGGGAAATCTTCCCAGAGCTGAGACCCGAAAGAAGAGAACTGAGCCAGAAGGGCTTAGTCACTTCCATCTCATTGTTTAATTGCAGATTAGATTTCCTAGAGAGACAACTCTTTCTCCTGTAGAATTCACCTTTTTTTCCAGGGGTTCATGATAAACCTCTGCACATAAAATAACCCATTATTATAAAATGAAAACGAAAGCAAGGATCAACAGAGGGATGGATTTTGGTCTCAATTGGTTATATTAAAAAAGGCTAAAGTTTCTTCTTCCTTCAAGAAAGACTTGAAGTCCAAAATGCAGAGATGTCTGAAGAATGGTGTGCTTCTTGGAGATTGGTTTAGAGTAACTGTCTTGGTTTGCCCATGAATGCTGCTCTTAACTGCATGAGGTTCATTCTGGAACTGTGCAGAGGCTATTGTAGTTATGGTTGTTTTCCCTGGAAACAAGACTAGCTGGGTGATGCCATATATAATGCCGTCAGAAGTAAGGAATCCATTTTGCTAGCTCTTTGCTTCAAAGAGCAGTTATCTACAGTCTAGGCTTCTTGTAAAAATAGCACCACCTTGTGGCCCTTGAGTATCTTTAATTTTCCACTCGACTACTGCTGCCTTTTTTTTTTTTTTTAAGGGACGTGGTGTTTTCTCTCCCATAGAATTGATAAAACTGAGTCCTATCAATAGTAGAGTATATTCAGATTGCTGTACTCTGGTAGCAGGCCCTGAATTCTCATTGGCTTAACAAAACAAAGAATATTAGTTTTGATGTGTGCATGCGCTTCATTTCTTTTTTGCTGTTGATGTGTTTCCAAAGTGATTTACAGACAAATGTGAGAAGGGGTCGACATAGAAATAAGGGTTCATCTTGGGATGCTATCTCAGCATGTGTGTTGCCACAGCAGGGGAAGAAAAAAGAGAATTTATATCTACTCTTAGCTGGCTCTGACTAGAAAAGATACAAATTATACCTACTTACAGCTCATTAACTAGAACTAATCAAACAACCCCAGCCTATTTGCCAAGGGAGCCTTGGAAACGTAGGAAATTTAGGTATTTGATAAACATTGGTGTCTGCAATTCTCAGAGAAAGTCAGAGCAACTCTATATTAAATCCACACATTCTGGTTCAGAGGTTTCTCTGTGCAGTTCATTGAGTTGAATTAGGGCAATTTACTTTTACTTAGCTAGATGCTTTACATATTCCCTACTATATGTCTCTAATGAAAGATTCTTTATTCCAGGGCACAAGTGTGAAATATTTGTCGTGTTAGGTACTTAGAGAAAGAAATACAAAAACAAAATCTGATCTGTTCTCTTACAAGTGTGTGACCGAGAATGGGAGACAAATTTGTGTGTAAGATAGCATGATATACAAATAATGGAGATTTTGGAGTCAAACTTGGGTTTGAATTCTTGCTTTACCACATACCAACTCTGTGACCTTAGGCAAAATTACTAAATTTCCCTGAACCTTGGTTTCCCTCATCATAAAACAGGCATGATAATATTCTACCTATCTACTAAGATTCTGGGCTCAAAAATGTGTTTAAAACTCTATATTGCAGCCTTGGCTGTGTGGCTCAGTGTATTGAGCACTGGACTGCGAACCAAAAGGTCATGGATTTGATTCCCAGTCAGAGCACATGCCTGAGTAAAGGCTACATCCTTGGTTGGGGGCATGAGAGAGGCAACTCGTCAGTGTTTCTCTCCCTCCCTTTCTCTCTCCCTTCCCTTCTCTCTATAAAAATAAATAGGAGACTGCCGGCCAAGGTGGAGGCATAGATAGATACACTTTGTCTCCTTGCAAAACCAAAAAGAAGGACAACAACAAATTTAAAAACAAAAACATAACCAAAACTCCCAGAAAATCAAACTATATGGAAGTCTGACAACCAGGAGTTAAACAAGAAATATTCATTAAGACTGGTAGGTGGGGCGGAGATGGGCAGCCGGGGAGGAGAGGACATGTGGCAAGGCAGCAGCTGAAGGAACAGGCTGTGGCGGGCAGTCCCGGCATTCCCACATTTGCGTGCAGATAAACCAGGAGGAAGAACTGGAGAGCAAGACAGACTGCACAGCCCAGGGTTCCAGTGCAGGGAAATAAAGCCGCAAAACCTCTGGCTGTAAAAATCCTGTGGAGGTTGCTGAAGCAGGAGAAACCCTCAGCCCCACAGGAGAGTTGGTTGGAGAGACCCACAGGGTACTAGAATGTACACAATCCCACCCACCCAGGAATCAGCACCAGGAGGGCCCAATTTGCTTGTGGGAAGTAGGGGAAGTGACTAAAAGCTGACCCAAGAGCTGAGCAAGCAGCATTGTTCCTTCTCAGACCCCCCTCCCACATACAGCACCACAACCCAGGGGTATGGATTGCTCCACCCTGGCAAATACCTAAGGCTCCACCCCTAAGAATGTAACAGCTGCAACAAAACAAAGAAATATGGCCCAGATGAAAGTACAAATCAAGACTCCAAAAACAGAACTAAGTGAGGAGATAGCCAACTTTTCAGATGCAGATTTCAAAACACTGGTAATCAGGATGCTCACAGAAATCGTTGAGTAAGCTTGCAGAATAGAAGAAAAAAGTGAAGGCTATGCAAAGTGAAATAAAAACACGGAACCAACAGTGATGGGATGGAAATGGTGACTCAAATCAATGACCTGGAGCAGAAGGAAGAAGTAAACAACCAGAACAGGATAAAGAAACAATTCAAAACAATGAGGAGAAGCTTAGGAACCTCCAGGACATCTTTAAACGTTCCAACATCCAAATCATAGAGGTGCCAGAAGGAGAAGAGGAAGAGCAAGAAATTGAAAACTTCTTTGAAAAAATAAAGAGAACTTCCCCAATCTGGCAAAGAAAATAGCCGTCCAGAAGCTCAGAGAGTCCCAAAAAAGTTGGACGCAAGGAAGCACACACCAAGGCACATCATAATTACATTACCCAAGATTAAAGATAAGGAGAGAATCTTAAAAGCGAGAGAAAAAGAGACAGTTACGTACAAACGAGTGCCCATAAGGCTGTCAGCTGATTTCTCAAAAGAAACGTTGCAGGCAAGAAGGGGCTGGAAAGAAGTATTCCAAGTCATGAAAGGCAAGGACCTACATCCAAGATTAATCTATCCAGCAAAACTATCATTTAGAATGGAAGGGCAGATAAAGTGCATCCCAAATAAGGTCAAGTTAAAGGAGTTCAACCTCACCAAGCCCTTATTATGTGAAATGTTAAAGAGACATATCTAAGAAAAATAAGATGATCAAAAATATGGAAGTAAAATGACAAACTCATAATTATCAACAGCTGAATCTAAAAAACAAAACTAAGCAAACAACTGGAACAGTAACAGAATCACAGAAATGGAGATTACATGGGGGTTATCAGTGGGGAGGGGAAAGAGGGAGAATGAGGGGAAAGGTACAGCAAATAAGTGTAATTAGCAAGTACACGGGAAACTTAAGAATATAGGAAATGTAGAAGCTAAAGAATTTATATGTATGACCCATGGACATAAACTAACAGGGAGTGGAAATGCTGGTGGGTGGGGTGCAAGGCAGAGAGGAATAAAGGGTAGGAAAAAATGCTACAACTATAATAGCATAATCAATAAAACATTTTTTTAAAAAAACTAAAAAAGTTTAAATCAGGAACCTCCATATTGCCTAGTACCTAATAGGTATTGAGTTAACAAAAGCCATGAGTGCAGTTCAAGGCAGAGTAGAAATGTCATGCAAGACAAAGAAAGTGCTGGTTTCTGTCCATGTGACTCAATTGGTTGGAGCGTTGTCCTGATACACCAGGTTTGCAAGTTCAGTCCCAGTCAGGGGACATACAAGAATCAACCAATGAATACGTAAGTGGAACAGCAGATCAACGTCTCCATCTCTGTCTCTGTGTGTCTGTCTCTCCCCACCTCTCCCTCCTCTCTTCTATCCTCTCTCTCCCCCTACCTCTCTCTAAAATCAATAAATAAAAAAGACAAAGAAAGTGCTATCAGCAGTGAAGAAAAAATAATTACTTTGACTGGAGGTGTCTGGAAGGTCTTCACAGAGGATGTGACATTTGAGATGATCCTTAAAGGAGGAGGAAGATTTAAATAATTGAAGTAAAAGGAGCAGAAGTATAGAGGCATAAAAGTTAATAACATATTAGCATGGTCACAGGGCTGGAATATGGAGTTCATACAGGGATGCGGCTAGAGAGGTCAATTGAAGTGATGGCCTTGATTACCATGTTAAGGACTTTGGACTTAATTCGACATCACTAGAAAACCATCCAAGCATTTTGATTAGAAGAAAGTTAAACTTATTATTTGGAAGGACAGATCCTTTGGACTATGAAAAATGAAAAGTCAAAGATTTAGCGGTAAACATACCAATTAGAAATAGACATAAGTATTATGAGGGGTAGTACAAAAATAATACACATTTTCTTCACTTATGAAGACTCTTGGTGAGACTAAATATCAATACAGGCAGCTCTCCTGTTACCTATTCATTTATCAGGAAACTCCCTTGTTACAGACAACTGCCATATCTGCCTCTGCTGGCTTCATATCCTACTCTTAACCTTGTAACTTTAACATCCTACTTCATATCCTACTCTTAACCTTGCATCTTTCACCTCTACATAAGCCTGTTATTCTCAAACTCAGTTTGGGGGTTCTCCAGTTAGCATTTTATTAGATTTGTCTCCTCTATCATCCTCTTCCCCCCACCTCCCATCCCTTCCCAGTTCACAACTTTCCATGTGCAGTTTACTGAATTGCCTGTAGAGCAGTATATTTTCACTTAGCTGGATGTTTTATACACTCCCTTATGTTTTTATCCATAAAATTCTTTACTTCAGAGTACAGCTAGCAAGAAAATTGTTGCAGAGAGTATAATTATACCTATCACATGGGAACATTGCAGTAATCCCCTAATAGCTGAAGTAACTATGATTGCTGGACAGCTGAGGGTTGTACAGTGCTGGCCACCAGTCATCACTGTGGGCAAGAGCATTAAAAGAAGTTTCCTGCTTTAAGTTAATGCTCCTGAAAACCTCTAATGGAATTGTCTGTCTCCATTTGAGGCAGAGCCTTGACATGGCAACACAAGCTGAAAAAGATTGGTTATGCTGAAACAGAGCATAAATAATGTGCCTGGACTTCGAGAATTGTAAATAATAACAAGGATCATCATTTTACATAAAACTAAAATGTATGTTAGTGGCATTTTCCCCTGTTGCAGTCATTGCTTAAAACCTCAGTGTTGTAGCAAGTATAAATAGTTTTACAATTCCAAAACACTAAAATGGTTTCTTTTCTAGTTGGACCCTGGACATTTTTTGCACATGGGGACCCAGGCACCCCAAAGCCTTGCTGCTCAGCTGGATAGCCAGGTTTCATTTGAGACTCCCAGAGCTATTTCACGCACCAGTGAAAATGACCCGGTGAGTTGCTAATGTGTATATAGATTTTTTTAAGGGCTTATAATGTGTGCTGCTGTCATTTTATATATCAGGAAAACTAAAACCCAAATTTACCTGTAGTCAGACAATGCACCGAAGACAGCATTCTGGAACCCATGTCTTCCCATCCCTGTGTGATACTGCGGTAACATAAAACCCCCAAGCAGGTCAGTCCACATTTGTTCTGATTTAATCCCAACTATTGAATTCACCTCATGCCAAGGATTTTGCTGGGCACAGAGCAGGTACCTAGTAAACACTTAGAAGTTAAATTTATCAGGTATTATTGATCTTACTATATGATGGGTTCACAAACTTTTCCTTTAAGGACCAGATAGTAAAATGTTAAGCTTATGAGCCAAAATGGTCTCTGTCACAACTGCGTAGTTCTGTCACAAACAAATGGGTATGGCTGTGTTCCAATAAAACTTTATTTACAAAAACGATAGTTAGCCACAGTTTACAGACTGGTATAGAAAATCCTAAAGAAAACCATTTAACTTGCCCAAGATCACAGCAGAGCAGTTACAGAACCTAGTTTTCCTCATAACCAATCTGGGGTTATTTTTTATCTTTCTTTCTAAGTGGATTTCCTAGTTTTGGGGAGGTAACTAACTTGATTTGTTGAGAAGAGCAGCATTTAAAGTGAGGTTTGTTAGAAGAAGCAGGGATTCCAGTAGTATCCAGTGTTGTATTTTCTACTTCAGATCCCGTTAGGCTAGATGTTGATATATTTTCTCCTTCCCCAGCATTATTGCTGCCTCTCATTAGGTGAAGTTAGTTGTAAGATCTGTGCTTAAATATGAAGGAAACCATTAGCTTTTTTTTGTGTCCATATTCCTACTCTCTGGGTCTCCCCACCTTAACATATGATACTGTTTGTGTAGGAGGAGGGAACTCATTTCCCCAAAACACAATTGTGTTAGGGCGTATCTTATTTATATTTCCAGTGTTCACCTACGTTCACAAGCACGAAATAAAAGAGTAAGTGAATGAAGTCGTCAACGTGCCCTTCAGCTTTCCCTGTGAATGTAGTCTATCTGCCAATTTCTCTAGAGTTTCTATGGAAACAGCAGCATGTGGATGATCTTGTCACATGACTAGAGCATCTCTATACACAGCTCAGAAGAATCCAGATGGCAAGAATTGTCACTGCTACCTCCACGCGTAGGGTTTACGTTGCTGGGAAACTGGTTCATCATTTAGGCCAACACCAGCTTTATATATACACACTGGATTTGGAGACAACAACTAGCATATTTTTTTTTTGTCTAAGATAAGAAATGAAAGATATCCTTTCCAGCTCTGAAAGATGAATGTTTTTTCAATACGGTCTATTGGGCCCTTTCCACTTTTCAAAGTCTTTGTCACTTTGTCCATGGCCCCATTACATCTGTTTGCATTTTCATTTCATAGGCCAAGCATGAGGAGCAGCACGTTGGCCAGCACTACAGCCTTCCCCTCCAGGACATGAAGACTATATTCCCCCATGGCCTGCCTCCTCGATTTGTAATGCAGGTGCCCAAAACAGGGGAGGAAGTTGGAGGGAGCCCAGAACACAGCTGTTGATAGCAGAGGGGTGGTATTAAATGAGTAGAAAATTGTAAAAAATGAAATTTGAGTCTAAAAAATATATAGTGCTATTAATACAATTACTTTAAGTCCATGTTTTTCTTTGTTTAACCACTTAAAATCCTTTTTGGAGCCCTGGCCAAATGGCTTCATTGGTTGGAGCATTGTCTTATACACCAAAAGGTTATGGGTTCAATCCCTGGTCAGGGCACATATGTAGGATTTGGGTTTGATTCCCAGATGGGGCATGTACAAGGGGCAGCTGCTTGATTTATATCTCTCTTGTTGATGTTTCTCTTCCCCCCACCCCCAACTTCCTGTCTCTCTATAATCAGTAAACATATCCTCTAGTGAGGATTTTTAAAAAAATACTTTTTGGAGCCTGGCAAACTATTCCCTTTTTTTTTTTTTTTTAAGATTTTATTTATTTTTAGAGAGAGGGGAAGGGGGAGAAAGAGAGAGAAACATTGAGATGAGAAAAAAACATCAATTGGCTGCTGCTTGTGGATCCCAAATCCAGGACCTGGCCCACAACCCAGGCATGTGCCCTGACTAGGAATCAAACCAGCAACCTTTCAGTTCACAGGCTGGCATTCAGCCCACTGAGCCACACCAGGCAGGGCTAGGCAATGTATTCTTAAATAAGTGAACAATATCCTTCTATTTTCATTACCCAACAGACTTCTAGAAACTCTAGCATTCAAAATAGTTTTTGAAAAATGAATTTAATGTTTTCCTTAGAGAAATGTCATGAAAATAGTTAACATGGTATAGAAAAACAAAATCATAATATATTCCTCAGCCATATAGAAATTATATTTAGATTAGATGCATCTTTGTTGTTCAATCTCACAAATTTTCAGAAAATTCTAGTTTTGTGATCATAACTTTAACCCAAAGAGTTGCTTGGGTTCTTTATAGCCATTGGAAGAATTCATGATTACGTGCAACATGGTTTGTTGGTATAATTGGTTCTTTTGACTAATTCCTGCTGACTTATTTTCATCCTCAGAAAATATTCCTTCTTAATGAAGTATCAAACTTGACTATGCAGATGACCTGGAGCCAAAGGCTGTCATTTCTTCAGTGTGCTTTATTTTTTAAAAATTGACGTGATTATAAGAGAGCTAATGCTAGACACTAAACAGCCTTGTCATCTAAAATTTTGTTAAGTTTGGAAATAGGACATAACTGGAAGGAATCATCTGTAATGTCATTTTAAAGTGTCCCAGGACAATCTCCAGCTTCAGGGTGGTGAGAGTCTAACTTTAACTGTTTCAAGTTGCTTTCACGACACGGTAACCACCAGAGCTTTTGAGGCAATTACTCATACATTCCTTCCATAATTTCCGTTTACATGAAGGCCAACATCCTCACCATTGCTTGTGTATTTTAGTACTGTCACGTTGCCTAAAAGGGCATTTTTGTATTAATATCCATATCAAGTTTTTTAAGGTTTCACTTTTCATTAAGCTTGTACTTACTTATCAGATCCTCTCCAATCTACTTGTTTGCTTAGGGTTTCTTTTTAAAAAATACCAACACTACTTTAATCCTTATCTAATATACTTGCAAATAGTATTTGTTAGATTTCTTTTCAATAGACATTCTTAAGTCACTTTCACATGTATCAATGCTTCCCAGATTTTTCCACCAGATTATTCCTGATGGTAAAAAGAAATGAATTTTATGCATCAGTTTTCTGATTTGTCCGCATAGTTCTAGAGAAAGGTCTAGATGGTTATAGAAATAAGAATTAGTTAAAAATAAATTTAAAGGAATTAACATTTATTCCTCACTTACCATTTGTCAGGTGCAGTGTTACGCATTTTATATACTTCTAACATTTCCATCAACCCTAAATGGTATACAAAATTATGTTGTGAGATTTCTGTATTATTTGTAGATTTCAATTAACTGATGTAAAATCTGTGCTTCATTAATAGGTATAATCAAAGGCTGACTCTTAATGTTACTTGGTATAAGATAATGTGTTTCAGTTTTTAGCTAAATTATATAGATATATTTTGAAATTCAAAACCAATACCACCTCTCCTAACTGCATAAATAAAAAATATGCAATTTATTGCTGTATTAGGCTCAGTGCGTATACTGAGAACTGGCTAGAAGTTCCATACCCATTCACCTTCCTCTTCTCTGTTTCATCAGATGAAGACATTCAATGAAGCTTGCCTGATGGTCAGGAAACCAGCACTAGAGCTTTTGCATCACCTGAAAAACACCAATTTTGATCATCCAGCTGTACGATATGTTCTCTGTATCCTTTCCTGCCTGTGTGGGGTGTCCTGAGCCAGTGCTTTCCTTCCTCAAATGGGAGAAAAGAAGAAATCCAAGAGTACTCTTTGTCAACAGTGGAAGTGTCCCTTCTTGTAATGTTTTCTTTAACAATAAATGCTTTATTTAGATGGGGAGAAGGGAACAGGAAAAACCCTCAGTCTTTGCCATATTATTCATTTCTGTGCAAAACAGGACTGGCTGATACTGCATATTCCAGATGGTAAGAACTTCCTGTCTTCAGTGTGCTGGCTTCAGTTGTCCTGTTACTGTGGTAGCACTGTGGCTTTAATTTTCTGACAAGGCTCTGATGTCTCCAGGAGAGGCCTTTGTTTCAGGTGTAGTGTTCTAAACTAGTTCATCATAATTTCTTCATGTTACTGACAAGCAAGTTGCAAGGCGAAGCAAATGCAACAAGAAATTCAGCTAAAAGCTTCCTAGAGCCTCTTGATAATAAGAATAAAGTATTTTCGCCCAGCTGTCCTCATTTTGATACGTAATGCCCACGAGCATAACCTCCCACCTTAGAGGTCATCACAAACTTTATTGCCATCAGTCAACAATTTTGAGTATCCAGAGAGCCTTTGACATGGTACTGATTATCAGCATTCTAGAGTTTAAGAACTTAAATTCTCACACTGTACATAACACTCCTAGTTGTGTGTGTGACTATCTTTTTATGACTATCTTTAGAATCTGCCAGGAAGCTGAGGTAACCTTTAATTTTAATACACTTGTTATTTCTTGTGTATTAAAATGATAACGTTTCATCTAAAATGGAGCTGTCTTGGCCAGTGTATCTCAGTGGTGGGAGCATTATCCCATAACCGAAGGGTTGTGGGTTCTATTTCCAGCCAGGGCACTTGCCTAGTACAATCCCCAGTCCTAGCTCATACGAAGGTAACCAGTCAGTCCTTCTCTTACATAGATATTTCCCTCCTTCCTCTCTCTCTACAACAACAAATGAAAATGTCGTCCGGTGAGGAAAATAGAATAGAATAGAGTAGAACAGAATAGAAGCTACCAGACAAAAATAAACCTTGGAAACAAGAAGGCTGTAAGAAATATATTAAGAGACTACAGTTATTCCCATGACTTAAAAAATCATGGAGTCTTTTGGGTTGAATACAAGTCAGTTCCTGCCTAGTTTGTTTTCTGTGCCTTTTTTTAGGTCATCTTTGGGTGAAGAATTGTCAGGATCTTTTGCAGTCCACCTACAACAAACAACGATTTGATCAACCTTTAGAGGCTTCAATCTGGCTGAAGAATTTCAAAACTGTAAATGAACGTTTCTTGAGTCAGGTAACTACACTCCTAGAACTTTGGTGCTGGACATTTTTTCAATAGGTCTTTGTGCCCAAGTACCAGTGGACTGTGGAAAACCAGTATTGTGGTTGAGATAACTATACCCTTTTCTATTTCTTTCATATATTTGACTCACAGTGAGTTCACAATCTGAAACTCATTTATCCGTGTGAAATAGAGGTGGCGGCAGGCTGCTCCCATCTGGTGTGTGTAGCATGTTGAAGTCCATATTAATTCATTAACTTTACCAAGGTCGCAATTTCAAGTCTTCTAAAGCATATTTTCATCTACATCATTTTCTCCAGATAAGATCATTTTTGGAACCAGAAGTGTATTGGTAAAATTACTCTTTACTCTGGTAATTCTTAAATATGATCTCTTGGCCAGGGTTTTGCAACTCTAGATTCAGAATCTTCTAGGAGCTTATTAAAAATCTAGGTGCCAACGGCTTATCCTGGACCTTTCTAGTCAGAATCATATGTATAACCCTGACCATGCGGCTCAGTTGGTTGTGCATCATCCACAAAGCTAAGTCACTGGTTCAATTCCCAGTCAGGGCACATGCCTGGGTTGGCAAGAGGCAACCAATCAGTGTTTCTCTCACACAGCAATACTGCTCTCCTTCTCTTTCTCCCTTCCTTCCCCTCACTTTAAGAATAAATAAAATCTTTTAAAAAATCAAAAACATATGTATGTGTGTGTGTATTTTTAAGATCCAGGGAGAAACAGACTAGGTAGCATTCACTTCCATACTGAGGTCTCTTACAGGGCTTGGAAAATAGATTTAAACTGATTCCTAACAACCTTAGCCTCTTATCTTCTCAGCTAAGGATCAGTTCATCCTTCAACTGAGTAGCCACTTTTGGTTTTTATTTTGTTTGTTTTTAGATAAAAATTCAAGAGAAGTATGTCTGGAATAAGCGAGAAAGCACTGAGAAAGGCAGCCTTCTGGGAGAAGTAGTCGAACAGGTATAAAAAAACCCTGTGTGCTGTGCCGAAACCAGGGAGGCCTCTCACAGATAGGACTGTCAGCCACTGTCTCCCTTTGCTGCAGGGCATAACACGGGTGAGGAACGCCACAGATGCCGTTGGGATTGTGCTCAAAGAGCTAAAGAGGCAAAGCTCTTTGGGTATTTTTCACCTCCTGGTGGCAGTGGATGGAGTCAATGCTCTCTGGGGAAGGACCACACTGAAAAGAGAAGATAAAAGCCCAGTAGGAAAACTGAGTTTCTCTGTTCTGGTTTCACTGATTTCTGTTGCCATCATATGCATAGGCTGGGGCATAATAAACATGCGATATATTTTCTTGCTCTAGGATTATATGAATTAAGATGTATAGCGAAAATAGCATTAAAAGGAGTTGATACCAAGTTCCATTATCCACTGAAAACTAAGATTATTTTGAAAACAGCATGATAGCAGAAGCTATTTTTTCTTTCTAGTCTCTTTTATTTTTTTAATATATTTTATTGATTATGCTATTACAGTTGTCCCATTTTTCCCCCATCATTCCCCTCCACCCTGCACACCCCCTCCCACCCACATTCCCCCCCCTTTAGTTCATGTCCATGTGTCATAAGTTCTTTAGCTTCTACATTTCCCACACTATTCTTGCCCTCCCCCTGTCTATTTTCTACCCACCGTCTATGCTACTTATTCTCTGTACCTTTTCCCCCTCTCTCCTCCCACTCCCTTGTTGCTAACCCTCCATGTGATCTCCATTTCTGTGGTTCTGTTCCTGTTCTAGTTGTTTGCTTAGTTTGCTTTTGTTTTAGGTGTGGTTCTTAATAGCTGTGAGTTTGCTGTCTTTTTACTGTCATATTTTTTATCTTTTTCTTAGATAAGTCCCTTTAACATTTCATATAATAAGGGCTTGGTGATGATGAACTCCTTTAACTTGACCTTATCTGAGAAGCACTTTATCTTCCCTTCCATTCTAAATGAAAGCTTCGCTAGATAGAGCAATCTTGGATGTAGGTCCTTGATTTTTCATGGCTTGGAATACCTCTTTCCAGCCCCTTCTTGCCTGTAAGGTCTCTTTTGAGAAATCAGCTGGAAGTCTGATGGGAACTCCTTTGTAGGTGACTGTGCCCTTATTCCCTGCTGCTTCTAGAATTCTCTGCTTCATTTTAATCTTGGATAATGTAATTACGATGTGCCTTGGTGTGTTCCTCCTTGGGTCCAACTTCTTTGGGACTCTGAGCTTCTTGGACTTCCTGGTAGTCTATTTCCTTGCCAGATTGGGGAAGTTCTCCTTTATTATTTGTTCAAATAAGTTTTCCACTTGTTGCTCTTCTTCTTCCCCTTCTGGGACCCCTATAATTCAGATGTTGGGACGTTTAAAGATGTCCTGGAGGATCCTAAGCCTCTCCTCATTGTTTTGAATTCTTGTTTCTTCCTTGTTTTCTGTTTGGTTGGTTGTTTCTTCCTTCTGGTCCACTCCATTGATTTGAGTCCCAGTTTTCCTCTCATCCCTCTTGGTTCCCTGCACATTTTCCTTCATTTCACTTCTTGTAGCCTTCATTTGTTCATCTAATTTGTGACCAAAATCAGCCAGTTCTGTGAACATCCTGATCACCAGGGCTTTGAACTGTGCATCTGATAGGTTGTCTATCTCTTGGTCGCTTAGATGAATTGGCTCTGAGACTTTGATTTGTTCTCCTGTTTGAGCCATTTTTGGGTTGGGGTTTTGTGTTTTTGTTTGTTTTTCGTGGGGTTTTTGTTTGTTTGTTTCTTTGTTTTGGTTTGGTCATGTCTGGTGAGTAGTGAGGAGCAGAGCCTTAGGTGTTCTCCAGGGCGGGGCAGCCGAGTGGCTGGATTGTCACGCTGTATGTGGGGGTGGGGTCCAAGAGGGAACAATGGCGCTTGCTCCGCTCTCTCTCGGATTCCAGTCCCTTTTGCCACTTCCCCATCACCTATATTATCTGCGTGCAAATGTGGGACTGCCTAGTCAGCCAGCCTTGCGCGGCCTCACTGGGTCTGCCTGTTGCCACCCCGTGCCCAAGGTCCACTAGCCGCCTCATGTGCGCCTGGGGTCTGCTAGCTGCCGCCTGCATGCCTGGGATCTGCCAGCCACTGCTGCCTGCATGCCCGGGTCTGCCACACTCCACTTTTTCCTCCCATGACTCCACCCCTCTTACGAGTCTGGATGAATGGTTGTCGGACTTCCGTACAGTTCAATTTTCTTGTTTCTAAATCTTTGTTGTCCTTAATTTTGGTTGTGCAAGGAGGCACAACGTGTCCACCTATGCCTCCATCTTGGCCGGAAGTTTCTAGTCTCTTTTAAAAATGAGGCTGTGTGGTCTAAGCAGGGAAGATCGAAAGCATCAAGGGAGGGACCAATTTGGGACGATGGGTGTTTTCTCCCTTGGGGACTATTTTTAACCTCCAGAAGCACAGCAGTGTGAGGGCCAACAGCTATGTAGCTTATCTCAGAGGCTGTACCTTCTCGTCCTATGGTTACATAGTTGAGGATTTTTAGTTGTCAATTCAGTTGACTCAGGGAAGCATCCAGGCAAAGCAAGTAATGGCCTCTTTTTTCTGCTCCCATTCCCTCTCTCCCCTCTCAAATATTGAACAATGAGCAGATTGCTCCAGAGGAACTAGCACTTATTTACAACTTGAGGAAAATGGTGAAAAATGATTGGGTGAGTGCATATGATACCTAACACATTTTAGAACAAAATGTATTTTTATTTTAAAGATCTACAACTACCTCATTACTAGTACCTTCCAGTCACTAGTTTTATGGACAAAAAGTTCTTATATTTTATTTAATTCCCATAACTGTACCAAGTTTAAAATCTATGTATTTGGTTTCTCATCTTTCCACTTGACTGAAACAACCTTATTTAAAATCATTTTGTTTAAATATTGGTGTGATCACTTTGCTTGCAATTGTTCAAAGTGTTTTGTATCCTGTATCTTGTTTAGTTTCATCTAATTGGGTTTTTTCTCCTTCCTTTCAGAGCGGAGGTGCCATCGTGCTCACTCTGAGCCAGACTGGGTCCCTTTTTAAACCCCGGAAATCCTGTCTGCCCCAGGAGCTGCTGGGAAAGGTCAGATCACTGGCAAATTCGTTTTCCCTCAGATGGTCATTCTTTCTAAAGACTTTTCTGTTTTTGACGTAATTTCAGACATGGAGAAAAATTATATTCCTGTGTAAATTCACCCGGATTCCTGTTATGTTAACACTTTACCATATTTGCTTTATTCTTCGCTCTCCATTTGTTTTTTTCTGAATATGTGCCAGTAACCTGAAACACGATGCCTCCTTATCTCTAAATCATATGTACTGCCTAAAACCAGAGCTATCCCAGTGTATAACCCCAGCTCAATTATCTGGATCATGAAATTGATATCGATATAATACTGTTAACTAATCCGTAGAACTTATTCTGATTTTGCCAGTAAGTTCTTTTTTTTTTTTTTTTTTTAAGATTTTATTTGTTTTTAGAGAGAGAAAGAAACATCGATGTGTAAGAGAAATCAACCAAGGACCTGGCTGGCAGCCCAGGCATGTGCCCTGACGGGGAATGAAACCAGCGACCTTTCGGTTTGTGGGAATAGCACCCACCCCGCTGAGCCACACCGGTCAGGGCACCAGTATATTCTTTACAGGAAAAAAGTCCTGGACAGTGTATAGCATTTAATTGTTCTCTCTCTTTAGTCTCCTTTAATCTGCCACAGTTCCTTAGTCTCCTTTATAATCTTAATTTTTATATTTCTATTTATATTTCTATTTTTGAAGAATTCATGCCAGTTATCTTACAGGTTATTTTAGGAGAGTGTCTCATGTTTTCTCCTGATTATATGTGATTTTAGGAGTGATGTGTGTTCTTAATGCATAATATTAGGAGGCACATGAAACCTATTTCTCCTGCTACTGCCAATGTTAACTTTGAACACTTGGTTAAGGTTATCCACCTGGTTTCTCCTCATTAAAGTTACATTTACTTTTATAATGAATAAATACCTTGTGGAGATATACTTTGCGACTAAGTTAATGTCCTGTTACTTCTCAAATTTATACTTAAACTTACTCGTTTTAGTGTACATTGGTGATTCTTCCCTAAATCAGTTATTATAATAATTACAAAATAGAAATTTTCTAGTTCCATCATTTCCTCTAAATCTATCAGTTGGCTTTCTATCATGTGTAAGAACTTTTCTTTCTCCCTTATGTGTTTATTTGTTTCAGTGCATGTGGGTACTTAACCTTTACTATCATTATTTATTTTGGTGCTTAAATTATCCCAGATTCAGCCTATAGGAGCCCCTTCAAGCTGGCTTTTGCCTCCTGTACACTCCCTGACCAGGGATCGAACCCGCCAACTAGGTATGTGCCCTGACCAGGAATCGAATCCCACAACCTTTTGGTTACTGGGACAGTGCTCCAACGAACTGAGCCACCTGGTCAGGGCTTCTGTGACCTTTTAACACATACCCATCATTCTTTCTCTACTTCTTTTTGGAATAAGTTTCAGGCTTATCTGTACTCTCCATGCCCTAGTTTTAAAATCAGCCATTTCTCCAAGGACCCTTGATTCATTTTACAGGAGAATGGTATTTAGAAATCAGGGTTGTTAGGTGTACTTAATATTACTAGAGTGTCACTTCTAGGCCCTCCAGCAGAGTTGATAAATAGGTCTGTGTAATATTCAGGCATATATGGACTGTATGCATATCCATTCTTATATGTACACACCGTACATGTATATCTTTTTCTCTGTTGTAAAAACAACAAAACAAAGGGAAAAAAGAAAAAAATAATAAAACAAAGTCCACAAAAAAATAAAATAAATAAACCGTGAGTTCATACTGATAGTTCCAATTCCAGGTGAGCATCACAGCATTCACAGTAAATATTCTTCCCCTTTTCCATATTTATAACCCTCACCTTGAACAATAAGAAATCTGCTGTGAGCCTTGGCTGGTGTGACTCAGTGGATTAATCGCTGGCCTGTGGACCAAGATGTTGCCGATTCAGTTCCCAGTCAGGGCCCATGCCTGGATTGCAATCCAGGTTCCCAGTTAGGGGTGTGTGAGAAGCAATTAGTGGATGTTTCTCTCCCTTTCTTTCTCCCTACCTTCCCCTCTCTCTAAAAATAAATAAAACATTTTTTTTTAATTTTTAATAAAAGAAATGTTATTATCCACAGAATATTTCATTGTTAGCTCAGTCTTAGGTTGCAGTAAAAGTTTCAGAATTACTAACCTTTGACTCTACAAAAAATAGCTATGAACTAGAGCACAATATCTGTTCAAGTACTTTTTGTCTTTAACCTAAACCAATATTCTATTTAGAAGTTAACTTGGTATACACCTAAAACTAATACAAAAATAATATTTAATATCAAAATAAAATACATTTTAAAAAAAGAAGTTAATTTCCCTTATCCCTTCAGTGTTCTATTTTGAAATTTAAGATATCGTAGTCCCCCTTTACACCCAGTTTCATTTTCCACAATATCATTTACCTGCAGCCAACTCTGGTCTGAAAATATTAAATTAAAAATTCCAGCCCTGGCTGGTGTAGCTCAGTGGATTGAGCGCGGGCCTGCGAACCAGAGGATCGAGGTTCGATTCCCAGTCAGGGCACATGCCTGGGTTGCAGGCCAGTTCCCAGCAGGGGACACACGAGAGGCAACCACACATTGATATTTCTCTCCCTCTCCCTCTCTCCTACCCTTCCCCTCTAAAGATAAATAAATAATCTAAAAAATTTAAAAAAAAAAATTTCCAGAAATAAATAACTCGTAAGTTTTAAAATGGACACTCTTCTGAGTAATGTGATAAAATCTCATGCCCATTCTGCCCAGGACATGAATCGTCTCTTTGTCTAGAATGTCCACGCTGTACATGCTCCCTGCCCATGAGTCACTTAGCAGTCACGATTACTACCCGCCTTTGCAGTGTCGCAGGGCTTGTGTTCAAGTAACCCTTGCTTTACTTCATAATGGCCCCAAAGCGTAAGAGTAGTGATGCTGGCAGTTCATGTATGCCTAAGAGAAGCTGTAAAATGCTTCCTTTGAGAGAAAAGGTATGAATGTATAGAAAAAAAATAGTATATATAGGATTTAGTAATCTGCAGGTTTAGGAGCCCACTGGGGGTCCTGGAATGTATTCCCAGTGGGGAAGGGGTACTACTGTACAGTTTGATTGATTCATTTGTTTCTATTTATGTTCCATTTAGAGTCTTTTCCACATCCTTGTTTCATTTTTTGTTTTGAGTATATGAACTGTGAAAACTGTTGTCAACTGTTGAATTCAGAACTATGAAAAATTAAAATGTGTATGTTTATATGTGTGTGTGTATATGTATTCAAACTAGTGGAATCACCCCTCAAGTATTTTTGTGAAATATAATGCTCGTGGCCATGTAGAGCAGCGGTAGCCGCCCGCTCTGTGTGGAGCCCCGTGTAAGGCAGGGTAAGCCCGAGAGGGAGGAGGAGAGTAGGAAGAAAAGTAAAGGCCTTGCCGTTAAAAATGTTTAAATAAAATTAATCTCTCTGCTGATTTGTCACTGCCCCCCCTTTTTTTTCCTGCTCATTTGTCACTTAACAATCAATATATCTTTATCCTTTTTCTTACAGGAAGGATTTGATGCCCTTGACCCTTTTATTCCTATCCTGGTTTCCAACTATAATCCAAAAGAATTTGAAAGTTGTATTCAGTATTATTTGGAAAACAATTGGCTCCAACATGAGAAAGGTCAGTTGTGAAATTTTTCATATAAGGGCTTTATGGTCTCAAGAAGAGTCCCACTGAGTCACAGCCTCGATCTCTCCTTCCCTCAACAGCAGCCTGTAATTTGTATTCCATCTTTTTTCCTTTATCTTGACTTCTTTCTGCTGATTAGGTGGTTCAGAAAGGTGTGGTGCTGGGGGTGATAGTCCTAAAAGAGCACCCAAAAGAAGATGCTCATGCTACAAGAGGCCAAACCAAGTGCCTTCACTTAGTTTGGGTGGCTGCCACACTCTCGTTGTTATATTTTTCTTTCTTCCTTTGCTGCTTTAATCTTTTTTGTTCATGGTTGCATTTGCTTATCATTCAACAAACTTCAATTGACTTATATGCTAGGCCACCCACAGAATAACCGATAGTGTGTGAGAGGCCACCCCACAGCAAACCAGACCCATGCTGTACCTGCCTTAGTCTGTGTACATGACAGAGTTCCAGCTGTTCTTTTTATCCTTGTCCTCAGCTTGGGAATGGGGAGGGGTAGAATGATGTAGTGGAAAAGTAAAGGCCATTGTATCGTTAGAGAATTAGCTGTACTTGGAATAGGTTATTGAATAAAGGGAAAAAATATAAAGCAGCTGCAGTAGTAGTGGTTTGGGAAACATCATGGAGAGATTTCTGAGGGGTGGGGAGATTTGACAAAGTCCCCAAGTCCAGAAGATGATCTTGGAGCAGTGGGAGAGAGAGATGCTGGATTAGAAGAAAAGAGACAGAAAGTGGGTGCTGACTTGGATACTAGAGCCTCCGACTGCAGAATTTCCTGGGTAACATAATGCTGCGGGAGAAAACTGTCAGTTGTCTGTTTTATTCCATTTTAGCTCACACCGAAGAAGGGAAAAAGGAACTACTGTTCCTAAGTAATGCAAATCCTGCGCAGCTGGAGCGGCTCTGTGCCTACCTCTAAGCCGAAGTCGCAACATAGGCGGAAGACGATGGGAATTCCCTTTAAGAGACCCACTCAGACGGGGAATCCCACAGCACACACGAAGCGCTTGTGGGACTGACCAGGACTGCAGTCGGCTCCCACCCCTTGTTGAAATTGCTTCCTTCTAACGTGACTATAATGGGAATGAGACATCCTCTTATTTCTGAAATTCATGTCAGTTTATTATATGTGGTTTTCACATTTTAATTAACCATGAATCCTTTCCCTATAATTAAATTAAGTATTTTTCTTAAAGTGTTGTGTTAGATTTATAAGAGGAAAGAGTCTTCCGATTGGCCAGATTGAATTTCTCTGGCATTCTGCTTCTTGGGCATGTAAAGAGCCTAAATTTCACAGGGATTTCCAGTAGTGCTATTTTCCGGACTTTATTCAGTTCGGGAGCGTGATATTCACAGCTTAACTTCTCTCTCCCAAACACTTATCATTCACTTCCTATTTACATGTTTGTCAGTGGTCTGTGTGAACCTTTCTGAAACTCCACCAGAATCTGACAGCTTTGGTACAGCCCCTTCATACAGGTTCCTGAAAGAATTAAGTAATTCTTTCAGACAATTAAGACATTGTCTGTAAGTATTAACGTATCCTTAATGCATATGGAGCAGTACTAGCTGTGTACCGTCTTTGGGAGATTTGACAAAATGACGACTCAAATCAATTTCACTAGAGTTTAATTCGCTGACCACACCTAGGGTGTTGGTATAAATAGAAGTTTGTGTCCCAAATTTATCAATTACTCGCTGTCTGTCTTAGGGTCTCTTACCCTTCCTATTTCCTTCTTTAAGTTCACCTTTTCTTAGAGTAACAATAATGCCAAACTGTGAGGGATTTCTTGAGAATTATATCACATAGTATATGTTAAATATCTCACACATAGTAGGTACCTATTAAGTGGTAGGTGGCTACCATTTATAACTTGGGTTTTATAATGCTTTAATTGGAAAATTACTGTGGGGGTTCAAGTCAAGATGGTAGCATAGGTAAACATGGTACTTGGAACCTCCCACAACCACATCAAAATTACAACTAAATTACAGAACAACCATCATTCAGAATGCCTGGGATTTAGCTGAAAAGAAGGTCTATAACTAAGGGTAGACAGAAGAAGCTACATTGTGACTGGTAGGAGAGGCAGAGACACTGAACGGCCTGATCACGTGCATGCATGATTAAAGATTGGGAGGGATTTCTCAGCTGCGGAGGTCCTCCCTGAGGATCGACAGGTCCTGGATCCACATCAAAACCCCCAGCCCAGGGTTTTAGTGCTGGGAAGAGATGTCCCCATAACTTCTGGATTTGAAAACCAGCAGGGATTATGACTGAGATGGAGCCTCCAGTAGTTCCAGGAGTTCCTCTTAAAGGGCCCGCACACAGACTTACTGGATTCACTCACCCTGAGTTATGTCACTGGGGCAGAGGGGAAGGAACTGAACTGTCTGACTTCAGGATGAGACCTGGAGGGGCAACTCAGAAGTGCTGGTGCAGGCCATTGTTCCATTGCAAAATCCTCTCCCCACAGAACCACTAGGCAGGTGCCATGTCTGAGTCTTAATCAACCTGGCTAATGCGTTTTGCCCCACCCTGGTGATTCCATGAGACCCCCGCACCCACTTTGGTGGCCCATCAAAGCTATTTCCAGTGATTTCCCCAGCAACAGGCAGCTGGGCAAAGAGGATTCGCGGCAAAGCAGTGGCTTGTGGGCTGGGTGGTCCCACATTCACATGCAGATAAACTGGGAGGAACAATTGGGGAGTAAGACAGACCAAGCAACCCAGAGTTCCAGTGCGGGAAAATAAAGCCTCAAAGCCTCTGACTGAAAACACCTGTGGGGGTTGAGTTGCCGGGAGAGACTCCCAGCCTCACAAGAGAGTTTGATGGAGAGACCCACAGGGTCCTAGAACATACACAAGCCCACCTACCCGGGAATCAGCACCAGAAGGGCCGAATTTGCTTGTGGTTAGCAGGGGAAGTGACTGAAATCCAGCAGAGAACAGAGCAAGCGCCATTGTTCCCTCTTGGACCACTGCCCCTCATAGAGCATCACAACACAGTGATGTGGGATATCCCACCCTGGTGAACACCTCAGGCTCCACCCCAAACTACGTAGTAGGCATGCGGAAAAAAAAAAATGACCCAAATGAAAGAACAGTTCAAAGATCCAGAAAAAATATAACTAAGCAACGAAGAGATAACCAGCCTATCAGATACACAGTTCAAAACACTGGTAATCAGGATGCTCCAGGAACTCACTGGGTACTTCAATAGCATAAAAAAGACCCAGGCAGCAAGGAAGGTCTCATTATGTAAAATAAAGAAAAATCTACAGGGAACCAACAGTGATGGGAAGGAAACCAGGACTCACATCAACAATTTGGAGCAGAAGGAAGAAATAAACATTGAACCAGAACAGAATGAAGAAATAAGAATTCAAAGAAAATGAGGAGAGGCTTAGGAACCTCCAGGACATCTTTAAACATTCCAACATCTGAATCATAGGGGTGCCAGAAGGAGAGGAGGAAGAGCAACAAGTGGAAAAGTTATTTGAACAAATAATGGAGAACTTCCCCAGTCTGGCAAAGGAAATCGCCTTCCAGGAAGTCCAGGAAGCTCAGTCCCAAAGAAGTTGGATCCAAGGAGGAACACACCAAGGCACATCATAATTATATTACCCAAGATTAAAGGGGAGAGAATATTAAAAGCAGCGAGAGAAAAGGACAGTTACCTACAAAGGAGTTCCCATCAGACTGTCAGCTGATTTCTCAAAAGAGACCTTACAGGCAAGAAGGGGCTGGAAAGAAGTATTCAAAATCAGGAAAGGGAAGGACCTACATCCAACATTACTCTATCCAGCAAAGCTATAATTTAGAATGGAAGGGCAGATAAGGTCAAGTTAAAGGAATTCATCATCGCCCAGCCCTTAATTATATGAAATGTTAAAGGGACTTATCTAAGAAAAAGAAGATAAAAAATATGAACACTAAAATGACAACAAACTCACAGCTATTAACAACCAAACCTAAAAAAAAAAAAAAAAACAAAACACCTAAGCAAGCAACTAGAACAGGAACAGAATCACAGAAATGGAGATCACATGGAGAGTTATCAGTGGGGGGAGTGGAATGGGGAGAGGTGGGGGGAAGGTACAGGGAATAAGTAGCATAGATGTTAGGTAGAAAATAGACAGGGAGGTTAAGAATACTATAGGAAAAGTAGAAGCCAAAGAACTTATATGTACGGCCCATGGACATGAACTAAAGGGGGGAAATGTGAGTGGGAGGGGGTGTGCAGGGTCAAGGTGAGTGAAGGGGGAAATGAGACAACTGTAATAGCATAGTCAATAAAATATATTTTTTAAAAAAGAAAACTTCAACAGCATAACAAGACATAACCATAAAAAGAACCAGTCAGAAATGAAGGATACACTCATAAAAATAAAGAATAAATTACATGGCCTGAACCTATATACTTTTATTAACCAATGTCACCCCAATAAATTCAGTTAAAAAATAAATGAATAAATTACAGGGAATCAACAGTAGAGTACATGAAGTAGAGAATCAGTGATTTGGAATATAAGGTAGCAGAAAACAATCAAAACAGCAAAAGAAAAAAGGCCAAAATGAAAGAGGACTGTATAATAAACTTCTGGAACAACTCCAAGAATACCAACCTTTGCATCATGGAAGTGCCAGAACAGGAGAGAAAGCAAGAAGTTGAAAATCTATTTGAAAAAATAATGACATAAAACTTTCCAAAACTGGTGAAGAAAATAAAGATAAAAGTCCTGGAACTGCAGAGAATCCCAAACAAGATGAACACAAAGAGACCCACAGTAAGACACATGATAATTAAAATGTCAAAAGTTAAAGAAAAGACAGTTGTAAAAGCAAGAGGAAAACATTTAGTTACCTACAAGGGAGCTGACTCCCATCAGACTGTTGGCTGATTTCTCAACAGAAACTGCAGGCCAGAAGGGATTGGTACAAAATATTCAAAGTGATGAAAAGCACGGGTTTACAACCAAGATCACTATACCCAACAAAGCTATCATTCAGAATGGAAGAACAGCTCCCCAGACCAGAAGAAACTAAAGCAGTTTCTCACCACCAAACCAATATTACAAGAAATGTTAAGGGGGCTTCTTTAAGAAGAAAAAAAATTTTTTTAATAAAATGATAATAAATTCATATCTATCAATAATTTTTTTAAAGATTTTATTTATTTATTTTTAGACAGAGGGGAAGGGAAGGAGAAAGAGAGGGAGAGAAACATCAGTGTGTGGTTGCCTCTGGTGTGGCCCCCACTGAGAACCTGGACCGCAACCCAGGCATGTGCCCTGCCTGGGAATCGAACCTGCGACCCTTTGGTTCGCAGCCCGTGCTCAATCTACCGAGCTACGCCAGCCAGGGTATATCTATCAATAATTATCCTAAATGAAAATGTATTAAATGTTTCAATCAAAAGACAAATGAAGACTGCATGGATTAAAAAAATCAAGGCCCTTGCATATGCTGTTTACAAGCCACTTCAGATTGAAAGATACAGAATGAAAGTAAAGGTAGAAAAAGAGAGTTCATAAAAACAGTAGCAAAACATAATAAAACTGGGTTAGCGATACTTATACCAGAGAACATACACTTTTTTTAACTTTGATTGTATTTGATTTTCTCTAAGGCTTATTTCCTTTTTAAAAAAATGTTCATTTATTTTTAGAGAGAGGGAAGGAGGGAGAAAGGGAGAGAAACATCAATGTGCGATAGGAATGTTGATCGGTTGCCTCTCGCATGCGCCCAGCTGGGTAACTGACCTGCAACCCAGGCATGTGCCCTGACTGAGAATCGAACCAGCAACTTTTCAGTCTGCAGGATGGCGCTCAGTCTGCTGAGCCACACCAGCCAGGGACAGACAACATACACTTCAAAACAAAGGCTACAATAAGAGACAATGAAGGATGCAGCAACTCCACTGCTGGGTATTTAAGAAACCCAAAACACTAACTTGAAAGGACATATACATCCATATATTTATTTCAGCTTTATTTACAATAGCCAAGATATGGAAGCAACCAAATTAGTACTATATGCAATTGAATATGATTTTACCATTAAAAAAAGAATGAAGCCTTGACATCTGCAACAACATGGATGGACCTAGAGGGTATTGTGCTAAGTGAAATATGCTAGATGGAGAAAGACAAATGCCATATGATTTTGCTTACATGTGCAATCTATAAAAACAAGCAGAAAAAATAAAACCAGACTCATAGATACAGAGAACATTTTGATAGTTACCAGATGGGAAAGTGGTTAGGGGGGTGGGTGAAGAAGGTGAAGGGATTTAGAAATACAAATTGTTAGTTACAGAACAGTCATGGAGATGTAAAGTACAGCATAAGGAGTATAGTAAGCAATATTCTAGTAACTACGTGTGGTACGAGGTGGTATTAGATTTATTGGGGCAATCATTTCATAAGTTATATACATGTCTAATCACAGAGTTATACACCTAAAACTACTATAATATTGTATGTCAACTGTAAATTAGAAATAAATTATGCCCTGGCTAGTGTGGCTCAGTGGATTGAGTACTGGCTGCAAACTGAAAGTTCACCTTCGATTCCCCGTCAGGGCACACGCCTGGGTTGCTGGTCAGGCCCGCAGTTGGGGGCATGTGAAAGGCAACCAATTGATGTTTCTCTCCCTCTCTTTTTTCCCTCTCTTCTCCTCTCTCTAACAATAAATAAGATCTTTTAAAAAATAAAAATAAAATAACTAAAGAAAAAAGTTGCTGTGAGGGAGACAGTCTGTGAATGTATAGTAGCTTTTTTTTTTTTTTTTTTTAAACTGGACAGCCAGCTTCCTCCACTCCTAAACCTCAAGGATTCCCAATCAGAAATAGAACCTCCACTTCTGACCCAATCCCTAATCAGTTTAGCTAGACTGATGTTCTAGCATCAGACTCAAAGATAATAGCCTTACAGAAACTGCTTAACCTGCTCCCACAATTGGAAAGCTTGAATCCATTGAACAGATCCCTTTTAACCCAGTCCTGCTCTGATTGAACCCTGACTGATACACCTTCCAATATGGACAGTCAAGTCTTTATCTTTTCAGTAGCTCAAACTCACTTCCTCCTCTCTATCCTCTCCGTTGCTTATCACACAGTTCTCTTAGTTGATGTCATTCATTGGCTTCACTATGCCTTTGTTCTAATTATTTTGTCCATGTATGTGTTACAAATTTGAGACCATACAAAAACATGGAAAATCAGGCTCCTACTCTATCAGAAGACAGTTACCAGGATCTGCACCTGATTGGACAACCTGATCTTTAGCTGCAAATAAGGCTGAGAAACTGACATTCATCTTTGGAAGACTAAACTCATAGAATCACTGTGCCTCACTCTTCTTCGTCGACGTGGGGCGGTATGTTGTACGGCTGGTGCGTCATTTACGTATAAAGTCTGTATTGAAGAATTCTGCCATTATTTTTGTAGTTTGCTGATTATGAATGCTTCATTTTTTTCCAAATACTCTATCATAATCTACCCCATCAAGTCCTTTTCCCCCCCCTTAGGTGTCTTCTGTTGCACCATTTGTTATTATCTCTATGCTAAGCCTGCTGTACAGCTGGTCTCTTGGGGCTTCTCTTCATCGCTAGATTGAATCTAGATAGGAAAGTACCAAGTAAAAACTGTCTTATTTTCACATTACATAATTCTCTACATAGAAAATTGTGGGAAATCTCAAAATATCTGCTAGAACTAAAAACAAGTTCAGCGAGGTCACAATTCAAGATTAATATACAAAAACCAATTGTGTTTCTCTATACTAGCAATGAAAAATCAAAAAATAAAATAATTATTCAAAATAGGAAAGTAAAGTACTTAGCAACTTGAACAAAAGAAGTGCGAGCTATACCCCAAAACTATAAAATATTACTGAGGGAAGTTGATCTATAAATTCAATGCAATTAATACCAAAATTTCAGCAGGCTTTTTTGTAAAAATTGATAACTGATCCTAAAGTTTATAAGGAAATAAATAGAACCTAGAATAGCCAAAATTATTTTTTTATTTGATAAAGTTTTATTTTTGAAAATATATGGCTGGCCCTGGCCATTGTGGCTCAGTTGGTTGGAGCTTCATCCCATACACCAAAAGGTGGGGGGTTCAATCCCTGGTTGGGGTGTGTATGGGAGGTAATCAATCAATGTTTCTCTCTCACATAAATGTTTCTCTCTCTGTACCTTCCTCTCTAAAATCAATAAACATATTTGTCAAAAGATTTTTAAACATGCCCTGGCTGGTGTAGCTCAGTGGATTGAGCGCGGGCCTGCGAACCAGAGGATCGAGGTTCGATTCCCAGTCAGGGCACATGCCTGGGTTGCAGGCCAGTTCCCAGCAGGGGACACACGAGAGACAACCCTACATTGATATTTCTCTCCCTCTCCCTTTCTCCTACCCTTCCCCTCTAAAGATAAATAAATAAAAAAAAAATCTTAAAAAAGATTTTTAAACATGGACAGCTGGTGGAATCTATTGTTCATACATCTTCAGCAGCTCAGGCATCCCCACCTTTGGTGTTTCCGGTGTTTCTTGAACTCTGTGCTTTGAAACTAGCTAACTAAGTCCTTCACTAAGGAGCCCTGGCCACGGAACTGCAGATCTTCAGTCTCTCAGAGACAGCAGCTGGGGTTATAAGCTTATAATTGGGAACTTCCTTACAGAGTTTGTCATATGTTGCTTTCTCAAACAAGACCAGGTTTTTGAGCTTGTCCCAAACTTTGCCTTCAGACCCCTTCTTCTTTTTGGCCTTGCCCCAGATTTGTTCACTGGGTCTTTGTCTTTCTTGGCCTTCCTTCCAGCACCTTTCTTGCTGTCCTTGGGTGGCAGAGCAAAACTCAGAGCAGCTGCTACCACTGCTGCCTCGATAAGATGCAAAATGATTTGTTAAATAAGCACATTTGGAGGACTTCCTATTTTCAAAACATATTATGAACCTACATTAATCAAGACAGTGTTGAGAGTCCTGAAATAAACCCTTATATTTATGGCCAGTTGATCTTCAACAAAGATTTGAATGGGGGAAAATAATCTTCAACAAACTACTGGGATAATTGAATATGTACATACAAAAAGATGAATGTTGACACTTTCCTCATATCAGACATTCAAAGTGGATCATAAGACCCAAATGTAAAAAGTAAACTATAGTCATCTTTTAGGATTTGTGACTTATATTTAAAATATCTTGGTGGTAGTGATGGTTAGGGCTTGGATTAGAAAGAAAGATTGATTTGTTATTCAACTTATTTATGCATTCATTGGTTGACTGCTATATATGCCCTGACCAGGGATCAAACCTGCAGCTTCCGTGTATCAGGATGACACTCTAGCCAACTGATTACCCGGACAGGGCTGTTTTTTTTTTTTTTTTTTTAATTATTGATTGATTCATTGATTTTAAAGACAGAGGAAAGGGAAGAGAGGGAAACTTGTCTGGGGCTTATCCCCTGAACCTGTCTGGAAACCCCCTTTTTCCCTGAGTCTCCGGTGAGCTACAGAATAGCAGCCCCGCCTCGGCTTCCTTTTGTCACTGCAAGTGAGTTCATGCAGCCCAGCAAGCCCCACTTCTTTCCTATAATGTTTCTAAAAAGCCAAACCAGTCCCACCTAGGCTCTCTCTGTTGCTCCTTCTATCCTAAGCCCTTCCTATATTTCACTGTCCCCAGCTATAAGAAATGTGAAAGCTTTCCTGCACGAAGTCAAGAACTCACAGGCTACCAGAGGCAGACCCACTCCAAGCCCAGTCCCTATCTGGTAACAATACTAAGTTTGATCGCTTGGTCAATTTTGGCATCCTTCATTTTCCCCCAGTGTAATTTAAGTTATCTTTGGATGGTTACTTTGAAATCCTGAAATCATCCCATTTTCCAAAAAATTATCACGCAATTTGTTTTTTGGAATTTTTACGTTTTCACCCTCATCCAAGGACATGCTCAGATTCTAGAGAGAGGGGAAAGGAGCAGGGAGAGAGGGAGAGAAACATCTGTCAGTTGCCTGACTGGGGGATGTTTGTCATCTGAATAAATTCCTCAGTTAATAGCTGCAGTCTATAAATTTAAATTTGATCTTTCTGTCTGCATTTATTTGCTGTCATTCTTGTCACCCCTTAACATTCACCCTCCCCTCCTCTTCTTTATTCTCCTTGTAAACTTAGGAGTCTAGGACACTTTTAAAAAACAGGGTATTCAGCCACCAGTGTGGCTCAGTTGGTTGGACATTGTCCTGCAGAGCAAAGGGTTACTGGTTTGATTCCGGGTAGGTCAGGGTAGTGCCTGGCATGCAGGTTTGTCCTTGGTCTGGATGCATGCTAAAGGTGCAAATTGATCTTTCTCTCCCTCCCTCCCCTTCTTTCAAAAAAAGACAAAATAACTACAACAACAAAAAAAACCCCATTCTTCAAAACACCTCCTTTAAGGACATGAAAAGGCAACCAGGGTGAAAGAAGATATTTTCAACACCTATAGCTTGACAAAGGGCTTGTATGCGGAATAAAGTACCCACTCCTACAAATCAGTAAGAGACAAACCAAAAGAAACATGGGCGAGAGACTTGACACTCACTTCATAAAAATGGATAATGAAATGGCTGATAAACATATCAGAAGGTGCTCTCTGGCTTTTTGGTTATCAGGAAAATTAAAACCGGTGATAAGGACCTAAATTTTAAAATGTTGGCAAGATTATGAAACATCAACTGGAAGTTTCCCTACACTGGTGGTGAAATTGTAAATTGGTGAAGAAGTTTAGAAAACATGGAGATCATATGGAGGGTTAGCAACAGGGGCGTGGGAGGAGGAGGGGGGGGAAGGTACAGAGAATGAGTAGCATAGACGGTAGGTAGAAAATAGGGGGAGGGCAAGAATAGTGTGGGAAACGTAGAAGCTAAAGAACTCATGACACATGGACATGAACTAAAGGGGGGAATGTGGGTGGGAGGGTGTGCAGGGTGGAGGGGGATGATGGGGGAGAAATGGGACAACTGTAATAGCGTAATCAATAAAATATATTAAAAAAAAGAAATTTAGAAAACAGCTTGGTGTTACCTACCATGTTTAACTATATCCCACCTTCTGACCCAACAATTGCACTCCATGTGCACGCCAACCTGTGCACAGCCACATGTACAAGAATGTTAATTTTAGCAACTAGTAGCCAAAACCTGGAAAGAATCCCAACGTCTATTATCAGTGTAATAAATCATCTGTGGTATTTTCATACAATTGACTATTGTGAAGCAAAGAAAACTTCAAGTGTATGGATGGAAGAACAGGGAAGAACTTCACAAACGACACTGAACAAAAATCAGACGCAAAAGAATATGTGCTCCTATTTATTTAAATAATGTGATAGAGACAATTCACAGGGTTAGATATCAGGCATGCTGAGCCTTTGGACCAGAATGAAGGGGCGTGTGGGAAGTTTTAGGAAAGCATCAACTTTCCTAGCCAGGTTTTATTTTTTCCTGAAGCTAAAAAGAGAAGAGACAGAAAAAGACCAAAAACAGACAGAAAAGTAAAAAAGCAGTAAGAAGTAGGGAGAGCATCTCCAGGGACTCCGACGTGGGATGAAAGAAAACAGCACTAAGGGTCCAGCGTGGCACATGAGCCCGAAAGCTTGTAACTTCCGGCGTGGGCCCCGCCCCTTGACAACCACGAGTAAGCCGGACTGGTTCTCGTTAGGAAGAGGCGGGAATGAGGAGAGGCATCTCTAAAATCCAATGAATCATTTATTCTCTGGGAAAAGATGTGTTTGTAGACCAATCAGGTGCAGAGGATGAGGTCCTGCCTACAAGCCTGCCGAGCCAATCAGCTGGTAGCAGCAAAAGGGCAGGCTGTGGCTTTGCGACCGGCGGGGCTATGCGGCATGGCGGGCGGGGCAAGGGAGGTGCTCACATTGCAGTTGGGACATTTTGCTGGTTTCGTGGGAGCACACTGGTGGAACCAGCAGGTGAGGTCTCTGGGCGGCTGCCCCAGTGGGGCCTTTCGGGATCTCCAGCCTTTACTTCCGCCTTGCCCATCTTGCCACAGCTGCGTCCAGTCCTTCTGTACTTCCCCAGGATGCTGCGCTTCGAGAACCAGCCAATGCCAAGTTGCCGCCAGGCGAGCTGTGCCCAGACGTCCTATACCGGACCGGCCGAACGGTGCACGGCCAGGAGACATACACGCCGAGACTCATCCTCATGGATCTGAAGGGTGAGGCGGTGGCCGGGGTCAGCCAGTGCCCATTTTGTGTGCGGAGTCTCTAGCATCCGTTTGCTTCAACACCCTCCGACCATACTAGGCTGAAGGGCAGAAACATGTTGCCTAAGGAGAGCTAACCACAATGTACAAATGCCCGAAGGACTCAAGGCGGCAAAACTTTATTCCGTCCAGAGCCATCTCTGGAATGGGCTGCTTGTCTTTGGAGATAGTGATATGGCACACCTTTAAGACCGCCGCTGGGTCTTTGCCCCAGGTCCCACAGCTAAGGAAAGGATGGAGTCTAGATTCTCCCAACTCATCTATATTCAGGAGAATTTGGAAGGGCCAGGTGCTGGAGGGATGGTGACAGCAGGTTAGGTGATCAGATTGAAGACTGGCTGAAGGAAAGAACTAGGTTTTGATTTAACATTGCCTGTTATTTTTGTGCAGGTAGTTTGAGCTCCCTGAAACAGGAAAGTGGACTCTACTGGAACAAACAGCTAGACGCTGCAATAGCATGGTATTTGTGGTTTGAGGAGTGGGAGATATACACAGGAGGGTAGAATACAGAGGGAACCTGACTATAATCAGTCTCCAATTTCTTTGAGGCAGGGGAAGCTCACCACACACACAGAGGAAGTCTATCCCAAGAACCCGTATCTCCAGGATCTTCTGAGTGCAGAGGTGAGGGTCTCTGGCCTGAACTTTTTTATCCTAAATTATAAGGGAATGTTTATTTAGGAAGTTACAGGGGTAGTAGAAGTGAGCCATAAGAAATGGGCTCAGGAAACAAGGTAGAGAGGCAAAAGAAGGGCCCTTGGAGCCTACGAAGGTACACTAGAAAAGATTTGAGCGGTCGTGCTCCACGGAGAGAGCGCATGCCCACCCTGAACTTTTAAACCCAGTGCTACAACCAGAGTGCCTCCACTGGGGCAGAGAAAGCACTTCTCTTCCTAAAGGTCTGACTACAGAGCAGGAAGGAGACTGTAGGGTGTGGCCAGCAAAATCAAGGAAGATAAATCTTTTGCCTTTAGACTGCCTGAAACTAAATGTAGATTTGTCTCATCCCTCACAGGGATCGCTGAGTAGTGATGGTGTTTGGAAGGTCAAAGTCATTCCCAATGGCAAAGGTGAGACTTGTCCAGATACTGCAGGATGGAGAAGTGGGCAGAGCAGGAACATTAAGAAAGGCACATTTCCTCTGCTTTTTCTTCAGGTCCTACACCACTCACCACTGCTACAACTCCAAAGCCACTTATCCCCACAGAAAACATCCGAGTCTGGTCAGACTTCCTCAGAGTGCACCTCCATCCCCGCAGCATCTGTGTGATTCAGAAGTACAACCACGATGGGTATGGGCGGGGTGGGGCACTGTGAGGAAAGAAAATTAGATCCCACCAACGTTGAAGAGGTTCTTGAGGACGTCTTCCCTGCCCTCCCCGAAAAGATCTGGAGCGGGGGGGGGGGGGGGGGGGGGAGGGTGGGTGGAAGAGAGGGAATACTACATTCCTGGATTGTGTTTATGCATGATAGTGAAGCAGGTCTCCTGGAGGCTTTTGGCCAAGGGGAGAGTGTCCTGAAGGAACCCAGGTACCTGGAAGAGCTGGACGACAGGCTGCACTTCTACGTGGAGGAATGTGACTACCTACAGGTAGCTCTGTGGCAGGGTGGACGCTGAGGGAGAAACTCTTCTCATCCTACCATCTTTCATCATTCACCTCTCTCCAGGGCTTCCAGATCCTGTGCGACCTGCATGATGGTTTCTCTGGGGTAGGTGCTAAGGCCACAGAATTGCTACAAGATGAGTATTCGGGGCGAGGAATAATAACCTGGGGCCTGCTCCCTGGTCCCTACAGTCTCCAGGTAAGAACAACTTAGGAAAAGCTCACATGGCACAGCAGGAGAAATGAGGGGATGACAGCCCAGTGAGAAGGTTCTTAAAACAAACCACTGTTTCTTTCAGCAGGAGCCCCAGAAAAACATCTACCGTCTGTTAAACACAGCATTTGGTCTTGTGCACCTGTCTGCTCAAAGCTCTCTGGTCTGCCCCTTATCCTTGGGTGGGAGCCTGGGACTGCGACCTGATCCACCTGTCAACTTCCCTCACCTGCATTATGATGTAAGGCTCGCTACTCTTGTTCTGACTGCTGGTGATGGGACGATGTTACTGGCTCTATTCTGGAAGCCTCGGCTTGAACGTGGCTATGGTGTGGCCTCTTAGATCACACTGTCTTGTGCACGTCCAGCCTTGGACCAAACACACCGTTTTGTCACAAAGCCCCCGGACCTCTCTGCTATCAGTATTCTGCATCCAGTCTTTCCCAGCCGAAAGACCAAGTGCTCTTCTCCGCACCCTTTTCACAGGCCACTCTGCCCTTCCACTGCAGTGCCATCCTGGCAACAGCCCTGGACACAGTCACTGTTCCTTATCGCCTGCATTCCTCACCAGTTTCCATGGTTCAGCTGGCTGACATGCTGACCTTCTCTGGGAAAAAGGTATGAGGCTTTGTGAGGAGCTGGGTTGGAACTGAGAAAAAGTTCTGTAACTTGATCTTGTTCTTACCTTGAAGGTGGTGACAGCAGGAGCAGCCATCCCCTTCCCTTTGGTTCCAAGCCAGTCCCTTCCCGATGCCCTGGTGCAGCTTGGAGGGACCACTCCCTGGACCCCACTGTCTGCATGTGGGGACACATGCGGAACACGCTGCTTTGCCCAGTCAGTGGTGCTGCGGGGTCTGGACAGAGCATGCCACACCAGGTGAGGGCTGGTGGCCCTCAGAGCCCTTGTCAGACCTTTGTTTCATGTCCTCTTCTCCCCAGCCCCCCCGGGCACTCTCACGGCACTGTCCCACTTTTCTTTCCTCTGCCCCACTTTAAACAGAAAGGCTGGGCATCCCAGTTCAGGTGATGGCTTGAAGTCATAAGAATTCTTAGTTTCTTATTCACGCTACCCCAGATTAAAGGTGATTTTGGCTTTGTTCTGGCAGTCAGCTCACCCCAGGGACACCGCTGCCTTCCCGGCTCCATGCATGCACCACTGGGGAAGAAGTCTTGGCCCAGTATTTTCAACAGCAGCAGCCTAGAGTTAGGAGGTCAGTATAAGGTTTGCTCCTGCTCTCCCCCCAGACCTCAGGCCTCCCTTGACCCTTTGTCACTCAACTGCTCTTCTCTTCTCCCCAGTTCTTCCCACCTGCTGCTGACTCCCTGCAAGGTGCTTCCTCCTTATCCTTGCCTGTTCTCCTCGAGCCTCAGCCAGCAGGGTCTGATTCAGGATGACCCCCCAACTGGAGCAGGTATGTAGGAGGTGAAGAAAACCAAGATTTCAAACATGAGAGAGGTTTTGCTCTTTAGTGTCTGGGATAAAGGTACTCAGAAAGGACACAAAAATCCCTTTATTCACTCTACAGTTCTTTAAGAGAAGTGTTCTTCTTCTGGAGTACTGGTATACTAAGGGGACAGTGCACAAAACTTACTCAGTTTACTTTACTATCCAGTCAGTAAAGACTCAGACTTTCCTATCTATATGACAGAGTGTCAGAGTGGAGTGACCCGATTACAGGTTTCCCTTTTCTGTCCCTTTGCAGCAGTGGAGAGCATCCCAGTGCTTGGGGCCCTCTGCTCCTCTGCATCCTTGAATCAGACCCTGGGAGACTTGGCCAAGGAGCTCACCAAACTTGACCTGCGGCGCTGGGCCAGCTTCATGGATGCTGGTGTGGAACAGGGCGACCTAGAAGAGCTGCTGCAGGACCTACACAGTCTGGCCCAGTGCTACCAGGGTGGTGATAGCCTCGTGGACTAAAATTCCAAGAAAAGGAAGGAACTAGTTTGCAATAAAAAGTGCTGAATGCAGGAGCTCAGTGTCTGGGACTGGCTACAACATATGCACTTAATACATTTAGAAATGCTGTACCTTAGATCACAATGACAAAAAGCTTAAAAAGAGTAAAAAAGGAACTGAGCCCCACTCTCCCTCAATGCTATTTACAAAGTAATTTTAAAGACTTCATAACACACCTTGAGTAAGGCAGAGAGGTTGGGAAAGCCATGAAAACCCTCAGCCTGCCTCTGTCCTTGTCCTCAGCCCCTGCTCCAGCTCTGCAAACTGAGCTCAGGGTATACAAGCAAGGTACAAGCACCCTCTTCCTCACTGGGGTGCCAGTAGGGTGACTCCTATGCACAGGACACCCACACTCTTCGAGTCTCACTCATCCAGCTCCTCCTCGGACAGAAGGTCTCCATGGTCAGAGAGCTGGTCTGCGTTGCTGGTGCTGGTCGCGTCATCCTCGTCCTCGGAGCTGGCCTCACACGCGGTGTGGAAGAGCTGCATGAGTTCTCGGAAACGGTGGGAAACCTAGGAGGAGAGGCGAAGGGCTGTGTTCCTATACTGAGTCAGTAACTTGAACAATAAGCACGATATATACCAAGTTGAGCAATCTTATTTGTCCCACATAGTAAGCTTGCAAGGGCTATGTCCTCCTTACAGGCAAGGAAAGTCAGGGGAAGGGACTATCCTAAAAAAGCTAGAATGGAATCTCCGGGGCTTCCACCTCAACATCCAATGCCCTTTCTCTTCTAGAACCACTACCAAACACCCTGGCAGGTCAGCCCTTCCTCGAGGCAGACCTTTACAACGATCCACTGATATCTTCTCTTAGTTGGACAGCCCGTCCTCCTCTTGAGTTTGAGGCTTTAGCAGGGCTCCCCCCACTCACCTCAGTAGGGGTCTTATTTCCTAGCTGCTGGGAGATGTTGCGAAAAGTCTGGGGCTGTGCTCCTTTCTCCTGGCACATGGTGAGAATCACGCGATCAGCTTCCCTGTAACCAATATATCATGATTAACCCTAAATCAGTAACACGGATATGGCCATGTGCTTTTCAAACACACATCCTCATCCCTACCTACCTTGTCCACAAGACCACCTTTTCCCCAGTGGAGCTGACCTTGCTGTTGTTTGCACACACTGTGACTTCTGTGGCCTTTGGCTGCTGCTCCCCCTCTGGACCCTTGCCCTGTATTCCACTGTCTTTAGCCAAACCTCCTTTAGGGGCTTTGGGAGAAATCTCTGGGGTATCAATTCCTGATGAAAATTCATGGGCAAGGGTCTTCTTGTCTGATGTCTTCACCCCAGATTTGCCTGAAGGTTGCCAGCTCTCCTGAGTATCTGGTTTCCCAGACACCTGTCTTCTCCCTAAATCTCTGGTCCTTGAGGAAACAGAACTCAGAAAGGGAGCAGAAGGTTCAACAGTTCCAGGCCACTTCTGAGCTTCTGAAGCATCGCGGACCAGCATGGAAGCCTCCAAGTCACCCACTGCCTGACGGTCCTTCCCCTCATTCTGAAGCCTGAGGGATGCCTCAGGGCGGGAGAGAACCTCAGGGCCAGCCTGGTTCATCCCAGTGGTGGCTGCTTCAGCTCCAGTTTTGGAGGGAAGCTGAGGAGTCTCTGGTAAGCAGGGCAGCTGGCCATCTAGGAGGAGCTGTGGGTCTGCAGGAGTCCGTTCTTGAGGGGACAGCAAAGTGCCCCCCACTGCCAGTCCTGCATAGGAGGAAAACAAAGATCTAAGGGTACTAACAGGGCTGAGATGCACCTAGGGCTACAAACTACCACCGGGTCACACTAGCGAGCTACTGTGACAAAATTCTAATCCAAGAGTGAGGTGGGGCTTGGAGGTCAAGTCACTTATATAAGTAAGAGGACTGAGGCCACAGGAGAGAGAAAGCTGGACAGAAGGGTTTCTTATTAGTTTATTAGCAAGAAAGATGGTAGTCTATCCTTGAAAAGAATGTTACTTATACAGGTCCAAAGCCTGTGAGAATAAGAAATCAATGGGAAAAGGCTGGGTGGGCAGCCTGATCACTCACCTGAAATAGGCATCTCTCCTTTTCGGGTACTCCGGCCTGTCCTGCCCTGGGTGGCCTCAGTGGTTTCTCGTTCCTCTGGGGCTTCCTCCTCCATCACGTCCTTGCCCTGCCCAGCTTCCTTAGCACCGGGCATAGGACTGGCCTCTCGTTGGGGGCTGCCACCCCCAAACTCATTTGGCTCCTTGCTCTTGTAGGATTTGCCGTCACAGACCTGCAGAGATGGCATTGTGGGTCAAGGATCTCTTGATTTCCTGTGTCTTAGGGGCCCACAAAAGGAAGAGGCCCCACTGTAATGCTCAGCAAGTCAATCAAGGTGCATGCCTACTCCAAGGATTTAAAATGCCCAGATCAGAATACTGGATTCAACCATTCCTTTACCTAAGCACTGAATTTTTGAAGCCAACCAACTCTACCCTAGAGAACCAGTATCACCCTTAGCATCTGTTTTCCAGACAGACATTATTTCACTAAAAAAAAAAATCTAAGAAGAAAATATTTGAACTGGTTGATTTCTTTTCTCAACTCTGAAAGCTTGACCAATAGGATTCTCTTTAAAAAGCAAAATCTATGACATATCTTTATTTTTATTTTATCCTCACCTAAGGACATCTTTCGCCATTGCTTTTAGAGAAAGAAGGGACAGAGGAAGGGAAAGAGAGAGAAACATTGATGTGAAAGAGGAGTCTTGATTGGCTGCCTCCTGTACACGCCTCAGACGTGGGATATGACTTGCAATCTTGGTGTGTGCCCTGACCAGGAATCGAACCCGCAACTCTTTGGTTGCGGGATGATGCTCCTACCAACTAAGCCACACCGGCCAGGGCTTTTTTAAAGATTGTATTTGTATTCTATATGTGTGTGCAAGGTACACATCTGTGGTAGTAAACAAATACCCTGACAGTAAGGTAACTTGGAGGTTGACCTAGAGAGGCACCTCTGACTCCCTTTGGTACCAGTTTCCCCCCTCACCTTGCTGCTGCAGTGGCTACAGTTTCTCCTTTTGCTCTTCTTCAGTTTGGAGTCAGGACCTCCTTCATGGCATGAACAGGCACAGTCCTTGGCACCATCTGGCCACTCGGTTTCCTAGAAGACACCCGGGCTTGGTTAGCTACCAAGCATTTTGGTACTAAGAGAGAAAGCTCAGCCTACCCCTTGACCCCCCAATCCCATCCTTTCTCTCTCTCTCTCTTTTTTTTTTTAGATAGAAAGGAGGCAAGAGGAGGAGGAAGGGGATAGAGGGGGTGAGAGGGAGAAAGGGAGGGAGAGAGGAAGAGAAAGAGATCAGTTGCCTTCCACAGGTGCACCAACCAGGGATTGAACCCGCAACCTTTTGGTAAACGGGATGATGCTCTAACTGAGCCAACTGGCCAGGGCCTTTTCTCTTTTATTAAACACCATCTCGTCACATTGCCTGAGGAAATCAACATACAAACTCAACTAAGTCTATTATGAATCCTTTAAACAATCCTTAAATGACTCCAAAAAATGATATGTCCTAGTTGCCCAGGTGTTTCAAGTAATATTTAAGTCAAATATAACCTGAGGCGAAGTCACTAGAGAGCTCCCCCAATGAGATATGTCTACTCACTCATCTGTCTGTTTCTGTCTCCCTGTGCCCTGAGCTCTCTCCCCTTTCTCACAATCTCCCTGACAAAGGGCTTTGTACATATGGAAGGCTCCCTCAATGATATTCTCTGTTTAATGAATGCAAGATGTTAAGTACTATTATTATCCCCATCAATGATGAAGAAACAAACATATTAAATAAATTGTCTGATGTCATTCAGCTATTAAGCAGTTTTTCCCTAAGAAATAGTAAAAGGCATGGAGTACAGGGCCATGGATTAAAAATGCTACTTCCTGAAGTGCAGGAGAGAGCAATGAATAAGAGCAGACTCTAGAGACAGATTACCTGGGTTCAGATCTTAGCACTGCCACTTATTAAATATGAGACCCTGGCAATGGCATCTCTCTGAACTTGTTTCCTCTTCTGTAAACTGCAAATAAGAGCAATCTCTTCATAGGATTATTGGGAGAATTAAATGAATGAATAATCCACGTAAAATACTTTCAAGAGATACTTGATATTTTGTAACACACCTAAATTCTAGCCATTACCATTATTATTAAAATGGGGAATCTTGCTTCTGTTTCTTCACATGAACAGAAAATGTTAAGACCCAAGGGCAAGAGAAATAGCTCTGAGGTAGAAAGAAAATGGGAAACAGATCTTTCAAAAGAGGCACTTGGGAGTGGCGCCTGCTTGGCAGGTGCGCCGCTCTGCCCGTGGGCTCCGCACGTCCACTGCAGCCGCAGGTCCCGGAGGCTCTGCATCACACTAAGCCAGAGAAACACTTAGGCAGAAACTTAAGGCTTGATTCATGAAAAACGGACAATCTCCAACAACCTGGTATACCTTATCATGATTTTGGACCCCAATCTCCTTTCTTCTTTTGTTCTTTGAGGTTGTGGGTATCTTGGAAGGTTCCTCTTCTTCCTCCACATCAGGCAGTGCCACTTCTTCAAAGCCATCAAACTGGGGAGAAGACAGTGCCACTGAGGCTCTGGGCAGGTCCTCCCTCTTATACAAGGCCTCCTCCCCTCATAGCCCTACTGCAGCCTCAGGCCTGTACCTCGTACTCTTTCTCCTCAGTCCAATTGATCTCTTCAAAGTCACCCATCCGGCTAGCTGCCGGGCGCAGATGGTCAAAGAAGATGGAGAACTCATCCTGCAGATGGTCATGGCCCTTGAGGAGATGCCACATCTGTGTCTTGAGCTACAAAGAGTTGTAGAGGGAAAGATGAAGTCTACAGAGCCTCTCTAGGCCATATTCCAAACCAATCTCATATACTTCCAAGTTCTACTTTCCTAGTCAACTGGGAGAAACACAGAAGACTCTCCTTGAGAGCTAAGAATTCTTAAAAAAAAAAAAAAAAAAAAAAAAAGATTTTATTTATTTATTTTTTAGAGAGAAAAGAAGGAGGGAGAAAGACAGGGAAAGAAACATCAATGTGCGAGAGAAACACCTATCAGTTGCCTCTTGCATGCCCCGGACCAGGGACCTGGCCTGCAATCCCGGTGTGTGCCTGGACCGGGAATTGAACTGATGACCCTTCAGTTTGCAGAACAATGCCCAATGTACTGAGGCACACCAGTCAGGGCTGATAGCTAAGAATTCTCTCTTATTTTTTAAAATTTTATTTAGTTACTTTTAGAGAGAGGGAAGAGGAGGGAGAAAGAGAGGGAGAGAAACATCAGTGTGTGGTTGCCTCTCACACGTCCCCACTGGGAACCTGGCCCACAACCCAGGCATGTGCCCTGACAGGGAATTGAACCAACAACCTTTTGGTTCGCAGGCTGGCACTCAATCCACTGAGCCACACCAGCCAGAGCTGAAAGCTAAGAATTCTTTTTTTTTTTTTTTAAATATATTTTATTGATTATGCTATTACAGTTGTCCCATTTCTCCCCCATCATTCCCCTAGCTAGGAATGCTTTAACTTCCTCTCCCTCCTTTCTTGCCTACACAGGAGGAGTATTAACAATAGGTTTGGCCCTGACGGCTATGGCTCAATTGGTTGGAATGCTGTTCCATAAAGCAAAACATGGTGGGTTCCATTCCTAGTCAGGACACATGTCTAGGTTGTAGGTTTGATCCCTGGTCAGGGCACATGCAAGAGGCAACTGATCAATGTTTCTCACATAGATGTTTCTCTCCTTCTCTCTCTTCTTCCCTACCCCTTTCTGTAAAAATCAATAAGCATGTCCTCAAGTGAGGATAAAGGAAAGAAAGGGGGAGGGGAGGGGAAGGGAGGGGAGGAAGGAAACAAACAGCCTTCTGGTTGGGTGTCATCCCATAAAGTGAAAGATCACCAGTCTGACTCCCAGTCAGGGCACATGCCTGAGTTGCCAGCTTTGGTCCCTAGCTGGGATGCAGAAGGCAACTAATCCGTGTTTCTCACCCTCTCACCCTCTCACCCTCTCTCTCTCCCTTCTCCTCTCTACAAATAAATACATTAAATCTTTAAAACAAACTAACAAACAAAACAATAAGTTCTGATTCCTAGTAACAACACTCTCTAACCTGCCATACTGATCTCCAGCTTAACCCAAGCATAGCAAGGGGCCAAGCTTCTCCCAAGACCCCTTACCCACTTCCTCGAAATTTTCCCTTCCAGGGCATAGATGGCATTCCTAAGCCTGTAAAGATCAGTCAGGATATGGATTCAGGTGGCAACCATTCCCTATTCCAGTGTGTTATGCTTTAGCCAAGCCTAAAACATCCATCTCCCCAGGAAGTGCGTGCTCCCTCAGAAACAAAAGGATATGGACTAGGTTAGGCAAAGGGAGAAGGGAAGGAGGGCCTAAGGCCCAGATGACAAAGGAAAGGAAGCAGAACGGAAAAAATACCTCAGCAATCTCCTGGGGCAGGCAGTCTGCACAGCTTTGGAGGACCTTGATAATCTTCTGGTGGTGTGAGGGGTTCTCTGCAAAGCAAATCTCCAGCTGCCGGAGAAACTTGCGACTCTTCTCAAAAGCCTGCTGCTCCTCAAACTACCAGAGTGAAAAGAGGACAAAAGATGAGTCACATATACAGCTAGAGCAGGACCTGAGCATAAGAACAAAGAAAAAAAATGGGCTGGGGGCGCAGGGAGACGACAGGGCTCTAGTTGACAACTGTGCGACCTTTTGTAAGACTGCTAGCATTTGTTCACCTTGGGTTTCTGAGGTCTACTAATTCAAGATAACTAAGATATGAATGGAAGATTCAAGAGATGTGCATATCTCAATAAATGATTCAAAAGTCATTTATTGTTTCACGATTGTGCAACCAGACACTCACAGTGATGTAACATTCAGTTTACAAAGAATTTTCACATATTTATTTAATCCTTAAAATAATACAGGAAGATCTGCATGATATGCACAATCATTCCGTTATCATTTAACTGCCTTAAGACTATCAGAACAATCTAGTTATATCCTTTATTCCTGTGTTTTTCAGTCATGACAAAGACCCCAGAACTACTGGGATAACCCTCATATTCAGACACTTACTCTCCAACATTTCAAATGTCACCTCACCACAGTGGCCCCCTCAGCCCACCAGGTACAGCATCACGACACTCCACCCTCACCATTTACCTACTACTCTCTCTATTTCTGCTTTTTTACTTTACTTTCCTACAGAGCGTTATCACTATAAAGCATTATGTACTATATACTATTTATACCTATTTTATAATTATTACACTATAAGGGTGGGATAAAAGCAGATTTCCAGTTGTTCATATAGAACATAATATAGTAATTAATAAATAATGTAAGAATAAACTGTTTTGTGTACTTACAACTGTACACCTACTTTTGCCACACCCGGTATATACATTTTACAGTCTATCATCTGACTTTCCCTATGAGAATATAAACTCCATGAGGGCAAGATTTTTTAAAAACATCTTCTATTTTAAATTTTCTTTATTTTTTAGAGAGAGGGGAAGGAAAGGAGAAAGAAGGGGAGAGAAACATTGATGTGAGAGAGAAGCATCGACGGGCTGCCTCTTGCACATGCCCCAACCAGGACTGAGCCTGCAACCCAGGCATGGTGACCTTTTGCTTTGTGGGATGATGACCAACCAGTCGAGCCACACTGGTCAGGGAAAGGGCAAGGGTTTTTAATCTTATATAACTATTATATTCCTAGTGCCTAGGACTTTGCCTGACACATATTAGGCATTCATTAGATACTTGATCAAGAAATGTCTGCTTCACAACAATGAGGAGTAAAGGGCATATGATTTAACTGAGGTATTCACAGCAAGTGCATAAAGCCCCCTATTCCCCGTGTAAAGAAAATGGGAGGATGAAGTTGGAAGAGCATCCTTTGAAAAGAAGGAGATGAGGAGAAAGGCATCTAACTGGAAGCAGTCAGGAGACTGGGAAAGTGTTAGTTAATCAACTTCATTCAAACCTAATTTCGCTCTGACCCAGGAATCCCAAGGTGCTGTCTTTGCCCATCTACTCACTAATCCACAGGCCAGAGCTTGCTCAGGCAACAGGAAGGCAGCAAAGTCCTTCAAGAGCTGAGGCCAGTCTTGGAGCAGCATTTGCAGGCTTTTGTAGAGATCCACCGCCGTCTGCCTCTGAGTACTTGACTCAAACTCGTAGATAACCTGAAGGAAGTCCTCATACTTGCCAGGAATATGTTGCAAGGCCTCTCGTACCTGTACAGGAAGACTTTCAATCACCAGTACCCTTTCTTTGGGTTGCCACAAAAAAACAGCAGTACAAAGCAATGATGAGGAGTTATAATTAGAGAGCTCTAAGAACCGTCCCTCCTCTGACAGGCTCTAAGGCCCGACTGTTCATGGAAGACAATGAGAAAGGCGCAGCTCCTTTTCTGGTAGAGGACAACTGAAAAGCCTTCATTCTACAGTGGATACAGCCCTCCCCACAAAACCAGGTAAGCTTGGTTCTAGCTCACAGCCTTAACCTGTCTTTTCTGATTTCAGCTCTATATTAAAATAGATAAAATATACTTCAGCATGGTATCATCTGAGGGTAAATAATACAAAAATTAGGATTGTTAGTAAAATATTAGGAAACAAGAAAAATCCATGACTATCACTGCTAGCACTCTACTTTGTTTAGAGGATAAAGGAACCAGGTGGTTAGCAAAGAACCAGATAGCTACCCAGGACAATTCAGGGGAACAGGTTGGTTCACACTGGTTCATGTCTGTGGAGATCAAGGCACTTCTCTAAGACCCACTCTCCGGCAGTGTACCAAAGGTCTTTCTTCACAAGACAAGGGCAGAGTAAAGGTCCTTATTTTAGCCTACTCAGTGAAGTCACAACCTCGTACTGATGACGGACGGTGGTATCATCTTTCCCCAATTTCTGGGCAACAGAGGAGTGATTCTAAGGTACTAATAATAAACCTGTTTATGAAACTGAATTCTGTCATCTGTGGTTCTCTCACACAGAGCAAAGGCAGAGATTTTAGAAAAAGGAGAAGGGAGAAGGGAGAGAGAAAGAGAGAAACATTGATGTATGTTCTGGCCCACAACTGAGGCATGTGCCTTGACTGGGAATTGAACCAGTAACCTTTTGGTTTGCAAGCCAGTGCTCAATCCACTGAGCCACACCAACCAGGGCCAGATTTCATTTTAAAAATACCTCCCTTATAGGAGAAGTAGCCTCATTCAGACAGAATAGCGGTAACAGGAAGCAGCATTTGCCTACCCTGGTCAGATAAGCCTGAGCAAAGGCCAAATCCTTCTGTTCCCTGAGTGGATCCCTCTCGAGAATGTTCTCATCATACAGCAATAGCAGCTTGGATGTATCCTTGCTGGCCCGGGCCCGACTGCCCCGCTTGTTCCGAGCTCGATGATTACTCCGGCCCTTTCCAGCAGCTTTGATGCTGTCTCCTGAGAGTACATGTGAAAAAGACTGTTTCTTCCTCTCTGCAACCCCTGCTCTTCCCATCCAACTGCATGCACCCACCCCATCCAAACCCTTGCAATGGTATGGAACAACTCAGGAGAAAAGCTGCTGGGAAAGTGGTGTAAGAGGCAAGTCTATCTCTGTCAGGGCAGTTCTATGCAGAGTCAGCAGTCTCAAGAGTGAGTATGGCCTTATGTTGGGCTCTCAAGAGACTATGTCTAGGTGAGGAGTAAGCAGTGTTTTCTGAAATAAACACAGTTTTTACCTCATGCATAAGTAAATTAAGAACCAGTATAGAAACTTGGATGAGCCTGACATGAATCTAGCAGCTGATGAGCATTTAAAATTTCTGAGCATCTCTTCTTTTTTTTTTTTTTAAGATTTTATTTATTTTTTAGGGAGGGGAAGGGAAAGAGAGGGAGAGAAACATCAATGTGTGGTTGCCTCTTGTGCACCCACAACTAGGGACCTGGCCCAGGCATGTGCCCTGATTAGGACTTGAACTTTCGACCCTTTGGTTCATAGACTGGCCCTCAATCCACTGAGCTACACCAGCCAGGGCTGAGAGTCTCTTCTTTGTAAAAGCACCAAGTTGGAATACCTGTTTGGGGGAAGGAAGGTTGCAGGGGTAATCCAGAGGAGCTCTGAAAACTTGTCACCTGATTTACAAGCTAGTCACTCTGCACATGTCCTTTAGACAGTGAGGGCAACCAAGACCTGCCCCTCATACAGGCTTGCCAGACTCACCTGGTGGGGTCCTGCTGGGCTCCACTTCTGGAGCAGTCTGGGGCGAAGCAAAGGTGGTAGGTTGTTTCTCAGCGGGGTCTCCTATGGCTTCATCTATCATTTCATCCTCTTTCTGCAGGCTTTCCATTCCTTCTGCTTCTGCTTCTTCTTCCTCCTCTTCTTCAGGCTCAGAGTTCTCTTCCTGAGAGTTCTCTTCCTCAGACTCACCCTCCTGACTCATGCGCCTTTCCGAAGCGAGCCAAGTCAGTTTCTCCATTGTTTCCTGCAAACCCGCCCCCCACCAAAGAGTGTTCGTAAGGGCTGGTAATGGCTTACCAGGTGACTGAACAGAGTTTTTCAAGAGGAACTGAGGGTGATCAGGTGAAGTGTGTGTGTCAGAGGCGGGCAGGCACCACAGCTTTCCGAGCCTGGTTCTCTGTTATGGAGTCACAGGGATAGCTGGGATGTGTTTGGAAAGGTGCCCTCTACCCTGAAGACAGATTTTCTTTGCCACAGTCCACACTTACAATCTATTTTTTAGGCATTTAAATTGTGCTTAAGTGATTCAATTTAACATTTATATGCGTTTAAGTCAAATATAGTAAGTCAATTTTACCCTTTCCTTCCCCTCTCACCTCAAACCCAAAATTATGTCCCATAGTGCATTCAAAAGTCAAATAAAAATGATTTTACAAGTATCTATAGTGCAACAAGCAAGCAGGTGGCCTACTGATGAATTAAACATATTACTGAATCCACAAAATAAATGAGAATATTCTCCAACTCTCACCTGGAGTTCTGGGACAGAGAGTACAGACTCCTCAGAAGCTGATGACATCTCATCTTCCTCATCCTGGGTAAGGTCATCAAAGTCCTCTTCTTCCTCCTCCTCCGGCCCCTCCTTCTCTCCTCCAGTTTCCGGCCCAGCCAGGGTCTCCGCCGACTGACCATCAATGCTGGGTAAGTCTTCAGGTTTCCCTTGGGGGCTGCTAAGCACCATTTCAGGGTGAGCGGTGGATGAAGCATTCTTAGGAGATTCTTTGCTCACATTTCCTGAGTTTCCTCCATCAGGAGGCTCTTGAGAAGCTGAAGGTGTCATAGGTGGTTGACTCCTCTCCTCCTCTTTTTGTAAGACCGCCTGTTTCGTTGCCTCCCTTGCACTCCTTGACTCCTCACAAGGGGAGCCAGTATCCAATCCCACAGCGTATTCTTCTTTGATTTCATCACAAATGGTCTGCTCTGGACATCCACTGGAGATCTCCTCCCCACAATCTTTGGGTTCCACCTTGACAATTTTCTTTACATCTCCAGGAGAGCTCAGGGATTCCTGGAAGCCCTGGGGCAGTGGTTCCACAACTTGCCTCCCCTCCTCTGTTTTTACAACGGTCCAGACATAGGCACTGTTCTCCGACAATTCCTCCTGGCCCACTCTATCTGATGGTGGAGGCTCTGGGCTGTGCTCCTTTTTGGGGAAGATGGTAGCACAGAGAGGAGATAGCTCCTGGGGTTCTAATTTGGGTACTAGGCCTTGAAAGGCATTTTTCCCTTCATCCAAAGGACAACCAATGTCCCTACTCACTTGGGCCTTATCTTCAGGGGTGGACTGTACAGAAAGATTCATAGAGTTGCCAGAAACAATTAAGGGTGGGATGGAGGAAGCCATAAGGGGCTGGTTCAATGTACAGGGGAAGGAAGTAGGGTTAACTAACAGTGTGGTGATGGGAAGGGTCTGAGAACTCTGGGCCACAGTTGCACTGACAGGCTGAATCATGTTGCAGCCACTACCAAGGCTCACGACCTTCACAGTGGTGGCGGGAACAGTGAAGATGACAGGTGCAGAGTTGATGAGGGGGACAGACTTCAAACAGAGAGAGGTCTTGGCCCCCTTTCTCTTTGGGCCTCTTCGTTTTACGTATGGCTTTCGAAACTTAGAAGGGGCAAGTGAGGGCAACATTATCTTGGGTACAGGAGCAGAGGACAGCAGGGTCTGGGGCTCAGATGGAGGAAAGCTGCTCCTGGAATCAGGGGGTATGGTGGGCAGTACTGTTGAGGACTCAAAACTACTGCCTCCAGTAACCCCCAGTGGAGGGACACCTGGCACTGGCTGTAATACAGTGGCTGGCTGGATCGTGTGAGGAATCCGGACCACCATTTTGCTCGGAGGGGCTTCTGACTGAGTTGACCTAAGCGGTATTTTCCCAGAATTGGAGTTAGGCTGGAGAGAGGGGCTGGGCCTGATAAGGAGGGGCTTCAGGGCTGATGAACGCTTCTGTCTCCAGCCCTTCCTGGAAAAGCAGTTGGCAACTGGCTTCAATTTCAGGACTACGCCCTTAGGTAATAGCAGTGGGTACTGAGTCTCACTCCCCAATTCCGAGCTGCCTTTTCCTAGGTCTGGGTCCGGCTTGATCTCTGGGGTTCCAGTCACATTTCCTGCCTCTCTGGTACCATCAGCTATGCGCTGTAGTTCCTCCTGGATGGACGGCAGACTGGCCTATTGAGAACAAGAATGCTCTGATCCAGCACATGCCAGAATTTGGTAAATAAAAAATAGTAAAATTAAAAAATAAACAAAACGAAACAAAATTAAATTAAAACAGGGTTTTCTAGATTTTAGGGATGTTTCCAGGATAGTCTCAAGATAATCTTTAAAGAAGGAGTTTTCTGCACAATGTCAAATGTCTATAAAGACTACATTCCAATTGTGTACTCGAGAAACTCTTCTCTGAATTTCCTATAGGAAACTATCATTTCACTCACTGTTTTTGAAAGGTTGTAGAATGCCCTGGTGAGGTAGCTCAGTTGGTTAGAGCTTCATCCCGATATGTCAAGATTGTGGGTTCAATCCCGGGTCAGGGCACATACAAGAATCAACCCATTAATGCATAAATAAGTGGAACAACAAGTTGGTATTTCTGTCTCTCTTTCTCTCCCTTCCTCTCTCTCTCTTTTTAAAATCAATTAATAAAAATTGTAGAATCACCCGGTGGGAGGGAGGAGGAAGAGAAGGACGAATGAGAAAGATAAGAAGTCCTAGCTCTGCAACTAAAGCATAAGAGGTGCGCAGTAGCCCTGATGTTTCCAGTGACCTTCTGCTTCTGACCTGTGTTGAGGACGAAGGCTTACCTTTAACCAGAATGGAAGCCGGTGTTCTTCCCTTTCCACAGGTGGCTTCCACTGATGTGGCTGGATCTCCTCACAGCACTTCCCTAAGATGGGCAGCTGTTTGGTCTTCTTATAAAACTGAGCATCAAAAAAATAAAACATGAGTTGCATTTCTTTCAGAAACACTACCCTCTGTCAGGTTGCAGGGTGTGGTGGGCAGTAGCTTGACTAAGACACAAACGGATGCAAGCCCATACACACATGCACAGAAACAGCACATGCTGCATGCTTCTGTACTTCAAACTGAACCACTCTTAATTAATAGAAACTGCACAACTACTTAGCACCGTTTAACTGATAATCCCCATTCTGGTCACCAGGAAGGGAAAAGGTTAGGTCACAGAGAAAAGAAAGCAGATGGCCAGAGAATTCTTATTTCAAATTTGCTCCTGCACAACAGCTGCAATGACAGCACCTTAACCCTCATACTAGACACAAGGAAACTTCCTTTTTAGGCAAAAAACGGTGCAAAGGACATTAGAAGGGAAGGGATAGAAGAACAGAGAGACTGTAATAGGTTTTAAGCACAAGTGAAGAGGAAAATTAAATGTCAATAAGTATCCATTCAATAAACATCCACAGACAATAAGCATCCATTCAATCAACACTTGTTGAATGGGTTCTATGTGCTGGGTACTGTGCTACAAGCTGAGCATACAAATAAAAGAAGCAATTCCTGCTCTTCAGGAGCTTATGGATTAGTGGGAGAAACATAGGCTAAAAATGATATTCTGTGTAAAAAGTACAAAGATGTATACCAAAAATGACATACAACTCAAACTTGAACAATAAAGATTTTTCTGGAGCAAGTGAAACTGGTATAGATGACTTTTTTTTTTTTTAATATATTTTATTGGTTATGCTATTACAGTTGTCCCATTTCTCCCCCATCATTTCCCTCCACCTTGCACACCCCCCTCCCACCCACATTCCCCCACCTTAGTTCATGTCTGTGTCATAAGTTCTTTAGCTTCTCCATTTCCCTCACTATTCTTGCCCTCCCCCCGTCTATTTTCTACCCACCTTCTATGCTACTTATTCTCTGTATCTTCCCCCCTTCTCTCCTCCTTCCATTCCCCTGTTGCTAACCCTCCATGTGATCTCCATTTCTGTGGTTCTATTCCTGTTCTAGTTGTTTGCTTAGTTTGCTTTTGTTTTAGGTGTGGTTGTTCATATCTGTGAGTTTGCTGTCTTTTTACTGTCATATTTTTTATCTTCTTTTCCTTAGATAAGTCCCTTTAACATTTCATATAATAAGGGCTTGGTGATGATGAACTCCTTGAACTTGACCTTACCTGAGAAGCACTTTATCTTCCCTTCCATTCTAAATGAAAGCTTTGCTGGGTAGAGCAATCTTGGATGTAGGTCCTTGCCTTTCATGACTTGGAATACTTCTTTCCAGCCCCTTCTTGCCTGCAAGGTCTCTTTTGAGAAATCAGCTGACAGTCTGATGGGAACTCCTTTATAGGTGACTGTCCCTTTATCCCTTGCTGCTTCTAGAATTCTCTCCTTCATTTGAATCTTGGGTAATGTAATTATGATGTGCTTTGGTGTGTTGCTCCTTGGGTCCAACTTCTTTGGGACTCTCTGAGCTTCCTGGACTTCCTGGAAGTCTATTTCCTTTGTCAGATTGGGGAAGTTCTCCTTTATTATTTGTACGAATAACTTTTCCACTTGTTGGTCTTCCTTTTCCCCTTCTGGTACCCCTATGATCCGGATGTGGGAACATTTAAAGATGTCCTGGAGGTTTCCAAGCCCCTCCTCAGTGTTTTGAATTCTTGTTTCTGTATTCTGCTCTGGTTGGATGTTTCTTTCTTCCTTCTGGTCCACATTGTTGATTTCAATCCCAGTTTCCTTCCCCTCACTATTGGTTCCCTGTACATTTTCCTTATTTCACTTAGCATAGCTTTCATTTGTTCATCTAATTTGTGACCAGAATCAACCACTTCTGTGAGCATTCTGATTACCAGTGTTTTGACCTGTGCATCTGATAGATTGGCTACTTCTTCATCGCTTAGTTGTATTTTTTCTGGAGCTTTGATCTCTTCTTTGGTTTGGACCTTTTTTTTTTTTTTGTCTTGACATGCCTGTTACGTAGTGAGTGGTAGAGCCTTAGGTGGTCATCAGGGCGGGGCAACCCAGTCACAGGGTTGTGATGCTGTATGTGGGCGATGGGGTTCAAGAGGGAACAATGGTGCTTGTTCCGCTTTCTGCTGGATTTCAGTCCCTTCTGCCATTTCCCCCAAGCAAACTGGGCCTTTCTTGTGCTGATTCCCAGGTGGGTGAGTTTGTGTATGTTCTGGGATCCTGTGGGTCTCCCCAACAAACTCTCATGTGAGGCTGGGAGTCTCTCCCAGCACCTCAACCCCCACAGGTGTTTTCAATGGATGTCTTGAGGCTCTACTTCCTGGCACTGGGACCCTGGGTTGTGAGGTCTGTCTCACCCCCCAGTTTTACCCAATTTATCTGCGCGCAAATGTGGGACCACCCGTTCTGCCAGCCGCCTTGTGCGCCGTGTCCCTCCACAATCTGCCGCCTTGCTGGGTCCTCCAGCCTCTGCTTTGCTGGGACCCCTCTTCACCCAGCTGCCCATCTTCTACTGGTCTGGATGAATGTTTCTTTAACTCCTTGGTTGTTGGACTTCCATAGTTAGATTTTTTTTTTCTGTCAGTTCTGGTTGTTTTTTTTTTTTTTTTTTCAAATTGTTGTTGTCCTTGGTTTTTTTTGTTTTTAAATTGTTGTTGTCCTTGTGTGAGGAGGCACAGTGTGTCTACCTATGCCTCCATCTTGGCTGGAAGTCCCAGTTTAAAGTTTAGTAAGTGAAGCCTAAATCCCAAACATTTAGTGGCATCAACTATGTTACCTTCATGTGGAGGTAAGTGCACCATCTCCCCCAAAAACCTTGCTTAGCAGGAAATAGAAAATTATTGTTTTTCATAACAAGCTTTGGAGAACCATCTGACTCTTTAAACCATTTAAACTACTTACTTGCCTCTTTAAAGTATATGCGTTACAATTTTGATATAAATATCTGAATATGAAGACTGAAGGAGAAAGTGTAAGCGGAGTATTTTCTACCCTTTCTTTCAAAAAGGTCCCAGTGAAAGAGAGAATTAATGGCAGGAGGGAAACATGGATTTAAGAAATATTTTAAGGCTAAGTAATCTTATTTTAAGAGAAATAATATCCATAACAGAAGATGATACTTCAGAGGAAAATAATTCAATGTCCCTGCAAAAGCAAGAGGGCAATGAACCAAGTGCACAGGTGGAAGGAATCTGCCATAGGTAACAGATCCCTCTCTTCACCAAGACTAACAAGGAGAACAGAACAGTTGCTCATGAGCAAGCCCCGGGTGGAGTGCGCAGGGGAAACTTACTTTGAAGATGTTGTCAGGCGCTCTGTTCATGCTGCGGTTCTTGATTCTCACTGTCAGTTGGTGGGCAGTCTTGCAAGTTAGAAGGTACTTGCTGATTAGAGGCTTAGGAAACTCAGTCCCTTCAAAGTGCTTCAGTCCTAAAACTAACAAACTGAGAAAGGAGCAATGACAGTTTCCAGTCCATCCTTCCAAAAGTCTCAGCTGATAACTCCCCATTTTACAACCCACTTTTTCTACATCTAATTCTTAGAAGTTAACAGCTACTCAACAAAAAATTTCAGGTATTTACTGAGTGCTAGTAAGTACTACAAGTAAGACTCAATCAGGAGGTCACAATCAGAAAGGAAGAGCAAAACCTAAGCATAAATCACTAATAAATGTCAGACCAAGTGAGCTTTCATACTTTGTATTCCTCTGCACTTCATAGTCAAAGAAAGGAGAACGGGTCTAATAAAACAAATATAAAATGAACGATGGGAACCATGTTAGGGACATGAAATTAATACCAACATTATCTCCCATTACAACATAATCTATTATTGTTACCTATGTACATAATTATTCATGGCAATGGGGCAATACATATCAAAGCCATAAAAATGTTCACAACCTTATTGAAAAATCTCACTCTTGGGAACTTACTCAAAGGGATAAACTGAAAAGATTTTCAAAAGCTCTATGTACAAAGATCCTTAGTGATGCCTCACTCACAATAACAGAACAACAGAGGGAAGAAAAGTAGCAAATAAAAGAACAATCACAGGGCCATTAAATACTGCTTTAAAAGAAAATATACAGAAATAACAAAAAAAGGACAATGTCACTGCAAACAGAGAAACAATTTCAAGAAGATGATAGGTTAAAAAAGTGAAAGCAAAAATATATTTAAATTGCCAATCTGTATGAGAAATGCAAAGAGAAAAATCATTATCTTGGGGTGGTCAGGATAGTTGAAAAAAGTTTTTTCCTTTTGAAAACTTCCTCTAACAGTACATATTACAAGATTGGATTTTTACAATGACTAAAAACAAAATACAGTTTAAAATGTTTGAAAAATGTGCATGCAATTCCCCCGTAAAGTAGTATTTGGCAATGCTAAAATAAGCACATACTACAGAACTTTACGTCCATCAACTCCACTTCTCTCTGGTTTTGGTGCCCAGGTCTTACACGTGCCTTACTTTCCCCAACATCCCCAAGAAAAGAGAACTAGACATTCTCTCTGGGATATTCGGTGCTTTCCCCCTCAGTGAACCCTTACTTGTCCTCAGCCTTCGTGAATGAATTCTTATCCTGGGGATTCTTTGCCCTCAGAGAACACACTGGAAGTAGCTCTGGATACATGAAAACTTTGCTTGTGGCCAAGATCCAAGCCACTTGCTTTGGCAAACAAGGAAATTTACAGCCTGTAAGAAAAAAAAAAAAAACCCTAATAAATAAAATTCTGGAAAAAAGAGGGCTTCACAAAAGCTTCTGAATGTACTTTTGCATTTATTTTTTTAACCTTATTTATTTTTAGAGAGAGAGGAAGGGAAGGAAAAAGAGAGGGAAGGAAATCAATGTGTGGTTGCCTCTCATGTGCCCCCCACCAGGGACCTGGCCCACCACCCAGGCACACACCCTGACTGGGAATCAAACCGACACCCCTTGGTTTGCAGGTTGGCACTCAATCCACTGAGCCACACCAGCCAGGGCATGAACGCACTTCTGCATTTAAACAGAGCTGCCCCTACCTCACTTGATGCCCTTCCAACCCACACAACCTGCCCCACAGAAGTTTCTAAACCTTTCTCAACTTAACATAAACCTCAAGGGAGTCCCATTCAATCTTATTATACGTTGATTTTCTTATTCTTTTCTATGTGGAACACTTAACACACTAAGTAACAAACACAAAGTACCTAGTAATACCTGGCACACAGTGTATGCTCAAAATATTTTTCCTTCTTCCCCTTTAAATCCTTAAAAGATAAGTGACCTTCAACAATGCTTTGCCTCTTCCAGAATAAGATTTCACCTTCTTTAACTTCCCTCACAAATCTGGTTTTCCAAATTTTATTTTACTTGATTCTTACTTAACTTTCATTAAGTTTTCCCAGATTCCACCTGAGGCTGGGAATAAAAAACCATGAACGGAATGAGACAATACAGTCTTTCATTTCTGTTTTGCTGTCTAAGCCTTTCAATTCCAGACACTTCTGCCTTTCCAGAGGTACATACTACTATAGCCATACTTCTCCCATAAATGTTTTTCTTTTTAAAGATTTTATTTATTTTTAGAGAGAGTGGAAGGAAGGGGGAAGAAGAAAGAGAAAGAGGGGAGAGAGAGAGAAACATCAATGAGCAAGAGAAACATTGATCAGTTGCCTCTTGCACCCCCAACCAGCAGCATGGCCTGCAACCCAGGCATGTGCCCTGACTAGGAATAGAACCTGTGACCTTTTGGTTCACAGGCTGGCACTCAACTCACTAAGCAAAACCATCCAGGGCCATAAATGTTCTTATATTCCTGGAAGAAAAACACAGGACACTGTATGTGTAAGTTATTACTGTACTTTGGCATTAAACTAAGTTTTCAGTACCAACACACATGCTAACAAAGTAGTCTTGAGATCAGTGTCTATAACCTAATGCACTTAAGCTCACCTACAGCCTATTTAATTGTAAAATTCAGGGGTTTAAAATTAAATCCAAAGATAAACCTAAATCCAGAGCAAAGTATGACTAATTTGCTAAACCAGGGCATAAATCCAAAACAAATATTTATGAAGTATGTGAGTATCTGAACACTATACAGTATGCCTGAAACCAATACAAAATAATCGTGAAAGTAAACTGTGATTAAAAAATAAAAATAAAAAAGAAGCAAATACTTAATTTCAAAGGAATGGCAAATATTTTTTCAAAAAATACTAAACTATGCCCTGACCTGTGTGAATCAGTGGATTGAATACCAGGCTGGAAAGCAAAAGGGTCGCTAGTTTGATTCCCTGTCAAGGCACATGCCTGGGTTGTGGGCCAGGTTTCCAGTGGGGGGCATGTGAGAGTCAACCACACATTAATGTTTATCCCTCTTCTTTCTGCCTCCTTCCCCTCTCTCTAAAAGGTAAATAAGTAAACTCTTTAAAAAAAAACAACAACCCCCCCCCCCCTAAACTAATGAAAGTTTCTTTAAAATAGTCAACATGTCAAATGCCCTGGTTGGTGTGGCTCTGTGGATTGAGTGATGGCCTGTAAACCAAAGGGTTGCCAGTTCGATTCCCAGTCTAGAGCAAATGCCTCGGTGGTGGACCAGGTCCTCAGTAGGGGGTCCCTTTTTCCCTCCTTTCCCCTCTCAATCAATCAATCGATCGATCAATAGTAAACACAGCAAATGTACAACATCTCTAATTTGTGTCTTGTCCCAAATCACCTTTCATTCAAAATGGAAATAACATTATAATCGTTATGGAAAATAAAATGATCCTAATGAAGAACTGAATGAAAACCTAAACACAACCCATCTTTATTACTTGACTTCCATCTTTCCCAGATTCTAGTTTGTTTTGTTCTCACTCCTAATGCTTACTCTCATATCTATTTTAAAGTCCAATTCTTAGCATGGAGTCCTACATCTCTTCCCCTCACAACCCTGTCCTGTCTATTGCCTCCATCCCTTACAAATGCCCAAATATACCATGTAATTCTAGAACTTAATGAGTACAAGGGAGGATAGTAGAGAGAAGGAAAAAATTATAAATATCCTATCTCCTCCACCCTAAGAAATTATCTGTGGGATAAGACTCTCACTTCTCACTGTAGGTAAAAACCTGAAGTAGACACATCTGTCCCCTACCCGTCTTCACAGTTTTACGAGGACTCCAGTCAATGCTGGCATGTGTGTTGAAGTCTTCAATGAGTGTCATAGCTCCCATCAGGTTACAGGGTTGGAACAAGGTCTGAAACTTAGGGTTGAACTGCTGGTGAAGGGCGATGGAGCTTTGAGCAAAGGTTCCCAGCTCTTCCTGGGAAAACAGGACACAATGGAGATTTAAATTCCAGACCATTAATACCAAGAGCCCTTAGCTTCTGTGTGAAAAACTATCCTTCCTATTAAAGTATAAAAGCAGGTAAAAATCATCCTGAAGTCTTTCACAATTAACATTACCTCATTAAGACTGCAAGTCAGAGCAATACTCTTAAGAAAATTGAATACACTCTCTGTCCTTTCATGGAAATCAGTGGTTTATGTTCTCTCAGCAAACATAGGAAGCCATAGGAATAGCTACCAAAACATGCAGGAGAGAAGAAGAAATGTAGATTATGATGGGTGAATATCTGTGAGAAATGGTTTGCCAAGCTAATTGCATACACAAGTCTTTAGAGTTACGGAGATTTGGAACCTTACAAGAAATATCCTGGTAGTGCTGGCCTCCGAGTTGAGACTGGGGTTGGAGGTGGAGAGAAGGTGAATTTGCGTCAAGAGCTGAACATGCTGGGGAGGGAAAGAAAATCATACAGTAACATGTTACGATGTCATTTCAGAAACCCAGAAGATCTTACCAAGGTACCTGCAACTTTATTACATATCACTTTGCTTTCTGGAGAGACAATGAGAACAACACACTTTCTTGGTATAAATTTCACAGATATGTTCACCTTGAGAAAAATGATGGAACTAGAGGAAGTTTAACCTCAAACCAGACAAACTGAGATTGGAAAGAAGAAAATACTACTATGGCAACGAGACTATTAAATTCAGAATGGATTACTAAGGAGTCTTTGAAATCTGTAATTCTGAATTGATTATCAGGGTCCTTATATGCATTCTTGCCTGAGTGACTCATGAACATGGTAAGTTCTCAAGGTGCTAGCTGATGTGAAGACCCTGTGGTCCTATGGTTTCAAAGGGTATCAGGACAGTACTCTCTTTCTAATTTACAAAGCTGCTAACTTTTGGCTTCATGTCAAGCCATGGAATGATCCAATCTTAACATTAGAAAGGAAAGTCTTACCTGTTGCATCTGCTGCTGGAGTCTCTTCCTCTGTGCTGGGTCTAGAATCAGAGTCTGAGGAACTTTCTCACTCTGAGGCTTAACCCTCTCTACCTCCTGCTGCTGTTTGGCTGAAGATTTCTTCAACTTCAGCTGCTCAAGCAGCTCCTTCATTGTACGATGTTGCTCATTTAGCAAGTTGGCCAGTGGTTCCTCAAACCTGTCCCCGGCAGGGAGATGACTACATTTGAGTATTTCCCTAGGCCCACAACATACCCAGTTCCTTCTAATGGAGGTCTAAAAGAGTCTGAATAGCCCTGGCTGGCGTAGCTCAGTGGATTGAGCGCGGGCTGCGAATCAAAGGGTCGCAGGTTCGATTCTCAGTCAGGGCACATGCCTGGGTTGCAGGCCAGGCCCCTAGTGGGGGCCACGTGAGAGGCAACTGCACACTGATGTTTCTCTCCCTCTCTTTCTCCCTCTCTTCCCCTCTCTAAAAATAAATAAATAAAATCTTAAAAAAAATAAATAAAATGTTAAAAAAATAAAAATAAAAAAATAAACCTTTAAAAGAGTCTGAATAGTTTCTATCTACTGATAATTCCTAAATTCCACTTTAGCCAGCAAGCAAAACTCCTAGCCTATCCGAATTTTTTCCCAAAGTTGTTAGCTTTGATTCAAATAAGATGGTTCTAAATTGTCCCCCCTCCTCATTTTTCTACAATCGGTCCTTTAAGTAACACACAAATAAAGAGGAAATAAAAATTTAGGAGCAAGAAATACATCAGGTAACCAGGCAAAGAGTAATGGAAATTTATCATTCTAGCATTATACTAATATCCAAATTAATCTGAGACTTGTTCTTAACAGTGATATAAAATCTTTCAAAGTAAAACATCTGTTCTCCGATTTACCTTTTACTCTAATCCCACATCTAGCTTCTCCCATTCCTCTTCCATCCATTCAGGCTGCCCTGTATCCTTTCTTAAAAAGTCAAAGACCATCAGGTATAAAGTAACAGGAGGATATACTAAAATACATGGCAGTTTAACCAAGTGAATCCTGCTTGCCTTACCCTGGTTGACTAGCTGAAACCCTGTCCAGGTGAGATGAAGGGCTGCTAGAAACCCAGATATCCTCATAAATGGCGTGCCCATAGACTCACTTGCTCACAAACACTCACCCTAAGCTCAACTCTAGGGACAGCTTGCAAGGTGTCAGAGATATACCAGGGACAAACTGAATTGTATGGCTTCAAGGCAAGGTCCACCACTATCCCTGTACTGAGCCCTTCCCACAAACAGCCTGCAGACACAAGAGGGCGCCAAATCTAAATCTCCATTAACCTGGTAAACACTGCTAGCACCACCCTGCTGAACCGGAGACCTTGCTTGACCCCGCGGCACCCACATAGTTCTTGACTCTTTCAATGGATGTGCCTCATAGGCAGCAGGCCTTGGCCTGTGCTGCAAACTTTGTGTTAAACTTCCTAACGTTGCCAGGTCCCTAGCCAGTGGCAACTGGCCTTGGTGTGCCCTGTCCCTTTAAGTGGTCTCAGGCCCAGCACTGGTGGCAGCTGGTCTCAGGCCCAGCACAGGCAGATACTAACTGTGAATCACTTTGTAGCTCCTAGCAGGTGGCGTAGGCCAGGAACAGGTGGTAGTTGACCTCAGCCTGCATCAGAGCCCCACACAGGAGGCCCCAGAACCAACTAACCAGACAGAGAATTTCAGGCTACAACAGAGAACCAGCAGATTAGCTCCACAAGTGGCGTACACAAAGGGTATCTAGACAGAGCCCAGAGTTCCACTGAAATGAATTCTGCTCCGTGAGGTGAGCCCTGCTGCAGTTGTAAACATTCAGCCTGAGGGTGAACCCCACCCACCGATGTGCCAATAGCAATCGAAACTCAACTACAACAGGAGAGCACACACAACCCACACAAGGGGCACTCCTGAGCACATAGCTCAGGTGATCTGGCAGGCTGTGCCACGGGGCCCCACAGGGCACCTACTACATAAGGAAGCCTTGCAAAGACTGGAGACAGACCAAATCTACTTAATTCATAAAAATAAACAGGGAGGCAGCCAAAATGAGGAAACAAAGAAACGTCCCAAATGAAAAAACAGGACAAAATTCCAGGAAAAGAACTAAAAAAATATGGAGACAAGCAATCTACCCAATACAGAGTTCAAAACACTTGGTTAGAAGGATGTTCAACGAACTTAGGGGGAAGACCAGATGAACTCAGTGAGAACTTACACAAAGATAGAAACAATAAAAAAGAACCAGTTAGAAATAAAGAATACAGTAACAGAATCAACAGATGAGATGAAGCAGATAATTTGCATCAGTGATTTAGAACACACCGTAGCAAAAAACACCAAAATAACATAGCAAAAAAAAAAATTTTTTTTTAAAGTGACCTCTAGAACAACGTGAAACATAACAACATCACATCATAGGGATACCAGAAGGCAAAGAGAAAAAGCAAGGGACTGAAAAACTATTTGAAGAAATAATGACTGAAAACTTCCCTAATCTGGCAAAGGAAATAAACATACAAGTCCAGGAAATGCAGAAAAGACCCAAATAAGATAAACTCCAGGAGGCCCACACCAAGACATATCATAATGAAAATGGCAAAGGTTAGCCCTGGCTGGGCTCTGTCCTGTAAACCAAAAGGTCACAGGTTTGATTCCCAATCAGGGCACATCTCTGGGTATGGAAGTTCAGTCCCTAATCAGGGTGCACACAAGAAGCAACCAACTTATATGTCTCCCTTTCACATCGGTATTTCTCTCCCTCTGTCTCCTCTTTCCCTCTCTCTAAAATCAATAACTATGTCCTCAGGTAAGGATAAAATAATAAATTTAAAATAAAATAAAATAAAGTGAAACAAAACAAAATGGCAAAGGTTAAAGACAAAGAAAGAATCTTAAGAGCAGCAAGAGAACAGCAGTGAATTACATACACGGAAGTTCCCATAAGACTGTCAGCTGTTTTCTCAATAGAAACTTGGTAGAAATAAATTTAAAAAGGAAAAAAAAAATGAATAAACTTGGTAGGCCCAAAGGGACTGGGATGAAATATTCAAAGGGATGACAAGAAAGGACCTACAACCAAGATCGCTCTACCCAGCAAGGCTATTATTTAGAATCAAAGGGCTTTTTCCCTGACAAGAAAAAGCTAAAGGAGTTCATCACCACCAAACCAGTATTACAAGAAATGTTAAAGAGACTTCTTTAAGAGAAGAAAAAAAAGATAAAAAAAATATGAACTAACAGCCCTGACCAGTGTGGCTCAGTTGATTGGGCATCGTCCTGCAAAGCGAAAGTCTCTGGTTTGATTCCTGCTCAGGGCATACGTCTGGGTTGCAGGTTTGGTCCCCGGTTGGGGCGCATACAAGATGTAACTGCTTATCAGATGCGACTGATTATTACTTTTCTCTCACATCAATGTTTCTTTCCCTCTCTGTCTCCCTCCCTTCCTCTTTCTCTAAAAATAAAGAAATAAAATCTTTTAAAGAAAAAACGTAAACTAATTTTTTAAAAGTCTATTCAAAAAACTGTGTTGAGAAAACTAGATAGATACGTACAAAAAAATAAAACTAGACCACTTTCTTATACCATTATATAAGAATAAGTTCCCAGGAGGAATGGTTACATTCTGCTACATCAGAATTTTTGTCCTATGAACTGTAACTTGAAGTAAGTGGGTCAAATACACATTCTTAAAAAAAAAAAAAAGTAAATGTGTGAGGTGATAGAAGTGTTAATTAAATCAATGGGTGGGGGAAATCCTTTCACAATCTATGTCTGTATCATACCATGATATTGTACACTTTCAGTATCTTACATCTTTGTCAATAGCACTTCAATAAAGCTAAAAGGGGAAATCCTAAGATATTTGTTGCAGTTATATTACATTATTTATTATAATGGAGTATGACAAATATTTCTGGCTTTTACACATTTGTTAGTATACCTTGTCTTTTTCACTAAACTGCAAGTTCCCCAAAAGTCTACCTTTCAGATGGATCCCAAGCTCTCTAGTTAGGTAATGCTGTTCAATTAAAACACAGGATTAATTAGAGGCTCCGAGTATCTTAGGTTTTCTTTTTGCCGCCCATTACATAAACCACACCTTGACCTCTCCTTCTACTCAGAATGGATAGCAATGAAGTACAGATAGATTATGCAAACACTGCAAAAAACAGGAAAAAGTTAGTCTCTACTTTTTGGATTGGGCAACAGAAGTGCCAACTTTAGATGAACAGGACAGTCTACATATTTTAGATTCTAGAGCATTATTGTAGGTGCTTCATGGTTTGTTGAATTAATGCCTGGTGATTAACAAACGTTCGACACCGGATATTAACAGTAAATGAGAACAAAAGTGGCATGATGGATATGATGATTTGCAGTAATTTTTGTGGCTGGCCACGTAGAATCCTACATACCTCCTCCAGCACCACTCTCCTGGAGAAGCTGCTATGGATGCCAGCTACTGTTTTCTCTCCATTCCCAAACAGATACAGCTTGGTCTACAGCTGCACTGCCCCATAAGGAGATTTAGTCACCTGACATCTAACACTCCCACTAGGGATGAAAAATTAACTAAAATTTCTGAAAACCTTTTCAGACATACACTTCTTGTCCATTCTAACTTTCAAGATCTTTGACAGGCCTACCGTAGTGCTTGAGGAGTGTTAAAGTTGGGCCGAGGCTCAGCCACACGTTCCTCCTCCTCTGGGCCATCATCTTCCATGTTGGGGAATCCCATCTCATCTTGAAACTGAGGAAAATGAAATGGAAACGATGGGTTTTCCTGGGGAACAGGCATGTGAAAGTCAGTGTAGCAGTGAGAAGCGAAGTAAAGACTACAGTTTACAGGACTTTAAATTTTTTTTCTCTTTTCAGGGCTCCCACAGTCCCACACACGGGATGACTAGACTATTTGAACAGGAAAAAAATGTCTCTCAACTGGTCAAATTGTAATGCTAAGGATAGAGTATGGATAACTCACAATGATCATAAATATCTTTCAAGAGACAAATTTATCAGAAAGACAACTATCTGTCCTCAGTATAATCTAAAACTAGCTTGCGATCTTTAGGGATGCACCAAATGATTGTTGGGAAAACAATAATTCAAAAAAACTGTTGGACAGGCCATTCAAAGTTTGCAAGGAAAATTTACTAAAAATTATCTACATATGGCCCTGGCTGGTGTAGCTCAGTGGATTGAGCGCAGGCCTGCCAACCAAAGGATCGTGGTTCGATTCCCAGTGAGGGCACATGCCTGGGTTGCAGGCCAGTTCCCAGCATGGGCCACACAGGGGGCAACCATACATTGATGTTTCTCTCCCTCTCCCTCTCTCCTACCCTTCCCCTCTAAAAGATAAATAAATAAAAAATCTTAAAAATAAAGTAAAAATTATCTACATAGGGATAATCAAAGTTCACTAGTTAGGAAAATTCTCCTGCCACTATATTCTCTCCTGGATGGACTAAAAGGGGAAATGGCTTGGTCTGAACACTTTCAGGAGGCAGGGGCCCTGAGACCAAAGGACAAAACTTGCTTGGAGGATCCACTTTTACCATCCCAAACTCTTACTCAAGGATGATTACTCACAGTTTCAAACAGCTCTTCCATCAGTCCGTTCACTTCCTTTTCTGCAAAAAAGCCAAACAGTATGTTGTTGGCACAAGTTAGTTTCATAAGGGGTAATTCCAAGAAGACAATGTATGTCGTTTTCAGCAAGGCATCTGACAAAACCCTCATATTTAACATTCATTCATTCAAAAACAGTTGCCGAACACCAATGGTGCCTCAATCCCTGTTCTAGATACCTGCAATACATGCAGAACTCAATAGTCCTACAATTGCAAAGCTTAAATTATAGTGGGAAGACATACATAAAACGTGAGCTAGATGATTTCACAATAAGATAAATTCATAGTTTGTTAACCTATCCAACTGAGTGGAGTCAAGAGAGAAGTCTCCAGCAGTGTGTCACAGCACCTTGTCTTTGCACTGGAGCCATTCGGTAACTCTATCAATCACTTAGAACAAGGGTCTCCATCCCATGGTCCGTGGCCTGTTAGGAACTGGGCCGCACACCAGGAGGTGAGGAGCAAGTGAACAATTGAAACCGCATCTGTATTTACAGCTGCTCCCCATCACTCGCATTACTGCCTGAACTCCTCCTCCTGTCAGATCAGTGGCAGCATTAGATTCTCATGGTAGTGCAAATTCTACTGTGAACTGCACATATGAGGGATCTAGGTTGCATGCTCCTTATTAGAATCTAATGCCTGATGATCAGAGGTGGAGCTGAGGCAGTGATGCTACCACTGGGGAGCGGCTGCAAATACAGACTATCATTAGCAGAGAGGTTTGACCACACAGAGACCATAATGAATCAATTGATTGCAGACACTTATCAAAACCCTATCACTGATTGGCAAGTGACAATTAAGCTGCATCCGGTGGCAGGCTTTTTCATTTCTGTACATTTTTAAATTATATCTTATTGATTATGCTATTACAGTTGTCCCATTTCTCCATCATTCCCCTCCATCCTGCATACCCCCTCCCACCCACATTCCCCCCTTTAGTTCATGTCCATGTGTCATAAGTTCTTTAGCTTCTACATTTCCCACACTATTCTTGCCCTCCCTCTATTTTCTACCCACTATCTATGCTACTCATTCTCTGTACCTTTTTCCCCTCTCTCCTCCTCCTACTCCCCTGTTGCTAACCCTCCATGTGATCTCCATTTCTGTGGTTCTGTTCCTGTTCTAGTTGTTTTCTTAGTCTGTTTTTGTTTTAGGTGTGGTTGTTAATATCTGTGAGTTTGCTGTCATTTTACTGTCATATTTTTTATCTTCTTTTTCTTAGATAAGTCCCTTTAACATTTCATATAATAAGGACTTGGTGATGAACTCCTTGAACTTGACCTTATCTGAGAAGCACTTTATTTTCTCTTCCATTTTAAATGGCAGCTTCACTTGATAGAGCAATCTTGGATGTAGATCCTTGACTTTCATGGCTTGGAATACTTCTTTCCAGCCCTTTCTTGCCTGCAAGGTCTCTTTTGAGAAATCAGCTGACAGTCTGATGGGAACTCCTTTGTAGGTGACTGTGCCCTTATCCCTTGCTGCTTCTAGAATTTTCTCTTTCATCTGAATCTTGGCTAATGTAATGATGTGCCTTGGTGTGTTGCTCCTTGGTTCCAACTTCTTTGGGACTCTCTGAGCTTCTCGGACTTCCTGGTAGTCTATTTCCTTTGTCAGATTGAGGAAGTTCTTCTTTATTATTTGTTCAAATAACTTTTCCACCTGTTGGTCTTCCTTTTCCCCTTCTGGTACCCCTATAATTCAGATGTTGGGACATTTAAAGATTTCCTGGAGGTTCCTAAGCCTCTCTTCATTTTTTTGAATTCTTGTTTCTTCATTCTTTTCTGTTTGGTTGTTTATTTCTTCCTTCTGGTCCACTCCATTGATTTGAGTTCCAGTTTTCCTCCCATCTCTATTGGTTCCCTGTGCGTTTTCCTTCCTTTCACTTATTGTAGCCTTCATCTTTTCATCTAATTTGTGACCAAATTCAACCAATTCTGTGAGCATCCTGATCACCAGCGCTTTGAACTGTGTATCGGATAGGTTGGCTATCTCTTGGTTGGCTATGAATTGGCTCTGGGGCTTTGATCTGTTCTCCCGTTTGAGCCAGTCTTGGGGCTTTTTTTGTGGGGGGGGCGGGTTCTGGTCGGGCCTGTTGAGTAGTGAGGGGCGGAGCCTTAAGTGTTCCCCAGGGTGGGGCAGCCCAGTGGCTGGGTTGTGATGCTGTATGTGGGGGCAGGGTCTCAGTGTTTTTAGGTTTTATTTCCCGGCGCTGGGGCTCTGGGTTGAGAGTTCTGTCTTGTTCCCCGTTTTTGCCTGGATTATCTGCGCGCGAATGTGGGACCACCTGGTCAGCCAGCCACCTTGCACTTGGGGTCCGCTAGCCATCGCCTGCAGGCCCAGGTCTGCCAGTAGCTGCCTGAGCACCAGGTCCACCAACCTCACTTCCTCTTGCCGCGACTCCGCCCCTCTTACCGGTATGGATGAATGGTTGTTGGACCTCCATACAGTTCAATTTTCTCTCAGTTCTGATTGTTTCCTCGTTTCTAAATCCTTGTTGTCCTTAATTTTGGTTGTGCAAGGAGGCACAGTGTGCCCACCTACGCCTCCATCTTGGCCGGAAATCTGGTGGCAGGCTTTATAGTGGCAAGTGAGTTGATGTACTTCAACTGTACAGCTGCATCTGGTGGCAGGCTTTAAGTCAGAATCTGACACTTATCTTAGTCTGCATGTGGCCCACATACTATTTTATTTACCACTTCTGCTCGCCCCTCTTTCTCATACTGTGCACTTGTCTCATGTCATAATTTCGGTAAACCCACATGCTAACCCTAGCCAAAATAAGCAAAAAACAAACATGGCTGAAGAATTTCTTTGAAAAAGGGGAAAAGACCCAATGATGAGATAGCAGAAGGCTCTAAGACTGCCAAGAAAAAGAAAGCTGCACTTAAAAGAAAATACCAAGAGTCCTACTTAAATTATGGGTTCACTGCAACAGGTAATTCACATTTTCCAAGCCTGCTTTGTATAATATGCGGTGACCAGCTATCCAACGAAGCCATGAAACCTTCAAAACTGCTTTGCCAGTTGAAGACCAAGCATCCTAATTTAAAGGCAAGCCTTTGGAATTTTTCAAAAGAAAAAACCCTGAACATGAACAGAAGCAATTATTGAAAGCCTCCACTTCATCAAGTGTGTCTGCACTGAGAGCATCATTCTGTGGCTAACCACATTGCTAAAGCTAAGAAGCCCTTTACTATTGGTGAAGAGTTGATCCTGCCTGCTCCAGAGGACTTCTGTTGTTAACTTTTAGGAGCGGCTGCAATTCAAAAGGTGGCATGTGCTCCTCTTTCAGCTAACACCATAACCGGACAAATTGATGAAATAGCAGAGAACACTGAGGCACAATTGTTAGGATTGATGAGTCACCATGGTACACAATGCAGCCTGACAAGCCTACCAATGTTGACAACAAGGCAACAATACTTTTTTTTGTGAAATATTTTTTTCAGGAGGATGTGCATGAGGATATGTTATGTGCGCTTTTGTTGTCAACCAACACCACAGCCGCAGAGCTATTCAGGTCTCTGAATGGTTACATACCAGGAAAACTGAATGGGTCATTTAGTGTTTGTATGTGATTGGATGGAACGGCTGCCATGATGAGACAGCTTTCAGGTTTCACTACTTGGGTCCAAGATGTTGCTTCTGAATGTGAGTCTGCACACTGGGTTATGGAGAAATGCTAGCTAGCTGAAAAATGTCACCTGAACTTAGTAACATTTTGCAGGATGTGATTAAAATTATCAACCACATTAAAGTTACATGCCCATAACTCACATCTGTTTGCACAGATCTGTGAGGAGATGGACACAGAGCACACACATCTTCTCCTACATGCAGAAGTGAGAGGCTTTCTAAAGGTGGATCACTGGCCAGAGTTTCTGAGTTACAAGAGCTGCTCCAGAGATTTCTTCTTGAAGAACAGTCACCACTGGCAGCACATCTCAGTGACACAGGATGGGTCACAAAACTTGCTTATTTGTGTGACATATTCGACCTGCTCAAAGAATTCAATCTTTCACTTCAGGGGACAACAATTGTGTTCAAGTTAGCAGATAAAGTGGCTGCATTCAAAGCCAAACTGGAACTATAGGCGCGATGAGTGAACACTGGGGTTTTTGACATGTTTCAAACAGCAGAGATTTTGAAAGAGACTGAGCCAGGGCCTTCTCTCTCCCAACTGGTGCATGATCACCTACCTCAGCTTTCAGAAGATTCTGAGCATTACTTCTCAACTGCAAAAGACCCCCAAAATGGGAAGGAATGGATCTGCGGCCCATTTGTGAGTAAGCCAGGTGAACTGATTTTGTCCGTGCCAGAAGAGGATCAACTGCTTTAGATCGCAAATGATGGTGGCCTTGAAAGTATGTCTGAAACAACTTCAAATCTCCATACATTCTAGATTAAAGTCAAGGGGGGATTCTTTTCTTCTTCTTCTTTTTTTAAGATTTTATTTATTTAAAGACTTCCATACAGTTCAATTTTCTGGAAGTTCTGGTTGTTTTTTGTTTTTAAATTGGTTGTTATCCTTCTCTTGGTTATGCGAAGAAGCAAAGTATATCTACCTACACCTCCATCTTGGCTGGAAGCTCTCTACGTAAAATTCTTTAAGCTCTCCTTTTTGATAGACCAAAACTCAAATTCAAGGTTCTCCAATTCAGGGACTGAATAGTGCTTACCTTTTCTATCCATTCACACACACAACTATACCAAACTATTTACTATTTTCCAAACACATTTATTTCGCAACTCTGTTGTTTGCAGATGCTCTTATATTTGTAATATCCCTCTGCTGTCCCCATCACCAAAAATTTCCTATTCTTCCTTCAAAACTATGATAAAAAAAATCTCATCTTGTGAATCCTTCCCTAAGCCCTCCCACCGTAACTTCATACCATATACTAGATTACACCTTCTTTTAAGCAACTAGTATACTTTATAAACAAGGTGTTCACAGCACCTATCACTTTGTATTATAGCCTTTTCTGTTTGTATCCCTAGTAAGCTGTCATCTTATATGACAGAGGGCCATTTCTTGTTCATTTTTGGTATCCTAAGTACAACCCTGCCAATTACTGGACTAAATATGTTACTGTGGGATGTATAAATGAATGAGTGATAGGCTGTCTGTATGCCTAAATTTAAAGAATTATAGAAATGGGTAGAGGAAGCTTATGTCTTAGCTTAAATGGACTGCAAACTTCACCCTCCAAACCCTACCAAGTAAACAAATGTAGATGGGGCACAGTCAAGAGCAGGACCCACAGTAAGCACACACTCACTGGTGATTCTCACTGCCCGGTCAGTACGGAAATCCTCTGTGTCTGGTTCATCACGATCTTCCAGGAAATTATATTCTGGATCGTCATCATCATCTGCCTCATCTAGAAAAAAAAGTGTTTCAGACATTCATTCCCAAAATTGAACTCTTATCCCAAGTGATAATTTAAGATATTCAGCAGCATAAAAATTTGTTCCAATAAAGTACATTTATTTTTATAAAGTTTTAAAATAATCTTCTCTGTATGCCTTTGCAAAGATCATTGCCCACAGCTGACTCATCTCACCTATTCTCTCCAATAAGCTAAATTCCTTCCTTCCAATAAGACTTAAATCTCTCAAAATGCAGCAAAAGCCAAAAAATGGAACATAATTTATTTCAGTAATCCCACTTTGACTAGTGCACCTTTCTTTTAAAATTAATCCTCACCCACAGACATGCTTATTCATTTTAGGAAAAGGGGACTAGAGGGAGAAATAGAGGAAGAGAAGCACTGATCAGTTGTTTCTCATATGCACCCCAACTGGTGACCAAACCCACCACCTAGTCATGTACCCTAACAGGAAATCAAACCTGCGACCTTTTGGTTTATGGGATGATGCTCCAGCCAACTGAGCCACACCAGCCAGGGCTGAATAGTGCATCTTATGAAAATAATACTTTGGTAAAACTATACAAAGGCACTGATAGTGAAAAAAGGAAAGACTCTTTCCCCCAGATTAGGGAATAACTACAATACAAAATGAAAACATGCAACTTTCTGTAAATGTTCAATACCTACATAACAAAGAATGACACAGTATTATACAGACATAATAATTAAGTACAAAAATTATATTGCTACAACAGAACTGAAAAATACGAAAATATTAAGCATTTGTTAGGGTACAAAAATATGGTTGTTCTCCCTCATAATTTTCTCTAATGTTGATACTTGGATGTCTTTCCTATTCTTAAATAAAAATTGTGCAGGAGTCACTGAATTATGGAATTGTTATATTAAGGATAATATTTCCTGAGACAACGTTAGATCAGTGCCGTCCAACTGAACTGTCTGCAATGATGGAAATGTTCTATGTATCCACTGCACAGTAACAGTGGCCACTGGCCACGTGCATGAACTGAGAACTTGAAATGTGGCTAGTGCAACTGAGAAAACTAAATTCCTTATTACTGCATAGCCATTAAATGAGAGAGGAAGATAAGTGTTACGATGCAAAAAGGTCTAAATTATAATATTAAGTGAAAGAAACAGGTTGGAGAAGCAGAACAATATGTTTGGTATGGTTCCTTTGTGGAAAAAAATTCATATTTGAGATAAATATGTGCTTGATTGAATACACAAAAAATACCTAGAAAGTATTAACAAAGATTTAAGAAGAGGACTCTTAGTTTTTACTTTGTACCCTTTCATGATGTTTTAATTTTTCATAATATATTTCATTAAAAATAAAAATATATATACATACATTTTTGGGTCAAAATAATAGAAAAATCTGTATTGATTAACCCCATTTAACTTGATATTCTTTTTAAAAAAAATAAGTTTATTGATTTTAGAGAGAGAAAAAAGACCAATGTGAGAGAGAAACATCGATTGGTTGCCTCCCATACGTGCCCCCACCAAGAACTGAGCTGACAACATAGGAATGTATGTGCCTGGATGACTGGGAATTGAACCCCCAACCTTTTGGTGTACCGGATGAAACTCCAACCAAGGCACACAGGCAAGAGCTAATCTGATATTCTTTACTGAATATTTATACTCCATGTATAATATATTAACTTTCATTGTTTATACATAGCTATTTAAAATGTCATGTCTTTTTCATGCACTTGTAGGCTTATCTCCTCCAAAAATCTTAAATCCTCCCTGGCTAGCGTGGCTCAGTGGAGTGAGTGCCACCCTGAGAACCAAAGGGTCACCAGTTCAATTCCTGGTCTAGAGCACATGCCTGGGTTGTGGACCAGGTCCCCTGAGGGGCGCACGCAAGAGGCAACCACACATTGATGTTTCTCTCCCTTCCTCCTCCCCTTTACCCTCTCTAAAAATAAATAAACAAATCTTTTAAAACAAACAAAATTTCTTTAATCCTTAGGAATAAAATCTCGTCTTCCTAATCTCTATAGTAAGTACTTTCTACATAAGTCCCTTCACAGCAGGTTCTTTACAAACATTACTGAATAATGGAAGCTCTGGAAGAGCTTGTAGCATATGGACAGTGTACCAATGTTCGGGCTCCCATGTGTTTGGGTGCAAGAACTGCAACAGACAGCTTCTGCCCACAACACATAAATAGGTCAGCCAATGTTCTCAGAGAACCTATTTGGCAAACAAGTTGAAAATCATTTAGGGCCCTGGCTAAGTGACTCAGTTGGTAGGAGCATTCTCCTAGAGACCAAAAAGTTTCAGGTGTATTTCCCTCCAGTGCAAATGAGACTCTCACCTTTAATAATAGACAGATCAGGTGGTACTGGGAACGTGTGGAAATGTCTACATAATGCTACAAAAATAGATAAGGTACTAGAATCTATATCTAGGATCATTCCCATTTACCAGCACTCAGTAAATTAAGCTGGTAAATCCACATCTACCCAAGTCATTGGCTTTGTGGTCTCTTTTTAAAATCTGTCCTAAAAGTAGCCCTGGCTGGTGTAGCTCAGTGGATTGAGCGCGGGCCTGTGAATCAAAGGATCGCGGTTCGATTCCCAGTCAGGGCACATGCCTGGGTTGCAGGCCAGTTCCCAGCATGGGACACATGGGAGGCAACCATACATTGATATTTCTCTCCTTCTCCCTCTCTCCTACCCTTCCCCTCTAAAGATAAATAAATAAATATTTAAAAAATAAAATAAAATAAAATCTGTCCTAAAAGTAAAGAAATGAAAAATTGTGAATTTTAAATAAAAAGGGTTTTCACCCTTTCTACTAACCATTCTTCCTCAATCAACCTTTATCGTACACTCTTAATTCTCCCAGAACTGTAGTTTCCAATCTTTAGGATACCCATTGGAGATTCAGAAAGTATGGGGGGAGGCCTGGAATCTGTATTTTAAACAAATTTTTAAAAATATATTTATCAATTTTAGAGAAAGCAGAAGGGAGAGAGATAGGATAATATTGATGTGAGAGAGAATCATCGATTGGTTGCCTCCCTCAAGTGCCCCACCGAGGACTGAACCCACAACCTAGGTATGTGCCCTCACCAGGAATCCAACCCCAAACTTTTGGTGTATGGGACAACACTCCAACCAACTGAGCCACATCAGCCTAGGCCACATCAGCCAGGACCTGGATTTTTTTTTTTTTTTTTTTTAAGATTTTACTTTATTTATTTTAAGAGAAAGAGGAAGGGAGGGAGAAAGAGAAAGAAAGAAACATCAATGTGTGATTACCTCTTGCAAGCCCCCTACTGGGGACCTGGCCTGCAACCCAGCCATATGCCCGGACTAGAAATTGAACTGTCAACTCTTTGGTTCACAAGCAGACACTCAAACCACTGAGCCACACCAGCCAGGGCTGGAATTTGTATCTTTTTTTTTTTTTTTTAATTTATTATTTATTTATCTTTTTAGAGGGGAAGGGTAGGAGAGAAGGAGAGGGAGAGAAATATCAATGTACGGTTGCCTCTCGTGTGTCCCCTGCCGGGAACTGGCCCGCAACCCAGGCATGTGCCCTGACTGGGAATCGAACCGCGATCCTCTGGTTTGCAGGCCCACATGGAATTTGTATCTTTAACACCATCTAACACATGTACACCCTTATACTCCTTGATTCTGATTCACGTTCTAGGGATCGTATTGTAAGAAACACTGCCCTCTACTCCAAAAATCCTGACAACCAACCCTGTCTGTACTTTCCTTCTCAATAGCCACCATCTCAGCTCTTTCAACCAAGGTGATGAAAATCAGGGCACCAAAGCTGCTGATACTGATAAAGCTATGAGAACCTGATTTACTGCCAAATTTTGTATTTGCTTAGATCTGAGGACAAAAAGTACAGTTTGCTTGTGTTGAGTTACATCTATTTAAAAAATGCTTTAATGTCCCCTACTTTAATTCAGACATGTTTCTAGAATATTAAACTGGGTTCTATTCTTAGCAGTATATAACCAATTGATTTCGTAACACTAAGCAATTACAATGAATTTCTCTGAGATGTCTACAAAATAGATGGAAATATCTTTGTCTCTGTTCATTCCTTTCTGCAAAGATTTTGAGGCTTGGTGTCAGGAACCTTGAGGCTGAGTTTGTAGAAAAAGAAAGTGTCAATAAATGAACTTCATGAGATTTATAAATCATGAAAATAATCACGTGAAAAAGTTTCATGTATGTGGATATGCAGTTTTTGGAGAGAGGCTACATAGCTTTCATCAGATTCTCAAAGAGGTCAGGAGAAGCTAGAAGCTTAGACTCCCCTCGGAAAGACTAATGTGATAACGTATCAATTGTTGATCGTTAAGAAACCGATTCTCCAGTTTGTATGTCAAAGACTCATCTTCAAGTTTCATCTTTTTCCCCTTCGTACAAGTTTGTGCATTAGCACTTCTGCTCTAGGAGTGGGTGGAAAAGAAGAAAAATGCTAGGATTCATACCAACTTCTTGTTATCCGTCTTTTCTAAATGTTTGGGGAAAGTCCTAAATCTAAATATAGGACTTAAATTATTCCTATTTCTACATTATTGTGGAAAACTAAAAAGTAACTTCATATATGAAAACTCTTAGAGATGCATATCAAAATATTACCAGTGATCCCTCTGGGGTATGAAATTGTCATCATGAGGAAGGGCTTTAATGATTTCCAGTATATAATACAGCAAATTCTCGAAAAACAACATTTCATCAATGGTAGGCCTTTTGTTATTATGTTGATATGATATAGGAACTTAACTCTTGTTTATATCAATTAACCTATGGTAAAATTGGTTTCATTTCATGGTCGGTTCACTTGAACTTGCACAACCTATCAATCATGTTGAGTGAGGACTTACTGTATTTGATTTCTTTACACCAAGCATTTCTCTATATAATACAGAAAATAGGAGAAAATTCCTGGGAGGACATCTTATAGAAATCATAGCACATATTATCTCATGTCACTTCCAATCATCTGCTTCCTCAATGTAACTGTCAAATATAACTGTTGTAAAATATCTGTCAAAAGTCCACCTCAACTCACCCTCCTCTGATCACCCTAAAAAAGAATTCTTTCTTCCTCTTCTAAAACCTCAGAACAGTTGTTACACCATTTGTATGGTGTATACGAGTTCATTCAACTTCATTCACCCCAAATGTGTTGCACATCTAATAATGGACCAGGCAACAATCATACGTTTTCCTTCCTGACAAAAGGATTATGCTCCTTTATCTTTCACAGGTATTAGCATAATGCCTTATAAAAGTAAAGTACTTGACAAACATTTGCCAAATGATGTACAATATAATTATTATTTTTTAATATATTTTATTGATTATGCTATTACACTTGTCCCATTTCTCCCCCATCATTCCCCTCCACCCTGCACACCCTCTCCCACCCACATTCCCCCCCTTTAGTTCATGTCCATGTGTCTTAAGTTCTTTAGCTCCTACATTTCCCACACTATTCTTGCCCCCCCATCTATTTTCTACCCACCGTCTATGCTACTCATTCTCTGTACCTTTTCCCCCTCCCTCCTCCTCCCACGCCCCTGTTGTTAACCCACCATATGATCTCCATTTCCGTGGTTCTGTTCTGTTCTAGTTGTTTGCTTAGTTTGCTTTTGTTTTAGGTGTGGTTCTTAATAGCTGTGAGTTTGCTGTCATTTTACTGTCATATTTTTTATCTTCTTTTTCTTAGATAAGTCCCTTTAACATTTCACATAATAAGGGCTTGGTGATGATGAACTCCTTGAACTTGACCTTATCTGAGAAGCACTTTATCTTCCCTTCCATTCTAAATGACAGCTTTGCTGAATAGAGCAATTTTGGATGTAGATCCTTGACTTTCATGACTTGGAATACTTCTTTCCAGCCCCTTCTTGCCTGGAAGGTCTCTTTTGAGAAATCAGCTGACAGTCTGATGGGAACTCCTTTGTAGGTGACTGTCCCCTTATCCCTTGCTGCTTCTAGAATTCTCTCCTTCATTTGAATCTTGGCTAATGTAATGGTGATGTGCCCTGGTGTGTTCCTCCTTGGGTCCAACTTCTTTGGGACTCTCTGGGCTTCCTGGACTTCCTGGAAGTCTATTTCCTTTGCCAGATTGGGGAAGTTCTCCTTTATTATTTGTTCAACTAAGTTTTCCACTTGTTGCTCTTCTTCTTCCCTTTCCGGTACCCCTATAATTCGGATGTTGGGACGTTTAACGATGTCCCGGAGGTCCCTAAGCCTCTCCTCATTTTTTGGAATTCTTGTTTCTTCCTTCTTTTCTGTTTGGTTGTTTCTTTCTTCCTTCTGGTGCACTCCATTGATTTGAGTCCCAGTTTTCCTCCCATCTCTATTGGTTCCCCATGCATCTTCCTTCATTTCACATATCGTAGCCTGCCTTTTTTCATCTAATTTGTGAGCAAAATCAACCAATTCTGTAAGCATCCTGATGACCAGCGCTTTGAACTGTGCATCTGATAGGTTGGCTATCTCTTCATGGCTTAGAGAAATTGGCTCTGGAGCTTTCATTTGTTCTCCAGTTTGAGCCATTTTTGGTGGGTTTTTTTTTTTTGTTTCATTTTGGTTGTAGTCTGGTCGCGGCTATTATGTAGTGAGGGGTGGAGCCTCAGGCGTTCCCCAGTGCGGGGCAGCCCAGTCGCTGGGTTGTGATGCTGTATGTGGGGGTGGGGTCTGAGAGGGAACAACGGCACCTGCTCCACTCTCTCCTGGATGCAGTCCCTTCCACCACTTCCCCTCTGCCTGGACCGTCTGCACGCGCAAATGTGGGACCACCTGGTCAGCCAGCTGCTTTATGCGGCCTCACTGGGTCTGCACAGTTGCCCCCCTGTGCCCAGGGTCCGCCAGCCGCCGCCTGTGCACCTGGGAACTGCCAGCCACTGCTGCTTGCGTTCCTGGACCCACACCTCCACTTTTTTCTGCCACGACTCTGCCCCTTACCGGTCTGGATGAACGGTTGTTGGACTTCCATAAAGTTCAATGTTCTATCAGTTCTGCTTGTTTTCGTGTTTCTAAATATTTGTTGTCCTTAATTTTGGTTGTGAGAGGAGGCACAGTGTGTCCGCCTACGCCTCCATCTTGGCCGGAAGTCCAATATAATTATTAATAGCTTTGTGAGATACATTCAAGGATGCCCTTGCTGGTGGCTCAGTTGGTTGAACACCATCTTATAACACCAAAAGGTTGGAGGTTTGATTCCTGGTCAGGGCACACATCTAGGTTACAGGTTCAATACCCAGTTCAGGGCGTGTACGGGAGGCAACTGAATGTTTACTCAGTCTATTTCCATCCAAATTATTTGTTCTGTACCTTAAAGCATTATTCTTTTCAACAGATAAATCTTATGGTAGTTTTATTTTATTAAAGATTTTATTTACTTATTTTTAGAAAGAGGGGAAGGGAGAGAAACATCAGTGTGTGGTTGCCTCTCATGAATTCCCAACTGGGGACCCAGCCCGCAACCCAGGCATGTGCCCTGACTGGGAATCGAATTGGTAACCCTTTGGTTCACAGGCCAGCACTCAACCCCCTGAGCCACACCAGCCAGGGCTAAATCTTAGAGTAGTTTTAAAAGACAGGGAAAGAAGTAAAGATGTATTGTGTAAGTTGTTTATAATTAGATTTGATGGGATACGATCTGATTCAGAAATAGCAGAAATGGATTTGGCTATAAATTAAAGTGAGATAATATATCACCTTTGCTCATATAAAAATGTAATACTTGGCCTTGGTTCAGATATACAAATTTTTTAAACAAATGTGATTCCTTCATAACACAACTGATGAAAATATTCTGGTCATTCCCATAGGAGAAAGTAAAACAAAACAAAACAAAACAAAAACAACAACAATACTAATAAAATTGTCCTGATTCTATCAAAAGAATGTGACATATGTGATCACTACAAATTAAGTCAATCTCACAGCTTCTAAACCTACAAAGTATATTGCACAAGATGATGTGATGCCTGACTTCCACTACAGTACACTGTTTAAAAATTACAAAAGACAGTTTTAATAATGTTTATTTCTCCTATTAAAATAAGAACTTTTCTTATATTGTAAAATAAGAGTTATGGTAGGGATTCCTACATGATGTATGACTGTAGTTAACACTGTTTTTGTCTGATTAATATTCCTTCCCCACTTCTGGAAACACTATCACTTCTTTTGAGGAACTGCACAGTCCAACCACATTGTTCTGTTGGGTAATGTCAATCCCAGGGCTTTGTGCTCACAAAATCTCCCTATCAAACTCATGCAACACCAAGAGAGTAAACATGTGACCAACCAAGCCAATCTGAGCTGTTCCCCTGGATTTTCCAGTTGGAACCTGTTGGAGAGAATCCTTCTGAACTGAGGAAAAACCAAGAAGTAAACAGTGTGCTTATGAACCATAAGTTCAAGCCACACAGAAAAAACCATGCTTGATAACAGAGTTGATTGACAAAAGAAGTAGAGATGAAGACTACAGAGAGGGAAAGAGGGCCTTAACAGAACCTCAATTCTATTGCAGGTTTTTCTGACCTTCGCAAAGTCTGATTTCATTTGATCTTCCTGCAAGTTGGGATTTTGTATTCTTTTACCTGGTTGATAAAGAACCTTAACACACATAATGGTCTTTGAGTCAATCAATGCATTCTCACGAAATGGTATATAAAATTACGCGCGCATTTATGTTTCAGGGGAGGATTCTTAGCATTCAAAGAACGTTTGGGAACATTCTTAACCAAAAATGGGGGGAGGCGGAATTTACTACTGATTTAATGTAAATTGTTGGGTAAATACAAAATAAAATTCAATTAACCAAAAATACTCCTTTAAGCTTCTAATGAAAATTTTACCACAGAAATAATCCACAGAGTACATCCTAAATGCAAACAAAATTACTTACCTTCATTCCCCACATCATCATTCATAAGTCCCCCGAGCCACATCTTCCAGTCCTCATCATCTGCTGTATTGGGGTCATACATGTCTGGGGTGATGTCTGGAGCCTGCAGCTCTGCCTCTAGCTGCCCTAGGGGAACATCTTTCAGAGGCATCTTAGAGCGGGTTCGGAATGCAATGAGACTGTCATCCATTGGCTAGGTAATGGAGAAGGAAATGAAAAGATGTCAGTGAATGCCTAGTGCTTCCAAATTCTCCAGCCCTCATCATATCCTATCTGCTTCTCTTCTTACCTAAAGCGCCAGAGTCTCTTCTCTAAACAATTTGGATTTATTACTCTTTGAGAAACTTTAAAGACAATGATATCAACTTTAAAGCCCACATTTCAGGGACATTTATAACAGCTTTATTAAGCTCTAATTTACATATCATAAAATTCACTTTTTAAGTGTAAAATTGAGAGTGAATTTTACTATTTACTATATTTACAGAGTTGTGTGACCATCAACACTAATTCCAGAACATTTTCTTCACCCCCAATAGAACTCCCATTTCCATTAATAGCTACTCCCAACCCCATTCTCACCCTCATCCAGTCCCTGATAACCACTAATCTACTTTCCATCTCTATAGATTTGCTTATGCTGGATAGTTCATATAAATGGAATTATACAATATGTGGCCTTTCATCTCTGGCTTTTTACTTAAACATAATGTTTTCAAAGTTTATCCATTTTTTAGCATGTATCGATACTTGGTCCTTTTTACTGAACAATAATACTCCATTATATATAAACTTTTGGTTTATTCATTTATTAACTGATGAAAATTTGAGTTGTTTCCACTTTGGGACTATTATGAATGATGATGTTATTAACATTTGTGTACACATTTTTACATGTTTTCAAAAGGAACTTCTGGGTCATATGGTAACTATGTTTAACTTTTTGAGAAACCACCAAACCGTTTTTCAAAGAAGCTGCATCATTTCACATTCCTAGAGGGTTCCACTTTTCTCCATATCCTTACCCACACTTGCTACTGAACATCTTTTTAATTATAGCAGTCCTAGTGTGTGTGGAGTGGTATTTCATCGTAGTGTTGATTTGCACTTTCCTAACGACTAACAATATTGTGTATCTTTTCCTGTGCTTATTGGCCATTTGTATATTTTCTGTGCAGAAATGTCTATTCATATCCTTTACCCATTAAACATGTTTTTTACTTTTTCAATTATAGCTGACATACAGCACATTAGTTTTGGGGATATGATATAGTCATTAGACATTCATATAATTTACAAAGCAATCACTTCAAAAAGTCAAGTGCCCATCTGACACCATACATAGTTATTAAAATATTGTTGACTATACTCCCTATGCTGTACTTTACAACCCCTGACTGTTTTAACAGCTGGCAATTTGTACACCTTAACCCCTTTCCCTTTTTCAGCCATCCCCCTCAAACCCCTCCCTTCTGTCCCAGTTTTTAATTGGGTTGTCTTTTTATTGTTGAATTGTAAGAGTTCATTACATATTATGGATACCACTCCCTTCTCAGATACGTGATTTGCAATTATTTTCTCATTCTGTGGGTTGCCTCACTTTTGTGATGGTACCCTTTGAAGCACAAAGTTTTTAATTTTAATGAGCCCAATGTATCTCTTCTCTCTTTTGTCATTTTTGCTTTTGGTTTTAGAAATCACTGCCTAATAAAAAATTACAAAGATTTACTCTTATGTTTTCTTCTAAGACTTTATAGTTTTAGCTCTAAAATTTAGGTCAATGACTAGTTTGAGTTCATTGTTGTATGTGGTGAAGGTAAAGGTCTGACTTTATACTTCTGTACATGGATTTCCAGTTGTCTCAGTACCATTTGTTGAAACGACTCCTCTTCCTTCATTAATCAGTCTTGGCACACTTGTCAAAAATCAACTGACCACTGTAACAGTGTATTTTTGGACTCTGAATTCTATTCTATCAATCTAATACGTCTGTTCTCATGCCAGTACTAGACTGTCTAAATAACTGCAACTTTGTAATAACTTTTGAAATCGGGAAGTACAGACTTCCAACTCTGTTCTTTTTAAAGACTGTTTTGGCTATTCTGGCCCCTTTCATTTCCATATGAATTTTAGGATACACTTCCAATTCCTGTTTAAAAAAAAAAAAAAAAAAAAGCAACTGAAATTTAGAGAGAAATTGTACTGAATCTGAAGATCAATCTAAAAAGCCCCCCCTAGACTACTATAACAACTCCCAACAGATTTGTCTCCTCTCTGGCTCTACTATACCCTAATCAAAGGGAAATTTTTAACATCAGTCAGAAAATATCACCAAAAGGCCATCTGGTAAAGATAGCAAAGTATATAAACGCGGTACTGGCATCCTCCTACAACCATATCAAAATTGCAACTAAACTACAGAACACTCCTGGCTGATGTGGCTCAGTGCACTGGGCGCTGGCTCAAATGCCGATGGTTCGAGGTTTGATTCCCAGTCAGTGCACATGCCTGGGTTGTGAGTCAGGTCCCTAGTTTACATTAGGGCTTACTATCAATGCTGTATATTCTATGGGTTTGGACACATGTATAATGACCTGGAGCAACCATTATAGTATCATACGGAATCTTTTCACTACTCTAAAATTCCTTTGTGTTCTACTCTGACTGGTTTAGCACTGTTGGGTGTCATCTCACAAAGCAAAGGGTCACTGGTTCAATTCCTGGTCAAGGCACATGCCTGGGTTGTGAGTTCGGTCCTGGACAGGGTGCGTGCAAGAAGTAACTGATCGATGTTTCTCTCCCTCTCTTTCTCCCTCTCTTCCCCTCATGCTAAAAATAAGGAAAAAAAATCTTCACACACACAAAAAAAAACCCCTACAGAATAACCGTCATTGAGAACAACCTGAATATGAATAATAAAATGGTAATGAATATATATCTATTAACAATTACTGTATTTTTTATTTATTAATTTTAGAGAGAGTCAGGAAAGGAGAAGAGGGGAGAGAGAGAAATATCAATTTACTGTTCCATTTATTTTATGCATTCATTAGTTGCTTCTTGTATGTGGCCTAACCAGAGATCAAACCTGCAATCTTGGGGTGTACAGATGATGCTCTACTCAACTGAGCTCCTGGCCAGGGTCTATCAACAATACTTTAAATACAAATGGATTAAATGTTCCAATCAAAAGATACATGGAGGCCGAATGGATTAAAAAAAAAAAAATCAAGACCCTTGCACATGCTGTCAACAAGAGACTCGTTTCAGATTGAAAGACATACTGACTGAAAAGTGAAATGATGGAAAAAGATATTTCATGAAAATGAAAACAAAAACAGCTGGGGTGGCAATACTTATACCAAACAAAGCTGACTTTAAAACAAAGGCTATATAACAAGACGACAAAAGACCCAGCAAATCCACTTCTGGTTATTTATCCGAAGAAACCTAAATCACTAAATCAGAAAGGCACATGCATCTCTTTTCAGCCTTTTGACTAAGATCAAGTTTAAGAAGACATATGCATCCATATGTTCATTACAGTATTATTTAGAATACCCAAGATATGGAAGCAACCTAAGTGTTTATCAACAGATAAATGGATAAAGGAGGAGTGGTACACATATACAATGAAATATGGCTCAACCGTAAGAAAGAATGAAATCTTGCCCTGGCTGGTGTAGCTCAGTGGATTGAGCGCGGGCCTGCGAACCAAAGGATCGAGGTTCGATTCCCAGTCAGGGCACATGCCTGGGTTGCCAGGCCAGTTCCTGGCAGGGGACATACAAGAGGCAACCGCACATTGATGTTTCTCTCCCTCTCTCCTTCCCTTCCCCTCTAAAGATAGAAAAATAAATAAATAAATAAAATATAAAAGAAAGAATGAAATCTTGACGTCTGCAACAACATGGATGGACCTAATTTTGCTGAGTGAAATAAGTTAGAGTAAAATAAATGTCATATGGAAGGACAGATAAAGCGCTTCTCGGATAAGGTCAAGTTCAAGGAGTTCATCATCACCAAGCCTTTATTATATGAAATGTTAAAGGGACTTATCTAAGAAAAAGAAGATCAAAAATAGGACAGTGAAAAGACATCAAACTCACAGCTATTAAGAAATGCACCTAAAAAAAAAGCAAACTAAGCAAACAGCTACAACAGGAACAGAACCACAGAAATGGAGATCATATGGAGGGTTAGCAACAGGGGCGTGGGAGAAGGAGAGAGGGGGAAAAGGTACAGAGAATGAGTAGCATAGATAGTGGGTAGAAAATAGACAGAGGGAGGGCAAGAATAGTATGGGAAATGTAGAAGCTAAAGAAGTTATGACACATGGACATGAACTAAAGGGGGGGAATGTGGGTGGGAGGGGGTGTTTAAGGTGGAGGGGAATGAAGAGGGGAAAATGGGACAACTGTAATAGCATAATTAATAAAATATATTTAAAAAAGAAAAAAGTAAAAAAATAAATAAATAAATATCATATGATTTCATTTATATGTACAATCTAAAAAGCAAAATAATGAACGAGCACACCAGAAACAGAATCATAGATACAGAGAACATTTTGACACTTGCCAGATTGGAGGGGGATTGTGTGGAGTGGTGAAAAAGATGAACGGATTAAGGGGTACAAATTGGCAGTTACAGAATAGTCATGGGGATATAAAACACAGCAAAGGGAATATAGTCAACAACATTGTAATAACTACATATGGTAACAGGTGGGTGCTATATTCACTGGGGTGATCACTTCGTAAGTTATATAAATGTCTAATCAGTGGGTTATATACCTGTAACTAATATAATACTGTATGTCAACTGTAATTGAAAAATAAAACATTATTTAAAACAATAAAATATCACAAAAAGCTTTTCTAAATATTAAAATAAAGTCTAAATTCTTTATCATGGCTTTCCAAAACCTTCATGATCTCCCATTCTTGCTTAGCTCTCTGACCCCACCCCTGCTACTACTTCCCATGATCCCCGTGGGGCAGCTAGTTTTTATCCCTTGACTAATCCCTTGACTAAGCTAGGACTGTTCACACAAGGAACTCTGAATGTGCTACTTCCTCTTTTAGATGCCTGGCTCCTTCTTATTTAGATCTCAGCTCAAATACCACCTCCTCAAGAGGCCTTTTCTTAATCATGCTATGTAAAGGACTCTCACAGGCACTACCTCCTTTCCTTGTTTTCACTTAATTCTCAGCACTTACCACTATGTGAAATGATTTATGTGTTTATGATCTTGCTCTCCCCAACAGACTGTAAGGTCCAAAGAAGGACATTTTCTTTCTTATACACTGTTATTCCCCAACTTCAATCATTAAGTATGTGTACGAATAACGTTATATAAAACACTACTGCCCTCAACACAACTACTCAGTCACTCCAAATAAGGTGATTAAATTTAATAACCTTTTTGAGAGTGATTTCATTTAATATTGTTCTTAAATTTTAGGACAGACACATTTTTCACTGACCTATAAAACTGGTGGGGAAATTTTAGAATATTAAAAACTGGCAAAATGATGAAATTTAGAAAGTCATTATTTGATAATGACCATGGTAATGATTATTTCAAGCAAGAATAAGTAATGGATTATAAAAGCAGAGGGTAAAAAGATGTTTGTTCTCAAAGTATATCCTCATAAAAAACATACTAATTAATTTCAAAATGGAAAAATTATAATTTTACAGTGAGGAAAGCAAGCAGTCACCATCTGAAACGTGATAAAAAATTAACATGAGAGATGTGCTGTGCCTCCTGACATGATGTATTATACTAAAAAGGACACATTGCTGCCATGGTACTTGTGCCAAAAGCGTATAATCTGAATCCTATTATGACAATCCTATATATCAGGAAAACCAAAATTGAGGTATATTGTATAAAATAACTGGTCTACACAGCTAAAAAATGTCCAAGCTACGAAAGACAAAGAAAAACTGAGAAACTCTTCCAGATTAAAAGAGACTAAGAGACAAGATAACTAAATAAAACACATAATTCTAGATTGGCTCCTATGTGAGTGTAAAAAAAAGTATTTTTCTATAAAGGACATTAATAGGACAAATGGTAAAATCTAAACTAGACCTTTAATAGATTACATTACATTTCTGTGCCTTTATTCTCCTAACTGAATGTCCTCATTTTTACGAAATACACATTAAAGTATTTAGGAGTCAAACAGCATCACAACCGCAACACGCTCTGAAGTGATTCAGGAAAAAATACATGTGTGCAGAGAGTGAGAAAGAGGGAGAAAACTGGCAGTTGTGGTAAAGGCTGGTACTGGGGCAATCTGGCTGTGGTGGTTCCTACGTTCTGCATTTAAAAATGCTCTTTCGCATACCTTACTCCTTCCTTAGGAGTTGCCATTCTCCCAATAAAATAGCACAAATAGAGTATCAAAGACCTAAAATTTCATGACTGTTACTTATTATAACAGAATTTAGTATCTTCCCTTCTCCCTTCCCAACCTGAGCAACAACTAAATGATTCAATTTGACTTGCTCAGCAAATCAGAATTACGTTTACCTGGAAAGAATCCATGCAGACCGGACTGGAAGCCAGCTCCTCATCCACAGCATGCAACTTCTCCATGAAAGTACTATCCCTGGTCTGTTTGGGTTTGGGCGGGGGTGGGGGCCCCATGGGCACTACCTCAGCACTGATGTGCCTGACGGCAGGTGTGGTGACTTTCTCAGCCTGATTAAAAGATGCAAGCACATTAAAAAATAAACAGGAAGGGAGTGAAAGAGGGGGGAAAAGCGGGGAGAGATAGGCACATGAAAACAAAGACTCTGTCAAGTACGTTAATCTAATTAGGTTTCGTGCTATTTCCAATGAAGCCAACAGGATGCTACTTAGGTTACCAAAAGTGGGAAATCTAATAAAAATGGCTTTAGGACAATATTAGAAAAGAGGTATGAAAAAGATGAAAGAAAAGAAACTGCTAATCACTCATATTTGGTCCCTTAATGAGAACTTAGAAAAGCTCTCTCCCTATCACTGAGTTCAGTTTTCTCTTAAATGTTCATTGACTTAAGAGACTTTGAAATCTGAACAGTTACAACCAGTCAAAAATACTAGGAAGATGGTGGCATGATTACTGATCTTGATTCATGTTTGGCAAAGGGTAATGGCTCACAATCACCATGGAGAAATAATCTATTTATACAGTTATAACTTATCTCTTTTGCATGATGCAGATTCACCTCTGATAATATGACACTCTCTTCATCTGTTTCGGTCATCTCAGAAGACTGTCTCAATCTGGATTTCTTTGCTCCATGTGGAGATGAAGCAGTACTTTCAACATCACTTTCCAATAAACTCTACAAAACAAATTCAGTTCACTTTTGTATTATGCCTTTACCTTATTCCACTGAGCCTCAAGTAGTACCTCAAGAGAATGAATCACAAAATATCAATCACTCAATAAGTCAGAGTAAAGGAAAATACAATGTAAACAGAAGCTTAATCTTCCAAAGGTGTCACATCATTGCGTTCATCAGCAATGCAAACTTTGTAAAATTGTAAGGCATTCATTTAAAATCCTTTTTACAAACAATTCAAAGAATACATTAAAAATATAATATTACACAAAAATGAGTATTAACTATAGCTATAAGCTACAGTATCTCAAAGGACTAACGTTGCACACACAAAAAAAGTCAGATACAAAAGAATACATACACTATGGGTCCATTTATATAAGGTTCAGAAACAGTAAAAAATTGATCTACAGTGTATAGAGCTGAACATTTAGTTGATATAACTATAAAGAAAAAACAAAGTAATTATCAAAAAGTCAGGATAGTAGTTATTTTAGGGGGACAGAAATGATTATAATTAGGAAAGGCAAACAAGGGGTATCCTGGAAATGTTTAATGACTCGAGAAATTTCATGAGAAATAGCTTCATAATTAAGCTGTGTATTTTTATTTTATTCTATGTACAGTTCTGTATGTTATATATGTGTTATATTTCATAATACAAGATGTGAAAAATTAAGAGTGTAAAGAGAAAACACTTCTCAGTCTTGGATTTGTGCAAACAATGAGTATAAAAATGAATAGATGATGCCCTGATTATTGTGTCTCAATGGACTGAGAACTGGCCTGCAAATGGAAAGGTTGCCGGATCAATTCCTGGTCAAACCACATGCTTGGGTTTCGGGCCAGGTCCCCAGTTGGGAGCTGACAAGAGGCAACTGATCCATGTTTCTCTCCATCTCTTTCTCCCTCTCTTCTCCTCTGTCTAAAAATAAATAAGTAAAATCTTAAAAACAAACAAACAAACAAAAAAAAAGATGATCTTATGAAGAAAGCAAGATCCACTCTGCCTTACTGAGCCACTTTTTCCTGCATTATCAACTAACACTCCCGAGTGTCACCACTGACCTCTTCGGCAGTCTCATCTTCTTCTTCATCATCTGGCTGGTACTCTTCATCTGAGGAGTCATCCTCTTCAAGGTTGATATCCACAAACTGAGGTGGCTTCATAAATACAATTGCAGAGAGAAATGGAGTAAATAGGAAATATAAATCGTATGTATGTGGAAAATAAAAGGGGAAAGGCAGAGCAGGAAAAAAAAATCTAAAGAGCACAATGACCTAAAGCAGGTAGCAATAAGCGGGGTTTAAAGACATGCCTAGCAAGAAAGTCAAACCTAGGAGTAACAGAAGAAAAAAACTAAAGCTGGAATTTTAAAATGTTAAATTAAAAGGCCCCATAATGTTAACAAATAGAAAGTACTTAGGTTTCAAAACTGATGAATTCTTTCTGGAAAAGAATAAGAATTACCTCTTCCAAGTTTACCTTAAGTTCATTGGCCTTCTTAATTGGTGAAATATTCCATGTTGGAATTACCTACCAACAAAGAATATAAATTATTAAGTTCTCTTACCTGAAATAAAGTGTTTTTCATTTTTACTTCCTCTTTACCATCACAAAGAGCCATACCTACCATAGAGCTGCACTAAGCTAAGAGTAATGATTATCCCTGAGGGTATGCTCTCAACTACTGTATTTATCAGAGCTTGACAAAAGAAAAGGAGAGAAGACTCTATTTCCATCATTAGCATTTCTGCCTTAAACCTAGTAAGGCTCTGTATCTGTCTTGGCTACTTTATATAACAGCTTAAGTTCACATGGAATAATGAATGTGAAAATTACTGTAAGTTACAATATTATAGGTGATAGTAGCCTTTTGACATCAGTACTTTTTATACTCAATTACATAAATCTACCCTAATTATGTCTCCAAAAAGTTCTTATTCATAAATAGTTCTTATAAAAGGATTTAGGGGTGAAGTGTCAAGTTATCCACAACTTATTTTCAAATAATACAGAAAAAAACAATAGATAGATATATAGAGAGTCACAAAGCAAATATGGTAAAATTTTACAATTGTTAAATATAGATGGAATACAGATTCACTACAATTATTTCAACTTTTTGCATATGTTTTTAAACAGCAGAGTTAGAGGGGAAAGTCTTTTAAAGAATTTTCTAACACTCCTACATAATACTGACAAAGTACCATTAGAATGCATAATTTCTTGACCATTAACTTATGACCCAATCAAAATCACCTTATGAACAAAACCCAACAGGCCACTAGGTTCTGTCTCTACAAGGAACCTCAGGTTTTACACATCTCCTTAGCCCCACCACATTCTGGCCACTTATCTAGCTCTGTGTAGCTAGGCCTGTACAATGCAAAGGGGATGATGTGATTCAGGTCCACAACCCTTCCCATGTTTGTTTCTTAATCAATCAGTTTCCCTATTGTCAAATCTGGAAGTACACTGGAGTCAGTCTATTAAGCATTAAGAAGCAAAAGGGTCCTGGCCAGGTGGCTCAATTGGTTGGAGCACTATCCTGTATACCAAAAGGTCTTAAGGTTCAACTCCCAGTCAGGGCACATAGCTAGGTTATGGATGGGTTCAATTCCCAGGTTTGGGGCACATATGGGAAGCAACCAACTGATGTTTCTCTCTCACATCTTTCTCTCTCTCCCTCTCCCTAAAATCAATAAACGTACCCTAGGATGAGGATTTTAAAAAGTCAAAATCTAAAAAGCAGCAATAGAGACTCTAATCCTATTCTCCCACATAAAATAATAAACTATAGTCTTGGGCTGTTCAACTTCTCTACACCTGTATTCATGGTTGATAAACATAATCCAGAGCCTGACTTGGATCTCCTCAGTCTTTTATTCCAAATCAAACATGGAATTAATGTTAAATATACTCTATGTGTCAGACAGATTTCATATACTTCTGTCTCAGTGATGGCTGCTTTCATCATTGCTACCATGTATTCATTTGTGTAATTTCCTGCAGAAAGATGCCATTTCACTTTATGCAACCAATGTTAGTCAATTAAACTAAAAAATATGAAGTAGCTGTCAAAAAGAAAAACAGAAACACACACACACACACAAAAAAAAAAACAGCCAGGGCAAACTCAGGCTGCATTAAGAGAAATATGGGGCCCTGGCCGAGTAGCTCGGTTGCTTGGTGCATCGTCTGGATATATGCCAGAACTGCATGTTTGATCCTTGGTCAAGGCACATCTAAGAAACCATCAATAAATATATAAATAAGTGGAACAGCAAATCAATGTTTCTCTCTCCTCCTCTCTTCTCCTCTTTATCCAAAATCAACAAATAAGCCTGGCTGCTGTGATGCAGTGCACAGAGCGCCGGCCTGTGAACGGAAAGATCACCGGTTCGATTCCCAGTCAGGGTACATGCCCTGGTTGTGGGCTAGGTCCCCACTTGGGAGTGTTCAGGAGGACACTGAATCTCTTGCACATTGATGATTTTCTCCCTCTCTTTCTCCCTCCCTTCCCCTAAGTAAATAAATAAAATTAAATTTAAATTGAAATAAATAAATAAAACCAATCAATAAATTTTTTCTCAAAAGAGAGAAATACGGTAGCTGGAACACTGAGAGGATAATCTAACCTTAATCTGTAGTAGTTAACTCACATCTGGAGCACTAAATTCCACTATCAGCATACTTTTAAAGGATACAGACAAACTAGGCACATTAAGAAAAAAAGGGTGTCTGTAGAGCTATACAAAGAACTGTCACACAAGGACTAATAAAAAATTGGAGGATATATAGTAAGAAAAGAATGTTACAAGAAGACATACTAGATTTCTTCAAGTAGGGGAAAGGGAATGTGGAAGTACACATATTTCTCGCACAGGGTTGCAAGGAACTGAACCAGAGAATGAAACAAAAATTATAATAGCGACTTCCAGCCAAGATGGAGGTGTAGGTGGACACACTGTGCCTCCTTGCACAACCGAAATTAAGGACAGTAAAGACATGGAAACAGGAAAACAAACAGAACTGATAGAAAATTGAACTGTATGGAACTCCGACAACCATTCATCCAGACTGGTAAGAGAGGCAGAGTCACAGCAGGAAAAAGTGGAGGTTAGCGGACCTGGGCACACAGGCAGCAGTTGGCAGACCCCAGGCACGCAGGCAGCAGCTAGCAGACCCCAGGCACAGGGTAGCAACGGGCAGACCCAGTGAGGTTGCGCAAGGTGGCTGGCTGACCAGGTGGTCGCACATTCGCACGCGGACAATCCAGGCGAAAACGGGGAGCAAGGCAAACCTCGCAACCCAGGGCCCCAGTGCCAGAAAATAAAACCTAAAAACAACGACTGAAAACACTTGTGGGGGTTGAGGTGCTAGGAGAGACTCCTAGCCTCATAGGAGAGTTTGTTGGAGAGACCCACAGGGTCCTAGAATGTACACAAGCTCATCCACACAGAAATCAGCACCAGAAGGGCCCAATTTGCTTGGGAGAAGCGGTGGAGGGGACTGGAATCCGAGAGAGAGCAGAGCAAGAGCCACTGTTCCCTCTCGGACCCCATCCCTACATACAGCATCACAACTCAGCCACTGGGCTTCCCTGCCCTGGGGAACACCTAAGGCTCCGCTCCTCACTACTCAACAGGCCCGACCAGATCCCGCCCCCCCCCAAAAAAAAAAACAGCAAAAATAGTTAAAACAGGAGAACAGATCAAAGCCCCAGAGCCAAAGCACTGGTGATCAGGATGCTCACAGAACTGGCTGAATTTGGTCACAAATTAGATGAAAAGATGAAGGCTACAGTAAGTGAAATGAAGGAAAACGCACAGGGAACCAATAGTGATGGGAGAAAAACTGGGACTCAAATCAATGGAGTGAACCAGAAGGAAGAAAGAAACAAACAGAAAAGAATGAAGAAACAAGAATTCAAAAAAATGAGTAGAGGCTTAGGATCCTCCAGGACATCTTTAAACATCCCAACATCTGAATTATAGGGGTATCAGAAGGGGAAGAAGAAGAGCAACAAGTGGAAAAGTTATTTGTACAAATAATAAAGGAGAACTTCCCCAATCTGGCAAAGGAAATAGATTTCCAGGAAGTCCAGGAAGCTCAGAGAGTCCCAAAGACGATGGACCCAAGGAGGAATACACCAAGGCACATTGTAATTACATTAGCTAAGATTCAAATGAAGGAGAGAATCCTAGAAGCAGCACGAGATAAGGACACAGTCACCTATAAAGGAGTTCCCATCAGACTTTCAGCTGATTTCTCAAAAGAGACCTTACAGGCAAGAAGGGGCTGGAAAGAAGTATTCCAAGTCTTGAAAGGCCTATATCCAAGATTGCTGTATCCAGCGAAGCTGTCATTTAGAATGGAAAGGAAGATAAAGTGCTTCTCAGATAAGGTCAAGTTCAAGGAGTTCATCATCACCAAGCCCTTATTATATGAAATGTTAAAGGGACTTATCTAAGAAAAAGAAGATAAAAAATGTGACAGTAAAAAGACAGCAAACTCACAGCTATTAACAACCACACCTAAAACAAAAACAAACTAAGCAAACAACTAGAACAGGAACAGAACCACAGAAATGGAGATCACAGGGAGGGTTAGCAACAGGGGCGTGGGAGGAGGAGGGAAGGGAAGGTACGGAGAATAAGTAGCATAGACGGTGGGTAGAAAGTAGACAGGGGGAGAGCAAGAATAGTGTGGGAAATGTAGAAGCTAAAGAGCTTATGACACATGGACATGAACTAAAGGGGGGTATGTGGGTGGGAGGGGGTGTGCAGGGTGGAGGGGAATGATGGGGGAGAAATGGGACAACTGTAATAGCATAATCAATAAAATATATTTAAAAAAATTATAATAGCATTTTGGGTCACCTTCTTTACTACTAGAGATAGAGTGGACTCCCTCAGAACTATCCCCTGCATTGTCACAGAAGGTAAGCACAAATTGCACAAGTGTTTGTTGTTAATCAGGATGTTACATGGTTCTATGCATCAAACACCTTGCTGTACCAAAATACTTCAGAAATCTTCAACTGGTTCTCATAGTTTAGTGTGCAAAAGAACAAACTAGTGTGGCCCTGGCTGGTGTGGCTTAGTAAATTGAGTGCCGGCCTGTGAAATGAGAGGTTGCCAATTTGATTCCTGGTTAGGGTCCATGCCTGGGCTTCAGGCCAGGTCCCTGGTTGGGGGTGTGCGGGAGGCAAGCTGATTAATGTTTCTCTCCCTCCCTTCCTCCCTCTCTACAAGTAAATAAATAATAAAATCTTTAGCCCTGGCTGGTGTTGCTCAGTAGATTGAGTGACAACCTGCAAAGTAAAGGGTCGCCAGTTCAATTCCCAGTCAGGGCACATGCCTGGGTTGTGGACCAGGTCCCCAGTAGGAGGCCCATGAGAGGCAACCACAGGTTGATGTTTCTCTCTCTCCCTCCGTTCCCCTCTGTCTAAAAATACATAAATAAAAAAACCCTTTTAAAAATCTAAAAAAAAAAAAAAAACCAATATGTTTTCTTCTTCTTTTTTTAAAACAAGATTTTACTTATTTATTTTTAGAGAGGGAAGAGAGGGAGAAAGAGAGGGAGAGAATCATCAATGTGTGGCTACCTCTCACATGCCCCCAACCAGGGACCTGTCCTGCAACCCAGGCATGTGCCCTGACTGGGGATTGAACTGGTGACCCTTTGGTTCACAGGCTAGTGCTCAATCCACTGAGCCACACCAGCCAGGGCAGAACTAGTATTTTTCAACAATAAATATTCCCAGGCCTTACCCATGGGTCCCCATTTCTAGGTCTGAGGTGAGCCCAAGAATGTTCATTTTTAATAAGCACTCCTGGTGGAACCCACACTTGGGTAATATTGATGCACAAGGTTCCTGGAATACACGTTGAAAAATCCTACTCTAAACACTGCCACATATAACGTGAGTAAAAAAACTGACCTCTCTCATGCTTTCAACAATTCTAAATGGTTCTCTATCTAGTACTTCAAAAAAAATCAGTATTTCCACATCAACTAAAATAAAAATAAACTATGATAATGATTTTATATATTCTGTCTTTACCTATCTTTTACAAATCTTCAAGAAAGCAAATCCAGACCACTTTAAATTTTTCCTATATTTTTCCCTACAAATAACCTGAAATTACATCTAGTTTACCAACCTAAATAAACAATAAAGAAAAAACAGAACACCCACCACTCCTTTTTCCACCACTTCCTTAAGTTTAGAGCGTGTCATTTTGGGCTCCTAAAGAGGGGGAAATGAGAAGAAAAGAGACAATAAAAATCATCATGTGATTTTTGGGTTTTGAAATGCTAACTTTACCCCCCCACCGTCAAACTATTTACAGTGGCCTCGTACGCTTAGCCAGTTGACAGGTAGCTCTGGTCTGTGACATTAAAATATTGACAAACTACTCACAAACATTGGCATATCTTCCGTCTCACTGATGGCTGCTTTCATCATTGCTACCACATGTTCATTTGTGATTACTTCCTGGAGAAAGATGAAATTTCACATCATGCAACAAAGATGTGCCATCTAAATAATATTCATCTCTCTGTAATTCTACTAGACAAATATGTAAAGACAAATAAGAACTAGATATTTAAACAGCTTCAGACTGGAGTAATGCAAGGCAACGGAAAGCGAAGAAGCAAGTTTTGGACAAAAACACACGCTTCAAGCAATGTAGCAGCAAATGGATAATCTTATTAGCTCCTACAGGGATGGTTCTCATTAAAAGAGATTCTGGGGTTACCATATGCTTAAGAGAAACAGTAATAAACAACAAAGGCTTTGTAAATAACTGTGTTACTACATATCAAATAACAATATTTGCACATGTGCAAAGTACTGTTAACTGGACATCTTTTCAGGCATATTAATCCACGAAAGAGTAAATCCAATGTGAACATTTTCATCTTCGAATCTCATACATAACACAGTAAACAATCAAATCAGTGGAAAAAGGCAGAGGAACTGTTTATTTTCTCAGTTAAGCTCTTCTTTAACAATGTGTTTAGATTTGAAACTTATGCTGAGTGTAAAAAGAAAGTTATCTTGAAATGTAAAATGTTTTGCTGTAGGTAACTCACAAAATTAGTAATTTACAAATCACAAGTCAAGAATTTTCTGAGTACTTTTATTGCTTTCCCTGAAAAATTTCCATTCCAATTACATAGCTGTCCCAGGATTACTCACGTGAAGGATATTTCGCACATTGACGGCTGTCAGATTGTGCTGCTTAGCACCATCCTCTAAGGTTCGGTCAAGCATATCGTCCAGTTTTGGGTCATAAGCCAAAGTCCCTTCTTCTTGACCCCTCCCATCTCGCTTCCTTTTGGTACCTTTTTTCTTCTTCTGCCTTTTCTCACTTTCTTCAATGTCTTGTTCTTCTGCAAATAAACCAAAAACTTCACCAGAATCTCCAGAATAATTGCTCCCGGAATTTAACCCCAAAAGGCAACACTGTAAATGAAAAACATGCTGCCAGCTGCCTGGCTCTGGAGATCAAAGACTGTGATGTGGTAGTGGTGGCAACGGCGGAGGTGGCAGAACTGTCATAGTAATAATAGCTAACTTTCACTGAATATTTTATTTTATGCCAGACAATTATTTTATGCCAGACATATAATTATTTTATGCCAATCTTCTACACACTTTATACATATTAATTCACTTACTCCTCAAAATGACCCTGTTAGATGGGGACTATTCTTTTTCCCATTGCACAGATGAAAAAACTGAGGCAAAGAGATGAGAAACTTTCCCAAGAGCTAGTAATGACACAACCATGTTTTGAAGCTAAGCACTCTAGCTCTAGAATCACAATTAGTATTCTGTATTGCCCAGATAATACATGGAAAACCCTGGGTTTGTGGCCCAGTTGTACAACTTAACAGGGTACCTTGACAATAGAATCTCATTTCTTTCTCTTATAAAATACAGATCTCGCTGATCAGGGAAGCCATGTAGATTAAGTTAAATGATATATATCAAAGTACCATACAACCAATGAAACATTATACAAATGTAATTTACTATAATTAGTATATTATTCAGTAGAGAAAAGAAAAAACAAGGAACAAAGTAATTTTAAAAACTCTACTATGAACTATACAAATAAAAAAGGTACAAAGTATCTCTATTCTTTGGAAAGGAGGATATAACCAGAGAAAAGGAAAAACTTCCTAATAGAAGCTGGTAAATCTTGAAATAGATTATCATGAAACACCAAATTGAGGTTCTCATCTCTCTGATTCTTTCGGTCAGTTACTGTCTGAAAACCAGGGATTAGAGAAGATTAATGTCAAGTCAGTTGTCATTGTTATAAAGGTTTTATGACCTTCAAGATGTTCCCTAGGAGTATTTACTCAGTGAAAATTATTAGTAACTTCAAACGATTGCTTTTGCACTTGAATTTGAAGTTTACAACTTTCAATCCATTCATAATTTTTTAAAATATATTTTATTGATTATGCTATTACAGTTGTCCCATTTCTCCCCCATCATTCCCCTCCGTCCTGCACACCTGCTCCTACCCACATTCCCCCACCTTAGTTCATGTCCTTGTGTCAAACGTTCTTTAGTTTCTACATTTCCCACACTATTCTTGTCCTCCCCCTGTCTATTTTCTACCTACCATCTATGCTACTTATTCTCCATACCTTTTCCTCCTCTCTCCTCCACCCACTCCTCTGTTGCTAACCCTCCCTGTGATCTCCATTTCTGTGGTTCTGTTATTGTTCTAGTTGTTTGCTTAGTTTGCTATTGTTTTAGGTGCGGTTGTTAATAGCTGTGAGTTTTTTGCTATTGTTTTAGGTGCGGTTGTTAATAGCTGTGAGTTTGCTGTCTTTTTACTGTCCTATTTTTTATCTTCTTTTTCTTAGATAAGTTCCTTTAACATTTCAAATAATAAGGGCTTGGTGATAATGAACTCCTTTAACTAGACCTTATCTGAGAAGCACTTTATTTTCCCTTCCATTCTAAATGACAGCTTTGCTGAATAGAGCAATTTTGGATGTAGGTCCTTGCCTTTTAAGACTTCAAATACTTCTTTCCAGCCCCTTCTTGCCTGTAAGGTCTCTTTTGAGAAATCAGCTGACAGTCTGATGGGAACTCCTTTGTAGGTGACTGTCCCCTTATCCCTTGCTGCTTCTAGAATTCTCTCCTTCATTTTAGTCTTGGCTAATGTAATTATGATGTGCTTTGGTGTGTTCCTCCTTGGGTCCAACTTCTTTGGGACTCTATGAGCTTCCTGGACTTCCTGGAAGTCTATTTCCTTTGCCAGATTGGGGAAGTTCTCCTTTATTATTTGTTCAGATAACTTTTCCACTTGTTGCTTTTCCTCTTCCCCTTCCCCTTCTGGTACCCCTATAATTCAGATGTTGGGATGTTTAAAGATGTCCTGGAGGTTCCTAAGCCTCTCCTCATTTTTTTGAATTCTTGTTTCTTCATTCTTTTCTGTTTGGTTGTTTCTTTCTTTCTTCTGATTCACTCCATTGATTTGAGTCCCAGTTTTCCTCCCATCTCTATTGGTTCTCTGTGCGTTTTCCTTCATTTCACTTATTGTAGCCTTCATTTGTTCATCTAATTTATGAGCAAAATCAACCAATTCTGTGAGCATCCTGATCACCAGTGCTTTGAACTGTGCATCTGATAGATTGGCTATCTCTTGGTCGCTTAGATGAACTGGCTCTGGAGCTTTGATTTGTTCTCCAGTTTCAGCCATTTTTAGTTTGTTTGTTTTTTTTGTGTGTGGTTGTCGCTGTTCTGTAGTGAGGGGCAGAGCCTTATGTGTTCCCCAGGGTGGGGTAGCCCAGTCACTGGGTAGTGACTCTGTGTGTGTGTGTGGGGGGGGGGAGAGTCAGAGAGGGAATAATGGCACCTGCTCCGCTCTCTCTTGGATTCCAGTCCTCTCCGCCCCTTCCCCTTTGTCTCGATTATCTGCGTGCATGAATGTGGGACCACCTGGTCAGCCAGCCGCCTTGTGCGGCCTCACTGGGTCTGCACAGTTGCCCCCCTGTGCCCGGGGTCCGCCAGCCGCCTCCTGTGCACCTGGGAACTGCCAGCTGCTGCTGCCTGCGATCCTGGTTCCGCACCTCCACTTTTTTCTGCCACGACTCCTCCCCTCTTACCGGTCTAGATGAATGGTTGTTGGACTTACATACAGTTCAGTTTGTTTTCTATCAGTTCTGGTTGTTTTCCTGTTTCTAAATCTTTGTTGTCCTTAATTTTGGTTGTGTGAGGAGGCACAGTGTGATCACCTACGCCTCCACCTTGGCCGGAAGTTCCAATAATTTTTCTTAAGGAGATAATTAGATATGCAAAGACTGGGGTAATGGATAATCAAGTTATTAATTTCAACATTAGTTATTTTAGCAAAGACATGGCAAATACCTAAATGTCCAATATTAAAGGAATGGTTAACTGAACATTGATACATTCATACATTGGAATGAAATTGAGCCATTAAAAAGTATCTTTCTAAGGAATGTGGGGGAGAACAAGTAAAAAAATGTCTACAAAGAGTTTCTAATAATAAGAAAATTTTTCTGATGACTTTTAAGAATGAAAAGGTAGAATTCAAACATATACATCTTACATCCATGTAACCTCAACAGAAATAAACTGACCTGAGGTATATACCAACAAAGTGATAGATGCAAAAGAACTATAAACTACAAAAACATCAAAAAGTTATTAAGGTCTTTACTAGTGATCTTTTTAAAAAGCAGCAAAAGGGGAATTACACAAAACATTCTAAAAACCTTTGAATATAAATCTTTTCCCAAAGTCTCCTTTCTAATCTCACTTAACCCTTTCTCCATACACTCCAAAACTGTTCTCTCTCTTCACCATTCTTGGATCTCCTCTCTTTGTTCCTCCCTTTTCTCACATATCCTTTCTCATCAGACCATCTAGTCAGTTCTTGGCTTCTGCTATCCACCTTTTGTTTTTTTTAATTCTCATCCATGGATATTTTTTATTTTATTATTTTAGAGAGAGAGGAAAGGAGAAAGAGAACATCAATATGAGAGAGAAACACCAAACAGCTGCCTTCTGCACATGGGGGATCGAATCTACAACCTTTTTGATGTACAGGATGACACTGCAAACAACTGAGCCACCCAGCCAGGGGCTGCCATCCACCTTTCCCTCATCTTTTTGGCACTTTAACAATAACCTGGTAGTTGCAAAACAAGAAAAGAATGTGACAACTGAGGGAAGTTTTTTTTGTTTGTTTTTATTTCTTACTAAGTAAAAAAACAGCTTTATTATTATCGTACTGCATAACAAATTTCTTTTTTTTTAATTATATTTTATTGTTTACACTGCCATCTTGACTAGAAGTCAGGAAGTTTGGATTCAGCTTTATACTACTATCCTATCAGGTTTTTGGTAACACTTAATTGCTAAATGGACCCAGAGGAAAAAAGTTTGGAAAAAAAATAAAAAGACAATTTTAAACTATTAATACTATACTCAAAACAATAAAATTCATTAACTAAAAATTAACCCCCCAAAAATTCATAAAATTTCGATCTACACAATGTAACCAAAATTCATATAAATTCCAAAAAAGAAAACTTACAATGGAAGCACCTAAGATTTATACAACTTTATATATATAAATCATTGATAAGGAATCAAATTGTCCTTTAAAGCATTGCTTCTCTGCCCTGGCTGGTGTGACTCAGTAGATTGAGCACCAGACTGCAAAGCAAAGGGAGCTATTTTGATTCCCAGTCAGGGCACATGCCTGGGTTGCAGGTCACCTCCCCAGTAGAGGGGGTGCACGAGGCAACCACACACTGAGGTTTTCTCCCTCTCTCCCTCCTTTCCCCTCTCTCTAAAAATTAAGAAAAACAAAAACAAAAACAAAAAAACAGTGCTTCTCAAACTATCTGTAGTAAACAACTAATTTTGCTTTTGACCAACCCACTGCACACTCATAATCTTATAAGAATGTAGCTATAATGTCAAATGCTATAACATTTCTAAACTTTTACTGAGTTTCCATTAAGTATTTTGTTTCAAGCAGAAACAAACAGTTCTCAAACTACCACTAGTTCTCAGGACACACTTTGGATAGCAATACTTTAAAATATGCAGTTCAGCCCTGGTCCACGTGGTAGCTCAGTTGGTTGGAGCGTCATGCCCTCGACTAAAGGCTCAAGGGGTTGGATTCCTGGTCAGGGCATGTACCCAAGTTGCAGGTGAGATCCCCAGTCAGTGAGCATATGAGAAGACAACTGATTGGTGTTTCCCTCTCACACTGATTTTTCTTTTTCTCCCTTCCTCTCTAAAAGCAATGAAAAAGTGTCCTCCAGTGAGCCTTAAAAAAAATCATTTAAAGAAAAACTGTAGCCCAGGCTGATGTGGTTCAACGGACTGAGTGCCAGGACTGAGTGCCAGCCTGCAAACTAAGGGACTCAAGATTTGATTCCCAGTCAGAGCGCATGCCTAGATTGTAGGCCAGGTCCCCAGCAGGGGGCGTGTGAGATTCAACCACACATTGATGTTTCTTTCTTTATCTCTACTAATGTATCCACACACTGATGTATCTTTCTCTATTTTTAGAGAAACCCCTTCCCCTTTCTCTAAAAAATAAATAAATACAATCTTTAAAAAAAATACTGTACACTGAAAAACATGTAGCCCCAATAAAAATGTAACAAAAACCGAATTAAAAAAATAATTTAAATGAACTGTGAAGAAAAATTATCATAAAATTAAAATGGAAATAAACTCACTGAAGAAAATTGTTTTTCATGGAAAAATCTTCAGAGCTAGCATAATTCTATTTAGAATGTCTATCTTATAAACATGAAATCAAATTACTGTGGAATTAAACAATACAATGTCTAAATTACAACACAAATATATCTCCTCTGATTTTTTATTTTAATGATGAGTTTATTAGACAATAGCCCTGGCTCGTGTAGCTCAGTGGATTGAACTCAGGCTGAGAACCAAAGGGTCACCTGGTTCGATTCCCAGTCAGGGCATGTGCCTGGGTTATGGGCCAGGTCCCCAGTAGCAGGTGCCTGGGAGGCAACCACACATGGATACTTCTCTCTCTCTCTCTCTCCTGTCTAAAAATAAATAAAATGTTTAAAAATAAAAAAGGGAAAGCTATATTAAAAAAAAGAAAATATATGTCTGTAAGGAAAATGTAATATGTTCAAAATCTAACACATTGCATAGACAATCTAAAAGAGAACAGAAAATTCAAAGCGTATTCTGTTTTAGAATAATCTTTCATCTTACATTTAAAATATTGGGATGTCACTGACTCTAAGAATTCCAAAGAGTTGAAATTAAAATATTTAAAAAGAAAGCCTCTGCAAAGATCAGACTAGAAAAGATGAGAAGTAGATCTAGTGATATATCCACAAAAGTGAAAGTTAAATTCACTGTAAAGTGGACGATGTCAGTAAAAAATGGGTGGTTTCTGTGATATCTAAATTATCAAAGTTGCTTTGATGTATGAAAACTTTCACATAACATCCCTGTCAAAAACACACATGGGACTTCAGGTTCTGGCCACAACAGTGTTTTTTTATCAGATAAAACCTTCCCACCATGGCCAGGTAGCTCAGTTGGTTAGAGGACTGATCCGATACACCAAGGTTGTGGGTTCAGTCCCTGATCAGGGTACATACAAGAATCAACCAGTGACCCAGTCAGGGCAACATGCCTGGGTTGTGGGCCAGGTCCCCAGTGGGGGCCATGCAAGAGGCAACCACACATTGATGTTTCTCTCTCTTTCTCCCTCCCTTCCCCTCTCTAAAAAATAAATAAATAAAATCTTAAAAAAAAAAGAAAGAAAGAAATGTACACTTAAAAAAAAGAATCAACCAATGAATGCATAAATAAGTGGAACAACAAATCAATGTTTCTCTCTCCCTCCCTCCCCTTCCTCTCTCTCTTAAAAAAAAAAAAAAAAATTCAATTAAAAAATTAAGGAAAAAACCTTCTTACCAAAAAGAACTATATAACTATATAAACAATGTAAAAGTGAATACAATATATACAACCATCTGAAGGCCCTAAAGAACCAGCACTACAGAGAAGATTTGAGGAGCTGTAATTCTGTTGTTTTAATACTTTTTAAAAAGATTTTATTTATTTATTTTTAGAGAGAGGTACAGGAAAGAGAGAGGGACAGAAACATCAATGTGTGGTTGCCTCTCATGAGCCCTCCACTGGGGACCTGGCCTGCAACATAGGTATGTGCCCTGACTGGAAATCAAACTGGCAACCTTTTGATTTGCAGGCCTGCGCTCAATCCACTGAGCTACACCAGCCTCGGCTCTTCTTTTTTATTTAAGTCCTTACCCAAGGACAGTTTCTTCATTGCTTTTTAGAGAGAGAGGATGGGGGAGGGAGAGAGAGTGAAAGAGAGAGAAACAGCAATATGAGAGAGACATTGATCGGTTGCCTCTCATAGGCTTCCCAACCAGGGATCGAGCCCACAACCCAGGTATGTGCCCTGACTGGCAATCAAACCCACAACCTTTGGGTATTTGGGACAGTGCTCCAACCAACTGAGTGACCTGTCCAAGGCAAGGAGTTATGATTCTTTACAGAAAGGAAGGACATGAGAAGCCAAGCTGAAAGCATCAGTCTTGCTTAGCTAAGAAACTAGAGATTTAGGGTTGCCAAAGGGGCTGAGATTGAGGGATAAATTCAATTCTGGAAGGGAGGAAACCAAGAAAAAATGAGCCCCAAAAAGACTCTGTTCAAATTCAACATAAGACTCTCTGGTTGATACTTAAACTATGCATACATAAAATGAAACTGCACAAAACCCAGCAGGAGAAAGTGGCTAGGTGGCTAAAACCCAAATGTACAGCATAAAACCTAACCTTGGCGGAACTGAGGTGATCTTCCAAAATTACCTGCCTGCCAGAGGGAAACATAGCCCGCTCCTGAGGAATATAAAAAACCAAAGCCTGTACAATTTTTCATCCACAATGTCAAGATTCAATCAAAAACTGTAACATGCTAAAACAGAACCAAAATGCCAAAACAAGGAAGACAATAAAAAAGAGAACTACAGGTGAGTCAGATATTTGACAGAATTTTTAAAAATTGTGATTAATATATTCAAGAAAAGGTGGAGAATTTTAACAGAGGTATAGAATCCATAGTACTAAACTGGCATTAAAAATTTAACAGGTGGGCTCTCTCTGGACCATACTCACACCTTTCTTCCCCCACAGCTGTGCATCTCCTGAACACTGAGGATCCCCAGACTTGCAACCAAGGCAGCAATGGGCAGCAGTAGCTCATCCTGGGCTTACCCCCTGAACCCGTCTCCAAGGCCGCTTTCTCTTACTTTTCAGTGAGCTAACAGTAGCCCTTCCTTGGCCCGCTTCTTTCCTACACTGTTTCTAGAGAGCCAAAGGAGAGCACCACCTAGGCTCTCTCTTCCTGCTTCTTCTACCCTAAGCCCTTCCTTTGTTTCACTGTTCCCAGCTTTAATAAACATACTCTCAAAATACCTGGACTGGTGGTGTGAGCTATTTCCTGTACAGAGTCAAGAATTCACACACAGCCCTGGCCAGGTTGGTCAATTCATTGGACTGTTGTCCTGTACACTGAAACACTGAAGGTTTGATTCCTGGTCAGGGCACATACCTAGGCTGTGAATTCTATCCCTGGTTGGAGCACATACAGGAGGGAACCTATTGATGTTTCTCTCACACTTCCTTGTTTCTCCCTCCCTCCCTCCATCTCTCTCTAATAAACATATCCTCAAGTAAGGATTTAAAAAAAAAGAATCCACACACTACCAACCATTCTGAGGCAGACCTGTTCTGGCCCTGGTTCCTTTCCAGTGACACCTGGGCCAGACAGCTCTGGTCAGATGATTTCACAGGACAGGAGGTGGGTGGGAGGACAACCCAGGTGTGTGCAATAAATTAGACTACAGCAAAATAGAGAATTAATAGACTGGACTACAGAATAACAGAAACTGAAGCATGAAGAAAAAATAATTATACATCAAAGATATAATATATGTGACACGGTAAAAAGATGTAAAATACAGGTAACTGGAATGCTGGAAGAAAAGGAGAATTGAACAGAAGTAATATCTAACAGCCCTAGCTGGTATGGCTCAGTGGACTGAGAGCCAGACTGCATACCAAAAGGTCATGGGTTTGATTCCCAGTCAGGGCACATGCCTGGGTTGCGGGCTCAATCCCCATCAGGGGGCGCAGAAGAGGCAACCACACACTGATGTTTCTCTCCCTCTCATTCTCCTTCCCCTTTCTTTAAAATAAATAAAATCCTTAAAAAAAAAAAAAAACAGGAAGTAATATATAATAAAATAGTGACAGGATGAATGGGTAAAAATATATGGTACATATATACTACAGTGGAATATTACTCAACCATAAAAAAGAATGAAATCTTGCCATGTTTAACAACATGGATGGACCTAAAGGGTAGTAAGCTAAGTGAACTAAGTCAGACATAGAGAGACAAATAATATATAATTTCACTTATTTGTGGACACTAAATATCAAAATAAATGAATAAGCAAAACAGAAAGAAACTAATAGATACAGAGAACGAATTGGTGATCACCAGATAGGAGGGGGTTGGGTGAAAGGTGAAGGGATTAAGATGTACAAATTGCCAATTATAAAAATAGTCACGGGTATGTAAAGTACAGCATAGGGAAGAATATAGTCTATAATATTGTAATATCTGTGTATGATGTCAGATGGGTACTAGACTTATTAAGGCAATCACTTTGTAAATTACGTAAATGTCTAATTGCTATGTTGTACACCTGAAACTAATGTAATATTGTACGTCAACAGTTATTGGGGGAAAAAAAACAGGAAAGGGAAAAAGAGATGAAGTCCAAGCCTCTCTCCATGAAACAAGAAAAAGTATTGGAACAACCGAGATCTTCCTTCCTGGCAATTGTCATCAGTTTGGCTCAAATAAATTCATAAAAATTCTCTAAGTAAAGAAAAAGGAAAAAAATGATAAATTTTCAAACCAATGAAAAATACCAAATCACAGATTCAAGGAACTCTACAAGCCCTAACCAGATAAAAAGAGAAAACCAAACTAGACACATAATACTCAAAACGCTAAAAACCAAAAGAGAGAAAATATTAGAAGCAGCCAAAGGAAAAAAGACACATCACCAAAATAGCAAAACTGATAGCCAACATTACCATAAAAACAATGGAAACCACACTTGGATGTAAAGTACGGGATAGGAACTTCCTGCCAAGATGGAGGCGTAGGTGGACACACTGTGCCTCCTCTCACAACCAAAATTAAGGACAACAAAGATTTAGAAACAAGAAAACAACCAGAGCTAATAGAAAACTGAACTGTACAGAAGTCCAACAACCATTCATCCAGACTGGTAAGAGGGGTGAAGTTGAGGCAGGAAAAAGTGGAGGTGCAGACCCGGGAACGCAGTCAGCAGTGGCTGGCGGTTCCCAAGCATGCAGGCAGCTGGCAGACCCCAAGCCCATAGGCGGCAGCTGGTGGACCCTGGGCACGGGGTGGCAACTGTGCAGACCCAGTGAGGCTGCCCAAGGTGGCGGGCTGACCAGGTGGTCCAACATTCATGCACGCAGATAATCGAGACGAAGGGGAAGGGGCGGAGAGCACTGGAATCCAAGAGAGAGCGGAGCAGGCACCATTGTTCCCTCTCGGACCTGCCCCCACATACAGCATCACAACCCAGCCACTGGGCTTCCCCGCACTGGGGAACACCTAAGGCTCCATCCCTCACTATGTAACAGCCGGAACCAGACCAAAAACAAAACAAACAAACAAACAAACAAAAAACAAAAATGGCTCAAACTGAAGAACAAATGAAGCCCCAGAGCCAATTCCTCTAAGCCACGAAGAGACAACCAACCTATCAGATGCACAGTTCAAAGCACTGGTGATCAGGATGCTCACAGAATTGGTTGATTTTGCTCACAAATTAGATGAAAAAATGCAGGCTATAATATGTGAAATGAAGGAAAATGCATGGGGAACCAATAGAGATGGGAGGAAAACTGGGACTCAAATCAATGGAGTGAATAAGAAGGAAGAAAGAAACAACCAAACCAGAAAACAAGGAAGAAACAAGAATTCTAAAAAATGAGGAGAGGCTTAGGATCCTCCAGGAAATCTTTAAAACGTCCCAACATCCGAATTATAGGGGTACCAGAAGGGGAAGAAGAAGAGCAACAAGTGGAAAACTTATCTGAACAAATAATAAAGGAGAACTTCCCCAATCTGGCAAAGGAAGTAGACTTCCAGGAAGTTCAGGAAGCTCAGAGAGTCCCAAAGAAGATGGACCCAAGGAGGAACACACCAAGGCACATCAGAATTACCTTAGCCAAGATTAAAATAAAGGAGAGAATTCTAGAAGCAGCAAGGGATAAGGGGACAGTCACCTACAAAGGAGTTCCCACGAGACTGTCAGCTGATTTCTCAAAAGAGACCTTACAGGCCAGAAGGGGCTGGAAAGAAGCATTTGAAGTCTTGAAAGGCAGGGACCGACATCTAAAATTGCTCTATCCAGCAAAGCTGTCATTTAGAATGGAAGGGAAAATAAAGTGCTTCTCAGATAAGGCCAAGTTGAAGGAGTTCATCATCACCAAGCCCTTATTATATGAAATGTTAAAGGGACTTATCTAAGAAAAAGAAGATCAAAAATATGACAGTGAAAAGACAGCAAACTCACAGCTATTAACAACCACACCTAAAACAAAAGTAAACAACTAGAACGGGAACAGAACCACAGAAATGGAGATCACATGGAGGGTTAGCAACAGGGGTGTGGGAGGAGGAGGGGGGGGGAAGGTACAGAGAATAAGTAGCATAGACAGTGGGTAGAAAATAAGACAGGGGGAGGGCAAGAATAGTGTGGGCAATGTAGAAGCTAAAGAACTTATGACACATGGACATGAACTAAAGGGGGGAATGTGGGTAGGAGGGGGGTGTGTAGGGTGGAGGGGAATGATGGGGGAGAAATGGGACAACTGTAATAGCATAATCAATAGAATATATTAAAAAATGAATTTAAAGTACGGGATAGGCAATATAGTCAATAATACTGTCATAACAATGTATGGTGTCAGGTGAGTACTTAAAATATCATGGGGAACACTTTATAAAGTATATGACTGTCTAGGCACTATGCTATACACCTGAAACTAATACAAAGTAATAGTGAATGTAAAAATGTAATTGAAAAATAAAAAATAAACAATAAAAAACAGAATAAAACAAAATGCATCTAAAAGCACAAGGGGAGACCAGCTGGGCAGCTCAGCTAGTTGGAGCATCATCCCAGTATGTCAAAGGTTGCAGGTTTGGTCCCCAGTAAGGACACATGCAAGAGGCAACATTCATGAATAGGTGAAACAACAAATCAATGTTTCTCTCTCTCTCTCTCTCTCAAGTAAATTTAAAAAATAAAATAAAATTTTAAAAAATTTTAAATAAAAATTAAAGTGCTAGGGAAAAAAAGTTCTATCTAAAATTCTATGCCCAGTAAAGATGAAGGCAAAACTATTTCTCTCTCTCACACACACACACACACACACACACACACACAGAAATCTGAGATGAATCACTGACAGGAGGCCAGATCTACACAAAATACCAAAGGAAATTCTTATGGATGAAAAAAAATTACCTCAAAAATACATGAAAAAATTTATCTCAGATGAGGCAAAGAACTTCAGGATAATCAAGAGCACAAGAAAGGTTAACTATGTGACTAACAGAAATGAATACTGACTGGTAAAATAGTAATAATGTCTTTTAGGGTTTTAAAACATATGAGGAAGTAAAATATAACATCAATAGTACAAAAGGCAGCCCTGGCTGGTGTGGCTCAGTGGATTGAGTGCTGGCTTATGAACCAAAGGGTCACTGGTTCGATTCCCAGTCAGGGCACATGTCTAGTCTACAGGCCAGGTCCCCAGGAGGGGGTGCACAAGAGGCAAGCACACATTGACGTTTCTCTCCCTCTTTCTCCCTCCCTTCCCCCTCTTTAAAATTAAATAAATTGAACCCTTTAAAATAAATAAATAAAAAGACACACAAAAGGTTGAAAACAAAAGAATATAAACCTTGTATCACGTATACACGATACAAAGAAGACTTTAAGGCAAGAAGATAAAGACAGATAAAAAGGAATATTTCATGCTAAATGAAGTCAATTCAGCACAAAGGTATAATTCTAAATTTGTATGTATCTGATAATACAGTTTAAATACATAAAACAAAAGTTGACAGGAAAAGAAAAGGAGTGAAAGCCACAACCATGATTGGAGATTTTAACAAATATCAATTAATAATATTACAGGAGACAAAGAAATCAGTAAGGGCATAAAAGAGCTGAACAATATAATTAACAAACTTGAACTTACAGACATACATAAAACATTATACTTGACCTAAATGACATATTTCGAACACCCACAAAATACATATTCTGTTTAAGGGCACACAAAACGGACTGTATGCTAAACAAGCCTCAACAACCATCAATGGTCAGGAGTCATATGGAGTATGTTCTTTGACCACACAATGGAACTTGACTAGAAATCAGTAAATACATTTAACTAGAAAGATCCTCAGATGTTTGGAAATTACGCAACATATCTCTAAAGAATCCACAACTCAAAAAAGAAATCATAATGCATTAGAAATAATGCATTAGAGGAGTGAAAACAAAAATATGACACATCAAAACTTGCAGAATGCATCTAGAGCAATGCCTAGTGGGAAAGTGACAACTTTAAATGTATATATTAGAATTTTTTTAAAAAAAAAGATTGAAAATGTTACCAGAAGCTAGGGGAAAAAAATCAAACCCAAGGTAAATTTTAGAAAGAAAATAATAAAGAACAGAAATCAATGAAATATAAAACATATTAAATAGGAAAAAAAGTCAAGAATTGGTTCTTTGAAAAGATTAATAAAATCGATGTCTCTGGCCAAACATCAACGAAATAAGCATATTGTAAACAACTTTTATCAACAAATTTGACAATTTAGAGAAAATGTACAAATTCCTTGAAAAACACAACTTACCAAAACAGACAAAAACAAATAGGAAATCTGAATAGTACTATAATTATTAAATAATTTAAAAGATACATAAAAAATAATTTAATCCATAATTTAAAAACACCTAGATATAGCTTCCTTGAATAATTTTTACAAAACATTTAAGGATGAAATAATACCAGTCTTACAATAAACAATAATGTAAAACTCCCAAACTCATTTTATAAGTCCAGTTTTATAAACTCACTTTATAACCCTGACACCAACACATGAAAGAAACATCACAGCCCTGGCAGGGTAGCTCGGTTGGTTAGAGGGTGTTTCTGTACACCAAGGCTGTGGGCCGATGCCCAGTCAGGGCACGCACAAGAATCAACCCATCAGTGTATAAATAAGCGGGACAACAAATCGATGTTTCTCCCTCTCTCTCTCTCCTGCTCTCTCTGAATTAAAAAAAAAAAAAAAAAAAGACATTATAAGAAAGGAAAATTACATGCTGCCTTTGAGCCCGACTCAGGCTCAGGCCGCAGCACAAGAGCATGTGCTTGCACATAACTGGGACTGTCTGCTCCTCACCCACGGCCCCTTTAACCACACATGACAAAGCAGCACAAAAAAAGAAAAAGGAAAATTATAGCAAATATTTCTCATAAGCAAAGACACGACAACCTTAAACAATATATTAGGCAATGGAATCACAGAGTATGCAGAAAGTCTAATACATCATGACCAAATAGGTTTATCCCAAAATGTAAGTTTGCTTTAACATTCAAAATCCAATCAATGCATGTTATGAGAAATATGCACCTAAAAACAGTTTTAAAAATGTACAGCTAAAACTGATAAAACTAAAAAAAAAAAATAGACAATCCACAATTAAAGCTGGAGACTTAAATATTCCTTTTTTGAAAACTGATAGGATAAACCAAAAAAATTAGTAAAAATAGAGAATATTTGGACAATACTATCACCAACTTAACTGACACTTATAGAGCAGTACCCCTCAAAACAATACGTATTCTTTTCTAATAGAAATAAAAGAGCTGTCAATAAAAATTATATTCTGGGCCATAAGATAAACTTCAATAAATATAAAAGGATTGAAATTATACAAAGTATGGTCTGAATAGAAGGGAATTAAATTAGGAATCAGAAACAAAAAGGTAGCTGGTAGCTCAGCTACAGCACCATTCTGATACACCAAGATTGCAGATTTGATCCCAGGTCAGGGCACATACAAGGATCAACCAATGAACACATAAATAAGTGGAACGACAAATCAATATTTCTCTCTTTTCCTCCCCTTCCTCCCTCTCTAAAAATCAATTTTATTTTTTTTTAACATTGTGGGGCACAGCTAACGCAATGCTTCAAGAGAAATTGATACATTAAACACTATTATTAGAAAATAATAAGTTTCAAATCAGTGATCTAAGCTTCTACTTTAAGAAACTAGAAAAAGACCAACTTAAACCAAAAGAAGCAGACAGGAGAAAATAATAGACAACAGCAAAAATCAATGAAACAGCCCTGGCTGGTGTAGCTCAGTGGATTGAGCGCAGGCCTGCGAACCAGAGGATCGCGGTTCCATTCCCAGTCAGGGCACATGCCTGGGTTGCAGGCCAGTTCCCAGCAGGGGACACACGAGAGACAACCCTACATTGATATTTCTCTCCCTCTCCCTTTCTCCTACCCTTCCCCTCTAAAGATAAATTAAAAAAAAAAAAAATTAAAGTTCCTTAAAAAAAAAAAACAAAAAAAACTATTAAAATAAAAAAAAAATCAATGAAACATAAAACACAATAGAGAAATTAATGAAACTAAAAGCTTATCTTTTGAAAAGTTCAATAGTGAAAAACCACTAGCAGAATAATAAAAACTACAAAGTACCAGCATCAGAAATAAAATAACAGAAGATGGTGGCCTAGATAAACGTCACTCACCGCTGCACACAACCACATCAAAATTACAACTAAGTTACAGAAAAATCATTATTCAGAACCATCAGAAATCAAGTTGAATGGAAGTCCTAGAACTATGGAACTAAAGAAGCCACATCAAGACAGGCATGAGAGGCAGACACTCACACAGGCTGGTCGCACACCCATGTGTGGAAGGTAAAAATTGGAAGGGATATCTTGGAAGTGACAAGTCCCAGCCCCACAACAGGCCTCCCAGCCCAGGATTCCACTACCCAAAAGAGAAAGTCCCATAGCTTCTGGCTATGAAAACCAGTGGGGATTGAGGCTGTGGAAGACAGAAACTACTGGAGTCCTAGGCAGTTCCTCTTAAAGGGCCCACACATGGACTTACACTCACTCCTTCTGAGCTCCAACACCGGGGCAGCAGCTTGAAAGTCACCAGAAGCATAAGTGGAGAAACTGAAGTGTCTAGCATCAGGGCAAGAGCTGGGAGCAGCTTTCTCCCAGACAAAAGTGTGGCAGAGGCCATTGTTCCTTTTCTGAGCCCTGCTCCAACAGAGCCAGCAGGCAGGCACCATATCTGAGACTCCCAACAACCTGGCTCACACTGTTTGTCCCACCTTGATGATTCACTGAGGTTCTGCCCCACTCAACTTCCCACCCCATCTAAGCTGTTTCCAATGGCTATCCCATAGGAAGGACTTGTCCTCGCTCATGCTTCAGATTTTCCTAAATCCTATCAAACAAGCAGCATCTGGCCTCAGCATGCCCCATACCTCTTCCTAAGTGGCCCCAGGACAGGCAATAGCAGCTGCCTGCTTTGGTGCACAGGCTGGCCTCGCTGGTGGACCTCCAAGCCAAGCACAAGTAGCAGCCATCTGCAAATCACTTTGTAGCTTATGCCAGGTGGCCCTGGACAGAACACAGGTGATGGCTAACCCAGGACAGGCAATAGCAGCTGCCTGCTTTGGTGCACAGGCTGGCCTCGCTGGTGGACCTCCAAGCCAAGCACAAGTAGCAGCCATCTGCAAATCACTTTGTAGCTTATGCCAGGTGGCCCTGGACAGAACACAGGTGATGGCTAACCTCGGCCTGCACCTTCCAGAAAACCCCAGAGCATGCATACCCAGAAGACAGCTACAGACCATGTTGGAGTACCATCACCCAACCACCTGCACAAGCAACACATTCAAAAGGCAGACTCAGCAGGCACCAGAGCCCTGCTCTGTCCTGCTCTGTGGAGTGGGCTTCTGCACAGCTGATCCTCCACAGTGGTTGGAATATGGTGGTAAGGGTTCATGGCTAGTCTCTGCAGCTGATCAGCCTGGGTAAATCCCTCCCACTGACCTGCCAACAGCAATTAAGGCTAAACTATAAGAGAAGGGAATACAAAGCCCACATGGTGGCCCATCTTGAGTATCCAGCTTGAGTTATAGGGGAAGCTGTGCCACTGGAACCTACAGGACATCTAATACATCAGGCCTGGGAGATGTAGCTATTCTACCTAATACGTAGACACAAACACAGGGAGGCTGCCAAAATGAGGAGACAAAGAAACATAGCCCAAATGAAAGAACAGATCAAAACTCCAGAAAAGAGGTAAACAAAATGGAGATAAACAATCTATCAGATGCAGAGTTCAAAACACTCGTTACAAGGATGCTGAAAGAACTTAGTGAGGACCTCAACAGCATAAAAAAAATCTAGTCAGAAAGGAAGGATAAACTTACTGAAATAAAGAACAATTTACAGGGAAACAACAGTAGAATGGATGAAGCCTAGAATCAAACCAATGATATGGAACATAAGGAAGCAAAAAACAATCAGCACAAGAAGAAAAAAGAAATGAGAATAGCACAAGCAGCCTCTGGGACAACATCAAGTGTTCCAACATTCGCATCACAGGGGTGCCAGAAGAAGAAGAGAAAGAGCAAGAAACTGGAACTGTATTTGAAAAATAATGAAAGAAAACTTCCTTAATTTGGTGAAGGAAATAGACATGCAAGTCCAGGAAGCATAGAGTCCCAAACAAGATGGATGCAAAGAGGCCCACTCCAAGACATATCATAATTAAAATGCAAAAGGTTAAAAATAAAGAGAGAATCTTAAAAGCAGCAAGAGAAAAGTAGTTAGTTACCTACAGGGGAGTTCTCATAAGACAGTCAGCTGATTTCTCAAAAGAAACCCTGAAGGCTAGAAGGGACTGGCAAGAAATATTCAATGTCATGAAAAGCAGGGACCTATAGCAAAGCTATCATTTAGAATGGAACAGCAGATAAAGAGCTTCCCACACAAGGAAAAACTAAACGAGTTCATCATCACCAAACCATTATTATATGAAATGTTAAAAGGACTTATTTAAGAAAAATAAGATCAAAATTATGAATAATAAAATGGCAAAAAATACAAACCTATAAACAATTGAATCTAAAAAACAAACTAAACAAACAAACAAACAAACAAACAAAAACAGAATCATGGATACAGAAAGCGTTTTGATGGTCGCCAAATGGGAAGGGATGTGGGGTACGGGGTGAAGAGGTAGGGGATTAAGAAGTACAAATAGGTAGTTACAGAACAGCCATGGGGATATAAAGTATAGTATAGGAAATGGAGTAGCCTAAGAACTTATACGCATGACCCAGGGGCATGACCCCGAGACAATGTAAAATAGAGTGTGAACTGCCTGAGGGAGTCGAGGGGTGAGCTGAGTGGAGGGGCAAAGGGGGAAAAATTGGAACCAATGTAAGAGCATAATCAATAAAATATAATTAAAAAAAGAAATATAAAAGAACAGACCTCGTTACAAATCCTACAGACATTAAAAAGGTAGGAAAGAAATATTATGACCCTGCCCAGGTAGCTCAGTTGCTTAGAGCATCACCCTGATACACCAAGGTTGTGGGTTCAATCTCTGGTCAGGAACATACAAGAAGCAACCAATGAATGCATAAGTGGAAAAACAAATCAAGGTCTCCCTCTCTCTCAAATCAGTAATTAAAATAATATTTTTTGAAAAGAAATAACTATTATAGCCCTGGCTGGTGTAGCTCAGTGGACAGAGAGCAGACCTGCGAACCAAAGCATCGCCAGTTTGATTCCCAGTCAGGGCACATGCCTGGGTTGCAGGCCAGGTCCCCAGTATTGGGTGTGCTAGAGGCAACCATACATGGATGTTTCACTCCCTCTCTTTCTCCCTCCCTTCCCCATCTCTCTGAAATAAATAAAATCTTAAAAAAAAATAACTATTATAAAAACTCTATGCCAATAAATTCAACAAGTTGGATGGAACAGATAAACACTTTACAAGACACCAATTGTCAAAGCTCATTAAGGAACAAATAGAACCCTGGCTGGTGTGGCCGAGTGGATTGACTGCCAGCCTGCAGACCGAAAGGTAACTGGTTCAATTCCCAGTCAGGGCACATGCCTGGGTTGCGGGCCAGATGCCCAGTTGGGGCTGTGGGAGAGGCAATTGATAGATGTTTCTCTCATACATGGCTGTTTCTCTCCCTTTCTTTCTCCCTCCCTTCCCCTATCTCTAAAAAATAAATAAATAAAATCTTAAAAAAAAAAAAGAACAAAACAAAGGTAAATATTGAGTAGCCTTGTATCTGTTAAAGAAACTGCATTCATAGTTTAAATCTGACAAAGAAAACTCCAGGTCCAGAAGGCTTCACTGGTGTATCCAACAAAACATTAAGAAAGAAAAACTAATTCACACAAACTCTTCTAAATAGAAGAAGGGAGGTTGGGTAGAGGATAACAGTGGAGAGAAGGGGAAGGGACTAGTCAAAGAACATGTATGAATGACCCACGGACATGAACAATAGTGTGGGGATTGACCGTGGGAGCTGCGGTGGGTGGGATGGGTGGAGGAGGGCAAAGGGGGAAAAATGGGGACAACTGCAGTAGAGCAACAATTTTTTAAAAATGATTAAAAGAAAAAAGAGGAGGAAGGAATGCTTCCCAACTCATTATATGTGGCCAGCGTTACTCTAATACCAAAATCAGGCAAAGACATTACAACAAAAGAAAACTATAGACCACAAACACAAAAATTCGTAACAAGCCCTAGCTGGTGTGGCTCAGTGGATTGAGTGCCGGCCTGCAAACCAAGGGTTTCCCTGTTTGATTCCTAGTCAGGGCACATGCCTGGGTTGCAAGCCAGGTCCCCAGTGGGGGGCGTGTGAGAGGCAACCACACATTGATGTTTCTCTCCTCCCTTCCCTCCCTTCCCTCCCTTCCCCTCTCTCTAAATCTTTTTAAAAAATTTCTTAACAAAATATTAGCAAATTAAGTTGAGCAATTTATAAAAAGGGTAATAAATCATGATAAAAAAGGGTGGTTTATTCCAGAAACACAAAATTGCTTTGAAATTTGAAAATCTATCAATATAAATGAGAAAGGAAGAGACAAATTGGAAAGAAAAAAAATCTGCTTAAAAATGGCATAATTGTTTATGTAATAAATCTCCAATGAATCTACCAAAAAAAAGCATATAGAGAGCCCTGACCACTCCGGCTCAATGGGCTGGGCTCATCCTGCAAAGTGAAAGGTCGCAAGCTCAATTCTCAGTCAGCGCACATGCCTAGGTTGCAGGTTCAATCCCCAGTCAGGGCAAGCAAGAGATGGATGTTTCTCTCTCATATTCATGTTTGTTTCCCTCTCTTCCCCCTCCCTTCCCTTCTCTCTAAAAATAAATAACTATTAAAAATTTAAAAAGTATACAGAGACTTCAGGCCAAGATGGAGGTGTAGACAGACACACTGAGCCTCCCTGCACAACCAAAATTAAGGACAACAAAGATTTAGAAACAAAACAAAACAAAACAAAAAACCCTAGATCTGACAGAAAATTGAACTGTAGGGAAGTTCAAAAACCATTCATCCAGACCAGTAAGAGGGGCGGAGTCGGTGGCCCAAGGAGAGGGGTCATGGAAGGAAAAAGCGGTGGTTGGCGGTCCTAGGCACGCAGGCAGCGGCTGGCAGACCCCGAGCGTGCAGGAGGCAGCACACAGAGCCAAGCACAGGAGGTGGCTGGCTGACCGCAGATACACATTCACGTGAAGATTAACCAGGCTAAAACGGGGAGACAGACCACGCAACCCAGGGCCCCAGCGCCAGGAAATAAAGCCTAAAAGCACCAATTGAAAACATTTGTAGGGGTTGAGGTGTCAGGAGAGACTCCCAGCCTCACAGGAGAGTTCATTGGAGAGACCCACAGGGTCCTAGAACGTACACAATCCTACCCACACGGAAACCAGCACCAGACGGGACCAATTTGCCTGGGGGAGGAGGCGGAAGGGACTGAAATCCGAGAGAGGGTGGAGCAAGTGCCATTGTTCCCTCTCGGACCCTGCTCCCACATACAGCATCACAACCCAGCCACTGGGCTTCCCCGCCCTGGGGAACACCTAAGGCTCCACCCCTTACTACTCAACAGGCGGTGACCAGACCCCCCCCCAAAAAAAAGGCTCAAGCGGAAGAACAGATCAAAGCCTCAGAGCCAATTCCTCTAAGCGACCAAGAGATAGCCAACCTATCAGATGCACAGTTCAAAGTACTGGTGATCAGGATGCTCACAGAACTGGCTGAATTTGGTCACAAATTAGATGAAAATATGAAGGCTACACTAAGTGAAATGAAGGAAAATGCACAGGGAACCAACAGTGATAGGAAGAAAACTGGGACTCAAATCAATGGAGTGGACCAAAAGGAAGAAACAAGCAACCAAACAGAAAAGAATGAAGAAACAAGAATTCAAAAAAATGAGGAGAAGCTTAGGATCCTCCAGGAAATCTTTAAACGTCCCAACATCCAAATTATAGGGGTACCAGAAGGGGAAGAGGAAGAGCAACAAGTGGAAAAGTTATCTGAACAAATAATAAAGAAGAACTTCCCCAATCTGGCAAAGGAAATAGACTACCAGGAAGTCCAGGAAGCTCAGAGAGTCCCAAAGAGGTTGGACCCAAGGAGGAACATGCCAAGGCACATCATAATAACATTAGCCAAGATTAAAATGAAGGAGCAAATTCTAGAAGCATCAAGGGATAAGGGGACAGTCACCTATAAAGGAGTTCCCATGAGACTGTGAGTTGATTTCTCAAAAGAGACCTTACAGGCAAGAAGGGGCTGGAAAGAAGGATTCCAAGTCATGAAAGGCAAGGACCTATATCCAAGATTGCTCTATCCAGCAAAGCTGTCATTTAGAATGGAAGGGAAAATAAAGTGCTTCTCAGATAAGGTCAAGTTCAAGGAGTTCATCATCACCAAGCCCTTATTATATGAAATGTTAAAGGGACTTATCTAAGAAAAAGAAGATCAAAACTATGAACAGTAAAAAGACAGCAAACTCACAGTTATTAACAACCACATCTAAAACCAAAACAAACTAAGGAAACAACTAGAACAGGAACAGAACCACAGAAATGGAGATCACATGGAGGGTTAGCAACAGGGGAGTGGGAGGAGGAGAGAGGTGGAAAAGGTACATAGAGTAAGTAGCATAGATGGTGGGTAGAAAATAGACAGGGGGAGGGCAAGAATAGTATGGGAAATGTAGAAGCTAAAGAAGTTATGACACATGGACATGAACTAAAGGGGGGGAATATGGGTGAGGGGTGTGCAGGGTGGAGGGGAATGAAGGGGGGAAATGGGACAACTATAATAGCATAATCAATAAAATGAAATTTAAAAAAAGAAAAAATATAGAAAGAAAAAAGTATACTGAGCTAATAAGTGAATTAATAGCAAAGTCACAAGATATACCAATATACTAAGCTCTACTATATTAGTGTACATTAACAATGAACAATTTGAAATTGAAAAGAAAAACTGACATTAGCATAAGAAAGAATACTCAGGTGTTTCATAAGAAAATATATAAAATGTATATATTAAAGACTACAAAATATTGCTGAAATTGTAAAAGACCTATCAACAGAGAGATACATCTTGTCTATGTAAACCTAATATTGTTAAGATGGCAACTTTCCCAAATTGATCCACAGATTCATTACCAGCAGGTATTCCAGCAAGTATTTTTGAAGAAAAGGACAAGCAAATTTTAAAATTTATATGGAGATGCAAAGAACCTAGAATAGCCCAATGATCTTGGTTTATAAAAAGAGCATATTTAGAAGACTCAGACTACCTGATTGTAAGCCTAGGTTACTGTAAAAGACTATATGGTATTGGTGAAGGTTAGACACACAGATCAATGGACAAGAAGAGAGAGAGTCCAGAAAAGACCCACACAAATATGGACAAGTGACTTTTTTTAATGAAAAAAGGAATCTTTTCAACAAACAATGCTGAAGCAACTGGACATCCATGTGCAAAAAAAGAATCTCAGTTTACCTCACACATTTTATAAAAATTAACTCAAAATGGATCACATACCTAAAGGTAGTGTGTAAAACTTCCTGAAGAAAAAAGAAACTTTGTGACAATGGATTAGGAAAGAGTTCCTTTATATGAAACCAAAACATAAACTATAGAAGCATAAGATGAAGTAGCTCCCCATGGCTGATGCTGAAAATAATGAGCGCCACAATGATAGTGTTGCCCTAGAACTCAAATCATAAGGTAAATATCCATGAGTCCATGCTCATATAAAAACTGAACAAATAGGACACATGGACAAAAACTATTGGGGGGGGTGGAAATGGGAGGGAGGTGGGGAGGGTTGGGGTGGCGGGTTCGGGTGAGAATAAAAGACAGAAAACTGTACAAGATCAACAATGAAAATAAAAATTAAAAAAAAAATTAAAAAAAATAAAAACTGAACAAATAAATCAATGAGAAAGATGGGCCAAGAAAAGTTCCAATTAATAAATGCTGAAGTAATGAGAAAAATAGAAAAAATCACCATTAAAACAACATAGTAGTAACTGTTGCACGTGATCCACCAATGCATGCTAAAATTAGTGGGCAAAAATTTGAGGAGAAACAAGATAAGTCCATAGTTTCAAAGTATGTCCTGCAAGATATGTAGTAATTATAAAAGGAATAAAGGTAAACAATAAATAATGAACGTACGTTTCACCAAAAAAAGATCTACAAGTGGCAAATAAACACATGAAACTATGCAATATGTCGTTATTCATTAGGGAAAAGCAAGTTAAAACCACAAGGAAATACACCTACCAGAATGAATAAAATTTAAAATTCTGACAACTGCTGGCAAGGATAGGGATCAACTATAAATCTCATACATTGCTGGTGGGAATGCAAAATGATACAGTCACTCTGGAAGAGTTTAGCAGTTTCTTATAAAGTTAATCATACATTTATCCTAAGACCCAGCAATGCCACTCCTAGTTATTTACCCAAGAAAAATGAAAATATATGTCTATCAAAGACCTGTATGTAACAGCAGTTTTAGTCACAACAGGCTGCACCCAATCCACTGAGCCACGCCACTGAGGGCTGAAAAGGAAAAAGTTTCTTAATTTGACTCAATATATAAAAAGCCTGCAACTACTGTCATACAATATGGAGGAATACTGAACACCTTTCCCCAAGTTCAGAAATCAGATACGGATATCCACTATCACCAATTCTTACCTACATAGTAATGCAGGTTTAGTATTTGCAATTAAGAAAAGATATTGTAGGGATTCACTCTAAAATCATTTAAGTTGAGACCTGGCTAGTGTGGCTCAGTGGATTGAGTGCCAGCCTGTGAAGTGAAAGGGCCAGGACCCTGGCTGGGGTCGTGCAACAGGCAACCAATCAATGTAGCTCTCACACACTGATGTTTCTCTCCCTCTTTTTCTCCCTCGATTCCCCTTTCTCTAAAAGTAAATAAGTAAAATCTTTTAAAAAAATGTTTTAAATAATTTGTTAAGTTGAATAATAAATTCTATTTACTTTAGTTCAAAAAAGTTTTAAGAAGGCCCAATCCTATGACCTACTAATTCCACCCAATGAAAATAAAGTACATATGTTCACCAAAAGATCTATAGTAAAATGTTCACAGCAGCACTGGAGTAGCCTACAATGAGAAATGATCTGAATGCCCATTAGGAATTGAATGGATAAAGAAAATATAGAATATGCAAAAAAACAGAATAGTACATAGCAATGACAGTGAACAATTTATAAGTACATGTAACAATGTGGGCCAATTTCATAAGCACAATTTTGAGTGGAAAAGGCAGTCACAAAAAGTACATACACATTACTTCATTCAAAAGAAGTACAAAATGGATGAACCAATCTACACTGCTAGAAGTCAGGATAATGGTTTCCCACAGGTAGGGTGCTGGTAATAACTGAAAGATAGTACTTTTGGGTACTGGTAATATTCTGTTTCTTGATCTGGTTGCTGGTTACACAGGTGTATTCAAACTGAAAATTCAGTGAACTTGTATATCTTAGGACCTATGCAGTTTTCTGCTTTTTATACTTCAATAAAGAGGTGTTTTTAATTAAAAAAAAAAAAAAGGCCCTGGCTGATGTGGCTCAGTGGATTGAGCACCAACCTTCGAACCAAAAGGTCACAGGTTCAATTCTCAGCAGGGAACACGCCAGGGTTGCAGGCCAGGTCCCTAGTTGGGGGTATGTGAGATGCAACCTAATCGATACATCACTCACACATTGATGTTTCTCTCCCTATCTTTCTTCCTCCCTGTCCTCCTCTCTAAAAGTAAATAAATAAAAAATTAAAAAAGGAAAGAAATAGAAAGCCTACCCATTGGAATAAACAGTCCATCATCCTCTATCTCTTCCTCGGCTTGGTGATCTGAAGTCCTTAGTGGCTTTCCTTGAGGAGAGGCACAGATATCTAGCTGAGATGATTTCCTAGGCTGGGCTCCTGGTTTTACAGAGTGGCTGCCTGATGGCTGTAAAGACGTCTCTCCTCCAGAATGCATCTGAGGTTTCCCTAGAAGAATCACACACATTGCTTACATTTTAGCTAGGCTCAGTCATACTCTGTTACAGAAATCAGCATATGGTTATAAACCCCTTTCTTGTTAGAGATAACTTCATTAATGATGCATACACTACATAGGTATTCCTCTCTCTTAATAACAGTGTCCTAAGAAAAAACACTGAAATAAGCTCAAATCCAATTTATTCATCTGTAAAATCAGGGAGTTGAAGTAGGTAATTACTAACACCTTCCTAGATCTATTACACTGTGACCTACACATTTTTTTTCCTAGAGAAAAATCAGATTCATAACTGCAGGGTGGGGTTATAGTCCTAATAACTAAAGGATACTTTATATCGATGACCATTAATGTTACATTCCATTACCTATGAATTATATACATTATAAAATACCCTGAACTTTCCAACATTGTAAATCAATTTTACAGAGCATCAGAGTAAAAATCACTATAAAATTATCAATACTGGCTTTACAGTTCACTAGACAACTTTCCTCTTTCTCACCTCAACTTTTCATGAGTACTACTGTTCTTTTTGAGGGCAGTGTGGAGCATTAAAAAAGCAAAGAAACATTAATGGGGTATTCAAAGTAAACAGAATTAATCTGTGATCGAAAAAAAGAATACACAGAAAATCTACAGAATATACAAAAGAAATTATTAAACAGTGATTGCTTTGGAGAAGAGAACTTGAGGAATAAGAGGACAGAATGAAAGGGTGCCTAATTTTTCACTATGTACTTTCTGTATTTATGAATTTTTTCCATGTTTGTGTATTACATAGTCAAAAAAGATTTTTTTACACTGATCTGTTGTTCCACTTATTTATGCACTCATCAGTTGATATATATGCGAAGGACCTGTGACCTTGGCATGCCAGGATGACATTCTAACCAACTGAGCTATCTGCCCAGGGCATTGAAAAAAAAATTATGGAGTACATACAAGTCTAGATTATACCAGAATTATTTAGCTGTTGTGTTTTACTTCATCAGATTTAATTTTGCACTTAAGAGTCACAGCAAAATTGTCAGAAAATACAGAGTTCCCATACGTCCTGTAATTGCACACCTACTGTCAGCATCCAGTGGTCATAATGGGTCCTTTGTTAGACTTACAGACCTACAACGAAACACTGTGACCATCCAAAGTTTACAGCTTACGCTGGGTTTCACTCATGGTGTACTCTGGGTTTGGCCAAACGTATAATGACACATTCACCATAGTACTATACAGAAGAGGTTCACTGCCCTAAGTGTTATTTTTCCAAAAGTTATAACCGGGGAAATAGGGCACATTTCTAACGATTGTCCTTTTTCCCCATCTCCAGAAAAAAAAGAAAAGATTTTTTTAAATCCTCACCTAAGGATACATTTATTGATTTTAGAGAGGGAGGAAGGGGGAAAGAAGGAAAGGGAAAAAGAGAGAGAGAAACATCTATCAGTTGCCTCCTATACATGCCCCGACCAGGGACTGAACCCACAACCCAGATTTGTGCACTGAGTGGAAATCAAACCTACAATCTTTTGGTGCAAGGGACAATACTCCAACCAACTGAGCCACTCAGCCAGGATAAAATACATTTTGTTTTCAAAAAGAGATCAAGTTATTTGTCAATGAGCTCCATTCAAAATAGACATCCTATTTTATACTTTTGTGAACTCCTATCTCATCATTATTAGCAATTTCAACTGGCATTGAGCATAATTTTAAATTGGAAGACCCCTACTGCCAACAAACAAAAAAAGCCTTTATTTTAAAATAAAGTCTGAAACAATCTATCTATAATGGTATTTACCTTTACCTTCAATCTTACTTTTTTTTTTTTTTTTTTAATTTCTAGAGCCCATGATTACTACACAATGTCAAAAAGCCTAAAGGCTTTGGCTTTAGTAGGGACTGTATAACAAGGAGTTGAATCCTAAATCCATCAAATCAAAAGTTTCTCTCAGCCAAATTTCTTATGCGGGGACTTCTATCAATAGCATGGCAGAGCCCTGGCTGGCGTGGCTCAGAAGATTGAGAGCTCCCCTGCAAATCAAGGAGTCACCAGTTCAATTCCCAGTCAGGACACATGCCTGGGTTGCAGGCCAGGTCCCCAGTAGGGGGCACCTGAGAGGCAACCACACATGGATGTTTAATCTCCCTCTCTCCTTCCCTTCCCCTCTAAAAATAAGTAAATAAAATCTTTAAAACAAAACAAACAAAAAAAAAAGGCACAGCACAGCCCTGGCCAGGTCGCTCAGTTGGTTGGTGCATCATCCTGTACACCAAAAGACTGCAGGTTGATCTCTGGTCAGGGCACATACCTAGGTTGTGGGTTCGATCCCTGATTGGAGTGTATATGGGAGGCAACCAATTGATGTTTCTCTCTCTCCACCCCCAAGATCTTGGGTGAAGATTGAAAAAAAAAAAGGCACAGCATAGAGGTCTCATTTAATCAACAATCTAAAATGATTTTTAGACTTAGTGATACCTAACATTTTAAAAACTGAATTAACACAAATGGCTTTTTAAACATACCACAATTTTTACATCTAAGCAAAATACAGAAGCTCACTTTGGTAGGTAGAGCTTCCATTTATGCGTTTGCTACCTAAGATATATTCGGAACTACTCTGAAACTGTCCCTACAGTTTAAATCTACCACCACCTCCATATAGAGAAAATGTTCCCCTTCTCTGAAACCTTTCTTTTCTCTGACCCCATCACACTGCTTCTCAATTTAATTCCCCTTAGGAACCTTAGGACTCCTCTTCCTTTCCTCTATCAATATGCTAGATGCTGAAAGACCTTCGAAAAAGAAGTCAAGAAGGGTAAATGAGAGAAGGAAAAGCCTTATTCAGAGTATACATGTAACTGTTTTACTGTCTGCCTAAGAACTGTAAGTTGGTAAGATGAAAATAATTAGCTGAGAACTCTACAAACCAACTAATTATAAGATGAAATTGGCTTAAGTTAAACATTTTTAGAAGGCAAAGTTTTAAAAAGCACAAGTAGAAATTAGGAAAATATAAATCAATTTTAAAAGAACAATTAAAATTCTATTAAACACCAATACAGAGAAAGGTTTCATCACTAGAACCTACAGTCTAGAAACATAACTGAACGGTATCAATTGTAACAAAATGCTAATACTCCAAAGTAACCCCTTGGGTTTTTTCTTTTTTGTCCTATGTAATCATGATCAGAAATCTAAAACATTACCTGAAGCAAAACAAAAAGAATATGCACTAAATTTTAATAGTAATTTACCATGAGTAGTAAGATTATGGGCAATTTTTCTTTTTTTTTTTAAGTAGATTTTATTTAATAATTTAAACGTTTTTAAAAATGTTGATAAACAAAAGCAATACTTGGAGCTGAATGACGAACATGCTTTTAACATAGGGTTTTCATCCTAGAATGTGACTTTTTCTGAAAAATATTCAATTTTAGGCCCCTTGGTGCAAGCAGGTTCCATGGGAATGTACAAAAAAAGAGGCAAACAGTCCCCATAGGAGACAGTAATTTCTTTAAAAAACTTCGCCCATCCACAGTGAAGTTAAAGGGCTCAAAGCTTTTCCGGAGGCGGCAAGCCAGGGCCTCCTCCTCTCCCTTACTGGTCCGACACAGCTTGCAGTCGGACTTGTCAGGAGTGCTAAGGACGGCTTCACTTGTCAGGACCTCCCCTCTGAACTGCAAAGGAAAATTCTTTCTTAATTCTGTGGAAAAGCTTCTCTCCTGTGTCAAGTTGTACATAAAAATACGCTGCTCCTGAATGTGCAATTAAAGTAAACAGAGATGCTTGAAGTCGGAGTGCTCTGGGATTCCCAGCAATTCTGTCGTTCCTGTGCCTGGGTAATGAAGGGATCTTTAATTTAGTTATCCGTGGTGCAGCGGCTGAGTGGCACAAGAATGACCTGGAGCTGGAGGTGATGGTTCTTATAATTTCTCTCAAATAAAATGCCATTTCCCTCAACTTTTAAAGAACCTCCTCAGTGTAGCCTTATATTTCTCCACCTCTTCTACCATCTTTGCTGAAAGGTCCACCCCTGACCGGTAGTGTCCAGTGGGCAGCATAAGGACATGGTCATGAGACAAGCCTCCTTTGGCCAGAGCAAGGTAGCAATGTGTGCCAATGTTGACCACCAAATGTTTTTCCACTTCGGGGCTGGCAAGGCAAAACCAGCAGGGTCCTGGAGGCTGAGGAGGTTTGCGAGGCTGCTTTGGGTGAGAAGACTTGCTATTTCTGTCTGTGGATAAAGGCTTCCTTCCCTGCCTTTGATTTAAATCAAAGAAAAATTGACAGGCTGACCTTCTTCAGGGGCAGGAATTTGTTTTCTCATGGATGCTTCCTTCCCAGATTTTCTGTAAGGGTTTTCAGTGACATCAGGAGGCTATTTTACCAGTTCTGCTGCATCCATTAGTTTCATGGGAACAATACTAAATGCATAAAGATACTTTTTCTCTAAATTTCCAACATTTGCCAAAGCTATGAACCTGGTGGCATGCTGTGCATCTTCTCACAGAACAATGTGATTTCGATACGGAAGCCTCTCATAATATGTCTTTTCCAAAGCAGCAAAATGATCTCGGTTTCGAGCATGTGGCAAGACTGGAGACCAAGGCAGAGCCACACTTTTTGGTATCTACTTCTCCTTGCACCAAGGGGATATGAGCAAGCTATCAACACCCTTAAACTGGGGTGTGGAACACAGCATTGTTCTCAGGGAAGACACATTCTTGGGACCAAAACTGTGACCCGGACAAGCTCATTTAAGGACTTTGTCCCACTGAGCTACACAATCTGCAGCCCCAAGCTTCCAGTAAAGACACCTTTCCGACCTGGATATGTAATGTTTTCAGCTAATTCACACCCATCAGCATCTTAGAAATATTTTACTGTTTCTTGATTACTGGCACCCAGCATATATGTCTGAATAGAAGCTTTTTTAATTCCAGTTTTATATTCTTCCCATTCAGCATCTGGAGTGGGGTCAAAGAAATTTCAGGCACAACAGTTTCTAAGCCACTGGTCCCAAAAACAGGGTTGAGACCACCACCAAAAACTAGGACACTGCACCTGCATTCCTCCAAAAAATCCAATTTTAATTTTCTTCTTTAAACTTTTTCAGTGTTTTCTAAAATGCACATACATGAATTTTTAACCTTCCTTCTCTCTTCCTTCTGTTTTTTGTATGTTATATTTCTACTCGGGAAAAAAGTGAATGGGGGGAAGGATTCTACACATATACACGAAGTGTACTTCTTTTACGGATACTTCTAATTAAATTACAAGGTGTAGAATCAACTTTCCATTATCCCTTTTAATGAAGAACAGTAGTATCACAGATAGTCATAAACAATATCTATTTTATTTATCTACACTTCAGTATTTGTAACCTGACGATTAAAAATATCTCCATACATCTCAACAACACCAAAACAAACAATCCAATTAAAAAATGGGTGGAGGACCTGAACAGACACCTTTCCAAGGAGGACATACCGATGGCCAACAGGTATATGAAAGGCTGCTCAACATCACTAGACTTCCAGCCAAGATGGAGGTGTAGGTAGACACACTGTGCCTCCTGCACAACCAAAATAAGGACAACAAAAATTTAGAAACAAAATAACAACCAGTACTGACAGAAAATTGAACTATATGGAAGTCCGACATCCAAGGAGTTAAAGTAGACACATTCATCCAGACTGGTAGGAGGAGTGGAGTTCGGGCAGAGAGGTCGAGGCAAAAAAAAGCGGTGGCTGGCGGACCTGGGTGTGCAAGGCAACAGTGGGCGGACCCAGCGAGGCGGCGGATTGTGGACGGGAGCAGTGTGCAAGGCAGCTGGTGGACCAGGCAGTCCTACAGTCCCGCGCAGATAAATTGGGTGAAACTGGCGAGTGAGACAGACCACGCAACCCAGAGTCCCAGCTCGGGGAAATAAAGCCTCAAAACACTGATCGAAAGCACCTGTGGGGGTTGAGGTGCCGGGAGAGACTCCCAACCTCACAGGAGAGTTCACTGGAGAGACCCACAGGGTTCCAGAACGTACCCAAGCCTACCCACATGGGAATCAGCACCAGACGGGCCCAATTTGCTTGTGGGAAGCAGCGGAAGGGACTGAAATCCAGCAGAGAGCAGAACCAGCGCCATTGTTCCCTCTCAGACCCCTCCACCCCATACAGCATCACAACCCAGCCACTGGGTTGCCCCACCCTGGTAAACACCTACGGCTCTGCCCCTCACTACCTAACAGCTGCAACCAGACCCAAAAAAAAAAAAAAAGACTCAAACAGGAGAACAGATCAAAGCCCCAGAGCTAGTTCATCTAAGTGACCAAGAGATAGCCAACCTATTAGATGCACAGTTCAACGCACTGGTGATTAGGAAGCTCGCAGAATTGGTTGATTTTGGTCACAAATCAGATGAACAAGTGAAGGCTACAATAAGTGAAATGAAGAAAAACGCACAGGGAACCAATAGCGATGGGAGGAAAAGTGGGACTCAAATCAATGGAGTGGACCAGAAGGAAGAAAGAAACATCCAATCAGAAAAGAATGAAGACACAAGAATTCAAAAAAATGAGGAGAGACTTAGGAACCTCCAGGACATCTTTAAACATCCCAACATCCAAATTATAGGGGTCCCAGAAGGGAAAGAGGAAGAGCAACAAGTGGAAAACTTAGTTGAACAAATAATAAAGGAGAACTTCCCCAATCTGGCAAAGGAAATAGACTTCCAGGAAGTCCAGGAAACTCAGAGAGTCCCAAGGAAGTTGGATCCAAGGAGGAACACACCAAGGCACATCATAATTACATTACCCAAGATTAAAATGAAGGAGAGAATTCTAGAAGCAGCAAAGGATAAGGGCATAGTCACCTACAAAGGAGTTCCCATCAGACTGTCAGCTGATATCTCAAAAGAGAACTTGCAGGCAAGAAGGGGCTGGAAGGACCTACATCCAAGATTGCTCTATCCAGCGAAGATGTCATTTAGAATGGAAGGGAAGATAAAGTGCTTCTCAGATAAGGTCAAGTTCAAGGAGTTCACCATCACCGAGCCCTTACTATATGAAATGTTAAAGGGACTTATCTAAGAAAAAAAATCAAAAATATGACAGGAAAAAGACAGCAAACTCACAGATATTAACAACCCCACCTAAAACAAAAACAAAAACAAACTAAGCAAACAGGTAGAACAGGAACAGAACCACAGAAATGGAGATCACATGGAGGGTTATCGACAGGTGAGTGGGTAGAGCAGAGGGGGGGGGAAGGTACAGAGAATAAGTAGCATAGATGATAGGTAGGAAATAGGGGGAGGGTAAGAATAGTATAGGAAATGGAGAAGCCAAAGAACTTATCATTATGACACATGGACAAGAACTGAAATGGGGAATGTGGGTGGGAGGGGGTGTGCAGGGTGGAGGGGAGTGAAGGGGGAAAATGGGACAACTGTAATAGCATAATCAAGAAAATATATTTTTAAAAAATAATAAAAAATAAGAAAGGATGCTTGACATCACTAGTTATAAGGAAAATGCAAATCAAAACCACAATGAGGTACTACCTCACAAGTATTAGAATGGCTATTATCAATAAAACAAGAAAGAACAAGTGTTGGAGAAGATGTGGAGAAAAGGGAACCCTACAGTGCACTTCCGGTGGGAATGTACATTGGTGCAGCCACTATGAAAAACAGCATGGAGGTTCCTCAAAAAATTAAGAATAGAGCTACCACATAACCCAGCAATCCCTCTTCTGGGTATCTACCTGAAAATTTTGAAAACATTTATTTGTAAATATACATGCATCCCTATGTTCACTGCAACATTATTTACAATAGCTAAGATATGGAAACAGCCCAAGAGTCCTTTGGCAGACGAATGAATAAAGATGTGGTACATGTGTATAATGGAATACTATTCAACCATAAAATAGATGAAACGCTGCCATTTGTGACAACATGGACAGATCTTGAGTATTATGCTAAAGGAAATAAGTCAGATGGAAAGAACAAGAACCACGTGATTTCACTCATATGGGATATTAAACACAAACCAAAAAACAAACTCCCAGAGAGAGACAACAGAATGCTGGTTACCAGAGAATGGGGATGGGGGAGGACAACAAGGGTAAAGGGGCTCAAATACATGGTAACAAGAAGAGACTAGACTTCGGGTGGTAAGAGTAGACAGATGGCATATTACAAAGTTGTACACCTGAAATCTGTATCATGTTACTAACCACTGTTACCCCAATAAATTTAATTGTTTAAAAAAAATCTCTAGATTCCACTCAATAGCTGAGTGACTTTCAACACCTACTTAATTGTCCATTCCTTCTCTAGCACTTTAATCTTCGTATTTTCCTCCAGTTCCTGTCTTCATGTCACAGATACAAAGTAGTTTGAAGAAAAATATTCAATAATCAGCCCCTCAACTATATTCCGCATTATGAAGGCATGCTTCACCATCCCTCAATCCAGTCTTAAATGGTAGCAATCTCTGAGCAATACTAGTTCTTTCTTTGTCATGTCTCTAAAATACACTTTCTTCTCTGCCCTTACTGTCAACATCCTATTCCAATCCTCTATAAGGGAATAGCAGCAAAGCTGTGAATACATGGACCTGCCCTTTCAATCTGAAGCCCTGCTACACTCCCACGCAAACCAGCACTTCCATATGTTTTCAGAGTGTGCTATTCCACTTCCACTCCTTCCTCACAGTCTTCCAAAACCTAGCAATCCTACAGGTTCCAATCTTAAACAACAACTTTGTTCCAAATGAGTTATACACATCTTGTATTTCCAACTGGACTATAAACTTCCTAAGTTCTAACTACGTCTTCTGCTTCTTTATCAAGTAGCTATCACCTACAGGTAGAGTTCAAATACCTGAGCATGAAAAACAATCCCCTTCACAATCTAAACAGCCCAGACCGTATGGCTCAGTTGGTTGGCGCATCCGTCCTGTAAACTGAATGGTCACGAGTTTGAGCCCCACTTGGGCATATGCCTATGCTGTGAGTCCGGTCCCAGTCAGGGAATATTCGAGTGGTAACCGATTGATGTTCCTGTCTCACATTAATGCTTCTCTCCCTCTCCCTCCCTTCCCCTGTCTCTAAAATCAATAAGCATGTCCTCGGGTGAGAATAAAAATATTAACAAATAAAAAAGTAAACACAACCTACCACTCTAAAGTCACCTCTCATCACTTCTTCCAAGCAACTATATCACCATCCTCTTCTGCCTTTGACCTCTGAGCAGACTATTGTTGGGCTATTGTTGGCCGTACTGATGGCTACGCCATGCCATTATTCTGTCAAACAGCTAATCATCCTTCAAGTCCAAAGGGTTATGTCATCTCTGTAAAGCCTTTCCCAATGTCCCAGGTAGTAGTCTCTCCTAAGCCACTGCCCCTCCTCCATAAGCCCCACTTCATGGATACCCAAAAAATCACAAAAAGTCATACATAGTTTATCCCTCCAGACATGAAAAGATAGAGAAAGGAAAGAAAAGGACACAGAAGATTTAAAGAATGGGAGAGGAGAAGAAAGTCTCTACTCATTCATAAAGTTCACTGCTGACCCTTAGGAGCAGTTCCAATTCCACACCAAATCAGGATCCCCTCTCAGGAAGATGAAGTTTTGTAAAGGCACTCCCAAGAGTGCAGTGGCAGATGAAGTCAATGCCAAACTGTTATTGAAAAGGAGAATGTAACCTAAATACCTTACACATCTTACCTCCTTCTTCCTTGACTTCACTAGGCTCCCCTGAAAAAGGCTCCTTTGTCATGGGATGATCACCTCTATCTTCTTGGGTAACTGGCTTGGGCCTGAGTGTCAACTTCTTCCCTCTCCTTGAGCCAGTGGCATGGAGTTTTTCTTTATCAACATGTATGTTAAGGGGCTGGGAAGACTCCGAGGAAGGAAGGGTGATGCCCTTAGAGATGGCCACATCAACAGCTTCTAGAACTGGCACATTTGTGTCCTGGGTGAGTATCCTAGAGCTCAAAGATGCATCCTCCATACCAAACTGATTTCCTGCATCCTGCACAGATTGAACTTCAAGGCCAGCTGCTGTACCATGACTTCGACACCAGGACAGTGACATTGACCCCAAGTCTTTAACCTGGTCCGATTCTGGTTTAACAGCTGACTCCAGGTCTAAGTCGTTTTCCTCCTGGTTGCCCTGATGCTGTGGGAACTCAGTAACTGTAGTTCTTCTCTTCTTACTGGGCAACATTTTAAAAGTCCTACTGTTGTTCCATCCTGAAAGGATAAAAGCAAGTGCTTATCACCTTCACATTAATTATAGTTCCTCAAATATCTTTTTAGTTACTCGAATTCAATCATGAACACAGTACTTTATACCAAATGCACAATCACCCATCAAATGGAAGCAGACAGATCTTGGCTCAGTGACTTAACCTCTACAATCTTCAGTTTCCTCAACTGTGAAAAACAATTATTTTTTTAATAGGGCATTTAATTGTTAGTTTTTTTGTTTTTGTTTTTTAAGATTTTATTTATTTATTTTTAGAGAGGGGGGAGGGGAGGAGAAAGGGAATGAAACATCAACGTGTGGTTGCCTCTCACGTGGCCCCCACTGGGGACCGGGCCCACAAGCCAGGCATGTGCCCTGACTAGGAATTGAACCGGTGATGCTTTGGTTCACAGACCCACACTCAATCCACTGAGCTACACCAGCCAGGGCTGAAAAACAATTATTTTTACCTCATAGAGTTGCTATAGTAATTACATAATAAATGGCCCCAGCTGGGGTAGCTCAGTGGCTTGTGCACCGGTCTGTGAACCAAAGGGCCGCGGGTTCAATTCCCAGTCAGGGCACATGCCTGGGTTGTGGGCCAGGTCCCCAGTGGGGGCTACGTGAGAGGCAACCACACATGAATGTTTCTTTCCCTTTCTCCCTCCCTTTCCCTTGTCTAAAAATAAATAAATAAAATCTTTAAAAAAAAAAAGAATTACACAGTAAGTGATTAGTAAGCATCAGTTATTATTATTACCATCAGGAGGGTTAGACCAGCATGATGCTGAGAGCAAAATGTGTCAAACTGCCTGGATTTGCTTCCCAAGGCTGCTTCTTGCCAGCTTTGTGACCTGGTATAAGTTACTTAACCTGAATTTGTTTCTTCAGTTATAATATGAAGTAAGAATAGCACCTACAGCATTAGATAGTAATTTACTAGATCAGAAAATACTTTCCACTGTTGTTTCCATTAACGGAAACAATCCAAAAGCAAACTACGGTTGTTTAAAGAGGTTAGGCCATATTGAAAGTGTGTAAGGTAAACAAGAGATTCCTACTGTACTCTGTTACTTCTGGACTCTTGCTTTCAATCCCAGTTATCACATCGTAAGGGCAACAACTAACCTAAACTGGAGGGTATCTTCTTTTATGTGCTTATAGCACCTGTTTGCAAACCTCTTTTTTTCTTTAAAGATTTCGTTTATTTTTAAACAGACAGGAAGGGAGGGAGAAAGAGAGGGAGAGAAATATCAATGTGCCAGAAAAACATGGAGAGCAACATTGATCAGTTGCCTTACGAACACCCCAAGTGGGGACCTGAGCCACAACCTAGGCACATGCCCTGACTGGGAATCAAATGTGTGACCTTCCCGCTAGCAGGCGGGTGCTCAACCTGCTGAGCCACACCAGCCAGGGCTGCAAACCTCTTTTATAGTAATTATCACTTTTGTGAATGCCTCCTGTCTGTCTCCTTCCTATCTCCCTCCACAAAAACTATGTGCTTTATCAGGAAAAGGACTCTTTCAACTAGTACCCCTAGACTGGGCAGTATCAGCCCTATTGCAGACAATGAATGTTCCTTGAATAAATGAATGAATGAAAGAGGGCGTGAACTTCCTACTCTGTGCTTATTTTATGCAGCATTTGGACCTAGAGTTAGGCTTTTTATGGAAACTCGTTATCAAAAAAAAAAAAAAAACTTTACTCAATAAAACAGGTACAAAAATAGAGTAAGTTGCCTTGTGTTACAGTGAGTTCATCATTGGCAATGTTCAAAGTCTGAATGAATGTCCATCTACCAGGTCACTCAATGAAAGCTTGGACTAGAAAGCAGCAAAATTAAGTTTTAAAGCTCCCTCAGTTTCCACACGTCACTAAGTCTCTCCCCAGCCTCCCATCTACCGATGCCCTTAAAAGCTCAATAAACACATGAAGATTCCGTTGACCCCGGTAAGGGAGGATGGTGAGCGGATAAGGGAAGTGGCCGTAGCTTAGGCGAGTCCTGTATTTCACAGATGAATTACTGAGGTCCAGAAAAGGGCGGGGTGGGGGGAGAGAAAAGAAAACAAAGGGGAAAAAAGACAGCTACTATTTAAAGTTAATATCGCCTTGGGTTCGGCTCCAGACAATGATAACACAGCAGTTCTAAACAGGCTCACCTTTTGGGAACTGAAGTCAGACCAACAGGGTGAAAGAATGCAAGTCCGGGGGTAGCCCCTGGGCGAGCCCCCTCGGGGAAAAGATTTCAAAAAGGGGTCCTAACTGTGCTTTTACCTAGGCGCCACGCACTGGCGCAAGACCGCACTCCCAGTTAGACAGCCTCACTTCCACCTTCTGTCATACACCCCGCGCCAGCCCTTAGACCCGACGTCCTCAGCCCAGTCACCCTCCACTCGGACGTCCAGCTCCCACTTGCCTCTTCCCGCCTCACCGCACACGACGCAGTACCCCCGCCAGCGCCTGATCCCGCGGAAACTCGGAGTATATGCTACCGGAAGTCAGCCAGCGGCAACAACTTACGTGCGCGCCCCCAAGTCGCGGTGCGTGGCGTCAGGACGTCAAAGAGCGTATTTTAACCACTAGGCGCTGTCCTATTTTAGAGTGGCATGAAGCCAGAGGCTAACACGTCAATTGTGGGCAAGAAAATTTAAAGGGCCCTGGTTGGTGTGGCTCAGTGGATTGATTGCCAGCCTGCAAACCCAAAGGTGGCCGGTGGGATTCCCAGTCACGGCACACGCCTGGGTTGCGGACCAGGTTCCCAGTTGGGGGCATGCGAGAGGCAACCAACTGATGTTTTTCTCACACATTGATGTTTCTCTCCCTCTCTCTCACCCTTCCTGTCTCTCTAAAACTAAATAAATAAAATATTTTTTTAAAAATGTTAAGTACATAACTCTCTTTCTCGTCCCTTGGAGCTATACTACTCAAAACTGTAGATTGAGATTTATTTAACTTGAAAACTAATCCTCCTCACCGCTAGACACCAGGAAGAAGGGACCAAGGGAATGGTGAATTCAGAACATTTCAGAAAGGAGTTCCTGGTTGCAAATAGTGCATTTTCCCGAATAAAGCTAAAGCAGTAATGGACTCACTCCATAGTAATTATTCATATGTGTATAATACTTTGCCATTTTACGAAATGCTTTCACTTATGTTACCATAGGTGATTTTATCTTCACGATAAAACCTATGGAACAATGTATATTATTATATCTTCCAATATACACAGGACAAATTACTGGCTCAGCTGGATAGGTCATTTCTGGTTCAGCTGGGTAAGTGATTTCACAGATACACAGCTATCAAGGAGAATCCTTAACTATCTTCTAATGTATTGATTCAGTGCCCAGGGAGGTGCCTGTGGCATAGTCAATGTTCAATAAGTCTATACCTATATTTTGAACAAATGAATGACTCCTAGTACTATTTCCACATTTCTAGAGGGAGAGAAAGTCAAAGCTGGAAAAATACATGCAATTCTCATTTTACAAGTGAACTACCAACAAATATTTACGTTTTTATATAATCTGACCTGAAGCTGCCTGTAAACATAATCCAACAGGATGAAAGAATCCATAGCCAAAATGAAGAGTGAAATTGATGTGATCATGGACCTAGCCGCAGTCTGACTTTAACCTGAATCACCCTAACTCTTCCAAACGCCAAGGAAGTCTCTAGAAGCTTGGAGTTTCATTTGTGTCCTGCTTGTAAACCTGCAGAACACACGTATCTATTGGTTTGTACACTCTCTCTCTCCTAAGCAGCCCTAAGCAGATGACACTTTAGAAAAGAAATACTCATTGCTGATTAACTTTGGCAATCTTCGTTTGTCTTTTTATAAAGAGCGCTTTAAATTACACAACACAAAATTCATTCGTTTTACTGGTATAATTAAATTATTATAAGTACATTTTCAGAGTTGTGCAACCACCACGAGGTTTGATCTTTAATTAGAGTTTTAATTAGAGTTTCTCAGTTTCTGAAGTTTAAGAAAATTTCCATAATAACCTTTAGTGCGCTCAGAAATGCATACCAATAATGGCAAGTGCTACTGAAATGCAAGCAGTACATAATTTTGTTTTTCCAAAATCCTGAGCTCCCTCTCACCCGGAACATTCTGCTGCTATATTCAGCCCAGAGGACCAGAATCACAGGATCTCTAGGTTCTCCTATGATAATATACCTACATTCCTTACTCCGTCTTCGTCCTAGGGGTTTTCTTTACACCAACAGCTCGTCAGTGGGCGGGGTCTCATTCTCAGGATATCAAGGCAATGGGGTCCCCTCCCAGAGATTTTCCGGAAAGGGGCGGGACATGCTTTCCGGAACTTTTCGGGCAGAGGCGGAGTCTTCCGTCTAGGGCCGTTCGGAAGAAGGCGGGGTCTCCCTCGCATCAGGACCAGTCTGGCTGCACCTGCATCCTCAGCTCAGCGCATCCCTGGAGCATTTTAAGAGGCGACTGCAGCTGGCAACCAGGGACCATACCGTCGCAGGAGGCGTCCACCAGATACCTACCCCCTCCCCTGACCTAGCGCTGTACAGCAGCAGTGGGCTCAGTTCTGATCCGGGATTCCCAGAGTTGTCTGACCATTGCAAAAACATTTATAGCAATAGCCTCTGATTACGACATGGCCGAGATCACCAATATCCGACCTAGCTTTGGTAAGTACAAGTTGGGAAAACTAAGCCTGGGGTAGTCGAAAGCATGGCAAAGCCAGGGAGTCCAGCGGCTGGACAGGGAATGAAGCCCAGACCAGTGTTTTCAAGTGCCAGCCTCGCTAGAATAGGGCCTGTGGTGGTGGGTATCGGGCAGTGGACGGTGCCTGAACTACAGCTGCAGAAGCTGGGAAGGCTAGAGCCACACGGAGGCTGGAAGGTCCAGGATGCTAAAACCTTGTATGGTGCACCGTCAGCACTACAGGAGATTAGAAACAGCGAGTTTGCGGAGGATGGAACCCCTCCTTCTGGGGCAGGAGAGGTGGACTAGGCCGAGCCCTCCCCCTTGGGGCACGCAGGGCGGTGCCCCTTCCTCCCCCTCCTACTCCTCAGTACTGCGGGGGAGGGAGGTGGCCAGGGGGATGAGGCATCAAGATGGCAGCTTGGAAAATGTGGGGTGGGTGGCTGGCAGCCAGGGGAGGCAGCGGCCTCTGGGGAGAGAGGTGCGGGGGTGGGAAGCAAAAAGGAAGCCACTCCTTAAACCGGTCAGCTGTATGCTGGAACTGGGAGGAAACGTGAGCCCTCCAAGTTCTATTCTGCATCGTAATGGTGGGGTCTGTCCGATGCTACCAAATGGCGCTTGGTACTGCTGGGCTGGGGGATGACGTTATGTCTATTTCTGGGCCTCCTGGCAGCGCCTAGGCGCTTCCTTCTAGGCCTTTGTTCCCTGTTCCCTGGGACGGCTTCTCAAAAAGGGGGAGCTCACCCGCGCTAGTGCTGGAGCTAGCGGGGGCCGATCCAGGCCGGAGGGGGAGAGGCAAGAGAGGCCGAGCCTAGGGGAGGCCGCTTTGTGTACCAGAGAAAGCATTACGTCATCTCGGCGAGGTTGGTCCCTGACCCAGCCCTACGGGCTCAGAGATCAGTTACATTCCTTGGAGCAGAGAGCGAAGTGGAAAATAGGGAGGACCGAGAAGCAAGTGTTTTCCTCTTAGGGAATGCCTCCAAAATATGGTAGTGCAACAAACTACCTGTGCTATGCTTTGCAGGTGCAATACTAAAAAAGAATTGCCCTGCTTTTCCCTCAGTTCTACTCCAGTTTGGATAGTAGAAGCAGTGAGAGTTGCTGTCAGCCTGTGGTTCCTTGATAATCCCTTAAGAGATCCTAACCCTCAGACAATCCAGAAGGTCTGAGCATCCAGTATTTAGGGTCGTGTCACGGTCCAACTAGGAAATGGTGTTTCCCACTCCCCAGTAAGAGGTTTATGGAAGTGAGCAGAACATAATGTGCTCCATCCATCTCTCAATATCAGGAGCAGACACAAACCAGGGAAAGTATCCAGGCAACAGATCATACCCATTAACTCCTTGTTCACACTGATGCCCAAGGCTAAGTCTTGATGATATTTCTTTCTTCCACTTCACCTTCTGTATCACTATTCTTTGAGTCCTAAATTTCCAAAATACAGGTCCCTTTCACGATTGGATGAGCACCCTATGCTTTTCTTTCTGCTCTTTCTTTTTGCTTTTATGCCTTCTTTTCAACATATTCTTTTTTCTAATTGCAGCTTCCGATTCCTGGGAAAGTGAGATATTGTAAAGTATAATGCAGTGATTTCCTTTAGAGGGAGCATTAGTGAAAAAGCTAAAAGAAATTTTATCAGCCTTTTACATACCACATTTTATTTAAGCCTTACAAATACTCTCTGGTGTAGGCATTATTATATATATTTTCCAGGTGAGGAAACTGAGGCTTAGGGAGATAAAATAAAAGTCACACAAACTAGTGAGGGTTGTGCCAATGTCCACTTGATGTCAAAGTTGATTCTCATTTTTGTCACACTGGTCCGTTTGACAGGGAAAGTCTATTTTAGTAAAGGAAGTCAATAAGCAGGTCTGATCAGGGACTGACGGAGTTGAGCATAGCCCAAAAGTGTCCCTCAGCTCTTTCAACCCTCACAGAAGGTTTCCTACATGGAGAACCGTTACTCCTGATTTTTTCATGCCTCATAGAGTACTTCATTTCAAATGCGGTAGCTCTTGGGAGATACACCGAACCTACACTCAATAGTCCATGACCTTGGAGGACAAAAGGAACAAGCAGCCAGTGTCACTGCAATTTACAACTACTTTACAACATTCATTTTAGATAATAGTTCCAACTTCCTTTTCCCACCAACCTTTTGACTAAAGAGAGAGAGAGGGTTCTGAATTTCAACATCCCTGATGTTTCTAGTTCACTGTCTTGAGTGTGGGATAGAGAGGCAGAAATTAACAAACACTTCAGTGAAGAAGAAAGTAGGGCAAAAGTGGGAAACAAAGTGGAGGAAAACACCTAGGTGATTTATACCTGGAATCATCTGTTTCTCTTCTTTTTCTGTCCTCCTGAAAGGTGAGATTCTTTCATCTTCTCTTTTACCAACACCATCTCCATTTTCTAACAGCAAAAGCTGAGGCATGGTAAAGAGCAGCAAGTTCCCTCCAGATCACAGAGTAAATTTATGGTAGAGCCAAGATGATCACTCGAATGTCTCCCAACATGGGCCTTTAGATCTCTCTTTCAAATCATTCTCAAAACAATACTTGTCTTGGTAGCTTCCTGCTTTCCTGTCCTCACAGAGACCATCAAAGTTCAGTTTCACTAATTAGTAGCAGGCAATTTTCAGTGAAGTCCCTAACTGGTGAATAAGAGCCAGTTTTTTAGCTTGTGCCCATTTTGATTGACAGTTGAAACCAATCATTTAAATAAATATTTACTGAGCTTGTATTAGATTCAAGAGACTCATGGATTCAAAGATGAATAGGATGTTACTTCTCCTTGCTGTTAAGGAGCTGAGCACCAAAGCTACCCCCATTTTGTGAAAACTCTGTAATAACTCATTTCACCTAATGCTCTGAGAATAAACTATTATTCAGTATGGACACGGTCACCTTGATTTATTTTGTTAGTGGCTTTTCTTTTTTAAAAGGTAACCCCTTCTTTTCTTTCCTGTTTCCAGCTTTCATAGAATCATGGAATGTTTGAAGCAGAAAAAAATTTCAGAGATATTTAGTCTAATCCCCATGGAAAAAATGCCTTTTAGGATATGACTGACAAATGGTGATACAACCTCTGAAAGTTTTCCATTGTAGATTCACTGCCATATGAAACAATCTGAGAGGCAGTTCTAATAATAATTTGACTCTTTTCATTAAGTTAAATCCATCTTCTTCCAGGCTGTACACACTGGTACTAGACCTGCCCTCCAAAGTAAAATCAAATCATACCTTCTTCCATCACAATGCCTTAACTAACTGAAGAAAGTTATTGTTCCTAGACCTCTCAGCCCCTCAGTTCCTTTCTTTTTTTTTTTTCATTTGATATTGTTTCCAGATCTTTTACTATCTTGATTACCCATAATGTAGAATCACTTTGGTGCCAGGCACACCAGGGTTTAAACCTCATCATTGCCATTTGCTGCTACTTGGCCTAGGGCAGATTAGGGCCCCCAGGTTCCCCCAGTGTGAAGTGGGATTACTAACAGTGTCTATTCAGTGAGTTCTTTGACTCAGAGAGAAAAGCTCTAGTATAATGCCTGGCATGGATATTGTTAATGTACACACACACACAAAAACCCAGTTTTTATTCTTGTCAGTGCTAGACAGAACACTCCATATGTGTTGTGACCAGTACAGATGAAATTATAGTGTGTTCCTGTGATCCAGACATCATATTCATAGTATAAGTTGGCGTTTAGCCTAATTTGACTCCAAGCTTTTGGTCACTCAAACTACTAAGTTATTTTTGCTCACACTTGTCAAGTAAGGTCAGTCTGATGTTGCTCAATGATAGGTTTTAAATTTTACATTTTTCCCTGGTGTATGTAATCGTATAGACCTTATCCTCTTTTTCCAATCTGTGGAAGCTGTTTGAATTTACTAACTCATTTGTTCACTGAACACTTACTATGTGCCACATGATTCCAGGACCTGGGGATATGGCAATGAAAAAACAGACATTCACTATTCTTTTTTTCCCAAAGATTTTATTTATTTATTTTTAGAGAGAGGGGAAGGGAAGGAGAAAGAGAGGGAGAGAAACATCAATGCGTGGGTGCCTCTTGAGTGGCCCCCACTGGGGACCTGGCCACAACCCAGGCATGGTCCCTGACTGGGAACCAAACCAGTGACCCTTTGGTTTGCAGGCCCCCGCTCAATCCACTGAGCTACACCAGCCAGGGCAACATTCACTATTCTTATTAAGCTTATCAAATAAGGAAAAACAGACAAGTAAGATATATTGGGGGCAATAAGTACTATGAAGAAAAATAAAGCAGGGTGATAGGGATATTATCTCACTTGGGACAGTTAGGAAATGCTTCTCTGCTAAAGTGAAGTTTGAACAGAGGCCTGCAGTGAGAGGCAGAGAGCCAGGCAGATACTTTTTGAAAGGATGTTCCAGGAAGAATCTAGAATATTCTGGAGTCACATTTATTTCTTTACTTCTCACTGCTCAAATCTTCCCTTAAAAAACAATGTTGAGGTACTTATAAAATAGTCATGGGGATATAAAACACAGCATAGGGAATATGGTGAATAACATTGTAATAACTAGGGTGCCAGGAAGGTACTAGACATATCGGGGGAACACTTTGTAAAGTACATGATTGTCTGGCCACCATGCTGTATACCTGAAACAAATACAAAATAATGTTGATGTAAACTGTAATTGGAAAAAAAAATTAAGCAAGTTCAAAAAAAAGTAACTCATGTGGAAAACTAGTGGCTTTATCTAGCTAGACCAACTGGCTTCAGTGAACATCAAGGACAAAACAACCCCAAACCTAATTATCTAAGTCAGGGACCCAACTGGTGTGGGGAGAAGACAGACAAGACTAGAAGGGAAGAAAAAAATGTTTCTCTTTAATTATTTGTTTATTCAACAAATATATATATATTAAGTACCTGTTATTTGTTTCTAGTGCTGGGGGTGTAGAAGTGAGCAAAATAGACAAAAATCCCTGTCCTCACGAAATTTATATTCTAGTAAAGATAATAAACAGTAAAATTGTGTGTGTGTATCTCTATATATTCTTGTGTATGTGTGTAGGAGAGGGAGAGAGGACACCTAGGAGGAAATTAAGTAGGTCTTGGGGGTGGAGAAGATTGCACTTTTGGATGGGGTGGTCAGGGATGGTCTTACTAAGAAGGTGACATTTGAGCAAAGATCTGACATTTTCCATAGTCTCTATTTTTTCTTTTTTCTTTTGATATGTGAAAGTGTTTTTTCTTTGTATTTTATTCAATATTTATTGTATTTTTTACATTAGCTTTTAATCCCCTGATATTCCCCTCCCCCCACAGTCACTACTTTTCTATTTAAAATTCTTCTAACTTAAATACCTGGAGCTGAAATTTGGAACATATTTTAAAAGCCCTTAGGCCTACAGTTCTTCTTTTTACCACCCACTCACCTTTCTACCCTTAAGCACCCTACTAAAACCATCCAAGCCAGCCCCACACCCTTTACCCCACCTTCAGTCCGTGCGCCCAGGCCCAGTGCTGACAAACCCTGCACTAGCTGCTGTGGAGTACCCTCCCGAAACCAGGCACACTCCATGCCCTGTGTAACAGTTGAGGTCAATGGGCTCCCATGGGAAAAGGTGACCTTATAATGTTTACAGGACAGCTTCCTGTGAAATACAAATCATTATGAGCAAACCAGCTTCATAAGTGCTGAGGGAAGGCCAAGAAAAGAAAAGGGAGTCAGGTGGGGCACTTCAGGGAAGTCTTTCTGGAGAAGGTAAATATTTCATCCAGGTTTGGTGAAAAGCAAGAGCCATGGGGTGGTTGAGTGGATGGATGAGGGCATTTCTAAGAGAGGGGAGAAGTCCGTAAGCCCTGGTGAGCAAGTTTTGATTTGGAGGCAAGGTGCAGGTTAGCTCAGCTCCAGCAGAGGCACAGGAGAGCTCTGGACAGGGGTTGAGATCCACCTACCTTGACGCATCTCTGGTCTCCACCTTCAGATGTGTCACCGGTTGTGGCAGGCCTTATCGGGGCCTCTGTACTGGTGGTGTGTGTCTCGGTGACCGTCTTTGTCTGGACATGCTGCCACCAGCAGGCAGAGAAGAAGCACAAGACCCCACCATACAAGTTTATTCATATGCTCAAAGGCATCAGCATATATCCAGAGACCCTCAGCAACAAGAAGAAAATCATCAAAGTGCGAAGAGACAAAGATGGCCCTGGGAGGGAAGGTGGGCGCGGGAACCTGCTGGTGGATGCAGCAGAGGCTGGCCTGCTGGGCCGAGACAAGGGTCCCAGGAGACCTAGCTCTGGATCTTGTATAGACCAATTACCCATCAAAGTGGACTATGGGGAAGAACTGAGGAGCCCTGTTGCAAGCCTAACCCCGGGGGAGAGCAAAACCACTTCTCCATCATCTCCAGAGGAGGACGTCATGCTGGGATCCCTCACCTTCTCAGTGGACTATAACTTCCCCAAAAAAGCCCTAGTAGTGACAATCCAGGAGGCCCACGGGCTGCCCGTGATGGATGACCAGACCCAGGGCTCTGACCCCTACATCAAAATGACTATCCTTCCCGACAAGCGGCATCGAGTAAAGACCAGAGTGCTGCGGAAGACCCTGGACCCCGTGTTTGATGAGACCTTCACCTTCTATGGCATCCCATACAGCCAGCTCCAGGACCTGGTGCTGCACTTCCTCGTTCTCAGCTTTGACCGCTTCTCTCGGGACGACGTCATTGGGGAGGTCATGGTGCCACTGGCTGGGGTGGACCCCAGCACAGGCAAGGTACAGCTGACTAGGGACATCATCAAAAGGAACATCCAGGTGAGGAGGAAGTGTGTGTTGGGGAGGGATGGTAGGTTGGGGGAGACAAGATATTAGGGGACAAATGGAAGGGGAAAGGGATGAAATGGGTGGCAAAGTGGGACCGAGTGGAGGAAACTCTCAGCTATCAAGAATAAGCAGTGGCCAAAGTGCGATGGAGGGCCTGGCAGGTCTCCTCTGAGGAGCATCTTCCAGGGAAGAGAGGGACAGGTAGCTTCTGAAATCTCACTTAGTGTTGGCATCCTGACAGTGCCTCCAGCTCGCTTGGATATGGGGGCTAATTTTTTCTCTAAGATAATGTGTGATATCCCTTTAATGAACTTATTTCTCACAGTTGAAAAGCTATAAAAGTAGTTCAGTAACATTGCCCTCAGCTTTCCTTTCCCAACCCAAACCTAAGGGTGTAAATAGTATCAGGTATATATGTCTTTTATTGACTGTTTTATAAATGCAATTTAATGAATTGCTTCACCTTCGCGCCCCTGCCCCTTGGCCAGGCCCAAACCTTTCCCACAGATCCCTCTCTCCCCATTCCTCCTCCCTGTTTGCATTAGAAGGGGAATGTGTTTTCAATTGGGCCAGCATTGGCTCCTGAGTTACAACTTCAGGGGTGCAAGAAATGTGTCCCCTATCCTCCATCAGTTCACTCATTTCTTTCACAGTCAGGGAGGCAGTGTAGTTCTGAGGGTTAGCACTCGGGTTCTGGAGTTGGATGCCTGACTTCATGTTTCAGCTCACCCCTTTCCTGCTGTGTGACACGGGTGAGTAACTCTTCCAAGCTTCCTTTTCCCCAGATGTAAATGGAGCTGCTAACATTGCCTTCCTTACGAGTTACGAGGCTCAAATGAGATAATACTCTGGCGTATCATTGCCCTGGAGGAGCTTTTACCTTAGTGAAGGAAAGACAAGTAATCTTGGCCGCATAGTGAGTGTGGTAGGTGCTTCAAAAGCAATTGTTGACATTTTAAACTCAGAGTTTCATTCCTTTTGCAGAATAAAATGTAAGTGGTTAATAGCAAGGACTTTGAAGTCAGACCTGAATTTTAATCCAAATGCCATCAGCCAACTGACCTTGGGCAAGCTGCTTAGCTCAGTTTCTTATAAGAATTAAGTAAGGTGATGAATTTATATCATCCCTAGCACCTAATAAACCTTCAATAAATTATAACAACTATTCTTTTTTTAAGATTTTATTTATTTTTAGACAGAGGGGAAGGTAGGGAGAAAGAGAGGGAGAGAAACATCAGTGTGTGGTTGCCACTCATACGCCTCCTACTGGGGACCTGGCCCACAACCTAGGTATGTGCCTGACTGGGAAATGAACCTGCAACCCTTTGGTTTGCAGGCAGGCACTCAATCCACTGAGCTACACCAGCCAGGGCACAACTATTATTATTAATAAAGTTTGGTTCCTGGGAGATATTTGTAGTTTGGAGATGTTTTTGTTTTGACAAAGTAGAGGGAGACCTGCATCAGTGGAAAAGCAGGTAGAAGATTCAGAAAGGTATCAGGGTCACTTAAAAACAACCACATATCCCCCAGAAAGAGCACTGGCTATAGGGGCCATACTTGTCACTGGATGCCTTTTCTACCTGCAAGCCCACACTGGACTCAGTGGGGAGGCAGGAGGCTCAGGATTGGACAAAAGAGGCTTCCAGGCCAGCAGGGGCTGAGTGTGCAGCGAGCCTCTGGGAACGAGGTTTATCCACTGAAGAAGGGCACTGCTCCACGTTTTGGGGAGGAGGGAGGGAGCAGTTCCCCGAGAGGTGGGTTCTTATCTTCTCTGCTATGTAATAGACACCTGGCCCACTGCAGGCAGCCGTGTCACGCAATTGCCCAAAGAACTGCTGCCATGTGGCACACTCAGCTTACCTCACAGGGGCCAGGGAAGTCCAAAACCTCTGAAGAATATAAGAGGCCTTTGGTCATGACATAAACACTGATCCAATGCTGGGATCTAATGAGATATCCTAGAGGCCAACATAGCAGGGATTCTCATGGCCTTGGAGGCTGGAGTCAGAGGGTATGATGTGGCTCCTGTCCTATTTAATCCCCATCTGTCCCATTCCCTCTCCCTCCATCTCTCTTCCACAGGGTTCAGCCACCCCTCCCCATTTCCTGACTCCCCTATACAGCAGCTGCAGTGCTCCACTGCTTGCCTCCATCCAACTCTTCTCCCAGAAAGGATCCTTTCCAACTCAGCCTTCCCTGTAGCCTCAGCCTTGGTGAAGCGAGCAACTAGCTGGACTCCTCCAGGCGGATAATGCACTTTCAGCCCAAGGCTGAGTGAGAGTGGGGGATGGCTCTGTGCCAAGCTGTAGCTGGGAAGAGACTGGCAAGGGAAGGGACCAAATTGGGCTGGGAACAAATTAGCCTCAAATCCAGGACACCGGGCAGGGAGAGAGCATTTGCTAAACTGCCAGGGTTTGATCCCCAGGGGCTCTTGCTGTGTGCCAATTTTTTTTCTATTTTATTAACTTCGAAAGCCAGGGCTGGGATCTTCAGTAACACATCCCCTGGGAGAGACCCCAGACAGGACACCCAGAGCCTTCCAGCCTCCCCAGCTTCCTAAACATGTTTTCCCCAACCAGCACCTGTGGGCGGGGCACTGTCCCATCCTGGGCCATAACTGTCATCTCCCAAGTCACTCCTCCTGGTGATTCCCTAGCACTGCAGCTGCCAAATGTCTACCCTAAATCCTCCCTACTGTAGCCAAAAGTCTGCCCTTTCTGGATCTCCCCATAGCTCATCAGTGAGAGCTTCCTTCCCTAGATGATTCCACACTGTCTGTGAAGAGTTTTTTCCACTCTGTGTAAGGCAGCCCCTTATAATATGGGGCCAAATTACCTTCCTTCAGATTCCTGGGTGGAGACTGAGAGTTGCATTTCTCTGCACAACTCCTCACTCCCAACTGCATCTCCTGACCTGGAGCAGAAAAGTCATCTCTTGTCCTTCCCACTATCCAGTGCAGTCCAGTTAAAGAAGCCCAGGGCTGGTTATCATTTTTGACTCTATCTATTGCACTACCTTACTCTGGGCAAGTAGTTATTATCTCTGGGCCTCAGTCTCCCTCTTGGCTGGATCATGAAGGCTACTGGGGTCACTCTGTGAGAACACTCTCAGCTCTTATGAAGATACAGAAAGATATAAGAAGCATGAAAAATTAACCCTTGATTATTAGTGAAAGAAGATCACCGTATAAACACAGTATAAAATCTGGATATTGGACTTTGGGACTAGATTTCTTTTTTTTTTTTTAGTGGCAGCTTTTTTTTCCTAGTATTTTATTCACATAGAAATTGAAGTAAATTTACATTCCCATAATAAATTTCCGACAAGAAGACGGGAGGCAATACAGAGAGGGCTGGGAAATAAAAATCAGACCGTGGGAAAGAAGTAATTTACAAGTAGATAAAGGGAGTCGTTAAACTCCTAATTTCTTCAGGCCATTGTTTTCCAAACCATTTCCAGTCTTGCCACTGACAAGAGTCAGATCTGGTGTCGATGACCTCCGACGATGATCAAGGGAACGGGAACAAAGATTCTCAAAATCACAGATTTACAAGGGACCTTAGAGTTCATCCATTCTAGCCAAAGGGACTGAAAAGAGAGAAGAAAAAAGGAATACCAGTTTTCCAGGAATGAGAGAAGGTTGCTATGTCCGTGTATAGGGGAGGTTGGGATGAGGAATGTGGTTGAACATTAAGGTTTTTGTTTCTTTTGTTTTCCCATGATTGTGAATTATGTGGAGGTGGCCCTTAGGATTTCTAACCCCAGTAAAGGTTTATTGAGGATATTCGGGCCCACCTAATGCAAAGACTCTGGCTAGAAAATCAGTCTGGAAGGGTCTCTGCTAATTCCAGGAAATAGACTTCTCCTTCACTAAGTGTTTCCTCGTCTGGATGTTATCTTTAGGACCAATGCTCCTGTTCCTCTTTCCACTGAGGGAGGGCAAAGCCTCCCAGCTCCTGTCAGGCGTGGATAAAACCCATTCTTCCCCATGTCCTTCTGCTTGTCTGCTCCCGGCGCCCCCAACAAGGTCTCTGCCTCACTAAGCAAGGGGCTGGGAAACAGCTAGCTCCCAGCCCTTGACAAAGAGCCTTTGAGAAAGAGCCATTGCCTAGACAATGCTACTTGGAATGAGATTGGGTAGAAAAAGAAGGGGAGGGGGCCGGGGGAGTGGGGGACATGAAACTCTGTTCTTTAATGCAGAATGGAATGGCATTCAGGTGGTAGTGTGGCTGCAGACTTGGGTATCACAAAAGGGCAGCCTAATGGGAACGGGCATTCTGCCCATGTAAAATGCCAAAGGTAAAGGGGGCTAGATGGAGAATAGTTGCCTGAGGAGTGATTTTTAGGGGAGAAAAGTATTAAAAAGTAACCAGAATTATCAACTTTTAAAGTTGAATTGTTTCTTTCTAAAGAAAATTGTTTCTTTCTTGAAGAACTAGGGAAGCGGCATGGGGGTTTAGATTAGGAAGATTTTGCTATAATGAATGCTTAGGAAACAGTTTTAAACAAATAATCAGAAAACCTAAACTATAATTTTTAGTCAGTGTTATTTTTACAAATGAAACTGTTATGTAAATCAAATATCCTTCTTACACTACCTATCCTTCTTCTGTATATAAAATTAGAATTACATTTAGAGATTGCATATTTAGCCCTGGCAGGTATGGCTCAGTTGGTTGGAGGGCCGTCCCATGGACTGAAGGGTTGCACATTTGATTCCCAGTCAGGGCACATACCTAGCTTGTGGGTTTGATCCCCAGTCAGGGCACGTATGAGAAGGCAAGCAATCGATGATTCTCTATGTCTCTCTCCTCTCCTTCCTCTCTCTCTGAAATGAAAAAATGGCCTCAGCTGAGGGGGAAAAAAAGATTGCATGTTTAATATTTAGATACCAGTATTCAAGGAAATGTCCCAGAAATATATATCAAATCTACTTAACATTTAATTATTCGTGGAAATGGAGGAGAGCAGTGGCCCAAGTAATCCAAAGATTCTTTCTTTCTACATCAACTCCACTGGGACTTTCTATGATGATGGAAATGTTCTGTATCTGCACTGTTCAATATGGCAGCCACATATGATCATTGAATACTTGAAATACAGTTTCTGTGACTGAGGAACTAAAATGTTAATTTTATTAAATGTTAATGAATTAAAATTTAAATGGCCACAAGTAGCTAGTGGCTACTGTATTGGATACTTCCGTTCTGAATGTTCTGGAAGGCATTTGATTTTCTTTTTCTTGGGGGATTACTTTTCCTAATGGCATTTAGTTGTGGCTAATAGTAAAAATGAATTTACTTTCTCTGAAGTGTCCTGATTCATGTCAAAAGGAAGCAGCCCAAAAGTATACTGGTTGGTGAGGGAAACCAGCCTGTGATTTTAAACTGGCTGAGGGTGTTTCCCACAGATGTAATCAAGAGGTAACATATGTATATTATGGGTAAGGAAAAAATGTAGGACTTCAATCTAGCAGAGAGAAGCCATCAAATCTTTTTTAAAGTCTATTTTCTTGCTTATTTCAATTTCGAAAGCTAAAGACTAAATTTAAATTTTAGTTAGTCACATTCTATGCCCAAGAGAAACATTTTCATATGGCCCTCATATGAAATACAGTCTCAAGAATTTTTTAAAAACATTTGAAATATTATCACAGTTTTATTCCATGAGATGACTTAAGGTATATACTCAAAGCCCAAGTTATTAAGTTTTTCCCCTTGTTTTTCATTGATAAGCTAATTAAATCATTCACTGCTGATATTCTTTCCTATGTCAGACACACCTGGGCAGATAAAGCACTAGCCCACGATCTTCTTGAGGGTAGGACTCCTCATTGTCTATTGTTTCAGGCCTAACCGCTGGCCAAGTTCCTGGCACTTAGTAAGTGCACAATAAATGATTTTGGTGGGTATCTAAAGCTGGTAGTGAGAATAGTTCACTTTTGCTCAATCTAAGAATTCCTGAAGTAAGTGACATTTCTTTGGGACTCTGTGGCACATAAGGAATAAGATTTGATAGTGGGGGAATGATTTTGTCCCAAATTTAACATACGTCCTAATTCCTCAAAACTCTACCTCCTTTTCTTTTCCTTATGTCAATCTCAGCCTCACTCTCTAAGCTACGAACTTAAAAAATAGTCTTCAAACAAAAGAAATAATCCTCCATCTCTTCCCTCTCCCCTACACTTACATCCAATCAGACACCGAAATCTAGAAAATTCTGACAATTTTTTTAAAAATTATTGATTTTAGAGAGAAAGGAAGGGAGAGTGAGAGTGAGAGCGAGAGAGACAGAGATTTGTTGTTCCACTTATTTATATACTAATTGGTTGTCCTTTATATGTGCCCTGATTGAATCTGCAGCCTGGCATATCGAGACAATGCTCTAACCATCTGAGCTATCTGGCCAGGGCCCTGACAATTCTTCCTGAGACGTATTTTGCCCCTATACCTACGCCCTCTGCTATATCCCTGGCTCCGGGCCCATCATTTCTTCCTTAGCCTCTTGCAGCAGCCCCTTAACTGAGCTCTCTGACTTTGGTCTCTCCCCACTTTAGTTTATTATTCAGCTTTTATCAAAATATTATTATTACTACTAATCCTTACCCAAGGATGTATTTATTGATTTGAGAGCGAGAGGAAGGAAGAGAAAGAGAGAAACATCGATCAGTTGCCTCCTGCACATACCCCGACCAGGGATCAAACCTGCAGCCTAGGTATGTGCACTGACTGGGAATTGAACTTGCAACTTTTTGGTGTACAGGACAACACTCCAACCAACTGAGACACCCTGCCAGGGCTAGAACAAAAATATTATTAATAAAGTATTAACAACAACCACAATAACTGTATTGCTCCTGTACTTACAGACCTCCGCTTGCCTGGTGGTGACCCCGATGTTTGGTTAGAGTGCCCCCATTGCTCTTCACTCTCAGCTCGCCCACCTCCAAGCTCCTGGCTCTTCTCTCCTTCCAGGCATCCCAACATCAGGCACAAGCACCTCTCACCATTCTCTGAACATAGCATACCCTTTCAGTACCCAATGCCTTTATACCAGCCATTCGTGCCACTCTGCCTAATGTGAACTCCCCTCTCTGTCTGGTGCCTCATGGCCCCTTTGTAAGCTGAGCCCCGATGTCAGATGCCAAAGCCTTCTCTGGATCTCCCAGGAGCATTTAGACAGGCTTCTTACTTCTTTGACAAGTACATCTTTGCTTACATCTCTGTCTCCTCAGCTGCATGGTAAGCTCCTTGGGAGCAGCTAAGTCCTGTCAGCTCTGGATCCTCAGCACCTGGCACGTAGTGAGTAGCCGAATGTGTGTGAAATGTTCTTGGAGGACTAGAGTTTTTTTCAAGCTCAGAGTAGAGCCTAGAATAAACTTGAAAGATGGGAAAACAAAGATGCTGGCATGGGGAGAAAGCCAACTTGGCTGGCGAAGACACTCTGAGGTGCATAACTGAGGCAGGCAGAGCAGATGTGGGTATTCACCCTGCGAAGTAGAGGAACAGGCTCCGGAAAGGTCAGGGACTTGCCCAAGCCCAGGCGGTGGGTAATTGGCAAAGTTAAGACTCAGAACCAAATTTCCTACCTCCCATTATACATTTGTATCACAAGAACCAAATGAGAGAACAGGAGAAAATACACTTGTATAGCACACAATAAGCGGCAGACACTGCGGCGTTTACAAAACTTAACTTATTTAATCCTTTTCATAGTCCTCTGAGTTAGGTACTTTTTTTTATCTCCATTTTATAGATGATGAAACTGAAGTACAGGGATGTCAAGTAAAGTAACTGGACCCAGGTCAGGATTTGAATCCAGGCCAGGCTGGCTTCAGAGCCTGCCCTCTTAAATATTAGGCTGTACTGCCGCTCCATGCAAATGATTTTATTAAGTATCAGGATTATAGTTAGAACATTTCCTTTGTTCCCCTGCTTGTTGAATCTTTTCAGGGGATGAGCGCCTGCCATGTAGCCTTCTCCTCCCTGTGCTTCCTCTCCAGCCTCTCTTCCCTCAGGATTCTCACCTGCTTTTCTTTCTTCACAGAAGTGCATCAGCAGAGGGGAGCTCCAGGTGTCTCTATCATATCAGCCCGTAGCACAAAGAATGACAGTGGTGGTCCTCAAAGCCAGGCACTTGCCGAAGATGGATATCACCGGTCTCTCAGGTAGCAGCTATTTACTTCAACCTAGTTCTAAACTGTCTCAATGACACCCCCTCCTCTGGCCTGTGGCCCAGATACACCCCCGTGTCAGGACCACTTATACCTGTCACTTTGCATGTATTCCCCTCTCTGTCTACCTCTTTCTGATAAATATCTAGGTTAAAGATTCTCCTAGCCAGGGAGGTGCTTTGGGTGAGCAAATGGGGTCTTTACCTTTGGCAAGGTACCCTAATGAGTGTGCCTGCCAGGTTCTGAGTCCTTGCTTCAGGTGAGACTTTGCCTGAGGACTACAAGGCAGTGTTAGTCCCTGTGCCCTCAGCGATGCTTCTTGGTGTCACAGGGTTTCTTCAAACCTGGCTTGAGGAAGCAGTTCTGTTCTCTTCCTGCTTGGTTTCCTTGGCCCCTTGTCTAGGCAGGCAGATTCAAATACTGTCAATGTGCATTTACTGTGCCATCACTAAAGACCACATAGGAGTGCCCACCAAAGAAATGGACAGCATAGCCCCTTCCTTCCCAGTATAAAACCACTGTTATATAGAAGAGGACTGTGTCATAGGCCTGTCTTCCTTTTTCTTATCTCTTTGGGGGCCCCAGATCCTTATGTCAAGGTGAACGTCTACTACGGCAGAAAGCGCATTGCCAAGAAGAAAACCCATGTGAAGAAGTGCACTTTGAACCCAGTCTTCAATGAATCTTTCATCTATGACATCCCCACTGACCTCCTGCCTGACATCAGCATTGAGTTCCTTGTCATCGACTTCGATCGTACCACCAAGAATGAGGTTGTGGGGAGGCTGATCCTGGGGGCACACAGTGTCACAGCCAGCGGTGCCGAACACTGGAGAGAGGTCTGCGAGAGCCCCCGCAAGCCTGTGGCCAAGTGGCACAGCCTGAGCGAGTACTAATTCTGTGTTCCTCACCTCTCTCCCCAGGGCCAGGCGGGGCAGGGACTCGGTGGGGAGAGAGGTGACGGAGAGAAGCGGACTCAAAATCTCATTTTAGTTGTAGAAGAAAATTTCTTACAAAATAAACCCCACAAAGAACACCCCTCATGACCACAGCTGCAGATTAGTTCTTAGGGATAATGATTTTTCTCTTTTGCAAGGCACTAGATATTCTTTTTTTTTTTTAAATGGGAAAGTAGAGAGGGAAAGACCTCTACAAGTTTATATATAACAATGTAACCTTATACTTGCATGTCTAATACAAACTGAAGAAATTAGCCTGACTGCCACTATCAAGTTAAAGATTTTAATCCATGAAAATTGTGTTTTGTGCCGAACTATATTTGCTGATTTACCTGAAATTGGCCTCTTTTCTTTTCTTTTTTTAAAAAATTACTTTAGACAGAAAAGGAAGAAGCGGGGAGAAAGAGAGAGAGAGAGAGAGATGTAGTTCTGCCTATTTTTGCGTATATTGGTTGATTCTTGTATGTGCCCTGATGGGAGATCAAACCTGCAACCTCGGTGTGATGGGATGGCGAGCTAACCAATGTAGCTACCCAGCCAGGGCAAAATTGGCCTCTTTTTATTGGGCTTCTCTAGAGAGTTACTCTCACTCCCCACCTCTGCAACAGAATATTTTGCTCTTGTAAAACTTCATTTTTATCATCCTCATCTTTTCTTCCTATTACCTCTTACATCTCTGTTCTTTGACTGAGTTCAAAGTCCAGAAATCTGTAGTAAGCCAAGAAACAAAGGTGGAACACTTTAGGCAAGGCTTGCAGGAGAAAGTATTTGAGAAACGGGGTGTTTTTGCTGTCAGCGCTCCTGTACGAAGGGGTGGATGGCAGTCTATGATTAGACTGTGATGAAGCACATGGGCACGTCAGACTCACGAGGCAGAATTGGGTTTACAGAACAAGATGTCACCTCTAAAAAGAGCTTTGGAGACCTCAAATTCAGCAATAGGATAGTACCAATGAACACATCACCCTGATCGCAAACACTATTTGCAGGTCCTAGGACAGGGAGAGGAGACATGAGATGACTCCGACCCCCCGCCCCGCCCTTTGCAGCTTTGTATGGAAGCAACAGCCATTTGTTGGTTGATGGATTAGAAATCATCAGAGGTTTGACGGATTCAATTGGCCTTTGTTTTTCCAGAAATGCTGCCCCTTGAGAAGTCCTAGTCTTCTCAAGTAGCCTAGATGTGATTAGTGTTGCTTTGTAAGGCAAAGGCCTTAAAAAATTATTCTCCTTAAAGTTTTCAGTAGTTGCTCTTAAAAATAACACTGTGACTGAGTCATAAAGGTAACTTAGATACTTTCAGGACACTCTTCCCTCAAAACAAAGTGCTTGGTCCTTGGAACTTAATGAGTCTCATAACAAAGTGGAGGGAGGAGGGGAACCACAGAGTTTAATCCTCCTCTCGCCAGTGGGCGGTGGAGGTTGAGAGACATTCAGCATCCTGCTGAGATTAGAATTCAAGTACTCCTAGTTCAGCCATGTCTCTAATGTTGAGACTTCTTAGGTGGCAGAGACTTCGCTGACATTAAGTATGCTTGGGTAGGCAGTAAATATTTTTTCCAGCCCGAAGAGGAACTCAAATAAGCAGCAGCTTGATGCAAAAACCTGAGGGATTAGCTAAAATTGAAGGTCCGCTTCCATACAAGAACATCGCTTTCTAACTTGCTTCTGAGAAGGGAGTTGAAAAGCTGAGTTTCCATGGAGAGAGTGGCAGTGTTGCCTTTGTTGTTCCCTTAGCTCTTGTGGATGTAAAACCAATCGGCTCCCCTCTCCCCAATCCTTTTGTTGTTTTTTTAAACCTGGATTCTTGACAAGGCAGAGCAGGCACAAAGCCCACTCTCTGTTCTTGTCCCTGTCAGCCCCCACAATCTGACTCACTCTCTCAGCATCACTTGGGTTCATACCCCCAGTCTCTATCCTATACTCCATGGAATGTAAATACTGTATCATACGTAGAAGAAAATAATTTTTCTTTTCTAAAAATGGCATTTTGAGCTAGTTCGATGTAAATTTGACAGGAGCATTCTGAAACCCCATTAGGAAAAAATTTAAATGATTCCTCTTCATCGCCTTAATGTCTAAAGATCAGAAATTGCTGAGCAATCGCTTTTGTTTCCTTCCCAGAAACAATGCAAAGCAACAGGTGGAGATAGTCTGGTCTTTGCCCCACTGTGTGTGCCTCTGTAGCTCCTCTTGACATAAGTCTGGGAAAACAGCCTCACTCCACTCCTCTCTTCCCTATCTCCTTGTAGCTTTATTCCTTGCATTCTTTGGGTCTACTGAGCAGTGGGTGGTGAGGTGATGGGGAGGAATCAGTAGTTCTGTCATCTATGAGCTGCCTTGGTGTCTTTCTCAGAAAAAGGCCAAGTGGCAGACAGTACAGGGTTCCTCCCTCCTACCTCAGGCCTGATCCTTCGTGCCCTTGACTTTGCTGTCCCAAAGTTTCCTAGCTGACTTTGGCTTTCACATTTGTTCCTCCCAGAGCTAACTAATAAGGGTGAAGGAGGAATGCCTCCTTTTAAGAGTCAGTTGAAAGACAAGAGAGTCACATCCTAGCTTTTGCACAAGGCACTCATGGTCAGGAATAGGTTAGGGAATGGTCACTTCTGATTTTCCAAGAGTCAGTCCTTCTCTGCTGATATCTTAATTCCTTTGGGAAGACAAGAGTTTTTCTTAATAACAAACGTCCCTTTATGAGTTACTCCTCTTTCAGTTCTTCTCAGTGGAGCACAGACAAGATGTACATGTTATGAACAGTGCTCTAGATATGAAAACAGACAGAACTGGTTTATGCGATGAGGCAGCTTGCTCAGGAGAGGGAATAATGTGAGTCCTTTTCTTGGAAGGCTTTTATTGTGGCAATGATAGTGACATTTCCCTCACCATGATCCTTCTCTAATGTGGTTATCTTCCTTTACCTTGTGTCTTCTCTTGTGAAAATGAAACTCAAGAATAAAATAAATGTGTCAAATTTAAAAAAAGAAAAATCTAAAAAAGCTAACATGAATTGTGTGAAATTGCATAATGCTGTAACGCTAACCTACAATATGTAATGCTATCTTGTATGTTGAATTTGTTAATGCGCCACACAAGTGCAAAATAAAAACGAATTCACATTAAATAGAAAGTGATGTCACCATGATTCTCTTGAAAGGTGGATGACTACGAATGCAGGTAAAACTCAGATTCCAATAGGATGTTCTAGGGCATGTTTTCAAAATGGGAGTCTCAGACTACCTGATTCAGAATCATCTGGGGCACTTCTTTAAAAAGGCAGATTCCAGGCTCCTGCCCTAGAGAGTCTCATTTGGTAGGTGACATGTTTTGCTAGTCTAGTCCTTTTTTCTAATCTTTCTATATTCCCTTCAAAATGTAATTTCTAAGACTGTAGCGACCAGAGAGAGGGGTGCTATTTTTGTTTGTTTGTTTGTTTGTTTGTTTTTAGAGTTAGGAGAGACAAAGAGAAACATTGACTCATAGTTATATTTATCTATGCATATACTGGTGGTTTCTTGTATGTGCCCTCACTGAAGGCCGAACCCACAACCTTGGTATATCTGGATGACGCTCTAACCAACTGAGCTACTTGGCCTGGGCCAAGAAATACAGCTCTTGAGTGCTGATAATTAGTCTGCCTTCATAATTGGGAATATTTATTCCAACTGAATCAGTTCACTCACTCATTCATTACTCAAAAACATTTATTTGAGTATCTACCACATAGTATGTACTGGGGATATGAGTCCTATTTTTGTAGAGCTTAGTAGAGGGCAAGCATTAACCAAATAATCATACTAATAAATGTATGAATACAAACTGAAAAATGCTCTGAAAGAAAAAGAACACAGGTTAATACATCATTCTGCGATCATATACTGGGATGATAAGACTGTTGCAACTGCTCTTTGTGGATTTTTTGCAGGCCTTAAAATCTGAAATGATTCAGTTTTCGTATTTTCTGTTCTGTGTAAATAATCCTCCCTGTGCATATGCCTGGGGAAGAGAGAAAGGAAATCTTTCTGTCCAGAAAGGACAGAAAGCTTCAGTGAAGGAATTAAAAAAATCTTTATTGATTTTTTTGTGTGAGAGAAACATCAATTTGTTGTTCCACTTATCTATGCATTCATTGATTGATTCTTGTATGTGCTGTGACTGGAGACCAAACCCACAATCTTGATGTTTCAGGGATGAAGCTCTAACCAACTGAGCTACCTAGCAAGGGCCAAAAGTATTTGTAAATTACACAACTAATATAATAAGCTAATTATAAGAAAACTGACAATTCCAGCCAAGATGGAGGCATAGGTAGATACACTCTGCGTCCTTGTACAACCAACAGAGGACAACAAAAAATATCCAGAACTCACAGATAATCAAACTGTATGGGAAGTCTGACAACCAAGGAGTTAAAGAAGAAACATTCATCCAGACTGGTAAGAGGGGTAGAGATAGGCAGCCAGGGTGGAGAGGACTCTCAGCAAGGCAGCAGCTGGCAGACCAGGAGTGGTGGCCGCTAGCAGAGCAGGTGTTCCCACATTTGTGTGCAGATAAACCAGGAGAAACAACTGGAGAGTGAGATAGACAGCTCAACCCAGGGTTCCAGTGTGGGGAAATAAAGCCTCAAAACCTGTGACTGAAAAAACCTGTAGGGGTTGAGGCAGCAAGAGAAACTCCCAGCCTCACGGGAGAGTTTGTTGCAGAGACTTACAGGGCCCTAGAATGTACACAAACCCATCCACCTGGGAATCAGCACCAGAAGGGCCCAATTTGCTTGTGAGTAGCAGAGGAAGGGAATGAAAGCCAGTGGAGAGCTGAGCAAGTGGCATTGTTCCCTCTTGGATGCCTGCCCCACATACAACCCCACAACTCAGCCACATGGGTTGCCCCGCCCTGGTGAATGCCTAAGGCTCCACCCCTTATTACTAACAGGCACAAAGAGACAAAAGAAAAAAAAAAAAAAAGGGTCCAAATGAAAGAACAGATTAAAACTCCAGAAAAAAATACAACTAAGCAATGAAGAGTTAGTCAACCTGTCAGATGCACAGTTCGAAAACACTGGTAATCAGGATGCTCACAGAAATGGTTCAGTATGGCTGCAAACTAGAGGAAAAAGTAAAGGCTATGCAAAGTGAACTAAAGGAAAATGTACAGGGAACCAATAGTGAAGAGAAGGAAACTGGGACTCAAATCAAAAATTTGGAGCACAAGGAAGAAATAAACATTCAACCAGAACAGAATGAAGAAACAAGAATTCCAAAGAACCGAGGAGAAGCTTAGGAACCTCTGGGACAACTTGAGACATTTCAATATCCAAATCATAGGGATGCCAGAAGGAGAAGAGGAAGAGCAAGAAATTGAAAACTTATTTCAAAACATAATGAAGGAGAAGTTCCCTGATCTGGGAAAAGAAATAGCCTCCCAAGAAGTCCAGGAAACTCAGAGAGTCCCAGAGAAGTTGGACCCAAGGAAGCACACACCAAGGCACATCATAATTACATTAGCCGAGATTAAAGATAAGGAGAGAATCTTGAAAGCAGCAAGAGAAAAGGAGACAGTTACAAAGGAGTTCCCATCAGACTGTCAGCTGATTTCTCAAAGGAAACCTTGCAGGCAAAAAGAGACTGGAAAGGAGTATTCAAAGTCATGAAAGGCAAGGACCTACATCCAAGATTGCTCTATCCGGCAAAGCTATCATTTAGAATGGAAGGGCAGATAAAGTGCTTCTCAGATAAGGTCAAGTTAAAGGAGTTCAACATCACCAAGCCCTTATTATATGAAGTGTTAAAGGGACTTATCTAGGAAAAAGAAGATAAAAAACTTGTACAGTAAAATGACAGCAAACTCATAATTATTAACAACCACATCTAAAACAAAAGCAAAAACAAGTTTGAACAACTTGTTTTTCTAGCAAACAAGTAGAACAGGAACAGAACCACAGAAATGGAGATCACATGGACGGTTAGCAACAGGGGAGTGGGAGGAGGAGAGGGGGAAAAAGGTACACAGAATAAGTTGCATAGAAGGTAGGTAGGAAATAGACAGGGGGAGGGTAAGAATAGTACAGGAAATGTAGCTAAAGAACTTATAAGTATGACACATGGACATGAACTAAAGATTGGTAGTGTGGATGGGAGGGGGTGTGCAGGGTGGAGGAGAGTGAAGAGGGGAAATGGGGCAACTGTAATACAGTGGTCCCTCACTGTATCGCAGTTCACTTATTGCAGCTTCACTGTATCACAGGTTTTTTAATAAAGATATATCTAATTCTGTATCGTGGAGTTTTCGCTATATCATGGGATTTTGCGGTATATAGGTATTTATATAATATTTATAATTTTAATTATTTTTGCCTAAAAATTTAAAACAAAATATATAAAAAGTGTTAATTCAAACATATTAAAAGAATATTAAATCAAAATAAAATACAGTATGTATTTCATCAGTGGATGAATACCATACTGTACACAACCGAAATGCAGTATGCCACTACTGCTTGCACAAATTTGCCAACGTGAGATTGTACACGGCACGCTATTGGCTGATGGAATGGAAGGAGACCAGCTACAGCACTGTGCTCTGTATCCTGGGCACTGATTGGCTCAGTGACCGTAGCGTCAGTCTGTTTGCTCTCCCACACTGTGCCCATACATTCAGCATCTCTCTTTGTTCACTTCACATCGACATCTGATTGCTGCGCATAGTGTTGCTCTGTGGTATTGTGTTTTTGTGAAATTTTTGTAAAAGTTTGACTTTATTTCAATCCCTACGATGCCACCCAAATGTTTTTTGCCTTCTAAGGCCTCAGCCAGTGAACCCAAGCACCAGAGGAATATGCTTACCATCAAAGAAAAGGTGGAACTTCTCGACATGTTAAAGGAAGGCAAAAGCTACGTGGCTGTGGGCCACCACTAAGGGATCAACAAATCTACTCTTTGCTAAATGAAGAAAGACGAGAAGAATATCAGGTCTATGGCAAAAATGGCTTTTAACAAGACGGCAGAGAGGGTGGTCACTTCCCGCAATAAGGCCATTGTGAAGATGGAGTCTGCGGGAAGAATATCTCGCTGGATACCAACACCAGCCAGATGAAGGCCAAGAAACTTTATGATAGTTTTGTGGAAAGCACAGACATTCATGACAGTGACAAGGATGAAGACGAGGACGATGACACAGAAGCAGGACCGTTGAGTGCTTCTCCTACCAGACCAACCCCATTCAGTGCCAGCAAGGGCTGGTTTGACAAATTTCAGAGATGCTTTGGACTCAAGAGCGTTTCTCTGCATGGAGGAGCTGCCTCTGCAGATAAAAAGCAGCACCAGCAACTCCCCATAACTATGTTCATCACTTGAACAAAGAGATCGGTTACTCCTATGCCTTTAGCAGAAATAGAAGTTACGGCCCAGGGCAAAGATACTGAACCACCTGATGAAGCGCCTGATGAAGTGGTGCCTTCAGAAGAGCTGTAATGCTCTTCTTGGCTGTGCAGTACATTCATCTCATCGTCATCTTCATCGCCGTCAGCACTGCACAGCTACATAATTCATGATCTTCGTCATTCAAGTTGTAGTATACTTCACTGGTGAGTACCCATATAGAAGTTTCTATGTTAAAATTACGTAGGTTTAAGAGTGTAAAAAGTGTTTAAGAACATATGAAGTGTTTATAAGAGTGTGGGAAAAGTTAATAAGAGAGTGGGAAAGGTTTATAGGAGTGTGGGAAGGGTTTATAAAGGCTTAAAATATATATAAATAATAAAATAAATATAATGCCGCTACTTTGCAGATTTTCACCTATCGAGGGGGTCTCTGGAATGTAACTCCCGCAATAGGTGAGGGATCACTGTACCATAATCAATAAACTGTATTTAAAGAAAAAGAATAGTATGGGAAATGGAGAAGCCAAAGAACTTATATGTATTACCCATGGACATGAACTAAGAGGGGGGAATGATGGTGGGGGGATACAGGGCAGAGAGGAACAAAGGGGAGAAAAAATGGGACAACTGTAATAGCATAATTAAGAAAATATATATTTTTAAATTATTTTTTATTGATTATGCTCTTACAGTTTTCCCAATTCCCCCCCCTTTGTCCTCCCTCCACCCTGCTCCCCCAACCCTCCAGCATTCCCCCCCACCTTAGTTCATGTCCATGGGTTGTACATACAAGTTCTTTGAGTCCTCCATTTCCTATACCATTTTTATCTTTCCTCGTCTATTTTTATGCCTACAAATTATGCTTCTTCTTCCCTGTACTTCCCCCCATTCCTCCTTTCTCCCTCCCCACTGAACTCCCTCTGTGTGATGTCCAATAAAATATATTTTTAAAAATGAAAACTGAAAAATAAGAGTAAAAAGAAATCAATGGATTCCAAAACATTAACGACCATTTTCTCTTTCAGTCTTATTTCCTGTGCATTTTTCCCTGATAACGTCACTCAGGATCAATATAGAAAACATGTAAGATAAAGTATAAGTTCATAGAAATAGAGAAAACAATCCACCTACAAACAAACGTTACTCGTTTTGGCACATCTCCTTCTGATTTGTTTGAACTATCTTATGATTGCAATCATGCCACATATATAATTTTGTATATTTTTTTCCTAGGTGACAGTCTTTTAAAAAAGTAACATGATATAACAGAATGATAATGAGAGTAACTTGGAACTTTGGGTATTTTTGGCTATAAGTAACAGGAAAACTAATTCAGATTGGCTTAAACATTAAAAAAATGTATTGGTTCACCTAACTAGAAGTTCAAAAGTTAGAGGGGGCAGGCTTCAGGGCTGACTGCAGCAAAAGGTCACGGAAACTATCAGTGACCCAGCTTTTTTCTGTGGGCCCACTCTAATATTCCATGTTAGCTCAATCCTAAAACTTTTATTATTTTTACAAAACTACTTCTAGCATTTCATGCTTCTTCATTCACTTCTGGGGGAAAGAGGATATTGCTTCAGGAACTCTCCCAGATAGAAAAAGAAGACTCCTCTAGCTATTCTCTCCTCTAATCTTGCTGGTCCAAAATGTGTTGCCAGGGAATTTCTGAAGTAATCACAGGCAAGGGGGTTGGGATTATCCAGCCTGTTTAGGACTTCTCTGCACTTGATTCTAGCCAAAAGACTGAGAAGTGATATGACTTCTCTGGAACTAAGTATGGGAAACAGGTGGCTTCTTGAATAAAATGCCATTTTCTTTGGAAGGAGGAATGGATTTTGGTGGGAAACCAACAAAGAATACAACATCATATTCTGCATTTTTTTCATCTAATTTGTGTCCTTGAGCTCCAGATTTTTTATTTGAGTCCCAGTTTCCTTCCCTTCACTATTGGTTCCCTGTACATTTTCCTTTAGTTCACTTTGCATAGCCTTTACTTTTTCCTCTAGTTTGCAGCCATACTGAACCATTTCTGTGAGCATCCTGATTACCAGTGTTTTCGAACTGTGCATCTGACAGGTTGACTAACTCTTCATTGCTTAGTTGTATTTTTTTCTGGAGTTTTAATCTGTTCTTTCATTTGGACCCTTTTTTTTTTTTTTTCTTTTGTCTCTTTGTGCCTGTTAGTAATAAGGGGTGGAGCCTTAGGCATTCACCAGGGCGGGGCAACCCATGTGGCTGAGTTGTGGGGTTGTATGTGGGGCAGGCATCCAAGAGGGAACAATGCCACTTGCTCAGCTCTCCACTGGCTTTCATTCCCTTCCTCTGCTACTCACAAGCAAATTGGGCCCTTCTGGTGCTGATTCCCAGGTAGGTGGTTTTATGTACATTCTAGGACCTTGTGGGTCTCTGCATTGAACTCCCCTGTGATTCTGGGAGTTTCTCCCATTGCTGCAACTCCCACAGGTTTTTTCAGTCACAGGTTTTGAGGCTTTATTTCGCCACCCTGACACCCTGAGCTGCCAGGTCTGTCTCACTCTCCAGTTGTTCCTCATGGTTTTTAAAATATATATATTTTATTGATTATGCTATTACAGTTGTCCCATTTTCCCCCCATCATTCCCCTCCACCCTGCACACCCCCTCCCACCCACATTTCCCCACTTTAGTTCATGTCCATGTGTCATAAGTTCTTTAGCTTCTGCATTTCCCACACTATTCTTGCCCTCCCCCTGTCTATTTTCTACCCACCGTCTATGCTACTTATTCTCTGTACCTTTTCCCCTCTCTCTTCCTCCCACTCCCCTGTTGCCAACCCTCCATGTGATCTCCATTTCTGTGGTTCTGTTCCTGTTCTATTGTTTCCTTAGTTTGCTTTTTTTTTTGTTTTAGGTGTGGTTGTTAATATCTGTGAGTTTGCTGTCTTTTTACTGTTCACATTTTTTTACTTCCTTTTCTTAGATAAGAACCTGTAACATTTCATATAATAAGGGCTTGGTGATGATGAACTCCTTTAACTTGGCCTTATCTGAGAAGCACTTTATCTTCCCTTCCATTCTAAATGACAGCTTTGCTGGATAGAGCAATCTTGGATGTAGGTCCTTGCCTTTCATGACTTGGAATACTTCTTTCCAGCCCCTTCTTGCCTGGAAGGTCTCTTTTGAGAAATCAGCTGTTTTTAGAAAACAGTCTGATGGGAACTCCTTTGTAGGTGACTGTCCCCTTATCCCTTGCTGCTTCTAGAATTTGCTCCTTCATTTTAATCTTGGGTAATGTAATTATGATGTGCCCTGGTGTGTTCCTCCTTGGGCCCAACCTCTTTGGGACTCTCTGAGCTTCCTGGATGTCCTAGAAGTCTATTTCCTTTGCCAGATTAGGGAAGTTCTCCTTTATTATTTATTCAAATAAGTTTTCCACTTGTTGCTCTTCCTCTTCCCCTTCTGGTACCCCTATAACTCAGATGTTGGGACATTTAGAAATGTCCTGGAGGTTCCTAAGCCTCTCATCATTTTTCTGAATTCTTGTTTCTTCATTCTTTTCTGTTTGGTTGTTTCCTTCTTCCTTCTAGTACACTCACTGATTTGCGTTCCAGTTTTCCTCCCATCACTGTTGGTTCCCTGTGCATTTTTCTTCATTTCACTTATTGTAGCCTTCATTTGTTCATCTAATTTGTGACCAAAATCAACCAATTCTGTGAGCATCCTGATCACCAGGGCTTTGAACTGTGCATCTGATAGGTTGGCTATCTCTTCATTGCTTAGATGAATTGGCTCTGGGGATCTGATTTGTTCTGTTTCAGCCATTTTTGTTTTTCTGGTTGAGGCTGTTAGGTAGTGAAGGCTGGAGCCTTAGGTGTTCCCCAGGGCTGGGCAGCCCAGTTGCTGGGTTGTGACGCTGTGTGTGGGGCAGGGTCCAAGAGGAAACTGCGGCGCTTGCTCCACTCTCTCTTAGATTCCAATCCCTTCCCTCACTTCTCCTTTGCCTGAATTATCTGCACGTGAATGTGGGACCACCTGGTCAGCCAGCCGCCTTGCAGAGCCTCACTGGGTCTGCCCGTTGCCATCCTGTGCCTGGGTCTGCCAACCTCCACTTTTTCCTGCTGTGATGCCGCCCCTCTTACTGGTCTGGACAAATAGTTGTTGGATTTCCATACAGTGCAATTTTCTATCAGTTCCGTGTGTTTTCTTATTTCTAAATCTTTGTTGTCCTTAATTTTGGTTGTGCGAGGAGGCATAGTGTGTCCATCTACGCCTCCATCTTAGCCAGAAGTCCTGATTGGCTTCTGTTCCTCCCAGTTTATCCACACCCAAGGGTGGGACCACTTTGTCCACCAGCCACTGCCTTGCCACAAGTCCTCTCTGCCCACCTGCCCATCTCTGCCCCTCATACCAGTCTAGATGACTGTTCTTTCTTTAATTCTTTTATTGTTGAACTTGCATACAGTGTGATTTTCTGGGAGTTCACATTATTTTTTTGTTTTTAAATTTGTTGTCCTTCTTGTTAAAGGGACTTATCTAAGAAAAAGAAGATTAAAAATAGGACAGTGAAAAGACATCAAACTCACAGCTATTAAGAACTGCACCTAAAATAAAAGCAAACTAAGCAAACAGCTAGAACAGGAACAGAACCACAGAAATGGAGATCATATGCAGGGTTAGCAACAGGGGCGTGGGAGGAGGAGAGGGGGGGAAGGTACAGAGAATGAGTAGCATAGATAGTGGGTAGAAAATAGACAGGGGGAGGGCAAGAATAGTACGGGAAATGTAGAAGCTAAAGAAGTTATGACACATGGACATGAACTAAAGGGGGGGAATGTGGGTGGGAGGGTGTGTTCAGGGTGGAGGGGAATGATGGGGGAAAAATGGGACAACTGTAATAGCATAATCAATAAAATATATTTAAAAAAATTTGTTGTCCTTCTTTTGGTTGTGCGAGGAGGCAAATCATATCTACTATGACTCCCTCTTTGCCTGAAGTTCCATTTGCTTTTTAATAATAAGAGCAAACATAGCAAAAATCATTGAATGTTTACCAATACTGGGCACTGTTTTAAGCACTTTATATATTTAAAACTTATTTAGTTCTTCTGGGACTTCCAGCCAAGATGGAGGTGGACACACTGTGCCTCCTCTCACAACCAAAATTAAGGACAACAAAGATTTAGAAACAAGAAAACAATCAGAACTGATACAAAATTGAACTGTACGGAAGTCCAACAACTATTCATCCAGACAGATAAGAGGGGCAGAGTCGCAGCACAAAAAAGTGGAGGTGCGGACCTGGGCACGAAAGCAGCAGCGGCTGGCAATTCCCAGGTGTGCAGGCAGTGGCTAGAGGACCCCGGGCATGGGGTGGCAACTGTGCAGACCCAGTGAGGCTGCACAAGGTGGCTGGCTGACCAGGTGGTCCCACATTTGTACAAAGAGAGTCCAGGTGAAGAAGAAGCGGCAGAAGGAACTGGAATCCAAGAGAGAACAGAGCAAGCGCCATTGTTCCCTCTTGGACCCCGCCCCCACATATAGCGTCACAACTCAGCGACTGGACTGCTCTCACTGGGGAACACTTAAGGCTCCACCTCTCATACATAACAGCTGCAACCAGACCCCCACCCCCCCAAAAAAAAAAACCCACCAAAAATGGCTCAAACCGGAGAACAAATGAAAGTTCCGATGCCAATTCCTCTAAGCGACAAAGAGATAGCCAACGTATCAGATGCACAGTTCAAAGCCCTGGTGATCAGGATGCTCACAAAATTGATTGATTTTGGTCACAAATTAGATGAAAAAATACAGGCTAAATATGTGAAATGAAGGAAAACACATGGGGAACCAATAGAGATGGGAGGAAAACTGGGACTCAAATCAATGGAGTGGACCAGAAGGAAGGAAGAAACAACCAAACAGAAAACGAGGAGGAAACAAGAATTCAGAAAAATGAGGAGAGGCTTAGGATCCTCTAGGACATCTTTAAACGTCACCATATCCGAATTATAGGGGTACCAGAAGGGGAGGAAGAAGAGCAACAAGTGGAAAAGTTATTTGAACAAATAATAAAGGAGAACTTCCCCAATCTGGCAAAGGAAATTGACTTCCAGGAAGTCCAGGAAGCTCAGAGAGTCCCAAAGAAGTTGGACCCAAGGAGGAACATAGCAAGGTACATCATAATTACATTACCCAAGATTAAAATGGAGAGAATTGTAGAAGCAGCATGGGATAAGGGGACAGTCACCTACAAAGGAGTTCCCATCAGACTGTCAGCTGATTTCTCAAAAGAGACCTTGCAGGCAAGAAGGGGCTGGAAAGAAGTATTCCAAGTCATGAAAGGCAAAGACCTACATCCAAGATTGCTCTATCCAGCAAAGCTGTCATTTAGAATGGAAGGGAAGTTAAAGTGCTTCTCAGATAAGGTCAAGTTCAAGGAGTTCATCATCACCAAGCCCTTATTATATGAAATGTTAAAGGGACTTATCTAAGAAAAAGAAGATAAAAAATAGGACAGTGAAAAGGCAGGAAACTCACAGCTATTAACAACCACACCTAAAACAAAAGCAAACAAGTAGAACAGGAACAGAACCACAGAAATGGAGATCACATGGAGGGTTAGCAACAGGGGAGTGGAGGAGAGGAGAGAGGGGGAAAAGGTACAGAGAATAAGTTGCATAGATGGTGGGTAGAAAATAGACGGGGAGGGCAAGAATAGTGTGGGAAATGTAGAAGCTAAAGAATTTATGACACATGGACATGAACTAAAGGTGGGGGATTGTGGGTGGGAGGGGGTGTGCAGGGTAAAGGGGAATGATGGGGGAGAAATGGGACAACTGTAATAACATAATCAATAAAATACATTTTTTAAAAATTTATTTAGTTCTTCCAACAACCCAGTTGGATATATGCTATTATTGCCATTTAATAGATGAGATCATTGAAGTCCACAGTTTAAATAACTTGTTCCAAATTACACAGTTCATAGGCAATGAAGCCTGGATTGGTACTCTGGCAGTGTGGCTTCAGAACTGCCAGAGTACCAATGATTTTTCTACCATCACTGCTGGGCAGGTGGAGACTTCAAAGAAACATGCAAAAAGAGCCAACAGGAATTAGGACAATTCGGAATAGGCGCGTGATCTTAATACCAATGTCCTCAAGAACGTTTTAGAGGGTCACCTGAAAGAGTATGAAACTGGACATTTGCACGATTTACATTCATTCGCACCTAGTTCCAAGTTAAAATTTAATTATTGGTTTTTAAAATGTATTTTATTGATTGTGCTATTACAGTTGTTCCAATTTTGCCCCTTTCCCCCACCCCAGTACCGCCATTTCCTCCAGCAATCGCCAGAACCCCTTGGTTTATGTCCATGGGTTATGCATATAAGTTCTTTGGCTTCTCCATTTCCTATACCATTCTTAATATCCCCCTGTCTATTTTGTACCTACCAATTTGTACTTCTTAATCCCTGCACCTTTTCCCCTATTCTCCCCCTTCACCCTCCCAGCTGACAACCCTCCAAATGATCTCCATATCTGATTCTGTTCCTGTTCTGGTTGTTTGCTTAGTTTGGTTTCTTAGATTCAGTTGTTGATAGTTGTGAATTTATTGGCATTTTAATGTTCATAGTTTTGATCTTCTTCTTTTTCTTAAATAAGTCCCTTTAACATTTCATGAAATAATGGCTTGGTGATGATGAATTTCGTTAGCATTACCTTGCCTGGGAAGCACTTTATCTGCCCTTCCATTCTAAACGATAGCCTTGCTGGCTAGAATAATATTGGTTGTAGGTGCTTGCTTTTTATCACTTTGAATGCTTCTTGCCCTCAAAGTTTCTTTGGAGAAATCAGCGGACAGTCTGATGGGAACTCTTTGTAGGTAACTCTGCATTTCCCTTGTAGCTTTAAGATTCTGTCTTTATCTTGCACTGTCTGGCATGGCTCAGTGGATTGAGCACTGGCCTGCAAATCAAAGGGTCTCTGCATTGATTCTCAGTCAGGGCACATGCCTGGGTTGCAGGCTGAGAGGCAACCCCACATTGATTTTTTTTTCTCTCCCTCTTTCCCCCTTCGTTCCCCTCTGTCTACAATAAATAAATAGGGGTGGTGGGCTGAGGTGGGAGTAAAAGACAGAAAACTATACAAGAACAATTAAAATAAAAAATTAAAAAAACAATAACAACTATAACATTTTATTTAAGAAATAAAATTAAATAAATAAATAAATAAAATCTCTCTCTTTTTTTTTTTTAAATTTATTATTTATTTATCTTTTAGAGGGGAAGGGTAGGAGAGAAGGAGAGGGAGAGAAATATCAATGTACGGTTGCCTCTCGTGTGTCCCCCGCCGGGAACTGGCCCGCAACCCAGGCATGCGCCCCGACCGGGAATCGAACCGCGATCCTCTGGTTCGCAGGCCCGCGCTCAATCCACTGAGCTACACCAGCCAGGGCAAAAATCTCTTAAAAAATAAAGATTCTCTCTTTATCTTTAGCCTTTGGCATTTTAATTGTGATGTGCCTTGGTGTGGTCCTCTTTGGGTCCAACTTGTTTGGGACTCTGTGCTTCCTAGACTTGTGTGCCCATTTCCTTTGCCAAATTAGGGAAGTTTACTTTGATTATTTTTGTGAATAAGTTTTCAATTTCTTGTCCTTCCTCTGGCATCCCTATAATTTGTATGTTGGTACATTCGGTCCTGATACTATCCTCATTTATTTTATTTTAGTTTTTCTTCTTATTGTTTTGGTTGAATGCTTACTTCTTATGTTCCAAATCCTTGATTTGAATGCTGGCTTCATTCCCTCCACTGTTGGTTCCCTGTTGATTTTTATTTCACTTAGTGTAAACTTCATTTCTTCCTGGGTCTTTTTTATGTTGTTGCTGTACTCAGTGAGTTCTTTGAGCATCCTGATCACCAGTGTTTTGAACTCTGCATCTAATAGGTTGATTGTCTCCATTTTGTTTAGTTCTTTTTCTGGGATTTTGTTCTGTTCATTCTTTTGGGCCATATTTCTTTGTCTCCTCAATTTGGCAGCCTCCCTGTGTTTGTTTCTGTGTATTAGGTAGAGCTGCTTTGACTCCTGTCTTAGTAGCATGCTGTATTGCAGAAAAGGCACCTGCAAATTGTGTGGGATGGAGCCCAGGGTAATCTCCAGGATGGGGCAACCCACTTCACCGCTTTGTGGCTCTGTATGGGGGTAGGTCTGAAAGAGGGGATAATGCTTCTTGCCTGGCTTCTGGAGGTGTGCCCAACACTAACTCTGTTTCCAGTCACTTCATTTAACTGCCCATATGTGACTGGCACCTTCCAGCTGTTGCCCTGGTGCTGAATCCCAGAGGGGCTGGGTCTGCATACATTCTGTCTGTGCAGGCTCTTTAAGAAGACTCTCCTGAAAAACTGGCAGTTTCTTCCCAACCCCCAACCCCAACTAGTTTTACAGCCAGAAGTTATGGGGATTTGTCTTCCTGGTGCTGGAATCCTGGGCTGTACGTTGTGGCCTGGGGCTGGGATCACTCACCCTTAAGGTATCCCTTCTGATTTTTATCTATCACATGTGAATGTGGGACCACCTGTTCCACTGCCACTGCTTCTTTGCCTGTATCCATGTCTCTAACTCTCCTACCCATTTCATTGAAAGTGGCTTCTTTAAATCCTTGGTTGTCAGACTTCCATACAGCTCAATTTTCTGATGGTTCTGGGTATAATTTGTTTTGAGATTGAGGTGTAATTTTTGCTGTGGTTGTGCAAGGAGGTAAAGCGTGTTTATCTATGCTTCCAGTCAATATTTAATTATTCTTTCCTAAGCAGTTGAAATTCCTACTTGTGCCTTACCCCTTCTCACTCTTCCGCCATTCAATCCACATCTCTCACATGAGATTTTGCATATATAATTAGAGGTGCCCAAAGAACAGAACTGAGACTCCAAGAACTGTGTGCTTGTTTTTATTCACTGTTAAATTCCCAACACACAACACAATGCCTAGCATGCAGCAGGCACTCACTAGAAGTTTGTTGAATGAAAGCAGACAGCTAGGAAATGAAAGCAAAATACTGCCTAGGAAACAGAACTAAAGCAAATGATTCTTCTTCCTACTTATTCTGAGTCAGAGTTTCAAAAGAAGTTTGGTCTCGAGTTTTTTGTTTTTGTTATTGCTTTGTTGGTGGTGGTGGCGATGGGTGTATATTAGTTAAAATCAGACCCACATATTCTCTTGAGAAGTCTATGGATATGAAAGGAAGAGGAGTCACGATTTTGGGTGGAACTCTAAGTTATTTCTGACTAAATTTATATGCATGCATTCCTTCCTGGCCAGCAGATTGTATGTTGGATTATACGGTAACTGAGGACATTATTTGCACTCACTTTCATGTAAATCTTTACATTTCTCTATGTCCACTTCCTCACCTACAGACTCCTCTGCAAGGAAACTAAGGAAAGCATCTGGTGGGGGATGTTTTTGGATCTAAAGACTTTCTCCTGGCTCAGATCAAACTGGAATAAACTCTGGAATAACCAGCTCTGGGAAGGGCAGGAAATGATACATGTCCCATCCCAGCAGCTTTTATTAAAAAAAAAACAAACAACAACAAAAAAAAAACCTGGGTGACTTAATAATATGATCATGCATGCTGAGGAACATACGCACTAAACGAAAAAGCTGTCCATTAAGGTGTTTGGGTTTGTTTTGTTTTGTTTTAAGCAAGGACTATTAGATAGACAAGGCTGAACATTTTCAGTAATTTTGTCTCAAGATCAGCTCATGTTTAAAAGTTGATTGGAGCCCCAGCCAGTGTGGTTCAGTTGGTTGGGGGTTGTCTTGCAAACCCAAGTGTGGCTGGTTTGATTCCTGGTAAGCACATGCTTGGGTTGCAGGCTCAGTCCCCAGTTAGGGAAAGGCAACCAGTCCATGTTTCTTGCATTAATGTTTCTATTTCTCTTTTTCTCCCTCCCTTCCTTTCCCTAAAAAAAAAAAAAAAAAAAAAAAAATGTTGACTGAAAATTTCAGAATACCTCAAACATGAGCGCCTGTAAGTCCTTTGTTTGACCCAGTAATTTCCTTCATAGCAAGATATGAATTTAGTTTTCTTGTTTGTCTTCAGTCCCTTCTTTCCTTACTTGTAACTACTAGTGCATCTTTCTTGTTGGTTTTTGCTCCCCATCCCTGCACCATTCTGTAGAAATATAGTCATTGAAATTTTCCACACCTGTTAACTACAACCTATCACTGCTTTACACAGTCCTTCAATGATCTTCCCCAGCCCCTCAACGTCATCTACCTCAGTGATTCCTAATCTAGGAATGCCTGCATGGCTGCAGTCAGAATCACCTGGGGAGGTTTTTGTTTTAATAGATTCCTGGCTCCTATCAGAGATCTATCAAGTGAAAATTTCCAGAGACTAAGCTGAGAAAATGAGAAAAGACAAGGATAACAAGAATAACCAGGTATTTGGGACCCAGGCACTCTTCACACCAACCTTCATGACTTTCTGCCCAGTTATCCCTGCCTATTGGTTTCTTGCTATATCCCAGCTCATATCCTTTAATTCCAAACTTGCCTCTTGATGTCCATTCTGTGCGTAACGTAATAGTCTTGACTTTCCCACTCTCAAATTCTGTATCAGAGTTGTTCTATATATGCCATTCTTGACTTCTCTGTTGTTCCAAGTCGCTTTTACTCCTTTTGAGAAATCTTCATGGTCTAACTCCACATACAAATTTACTCCTAGATCTGTCAATATATTGTTTTAATTAGCCAACATAAAGCCTGTTTTTATGTTGCTTTGTCTTCCCAATCAATTGTATTCTCCCAGGAGAAAACCACGTGTTAGGAGTCTTTAGGTAGGTTAATTCATTTCAGCATAAGGAAGTTGTCCACACACCAGCTTTGGCTAGTGAAGGAAAATAGGTCTGCATGGCTGGACAGACAAGTTGACTCAATGCTGTCTGACCCCATTTTCCTTAAAATCTATCCTGGCTCCTTCAGGCCATACTTGGTCCCATGCTTCTAAATAGTGATGCCAAACAGGCAGCAAGTCAGTTATGTTCTCCAAACTGGGAATGTTATAGGAACTCAATTCATCAGTCTTTGTGCAAACAAGAGCTACGTAAGTTCTAGGTTTCTTCAAGGATATGGGTGCAGTCTAGCCAAACAGGTGAATAGCACACCCTTGAAACAGTTAACCAAGAAACCAAGAAAGAATAGTAACAGTCTCATCTCCCAACTTTCATTGAGGAAAAACTTGTCAAAGCTTCTGAGTAAAATATACAGTTGCTATTTTCTTTTTTATAAAGGTTTTATTTACTTTAGAGAGGGGGGAAGGGAAGAAGAGAAACATCAATGGTGTAAGAGGAACATCAGTCAGCTGCCTTTCACATGCCCTCAACTGGGGACTCTGCCTGTAACCCAGGCATGTGCCCTGACTGGGAATTGAACCACTGACATTTCGGTTCACAGGCTGGCACTCAATCCACTGAGTCACACCAGCCAGGGCAAGTAGCTTTGTGTGTGTGTGCGCGCGCGCGCACGTGTGTGTGTGTGTGAAATTATATATATATTTAAAATTTATTTTATTGTTCAATTGAAATTATTTTTAAAAATATTTTGATTATGCTGTTACAGTTGTCCCAATTTTTCCTGCTTTGCCTTCCTTTATCCATTCTCTCCAGCAATCCCTACTTTAGTTCATGTCCATGGGTCATGTGGGTAAGTTCTTTGGCTATTCCATTTTCTATACTGTTCTTAATGTTCCCCTACCTATTCTGTACCTACAAATATGTACTTAACTCCTGCACCTTTTCCCCATTGTCCCCCTTCCCCCTCCCAACTGGTAACCATCAAAATGATCCCTGTATCTATAATCTATTTTTGTTCTGCTTGTTTGCTTAGTCTATTTCTTAGATTCAGTTGTTGATAGTTGTGAATTTATTGGCATTTTAATGTTGATAGTTTTGATCTTTTTTAAAAATAAGTCCCTTCAACATCTCATATAATAAGGGCTGGATGACGATGAACTCCTTTAACTTGACCTTATTTGGGAAACACTTTATCTGCCCTTCCATTCTAAGTGATAGCCTTGCTGGATAGAGTAATCTTGGGTGTAGGTCCTTGCTTTTCATCACTTTGAATGCTTCTTGCCAATCCTTTCTAGTCTGCAAAGTTTCTTTGGAGAAATCAGCTGACAGTCTGAGGGGAACTCCTTTGTAGGTAACTCTCTGCTTTTCTTTTGCCTCTTTTAAGATTCTCTCTTTAACCTTTGGCATTTTAATTATGATGTGTGTTGGTGTGGTCCTCTTTGGGTCCGACTTCTTTGGGACTCTCTGTGCTTCCTAGAGATGTGTGTCTATTTCCTTAGACACACATGAAAAACCAGTCTGAGTAAATATGACTTCTTGAATTCCTTGGTTATCAGATTTTCATACAGCTCGATTTTCTGATGATTCTGGGTAATAGTTGTTTTGTAGTTTAGTTGTAATTCTTGCTGTGGTTGTGTGAGGAGGGGAGTTGTGTTTACCTACACCTCCATCTTGACCAGAGGTCAAATTTACTTATTCTAATTCATGGTTTACCTAATTATTTCACCCCAATTCTTATTGGGGAAAAAAGGAAGACACGTTATTTTGTGCAGTAAGGTCATTTAGAGATATTTTGAGGATAGGTGAATAATTTTTTGAGTCAGAGAACTTGTAAAGAACTAAGTTTCAGTTCCAGCTAAACTGATGAAAAATGGGATACTTTGGAAGTAAATTTTAATTTGAAGCTGAGAAAATTCAGGATTACTACAAATCCAAATTTTCAGTATTGGGCTATGTTTTAAAGCCAAGTGTTTGTCAAACTTAGCAAGGACTGTCTCATCATTCTTAAGACATTTTGGAAAAGATGCAACTCTTCCAATTATTTGTCAAGAGCTTATGAAATTTATAGTAAGAAAAAATCTTTTAGGAAAATATTAAGACTAGACTTCTGGCCAAGATGGAGGCATAGGTAGACACACTGTGCCTCCTCGCACAACCAAAATAAGGACACCAATTTAGAAACAAAATGACAATCAGAACTGACAAAAAATTGAACTGTATGGAAGTCTGACAACCAAGGAGTTAAAATAGATGCATTCATCCAGACTGGTAGGAGGGGCAGAGTCAGGCAGTGGGGCGGAGTCAGGCAGCAGCGGGGAGAGGGGTCGCAGCAAAACAAAGTGGTGGCACCAGGTGCACGAGGCAGCAGCTGACAAACCCTGGGCATGCAAGACAGCAGCGGGCAGACCCTAGGCATGCAGGCAGAGGCTGGCAGACCCCTGGCCCAGGGTGGCAATGAGCAGACCTAGCAAGGTGGTGATTGTGAAGCAGGGCATGGCGCCCAAGGTGGCTGGTTGACCGGACGGTCCCACATTCGCATGCAGATAAACCAGGCAAAACTGGGGAGCAAGACAGACCTCGCAACCCAGGGCTCTTGTGCAGGGAAATAAAGCCTCAAAACACCAACTGAAAACACCTGTGGGAGTTGAGGTGCCGGGAGAGACTCCCAGCCTCACAGGAGAGTTTGCTGGAGAGACCCACAGGGTCCTAGAACGTACACAAGCCCACCCACACGGGAATCAGCAACAGAAGGGCCCTGTTTGCTTGGGGGAAGCCGCGGAAGGAACTGAAATCTGGCAGAGAGAGGAGCAAGTACGATTGTTCCCTCTCAGACCCCTGCCCCACATACAGCGTCACAACCCAGCGACTGGGTTGCCCCACCCTGGTGAACAGCTAAGGCTCAGCCCCTCCTATGTAACAGGTACAAGACAAAAAAAAAAAAAAAAGGCCCAAATGGAGGAAGGGATCGAAGCTCCAGTAAAAATACAACTAAGCGACAAAGAGACAGCCAACCTATCAGACGCACATTTCAAACCCTGGTGATCAGGATGCTCACAAAATTGGTTGAATTTGGTCACAAATTAGATGAAAAAATGAAGGCTACGCTAAGTGAAAGGAAGGAAAATGTACAGGGAACCAATAATGATGGGAAAGAAACTGGAACTCAAATCAATGCAGTGAACCAGAAGGAAGAAAGAAACAACCAAACAGGAAAGAATGAAGAAACAAGAATTCAAAAAAATGAGGAGGCTTAGGAACCTCCAGGACATCTTTAAACGTCCCAACATCCAAATCATAGGGGTACCAGAAGGAGAAGGGGAAGAGCAACAAGTGGAAAACTTATTGGAACACATAATAAAGGAGAACTTCCCCAATCTGGCAAAGGAAATTGACTTCCAGGAAGTCCAGGAAGCTCAGGTTCCCAAAGAAGTTGGACCCAAGGAGCAACACACCAAGGCACATCGTAATTACATTAGCCAAGATTAAAATGAAGGAGAGCATTCTAGAAGCAGCAAGGGATAAGGGGACAGTCACCTACAAAGGAGTTCCCATCAGACTGTCAGCTGATTTCTCAAAAGAGACCTTACAGGCAAGAAGGGGCTAGAAAGAAGTATTTGAAGTCTTGAAAGGCAAGGACCTACATCCAAGATTGCTCTATCCAGCGAAGCTTTCATTTAGAATGGAAGGGAAGATAAAGTGCTTCTCAGATAAGGCCAAGTTAAAGGAGTTCATCATCACCAAGCCCTTATAATATGAAATGTTAAAGGGACCTATCTAAGAAAAAGAAGATAAAAAACATGTATAGTAAAATGACAGCAAACTCTCAATTATTAACAACCACACCTAAAACAAAAACAAAAGCAAACTAAGGAAACAATAGAACAAGAACAGAACCACAGAAATGGAGATCATATGGAGGGTCAGCAACAGGGGAGTGGGAGGAGGAGAGAGGGGGAAAAGGTACAGAGAATAAGTAGCATAGACGGTAGGTAGAAAATAGACAAGGGGAGGGCAAGAATAGTGTGGGAAATGTAGAAGCTAAAGAACTTATGACACATGGACATGAATTAAAGGGGCAGGGAATGTGGGTGGGAGGGGGTGTGCAGGGTGGAGGGGAATGAAGGGGGGAATGGGACAACTGTAATAGCATAATCAATAAAATATATTTTAAAAACTAAATAAAACTACACAGGCACAGGAAAAAAAGAAAATAGTAAAGACTAGGCAGGAGAAACTTTGTAAGTTATCTCTTTGATCTTACCTCATTATTATATTCAGGTTAAATTCTGTTTCTCCTTAATTTGCCTGTTCTTTTTTTAAGACTTTAAAATTTATTTTTAGGGAGAGAGCGTGGGAGGGAGAGAAACATTGATGGGCTGCCCCTCACACGCTCTCAAGGGACCTCGCCAGCAATCCAGGCATGTGCTTTAACCAGGGACTGAACTGGTGCTCAATCCACTGAGCCACACCAGTCAGGGCTCAATTTGCCTCTTCTTAAAGGGTCAGCTCCTCTGATCTGCCCAGCCATACTAATTCCTTCTCTGAATTCCTGTAACGTTCTCAGTTTGGAGCACATAACATGCTGCAGTACTTTACGATTGCTCTCTAGTTATTTTATACTCACAAACTTTATGGAAGTTCTAAAGCAATTATTTTATGCTCTTTTGAATCCCTTACAGCTCTTAAACAGTGCTCAGTGCACAGAAGAGGCTCATATACACTTTGCCTATAATGCCATTGCCTTTGTCAAGAAACCTGACATTAGAAAATGGAATGCCACTTCGTCACCTTTCTCAATAGTGAATTACATTGAGTTACTGACACTCGCTAAATATTAAATAATGAAGACACAAAAATAAATTCCTTTAATGTCCAAACTAAGTTCTCTCTACCAATACTGATATCTATTTAGAGAAGTGAAGATAAAAGCAATGACCTTCACATAAAAATTTATTCTTATGCTCTCACATTTAGTATACTGACTTGAAACAAGTTTAACCCTTGATCGGGTGGCAAAGATGCTATCCTTTTCCATGTGTTTTTCCCATCTCCCCACCCAAGAGGTCATCCAAATGAGGGAGCACTTCATGGCATACTCCCTAGCACTTGTCACAGTTGTTGTGTTCATGGTGAACATTACAATTTTTTTTGTATTAGCATTTTCCAGAATATAAAATCAGATGGTATTACATTTTTTTCTTAAAAAGACCCTTTGCGATGATTCCAAACATTTCTCCCCACACATAGGTAAGTAAAGAAAAAGCCCACGAGTTGTTTACAAGTTTTGTATTGTGTCATACAAACTGTCTTCACACACAAGGGCATAAGTGAACAATGTCTCTCCCTTCTCCTCCCCAAACATCACAATAGACCAGTTTTTGCTAATATATCATGAAGTTAAAATATATGTCCATTTCTGAGCCACTCTTATCTTTCTGAGTTCTAGACAGATAATTCTAGACACTAGCTTCTAAATTTTGTAATTTACCAATCTGGTATGGACATGAATAGTTCCAGTGCTTTTCAACTTGTCCCTGAATTTTCCTCTCTTCAACATTTCAGGCAGTAATTGATTTTAATGCCCTCAAATGTGATAAAGCTGACTACTTAGAGCTTATAAATTACATACACTGTATGATCACTAAGAGATATGACTTATACATATTATATCCCTCACACTCTTTAGCACCATGAAGAGAATTCTCAATACTAATTGATAGGCTAATTAATCCAACAATCAAATACATGACAGTCACAGTCTTTTTTTTTTTTTTTTTTTTTAAATTTTGAGAGTACATTTATTAAACCTGGGGTCAGTGAAACAAGGGCCTAGGACAGAAGAAGCGACAGGAGAGACTGGGTGAGCCTGCTCTGGCTCCCTAGAGACATTACAGGAAAGAAGTGAGCCAGGATGGGCCTGCTGTTAGCTCACTGGGACATAAAAGTCACAGTGACAGAAGTGAGCCAAGGAGGGGCTACTATTGGCCTATTGAAAAGTCAGAGAAATGGAGGCCTAACCCCAGACAAGATTCTGCTGCCCGTTGTTTCCCTGGGTACAAGTTTCATGGGGATCCTTAGGGTTCAGGGGATGCACACCTGAGAAGAAGAAAGGTTTGGGCATGCTCTCAAGAGGGAGAGCCCCGATATGATAGTCTTAAAAATACTATTTCCTAATTTTTCTTGTATACAATACAAATTCCCTCCTGTCTTACAGATCTACCTTTCCAGCAATGTTCTCCGCTACCTTGTCTAGCCCAAGTAATTACATAACTGTCAACTTCTTGCTTCATGCTAATAACAGCTCCCTGGGTCATTAGTAACGACAGCGATGGCATTAAACTTAAAAGGCTATAGGCTAGTTTGAATGTGGTAAAATACTGTTAAAACTGAATTGCACTATATCTATTTTCTACCTTCATGCTTCTCCATGAACCATTCTCTTCCTGTAAGATTGTCCTGCAAAATTTAAATTCTGGGTCTTTTACTTTTGAATGGCTTGAGTACCATAAAACATGACTTATTTGGTAGCAAAAACATTTCCAGGAGTTTCAAAAGGAACCACTAAGCTAAAAAAGTTACAATCATCATTTTTCTTTAAACTTAGAACATATAGTGTTGAGTATAAGGACAAACACAGAAACCCTGTACTTCTGCCTGTATTAAAAATGGACACAGTAAGTGGAGCTGTGCACTTTTTGAGAGGCATTACACAAAATCCTGTTCTTAAAGAGTTCGAAGTGGACAAGAACACTGCTTCAGTGACATGGAATGTTCAATATATGCTACATTACTCTTAGTACTTTTGCACTTAATCCTCACACATAACTAGTCCAGATAAAATAATCCTGATTCCAAAAGAGAGAACTAACCACCAATATTTAAAGCTGTTTCTTCCCAGGACAATAGTTTCTCAATTATGCTGATTATCAAAATGGTATCTCTTAAGCTAAGCTTTGTCAGGGCTCAGATACCCTGAGGTGAACTTAGTGAGATCCTTGTAAAGAAATCTCCAATGAGAAACTCATCACCTGGGAATTTTAAAGCTTCCAGGCTGGCTCACTAATCAGAAATACCACAGGCTTTCTTAGAACACGGAGTCTCGTGATTGTCAATGTCAAGGAGGCACGTACACAATTTTACTCAAACTGAAGTCTGTTCTGTATGGAAAATGCAGTCAGTCTGACAAATGGCCTGAAAACATTTTGCCAGGCCTAGCTCTTCTAAAGAGCACAGGAATCTAAGGGAAAGCACCAGGAAACAATTAATGTAAATCTATTGGTGAGTGTATCTCTGGGGAAAGAAATAAACCTGGACAAGGCATTGGCTGTTCCAACTAAGGATTTAGATTGAGTTTAGGAATGTAGCAATGGTTGCCAAAGTGTTATCTTTGAAGGTAAAGAAAGTTCAAACCCCGAAAGAAAGAGTGAAAGAACCTCATAGGAGAACCCTTCATTATATCTTACATGCTTCTGTTTGTTCTCGCCCGACCCAGTACATTTCTGAGAAAAGCCAGGCCCGTACTGTGAACACTGTTCTGACCCTCCTTTTTTCCTAACCAAAACACAGGGCCTGATTCCTCTAAATCTCATCACTGCAACAGGAGTCAGTCCCCCAACTCTTTGCTGAACTGTAGCAATGACCTTTTTAGCATCGCTTTCCATGTATGATTTTTGTTCTGTCTCCAGGAAGCATTAAGGTGAACAGAAAAGATGGAGGTCCTTCTCTGGGAAAATCCCAGGAAACTGAAGTTGAAAGATAATGTGTAGCGGTACATGGCAAAAAATTCTTCTTGTGAGCTTAGTCAAACACACATGGTATATATATTCCCCTGGATACAAACAATTTACATTAATTAATTAATAGCAAAAGAACCCCAAACTATGATAAATCAAATTCTAATATGACAATTTAAAAGCAGACAATGCTCCACTAGGTTAATAAATCAGAATTAGCTAAGAGACAATATATTAAATACCACGTCATTGAAAGCTCCTAGTAGGCATGTCCCCTCCATCAGTTACTTTGAGCGGACCGCTTTGATTGAGCACTGCAGTTCACACATAAACACTTCACACCTTCAAGTTACTGAGTCTTTCTTCTTCCGGAATGGCGATTTTAGCCTCTTCCATACACTGTTTTTGGGTTTAGATTTTTTCTCCATGGCCAGTACCGCCTCCTTTTCTTTCCTACGTATCTCCCGGACGAGGGCATGGAATACATCATCAATGTAGTAGCGGTATGCAGCAGAGGTCTCAAAAAAGGGACAGCTGAATTCTCGGGCCAAAGCCAATCCTTCGTCCTTGGTGACCTTTAAAAATGTAAACAGGAGAAAATTGATAGTAGTACCAATGGAAAACAGTTACAACCACCCGAAAAAGTGAAGGGGTTACCTCAACAGAAAGAGAGCTCTTCAACTCTGGAGGTATTCAAGCAGAAAGCTATGCTTTTTATAATGTTGGGAGGCTGAATTACATGAGTTATACGATTCCTTCTGCCTTCAAATTACAACAATTTATTTCTACTTTATTTTAAAGATAACTTTCTGGAACAGGGACCAGTTATATCAAACATGCAATTTTCATTTTCTTCATACTTTTCATTTTAAGAAAGTAAAACACAAGGCAAACAGATGTATACTTAAACTATGACACTGAAAACTATAAGGAACTAGAAATCAATATGTCCAGTTATGAATATACTGTATCTCCTACTTTTGGATATTTGGACTTTTTCTATTTTTTTGCTACTGTAAATAGCCTGGCAATAAACATTCTAAACAGAAATCCCTGAATAGATTTTTCAAAGTCAAACTACTTCCAAGTATTTGTGCCATTCATTGCTTCCACTACTACTTACAAGTGCCCGTTTCACTACACTTTCAGAAACTCTACACCAAACAGCAACATTTTAAACATCATTGTTAACTTAAAGGTATCACAGTTTAAAATCCTCTGCAATTTCTGTTATTCTCGCCTTCCATGGCTCATAATTCTCACCATCAGGAAGTATCTTAAAGTCTAACTTAAGTTTCTTCTGATGCAACATAAACAAGATTTATTTCTGATGTTTTAGGAATTGAACACTCGCCAATCCGTCACCTATTAATGCAGGGGTCCTCAACCTCTGGGCAGAGACCAGTACTGGTCTGGGCCTGTTAGGAACCGGCCGCATAGCAGGAGGTGAGCTTCAGTGTAATGCACTTGAATCATTCTGAAACCATTCTCCCCACCCTGGTCCAAGGAAATACTGTCAGTTGTCTTCTACAAAACCGGTCCTTGGTGCCAAAAGGGCTGGGGACTGCTGACCTGATGCATACTCTATGTGTCATCTGATTACTATCCTGTGGATTCTGTCCTGTAAACTGATTTCTAAAATTCAGATTTTATCCCAAATAATAGCAAATTAGTATATACCAGGAAATTTTCAAGGTTAGGGAGAAGCTAATTTTATTTTATTTTTTTAGATTCTACTTATTTATTTTTAGAGAGACAGGAAGGGAGAGAAACATCCATCAGTTGCCCCTCACTTGTCCCCAACTGGGGACCTGGTCCACAACCCAGGCATGTGTCCTGACTGGGATTTGATCCAGCACCCTGGTTTGTGGACTGGTATTCAATCCACTGAGCCACACCAGCCTGGGCTGGAGAAGCTAATTTTATATTTTTACTTTAAGACACATGATTCTGTAAACAGAACAACAAAATCCCACTAAATTACAGACAGCATTTTCAACTCTATCCTCACCTGTCTTAGCTGCTTTAGATCAGACTTGTTCCCTACAAGAACCACAGGTGTATCATCAGTACGTCGTACTCGATAAATAAGCTGTTTAAACTCCCGAACTTCATGAAAACTTCGACGATCGGTGATAGAGTAACAGATGATAAATCCTTCTCCTGCCCTCATATACTGATCCCGCATGGCTGTAAACTCTGCCTAGAAGGATATAAGGGTCATTAACGTACTGATGCAACCTAGACCTACGTACCTATTAGCTATTTATTTCAGATTAAAGAAGAGACAGGTTGATTACCTGCTATCCTGAGTTGGAGAGTGCATGAAAAATTAAAAGACATGAACTAGTGATATTCTCTGCATAAGCCTTCTCCTCCTCTTTACTAGAGTGAAAAGGTCTTTATTCATAGCATTCTGAGATTTGATACCTGTCCAGCTGTATCCAAAATGTCCAGATTAGCAGGCTCATCATCAATACGGATCCGGATTTTATAAGCATCTTCTACAGAAAGAGGAAAGGTGTACTATGAATCCATAAATGCAGGAATATGCAACCCTTCTTTAAAATCCGTATTATAGAAAAGCAGATTACACAAGTTCTTTAAGTGGCCACATTTTCTCACCAAGATACATAAAGTGGGTCTTCAACTAAGGTTTGTTTTTTCTCCACAGCTTAAGCTTATAAGACTACCTGCAATTCTATTTTTTTAAATCCTCACCCAAAGACTCTCTTCGTTGCTTTTAGAGAGACAAGGGAGAGAGAGAAAGAAGAAACATCAATGTGAAACATCAATTGGTTTATGTGCCCAGGTTGGGGATTGAACCCACAACCTGGGTATGTATCCCAACTGGGAATCGAACCCAGGACCTTTTGGTCTATAGGATGATACTCTCACTAATGAGCCACACCAGCCAGGGCCACCTACAATTCTAAGCTAAAAAAGGATTCTGAGACATTGTTTAAAAAATATATATTAGGCCAAAAAGTAACTTTACCATTTATTAAATAGTTACTAGCCTTGGCTAGTATGGCTTAGTTGGTTCAAGCATCGTCCATAAACTGAAAGGTCATGGGTTTGATTCCCAGTCAGGGCACATACTGGGATTGCAGGTACAGCCCCTGATCAGGGAGCATATGGGAGGCAACAAATTGATGTTTCTCTCTCACAGAGATGTCCCTCTCCCTCCCTTCCCCTCTCTGTAAAAATCAATAAGCAGAGCATGAACTTCTGGCCAAGATGGAGGCGTAGGTGGACACACTGTGCCTCCTCTCACAACCAAAATTAAGGACAACAAAAATTTAGAACCCAAAAAACAATCAGAACAGATAGAAAACTGAATTGTCCGCAAGTCCGACAATGATTCACCCAGACCAGTAAGAGGGGTGGAGTCGGCGGCCAGCAGAGAGGGATTGCCGCAGGAAAAAGCAGTGGCTAGTGGTCCCAGACATGGAGGTGGTGGTTGGCACACCTCAGGCGCACAGGCGGTGGTTACTGGGTACAGGGAGGCAATGAGCAGACCCAGCGAGGCGCACGAGGTGGCTGACCATGGTCACACATTCGCACACAAATAAACTAGGCGAAAACGGACAGCAAGGCAGACTGAGCAACCCAGGACCCCAGCACCGGGAAATCAAGCCCAAAAGCACCGAATGAAAACATGTGTTGGGGCTGAAGTGCTGGGAGAGACTCCCAGCCTCATAGAAAGGACTGAAATCCAAGAGAGAGCACAGCAAGCACCACTGTTCCCTCTCTGACCCTGCCCACACATACAGCATCACAACTCTGCAACTGGGTTGCCTCGACCTAGTGAACACCTAGGGCTGCGCCCCTTGTACGTAACAGGCACAACCAGACCAAACAAAAGAAGAAAAAATGGCTCAAACGAAAGAACAAATGAAACCACCAGAGCCAATACTTTTAAGCGACAAGAGATAGCCAACCTATTAGATGCACAGTTCAAAGCCCTAGTGATCAGGATGCTCACAGAAGTGGTTGATTTTGGTCACAAATTAGATGAAAAAATGAAGGCTACAATAAGTGGAATGAAGGAAAACGCACAGGGAACCAACAGTGATGGGAGGAAAACTAGAACTCAAATCAATGAAGTGGACCAGAAGGAAGAAAGAAACAACCAAACAGAAAAGAATGAAGAAACAAGGATTCAAAAAAAAACGAGGAGAGGCTTAGGAACCTTCAGGACATCTTTAAACGTCCCAACATCCAAATTATAGGGGTACCAGAAGGAGAAGAGGAAGAGCAACAAGTGGAAAACTTATCTGAACAAATAATAAAGGAAAACTTCCCCAACCTGGCAAAGGAAATTGATTTCCAGGAAGTCCAGGAAGCTCAGAGTCCCAAAGAAGTTGGACCCAAGGAGGAACACACCAAGGCACACCATAATCACATTACCCAAGATTAAAATGAAGGAGAGAATTCTAGAAGCGGCTAGAGATAAGGGGACAGTCACCTACAAAGGAGATCCCATCAGACTGTCAGCTGATTTCTCAAAAGAGACCTTGCAGGCAAGAAGGGGCTGGAAAGAAGTATTCCAAATCATGAAAGGCAAGGACCTACATCCAAGATTGCTCTATCCAGCAAAGCTGTCATTTAGAATGGAAGGGAAGATAAAGTGCTTCTCAGATAAGGCCAAGTTAAAGGAGTTCATGATCACTAAGGCCTTATTATATGAAATTTTAAAGGGACTTCTCTAAGAAAAAGAAGATAAAAAATAGGACAGTAAAAAAGACAGCAAACTCACAGTTATTAACAACCACACCTAAAACAAAAGCAAACTAAGCAAACAAGTAGAACTGGAAAAGAAACACAGAAATGGAGAGCACATGGAGGGTTAGCAACAGGGGAGTGGGAAGAGGAAAGAGGGGGAAAAGGTACAGAGAATAAGTAGTATAGACAGTGGGTAGAAAATAGACAGGGGGAGGGCAAGGATAGTGTGGGAAATGTAGAAGCTAAAGAACTTATGACACATGGACATGAACTAAAGGGGGGGAATGTGGGTGGGAGGGGTGTGCATGGTGGAGGGGAATGAAAGGGGGAAGTGGGACAACTGTAATAACATAATCAATAAAATATATTTTTAAAAAATCAATAAGCATGTCTTTTGGTATGGATTAAAAAAAAAGTTATTAGATACCAGGCACTACAGTAAGTAATTTATATACATTAACTCATTCAAATAATAATCCAGTGAGGTATTATTTCCACTTTACAGATAAAAAAATTGAACTCCAAAAACTGAATCTCCCCACATTATACAGTTAATTAATAATATAGCCTGAATTAAAAATCAGGGCTACTTGACTCAAAAGCCCTATATACTTAACCATATGCTATAGTTCCCTCATGTCCATTATTCCAACAAATGCTACTTAAATCCTGATGTATTTTCTTATAAAATTTTTTGCTTGAACCCTTGCTTCTGACTTTCTCAAAAGTGAAGAGCCCACTAAACCAGTGTTTCTCAAACTACAAATCCATTAGGCTTAGTGAGTTGTGAATGAATTTAATGAGCTGGCCCCAACTCATTCTATTAAATAAAATTAGCAGAAACTTAAAGAGAAAAATACAAGGGTGCACCACGTGTAGTGAGGTTAATACAGTTTTGTGATACTTTAATTACATGTGCATGTGTATCATATATATGTACACACACATACTTAATGTGTACTAGTTACAACACAAACTTTTTCTTAGAGTTAGCTGCCAAAGTGTAAAGCAAAATGCACTAAATTATAAACTCAGTGGGAACAGGCACCATATCCTTTTGCTCGCCACTCTACCCTCAGGGCCTACCACAGTGCTTGGGAAACAAAAGGAACTCAAGTGACCTAAGTATTTGTTGGTGAATCAGTTAATACTCTCAGGAGAGTAGCTGATAATCAATGGGAAAAAAAGATATTTTTGGAATTCTAAGTAAATTATTCTAAACCCTAACTTGGTTTTATTCCTAGAATTCCTACCAGCATTTGAATCCCTGAACAATGTTTTAATTTAACATAGTATGTGAAAAAGCAAGCACTGTTTCTATCTTCCGCCATCCACAGCAGTATCCACTACATAAAATGACCACAGCCAAAGCCGGGCTGGCCCAGACACTCACTGCCTTTGTGGAACACAGGAGCAGAAGCCTGAGTCAATGGAAATCCTTCCTGGAGACCCACGACCATGACAAAGGGTCACATCCTGAATACACCAGTAGTAGGGCACACTTTCTGTGCCCTCAGGTTTTATCTTGAGATATAGCCCCTTAGAATCAAACCTGCTTCCTTATGGTTTAGGAATGACAGTAATATTCTTAAGTCTTTGCAGAGAAAAGTAATAAAAAAAGGCAAAATAAAGTTACCTTTTACCACTTTTCACCATTTTGCCATCAACAGAGCATTAAGGAGTATAAAAGACACGAAGGAAGACCTCAATATTTAACACACTTGAGCTATAAGGAACTAAATGAAGAGCTTCAGTGGAAGTCCAGGCTCTGCATGTCTGGATTTTAAGAGTTCAGCAGACTGGCTCTACTTGTTTTTCTGCTTCCTTTTGTGGAAGTTCAAACCAGCTGACTCATAGTTACAGAGTCAGTCCCAAGTCAGACCCTTAGAGAAGTGATGGCAAAAGGTTTCTGTTAAGTGGCCTTTAAACTTTCCCTTTGATCTAGCAATATAGTATAACCGTAAAAATATGACAAAGAAAGTGTCCGATCAGTGTTCAATAAAAGAAAGACTAAAGATAGCTTATGTCCACAGAGTTAAGTGAGAAAAAAAATGTATTCATTTGCTTACCAACTGCTGTGATACTCTTGTTAAACACCGAGAAAGGCTCAAAAATATAAAAAAGTTAAAAACTGTTTTAAAAACTGACAGCAAGATACTTTTATGAGGTTAACTAGAAACCTAAGTGACACTCTGGCTTACCGATGGTGGGGTCATGATCTTCTGGGAATCGGTGGCTGATGAACTGCATGGTCATGGCTTCAAAACAAGAAATGAAAGTTAAAACCCACCCAAAGGTTCCTGATCCACAGAGAGAATTCTAAGTATCAACAATGCATGACAGCCAATCTCCCATTTGCTTTGCGTGGAAGCCATTTGTTTTAAGAAATTTTCATCCTTAGTTCTTACAAAATGGAAGAAAAATGTCACCTACCACTCTTTCCTACACCACCAGCACCCAGCATCACTAGTTTGTATTCCCGGGAGAGCCCTGCAGGGCTGCTACAGCAGCTACCAGCTGGGCGAGTTCCTGAATCCATTCTCTTCTTGGAGACTCCTGGGCTGCCCCAAGGAAAAGGCACCTAGGAAGAAAGAAGAAAATATTTAATCCAGGATGGCAACGTCCCTGAGGACAGCCCCACTGTCAGTGCCTGCCTTCCCATAGGACTCCTGCTCGCTGCGGGAGCACTGTAGGGGCCCTCCAGGGCAGGTCGGTCCCATGACACATCACAGGTTTTCCAAAGGAAAAAAATGAAAGACACAAAGGAATTTCTGGTTTCTTTTCAGACTGGGGCACCGCACAGTAAGGAGGAGGAGGAGCCGAGTGCTAAAGTTGAGGTTTGGGGCCTTGGCCTGGTGGCTCCGTTGTTGGCGCCTCCTTCCACATTGGATTCCTGGCCAGGGCACTTACCTAGGTTGCGGGTTCCATCCCCTGTACCCAGAATCGGCCAGTCCGGGGAAGCAACCAGTCGATGTTTCTCTCACGAGAACGATGTTTCTCTGTCTCCCTTCCCCTCTAAAGTCAATAAACATATATATTTTTTAATTTAAAAAATAAAGTTGAGGTTTGGGGATCAAAGGCGGAGTGCCGCTGGGGCCGCAGGGGTTCTTACGCCCAACCGCCGTCCCAAGGTTCCGCCCCCTCCCGTTCTTTAGGAAAGCACCCCTCCCTCAGGGGCACCCCCGCCGCCGCCATCATGTCCCCCACCCTTCCGCCACAAGAGGAGTCGCACTGCTTGTACCTTCAGGACGTGACGGCTACGCTGGGTCTGACCACCCTTCCGTCCTCCTCTCCAGGCGACTCCCCAGTACGGACCCGTGACCCCTCCCGTGACGGGGGAAGATGGCGCCACCGTCGAGAGGGGCGGAGCTGTCCCCTGACGTAGTGACAGGGGAGGGACATGACCCCACCAGGTCCTCTAACCCAGTTCCGGCGACTCACCACTAAAGGCCTTTCGGTAGAGTACCGTGCTCCAAGTATGCACACAAAAACGTGCTAAACCTATTTATCCAAGTCAAAAAAGATGATAGAGGATATGGTAAGACACACTTATATGAGTCCTTTAAAGTAACTCATTCAGGATTGTCTGCTGCTCATGATAAATTAGCCAAATGTAAGGGGAAACTGGAAACCGGCACCCACCAAATCCTCCCCCAGAACAGAATTGAGATTCAGTTTAGCACTTAACAGCAGAAGCTGCAAAATTTCCCCAAAGGAAGTTATGACTTGGGCTCTTGGAAACAGTAGATCAGATGTCAAAAACCAGATATTCTAATTGAGTGATTTTCAACGTTTTTCATCTCATGGTACATATAAACTAATTATTAAAATAACGTGACACACCAAAAAATATTTTGTGCAGAGCTGTCCTCCCCGCAAGTGTATTTTGACTCGTTCACACCAGACAGCTGCTGTGTTGCCTGTTGTCATGTTTAATTTGATAATCAGTGGGAAAAGAGGTCAGTACCCCCCTCCTTAATCAGGTATTGCAGTTGAAAATCCCTGTTCTAGTTGACCAGTTTTGAATTCTAAACACATGTAAATGAAACCCATTAAATTTTTGTTTTGTTGTAAACAAATGGACTACCCGCCACCAATAAATAAAGTTGGAATTTTCAGGTAGCCTTGAATTGAATCAGAAGTAAATAAGGACAATATCACCATATTCCTCTAAGTATAGGTACTAGAAGGGAAATCTTTACACGGGAAAACCTATTAAAACTTCTTCCCACCCTACTTCCTTTTTCAGAATGTTTTTCAAAGAATAGTTTGCATTTTCTTTAAAAATATTTCATTTACTTGGTCCTTGAACCATATTTAACAAAGGAGGGCTAAAATATAAGAATGGAAAATACTCAGCACAATGGTCCTTTACATTTTCACCTGGACTTCCAAGGGTTGACTTTGGAAAGTCATAAAACTCACAGAACTGCATGCAAACTTCCCGGTCCCTGTGTTTTCCTGATGGGGTTAGAATGCCATTGTGCTACAGGTAAACACATTTACGGATTACAGTGTATGGATGGGTTGTGGAATGAAAAACAGAGAAACCACAAGCAGAATATTTATACATTTATTAATAATGACATTATGGTCTAAATATTTACAACATATAGGAAACCAGAGAGTAAGTTTATACAAAGCCAGCCTGCAAAGTATTCAAATGTGCAAAAATGACAGTTCCATATCTCAAACTACTGATTCAGCAGACTAGCTCCTTCACTTTCACACATCAATGTTTAATACAAAAAAGTTCTTTTGGCAAAACCTGTAATGCCAAGAAAAAGGACAGTTGCCATTTCAGTCACTGAGTCCACCATCTTATTGTGAGCAGTCAAATCTCTCTATTTTAGCTGCAACCAGTTCTGAGAGAGACAGAACCACTGTTTCATTTCTATGATGAGTTCTGACCAGCTTTTGATCAAGTAGTTTTCTTTGACCCAGTTGAAGACAAGAGCTTAGACGAGCAATAAAAACAGCAACGGCTATGTGAGTGAGACAAGTGTGCCCGAAAGTGCCAGCTTTGGATCATCCCAATAAAAAGATACAATGAAAAAAATAACTTCATCTTCCTACCCAGGATCCAGCTGTATCTGACAATTTTAAATTAGTAAAACTGCACTTCCCAAAACAGAAAGAATCCAAAAATGGAATAGGGATGAGTTTGCAGATTTAGTACTGAAAAGAAAGGATGGTCTTAAAATCATTTCCCCACTAATAAATAGTAAGGCTTGGTTTGTAACCAGTTATTATCAAAACTGACCATACAGTAGTAAAATACAAATAAAACTGTCTATGTCAGAATAGGCGCTCTGCATTTGGAAAGGCCGGACTGGGTCGACGTATACTGGAATGACCCCATTGGGATGCTTTGTTGAACAAACACATTTCACAAACTGTTAAAAAAAATCTTCTGAGACAAATTTGTGATCCGAAGTAAATTTTAACAGATGCTATGCCACTGAAGAAAAAAAAAAAAGATACCTTAAAAAGAATGAAAGCCTTTTAAGAAATGGGACACTGCATCTCTAACTTCTGCAAAGGTCCACGATGGTTCCCAGTACAGGCCAAAGTCTTGTTAAATCAAGTGCATGCATTATTGCTAAAGAAGAGTCACCGAGGGTCAAAACTCTGTTCCACTGTTTCCTATGGGGCCATCCAGAACGGCATCTGTTGTTTAGCTCGTGGTTGTGATGATGGGTATTGATATCCCAAACTCCAGCCCTGTGGAAAACTACTTGCATTTTTATGACCTCCATGTTCCTCCTCTTCATCCGACGAATCTGCAGCATAAGCCACCAAGCCAAATCCCTTCTCAGTAGTTTTCATCTTCTTGACTGGGTAATCTAGAATGAAGAAAAAAAACCCAACCCCATTCCCCAACAAGGAAAAAAAAAAGATAATACCATAAATTCGTTAATTAAAAAAAAGACGTTAATTTTAAGTGGTTAGTTGGACACCATTTTGAGGTCACAGGGTCAGTGGTCACCCAAAAGCGTTGAAGATCACACGAAAAACAGCACCAGCATCAGCAAATGTGAATCCACCAGAACCATGTAAGAAAACAGAGAAAGAAAAAAGAAACACAAAAAAAAAAAAAAAAAAAAAGAAAGAAAACAAAAAAGGAAAGTTAGCAAGTGAGTCTCTGGAGGCTGATATTTCACCTTTTAAAGAGTTTAAAGAAAAGAAGAAAAGAAAAAAATTTATTTTCTTCTGTTCATTTTTATTATGACTACAGGCAAGGAACAAAAACGACCCCATGCACCTCTAGAGTTCTGGGATACTAAGAAGCAACACTTTTTATAGCAGCCACAGGCTGACCGTTCCCAACCAAGAGACCTTTTAGGGGAGATGTAGCTCAGTTCTCAACACAAAAAAATCAGTATTTAAGTCTGTATCAAATTAGCTCCAAGTATTTAGATGAGGCAACAAAATTTTGAAATGACCTACCAATCATTAGTATTTCCTAGGGTTTAATGTCACTGATGTTATACATAAAATATAAGTCAACTGAGTCTTTTCTAGACACATGTTGGTTGAAAATAATAGTCTGTGTAACTATATGCTGTCCATATAAATAAAAAAAAAATGATTCTCATTAGATTATAGAGGTTGGATTAAACACCTAAATGAATCACACCTGAATGAACATCGGGTTAAAAACTAATAGCTTAAGGCCCCCCCTCAGCCCCCCAATTATACCTTACTCACCATGGCTCCCTGTTAAGGTCCCAGACCCATTCCTTTCATCAGACTCTGTTTTTATTCCAGTCACTGGAAAGGCTGGCGGAGGCATCAACTGCCTGTTAAAAACACCACCACCAAAAACAAAACAAAACAAAACACCACTCAGATAAATTCAATTTTAAATTCTCCAGTAAGAATAACAATACAGCCTACAGTTAATGTTTCATGTTCCTTTTCACCATTAATTTCAACCTTTTCACCTGACCCTCTCTGTCCTTCAAGCTATTTTCAAGTTGTAAGATCACAAGGCTTTGTCTACATAACCTGGACATGCCAGAAACAAAATGAACTGTTGTAGAAGTGAGGTCCCTCTTATGAAGGCTGATAACCATAGAGAAACGGAGAATTCAAGCACTGGACGGCAGGCTGGACTCCAGTTAAGAGTATGACTCTAAGTAGCAAAAATGGCTTGATTATGTAACTACTGCCTACCCTTAAAAAAAAGGGGGGGGGCGCACCAACGCCCTGGCTGACGTGATTCAGTGAATTGAACACCAGTCTGCAAACCAAAGGGTCCCCGGTTCAATTCTCAGTCAGGGCACATGCCTGGGCTGTGGGCCAGGTACCCAGTAGGGAGGCGTGCGAGAGGCAACCACATGTTAATGTTTCTCTCCCTCTCTTTCTCCCTCTCTAAAAATAAATAAGTAAAATCTTTTAAATTTAAAAAAAGGGGGAGGCAAGATGCAGACAATGAAAGTAAAAGAAGATGCCTGAATAAGGAAGCACTGAATTATTCAACATTATGTGTAACTGCTTCTAAGACTGGGGAAGTCCTATTACTGTACTTTTCACTACTCCATCAATTGTAACAGGAGCATGTATGATCCAAGTGATTTCATTTGTTTTAGAACATGGAAGCTCGGAGCAATGATCATTATTTACATTAATGGTGCAAACAAATGACATATGGATATATTCATATAATTATTTTCCAACTAACTTACCTGTCCCTCTCTCGCTCTTTGCCTGAGGAACTTGCTGGCTTCGATCCTGCACCTTCAATCTCAGTCTGACTGGAGAAGCCTGTACCTAAATTAGTCATATGAATGGGTCCATGCTATGAGCAGAAAAATACAGTGGCATTAGCAAATCTACAACTGCTGTATTGACTTTAGCTCCTTAATGTAACTGTCAAGTGCCTCATCTTTCTGATAAATTGCAGTGAGCTGAACTACATAGCTCCTTGCGATCTGGAGCATAACTAGAGCATAAAAGTAGAGATTATTTTTCTCTGTCGGGATGGTCAGGAATGTTGTGATTCATTATGCTATGTCCATTTGTTTTCCACTATCCATAACTTAACTGGTTTGTATAAACCTAGTTATAAACTATAGAAATACTTCGAAGTTTATTTCAAAAGAATGCTTCAAGGATTCTGGCAAAAAGTAATGGAGCCTCTCCTGATAAAACAAAATGCATCAAAACTACATTAAATTTTAATAATCTTTTAAAAAACTTTTTAGTGAATGACTGTGTTTATAATTATGTGTATACACACAATCACTGCATTTCTGGCACTTTTTTTGGTGGGGGAGCACTGGAGGAAAAAATATCACCCTCTTTTAGAGAATAGTAAACCAAAAGCCAAGGTTTTAAATATAACCACATATTGAGCTTTCAGTGGGATGTGCAGCAAAGAACTATCAGAAGCTTGTAAGAGTATGAATAAGAGAAACACAAAATTCTACAGAACTCCTTCCAAATGCTAGTCAGGAGAGCTCTCTAGGTGGAGAGTTTTGTATGCTTAAAAGACAAAACCCACACAAAAGGAATCACTCTTGCTTTAAATTAATCTCCCAAGGATAAAAACTAATCTAAATAGATTCCAGAAAGCAGGAATCCTACTATTGGGAGGACAGTTGATACAGATGTGAATTTATCTTCCTTTAAAGGGAGAATATCGAGTAAGATTAGGAAAATAAGACAAGGTATTTTATTTAACCTGGTATCCAAGAAGTCCAGATTCTCGTTCATCTGGCAGCTCTTCTGTGAATCTCCTCTTTTGTGCCTGGGGTTGAGCTGGGAGTGGGGGCTGGGGCTGGGGCTGGGGCTGGGGTGGGGGTTGGGGGCCAGCAGGCAAGGCAGTTTTGACAGGAGCAGCAGGAATAAAAGGCCCACTCATCGGACTCTGGGACAAAAACAAACCAGAGGAAAAATGGTGTGAGAATCCCTAGCAAAATAAACAATGATTACAATATACTTCAATGATTAACATATACCACATGAATCTTTTACCTTCCGGTCCTCAGTTTCCTTCATATATAATTTGCTAACAGTATAATCTAGTCTTCCCCACCTTCATGGTAGGGAAACATAAAATTGATAATCTCTACAGTGCTTTCAACCCTCATGAAAAACTCGCTGTGCTTTTGTGCTATTAGGAGCAAACATGACCATTAACAAACAAAAACTCTAGCCACTTACTTAGTTCAGAAGTTACTGAGCAAGAATAAGGGGACTCTCTTACTTAGAGCCCCTCAATCAATGTGACTAACTTTCTGGACCATAAATTTTGCTAATGTTTGTGGCAAAGGCAACTCACCTACCATTTCCATGGATAAGTTATATCAAGAACAAGTCTGTCTATTCTTTTAAGAGGTTGTTCCAAAAAGGAACAAGGGGTTATCAAAAGACAGCACATATTAAAGAAGCACATCTAAAAGAAAAACTCTTATGGATGATAAATGGCTAATATTTACCAAATACCTGGACCATCTTACTCAATCCTTGCAATGTTTTGAGATGTTGTTATTATGCCCATTTTATATAGAAGGTAAACTGAAACCTGAATAGGTTATGTTATATTCCAACATCACAAAGCTCAAAAATAATTACTCTGCTATACTGTTTTCTAATTATAAAAGAATATGGCTCAGAGCTGGAGAACTACACAGCACAGAGCTCTGCCTAAACATAAAAGGTAAAGCAGTTATGACTAGGGACCACAACAGAATTCAGTCCAGAAGTCCTTTTTTGTTCCACACTGTACAATCCCCTTCAGTGCTCACAGCCCACAGATCAGGAGGCTGGGCAATGGTTGGAGGCTGCAATTTACTCTGGCATGGGTACACTATGAGAGGCCCACAGGGAAGGGCCCACCATAAATCCATTACCATGCTCTCTCATTCATCTCTCTCCTCTGCCTCTAAGGATTGTACAGAATGCATCTAAATGAGCTAGCTGCCTACTCTCCCTAAAATTCTGGTTTCTTACAATTTGAGAAATATACACCAGCAATTACTTTTTAAAAAATTTATTGACATGAGAGAAACATTTATTTGCTGTTCCACTTATTTATGCACTCACTGGTTGATTCTTGTACGTGCCCTGACCAGAGATCAAACCTGCAACCTTGCTCTATCAGGATGACACTCCAACCAACTGAATTACCCAGCCAAGGATACACCAGCACTTATAACCCTTATGTTTGGCGAGTTCACAAATATCTTGGTCTAGGAACACCTGTATCTGTATATGGTATATTTCCAAGAATAGTAATTCTGTTCCAATCATCTGAAGGTGTAGTGTAGGCCAGCCTCCTTCTCCCTGAAGACTATTTTTTAACACTGTAAAGCCAGGCACAGGCAAATAATGGCTACAGTACGGCACACTATGATTCTGGCCTGCTACCTATTTTTGTCGATCAAGTGTGACCGGCACACGGCCACCCATGTTCATTTGGTACTGTCCGTAGCTGCTTTTGTGCTAGAACAGCAGAGTCGCAGTAGCTGTAACAGAGACCAAGTGGCCCACAAAGCCTAAAATATTTACCATCAGGCCCTTTGTAAAAAGCTCACCAACTCTTGCTCTTAACTATAAGGTGGCAAGACTCATGAAACCGTGAACTTCAAGAGGAATCCATGCGCATATACTATTCTCAAGTATTCAGGTACTTTGGTGGCAGTAACACAGGAAGATAACAGGAAAACAATACCTCACATTACATATGACTTCTGAATAATACCACCACCTTTCCACCCCTTTCCTGCCCATTTTTCCTACTTCAATGGCATCATGTTTCACGTCCTGGCATCTTACCTGTCCAGTGCTAGCTGGAGGCTGCACTTGTGTTATCGGGTATTGTGTTGGCACAGGTGCAGGTGGGACTCCAGTAGGTAATGCTGGCAAGACTCCAGGTGCCAATGAAACAGCTGGTGGCACTATGTTTGGTACTCCATAGGGAGGCTGAATTGGCTGCTGAGGAGGGGGAACAACAGGGTAACCAGACTGATAGCCATTGGATGGATAATATGGTGGCTGAGGAGGGACACTACTTATAGCAGAGGGTTGTGTATAGCCTGAGGGGGAAGAAAAAAAGTGTTTAATCAGCTGCAGCAGAATGAGACATTTTAGCTGAATATTAAACTTAATCTCTAGGGAAGAAAAATACTAAGATTCAAATGGCTTTCCAAATTACCCTAAGGTGAAGGGAACAATATTAGTGCCCTGGCACAGTTAGTCTAGCCTCAAGTATCATTATTTTATTCATAAATTTATCACTAGCAAAGTATTTTTTAGTTAAATACTTTAAGACATACACACCTGGTAAAGGTACAGCAGTATTAATCTGATTCACAAATCTAGAGTATTCAGCATGAACCTGAAAGAGAAGGAAAAACAAATTAGTATGGGACAGTCCTAATTTACTGAGTATGTATAAGGGATCTAATTATACTATTTGAGGACCAAGGCAATACAGAATTAAAGTATTTCCATTGATGTTTCAAATGTAAACTTGTTTATTCTGTTGTTTACTGGGTGACCTGTTCTCAAGGAGCTCCTGGTTTAATAAATGTTTAGTACTTCCCCCTTCAGGTTCTCCATTACGAGCATTTCATTAAGTCCACAACTTCAAGTGGCAACAAAGAAAAAGACAGGGAATAGTCAGGGAAGCCATCTAGTTCAAGGGCTGGTAAATCAGGTTACTTTACAAAAGCAAAGAAAACAACAGCATCCCAAAAGGGCACCCTTCAATGTGATGTAACACAAGGTGGAAGACATTCAATCCCCAAACCTGATTTCCTTTAGGTGCTATAAAAACAGCTCTGTGGTTTAACTTTTGGTTATTTGCTTATACAACAGAGAGAATGGATAATCAAATAAGCAATTATCCTAAAGGCAGTGCTAATTGATTTTAAACTATTACAGTTCTACAGTTACTTTAGCTAAAGCTAATATCAAACAGGATCTGGAATGCCCACCCTAATGACTTGACCAGGATTAAAAGCATTGATCTAAACTGACACCACTGATACTGTATGGAACTAATGTACTATAGGTTCAAAATTCCATACTGAAACAGCTGCTGAAGAAGAAATGCATGGCCACCACGCACCTGGCCAGGGAAGTGTTTTCGATAAACAGAATGTTAATTGCTACAGTGGTGTAGTAGTTTAAGTAGTATCCTCCCAAAATCCATGTCTACCTGGAACCTCAGAATATGACTGTATTTGGAAACAAGGTCTTTGCCTGCAAATTGTTCAAATGAAGTCATACTGGACTAAAAAGCATCTTAAATCCAAAGACTGCTACCCTTAGAAGAGACAGACACAGAGAAGATGGGGGCAGAGAATGGAATTATGCTGTCACAAGGCAAAGGGTGCCAAGGACTACAGGCAGTCACAAGAAGCTAGGGGGCATGCGCAGGATGGGTTCTCCCTCAGCTTTCAGAAGGAACCAGCTTTGCCCAAACCTTGATTCTGGACTTGTGGCCTCCTGAACTGAGAGAATGAATTCCCATTGTTTTAAAGTTGCCCAGTTTGTGGCAGCTATGTGGGGCAGCCAAGGAACCTAACACAGGTGGGAAAAACAGCTAAGACACAGTCCAAAGGGGCAACAGCTATTCTGAATGAGTATCAGGCAGACAAATATACCTCACCGTTTGCAAGAGGTTCTCACAGAGCTTCTTGGCAGCAGCAAGGCCTTCTGGTTTGGGATGACTGCAAAGAATTCAGAACCATGAATTCCAAGGGAAGAAAAGTAAAGGATACAGGATTCTTTCACTTTGTGTGCTGCTTTATAAACTTAATATATTCAATGTAGCACAAATCTAAGCTTCTAAAAACCACAAAATAGGGACAGAGAATAATGTTATAAGCCCTTTAAGGTGAAACTAGAATCAATACCACATTATTTTATTGGTCTTTCTCTGAGTAATAGTACTTCTTGATATTAAGAAGACATTTAAAAATATTGTTAACCAGTGTCACCTGAATAAATTCAAAAAGAAAAAACATTAAAACATTGTGATAGATTTCAGTCAAAGTTATTGTAGACTCGGAACAGATCATTTTAGGATCACAGACTTGTATAAAACCCAAGGACTTGAACACTAAAAAAAAAGATAATCTATCCCCTAATCCAACAGTTTGTATTAACTAATTATAAAATGACTACTCTTATTGTTAACTTAAGTTCCTCACGTTACTATTTATTAAGCCCATTTTTCTCTTACTCCTTCTGAATCATTGCTGCCTGTACTGCTAAGCTGACAAGAATTCAAAAGTTCTCAGCCCCACCCATCCATACCTGATGTAAATATACATAGGTTCAAAAGCTTCTCGGCCAGATGCTGGCTCAATGCAGCCTGAACCCTTGCCTCGTAGGAAGACTTTGGCACCTGTTTCAATCTGAATGTGCTGCAAATAGGAACAGCCCGGACCTTCCACCTTCTCTTTGACATTAAAAGTGGGCACGGCATGTTCCAGACCCACAAATAATTTATCTTGAACGTAATGCATCTGTAGAAGAACAGAACACCTCCGGTTAAACAGAGAATACGTAAAATTAAATCCTAATCTTGAAAATTATTACACAAAAGAATTTAATTCTCCAGCTACTTTTAATCACTTTCAGAATAAGGACCCCCCTATAATTTCTACCAAGAGCCCATAAAAATAAACCCCATCAAGTAGCTTAATTTAAATGAGAACTATAATCCACATACCTATTTACAGCACTAACACCTTACTCTGTTCAGCAAAATCTATTTAAGATGTGAAAATCCAAATTCAATACTGAGTAAACATACCCACTTCCTCTCAACTGCTATACATTAAGAAATTACAGCAAAGACAGTTTCCTGTAAAACTGGAGTAGAATGTTGGGTAGTACAGTCAGCCCTGTAATATTCTCCAGTAAGGGCTGCTCTCTCCAACCCCTTTTTCTAGGAGGATTGTATCAGCAGAGTCTCGCTTTATCAGACTCCGCCTTCTTAGTCCTCCAGTTGCCATCGAGTTTACATACGCATATTGAAACCACTAACTTCAAATGTACAATGTGCATACTCTTTGATGTATCAAAATCCTCCTTCTGGCATATATGAGGAGGAAGAGATGTGTGCTCACATGTCTGCTACATCTTGGAAACTTAAATGATCGATTATTATGGTATCAAAAGCAGGTAACTTTCACGATGGAATTTCAGAATTTTATTTTTTTCTTCACATTTGCTGTATTCTATTTGGCATATATCATTTTCATAGAAATGGAAAAGCTGTTAATGACTGATCGCTTCACAAAACATACCCCTGACTGGAAGGGAGGCTTCTGGCTAACAGCTGGAGACAGCTGTGCAATGGGTGCTGGCTGGTGATAGACAGTGACTGTCGCACCATTAAAAGTTGGACTTGTCCCTGTGGCAGCTTTCACCACCCCATTGGTGATAATTTCTTTGATTCGGTTTACAGCTCCTAAGGGAAAACAGAGAGTAAGATATTATACCAAAGAAATGAATGAACTGACTAGTACCCAATGATAAACACAGGTCAATACTAAATTATTCCATTAGTATTAATCAATTTTATAGGTGACTCAAGTGTTTGGCTCCCAATCACCAAACCCCTATGTACATTCACGAGTAATTCATAAACAGTATTACACACAGCCCTGTACTTTGCCTTTCACAAAAAGTGTGTATGAGCCAAAAACATTACTTACTGTCCACTAATTCCCGTGTCTGGCCTTGAACATGAAGATATAATGGGCGATCCCTACAAAGAAAAATATAAATGATCCCAAGCTTGTCATAACCAAAGAAGGAGCTAAATGAGTTACCAAAACCAACTGGTAACATTTAAAGTTTCCAGATCAGTGAAAGGGACTATACAGTACATGGAGACGCCTGTTGCTAATTTCTAAGAGCATGGTTTAACAGTAGGGGACTGAATCAACTTTTCAGATTGCTTAGTTAACCTACTCGCACAGTTATCAACTTTGTTCCTGTGAGTTCATGAATATTAGTATCCAGTCAAATGAGATAACCCAAAGTTTGAGAACAGAATTCTTTCTTTTTCCTCTGGTTGTCTAACAGGTTACGGGCAAATGTACTCATGGCTATACAAATTAATGAGGACAAAGTGATGGTGCCATATACATAAATTTCTTTGAAAGCCCACACCAACTAAGACTCTTTAGATCACAAGTGTACAAATGGCTTAGATTCAGACTTTGATTATAATAATGCAGGAAGTGACCAATAACCATACCATAAAAAGCTATAGGTAAAAAAATAAACTGTATTTAAAATCAAGTCTGAAACAGCAACCAGCACATTTAAAGTTGAAATATACCCTTAGATTGAAGGGCAAATTTTTGCCTCCTAATGATATTCAGTTTAAGCCAATGTTAAAAATGTTCTCTTGCCCTGACTGGTGTGGCTAAGTGGGTTGGGCATTGTCCTGCAAACAGAAAGGTCATAGTTCAATTCCCAGTCAGGGCACATGCCTGGGTTGTGGGCCAGCTCCCCGGCTAAGGGTGTGCAAGAGGCAACTGATCGATGTTTCTCTGTCACATCAATGTTTCTCTCCCTCTCTAAAAATAAATAAAATACTTAAAAAAAATGTCTTGCCTGAGTACCTGCTCTCAAAAATTGAACACTAGAAAGGATGAAACTAAACTGAGACAAAATCTTTACACGTATAACCTACAACTTATAATCATCAGGGAGGCTTTAAGGAGTCTGATAAAAAACATTTTTTTAAAAAGGAAGATTACAACAAAGTATGAGCTCATTTGTTGGGGGAAATATTTCCATGGAAAAACAGTTTAAAGGTATGTACGGCCCTGACCAGGTAGCTCAGTAGGTTAGAGCCTTATCCCAATTCACTAAGGTTGAGGGTTTGATCCCCAGTCAGGGCACAAACAAGAATCAACCAATGAATGCATGAGTAAGTGGAACAACAAATCAATGTTTTTCCTTCTCTCTCTAAAATCAATTAAAAAAACTTTTTTTTAAGATTTTTATTTATTTGTAGAGAAAGAAAAAGAGGGAGAAAGGGAGGGCAACATCAATGTGTGGTTGCCTCTTGCACGCCCCCCTCACTGGGGACCTGGCCTGCAACCCAGGCATGTGCCCTGACTGGGAATTGAACCGGCAACCCTTTGGTTTGCAAGCCAGCACTCAATCCACTAAGCCACACCAGCCAGGGCTAACATCAATAAAAATTTTTAAAAAGGAAGTATATACGTTAAATGTTAACAATTATTATCTTCTTTTATACTTTTGTACAATTTGTTGCTTTCAAAAAAACACTGTAAAATAAAAAACTAAAACACAAAAGGAAAGAGAATAACTGCAACACTTCTTATATCTATTGGGGATGTCCCGAATTCTGTAATAAAGCATATACATACACACACATGTATACTAATTAACCAAAGTAGCTACTAATCAAACATTTACCTATGCTCCCTAAGAATAAAAATCTGAAGCTAATGTGAGTCATATACCCAGCCCTTCCCCAAAGTAGAGGATATGCAGACACACCCTGGTCCCACTTTGGCCTTCTCCTCAGTTGTCATGAACCTCCCTCGAGTTGACACTGCAGCCCCACTAAGTCGGCTGATCTAAAAAGGAAACATTCTATTAAAAAGATGTTGTGGTGATTGATTTCAACGACAAGTAACAAGACAGATTTTCCCCATCCATTCATCCCAACAATAAGGCAGGAATGAGTTCTCTCTGGTGTCTGAAATTGTAGTTTTATTGTTTCTTACTCAGACCAACCCAGGGGAATTCACACCTATCTGTGTCTTTACCTTCACTAAGAAGTCCCTCTGCAGTTAAGTCAAACCCAACCCTGATTTGGAGACTGTGACCCAAAGCTACTAATAAATAGCTGACTCATATCTGTCTGTATTTAGTAGTCTGATTTTCTGAAACCACACCCACCACCACATTCCCCAAAAAAGGCCCAAATCTCCACACCTCATCCTGAGTTTGTCCTCGAGTCAGCAAGTTCCTACATGTGAGGGGGACATCATTGATCTCTACTTCAGCTACCACCAGGTCATCCTTGCTTTTACTGCTAGTTAGGCCTTTTCCAGGGGCCTGAAGCTGTAAAAAGAGAAATTAAGATTAAAAAGCTTATTTAATGAAATGAGTATCTTTTCATTGCCCAATTTACAAGTACAATTTCCCAGGTCTTGCCACCTCACCTTTCCCTTTACCTGCCTGCAAACATACTTGGAAACACTCCTCAGTCATTATTCATAAATGAAATAACAAGCAAATAAAACCTCACTAAAATGACACCAAGTACAATCAATTTACTTGAAGGCTACCATCAGATTTCTCTACAACCTTGGCCATGTGTACATTTTTATGATCACATAATTACAGAAAGTCTATGGATTAGAAACAGCTCTCTCCAAAAGAAACACTAAAGGGCCAAGAAATGTATTCCATCTCAATTAGCTAGCTGTGTGTACAATAAAAACAGGATAGAGTTCGAAGTACAATGCACAACTCACACATCACATCTGTGTAATGGGAAGTTGCCTTTGTGCCAACACTATAAGCACAACATAGCAAATCCAACTAACTCCATCCTTCAAATATCAAAAGCCCTTAAATTGTATCTCATTAACATTCCACCCCATTCCTCTCTTAAGGAAGAACAAAGAGAATGGATGAAAAGCCAAGTAAGATCTCCAAATCTGAGCTGGTTTCTCTCAATTTAAATTACAGGCAACTGCCCTGGCTGGTGTGGCTTGAGTGTCAGCCTGCAAAGCAATGGGTCACCGGTTCGATTCTCAGTCAGGGCAGAGCTGGGTTGCAGGCCAGGTCCCCAGTAGGGCCACATGGAGAGGCAACTACACATTGATGTTTCTCTCCACCTCTTTCTCCCTCTCTTCCCTTGTCTCTAAAAATCAATTTATAATCTTAAATAAATAAATAAATTACAGGCAACTGCAGATAGTTGGATTTTAGTGTTATCTGAAAAAACTTTATTCTCAAGATAGCCCCCCCCAACCATAACTACCTTAAACTGACATCAGCACATCTGCTCGAGGAAGGTAATATTTCTTTGTGTGTTAGATTCATTTTTTTAAATGCGGAGGCAAGCTAAACAGACATATCTCCTTACCTTTGTATAGTCCACTTCAGTATGTACCATGTATCCTATCTCACTGAACCCTTCTAATCTCTTTTAAAGGTACATTTCAGTGCTGTCCAACAGAACTTTCTGTGATGGCGTTAGGTGTTCTGTAGCTGGCCGTCCAATCTGGACACACTAGCCACATGTCTACTGAGTGCTTGAAACGTGGCTATGTGACTGAAGAACTAAATTTTTTAAATTCAAATTTTAATTAAATTTTACTTAATATATATATCTACCACACTGTACACGGATATATAATACCAACCCCCATTACAAAAGAGGAAAATGAGACTCATCTGTCAAAGCCACCCAAGCAGTAACTGAGGATTCTGGATTTCAAATCTAGGTATTCTGGTTCTAAATTCAGTATTTATGCACCATGCTGCCTCTTGCTGAGTTCATTTACCCCTCTGAAGATTATTTTTTAGAGAAAAAAAAAGTCTAAATGGTTAACACCAGTATTTTGAATTTTAATATACAAGTAGCATTCCAGTTTCATCAGTGTCCTTTTAATATTTCCTTGAATATCTTAGAAATGGACAATTGACTCACACAATCTTTGCAAACCATAAAAATACGAGTGATAAACTTTCAATTCTCTGAAAGTTCTGACCTGCAGAACTTGAATATCTAAGCATTCGGACAGGTTATGCCGTCCTGATAAACATTCTGCTGATGTTCTGTACTGACAATTTGGAAAGCGGTCAACAAACTTCATTTTCTTTTTTCCCACCTTTATTGAGGTATAATTTTTAAAATTACATGATGAAACCATCACCACAAACATGCTAACTAACATACCCATCAACTTACATTCATTACATTTTCAAATACAGAACTCATCTCTTCACAGGTAGCAAAGATGGCAAATTTAAGCTAAAAGAATTTTTAAAAATTATATTTACAATTAAATGGGCTGCCTTGAAGCACAATGAACTCTACAACTCTAGAGGTCTTCAAGCAAAAGCTAAACATCCAATTGTCTGAGGTAACTCTTTAAGTAAACAGCAGTGCCTACCAGGTACAGACTTTGGACAAGTTATTTTACATTCATGCAACACAGTCACTATACACTTATCCTGCAGGAAGATTCTTGTATACTATGGTAATTAAACTAAAGGATTCCAAGTTCAGATCCATTCTAGCTGTAAGATTCTTATTATACCAGAGATTTTATAAAATGACCAAATAATTCCCTCAATTTGTGTGAAAACAAAACGACCCATATAAATTATTCTTTTATTTCATGTGTAATTGCACTTGAGTTAGGCAGAAATTAGAAGTTGAATCTATAGTTTATAGAGACATTTTAAAGTTCACTTGATTTATTTGAATTTCTCTTTAGAATTTATGGAAAATGCACATGTATCAAAAAAACATTACATCATTGCTTTTCATGATTGTATAGATAAACTTAAGCTGAAATGAATGAATATAGCCAAAACAAGCTATTTAGTCCATAAATGTAATCAGCTCAACCAAAACGGCCTTGTAAAAATAAGTAACAAAATGTCACCTGATATAATCCAAAACTAAGTGATCTTTAAATTACCATCCCGTGTCCTCCTTCATCAACACAAATGACTGTGACAGTACAGGATTACGAAATAACCCTTATTAAGACCGCAATTAGCAGAGTCTCTTCAACGGCAAATACCTTCTCAGCAGCATTCTGAGTTGGTTTCAGCTTCCCTTTGGCCATGAGCATGGCGTTGATCTTGGCAGCCACAGCAGCAGCAGCATCTAAGGCTCCAGAAGGAGCAGCTGTGGTACCCCCAGGGCTTCCCCCACTGCTGGTAACCTCTCCACCTGGAGCCGCCGCCGGTGGGAGGAAGAGAAGGGGAGCTGGAGCTGGTTGGTCCCATTTGCTGCGGCGCCTACAGTAAGTAAAAGGAAAATAACAGGCCCCCAAAAGCTTTCATTTATAGTATTACTCCCTTACTATACCTTAGCACACCATCTTTTCCTCTATCATGTTCCCTTCACACCTGCAAAACTCCTATCGGAGCTTGAAATTACCAACTTAAATAGAAAATTACTGCAATATTTCCTCAAATCCTCACTTCTTTCAATCCTTTCCCAGACTCTACTTCCCTCCTCTTCCGTCACCCCTATCAAGACTTCACTCTGTCACACATGTGCTCGTTTTTCGCCTTCCCCTTTGCTCGTCCTTCCAAAAACCCCTGCTTTTTTCCTCCCTCTGATCCTCGCCAGCCTTTCTCACGATCTCCAGGCCTGCTCACCACCATTCTCAACATACTGGCGCTCCTACGCGTACACTTCCCACCTAAGCGCCCCTCTACCCATACGCAGCTCCCCATGGTCCCTCCGCCTCTCCTATGCCCCCTGCTCGCTGCGATTCCCTCGCCCGCGAAGCTTTACCCGCCGGCCCCGGGATGTGTCGCGCTCCCCGCGGACATGGCGACCAGTCCTGCTCAACCACCCGCCAACTACCCTACAACCACCTTCCCGTCACTTCCGCCCCCAACGCCCTTACGCACAGCCTCTTCCGGTTAGGAGGAAAAGCGGTTCCGGTTAAAACGTTTATTCCGATTGGACTCTCGTTATTTCAAGGCGTTTGGTGTTTGACACGGGTAGGGTGTGACCTTTCTGGAGAAAGATGGTTACTAACCCTCGTTTAACGGCGAAATTGGGGCGGGGAGAATCCATTTTTGTTGTGGGTGGTTGGTAACTTACAGGATAATACGCATGAGTCACGGAATTAAGCCGGTATCTCCTCAAATTGAGCTGTATTCTCGTGGAAGCCCAGCCTGTAGCCGGGGAGAGAGCTTTTTCGCGACTTTTGCCCGCCTCACGTTTCAGTACCTATTTACGAAAAGGAAAATTATTCATTCCAAAGGCCATGCCCCCCTCATTTCTGTGCATCAAGCATTCTTTTTAAGAGGAGGGCATATATAAAAACATAAAAATTAATAAGCTATGGATCCTTCCTATTTAGTCACAAGGCGGCGGGGTAGGCATGCAGGCAAATGCATACATACAGTAAGGCTGTATAATAAATAAGCAGTGGTGAAGAAGATAAAAGGTTCACCTTGCTGGGGCTCACACGCATGTATTTGAAAGAAACGAAAACTGAACATTTGGGTGAGGGCGGAGAAGTAATGCAGCATAGGTTATGAAACCCTGTTCTGCGATCTAGTACTTATAGTGGAACTGGCTGCAGTGTGGGGGCCAGATCATGAAAGACCTTGAATGCCAGCTGAGAAGTTTGAGCTGATTTTGGAAGCCAGAGATGTTCAACATTTGAGGTTTCTTGGAGCTGCAAGGAGTCTCTACCTAAAATATATATAATACAGCGCTATTTTTCAACTGAGTTTACATTCTGCTAGGACTAATAGAATACAAATTCATTTAAAAGTCTAATTTACAGCCTGGCTGGCGTAGCTCAGTGGATTGAGCGCGGGCTGTGAACCAAAGGGTCGCGGTTCGATTCCCAGTCAGGGCACATGCCTGGGTTGCATGCCAGGTCCCCAGTGGGGGCTATGTGAGAGGCAACCACACATTGATGTTTCTCTCCCTCTCTTTCTCTTTCCCTTCCCCTCTCTCTAAAAATAAAGAAATAAAATATTTAAAAATAATAATAATAAATAAAAGTCTAATTTACAGTGTTTTTCTTCAACATTTAATAAATATTCCCTCCATGCAAATGCCACCTATATCGTATATATTGCGTTTGATTTGCTATCTGTTTTCTGCCCTGTATATTTTAATGTCTGTTAGAGCAAGCTGATTCTCATTTTTCTACATTTCCTACACACAGGTGTATTTTTTACAAGTGAATTTTATTTATTTAATTTTTAAATTAATGACTATAAATGCCAGGTGTACAGCATAATTCAATATCTATGTACTCTATGCGTGCTCACCCCCAAAGTCTAGTTTCTTTCCATTGCCATATATTTGACTCCCTTTACCCAATTTTTCCTGCCCCTACTCCCCAAGTAAATTTTAGATTAAAACAGCATTGTTTTCCCTTTGCCTTGTCTCCAGAAAAACAATGCTGTTGGGATTGTGGTTGTAATTACATTGTTTAGAGGGAGGAGAAGGGAAGGAGAAAGAGAGGGAGAGAAACATCAATGTGTGGTTGCTTCTCAAGTGCCCCCTACTGGGGAATCCTAGCCCACAGCCCAGGTATGTGCCCTGACTGGGAATGGAATCAGCGACCCTTTGATTCACAGGCCCGAGCTCAACCCAACGAGCTACACCAGCCAGGGCACCATGATGGCTTTCTTAGTGTTGGCTGGAAGGTACCCTCTACCCCCAACCCTCCTTCCTTCACTCCCCGTGCAGACTGAGCATCTGCAGGACCTGGGGAGTTTCAGGACAGCTGAGATCATCTCATCAAGGACTGCTGGCTGGAGTTTCCTTTGCTGAGCACACCCAGGGACTCAAGGTCTGTCCAGAAGACTGTGTAAAGGAAAACTTCACGGGGATGATCAATAGGCTTCTCCACAGCAACCCAGACATTTCTACTCTTAACCCCTCATTCAGGTCCTCTCCGTCTTCTCAAGGAGCATTTAGTCATTGCTTTTTATTTTTAATGAAGTGGAAAGTTTGTAAATAGGCTCTGTTCTCTCTCTCACAACAATCTCCAGCTGCCAATACATTAGGCATCCTGGATCATCATCACGTCCCTACCTGGTGCTTGGAATTTTCCCCTCTACCTTCACAGTTTTTCCCATCAAAATTGCCTCATCTCAGACCAGGACTGGTCCTTCACCAGTCTCACCATCCCCTCCTGCCCATGTTCCTTTGGGATGAGTATCTTCTGCTTTGCCTGGGAAAAGAAAGAGGAAAATAAAACAAAGTTGAGGGAAGGAATTACTGAAGATAGAAGGTGAAATAAATAATATATAAAGTGACAAAACAACAAAGAAAAACAACAAAAGCAGAAGATGTTTACATCTTATGCAAAACTAACTGAAAGTGGAGCACAGACTAGACAAAATGTAAAACTAGAAAATTTAGAGAAAACACATCAATAAAGCTTCATGACAAGGGGTTAGGCAGTATTCTTAAGTATGACACCAAACTCATGATCCATTAAAGAAAACATAAATGAATTGTACTTCAATGAAAATGTTTGCTTTGCCAAAAAAAAAAAAAAAAGAATAAAAAGCTACAGTTTGAGAGAAAAAAATTAGTAAATCACAAATATGACAACTCATGATCAGAATATATTTAAAAATCTTAACAATAAGGAAACAACAACAAAAAATAGGCAAAACATGGACATTTCAGTAGAGGATATAAGCACATTAAAAGTTGTTCAACATCACCAAGCATTAAGGAAGTGTAAGTTAAAACCACAATGAGATACTCTCACACACTTATTAGAATGCCAATACCAAGTAGCTAGGATGGGGAGCAACTGGAATTCTCATACACCACTAGTGAGAATAGAAAATGGTACAGCCACTGGTACAATGGCATAGCAACTGGAGATTTAGTAGTTTCTGATAACATAAAGCATACAGTTATCGTATGATCCAACAAGCCCAATCCTGGCAACCTATCTACCTTAGAGGAATGAAAACTTAATGTTCACACAAAAATCTCTACAGGTATGTTAATAGCAGCTTTATATTTTCTTTCATTATTTATTTATTTATTTATTTATTTATTTTCAAAGAAATGGCAAGGGAGGGAGAAAGAGAGAGAAACATGGACAGGTTGCCTCTTGCAGGCCCCCAACTGGGGTCCTGGCCAGCAGCCTAGGCACGTGCACTGACCTGATACCAACCGACAACCTTTCAGTTTATGGGTGATGCCAACCCAGTGAGCCACAACAGCCAGGGCACAGCAGCTTTATTTGTAATATCCAAAACTAGAATTATCAAATATCTTTTATCAGGCTAATTGATAGATAAACTGCAGTATACCCACTAGATGGAATACCCTGCAATAAAAAGGAGCAAACTTCAAGAACTTGGACGAATCTCAAAGTCAATGTGCTGAGTGAAAGAAGCTAATCTTAAAATAATGTTCTTATTGTGATGACATTCTCAGAAAGGTAGAACTACAGTGATGAGTGGGTCAGTGGTTGCCAGGGCTTATGACTGTGGGGAGATACGACTATAATGAGAACATGAGGAACATTTTTGTGGAGATACAATTGTTATGTATTCTGATTATGGTGATGACTACAACATATGCACACATGTTAAAATTTATGGAGCATTTTTTACCAAAAGAAAAGAAAAAGTCACTATCACTATATGGCAATTAAAACATCAGTAGAAGTCATAAATTATGAACTGAGCAAGCTGGATGATGAAAAGCAGGGATTTTGCCTTTTACCTATTAGTTCAGTTACCCAAACTTTTCAGGATTCTCTTTCCAAGGTAATGCTAGATACTTTTCCTTTAGAGCCTTTGTATAATTTCAAGTTAGTGGTTCCAGGTCCATGGTCTCCGTGTCTGCCTTTCCTCCCATGCAGCCTAATCAGGCCCTTGTTCTGTCTTTGCCTCCTTTACTGGAGAAAACACAACCGCAAACCTTGCAGCATTCCCCAAAGGCCAGATGGGTCTCCTCTCTCTGTCACCTAATGAGACTGGGAATATCTGGGGCCTCCAGAGCCTCACTCAACTGTTCCCAGGTAACTCAGTGGATTGAGTGCCAGCCTGCAAACCAAAGGGTCGCTGGTTCAATTCTGAGTCAGGGCACATGCCTGGGTTGCGGGCTAGGTCCCCAGTAGGGGGCGCGCCAGAGGCAACCACACATTTGTGTTTCTCTTTCTCCTCCTTTCTCCCCTCTCTGTCTAAAAATAAATAAATAAAATCTTAAAAAAAAAAAAACAAAAAACAACTCTTTTGAGTCTCCAGTTTCAAAGTGGGAAATCACAGGGTATTGTTGGCGTCAGTGGGGCTTTAAAGAGGAAAATAGCGAGTAGAACAACGTCGTTAAGTGGATTCAAGCCAAGGTTGCTGGGGTCGCAACGCGGAGTACTAACCACTGTACTTCACCGCGTGCCACTGACAACCTGCGGTGCTGTAGGTGAGTGCTATTGACACAAGTAGCTCCAACGTTTTCTTATTGGTTTTACTTTTACTGTCTGGAGTTTCTCTTTCCGTGGCTCGAGATGTCTTTTCTCTCCTTGCCCTTCCGCCCTTTCTTTCTCATACCCCAGACTGCGCCTCACCGCCACTCACTTTCTTCTGTTCAGCTTTCCCCGTTCACACTTCTCCCTGCCATCAGCGTCCCCCAGGCGAGGCCCCCGCACCGTCTTGGGTGGGGAGCCCAGCGTTCCAGGTCGTGGTGGTAGGCGTTTCCACGATCAGGACCTTGACCTGGTTCTAAAGCATCTGATACAAAGATTTTAAAGAATGGCTGCTTTCGGAAAAAACCTTTCACGTCTTCCCATTCCGAGGATTCTCTGGGACTAAAATTTAGTTCACGGTGGAATTCTTGGTGTCCTCTCCCTCCTTCCCCAGGATCTTGCAGGAATGCATCATTTACCGAGCATGTATTGGGGACCTATCAGGTGCAAGGCAATGTTCTGGGCAAGGGGCTGCATCGTGGGCAAACCCAAGGTCCCTTGCCCGGTGGATTCGCCATCGTAAGGCGTTGACAGCGGGCAGCGCAGTGGAGACACAGCTGATTTTGTCCTTCCCGCTTGTGCGCGCGCGCCTGCCCGCGAGGATCTGGGGAAACTGGCTAGGAGCACTACGGATGAAGTGGAGCAAAAAGTTGGAAAACAGATGACTTCAGACGGAGAGGCTAAGGTTGCTACCTGGGGGCCTGGTGTTGGATCATCAGAGTCCTCCACTCATTCAGCTCTGGCCAAATGCCTTTGTCTCCAGCACCACAACCTGCCCCGGAGGAGAGGGGTGCTTGGGGGAAGTTAGGGAGTAGAGGCAAAACAGAAGAGTCGAGGATGCTCCAGCTTAGGGAGAGAGAACACTTCTCTATCTCTGTACAGTGAGAAAATTATGTATAATGCAATTTCCCCCAGTTTTATTAACATACAGCACTTTATAAGTTTAAGGTGTACAGCGTAATGACATGACTTACATATATTCTGAAATGATTACCAAAATAAGTTTGGTTAATATCCACCATCTCAAATAGATACAAAAAGGTTTTTTTTCCTTGTGATGAGAACTCTTAGGATCTACTCTAACAATTTTCAAATATACCACACAGCAGTGTTAGCAGTAATCATGTTGTATGTGCCACCATCAGTAGCTATTTATAACCGAAAGTTCGCACCTTTTGACCACTTTTATACAAAACACTTGGATATAACACAATTGATGAATAATCCACCACAGGTGCTGTATGGTGTGTCAGTGGCCTAATCAGTGAGTGTGTCGAACTATTAACCGAAGGAATGTTGGTGCTTGGAGCCCACAAAGGAACGTTCATTTCTGCAAATTCTGTTTTTCCATCTTTCCTTTGGATCCTCACTTTATACTCAAATTTCCCTTCCTCTTCTCCCAAGACCCTAGTTCCTTAGGCACCTCTAGCAAAGAGTACTGTTTTTGGTTAAAAAAAAAATATGCTTTGGAGCCCACCATACATTTTTTTATTACTTTCCCCAAGGTTGAGTTTTTATAGCTTAGCATATTTGGAACACTGAAAATATCTAAAATGGAAAACAAGAGAACATGGGTCACACCTGTGGTGAAACCACAGGTTCTGAATGGGAAACCTAATCAGTCCACAGACTCTTCTGTGCCTCCATTTCTACATGTAAAATGGACCAAATGAGATGTGCAGGTAAAGCCCAGTGCTTCAAATATAGGAAATGTTCAATACACACTAGCTGTTATCAGTGCCATCGCCATCAACATTCTCTAATTAATGGTTATGAAATTGGCTTCAACATTTATTATTACAAATACTAGTGAAGGGAACCACTTTATACATATATCTACCATCACTTGTCAGTTTCTCCATAGATTCCTGGAAACAGAATTGCCATATTAAAATATTGTATATTTTGCCCTGGCTGGTGTGGCTCAGTGGCTTGAGCACGGGCCTGCAAACCAAAGGGTTGCCAGTTTGATTCCCAGTCAGGGCACATGCCTGGGTTGCAGGCCAGGTCCCCAGTAGGGGGCACACCAGAGGCAACCACACATTGATGTTTGTCTCTCTCTCTTTCTCCTTCCCTACCCCTCTCTCTAAAAATAAATAAATAAAATCTTTTAAAAAATAAAAAAAAATAAAATATTGTACATTTCTAATTTTGCTAATTCCTACCTAATTACCCTGAAGAAAAAAGATGTAGCAGGTCACATTCTGAATATTTTATGAGAATATTTTTATCCACCATTTTGCCAAAATTGGATAGTACTTATCTACCATTTCCTTTCAACTTGTTTTTGCCAACATTTTAATAAGCCCACTGAGGGAAGACATCCTGTGTATGATCCCAAACCCAGAAGCCTTTAACAAAAAGAGTGATTTATACTACATAAAAATTTATATTCAAAGTCCTGGCTGGTGTAGCTTAGTGGATTGTGTGCAGGCCTGTGAACCAAACAGTCCCTGGTTCAATTCCCAGTCAGGGCACATGCCTGGGTTGCAGGCCAGGTCTCCAGTGGGGGGCCCATACAAGACGCAACTATACATTGATGTTTCTCTCCCTCTCTTTCTCCCTTCCCCTCTCTCTAAAAATAAATAAAATCTTTTAAAAATATATATTACTTAAAAAAATTATATTTAAAGTACAAACAATTAACTTTAAATATACACATGTACACATACAGCAATGGAATTATTGTATTTAGGGCATATTTTTATCAATGCTATATATACTCATAAATTTGTTTAGAAAAACAGTAGTCCCCTGATATGCTTCTGCAAATTTTTAGCATATGTAACAAATTATTTAATTATCTTCTTATCTCTAAATAAATATATTACTTCTTGATTTTCAAATTTTAGGCATTATCTCTTTAACATATTCCTCTACCATCACAACCACATTCTAACACACACCCCATTGCCTTTTTCTCCAATATATTTGAGTCATAGTTTGATGGGTTAATTATACTATTTTAATATGTAAACTCTACTCACAGTACAACTATATAGGACATAAATAGCAGTAACAAAAAAGTAGTGTTTTTGCTCTCTCAAGTGGATAAACCAGACTTTTATTTAATCTTAGGTCACCTGACCTTCCCTATTTTCATATTCTAGGGTAGTATAGATCTAATTGGCTCAGCTTGGGTCAAGTGTCCTCTTCTTGAGCAAATAACGGCAGAGTGCTTTCATGAAGTTACCAGGAAGACAACATCCAAAGAGGGAATGATAATTCCAAGAAAGTGGAAAAATGCTGGGGTGCTGGGTAGGCAACAAGGACAAGAATAAAAGCATATCAGTCCTTGATGAGTGTATGTAGTAAAGGATGGATTCAGGGCGAGGGGAAAGGAGTTTTGAGAGATACGGGCCTCCCACAGGCCTCTATGCACTGATGTCAGAAACATCTGCTGGGGGCCATAGAGGAGATGGAAACTGAGGGAAATCTGCCCAGGGTGCTGTCCATGTCGCCAGGCAGAGACTGGGCCTGTGTGAGGGCAGTTCTGGTGGGAAAAGAAAGGGGCATCTTCTCCTTGAAGCAGAGTAAAGTCTGGAGCTCAGGTCTTGATAGGAGTGAGGCAACTTCCACCAATGGCAGCTGAAGATAGTCAGATAAGGGTGTTGGAGACCAAGAGGCCTGTGAGGGGTCGAGGATAGGGTCCTGCACCGCAGGTGTGGTGACTGGGCCTGGTTTCCGGCCTTGGGGCTATCTTGGGCTCTGACTGTTCTCATAACATTGGCCTGCGCATCACGTACCCCGTAGCCATGTTAGCCTGAGAACTTCCCGACCTTGAGGGAGTAGATAATCTCGTGCCAGAAAGCTTCTCCTTTGTTTGCTATGCACTCATGATTGTACTTAAGCCTGGAGACCGCACAATAAACTTGCCTTATGCCAGCAGAGCATTTGGTCCTCTCCTATATTCAGTCCCTCGCCCAGCCTCACGACCACCCTTGCCGCAGCGGGCTGCGGCATAAGGGTACTAAAATCTCCATATAAACTTGCAGTTCTGGTAAAAGAATAGCTCTAGTAAAGAATTCTTACAGAAAGGAGGTAGAAGACCTGATGAAAGGCCGGGGGTGAAAAAGGAATGTCTGCAATGTTGTGGAGAAAGCCTGTCGATTAACCCTGACTGATCTTGCTCCAGCTCCTGGCCAGACTCCTCAGACTCCAGGCCACGGACGTGCACAGTCTGTTCAGACACTGAGTCTCCAGCCAGATCTTCCTGGTGTTCGGTGCCCTGGAGCTCTCCAGGCCCTGCCCTGCAGGCATCATCCTGCAAGGAAAGAAATGGGGAGGTAGAGGAGCTGACTTTCCAGCTAACTCCAAGGAATTCAACAAGGTCTTGACTTGGTTTCCAGAAACTTGCAAGTATATTTACCCTCCTGCCCTGACACACACCTCCATGTGAAAGAGACTTTGCAAAGGTAAATGCCAGGCAACCAGGCTCAGTACTTCCTTTAGAAATGCGGGAGAAATAGAGGCAGGAGGAACCAGATGATCTAATCCAAGTGCCTTTATTTGATGCTGCTTTGTAGGTGGGCTGAGTAGGGGTAATCTGCAGCACCGGGGGAAGGCAGGAATGGGGTTTTTAAAAGAAAAAGCACGGGGTTTGTGAGGAATTAGTCTCTTATTCTTCCAGGCATGTGCCTTAGGGTTTCAGGATGTGAGCTGGGACATTGGGTTAGGTAAAGGGCGGGCTGTTCCCAGAGACAGGAGGGTCAGTCTGACCACCAGCCATTGTGGCTGGCGCCAGGTGTCTATTGTGCAAGGTGGGAGTTTTAAGCCTCGCGCTACCGAACTAGTTGGGGACAACTGAGTCATAGGCAGTCCAGAGGGTTAGAAACTGGCCTGACCGGGTCATTAGCAGTCTGGCAGGTGGGAAACTGGCCTGACCCTTTCACTTCCAGGTAGAGCCAAGATGCTGGGGAGAGTGATAAGAGATTCCAACCCTGAATGCTCCAGGGTGAGGAGCCTCTGTTGCCTGAGGCCGCAACAGAAACAGGGCTGTGACCACCCTACTTCTTGTTTTCTCATCCCTGCCTTTCTCCCTTTCTCCTCACATCTCTTCCCTGTTTCTCCCCCACCCCAGCTACCTTTCAGGATCCTCACCTCTTTCTTTTCAAACCCCCAAAGTAAGCCCTTGAAAAAGTTGTGTTTTACAGTTATTTTTAACTGCTGAATGTACCAAAACTAAGTGAGCTCTGGAGGGGAACATCTTCACTATCTGTGCGAGACTTCAGAACTCCAGAGCAAATTTCTCTCCTGAGCAGAAGAGGAGTGCAGGCCCACCCAGTCCCAACACCTTAGGAAGAGGGTGCCCCAGCCCGCTGATCTCCAGACACTTGAATTCAACCCAGATCCCTTTTCCCGCCTGTGCTTGGGATCAAAGAATGAGGTTTCCTGGAATCAAGTTACCAAGTTTAGTGTGACAGTGACTTTGGTGTCTAATGGAGACTAAGGGCTAGCATTTCTAAATAAAATCTGAGTAAACTAGAATAGAATATACTAAAATTCAGAATAAAGTAGGCCATTTAAATAAATCACAGGACTCCCACCTTAGGTCCCCAACCCCTGACCCCAAACTAAGACTCAATCGCCAATGGTAGTCCTGCCTCCCATTTACATGTCAAGGGATGACATGCTGTGTGCAGACCCTCTGTGGGCCAGGACTCAGTGGATGCAGCCCCTGCCTTTCACCCCCAAAGTCTGGGGTTGACCCTGAGGAGAGGGTGGCCTTGACGAGGTCACTGGGCCCCTGGGCACGCCACTCTGAGAACCGGGTGTCTGGACCCAACTCTTGAGTGGGAGGCAAGAGCTGGGAAGATGCAGCAGCAGGCCCAGACCCAGCGGGCAGGAGCAGGAGGGCTCTGGACAGAAACTCCCCTCTGGCCTGGAGGGGGTCGCAGCGTGGTAAGCGTGTCTCTTCCCTCCGTAGGTGGGATGAGTTGGCTTCCAGAGGAGACCCTGTATGCACCGGCCCAAGTTAAAGACCCTCAGACCAGGCTTGTGGGGAGACATTCCTTTGTGACTAGAACTCAGGTCCCCGGATCAGAGTCCAGAATGTGCACTGTGACCCCTGGGAATCACGGTGGCACCTTGGACCCAGGCCGGGATTGGGGAGGTGGGAGAGGGCGAGACTACCTAGTCCCCTCCCTTCCTGATCCCAGTACCCTGCTCCCTTGAAAAGCCAGGAGTCCCAGACTCAAGTTCTCCTGGCTGGTCCCTCGGAAAGAGACCAAATCCATTTGGGGACCAGCAACAGGGAAGGGCTTTTAGTCTTTCCCCAATCCACCTGCTCTACCTGGATCTCTGGCTTTTGCTGCCATGGAGTAAAATTTCTACCAGAAGGGAAAAAAAAGTGTTCTTTTGTTACAGAACACAGAGGCCACAGGGACCAAGGTTCTTTATGTCCACCGCCTTATGGAAAGATAGCTCTCACAACCAGAGATTTGTGAAAAGGAAAGGAAATGTTTATTTATTACTATACAGACTTAAAGTAGCAACCTAACATCTTCATTAAAATATCAAAGTCCTTTAGGAGACCCACAGACGCCCACAGTGCTTCCTTCTCCTTCTGCCCTAATTCGGGGTACCGTAACTCAGGAAAAGAAGCAAACATCTGGGATCCAGGCTCCTGACACCGTCAGCTGTGTCGCTGTCCAGGCAGGATCTCTGATTAATCCAAAGCCATGTGGCACCTTCTCATGGCCTACTGGCAAGAGTTCTTTCACCTTTCCTCCAGGCAAAGTCTCTCCTGCTTCCCAGGCCACACAGCCAAAGGGAGCACCCCAAAGCCACGTGGTCCTCTTTTACCAAAGCTGCAGGGGTCCCCACTCTGGTGAAACCGTGTGGCTCTCTTCAGCAAAGCTGTGAGGAGGTTGCCACTCTGCCAAAGCCGAGTGGAGATTCTCTGCTAAAGCCACATGGTGATTCTCCTTCACAGGGTTGCGGGGATCCTGACTCTACCAAAAGCGCGTGGTTCTTCCCTCCAATGGCTGCTGCGTCTCCATTTAAATCCTCACGCCAATCCTCCTCTGTACCCCCACTTCCGACTCCTCCTACAATCAGTTACACCTGCCAGCATCCCTATATTATTCCAAGTTTACTGGGTACCATCATGAGTCTGGGCAGGTGTGTCCCCATGTCCTGGAGCCAATCTTCTCCACGTTCCCATGCAGGCACTGTAACCCGGGGGTCCTCCCCGCACAGTTCCATCTTGGGGAGAGTCCTTTCCATCCCCCTGGCTCAGAGCACAGCCACAGCTATTTAACACCTCTAAGCCACCAGCCAAAGGCTATAGATATGTTAAATGACCATGCCATGGATTAGCTGCCAAGCTGTGGCTGTACAAAACAGCTCGGCATGTCCCTGCTCCATGTGTCCCTTCCCCCAACTCTCGCCTGTGGGGGAAGGGGTGAGGACATCTTATATGTCCCTCTAATATTTCCTGGACACCCTGAGCTCTGGGCCCCATTCCAAATCCCTTTTTGGGCCCCCCCTCTTGGCTGCACCCTGTTACACTTTTCCTTTTCTTTGTAATTGCCTTTTCCCCACTGCCCTGGGGTTCTTATGTGCCTAGAACTGGACTTGAGACTTTCTGGGATTTCCCCTCCCCCATCTTTATCCCTGAACCCCTCTCTCTCGTCTCCCTGTCTCTCCCTCTTCCTTGCAGTCTTCCTCACCCACCCATTTTCTCCACGGCCCTCCATCTGCTCCTGTCCCTCCTCCTTGGCTGCCACTGCTCTTCCTTTCCTCTCCACCTCCCCCACCCCCACTGTCCAGGCCAACACAGGAACATTAATAGATGTCAAAAACAGTGGTTTAAAACAGCATGCATTTGTTATCTCACACTTCTGTAGATGAGAAGTCTGGAAGAAACTGGCTGGGTTCTCTGCTCAGTGTGTCATGAGGCTGAAATCCAGGTGTCAGCTGGCTGCATCTTCATCTCATGCTCAGGTTTCCCTTCTAAGCTCAGTACAGTTCTTGGCCCAATTCATTTGTTGTGGTTGTAGGACTGAGGTCCCTAATTCTTGTGCTGCCTGTCAGCCGGAGGCCACTCTCCCCTTACAGAGGCCTGCTGCATTCTTTCTCAGGTGGCCTTCTCCATGGTAAGAGGAGTAATGGTGTGTTATGTCTCTCAGACTCGATACTCTAATAATGTTTTCTCTGCCAGCCAGAGAAAACTCAACAAGAGGATATAACCCTTGTAAACATATATGCACCCAACATAGGACCACCTAAATACATAAAGAAAATCTTAGTGGACGTTAGGGAGAAATTGGTAAGCAATACAGTCATAGTAGGGGATTTTAACACCCTTCCAACATCAGTGGATAGATCTTCAAGACAAAAATCAACAAGGCAACAGTGACCTTAAAAGATATACTGGATCAGGTGGATTTAGTTTATATTTATAGAACATTTCATCTCAAAGCAGCAGAGTATACACTCTTTTCAAGTGTACATGGAACGTTCTCTGACAGACCATATGTTGAGACACAAGATAAGTCTTACTAAATTCAAGAAGATTGAAATCATATCAAGCATATTCTCTGACTGTAATGGTATAAAACTAGAAATCAATTACAAAAAAACCCTGAAAAACACTCAAACAGATGGAGGCTAAATAACATGTTATTTAAAAATGAATGCTTAACAATGAGATCAAGAAAGAAATAAAAATTTATCTGGGGACAATGAAAATAAATACATAACAACTCACAATCTATGGGGCACAGAGACAGCAGTCCTAAGAGGAAAATTCATAGCATTACAGGCCCACCTAAGAGGCAAGAAAAATCTCAAATTAAAAAATCTAACCCTACACCTATAAAAACTAGAAAAAGAACTACAAAAAAAGCTCAGAGTAGGTAGAAGGAAGGAAATAATAAAGATAGAGAAGATATAAATTACATAGATACTACGGGGAAAAAAACCCACAAAAGATTAATGAAACCAAGAGCTGGTTCTTTGAAAAGATAAACGAGATTGTGGATCTGCTCATGTACTGATATGCCAAGGATTTGGAGAAAGCAGCCCAGGGGTTCCGGCTATGATGGAGATGTGAGTAGAAATGCTTTACTTCCTCACACAATCAAAAGAAGGACAATAAAATTTAAAACAAAATACAACCAGAACTTCCAGATACTCAAACTTTATTAAAGTTCGACAAGCAAGGAGTTAAAGAAACATTTACCCAGACTGGTAGGAGGGGTGGAGGCAGGCAGCTAAGGCAGAGAGGATGTACAGCTAAGGAAGTGGCTGGTGGACCAATTAATTGGTCCCGCATTAGTGGTCCAGTAAACTGGGAAGAATCACTGGGAAGCGAGACAGACTGCAGAACCCAGGGTTTCAGCATGGGAAACGAAAGACTCAAAACCTCTGGACATAAAAATCTGTTGGAGTTGTGGCAGTGGGAGAAACTCTCAGGATCACAGGAAAATCCAAAGGAGAGGCCTGCAGGGTCCTAGAATGTACACAATCCTACCCATCTGCAAGGCCACAATCCATAAGTGAGGGAAATGATGGAATGTAGGGCTAGAGCAGAGCCAGCAAGTGGCATTGTTCCCTCTCCAACCCCTCCCCCACAGACAGCACCACAAATCAGCCAAGAGGGTTGCCCTGCCCTGGTGAATACCTAAGACTCTGCCCCTTACAACATAACAGGTGTGCCAAGACAAAGAAATATGGCCCAAATGAAAGAACAGACCAAAACTCCAGAAAAAGAACTAATCGACGAGGAGATAGCCAACCTAACTGATGCAGAGTTCAAAACACTGGTAATTAGGATGCTCACAGAAATGATTGAGCTTGGTCGCAAAATGAAGGAAGAAATGAAAGCTATGCAAAGTGAAATGAAGGAAAATATACAGGGAACCAAAAGTGAAGGGAAGGAAACTGGGACTCAAACCAAGGATTTGAAACAAAATGAAAAAGTAAACATCCAATCGGAAGAGAATGAAGAAACAAGAATTCAAAAAAATGAGTAGAGGCTGAGAAAGCTCTGGGACAAGTTTAAATGCTCCAACATCCAAATCATAGGGATGCCAGAAGGAGAAGAGGAAGAGCAACAAATTGAAAACCTATGTGAAAACATAATGAAGGAAAACTTGCCCCATCTGGCAAAGGAAATAGACTTCCAGAAAGTCCAGGAAGCTCAGAGAGTTCTAAAGAAATTGGACCCAAGCAGGAACACACCAAGACACATCATAATTAAGTTACCCAGGATTAAAGACAAGGAGAGAATCTTAAAAGCAGCAAGAGAAAAGGAGACAGTTATCTACAAAGGCATTCCCATAAGACTATCAGCTGATTTCTCAAAAGAGACCTTGAAGGCAAGAAGGGACTGAAAAGAAGTATTTGAAGTCTTGAAAGGCAAGGACCTACATCCAAGATTACTCTATCCAGCAAAGCTATCATTTAGAATGGAAGGGCAGATACAGTGCTTCTCAGATAAGGTCAAGTTCAAGGAGTTTATCATCACCAAGTCCTTATTATGTGAAATGTCAAAGGGACTTATCTAAAAAATAGAATAAAAAATATGAACAATAAAATGACAACGAACTCACAATTGAACCTAAAAAACAAAAACAAAAACTAAGCAAACAACTAGAACAAGAATAGAATCAGAGAAATGGAGATCACATGGAGGCTTATCAGTGGGGAGGGAGAGGAAGAGAATGGGGGGAAAAGGTACAGGGAATAAGAAGCATAATAAATAGGCACAAAATAGACAGGGGAAGGTTAACAATAATATAGGAAATGGAGAAGCCAAGGAACTTATATATACAACCAGTGGACATGAACTAAGTGGTGGTGGGGAATGCTGGAGGGTGGTAGGATTCAGGGAGGAGGGGGATAAAGAGGATAACAAAATTAGGATGAATAAAAAAAGATAAGATAAATAAGATTGACACACCTTTAACCAGACTCATCAAGAAAAATTAGAGAGCTCTCAAATAAATAAAATCTGAAATGAAAGAGGAGAAGGTAACACTTGACACCATAGAAATACAAAGGATTGTGAGAAAATACTGTGAACAACCATATGCCCACAAATTAGACAACCTTGGCAAAATGAATAAATTCCTAGAAAATATAATCTTCCAAAATGAAATCAGGAAGAATCGGAAAATGTAAATAGACCAATTAGAACTAATGAAATCAAAGTAGTAATAAAAAAAAAAACAACTCCCAGCAAACAAAAGTGCTGAACTAAATAGCTTCAAATTTTACCAAACATTCAAAGAAGAACCAGTACCTATCCTTCTCGAACTACTCCAAAAAATTCAAGAGGAGAGAGGACTTCCAAGATCATTTTACAAGGCCAGCATTAGCTTAATTCCAAAACCAGATAGAGACTCTACAAGGAAAGAAAATTATAGGCCAATATCCCTGATGAATATAGATGCTAAAATCCTCAACAAAATATTAGTAAACCTGATCCACCAATACATGAAAAAGATTGTACACCATGGTTAAATAGGATTTATTCTGGGAATGCAAAATTGGTACAATAATCACTAATCAATAAGCGTGATACACATATTCTGGTTTCTCTTCAGATTGTATAAATCTTTTACCTTTTTAATAAACCTGATACAGCTTGGCCAGGTAGCTCAGTTGGTTAAGTGTCCTCCAGATACACCGAGGTTGAAGGTTCGATCCCTGGTTAGGGCACATACAAAAGCCAATCAATATATGCATAAATAAGTGAAACAACAAGTCAATGTTTCTCTCTGTCTCTGAAATCAATAAGTTAAAAATTTTAAAAATAAACATGATACATCACATAAATAAAATGAAGGATAAACAAATCACGTGATGGCCCTGGCCAGGTGGTTTAGTTGATTAGAGCATCGTGCCATATGCTAAAATGTTGAAGGTTCGATACCTGGTCAAGGTAAATAAATACCTAGGTTGTGGGTTCAATCCCTGGTCAGGGAGCGTACGTGAGGAACCTATTGATGCTTCCCTCTCACATCGATTTTTTTTTCTCTCTCTCTCTCTTTCTCCCTTCCTTTCTCTCTAAAATCAGTAAATATATCCTCAGGTGAAAATAAAAAAATTCATAAATTGCCCACATGATCCCCACTCCTTAAGGTTACTTAATGTTTCAATTTTGCCTCAAACCATTCCACACCACTCTGCTCAAAGAATCTACCACTATCTTGGTCCCCAAGCTAATTACACGTGACACTTTCTGTTTTACAGTGCAGTGCAGTATTGTTTGAACAAAGGTAACATATTGTGATTTGTGTAATTTTGGTGTAGTTCTTCTCATATTGTAAGGTATCCCATAATATGAGGTCTCCTATATATTATAGGCATCCTATAAAGTGAGAGGAAATCTATCAGTGTAAATGTCTGCAAATGCTTCAAGTGTCCATGATGGCTATTCTATGTTTAAATTATTGCTGGTATGTGTGCATGCTTACATAAGTGTGTTTTATGTATGTAATGTACGTGAACTGAAAATATGTTTTACACCTTGATGGTGGAATCTAATATGCTCTATTCTTTAACTCTATTCTTTAACATGGATCTTGCCCTGACTGGCATGGCTCAGTGGGTTGGGTGTCATCCTGAAAAGCAAAAGATTGCCAGTTCGATTCTGGTCAGGGAACATGCCTGGGTTGTGGGTCAGGTCCCTGGCTGGGGGCATGTGCCATCCCTTCCCCCTCTCTAAAAATAAATAAATTTTAAAAATAAACATGAATCTTTTAAGGAGCTACACTTTATAGTTTACAATTCTATCATCTCAAAGTGTTATGTAGAAATAATATGGAACATGTAGAGGACTCTGTACTATGACCATAGCATTTTTCCCTAGGGTGACTGATTCTGTACTTCACCCAAATGGTACAGCGTTTGCCAGGCTTGTAATACTGGTTTTGAGGGCTGCTATACATCAGGCAACAATACTACAACTTTGGTATGTGGGTAAATCAACAGTCAAAATAGGCTCTGGAAAATGTTCCAAATAATTTTAAGTCAGAACTTATACATTCAATTTACTTAACACTTGAATAGACAAATGACTCATGTCAGCTCTTTAAGCCTTCTATAGTAGATAGTGTTTGAAGGAAGCATGCAAGTGCCTATAGCTTATTTAGTTTCTTTTTTCCTTTATTTGAAGGGAGCATGGTTGTCTTATTTGCATGTATAATTGCTTCATCAGTTAATTTTTTTTCATGGTAGTGAGTAGTATAGTATTATAAAAAATAAGGAGCATGTTTATATTATCTAATGTATATATCCCAAGCCATAAAAAGCATTAATATTGAAGAACCTATGCACCCCAATGTTCATAGCAGCACAATTTACAATAGCCAAGTGTTGGAAGCAACCTAAGTGCCCATCAGTAAATGAATGGATCAAAAAGCTATGGTACATTTACACGATGGAATTCTACACAGCAGAAAGAAAAAAAGGAGCTCCTACCCTTTGCAACAGCATGGTTGGAACTGGAGAGCATTATGGTAAGTGAAATAAGCCAGGCAGTGAAAGACAAATACCATGTGATCTCACCTTTAACAGGAACCTAGACAACAAAACGAACAAGCAAGCAAAATATAACCAAAGACATTGAAATTGAGAACAGACTGACAGTAACCAGAGGGGAGAGATGAGGGAATATAGGGGAAAAGAGTGAAGGGTTTGCAGAACAATTATGAAGGACACATGGACAATAACAAGGGGGGATGGAAACGGGAAGAAGGTGGGGAGGGCTGGGGGGATGGGGAGGGGTGGGGGAAAAAGGCAGAAAACTATAGTCGAACAATTTTAAAATGTTAAAAAAGCATTAATATTATTAAATTAAATATTTTAATAACCAAGAATGCACTCAGTATAGGATAATAGATACATCACAATTGCTATTTAGACATAAAATATAGTTTAGCTGTAGAAACAAGAGATAAAAGATATTCTGCCTCAGAGCTTTTTTATTTGTAGAATCTGGACAGAATTTATGAAACTTACAAAGCAGCAAACCTTTATAATAGAACATGTGCTTCTCGATTAGATTTTACAATATGGTTTTTAGCAATTTCTTGTGAATCACAACTTCAGTTTCTCCTTCTAGAAACATGTACTATGTCTGAGATCAGATACACCTATAAATAGTAGGAATATGCACAAGAGAAGTTTGTGCAAAGGGATCAAGTATTACTACTCTAGTTTTATCTTTATTTTTCTCTGAGCTACACACAAGTGCAGCATATGGACTTGTGACTTCATATTAACCCGGTGCGTACATGTGTGCGCGCATGTCTGTAGTGTCACTCATGGGATGTTTTTGCATTATAGGCACTGAATGGAATTTTAACATACTGCATGTTTTTTTGAAATGATTTTAGTTTTTGTGCTATATACTTTACTTAATACATCCCAACATTTAGTTGAGGGTTAATTTAATAATTTTGGTTCTGAAATAAGAGCAAAATTGATATAAAAAAAAAAATTAAAAACCAACTTCTACTTGTGACTTCTCTGTGATATCATTATCTACACATCATCTTTAGCTCTGAAAGATATAGAAATAAATACATCAGCCTATTTTTCTCCCAGTACTGTGAAGTTCCAATTATATAAAGGTTTCTGCCCATAGGCCTGTGAACCAAAGTGTTGCTGGTTCAATTTCCAGCCAGGGCACATACCTGGGTTGCAGGCCAGGTTCCTAATTGGGGGTGTGGGAGGGGCAACCACACATTGATGTTTCTCTCCCTCTCTTTCTCCTTCACTTCCCCTCTCTCTGAAAAAATAAATAAATTCTTTTTTTTTAAAGATTCTAAAAGAGATTTTGTCTCTGCTTTACTTTTTATTTTTTAATTGAATTTATTGGGGTGACACTGGTTAACAAAATTATACAGGTTTCAGGTGCACAGTTCTACAACACCTCATCTGTGCACTGTACTGCGTGTTCACCACCAAGTCAAGTCTCTGTGCATCCCCATTTTACCCCCCTCCACCTCTCCCTATTCTTCTCCTGGCAATCACCACATAACTGTCCAGTCTATGAATTCATTCTCTCTCTCTCTGTCTCTCTCTCTCACTCTCTCTCTCTCATTTTTTAGCTCAATTCCTCCAACCCTGCCACCCAGCCTCCCCCACCACTGTCAGCCTGCTCTCTGTAAGTCTGTCTCTATTTCACTTATTAGTTCATTTGTTCATTAGATTCCACATATGAGTGAATCATAAATCATATGGTACTTGTCTTTCTCTGGCTAGGTTTTCCAGTTAGCATAATAATCTCCAGGTCCATTTGCGCCCTTGCGAAGTGTAAAATTTCCTCCTTTTTTTTACAGCTGAGTAGTATAACTTTATGTAAATGTACCCCAGCTTTTTTATCCACTTATCTATTGAGGGACATTTGGGCTGTTTCCAAATCTTGTCTATTGTAAATAATGCTACAATGAACAAAAATATATATATATTCTTTTAAGTTAGTGTTTTGGATTTCTTCAGATAAATTTCCAAAAGTGGAATCATTGGGTCACTGGGGGGGGGGGGGCTCCGCCCGCAGAGCCCCATCCCTCCATCACGGATGAAAATAAAACTACCAAGACATGATCTGCTTGGGGAGGAGAGGTGACCAAATTCTCAAAGGAGAATGACCCAGAGCCCCTTCCTCACTGGTCTTTTATTGGGTTTGAATACACAGGAATACAGGTTTAACATGTCAAAGAAATCTGAGGGCTTAATCTGAGTCAGTGTCTGTCAGGAAAGGGGGTTGCAAAACTTTGGGAGACATACTCATTTCCTCCTTGGACCCTTATCATTTAAATGAGAGCACTCTTAGCAAACAAAGCAGGTTTCACAGGACTTTACGAATTCTTTCTTATCCCTGATCACCTGGGGAACCGCTCTGGCTAGCACAGGGCTACACCACCTGCAGTCATAGTTTCAGGCTTAAACAGATTAGAGCCTGGAAGCATCTCCCAGATGGAAATGGGGACTCAGGCTATGTCAGAATAGCCAGGGGACGAGGGTCCATCACCCCCTCTTTGCTGCAGCCCCCTGAGTCCTTCCATGAGGGCCTCCCAAGTGGTACTGTCTGGCTTAGATTGCCCCTCTCGTGTGGAGTCTTACCCGTCATTGACTAATTGACTAAACGTTGGGGCCAGAGATGGATGAAGTAGAAGTGGCGCTCCTGCCAGGGAGATAAGCTTTGTCTCCTTAGTAGCTCAGGTCCTCTTGACAGAACAGACCCAGATGAAGAGGGTCCCTTGGCTCTTACTCAGCCTAGCTATGGGGTGCAGTTACAGCTCCTGAGACCAAGCTGAACGGTCTACAACAGGTCATAAGGCAGTTCCACTTTTATTTTTTGAGATAACTCCATACTGCTTTCCACAGAGGCTGCACCAATCTGTATTCCCACCAACAATGCACAAGGGTTCCCTTTTCTCCCCATCTTCATCAACACTTGTTGTTTGTCGATTTATTGATAATAGCCATTCTGACAGGTGCGAGGTGATATTTCATTGTGGTTTTAATTTGCATTTCTCTGATGATTAAGCATCTTTTCGTATGCCTTTTGTCCTTCTGTATGTCCTCTTTGGAGAAGTGTCTATTCAGATCCTTTGCCCATTTTTAAATTGGATTGTTTGGGGTTTTTTGGTGTTGAGTTATATAAGTTCTTTTTAAAATTTTTTATTTATTGATTGATTTTTAAAAAGAGAGAAGAAGAGAGAGAGAAAGAGAAACATCAGTTTGTTGTTCCACTCATTTATGTATTCATTGGTTGATTCTTTTTTTTCCACTGGTTGGTTTTTGTATGTGCCCTGACCAGAGTCCAAACCTGCAACCTTGGTGTTTGCAGGATGATGTTCTAACCAACTGAGCTACCTGGTCAAGGCAGAATTTTATGTTTGTCATAAATTTTGGATATGAACTCTTTATCAGATGTATCATTGGTGAATATATTCTACCATTCAGTGGGTTGTCTTTTCATTTTGTTGATGGTGTTCCTTGCTGTGCAAAAACTTTTTAGTTTGATGTAGTGCCATTTATTTATTTATTTTCTCTTTTGTTTTCCCTGACCAAGGAAATATATCAGAAAAAAAATATTGCTATGAGAAATGTCTGAGATTTTACTGCCTATGTTATCTTCTAGGATTGTTATGGTTTTGCATCTAACATTTAAGCCTTTAATCTATTTTGAGCTTATTCTTGTGTATGGTGTGAGAGGGTAGTCTAGTTTTAATTTTTTTGCATGTAACTGTCAAATTTTCCCAACATCATTTATTGAATAGATTGTCTTTACCACATTATATGCTCTTGCCTCCTAAGTCAAATATTAATTGACCATCAAGGCATGGGTTTATTTCTGGGCTCTCTATTCTGTTCCATTAACATATAGTTCTATTTTTATGCCAGTACCATGCTGTTTTGATTACTATGGCCTTGTAGTATAGTCTGATATCAGGTAGTGTGATACCTCCAACTTTGTTTTTCTTTGTCAAGATTGCTGTTGCTATTCAAGGTCTTTTGTGATTCTATATAACTTTTTGGAATATTGCCCTGACTGGTGTAGCTCAGTGGATTGAGTGCAGACCTATGAACCAAAGGGTTGCTTGTTCGATTCTCAGTCAGGGCACACGCCTGGGCTGTGGACCAGGTCCCGAGTTGGGATCGCCTGAGAGGCAAACACATATTGATGTTTCTCTCCCTCTCTTTCTCCTTCCCTTCCCCCTCTCTAAAAATTAAATAAGTAAAATCTTTAAAAAAAATTGGAATACTTGTTCTAGCTCTGTGAATTACACCATTGCTATATTTTTTCTTTGTAGCAATTTTTAAATTGTTGTTCAGTCACAGTTGTCCCTCCATTTTCCCCATTGCTCTTCCCTGCCCTGTCCCTCCCCTTTCCCACAGTCAATCCCTCCCCCATTGTCCATGCCCATGAATCTTCTATTTGTGTTCCTTGGCTTGTCTTTTCCTCTTCTTTCCCCAGTTATTCTTCTCCCGTCTCCCCTCTGGTCACTGTCAGTTTGTTCTCTTTTTTTAAAAAAAGTTTTTACTCATTTATTTTTAGAGAGAAGGGAAGGGAATAAGAGAGGGAGAGAACCATCGATGTGTGATTGCCTCTTGCACACCCCTCACCGGGGACCTGGCCTACAACCCAGGCATGTGCCCTGATTGGGAATCAAAACAGTGACCCTTTGGTTTGCAGGCCAGTGCTCAATTCACTGAGCAACACCACTCAGGGAGTTTGTTCTTTATTTCCATGTCTCTGGTTCTATTTTGCTCATTTATTTGTTTTGTTGATTAGGTTCCACTTATAGGTGAGATCATATGGTATTTGTCTTTTCACCACCTGGCTTATTTCACTTAGCATAATGCTCTCCAGTTCCATCCATGCTATCACGAAGGGTAGGAGTTCTTTCTTTCTTTCTGCTATTTCTAGCATTTCATTGTGTAAATGTACCACAGTTTTTTGATCCACTCCTTTACTGATGGGCACTTAGGGTGTTTCTAACATTTGGCTATTGTAAATAACACTGCTATGAACACTGGGGTGCATAGGCTCTTTTGAATTGGTGATTCTGGATTCTTAAGGTATAATCCCAGCAGTGAGATTGCTTGATCAAAAGGCAGTTCCATCTTTAGTTTTTTGAGGAAATTCCATACCACTTTTCACAGTGGCTGCCCCAGTCTGCGTTCCCACCAGCAGTGTACTAGGGTTCCCTTATCTCCAGAACCTCACCAGCACTTACTGTTTGTTGATTTGTTAATGATGCCCATTCTGACCTGTGTGAAGTGGTATCTCATTGTGGTTTTAATTTGCACCTCTCCAATGGGTTGTGATTTTGAGCATTTTTTTTTCATGTGTCTATGAGCCCTCTGTATGTCCTCCTTGGAGAAGTGTCTGTTCAGGTCCTTTGCACATTTTTTAATTGGACTACTTGTCTTCCTGGTGTGGAGTCATGTGAGGTCTTTATATATTTTGGAGATCTTGTCTGAGGTATCATTGATAAATATCTTTTCCCGTACAGTTGCTTCCCTTTTCATTTTGTTGATGTTTTCTTTAGCTGTGAAAAAGCTTTTAGTTTGATGTAGTCCCATTATTTATTCTTTCCTTTATATCCCTTGCCTGAGGGGATGTATTATTGAAAATATTGCTGCATGGAATATCTGAAGTTTTCCTGCCTATGTTCTCCTATAGGACTTGCATGGTGTCATAACTTATGTTTAAGTCTTTTATCCACCTTGAGTTTATTTTGGTGTATGGTGTAAGTTGGTGGTATAGTTTCATTATTATTATTTTTTGCATGTACTTGTCCAGATCTCCCAACACCATTTATTGAAGAGACCATTTTTGCTCCATTTTATGTTCCTGCCCCATTTGTCAAATATTAATTGACCATATTGATACGGGTTTATTTCTGGGCTCTCTATTCTGTTCCATTGATCTATATGTCTGTTCTTACACCAGTACAAGGCTGTTTTGATTATACTAGCCTTGTAATACAGTTTAATATTAGGTATTGTGATTCCCCCCTACTTGGTTCTTCTTTCTCAAAATTGCTATGGCTATTCAGGGTTGTATAAATTTTTGAAGTATTTGTTCTATATCTGTGAAATATGTCATTGATATTTTGATAAGGATTGTGTTGAATCTATCAATTGCTTTGGATGGTATAGACATTTTAATGATGTTAATTCTTACAATCCATGAACACAGTATATGATTCCATTTATTTGTGTCTTCCTTAATTTCTTTCTTCAGTGTTCCATAGTTTTCTAAGTACAGGTCTTTTACCTCCTTGGTTAATTTTATTCCTAGATATTTTATCTTTCTTGTTGCTATTGTAAATGGGATTTTCCCCCCTAATTTCCCTTTCCGATATCTCATTAGTGTACAAAAATGCCTTCAATTTCTGAATGTTGACTTTGTATCTCACTGTTTTGTCAAATTCATTTATTAGGTTGAATAGTTTTGTGGTGGAGTTTATAGGGTTTTCTATGTATACCATCATGTCATCTGCAAATAGTGACAGCTTTACTTCCTCCTTTCCAGTTTGGATACCTTTTATTTCTTTTTCTTGTCTGATTGCTATAGCTAGAACTTCCAATACTATGTTGAATAGAAGTGGTGAAAGTGGACACCCTTGTCTTGTGTCTGATCTTAGAGAGAAAGCTTTTAGTTTTTCCCCATTGAGTATGATGTTGGCTGTAGGTCCCTCGTATATGGCCTTTATTATGTTGAGATATGCTCCCTCTACTCCCACATTGTTGAATGTTTGTTGTTTTTTTTTTATCATAAATGGGTGCTGCACTTTATCAAGTGCTGTTTAAGCATCTATTGAAATGATCATGTAGTTTTTGGCTTTCACATTATTTATGTGATGTATTACATTTATTGACTTGTATATATCGTACCATCCTTGCATCCCCGGGATGAATCTCACTTGATCATGGTATATGATATTTTAATGCATTGCTAGATCCATTTTGCCAAAAAATGTTCAAATAAATTTTCCACTTATTGCTCTTCCTCTTCCCCTTCTGGTAGCCCTATAATTCGGATGTCGGGATGTTTAAAGATGTCCTGGGGGTTCCTAAGCCTCTCTTCATTTTTTTTTTTTTTTGAATTCTTGTTTCTTCCTTGTTTTCTGTTTGGTTGTTTCTTTCTTCCTTCTGATCCACACTGTTGATTTGAGTCCCAGTTTTCTTTCCATCACTATTGGTTCCCTGTGCATTTTCCTTCATTTCACTTATTGTAGCCTTCACTTGTTCTTCTAATTTGCGACTAAAATCAACTACTTCTGCCCTGGCTGGTGTAGCTCAGTGGATTGAGCGCGGGCCTGTGAACTAAAGGATCGCGGTTCGATTCCCAGTCAGGGCACATGCCTGGGTTGCAGGCCAGTTCCCAGCATGGGACACATAAGAGGCAACCATACATTGATATTTCTCTCCTTCTCCCTCTCTCCTACCCTTCCCCTCTAAAGGTAAATAAATAAATAAATATATATATATTTAAAAATCAACTACTTCTGTGAGCATCCTGATCACCAGTGCTTTGAACTGTGCATCTGATAGGTTGGCTATCTCTTGGTCACTTAAAAGTATTGGCTCTGGTGGTTTCATTTGTTCTTTCGTTTGAGCTATTTTTTTCCCTTTTTTTGGTCTGGTCACGCCTGTCACATATGAGGGGCAGAGCCCTAGGTGTTCACCAAGGCGGGGCCACCCAGTTGCAGAGTTGTGATGCTGTATGTGGGGGCGGGGTCAGAGAGGGAACAATGGCGCTTGTTCCACACTCTCTCTTGGATTTCAGTCCCCTCTGTGAGGTTGGGAGTCTCTCCCAGCACTTCAACCCCCACGAGTGTTTTCAATGGGTGCTTTTTGGCTTTATTTCCCAGCATTGGGGCCCTGGGTTGCACAATCTGTCTCGCTCCCCATTTTTGCCTGGTTTATCTGCGCGCGAATGTGTGACCATGGTCAGCCACCTTGTGCGCCTCACTGGGTCTGCTCGTTGCCTCCCCGTGCCCAGTAACCACCACCTGTGCGCCTGGGGTGTGCTAACCACCGCCTGTGTGTCCAGGACAACTAGCCACTGCTTTTTCCTGCAGCAATCCCTCTCTGCTGGCCACCGACTCCACCCCTCTTACCGGTCTGGGTGAATCGTTGTCGGACTTGCATACAATTCAGTTTTCTATCTGTTCTGGTTGTTTTTTTGGTTCTAAATTTTTGTTGTTCTTAATTTTGGTTGTGAGAGGAGGCACAGTGTGTCCACCTATGCCTCCATCTTGGCTGGAAGTCCCATTTGCCAATATTTTGTTGAGGATTTTAGCATCTATGTTCACCAGCAATGTTGGCCTGTAGTTTTCTTTGTTGCATTTTTATCGATTTGGGGATTAGGATGATGCTGGCTTCATAAAAAGAGTTTGGTAGTCTTCCCTCTTCTTGGATTTTTTGGAATAATTTGAGAAGAATTGGGGTTAGCTGTTTCCAAAATATTTGGTAAAATTCTCCTGTGAAGATGTTTAGTCCAGGGCTTTTGTGTGCCAGGGGTTTCTTGATTGCTACTTCAATTTTACTAGCTGTTATCTGTCTATTCAGGCTTTCTATTTCTTCTTGACTCAGTTTGGGAGAATTATATATTTCTAGTAATTTGTCTGTTTCAACCAGGTTTTCAAATTTCTTGGCATATAGTTGCTTGTAGTAATTTCTTTCAAGCCGTTGTATTTCTGTGTTGTCAGTTGTCATTTCTACTCTTTTGTTTCTGATTTTATTTATTTTGATCCTCTTTTTCTTTTTTCTTGATGAGTCTAGTTAAAGGTTTGTTGATTTTGTTTATCTTTTCAAAGAACCATCTCCTGGGTTTATTGCTATTTTGAGTTGTTCTTTTAGTCTCTATGTCACTTAATTCTGCTCTGATCTTGATTGTTTCCTTCCTTCTACTCACTCTGGGCTTTGTTGTACCTCTAGTTTTTGTAGATTAGTGTTAGGTTGTTTATTTGAAATTTTTCTATCTTTTTTAGGTAGGCAGGTATTGCTATGAACTTCCCTCTCAGGACTGCCTTCACTGTGTCCCATACGTTTTGGACTGTTGTGTGTTCACTCTCATTTGTTTCCAGACACTTTTTCATTTCTTCCTTGATCTCGTTGTTTACCCATTCATTGTTTAATAACATGTTATTCAGTCTCCATGGGTTTGATTGTTTTTGAGTTTTTTTCCTTGTTGGTTTCTAGTTTGAAGCCATTGCAATCCAAGAAAATGATTGATATGATTTCAATTTTCTTGAATTTGTTGAGGCTCGTTTTATTTCCTATCATGTAGTCTGTCTTTGAAAGTGTTCTATGTGCATTTGAAAAGAATGTATATTTTGCTTCTTTGTGGTGAAAGGTTCTGTATATATCAGCTAAGTCCATTTGATCTAGCTTGTTGTTCAGTGCCACAATGTACTTATTGATTCTTTCTTTGGAAGATCTGTCCATTGTTGATAGTGGGGTGCTAAAATCCCCTACTATAAGTGTCTTGCTGTCTATATCTTTCTTGAAGTCCTCCAAGGTTTTCCTTATGTATTTGGTTGCTCCTATGCTGGATGCATACATGTTTACAAGGGTTATGTCTTCTTGATGGATTATTACCTTAAGTATTATGAAGTAACTTTATTTGTCTCTTTTTATGGCTTTTGTTTTGAAATCTATTTTATCTGACATAAGGATTGCTACCTGGCTTTTTTTCCTGTCAACTTGCTTGGAGTATTTTTTTCCCAACTCTTTACTTTCAGTCTGTGTAGGTCTTATGTTCTGAGGTGGGGCTCTTGTAGACAGCATATATGCAGGTCATATTTTCTTATCCATTCAGCTACCCTGTGTTTTTTGACTAGAGCATTTAATCCATTTACATTTAAGGTTTTAATTGATATGTACTTACCCATTGTCATTTTTTCTCTTTGTACCTGTGCTCCTCGCTCTCTCACTCTATTCCTTTATCTTTTTATAGCAGTTCTTTTAGCATGTCTCGCAATGCTTGTTTGGTGGAGGTGTATTCTTTTAACCTTTTTTTGTCTGGGAAACTCTTTATTTGGCCTTCCATTTTAAATGACAACCTTGCTGGATAGAGTAGTCTTGGTTGCAGGCCTTTGATTTTCACTACTTGGAATATTTCATGCCATTCCCTTCTGGCTTGTAGTAGTTCTGTTGAGAAAACAGCTGCTTAGCTTTATCGGAGCTCCCTTCTATGTTACTTTCTGTTTCTCCCTTGCTGCCTTTAAGATTCTCTCTTTGTCTTTAAAACTTGGCATTTTAATTATTATGTGTCTAGGAGTAGGCTTCTTTGGGTTTATTTTGGTTGGGACCCTCTGTGCTTCCTGAACTTGCATGGTTTTTCCTCTCTCCAAGTTAGAGATGTTTCCTGTCATTATTTTTTCAAACAAGTTTTCTATGCCTTGCTCATTTTCTTCTCTTTCTGGTATTCCTATGATGCTAATGTTGTTATGTTCCATGTTGTCCTGAAGTTCCCTTAAGCTATCCTCATACTTTTTTCATTCTTTTTTATTTTGTTGCTCTAACTGGGTATTTCTTTCTACCTTGTCTTCCAGCTCGCTGATTTGGTCCTCTGCTTCATCCAGCGTGCTTGTAATTCCTTCTAGTGTATTTTTTTCTTTCAGCTATTGTATTCTTCAGTTCTTCCTGGTTCTTGTTCATAGTTTCTATTTCTTTTTTCATGCTGTTGTAGTTCCCACTCAGTTCCTTGTAGTTTCCAATGAGTTCCTTGAGCATCCTTATAACCATTTTTTAAAATTCTGTATCTGATAGGTTGCTTGTCTCAATTTCATTTAGCTCTTTTACTGGGGATTCTTCCATTCCTTTTGATTGGAGCTTCTTTCTTTGTCTCCCCATTTTTGGTGACTCTTTTTGTTTTTGCATCTCATGATGCTCTGTTTTGCAATCCTGTCTTCATGGGGTGGAATTGTGTGGTAGGAGTTCTGTGAGACTCAGTGACACATTCCCTTTGATTTTCTTGTCTGGATGCTCTAGAATTGCCCCTTTTCCCATTTGTATGGCCTCTCTTGTTGTACTTGGGCTTTCCTTGTTGGTAGCTACTTTGTTTATGAGTTCTCCCCTCCAGCAGGCTTACTGGTAGTCACAACTCCCACCTGGTCTTATATGCTTTTGTACAGGTGTGTTTAAAAAAGAAGTATTACCATACAACCAAACCTACACCAACAAAAAGAATCCCCCTACCACATCAGCAATCTCAACTGTAGTTGAGCAAAGATTAATAAAGGTGAACAGAGATTACAAATATTATAATATAGGACAGAGGGACTATAGGATGACTAAAAGAGGGGAAAATGTTTTTGAGTGGGAAGAGGGAGCAGAATTGATAAAATAGAGACAGAACCAAGGTGAAAAAAGAGAGAGAACAAAATTTAAAACATAAGTAAAACATAGAAGGATGATGGCAAAAATGGGGTAAGAAAAAGGAAGAGTATACTATGAGGTTTGAAGTAAAATTAAAAAGGCATTGGGCCAATGGAAGCAAAATTGCAGAAAAACCACAACAGGATCAATAGGAATGACAGCTGAATGAAGTTTAATAAATGTAGAACTGTAATAAGAATATTGTACAAACAAAAAAGTGAATATGAGATGTCTACAGTAAAGAAAAATTATTTTGAGAAGGTGGGAGAAGCAAACTAATAAGATTAAGGAGTTAAGCCCAGGCTGAGAGAGGGGGAAAAATTGAAATAAAATTCCTCATTCAACTGGTCAGGGGCAGGGGGAAGGCGAAATGGAGTCAGACAGGGGGAGAGTATCCTATGGAATTTAAAGTACAAGCGAATAGTGAAGAAATAGGAGTTCTGTTTGAAATGTACATCAATAACCACGATATTTCACCCAACTAGCCACAGTTTATAAAGGTGGAAAGGAAATAAGACTATTATAAGAGGGGGGAAAGAATGTGAACCGACTTAAGAAAGAAGAGCGCTTATGCAAAGTTAGATGGAGGAGAAATAGTGAGAGTAAGGGATAGAAACTTGGCATAGTGTGAGAGAAAATAAAGTTTACACCAACAGTGATAAAGCTCAGGAGATGGAGAAATGGAGTAGACCAGGGAAGGGTGATGTGTGGGGTTTGGAATGACAATAGTATGAAAAATATACATAATCTGAATAAAAAGAATAAAAAATAAAAGACCAAGAGTAGTGAGTTATTTGGAATACAAGTAAAGTAAAAGAAGAACAGTTAAAATGTTACATGAAAAGGAGCAAAACAAACAAAAACAAACAAAAAACTAAAATTACAGAAGAAAGAGAAATTTTAAAAAATCCAAGTTCTGACAAAAAGCAAGGTGAAATTTGCCTCAGTTATTGGTGTTCACCTTCTAACTTCTTTCTGGATCTGTGTCCCATTTTCTCTCAGCTCCAGGTCTCAAGTGGGTCCTCCAACTTCTGGCAACACTGCCTGTATCTCCTTCCCCTGCCTATAGAGGGAGCTTCTGTTGCAATTGAGAGAGTGAGGTCTCTGTGTCTCCCCTGGCAGGCACTGTTCAGACTTCTGGGAAAATTGTGGGTGTGTTCCCCTGTCCCTACACTTCTCATCTTAGTCCGTCCCAGTTTATTTCCAATAATGTATAGTTTTTGCTTGAATAGCTGTCCGTTTCACGGGGGCAGGGGGGCAATCCGTGTAAGAGTATCAGCTCTCTCCTGCTTGGTGTAGTCTACAGTTCTGTGTGTGAGTCAAGTCTGGGCATTGCCCTGAATCCCCCTTTTTGTACCTTTTCCAAACTTTCTGTTTTGATGGTCTCAGTGAAATAGGGACCTAGGATCCAGCTTACTTTGTCTCTCTGTGGAGACTTCAAAATGGGCCCTTTTAGGTTGTCCTATTCTTGGGAAAAAAGGCCCCCAGCTGGTTGTTAAGCCCACACAGCTGGTTTTGCAGATCTTCCCAGCTCCTGCAGGCAGTGGGAGATTGGGCTCAATTTTCCCTTTTGGTTGATTCTAGGAAAGGGGGCTCAGTCTGGCCTACAATAATCACAGGTACAGTTTCCAGCTCACTGCCCTTAGAGACCTCTGTGACTACCTCTCTTTGCATCCCTTTGATCAATATGTCAGGTGCACTTATTAGGAGCAAATCATGCCCACAATCCTCCCTCTCTGTTGGCCAGGCAGCTGCTCATGCACAGACCCTGCCCAACACGCCTCAGTACCCCTTTTGAAAAAGGTCTCTGTGGGTGCCACTGCTGCTCTGAGCCACTGCCAGGCTTTCCACACACCCCAACTCTGGTAAGTTAAGAGTCTGTCTCAGTCACGGCCCTCTCCTTCCCCCAGCTCCAGGTGCCACCAGAATTCCACCCCCCCCCCCAACACTCTCTGGCGCTGTCCCAGCCAATGACTGCTGCCCAAGCTTGGGTGCACCCAGAGCTATGTGTGTGTGTGCAGCATGTTTCTCCATGGTGATTTTGCACACTCAACTCACTCCCTGAACAGGTCTGTGGTTTTCTCTCCGGGGAAGGGGAGGGAGAGGCTAGGCTACTATCCCTGACAAGGCTCTCCTCCTCCAATGTTAGGATTGATTTCTAATTTCATATCATCATGGTCAGAGAAGATGCTTGATATGATTTCAATCTTCTTAAATTTGCGACATATTTTGTGTCCTAACATGTGGTGTATCCTGTAAAATGTTCCATGTGCACTCGAAAAGAACGTATATTCTGCCACTTTGGGGTGAAATGCTCTGAAGATATCAATTAAATCCATCTGATCTAATGTGTCATTTAAGGCTGTTGTTTTCTTTTTGATTTTCTCTCTGAAATATCTATCCATTGATGTAAACAGGGTTTTAAAATCCCCCAATATGACTGTATTACTGTCGTCTCTCCCTTTATGTTCATCAATATTCACTTTACATATTTAGGTCCTCCTCTGCTGCATGCATAAATGTTTACAAGCTATATCCTCTTGGATTGCTCCCTTTATCATTACAATGTGTCCTAATTTGTTTCTTACTATAGCCTTTGTTTTAAAGTCTATATTGTCAGATATAAGTATTGTTACCCCAGCTTTTTATCCTTTCCATTTGCATGAAATATCTTTTTCCATTCCTTTACTTTTAGTCTGTGTGTATCTTTCATTCTGCAGTGGGTGTCTTGTAGAAAACATATATATGGGTCTTGTTTTCTTTTCTTTTTTTAAATATATTTTATTGATTATGCTATTACAGTTGTCCCATTTCTCCCCCATCATTCCCCTTCACCCTGCACACCCCCTCTGACCCACATTCCCCTCTTTAGTTCATGTCCATGTGTCATAAGTTCTTTAGCTTCTACATTTCCCACACTATTCTTGCCCTCCCCGTGTCTATTTTCTACCCACCGTCTATGCTATTTATTCTCTGCACCTTTCCCCCCTCTCTTTTTCTCCCAATCCCCTGTTGCTAACCCTCCATATGATCTCCATTTCTGTGGTTCTGTTCCTGTTCTAGCTGTTTGCTTAGTTTGCTTTTGTTTTAGGTGTGGTTGTTAATATCTGTGAATTTGCTGTCTTTTTACTGTCCTGTTTTTTATCATCTTTTTTTTAGATAAGTCCCTTTAACATTTCATATAATAAGGGCTTGGTGATGATGAACTCCTTTAACTTGGTCTTATCTGAGAAGCACTTTATCTTCCCTTCCATTCTAAATGAAAGCTTTGCTGGATAGAGCAATTTTTGGATGTAGGTCCCTGCCTTTCATGACTTGGAATACTTCTTTCCAGCTCCTTCTGGCCTGTAAGGTCTCTTTTGAGAAATCAGCTGACAGAGTGATGGGAACTCCTTTGTAGGTGACTGTCCCCTTATCCCTTGCTACTTCTAGAATGCTCTCCTTCATTTGAATCTTGGCTAATGTAATTACGATGTGCCTTGGTGTGTTTCTCCTTGGGTCCAACTTCTTTGGGACTCTCTGAGCTTCCTGCACGTCCTGGTAGTCTATTTCCTTTGCCAGATTGGGGAAGTTCTCCTTTATTATTTGTTCGAATAAGTGTTCCACTTGTTGCTCTTCTTCTTCCCCTTCTGGTACCCTTATAATTTGGATGTTGGGACGTTTAAAGATGTGCTGGAGGTTCCTAAGACTCTCCTCATTTTTTTGAATTCTTGTTTCTTCCTTCTTTTCTGTTTGGTTGTTAGTTTCTTCCTTCTGGTCCACTCCATTGATTTGAGTCCCAGTTTTCCTCCCATCTCTATTGGTTCCCCATGCGTCTTCCTTCATTTCTCGTATTGTAGCCTGCATTTTTTCATCTACTTTGTGAGCAAAATCAACCAATTCTGTGAGCATCCTGATGACCAGTGCTTTGAACTGTGCATCTGATAGGTTGGCTATCTCTTCACGGCTTTGAGGAATTGGCTCTGGGGCTTTCATTTGTTCTCCGGTTTGAGCCATTTTGGTGTTTGTTTTTTTGTTTTGTTTTGTTTTTGGTCTGGTTCTCGTAGTGAGGGGTGGAGCCTTAGGTGTTCATCAGGGCGGGGCAGCCCAGTTGCTGGGTAGTGACGCTGTAGGTGGGGGTGGGGTCTGAGAGGGAACAATGGCACCTGCTCTGCTCTACCCTGGATTCAGTCCCTTCCGCCACTTCCCCTTTGCCTGGACCATCTGCGTGGTTGAATATGGGACCACCTGGTCAGTCAGCCACCTTGTGCCGCCTCACTGGGTCTGCACAGTTGCCCCCTCTGTGCCCAGGGTCCGCCAGCTGCCGCCTGTGGGCCGGGGGACCGCCAGCTGCCACCTGTGCACCTGGGAACTGGCAGCAGCCGGAAGTCCTCTTGTTTTCTCATCCATTCAGCTACCCTACGTCTTTTGACTGGATCATTTAAACCATTTACATTTAAGCTTCTGGCCAAGATGGAGGCATAGGCGGACACACTGTGCCTCCTCTCACAACCAAAATTAAGGACAACAAAGATATAGAAATAAGAAAACAACCTGAACTGATAGAAAATTGAACTGTATGGAAGTCCAACAACCATTCATCCAGACCGGTAAGAGAGGTGGAGTTGTGGCAGGAAAAAGTGGAGGTGCGAATCCAGGCACACAGGCAGCAGCGGCTGGCAGTTCCCAGGCGCGCAGGCAGCAGCTAGCAGACCCCAGGCGTGCAGGCAGTGGCTGGAGGACCCTGGGCACAGGGTGGCAACTGTGCAGACTCAGTGAGGCCAAGCAAAGCGGCTAGCTGACCAAGTGGTCCCACATTCGTGCACAGATAATCCAGGCAAAGGGGAAGTGGCAGAAAGGACTGGAATCCGAGAGAGAGCTGAGCAGGCACCATTGTTCCCTCTCAGACCCCACCCCCACCTACAGCGTCACTACCCAGCAACTGGGCTGCCCCACCCTGATGAACACCTAAGGCTCCACCCCTCACTACGAGAACCAGACCAAAAACAAAACAAAACAAAAAAACAAACACCAAAATGGCTCAAACCGGAGAACAAATGAAAGCCCCAGAGCCAATTCCTCAAAGCCGTGAAGAGATAGCCAACCTATCAGATGCACAGTTCAAAGCACTGGTCATCAGGATGCTCACAGAATTGGTTGATTTTGCTCACAAAGTAGATGAAAAAATGCAGGCTACAATACGAGAAATGAAGGAAGACGCATGGGGAGCCAATAGAGATGGGAGGAAAACTGGGACTCAAATCAATGGAGTGGACCAGAAGGAAGAAACTAACAACCAAACAGAAAAGAAGGAAGAAACAAGAATTCAAAAAAATGAGGAGAGTCTTAGGAACCTCCAGCACATCTTTAAATGTCCCAACATCCAAATTATAAGGGTACCAGAAGGGGAAGAAGAAGAGCAACAAGTGGAACACTTATTCGAACAAATAATAAAGGAGAACTTCCCCAATCTGGCAAAGGAAATAGACTACCAGGACGTGCAGGAAGCTCAGAGAGTCCCAAAGAAGTTGGACCCAAGGAGAAACACACCAAGGCACATCGTAATTACATTAGCCAAGATTCAAATGAAGGAGAGCATTCTAGAAGTAGCAAGGGATAAGGGGACAGTCACCTACAAAGGAGTTCCCATCACTCTGTCAGCTGATTTCTCAAAAGAGACCTTACAGGCCAGAAGGAGCTGGAAAGAAGTATTCCAAGTCATGAAAGGCAGGGACCTACATCCAAAAATTGCTCTATCCAGCAAAGCTTTCATTTAGAATGGAAGGGAAGATAAAGTGCTTCTCAGATAAGACCAAGTTAAAGGAGTTCATCATCACCAAGCCCTTATTATATGAAATGTTAAAGGGACTTATCTAAAAAAAAGATGATAAAAAACAGGACAGTAAAAAGACAGCAAATTCACAGATATTAACAACCACACCTAAAACAAAAGCAAACTAAGCAAACAGCTAGAACAGGAACAGAACCACAGAAATGGAGATCATATGGAGGGTTAGCAACAGGGGATTGGGAGAAAAAGAGAGGGGGGAAAGGTGCAGAGAATAAATAGCATAGACGGTGGGTAGAAAATAGACACGGGGAGGGCAAGAATAGTGTGGGAAATGTAGAAGCTAAAGAACTTATGACACATGGACATGAACTAAAGAGGGGAATGTGGGTCAGAGGGGGTGTGCAGGGTGAAGGGGAATGATGGGGGAGAAATGGGACAACTGTAATAGCATAATCAATAAAATATATTAAAAAAAGAATATTCCATTAACCAATAAATAAATAAATAAATAAATAAACCATTTACATTTAAAGTGATTATTCATAGGTATGTATTTAATGCTATTTATTCTTTTAATTATGTTCCTCCTCCTCCTCCTCCTCCTCCTTCTTAGCAGATCTTTTTACATTTCTTACAATACTGGTTTAGTGGTAACAAACTTCTTTAGCTCCTTTTTTTTTTCTTCTGGGAAGGTCTTTATTTCTCCTTCAATTTTAAATAATAGCCTTGCTAGGTATAGTAGCCTTTGCCAGAAGTCCTCACTTTTCATCCCTTTGAATATTTTATGCCAATCCCTTGTTGTCTGAAATGTTTCTGTTGAGAAATCAGCAGTCTTATGGGAACTCCCTTGTAAGTAACTAACTGTGTTTCTCTTGTAGCTTTTAAGATTCCCTCTTTGTCTTTAATTTGTGCCATTCTGATTATGATCTTCCCTGGTGTGGGCCTCTTTGGGTCCATCTTGTTTGAGACTCTCTACACTTCCTCAACGTGTCTTTTTCTTACACCAGTTTGTGGCGGTTTTCAGTCATTATTTCATCAAGTAGGATCTTGATCCCTTTCTCTCTTCCACTTCTGGTACCCCTATGATGTGGATGTATTTATATTGGATGTTATGCCAGAGATCCCTTAAACTATCCTAACTTTTTAAATCTTTTTTTCTTTTTGTGCCTTTGATTGGGTGTTTGTTTCTACCCTGTCTTCCAAATTCCTAATTTGATCCTCTATTTCATCCAACCTGTTGTTTATTCCTCCTAGTGTATTCTTCATTTTAAATATGGTATTCTTCATTTCTGACTGGTCCTCTTTTTTATGATTTCTATGCCCTTTTTCATGCTGTTGAGCATCCTTATAACCATTACTTTGAACTCTACATCTGAAAAATTGCTTGCCTCCATTTAATTTAGCTCTTTTCCTGGAGATTTCTCCTATGCTTTCATTTGGGGATTGTTTTTTTGTTACCCCATCTTGGTTGCCTCATTGTGTTTCTATGTATTAGCTAGAGCTGCTATGATTCCCAGTATTCATAGGTGACTTTATGTTGTAGGTATCCTGTGGGACTCAGTGGTGCAGTCTCCTTAATCACCGGAGCTGGATGCTCCAGGAATGTCCCTATGTGAGTTATGTGGGCTCTTAAGTTGTAATTGAGTCTTCATTGCTATTGGCCTATTTATGCTTGGGATCAACCCTCAGTTTGGCTGATTATAAGGCTCAACCCCAGCAATGGTGCGCAATTTGCTGTTTAGGTGCTGATCACATTAAGTGGAATTTGCTTCAGAGATTTGCAAAGGGAGACTTGCTGCTGAGATCTCCCTTTGGATATGCTGCTTGTGAAGCCCATTAGAACCTGCTCTGTTGTTGTCTTAAGCTGGCCACTGGATGTGTTGGTCAGGGCCTCTTGGGAGAGACTCTGCTGTAGGTCACTACATGACACTGCTTGTGACTGGCCCTGGGCAACCTGTTTGGAGCTACCAGCAATCCATAGTTTGTGGTTGCCTCTACTGGGCCTAGGTGCATGCAGAAAGTACCAAGCTGCTCACCAAAGCTGGCTTTTACCAGCACTGGTCTCAGGGATAGGTCAGGAAAAGTCCCCAAGCACCCCAAGATTTGCCTCTGCCTACATCTGCCTGACAGGTATCTGTTAGACTCAGTCACTGAAATAGCCTCTGGCTGTACTCCTCAACCGAGCATAAGCTCCATGGGATGGGGCTAGAGGGGGGTCCAGAGAGTGGGGCTATTGTTTTTCTCCAGGCTGATGCTGCAAGGAGGGGAGCATTCCACCCAAGAAAGATGATGTCAGTTCTCTACCCAGAGACAGAAACCCCAGACTCTTCTCATGCAATGTTAGCCCACTCCACCCTTCCTCCACTGGAGCCCAGGGTGAGCACTGCAAACAAAATTTCATGTGTTGGCCCTTTAAGAGGGTGCCTGTGTCTCTATCCATCTCTCTCTGGTGTACAGAAAGCCCTTCTTTTCACAGCTAGATATTATGTGGATACCTCTTCCTGGCGCATGTGATCTGGGCTAGGGAGCCCAGCTTGAGGTTTAGACCCAGGCTTCTTAGGGGGAATCCCCCACCAGAGAGCTAAGATATCCCTCCAGAACCTAAACTACTACCCATGGGAGCAAGGCAGCCCTTTTTGCATCTCTGTCCTTCGTACAATTTTAATGTGACTTCTTCTGTAAATTGTTGGTTATAAGGCTTCTCTTCAGCCTGTCTTCAGTTGGTTATTTGTGATGATTGTTCTATAATTTAGTTGTAATTCCAGTTTGGTCCTGGGAAAAGGTGAGTGTAGTTTCCGTCTACTCTGCTGCCATCTTGGATCTCTGTCTCTACCTTACTTTTCGATGCCATTAAACAGTTTGAAAGATAATCTAGCTTACTTTAATTTTAAAAAGTACCATTCAACTGATGGAAATTAAAACTAGTCAGATATACAGTAACTGGAATCAAGGCCCGTGTTAGTAAATTTTCTCAAAGATTAGTCTAATTGTTGAATGGTTAATAATTCTTTATCAATTATTTCTAGATATAACTTTGAGATTTAAAAAAATAATATTTTCTGTATTAGGCTGCTGACTTTTCGTGTTAATAAATCAATTTGAATTATAAATTGAAAAAGCACAAATGATTTTTTAATACTTTAAGTTATTATTAGAAGTTATTTTTAAAAGATTATTGAAAATTTTGCTCCTCAGTTATGCAAACCTAGGAAAGTTTAGAAAATAGGTAAGTGGACAAAACAATTACACATCCAAGTGATGAGTAACATAAAACATTATTTTTATAATTTATAAGCAAATGGTAAAAGATGTTTCTTTTTTATATTTAGAACAAATTTGCATTACATTCTTTGGATATAAGATCTGGTAAATTAGCCCTGGCTGGTGTGACTCAGTGGATTGAGCACCCACCTGTGAACCAAAGGGTTGCCAGTTTGATTCCCAGTCAGGACACATGCCTGAGTTGTGGGCCAGGTCCCCAGTAGGGAGCATGAGAGAAGCAGCTACGCATTGATGTTTCTCTCCCTCTCTTCCTCCCACCCTTCCCCTCTGTCTAAAAGTAAATAAATAAAATATTTTTTAAAGATCTGGTATTATAGTGTAAGAAAGTCACTGTTATTTAAAACTAAATCACAATGAACAGTTTCTTTTACTCCCTTTCCAACCAGTTTATTCTACTTTCAAATTTCCCATTCTTAAGACAATTTTTTGTCATTGAAAGGATGCCCTAATTATTTAATTTTTCTTTGTACTTTGATACATTTTATGTAAGAAAGCTGTCACTCTCAAAATTTTAGGTCAATGGTCAAAATTATAGCGTATACATTTTATATGTAAATATGTGTACATGATCTTTCGTGTTCACTTTGCCACTTAACTCTTTAGTGTTATACTTACGTACATACCTGTCATGTGCTTTTTACTCCCAGAATAGTTCAGCATATCATAGTTAATGTTTAATTATGTGCCCACTCTTGTCACTCCCTGAATAATTCAATGTATCATTTGTAATAAAATTTTGAGATAAGACCAATAATGATTAGGAATGGAGAACAGCAAGTTAGATATAAGTAGGTTTTTCTCTTTTTTGTTTTTCCCAATTTTGGTTCTTATTTTAAAAGGGGGCAAAGATAGAGAGCGAAGAAGGGGAGGGGGAGAGGGAAAGAGAGTTTGGAGTGAGAGAGCGGATGGGGGGGCGGGATCTGAAGAAAAGAGGCCCTTAGATATTGTATAACCCATTATAACCTAAGAAACTGTTGTTATATATGGCTTTATTTATTTATATATTTGTGACATAGAAAACTTTTTACCTCTTTGCCTGTCATATTTGGGGATTTTATTTTTTTAAGATCGTACTTATTTACATTTAGAGAGAGGGGAAGCAAGGGAGAAAGAGAGGGAGAGAAACTTCAATATGCAAGAGAAACATCCATTTGTTGCCTCTCACGTGCCCTCAACTAGGGACCTGGTCCCCAGCTCAGACGTGTCCTGACTGGGAATCAAACTGGTGACCCTTTGGTTCGCAGGCTGGCACTCAATCCACTGAACCACACCAGCCAGGGCTGTAATATTGTTTTTTGGGAGACAGCAGTATAAGAAGAGAAAGAAGCCTATATACTATTAGACAATTTGATTTATTGTTTGTTGTTGAGCAGGACTTTGTTATCCCATTTGTGTGAGCAAATGCATTGAATGATAGGAAAGTAAGTTGTGGTATAATTTTGAAACAATTTTAAGCATCAGCTGTGACATATTTTTGACAATTTTAGTTACTCCCTGTTTCCATCAAGCTCTGTAGTCGAGGGTTATAAATACATATTTGACCAGTTTATCACATGATGCTTGAAATGACTCTGTCTTACTTCAGGGAAGAGAACACTTAAATTATTCACACTATCAGTATCCTTTATTTAGATTTGCAAGAAATAGAATGCCAATGATTATGTTATCAGCCTTTTGAGGTGTTTTGTACAGAGTTTTACTTGTTTATGGTAGCTTATATTCAATAACATCCAGCACAGGCAGCTTAACATACTAGTATGCTGAGTTCTAGCAAAGTTTAATAAATGATGGTATTTGCATCAAAATTTATGGAGTAATGTACACTAGAGTAATAGACATCTACTCAGGATAATTCTGAGGTTTGAAATTTAGAACTGATTTTGAGGCGCTATGGCATAAAAATAATAACAGGTAGAACTATTCAGAGTGATCACCTTTCATAAAAGTTAGTTCTGTCTTGCACATCTAAGAAAATGTAGCAGTGAATATTTGCTTTTTGTACTTTTTTCTCCAAGCAGAGGAAACTGACAGTTTTATGTTTAAGTGCCCAAAGGTTTTCTTGGCTAAGCAGTCCCTAAGTTAATCACTGGAATGTTAACTTAACTTTTTGTTTCTAAAAGGGTTTCAAATTTTAAAACAAAATATGCTTCCATTATTTCTTAGAAAGCAATAATTTCTTTTAAAATTTCTTCTCATTTTGGTATTCAGCAACATTATTTTAAAAATTTTATGTGCTCCACAAACATATATTTGTGAATGAATTAATTGATTAGATATGTTAGTAGGAAATGCTCTTGCCCATAAGCAGAATGTGTATATGATATCTGGTGTTGCTTTGGTACTTTATTTTCCAATATGATGAACATGACTGGTTTTTTAGGCCACTAAGAGTTTGCACTCACGGCATAGTAAACAGGAACTTTACTGAGAATTAAATGTGCTAATTTGTGCTTTATAGCCAGAATATCGAGATTTTGGGACGAGATTAATTTTAAATAAATTATATATGTGCACATATATATTAATATGTTAATATATAAATGAACATAAATTAATTCAAAATATAATGATTCTACTTCCAGGATTAGAGTTCATTGTTTATGATAACAATTCATTAACTGCACTGTTTGGCACTATCTTATCAGACAGTAAGAAAAGTGTATCAAAACCACAGACAAGCCCTGACTAGTGTGGCTCCATGGACTTAGCACCACCCTGCGAACCCAAAGGTCACCAGTCTGATTCCCAGTCAGGGCACATGCCTGTGTCACAGATCAAGTCCCTAACTGGGGTGTGCGAGAGGCAACTGATCAATATATCGCTCACAAATTGATGTTTCTCTCCCTCTCTTTCCTCTCCCTTCCCATCTCTCTAAAAATAATTAAATCTAAAAGTAATTTTTTAATCACAAATATTTTAGTGTTAAATTATTTTTTATCTCAGTATGCTTTTCCCATAATTATCTAGAAGTTTTATCAATAATCCTATAGTAGTGAACACTTCATATGAAGAGTGAATCTTCATACTTACACATACAAACTTTAGTTACATATTGTGAGCATATATGATAAGTGAATTGTATATTTTCAGTGACATAGGAATTTTTTTATAGAATGTATGCTTTAATCCTTTATTTTATAAAATTGAAAATTCCAACCAACGCCACTGAAGTTGGCAACACGACTGAACCTCCTCAGGTCTGTTAAGAAGACACATGCTTCCTTGAGAGAGAATGGACTTTCCACTTGCCGTTGTGCTGGAATCACTCAGTCCTCTTCTTTCACCTGGCCCTCATTTGCTGTCTTTCAGTTTGCAGTCATTTCCCCCGCTTTGTTGTTATGACAAGTCTATATTAGGCCCTGTTTGCTCTGTCTTTCTTTTCTCCAGCTAAACTATAAGCTCACTGAGGGCAGGCTTCACATCTAACTTCTTCAACTTCATTCTCTCCACCTAGTTCAATGCCTGCAAAAAATGTTTTGAATGAATAAATTTGATGTTAATTTATTCCTTTTAAAATTTTTAAAAGATTTTATTTATTTTTAGGAGAGAGGAAGATAAGGAGAAAGAGGGAGAGAAACATCAGTGTGTGAGAGATTGCACGTGATCCAGGCATGGCCCACAACCCAGGCATGTGCCCTGACTGGGAATTCAACTAGTGACTTTTTGGTTCCCGGGCCAGCAGTCAATCCATTGAGCCACACCGTCCAGGGTGTTGACTACAAGTATCAGTTCTCATAGCATATGGTCAGTCCTGTAAGAGTTGCACAAAAAAATAGGACTTAGTGCTAAATGGGTACTGATACCATTAGATACACTTAACTTCAGTTTCTGAAAAAATATTCTTCCAGCAGCTTATTTGGGTGGTCATTTAAGTTTTCTGTTGACAGTGAAATGAAAGGGGATCAAATCACAAGGGGATAAACTACAGGGCATTTTGACATGACTTACTTTATTTTAAGATATGACTCACTTTATTCTAAGTTTAAGTTACTGAATCAAAGACTAAAGCAGTTCTCTTTCTAGTACTATTCTTGTTCATCAGAAAATATTCTTGAATAGTGCTGTATTGTAATTTGTTAACACTACCCAAAAGTATTTTATGTGGCCCCAACCAGGTAGGTTGGAGTGTCCTCCCTATGTGTCAAGGTTGTGGGTTCGATCCTCAGTCAGGGCACATGCAAGAATCAACCAATGAATGCATGGATGGGTGAAAAAAACAAATTGATATTTCTCTCTCTCCCCACCCCTCTCCTCCCTTCCCTTCCTCTCTTTAAATCATTTGTTACTAAAGATTTAATAAATCTTTTTTAAAAATGTAGTTTAGCACTGACCAGTATGACTCAGTTGGTTGGATGTCATCTCTCAAAGAGAAAGGTCACAGGTTCAATTCCCCATCTGGGCACATGCCTGGGTTGCGGGTTTGGTCATAGTTGGGGCACATGCAGGAGGCAACTGATCAATATTTCTCTCTCACATTGATGCCTTCCTTCTCTTTGTCCCTCCCTTCTCCTCTCTCTAAAAGTAAATAGAGACTTCCAGCCAAGATGGAGGCATAGGTAGATACACTTTGCCTCCTCACACAACCAAAAGAAAAACAAAACAAATTTAAAAACAAAAAATAATCAGAACTTTCAGAAAATCCAACTGTATGGAAGGAAGTTCAACAACCAAGGAGTTAAAGAACAAACTTTTATCCTTCTGGTAGGAGGGGTGGAGATGGGACGCAGGGGCAGAGAGGACCTGTGGCAAGGCAGCGGCTAGAGGACCTAGTGGGTGAGGCTGTGGCTGGTGGACCGGGCGTTCCCATATTTGCATGCAGATAAACTGGGAGAAACAATGAGGTAGTAAGACAGACCACACAACCCAGGGTTCCAGTACGGGAAAATAAAACCTCAAAAATCTCTGACTGAGAAAACCTGTGAGGGTTGTGGAGGCAGGAGAAGCTCCCAGCTTCACAAGAGTTTGTTGGAGAGACCCACAGGGTCCTAGAATGAACATAAACCCACCAGCCCGGGAATCAGCACCAGAAGGGCCCAATTTCCTTAAGGGTAGTGGGGGAAGTGATGAAAGCAGGGCAAGAGCTGAGCAAGCGGCATTGTTCCCTCTATGACCCCTCCCCCACATACAGTGCCACAACCCACTAGAGAAGTGGGTTGCCCCACCCTGACGAATACCTAAGGCTCCTCCCCTTACAACATAACAGGTACACGGAGACAAAACGATATGGCCCAAATGAAAACAGATCACAGCTCCAAAAACAGAACTAAGCAATGAAGAGATAGCCAACCTATCAGATGCAGAGTTCAAAACACTGGTAATCAGGATGCTCACAGAAATGCTTCAGTATGGTTACAAAATGGAGGAAAAAGTGAAGGTAATGCAAAGTGAAATAAAGAAAAACATGCAGGGAACCAACAGTGAAGGGAAGGAAACTGGGACTCAAAAAATTTGGAGCACAAGGAAGAAATAAACATTCAATCAGAACAGAATGAAGAAACAAGAATTCAAAAATATGAGGAGAGGCTGCGGAATCTCTGGGACAACTTTGAATATTCAAACATCCAAATAATAGTGGTGCCAGAGGGAGAGAGGAAGAGCAAGTCACTGAAAACTTCTTTGAAAAAATAATGGAGAACTTTCTCAGTCTGGCAAAGGACATAGCCTTCCAGGAAGTCCAGGAAGCTCAGAGAGTCCCAAAGAAGTTGGATCCAAGGAAGCACACACCAAGGCACATCATAATTACATTACCAAGATTAAAGATAAGGAGAGAATCTTAAAAGCAGCGAGAGAAAAGGAGACAGTTACCAACAAAGGAGTTTCCATAAGACTATCAGCTGATTCCTGAAAAGAGACCTTCCAGGCCAGAATGGGCTGGAAAGAAGTATTTGAAATCTTGAAAGGCAAGGACCTACATCCAAGATTACTCTACCCAGCAAAGCTAATATTTAGAATGGAAGGGCAGATAAAGTGCTTCCCAGATAAGGTCAAGATAAAAGAGTTCATCATCACCAAGCCCTTATTATGTGAAATGTGAAATGTTAGCTAAGAAAAAGACGCTGGTCAAAAATAAGAACAGTAAAATGACAACAAACTCACAACTATCAACAACTGAACCTAAAAAAACAACAACAACAACAAAAAAAAACCCCGACTAAAACTAAGCAAACAACTAGAACAGGAACAGTATCACAGAAATGGAGATTACATGGAGGGTTATCAGTGGGGAGGGGTGGGAGGAGAGAGGGGGAAATACAGGGAGTAAGAAGCAAAAATGGTAGGTAGAAAATAGAAAGGGGGAGGTTAAGAATAGTATAGAAAATGGAGAAGCCAAAGTACTTACATGTACAACCCGGGGACATGAACTAAGGTGGGGGAATGCTGGTGAGAGGGTGGGTGCAGGGCAGAAGGGAATAAAGGAGAGGAAAAATGGGACAGCTGTAATAGCAAAATCAATAAAATATATTTAAAAATATAAATAAATAAATAAAATATTTTTTTTAAAAGTACTTTAGTTTGGCTGGTGTGGCTCAGTGGATTGAGTGCTGGATTGTGAACCAAAAGGTCACTAGTTCAATTCCCAGTCAGGGCACATGCCTGAGTTGTGGGCCAGGTCACCAGTACAGAATGCACCAGAGGCAACCACACAGTGATGTTTCTCTCCCTCTCTTTTTTCCTCTCCTCCCTTCTCTGTAAAAATAAATAAATAAAATCTTTTTTAAAATAAAATTAAACGTAAAAAAGTACTTTAGTGGGTTTTTCATTATTCATACACTGGACTCTGGGCTTTACCTTCCAGAGTTTGCCTACTCTTATAGCTCAGCTGGGCCCTATTGACAATACTTTGTGAAGGAGAATTCAAGTTTTATGTCCATAAACCAGGGCAGGACACTTTGGTACCTACACCCTATTTTATTTCCTCTTAGAATACCGGAAACACTTAATAACTACAATTTTCTTAGGGACTTTTAAATAAAGTCTCACTTTAAATATAATTTGTTCAATTTCAACATTGAAACAGGGCATTCTTAATGTTATAACTACGTGGAAAGTACTGTGTTACTTTCATGATATATTAACTTTTTTCATGAAGCCATTTTATTAACAGTACTTTATTTTCTGAATAGCACCCTGATTTGTAGGCTAAATAAAGATGGCATCATTTGCAGGTATAAAGATAATAATGCTACCAGATACCAATATTGTTTTTTAAGCTGAACTCTGCAATTTTTGGTTTTGAAATAACCAGGTAGACTGTTATTATGAAGTGTTGTGTCACAAAGGTTTAAAAGAACAGTGACAGCAGTAAATTTTCAGTAACGCCGCATGGGGCCTGTTTTCTTGGCGTTGTATCGCTCCTTTCACAGATGTCTTTCCCGTCGTCCATGGGTAAACCCATTTACTGTAGTCAGCAGCTAAGCGAGCAGAATGTCAGTGCTTTGATGTCCAGAATCCATTCAGCACTAGTAAATACAGGACCAGCCAACCAGTTCTTTCTCTGCTTAAACCGGAGATTCTTAAGCTTATTTAGGTGAGTATATTCTTAGACTTTATGGTTCTCTTTAGGGAACTCCATGAAGTAATGTTAAATTATCATGTCATACAAACCTGGAGCTATTCTGTAGGTAAAATGTGATTGTATGATATGCCTGCATGTACCTACAAAACTAGCATTACATGCCACATGAAATAGTTTTAAGAAATACTATTTTCAAGTTTCTCTTTTAACATTTGTGTGCTGCTTATTCGCTCTTTTTTAGAAACCAAAATCTTATGAAAATAACAACCAGGTGGAAAGTTTAAAATGTATAGAATTTTACCTTATTTTTAAAAGCAAGATAAGAAACACCCATCATTATTCAATTTGTGAAATGGAATACCTTATTATGTAGATTGAAGACAACTACTTTAGATGAAGGTAAAATTTCCTACACTTCATTTAAACACAGCATTTATTCAGCCTTATAAAAATGCTCAGAATTTAGGCATGTAAACTCAGTTCTCTGAAAAAGCCACAGTATTATTTTATTGGCTGTTTTTCATCTGTTTCACCCAGTCTTCTAGGATAATAGGTTCGTGTATCCCCTTGTCACTTCTGGGTTCCCCATTGGTAAAAATAGGGGTCACAGATTCCTTGCAGGCTTCAGTGAGGACTAAATAAGAAAATCCTGTGACTTAAGAAGCAAATGGCTGGTGCACAATAGGTACCAACAGCAACATACTCTTTTCCAGCTGGACTTACTTTGTCTCTGTGGCCTAACTGGTGTAGTGTATCCTAACAAGACACTTAATAACTATGGATACAAGTCTCTGCTTTCCCACGTTCCAACAGCACGACTGCCTGCAGCAGGCTTGAAGACAGCTCTCCACTCCCGGTTCCTCCTCTCTACCGCCTTTCCCTTTAGAGCAGGGGTGTCAAACTCATTTTCACCGGGGGCCACATCAGCCTTGGAGTTACCTTCAAAGGGCCGAATGTAATTTCAACTCCCTAACAGTTAATGGGTAATTACATTTGTACAGTCCTAAAATTATTTCAACCCTTTGAAGGCAATCACAAGGCTGAGGGGGCCCCCAGGGAAAATGAGTTTGATACCCCTGCTTTAGAGGGTATCTATTACTTTTTGCTCTTGTTTTAGCCTCTGATCTCTTTTTAATTCTTTACCCTTTCAAAACTCTTTTGCCCTGAACTCTTTATTTTCTTCTCTCGTTTCTCTCTTCTTCTGTCTTCTACCATGTTGTTGTCTACTTTGGCACATCCTGGCTCTTTGTGGCCTGAGGAGTCAATGACATCATTCCACTCCCAGCAAAAAAAAATAGCAGCTGAAAGGTTTCTTCTCAATTCACCACTCCATCATCTCTGTACAGCAACTGCAGTGTCACTGAAATATATCACACACACTCACACACGCATGCATACACTAATTTTTTAGCTGAAAAATGCACAAATCATAAGTATATAGCTCAGAGTTATTACAACATAAATATTTTCATGTGACTATCTCATGTCAGCAGAGACATTTGCTAATATCCTACAAGCCCCTTGCGTACCCTCCTGCTCTCTGTTCCCTTCCCTCCCCTGGGGCTAATCACTCTCCCCACTGCTCACACCTTAGATTGGTTTTGCTTATTTTTGTACTTTACATCACTAAAGTATGCATTAATATGCATTCATATGCATTAAAAGTCTGCATTGTTTTGTGTCTTCGTGTCTCACACTCAACATCCTGTTTGTGAAATTTATCCATATTGTTCTATGCAGTTTTTTTTTTAAATTTGTAATATTTATTTACATGGCAATAACTGTCTTTGAAATTAATCAGTTCACAAAGCAGTAGTCTTTTCCAAACATACTCAGATTTAATGACTACTATAAATAAGATATTCGTAATTTCTCCAGCTGCAATCTGAACATCAATTTGTAGTAACAAGATGTGGGTTCTAGTACAGATTTTTTTCTAATTCACTGTGTGGCCCTAGACAAACTATTTTAGATCACCTACATCTAACAAGGATAATAATACCTTTTTTACACCCTGGCTGGTATAGCTTAGTGGATTGAGCACAGGCTGTGAACCAAAGGGTCACTGGTTCAATTCCCAGTCAGGGCACATGCCTGGGTTGCAGGTCAGATCCCCAGTGGGGGCCACATGGAGAGGCAACCATACACTGATGTTTCTCTCCCTCTCTTTCTCCCACTCTTCCCCTATGTCTAAAAATAAATAAATAAAATCTTTAAAAAAAAATAATACTTTTTTTAACTTACAAGATTTACATGAAAACATTTTGCTAAAGTTGCTAAACAAATAAGGTAAAATATGTAATGTTTTATCATATTAACTATTTTCTAATATTTGATTTGCTTTCTATAATTTAACCAAAGATTGCATACTTTAAAGAATGACAAAAATCAGTAGTTATACCAAGTGAATTAAAGCTAGTAAAGTTGGGGTGTGGGGGGAAGCAAGCAGCCCCAGCTGGTGTGGCTCAGTGGATTGAGTGCCAGCCTGCAAACCAAAAGTTCGCATGTTCAATTCCCAGTCAGGGCACATGTCTGGGTTGTGGGCCAGATGCCCAGTTGGTGGTGCTTGCTAGGCAACCACACATTGATGCTTCTCTACCTCTCTTTCTCCCTCTCTTGCCCTCTCTCTAAAAATAAATAAAATCTTAACAAAAAAACTAAAGTAGTAATGCTGGTCATAATAACGCATTCATCAGTGCTGTCATTTAATTGCATAAAGAATAATTATAAAAATATGTGAAATTTGCCCTGGCTGGTGTGGTTCAGTGGGTTAAGTGCCAGCCTGCAAACCAAAAGGTCACCAGTTCCATTCCCAGTCAGGGCACATTCCTAGGTTGTAGGCCCAGTCCTAGTTGGGGGAGTGCAAGAAGCAACCGATTGATGTTTCTCTCCCTCTCTTTCTCCCTCCCTCTCCTTCTCTCTCTAAAAATAAATAAATAAATAAATAAAATCTTTTAAAAATATGTAAAATTTTGTGAAAATATTCTAGCTTAGGAGTTCATGCCTATATTGATAGTCTAGCATCAGCCATGGCATCAAATATTCTGAACAGTCATTTTGTTCATAGACTTTGTCAACAGATTTGGCCTCCCAGCTGAGGTCTATCTGTGAGCCTGTTCATCAGATTGAGCGTGTCATTCACCTCATCAGTGAGTGCTTCTAACTTCTCATACATGTGTTTGTCGAAGACGAGGTGACAGACAGAGCAAGCCAAGGTTCCCTCACATGCATCCAAACCATCATTTTCTAGATTATTTTCAACCACAACATCTAGCAGAGAATCACCAACTTTTCCTTTGATTATTAATGTTTCACCATTGCAGTTTAAAAAGTAGACTATTTTACTTCACTTGGTATGATATTCTCAAGATCCATCTATGTTGTCACAAATGGCAGTATTTCATTTTTTTTGTCTGAGTAGTACTCCATTGTATATATGTACCACATCATACTATCCAGTCATCTATCAAGGGACACTTTGGTTATTTCCACAATTTGGGCACTGTGAATAATGCTTCAATAAACACAGGGGAGCATATATCTTTGGGAATAAATGTTTTCATATTTTTCTGGTAGATACCCAGAAAAGGGATTGCTAGGTCATATGATAACTCTATTCTTAATTTTTTAAAGATTTTGTTTATTTATTTTTGGAGAGGGGAAAGGAGGGAGAAAGGGAAGGAAATGTCAATGTGTGGTTGCTTCTCACATGCCCCCTACTGGGGATCTGGCTCACAACCCAGGTGTGTGCTCTAGACTGGGAATTGAACCAGCGACCCTTTGGTTTGCAGGCCGGCACTCAATTCACTGAGCCACACAAGCCAGGGCTCTATTCTTAATTTTTTGAGGAACCTCCATACTGTTTTCCATAGTGGCTGTACCAGTTTATATTCTCACCAGCAGTGAATGAGGGTTCCTTTTTCTCCACAACCTCTCTAACACTTCTCATTACTTGTCTTGCTGATAATAGCCACTGTAGTATTTCACTGTAGTTTTGATTTGCATTTCCCTAATAGCTGGTGAAGTTGAGCATCTTTTCATATATCTGTTGGTCATTTGTATGTCTTCCTGGAAGAAGTGTCTGTTTAGGTCCTCTGTATATTTTTTAATTGGATCGATTTTTTTTGTTGAGTTGTATGAGTTCTTTACATATTTTGTCAGCACTGTCGTTTGTAAATACCTTCCCTCATTCCATAAGTTGCCTTTTTGTTTTGTTGATAGTTTCATTTGCTGTGCAGAAGCTTTTTAGTTTGATATGTTTCCCATTCATTTATTTTTGCTTTTACTTCTCTTACCTTGAGAGTCACATTTATGAAATCCTCTCTAAGACCAAGGTCCATAAATTAAGTCCCTATGTTTTCTTCTATATTATTTATTCTTTCAGGTCTTATATTTAGGTCTTTGAACCAAAATTGAGTTAATTTTTGTATATGGGTACAAACAACAATCTAGTTTCATTCTTTTGTTTGTGGCTTTCCAATTTAGCCAGCATCATTTATTGAAGAGGCTTTTTTCATTGTATGTTTTTGGCTCCTTCTTTTGAAAATTACTTGCCCATGTAAATGTGGGTTTATTTCTGGGATGTCGATTTTGTTCCATTGGTCTCATCTGTATGTCTTTTCTGCTAATACCATGTTGTTTTTTGATTATTGTCACTGTGAGTACAATTTGAAATCAGGGAGTGTGATACCTCCAGATTTGTTCTTTTTTCTTGGAATTATTTTGGCTATCTGGGGTCTTTTGTGGTTCCATACAAATCTGATGACTTTTTTTGTTCTATTTCTTTCAAAGTGCTATTGGGATTTTGATGGGGATTGCATTGAATCTGTATATTGCTTCCCATAATATGGCCATTTAAACTCTGTTGATTTTTCCAATCCATGAACATGGAATAGCTTTCCATTTCTTTATGTCTGCTTTAATGTCTTTTAATCTTGTAGTTTTCAGAGTATAAGTCTTTCACTTGCTTTGTTAAGGTTATTCCTAGGTATTTTATTCTTTCTGTTGCAATTGCAAAATGTTGTGTCTTTTATTTCTTTTTCTGAAATTTCATTGTTAGTATATAGAAATGCAATGGATTTTTGTACATTTATTTTGTATCATACAACTTTTTTGTATTTGTTCTTTCTAAAAGTCTTCAGAATTTTTTAAATAAGAATCATGTCATCTACAAAAAGTCAAGAGCCTTGTGATTTCACTTATGTGGGAGAGAAAACTAATAGTAACAAATGAACAAACAGGACAACAAACAGACAACAGTTTGCTGGTTAACAGAGGGAAAAGGGGGTGAGGAAGTAGTAAAGGGTAAAGGGGGTCAAATATATGGGGACAAAAGATTTGACTTTGGATGGTAAACACACAATGCAGTATTCAGATGATGTGCCGTAGAATTGTACACCTGAAACCTATATAATTTTATTAACTAATGTCACCCTAATATATTTAATTTTAAAAAGAGGGGTGCCCTGGCTAGTGTGGCTTAGTGGATTGAGCACCAGCCTACAAACCTAAGCATTGTTGGTTCAATTCCCGTTCAGGGCACATGACTGGGTTGCAGGCCAGGTCCCTGGCTGCGGGCTTGTGAAAGGCAATCAGTTGATGTATATCTCATACATCGCTGTTTCTCTCCCTCTCTTTCTCCCTCCCTTCCCATCTCTCTAAAAATAAATAAAACCTTTTGAAAAAAATAAAAAGAGGAGTAGATATAACTTTTCTAAGTGCTGATTGGTTACTGAACAAATGATTTATGGTACATTTTAAGTTGCTCTTTTGAACAAAATGGTTTATGGAGTGGGAAATAAAATTATTCTCTAATATCCTGAAACACCTGATAACCTATGCAAGTTTCACTGATATGCTCTCTGCTGGATACTACTGCTTTTTTTTTTTTTTTAAGATTTTATTTATTTATTTTTAGAGAGGGGAAGAGAGGGAAAGAAACATCAATGTGTGGTTGCCTCTCACATGGCCCCCACTAGGGGCCTGGCCTGCAACCCAGGCATGTGCCCTGACTGGGAATCGAACCTGCGACCCTTTGGTTCGCAGCCCGCACTCAATCCACTGAGCTATGCCAGCCAGGGCTGGATACTACTGCTTTTTAAAATTGATGACATACTTACTTTTCTCAGACTGCCTCTATGGTTGTAAACCATTCTTTGTTGTTTGTTGAGAAATAAATTTTCCTTCCTTCTTTCCTTCCTTCTTTCTTTCCTTCCTTCCTTCCTTCCTTCCTTTCTTTTATTTTTAGAAAGAGGGGAAGGGAAGGAGAAAGAGAGAAACATCAAATGGCTGTCCCTCACATGCTCCCCACTGGCCTGCACCCAGGCATGTGCCCTGACTGGGAATCGAGCCAGTGACCTATTGGTTTGCAAGCTGATGCTCAATCCACTGAGCCACACCAGCCAGGGCAAGGTTTTTTTGTTTTGTTTTGTTTTGTTTTTTAAGATTTTATTTATTTATTTTTACAGAGAGGGGAAGGAAGGGAGAAAGAGAGTGAGAGAAACATCAATGTGTGGTTACCTCTCAAGCACCCCTCACTGAGGACCCGGCCCACAACCCAGGCATGTACTCTGACTGGGAATTGAACCACTGACCCTTTGGTTCACAGGCCAGCACTCAATCCACTAAGCCACACCAGCCAGGGTAAGAAGCAAATTTCTTATTCACTCCTCCATTAAACTGGAGTTTCCATAGACTTTCGGGGTCCCACAGGTTTGTCAGTTTCCACTCTATCGTTTTCCCCATTCCACTTCTGTAACAGTGGAAAATTGTAACATTGGGGGATTGTAACCCACCCCACCAGTCTTTTGACATTATTTCTGTAAGCGCTGACTCTGACAAATATGTGGTTTGTATAAGAATCTTGGGAACTAACTTCAAAAGATATGGATTCCAACCTTCGGGTATCCCAGCTCCAGGAGATTTGCTGACCTTCAACAATAAAGCCAGGATGACATGTGAAGCCAGGATGACTAAACCAGTATGATGCACACCAGACCAGCACTTGCCTTCTCAGAATGGCCCGTGCTCATCTGCATGTAGAGAACGTCTCAACCCCGTCCCTCGACCTCTTCTTCTGTCTCCCTTTCCTTCCTCATAAAAACCACTGCCTCTACCCTGGCAGTGTAACTTGGTTGGTTAGACCATCATCCCGTAACTGAAAGGTTGCAGGTTCGATTCCAATCAGGGCACATGACTGGGTTGCGGGACCGATCCCATCTGGATGTGTACGATCCCCAGTCCTGGCTCATACAGGAGGCAACCGATCACTGCTTCTCTCTTGCATTGATGTTTCTCTTTCTCCCTTCCTCTCTCTCTAAAGACAATGGGAAATTGTCCTCAAGTGAGGATAAAACCCAAACAAACAAACAAAATCCTCTGCCTCCACTGAGCTGTAGAGTTAGGCTTTCAGATGAGAATCCCCCATCTTCAGGGGTATGGGCTTTCACACACACAAGTACCCCATCTTCCAGGTGGCAAGCACCTGAAAATAAACCACTTTCCTTTACATCAGCACTGCCTCTGGAGTATTGGCTTTCAAAGCAGCAGACAGCTGGACCTGACTTCAGTTACAGTTTTTGGCTACTCGGTTGGGACTATGTGGACCCTGTTAAGAATTGGCAGGCCTGGGCTGGGAGTTCCATCTGCTTGTGGCAGGCTGACCGCATGACAGGGGTTGTGATTGCAGGAATTTCCCAGCAGCTGCCAAGAGCTGTTTATCTCAGGGAATCTCCCTGTTCTCCCTCTCAAGGCATCAGCTGCCTTTAGATGCTTTGCTGGTGACTCTGGGGTGTCAACTAACTTCAAACTGGGTAAGTCCCTGGTGTGCACAACCAGGAGCTCCTGCCCCACCACTTGGGTTCTTTGAACCATTTGGTATTCTGTAGCAATCAGTAGGTGCCTCTTGGTGGTAGGCATGGCTCAGTGACAAGAAATATCCCAGTTCCCCAGTGTAGGATTTTGTTGGAGAACTCTTTTGGTTATAGTATATGGATATTTGGGTATTGTTTGCTCTTACTTGCTATATATTGTGGGGTGTTCTTATCAATACTGCTTTTTAAATGTCTGTTAGTTTTGTTTCTCTGTTCCTCTGTGGGAGGAAGTCACTTTCTGTTTGAGAGCACTCATCTGTTTGAAATGAAACTTTGGTTCTCTTATCTGTCTGTTTTGGTTACAGTTGTTCTTTGTTTGCCTTCTTATCCTTGGGGGACTTCCTTTGCTCTTTGGTGGTTTGTACATAGTAGGAATCCTGTCTTTGCCATTTGGGCTTTGTGCCATTTGGACCTTGTCAGGGTCATTTGTGGTACCTGTTCACTGAGATAAGATTTTAAGGCTAGTATACCTGTCCCTCCTTTTAGAGGAGTTAGAGAGTACTCATTTGTTTGAACTTTGTTTGTTTTAGATGTTGCTTTTGTTTCTGTTTTGAAGAGGAGCAGCTTGGTCTTGATCCCAACAGAGAATTCATTAGTTTGCATTTTAGACTAATTAGAATTGGTTTGCCAAATGTCCAGTAAATGAGAGAAGATCTCTTACGTGTAAGCTTTCATGTTGTTACATCATAAGGGTTCCACTCAGAAAAGATTTACGTTAATGGTTTGAAAGAGGAAACGATCCCATTCCTCTCCCAGACAGTAAAACTCAGGAAGAAAAGGGGGTAGGGAATGAGTCCTTTTAAACTGTCTCAATCCTCCTCCTAGAGGCTTGGGAGCTGCTGCAGTCCCAGGAATAATGGGGAAATTAATGCTACCTCCAAATCCTGTGCAGACTGCAGGAAGAGTAAGGGTGACTGCCCCACCTCAATGTGAAGTTGTGGGGAGGGGGAATGGGCATTTTTAAACTTAATCAGCTAATGCCATGCCAAGCCTGATATCTCCTTTGTCTCTTCTTCAGCCTCTTAAAAGTTGTCAAGCCCACTAGATAATGAAACATCTCACTTTTGAGCACACTAAAGGAATGTAGTAATCATCAAGAATAAAAATGTGAGTGTATTTGCCAATGGGGGAAAAAACCTGTTTCTGAAAGTTATAAAATGTATTCATAAATTTTTCAATCTAAAGAATGCTAATTACTTACTTCTAGTTGTCACTAAAAATTAAAAATTCTAGCCCTGGCTGGTGTGGCTCAGTAGACTGAGTGCAGGCCTGCAAACCAAGGAATCGCTGGTTAAATTCCCAGTCTAGGTCACTTACCTGGGTTGTGGGCCAGGTCCCCATCGGGGGGGTATGTGAGAGGCAACCACACATTGATTTTTCTTTCCCTTTCTTTCTCCTTCCCTTCCTCTCTCTCTAAAAATGAATAAATAAAATCTTTTTAAAAAAACTCTAACTAGGTTGGGAAAATATATGGTTTCAGTAATAAAATATGTAAATTATGGCAATATACTTCAATAGAAATAGAATTCAAAGTGGATTGTTGTAAAGTTGGTTATTTCTGAATGATTTAAGAAGAAAAAAACCAAGAGGATCTGTGTAAGTTGTGGAGGGTCTATGTAAGTTGAAGAGTTCTGTGCAAGTTGAAGAAAGATTGTGTAGTCAGGGGTTTCCAACCTGTGGCCTGCAGGCTGCATGCAGTCCAGGGTGGCTGTGAATGTGGCCCAACACAAAATTGCAAATTTAGTTAAAACATTATGAGAATTTTTTGTGTGATTACATGTCACAATGTATTTAATGTGTGGTCTAAGACTACACTTTTTCTTCCAGTGCAGCACAGACACACCAAAAGGTTGGACACCCCTAGTGTAGATTGAAGAAGCGAACAGAGAAGGAATTGAGGAAGTGAAAAAAGGTAAGAAAGGAACAAGGAAAGGGACATACCAGAAGAAAAGATATTGGAGGAGAAATTCTGAAGAAGGAAAATGGAAATGGGAAAAAAGTGATGAGAGAAAAAAGAAAAGGCATGTAGAAAAATGGTAGAGCAAGGTCATAATTTTACTGACAAATGAAAAGGCCAAAAGATCCCTTTGATTTTTAAAAATCAGCCCTGGCTGCTGTGTCTCAGTGGATTGAGTGCTGTCCTGTGAACCAAAGGGTCACAGCTTAGATTCCCATCAGGGCACATGCCTGGGTTGCGGGCCAGGTCCCCAGTTCGGGGTGCACAAGAAGCAACCACACATTGATGTTTCTCTCTCCTCTCTCCCTCCCTTCCCCTCTCTCTAAAAATAAATAAATCTTTTAAAAATAAAATAAAAACCAATTGTTATTTCTTGACAGAAAGCCCAAGTACAGACTTCTGGCCAAGATGGAGGTATAGGTAGACACACTGTGCCTCCTCACACAACCAAAAGAAGGACAACAACAACTCTAAAAACAAAAAACAATCAGAACTGTCATAAAATCGAACATAAGAAGAAACATTTATCCATCCAGACTGGTACGGGGGTGGAGACGGGCAGCCAGGGCAGAGAGGACTTGCAGCAAGGCAGCGGCACTCCAACTGGGTGAGGTTGCACCTGGCAGAACAGGAGGTCTCACATTCACATGAACATAAACCAGCAGGAACAACTGGGAAGTGAGATAGACCATGTGACTCATGGCTTTAGTGCGGGGAAATAAAGCCTCAAACCTCTGGCTGTAAAAATCCTGTGGGGGTTGAGGCAGCAGCAGGAGAAATTCCCAGCATCACAGGAGTGTTCGTTGGAGAGATTCACAGGGTCCTTAGAATGTACACAAACACACCCACCAGGAATTAGCACCAGAAGGGCCCAATTTCCTTATGGGAGTGAAGGAAGTTACTGAAAGCCAGCGGAGAGCTGAGCAAGTGGCACTGTTCCCTCTCATACCCCTCCCTCACAGGCAGCTCCACAGTGCAGCTACGGGGTTTGCCCCACCCTGGTGAACATCTGAGGCTCCACCCCTTACTACCTAACGGGTGCACCAAGACCAAAAAAAATGGCCCAAATGAAAGAACAGATCCAAGCTCCAGATAAAAATACAACTAAGCAATGAAGAGATAGCCAACCTATCAGATGCAGAGTTCAAAACACTGGTAATCAGGATGCTCACAGAAATGGTTCGGTATGGTTGCAAAATGGAAGAAAAAAGGAAGGCTATGAAAATGAAATAAAGGAAAATGTACAGGGAACCAACAGTGATGGGAAGGAAACTGGCACTCGAATCAACAGTGTGGACTAGAAGAAAGAAATAAACATTCAACCAGAACAGAATGAAGGAACAAGAATTCAAAAATATGAGGAGAGGCTTAGGAACCTACAGGACAACTTTAAACATTCCAACATCCAAATCATAGGGGTACCAGGAAAAGAGGAAGAGCAAGTCATTGAAAACTTATTTGAAAACATAATGAAGAAAAACTTACCCAATCTGGCAAAGGAAATAGCTTCCAGGAAGTCCAGGAAGCTCAGAGAGTCCCAAGAAGTTGGACCCGAGGAAGCACACACCAAGGCACATCATAATTATATTACCAAGATTAAAGATAAGGAGAAAATCTTAAAAGCAGTGAGAGAAAAGGAGACAGTTACCAACAAAGGAGTTTCCATAAGACTATCAGCTGATTTCTCAAAAGAGACCTTGAAGGCAAGAAGGGGCTGGAAAGAAGTATTCAAAATCATAAAAGGTAAGGACTACTTCCAAGATTACTCTATCTAGCAAAGCTATCATTTAGAATGGAAGGGCAGATAAAGTGCTTCCCAGATAAGGTCAAGTTAAAGGAGTTCATCATCACCAAGCCCTTATTATGTGAAATGTTAAAGGGACTTATCTAAGAAAAAGAAGGAGCTCAGAATTATTAACAGTAAAATGACAATAAATTCACAACTATCAACTAACTGAACCTAAAAATAAGAACTAAACAAACAACTAGAGTGGGAACAGAATCACAGAAATGGAGATCACATGGGGGGTTATCAGCAGGGAGCAGGACGGGGGAGAAGGTACAGGGAAGAAGTGTAAATGGTAGGTCCAAAATAGTCAGGGGGTGGTTAAAATATAGGAAATGTAGAAGGCAAAGAACTTATATGTACGACCCATGGACATGAACTAAGCAGGGAGATAGGGTGGGAGGGGGTGTGCACGGTGGAGGGGAATAAAAGAGGGGTGAAATGGGACAACTGTAATAGCATAATCAATAAAATATATATTTTTAAAAAGCCCAGGTACAATTGACAGTAGGAAACAAATTAATTGATTTCTTTGTCTAATGTACTTTCATTTGTAATTCTGAGGGTTATCTTAAAAAGTTATTACTTCCAGCCAAGATGGAGGCATAGATGGACACACTGTGCCTCCTTGCACAATCAAAATTAAGGACAACAAAGATTTAGAAACAAGAAAACAACAGAACTGATAAAAAATTGAACTGTACAGAAGTCCAACAACCATTCATCCAGACCGGTAAGAGGGGCGGAGTTGCGGCAGGAAAAAGTGGAGGTGCAGACCCAGGCACACAGGCAGCAGTGGCTTGCAGTTCCCAGGCATGCAGGTGACAGCTAGCAGACCCCAGGCGCACAGGTGGTGGCTGGTGGACCCTGGGCACAGGGTGGCAACTGTGCAGACCCAGTGAGGCTGCACAACGTGGCTGGCTGACCAGGTGGTCCCACATTCGTGCACAGATAATTCAGGCAAAGGGGAAGTGGTGGAAGGGACTGGAATCCAAGAGAGAGCTGAGCAAGCGCCATTGTTCCCTCTCGGACCCTGCCCACTACCCAACAACTGGGCTGCCCTGCCCGGGGGAACACCTAAGGCTCCACCCCTCACTACGTGACCAGACCAAAAACAAAACAAAACAAAAAACACCAAAATGGCTCAAACCGGAGAATAAATGAAAGCCCCAGAGCCAATTCCTCGAAGTGACGAAGAGATAGCCAACCTATCAGATGGACAGTTCAAAGCCCTGGTGATCAGGATGCTCACAGAATTGGTTGATTTTGCTCACAAATTACATGAAAAAAATGCAAGCTACAATATGTGAAATGAAGGAAAACGCATGGGGAACCAATAGAGATCGGAGGAAAACTGGGACTCAAATCAATGGAGTGGACCAGAAGGAAGAAACTAACAACCAAACAGAAAAGAAGGAAGAAACAAGAATTCAAAAAAATGAGGAGAGTCTTAGGAACCTCCAGCACATCTTTAAATGTCCCAACATCCGAATTATAGGGGTACCAGAAGGGGAAGAAGAAGAGCAACAAGTGGAAAAGTTATTTGAACAAATAATAAAGGAGAACTACCCCAATCCGGCAAAGGAAATAGACTACCAGGACGTGCAGGAAGCTCAGAGAGTCCCAAAGAAGTTGGACCCAAGGAGGAACACACCAAGGCACATTGTAATTACATTAGCCAAGATTCAAATGAAGGAGAGAATTCTAGAAGCAGCAAGGGATAAGGGGACAGTCACCTACAAAGGAGTTCCCATCAGACTGTCAGCTGATTTCTCAAAAGAGACCTTCCAGGCAAGAAGGGGCTGGAAAGAAGTATTTGAAGTCTTGAAAGGCAGGGACCTACATCCAAAATTGCTCTATCCAGCAAAGCTTTCATTTAGAATGGAAGGGAAAATAAAGTGCTTCTCAGATAAGGTCAAGTTCAAGGAGTTCATCATCACCAAGCCCTTATTATATGAAATGTTAAAGGGACTCATCTAAGAAAAAGAAGATCAAAAATATGACAGTGAAAAGACAGCAAACTCACAGCTATTAACAACCACACCTAAAACAAAAGCAAACAACTAGAACAGGAACAGAACCACAGAAATGGAGATCACATGGAGGGTTAGCAACAGGGGAGTGGGAGGAGGAGAGAGGGGGAAAGGTACAGCGAATAAGTAGCATAGACGGTGGGTAGAAAATAGACAGGGGGAGGGCAAGAATAGTGTGGGAAAGGTAGAAGCTAAAGAACTTATGACACATGGACATGAACTGAAGGGGGGGAATGTGGGTGGGAGGGGGTATGCAGGGTGGAGGGGAATGAAGGGGGGGAATGGGACAAATCTAATAGCATAATCAATAAAATAGATTTTTAAAAAGTTATTACAAAAAAAGCTAATTCCTTTGTCAATTGCATTGTAATCAGATTGGTACCTATGTCATTTTAAATATATTTTTGTCATTTAGAGATAGTATTATTTTTTTCTGATGCATTTGCAACAAGTGTTTTGTTGTCAAAAAAATGGAAAGGACTCTGACTTATTGTAAAATATGAGGGAGAACCCCCCAAAAATGAATTTATTTATAAAAATTGTACATTTATTCTTAAATGTTTAAACTTCAGTCACCATCAAATTCTCTCCACTTGATGCAATACACCCACCAACATGTTTCTCCACCGCTCAAAACAGTTTGTGAACTCGTCGATATTGATGCCTTTAGTGCTTCTGCTGTTTTGTTTCACATCTTCCACATCTGCAAAATGTTTCCCTTTGAGGACTTTTGTCATCCAGGGAAATAAAAAGTAAAGTGGCTTGGGGTGAGATGGGTGAATAGGGAGGGTGGGGCACAGGGGTTATGCCGTTTTCTATCAAAAACTGCTGAACACTCAGCAAAATGTGGGCAGGTGCACTTGTAAATCACCCATCATGAAATGGGCAAATGAGTTGCATCTTCAAAAAACTTTTACTGACCCTAAACACAGCCTCTCACAATAACACCATCTGGTACAGAAATACAGATGGGTTCCTAGAACACTCATTTAGCAGGGGAAGCCTGTACCACAAGGGGTCTGCCCTCCAGAAGATAATTCCATTTTTGTAGGGGTACCCTCTCATACGAGTTTCTGAGAATAAATTTTCAAATCATACCTTTGAAATAGATGGGAATTTGTAGGGTTCTGGTTAATGACTGGATTCATAGAGATATTGGCAAAAATCAGGATAAAAAAATTTAATATGGGACTGAATGAACTGATAACTATTGTTCTTATAACTTTGTTCAAATTATTGCTGATTTTTAAAAACTCGTTTGCTTAGAGCAATGTGCTAAATTGTCAATACTGACACATTTATATTTTTCTCCCTACTTAAACCTTTAAAAATTTAAAAGCTCTTAATGAGTATTATTATTTTCATGACAATATGTTTATTTGCATAAATCCAATAGGAATCTGATTTTTTCCAGTTTCTAATTGTGGTTTTATTAGCCCAGATTTTGATTGGAGTGTCATGTCCAAGAGAGACACACCTAGATTCTGGATATCAGCAAAAAGCTTTAAGGAATAAAGATTACTTTGAAAGTCAGTAACAGCCCTTTGGAGCCCTGGCTCATGTGGCTCAGTGGATTGAGTGCTGGCCTGGGAATCAAAGGGTTCCTCTTTTTACTCTGTGGAAAGGTAACTCAGGCCCTCCTGCCTCCACACCTCCCATCCTCTTTGCCTAGGGTCTGGAATGCAGGGACAAGGGTGTCGGGTAGAGAGACCTGTGGGCTGAGGGAAGGGTGGCTGGATATTCAGTAATGAGGGAAGGCCTAGTCATTAGAAGTCAGACAGGCACCGAAATCTCCTGCCACAGGCCTTCTTGCTCTATTGAGATAGGAAATGGGGCCAGTGAAGTATATGAATGTGAGGGACCGTGAAGTCTTTTGTTGAATCCAGTTCCTCATCTCCCAGCAGCTGTGAATGAAAACCATCTAGAGCCCCGGCTGGTGTGGCTCAGTGGACTGAGTGCTGGCCTGTGATCCGAAAGGTCACCAGTTCAATTCCCAGTCAGGGCACATGCCTGGTCCCTGACCAGGTCCCCAGTTGGGAGCATGCAAAAGGCAGCCAGTCCATCTCTTGCACACGTCTGTCTCACACAATGATGTTTCTCTCCCTTTCTCCCTCCCTTCCCCTCTCTCTAATATGAATAAACTGCACTGTCCCTCTGTACACATCCTGTTTCCCTCTGCAGCTTAGAAGCTTCCCAAGGGAAGGCACTGGTGCTTCTTGTACTCAGAAAAGGGGGAGAGATTATAGATGGACATACCTAAAGGGTTTCGTGACATAACGGAAAGAGCCAGATTCTAGGAGTCAAGAGACTTTTAACTCAAATCCTGGCTCTGCCACCACTTCCCTGATAGCCTTGGGCATGTCACTTTCACTCCTTATAAAATGATAACTTGAACTAGATGATCTTAAAGACCCCATTCATCTCAAAAAAATTATTATATTTTATGAGACAAGAAACCTTATTAATTTTTATCAAATGCAAGGGCCCAAAGTGAAGTTCTTATCTTGGCCAGCTGGTGGCATCATTTCCCTACATAACCACAATCCGGGGTGGGGGGCGGGCAGTGCCGATAGAGCAAGGGAAAGGATTTAGATTAGAGATTAATAAAGGTAGAAAAGTAGAAAGAGAGAGACAGAAAGAAAAGAGAGAGAGAAGAAGAGGAGGAGGAGGAAGAAGGAGGAGGAGAGGGGAGGGAAGAGGGAGGAAGGATGGAGGGAAAGAAAAGGAAAGGAGAGGAGAGGAAAGGTAGAAAGAAAGAGAAGGAAAGGGAAGGAGAGAAAAGAGAAAAGAAAAGAGAAGAAAAGAAAAAGACCTGGCTGGTGTAGCTCAGTGGATTGAGTGTGAGCTGCAAACCAAAGGGTCGCCAGTTCGATTCCCAGTCAGAGCACATGCCTAGATTGTGGGCCAGGTCCCAGTATGGGACATTTGAGGGGCAACCACACAATGATGTTTCTCTCCCTCTCTTTCTCCTCCTTTTCCCCTCTCTCTAAAAATAAATAAATAAGATCTTAAAAAGAGAAATGATCAGAGGACCAGCTATTTCAAAGAACTAGGTGAACCCTGGAATCTGAGCCAGCTTCTTTTCTCCAAGGCAAGAGAAAATAGGTCTAATGCACTGAGTAGCCACCTTCACTGCTAGATTGGCAAAGTGACATTTGGAGGGGTGGAAGAGTAAACATGGTCTTGAGGCCAGGGGGTAAACCATAGGATGAACCTGAACTTGGGCTGGGCACTCCCCTTATGCTATCCCCCTTACACCCATTCCTTGCTGAAAAACCCAAACATCCTGGCACTCAATCTGCATCTCTTTATCTCTGGGTTTCTTCTAGAGGGTTCATCAAACCCACTGCTGATTTATTGTCCTGAAGGGCCCTTCCCCTCACTCCAAGTGAACTGAACATGAAACATTGTAATTAGTTGGCAGAGGGCAAGATATTGAATATTTTAGAATCTGAAAAAGATTCACTCTTCTATCTACCCTACCTCCCACCCCTTCTTCCCCATCGAAGCAAGGAGTAGGGATATGGGCACCAAAGGGGAGGACCCAGTGAAGCACCTTTCCAGTTAGGACTGGGATCATGGGGAGACAGGATGAGGTGTGGTGAGAATGTATTTCAGGAACCATAGCTCTAAAACAAGGTTTGGGGACTGGAGAAGAGAGTGCGGATGCTGCTGACCTCTGGCTCCACAGACTATAGCAGGAAAGGTGCAAAAGCAGAGGTTAGCAGGGCTACTTAATGCTCAGGAGCAGGAACAGAAGCGAGGGCAGGCCCAGGTCTGCTCAGGTCCTCCCAGGCCGTGTGCCCAGTAGGGAGGGAACAGGAAGCTGTGACTTCCTCTCCCCTTTCCCTCCCTGCTCGAGCCTCAAGGTCACTTGCTGCTGTAATGAATTCCGACCTGTGTTTTAGTTGGCACTGTTCCCTGGGCTTGGCGATAACTGCTCAGTACCCTGCTCCCTTCTGCCACAAACACCCCAAACTTTTCCTTTGAAACAATCATCCATTCAAACAGCAATGTACAAAGTGCTTTTTTTTTTACACCTATTATATAATTTCATCACACCAATCTTGTGAAGCAGAGACTTTTATCTGAAAATTTTAAGAAAGGAAACTGAGGCTCAGGGGAATAAAGTAACTGACCCAAAGTCACGCAGCAAGCGAGTAGCAGATCTGGAACTCCAGAAGCTCTGCTCTCTGTCTGTCTCCCTCTCTCTCTGACACCGGTTCTGACTTCCTGTCACATGCCCCCTGCCAGGCCCCTTCCCCCAGGCCGAAGGGTGTACTTTCTGCGGAGAAGCGTGCTCTGCGCACTGTTAGGAGGTGGGACTGCAGTTTGGTCCCTGTCATCCCTGCGGGGCATTTCTGGTTCTCTCCCAGGGTGGAGGCTTGGGGCTGCCCTTCAAAATGTGGTAATTCCCCCTTTTCTCCTCCCTTTCTGCCACAACAGCCTTTCTACACATGCGCGTGCGCACACCAATCTCCCCGCCCTCTCTCACCGTGCCCCACCCACCACCAATCCTGACCAACAGGCATGGGGTGTGTCGTCCCATCTACACCCGGTCCTCAGAGGTCTGGGGCCTCCTGCTGAGAGGACCCACCCACCCATCCCCCCATCCCCCATCCCCCCCATCCCCCCCATCCCCCCATCCCCTTCCCACGCTGTCCCCTGCCAGTCTGGCCCTGCTGGCTCTGCTGCCGGGCACTGCGACCTCTGATGCCCTGAGATGCCCACACCCAATACCTCTGCCCCCTGCCCAGTTCCTGGGTCAATACCTCTTCTGCAGGCAGTATGCTGAATGTGGATGATGCTAAGATGCCTGTCCAATTCCTAGCTCTGAGGGCTGTGGTTGGGCTTGTAGGGGCTATTGGATTACTGGGAAATTTGGCTGTGCTGTGGGTGCTGGGCAACCGTGTTCAGGGAGCCCCTGACCCACCGTCTGTCACTTTTGTCTTCAACCTGGCTCTGGCAGACCTGGGGCTGGCACTTACTCTCCCGTTCTGGGCAGCTGAATCAGCACTGGCCCTCCACTGGCCCTTTGGAGGCGCCCTCGGCAAGACGGTCCTGACAGCCACTGTCTTCAACATCTACGCCTGCATCTTCCTCGCCATGGCGCTAAGTGTTGCCGGATACTGGGTGGTGGCCATGGCGGCAGGACCAGGTACCCCCCTCTCGCTCTTCTGGGCCCATATGGCCACCCTGGCAGTGTGGGTGGCAGCTGCCCTGTTGACAGTGCCCAGGGCAGTCTTTGGGGCTGAGGGGGAGGTGTAGGGTGTGTGTCTGTGTCTGCTGCACTTCCCCAGCAGGTACTGGCTGGGGCCTACCAGCTGCAGAGGGTGGTGCTGGCCTTCATGGTGCCCCTGGGCATCATCACCACCAGCTACCTACTGTTGCTGGCCTTCCTGAGATGGCGGCCACGGCGACGGCAGGATAGCAGGGTCGTGACCCGCTCCGTCCGCATCCTTGTGGCCTCCTTCTTCCTCTGCTAGTTCCCCAACCACATGGTCACTCTCTAGGGTGTCCTGGTGAAGTTTGACCTGGTTCCCTGGAACAGCACTTTCTGCACCATCCACACCTACATCTTCCCTGTCTCCACCTGCCTGGCACACAGCAACAGCTGCCTCAACCCGGTGCTGCACTGTCTCTTATGGCGGGAGCCCCGGCAGGCCCTGGCAGACACCTTCAGGGATCTTTGAGCACAACTCTGGCCCCAGAGCTCTGGCTGGGTGAAGCAGGTGGCCTTAAAGGAGGTAGGCAGAGTGGAGAACACCCCCCAGGAGAGCAGCCCTTCCACCATGCTCGCCACCTTGGACACAGGAACACCCTCTTTCTGGGGCCAACCAGGCACAAGATCCATGCATCCTAGGGAGAGGCTGGCCTGTCTGCCAGGCTGCAGTGCCCTCATGGGACGTCTGATCTGTGATCTCATTCTGGGTGTGGTGGAATGGGGGAGGTCTGGGCCTAGGTCAGGGCTGGGTATGACAAAGCTGTGTCTGCATTTAGAGATGGGAAAGAAGAGGATCTTAAAATAAACCTCTGGATTACCCATAAATTGCCTTGACTTTTTCTCCCAATTCCAGCTCCATTTCAGTGTGGACAAAAGCATTCTTTTCCCCACTTCTGCCTCCCGTGAGGATCCCCAGGAAATTTTCCGTAAGGGTTCTAAACTCATGGATCTGAGGTCAATGCCTGTCTCCCTCTGCCTGTCCTCCCTGCCCCCACATTTCAAACAGGGTGTGCTCTTGTCCTCTGGTGCCAGGGCCCAAAATGCCCTCCTCCCCTGGCCATCTCCACCTTCTTACCCTCTCACTGGTGCCCCAAGGCTGGCACCTGCAGAGATCGCAGCTGCAAAAGCTATGATTAACCTGCAGGAAGATGCCACATGTGGAATCTTGCTGGATCCCTGGCACCAGCCAAGCCTGGAGTGCAAAACCCTGGTGGTGTTTGGGAGTCCCCGCGTGTCTCTTAAACTGGGATTTAGAGGGAGAAGTGGGGCAAGTCAAGGATGAGGGTGAGGCGGAGTGAGGTGAGAGATGCAGAAAGAGGGTGGGGGGCGAAGCTGAAGGTGGGGCTGGAGAAGTGGAAAGCAAGGAAAGCGGTGCTAGTCTTCCCACCCCACGAGCTTCTCTCAGCGTCAAGGCACAGAGATTCACATCCTAGCTCCAAAGGGACTCAGCGAATTACTTTCTCTGTGCGTGTTCTCTCGTCTGTAGAATGGGCTGCTGCCTGAAAGAGTGCTAGCCATTGATTGCCCTTATACTCCATGTAAAGTGGAGACAGAGAGGAAAAAGAAAAAAATTAAGGGGTAGCTGGGAGATGGGGTTGGGAGGCCATAGAGGTCTCATCTGAAATTTTTTTTAAAGATTTTATTTTTAGACATAGGGGAAGGGAGGAAGAGAGGGAGAGAAAAACGGATGTGTGAGAGCGGCATTGTTTGGTTGCCTCTCACATGCACCCCCGACCAGGGACCTGACCCACAACCCACGCCCTGGCCTGGAATGGAACCAGCGACCTTTCGCTTTATGGGACAATGCTCAGCAAGTGAGCCACCACATGCCAGGGCTCATCTGGAATGAGTTTTACACGTTCTGGAGTAAAATGAAAGTTTTCCTTAAGAACTGAGCGAGGAGCTGGCTCCTCAAGCTCCTCTTGAAGGTGCGTTCTTTCCCATTTGGTTTCCAGATTCCCGAGACCCAGCAACAGTAAAGGTTGGCCATCACGGGAACTTTCTGGGGGGCAGCCCCTGGAAATGAAGGAGGTGGCAGAAAGAAGATGGGGTGGAGCTCCCACTTCCATTGCCCCACCCCCCAAGCCCTGGCATGTCCTGTGGCCTGAACAACTCTAGCCACTCGAGGTCCGACCGCAGCGGTTGAGAGCAGTGCCTGGGCGCGGAGCCGCTCTGGAGGGCAGCCACAGGGCAGGCAGGCGCGCTGCTCCGACTCCATCCAGTCGCCGAGGTGAGGTTGTAAACAGCCACCCAATTCACCACGTATTTAGTAATATAAAGATTTAATTAGCCTCTCGTTGTTTAATTTCCATTTTTGATAACGTTTAAACTGGTTCTAACACTACAGGTCTGTTCCCATCCAGTTCAGGATGGGAAACCTTTTCCCACCTGAGTACCCTTTTGCCGCCCCTCCTGGAGCCCCTCCAATGGCCCTGCGGCTGCTGAGCTCTGGATATTGGCTCCTCTAGGGGCCTCTCTGCCTCATGGGACGCAGAGGTAAATATTGACACAGTTGAAGCAGGTCCAATCCAGACATCAACGCACATAAATTCACCTTTAGAAGGGGTCAGGGAGGGAGGGGAGGGTGCAGCAAGGGAGGATGTAGCTGGGCAGCGCCTGGAACGGAAAGGCATTGTTGTGGCAAGGAGCCGGGCCCTGGCTCCCAGCACAAAGCCAAAGAGCTTTGAAACTGCAGGAGGGACAGAGCTCAGACCCTTTCCAACATGGGGTTAGGGAACGGGCAGCATGACATCGTGTTTCCAAAGATAAGGGGGTTTTGGTCAGGGGGCTGCAGGTGGGGTGGCACTGCCAGGAACGGAGCTGTGGGCTCCTCCACACAAGCTCTGGGCCTGACCAGCACCCTTTACTGGGTCCCTGTGAGCGTGTGGGAGGAGGCTGTGTTCCCCTCCGCGGTCTTTAGATGCTAACACCCTCCTCCCACCCAGCACCGGTCTTCTTCCATCCTCTCCACCTGTACAGCCGTGGGTCCCAGCTGACACAGCAGAGGACTGCTGAGCCATGTGCGGGTTGGTGTTCGAACCTGGAGCTCTGGTGTTTTTAGGCAGAGTTGGACGGGGTGGGGGTGGTAGTGAAGGACCAACCTCTTCCTGGACCCTGTCTGGGCCTGGCAACCCTTTTGCACCTAGATTTCCACGTCTATAAGATGACAGCAATTCCTACTGCAGATTTCGTAATGGATGAGAAAGCACCTGGTAAAGGCTAATGCTGCGTGAGAATCAGAGGGTCAGAGGGCACTGGCCGCTCCCCAGTCCCACCGTCCACCATGGGATTCCAATTCCTCTCTCCAGCTGAGGTCTCAAGCCCCATTCGCATCTCACCCCCTTGGCTCCCATGCAGATATGTGCATACAGGCCGGCAGTTCTACAACTGAGACTCACCTCCCCCACAGCCCCAGGGTAGGGTATTAACCAGAAACAGGAAGTAAAATTAATCAAGATGAGAAATGAAATCAACCTAATCTGTCAAAGAGCCAAAAAGCAAGCAAACAGCTCCTCTGAGGGGAACCATCTTGAGAAGTTACCTCAGGGAAGAACCGGGGTAGAGTGGGAGCTGAACCTGAACACAAACGCCTCTGGGGAGACACTCAGGGGGACGGCGTCAAGAGGGAGGGAAGGGGGCAAGAGGCCGACGCAGCCTCTGGCACAGCATGCAGATGACATAAAGGCAAGTTTTCTAGTATTGGAATCCCCAACGGCCACTGGAACCCATGCACCCCTTCATCTTTATCCTTGTGTTCGTGAATATCAACAATGGTAACAAAAAAGCCGTAGCAGTTTCTTTTGTTAGGTCCCCTGTCTTCAGTGAGGCCACCTGCCCCTCCTGTGAGAGGAAAAGGCCCCTTTCGGAGGAACGCAGGGTGCCCTCAGAACCAGCAGGCAGTCACAGACAGCGCTTCAGAGGGTTCCAGGTCTTTAATTCTCCTTGTTTTATCTTTTCCTTGTTTCTTACAACCAAACTGGCAGACAAATGGCTGGGGCTGGTGGGCACTGGGGGTCCACTGAAAAATCCCCCAAATTCAGGCTGAGGTTTCAGCATCGTTGTTGAGGTGCAGGACAAGGTCAGGGCTTGTAGAGATTTCCCAACTCGCCCTAGAACTGCTTCCAAGTGGCTGGGGGAGAGGTCAGACTAGGTCCCCCATTACTAAAGAGGAGGGGAGAAGTCATTATTCCCCCATCCCCCAAGTTCTTCGGAGATGTGGAGATAGAAGGCTGCAATTTCTAATTGCCTACAGTCTTCTGTTAAAAATATAAAACACGTGCAGTTGGCTTTGGTACAAAAAAAGAAAACAACAAAAAGACATTCTGGCCCCTGTGGGTTTTTCCCTCACTCCCAACCAACCCTTATGGCCACCTCAACCTCTACTCCATCAACTCTAGGAAGCCGGGCTTTATCTCCCGGAGCTTCCACGGAGCACGGAGAGAGAGAGAGAACAGCAGTACAAGGTTGAGGGAAGAGGGACATGGCCCTGCCCACAGCCCTTCTCAAAGGGGCAGTAGGGTCCTATGGTTGCAGCCTGTCTTTAAAGACAGTGTTGCCGGAAGGGTGTCGGGGCGAGAACCCAGCGGCGGCATGGTTCAGCCTGAGTAAACCCCAGTAGTGTTAAAGGGCAAGGCCCCCGATCCCTATGGCTTGGTTCCCATGTCCCTGGTCCTCTAATCTCCCCTCTCCCTCCATAACTAATAATAAATAAATAAATTGTCCTAAAGTAGAGGGAAGAAGGCATGAAAAATTGGCATCTGTGGTGTAGTTTCTGGATGCCACCAGGGGGCACTGTGGCCTAATTCTCCCAGCTTCCTAAATGGCCCCCAGTATCCAAGGATCCCAAGAGCTGGCACGGACAATCAGCAGTTCAAACGTTCCCTGGTCATTGGCAGGCAGGAGTCCCCAAGGTGTGCCTCCCTCAGTAACATTCTTCACGGGGCACGGGGAGGAGTGGGGGGCCACCTTAGCTCTCCGAAGCTACAGACTCCCCATCGCGGCTCTCCGTCTCCTCTGGGATGTCCTGCATTCGGGTGAAATCTGAAGGGGACAGGGCCAAGTCAGCGAGTGAGCAGGAGCTCCTGCACACACCCCTACCCTGAGGCTCCCCACCTGCAGGCTGAGGAGCTCTGAGGCTAGGAACCCCTGGGTGAGGGAAAAACTTCTGTCAACAAAGTAAGTAATGTGCCCACACCTAGATACTTTATAGGCTTTGTAAGTATATGAAGATAAAATTTGATTAATAGGATTCAAACTATTTTAAGATTAACTATATGAAGTTATAGTAATATAGTAAGTTTTAGTTATTTTGCATTTCCTGAACCAACTATAAGAATTTGACTTTTTTTTTTTTTTACTTTAAAAAATCTATTTCTGCCATGGCTGGCGTAGCTCAGTGGATTGAGTGCAGGCTGCAAACCAAAGGGTCGCGGGTTCGATTCCCAATCAGGGTACGTGCCTGGGTTGCAGGCCAGGCCCCTAGTGGGGGCCACGTGAGAGGCAACCGCACATTGACGTTTCTCTCCCTCTCTTTCTCCCTCCCTTCCCTCTCTAAAAATAAATAAAATCTTAAATAAATACTCTATTTCTACTTGAAAAGTTTGGGAATCACTGCCTTATTGGAGAAGTGGTCCCTACATTCTTTGCTTCCTGGAGTCTCACCACTCATTCGCCATCAGACAAAACAGGAAATCCTCGTATCCATCCCAAGAGTTCCTGTAGACCTCAGTGGATGGATAGTCAGGAACTTCCCAAATGTCCCCATGCTCCAGGATGCAGACTCCGTTTGGAAAGCACAGCCCAAGGGCCTGAACCCAGGTTGCACCCTCTTCTATTCCATGTCTCTGCCAGGATCTCACCTCGTGGACTATGGGGTGGAGACAGACGGCTGCTACCTTCCTCCTCACTGCCAGTGTCAGGGTCACTGCTATCTTGTAGCCGCTCCTCAGGGCTGCCCAGCTCCTGCCTCTCTCGATCCTCAAAGGGTCGATGGACAGAGCGAATAGTCACAGGCAAATCCAGGCGGTCATGGCCTCGGCTGGGCTGTGGACAGCGGGGAGGCAAAGCAGCAGGCCAGGGAATGAGCAGTGTGAAGACAGCAGGCCCTGCTCAGCTGGAGGCAGTGCACCCTGCTGGGCCCCAAGGCTGAAAGCTCTCAGTAGATTCATCACTGACTGACTTCTCTCTGCACCCACCTAAAAGTTCCAGCTCTCTAACTAGTATCCTAATATCCTTCAAGTCTGTTGCTCAGTTTCACCTGGGCTCAAATCCCCAGTTCCTTTCAGGTTTTCTCACGGACCCAGATGTCCACCCCAGGTCAGTTCACTGCTCCAAGCTTCCTCACCTGTGGTGGAGTAAAACTCAAGTACAGGGCATCGCCCGCAGGGAGGCTCCGACGCCGAGGATCCAGAGGCCTGCGGGCCCAGGGGGCCTCCAGTGGGAGAGGGTCGGCCTGGCCCAAGGCGGCCAGCTGCCTGCGAGCCTCTTCAGCCTCCCGCTCCAGCAGAGCCCGGGCCTGCTCACTCTCCCTGAGCCGGGCTTCCAGGCTGCCAGCCTCAGCTGCCCGCTCTTCGCCTAGGCGCCGGCAGCGCCGCAGTTCCTCCTGCAGCAGTGTGTGCTGCCGTTGCAGTAATGCCAGTTCCGTGGCCTGCTTTTCGGGAGCCACAGGAGTAGCCCCGGCTCTGCCAACCTCCCCATCCCGAGAGTTGGCTCGGGTCAGCTTCTCTCGTCGCTCGGGGCCCTCAGGGAATCGGGCTTCCATCAGAGTATCCTGCTGGGCCACAGCCGCCTGGGGAAGAAGGCGGACAGATAAGTATATGAGAGACCCCACCCCATTTTTTCTAGCCCTCACCCTCAGCCCCAGGGACTGGTCAGGATTCCTGGAGTGTCCAACTGGGACAAGGTGCAGAAAGGCCAGTGAGAATGACTCTGCCCGACCTGAGCAGCTCTGCTCTGGCTCCTCCCCTTCCCTATTCTAGCCCCTGCCCCACTGACCTGTAGGCCATGTAGAAGTCCATAAAGATTGACCAATCGCTGTAAGGCTTCCTGAGGATAGAGGATAGAGGAGAGGGTGGGAACAGGGCCCAAGCTGCAGGATGGGAGAACTGCCTGCAAGCTGAGTAAGTGTGGGTGTGGGGACAGTAAGACTCCAGACACTCCGAGGTGTGTACTCTCTCCCGCACCCCTCCAACCTGGGCTCCAATTGCTCAGACTGAGTCTCTTCCCTTCAGTCTCCTACACCATCAAATTCCCATCTCACCTCCTGAGGAGATCTCAGCTGATTTCCATTTCGATCCTGCAGAAATGGGCAAGGGTGGGAGTCAGCAGGCACGCAAGTCTCCAGTACCTGTCCCTGATAGTTCCGTGTTGAGAATCTATAGGCCAGCTGTCCCTTTCCCATTCTCTAGCCAAGTCCCGACACCTCCCGAGGACCCACCTTCTGGCTGGAGTCCGAGTCGGCTCTACAGAGCTCAATCGAGCCATTGAAGGTTCTGGCCTCGCCATCTGTTGAAAGGAGAAAAGAACGAGCTGAGCTCACTTCCCCAGGACCCTGACCACTCGGTCCCTGCTGCCACCCCTACCTTGGTCCCCTGCCCTGGCACTCACTGGCAGTGATTCCAGGACTCGTGTTACCACCACTTTCTGCTTCCATGGACAGAGCTGGTTCCCGGGGCGTCAAGAGCAGCTCCACTCCAGGCCCCACCAGCAGGTCTTTCAGGCCCTCCACTAAAGGGCAAGAGTGAGAGGTGAGGGCAGAGGCAACACAGAACCCCGTGGGGAATGGGAGGGGATGCCACTTGCGCAATACAGGTGGGCTATGCAGCTGTCTAGGCGAATGGCCCTGCAGAGGCGGGCTCTTGCTCACACCGCCACGCACGAGGCAGAGCTCATCAAAGGTGCCCAGGGGCAGCCCAAGGTCCCCAAATGCGTGCAGCCTGAGAGGAATCTAACAGAAGTAAGAACCACGTCTCTTCCCCTCACTTTACCAGCACCTGGCACACAGTGAGCATTCAAGGGAGCTTAGGGACTGTGGGGCTAACATCCCCTTTGTCTGTGTGCAGCCAGGTCTAGCCACATGTCCACATTCTGTGACAGCGAGTGGATGTGTGTGCACCCTTCCCTAGGGCTGCCTCACCCTCACGGATGGCATCCTGCAGCAGCCGCTCGCCACGAGGGGACTCGAGGGACTCGGAGCGGAAAAGGCCCCTGGGCAGGCTGGGCATGGGCCTCCCACCGCTGCCATCCTCTTCCACCTGGAAGTGGGTCATCTCGGCGAACAGTCCGACCTTCTCTTGCAGCAGCTCCACCAGGGCCCGGTCTTTCTGTTGCAGCTCCACTGCGGAGAAGGAACAGGTAAGCACACCGAAGAGCCAGCCAGCAGTGGAGCGGCAGCCCTCCCTGAGGCAGCCCTAGGGATTAGGGGCCAGGCCTGGGCAGAGTGGCATGACTGAATTTTTATCTTTTTGGTAATTATGAAGAAGAAAAAAATGTTTTGGGGAAAAGTAACATAGGCATTTTTGTTTTAAAAACAAAACTAAAAAAGATTTGCAACCTGAACCGAAGGTTGTCCAACAGCTTTTATCCCCGTCTTCCTTTAGGTAGAGAATGTGTACGAGTTTCATCTGGGCACGTGGCGCCCAGTGAGGCCACATTTCCCAATCTGATTTGCAGCTAGAATTTGCCACATGACTACATTTTGGGCAATGGGTGTGCCTTCCAGGTCTACCCTCAGAAGAAAGGGGTACAAACTTTCCTTGTTCCTTTGCTCCTCCCTGCCCCCTGCTGGCTGGGGTGCAGACCATGCCATAACTAATATAAGGCCCTAACAGTAAAACAGTCAGTTACTGTCTCAATCCTGGTCTTCCTAGTTCCCCTTCCCAGAGGCTGCCATAGTAGTATCTTATCTTTGAAAAAATATTACAAACACACACATAATACATTTGACACATATTTATCCCCATCATTTTTACACCAAAGGTAGCATATACTTTACGTTGTTTTAAACCTTGTTCTTCTCTTTTTTAAAAAAAAAATTATTTATTTATTTTTAGAGAGGGAAGGAAGGGAGAAAGAGAGGGAGAGAAACATTAGTGTGCAGCTGCCTCTTGAAAACCCCTACTGGGGACCTGGCCTGCAACCCAGGCATGTGCCCTGACTGGGAATCGAACTGGTGACCCTTTGGTTCAGAGGCCAGCACTGAATCCACTGAGCCACACCAGCCAGGACTAAACCTTGCTCTTTTCTCTTAATGATGTATTTTAAGTATTGATCTACATCAGCCCTCATAGAGCCATCTCATTTATTAAAATAGTTGCATATAATTCCATTGTGTGAATGTATCATAAATTATTTAACAAATCCTGTGAGTGGACTTACTCTTAATTCGCCGCAGGTAAGCCTCATCCTCCGTCTCAATCAGGGGGAAGTCCTCCCTGGATGGGCAGCTGGAAGCGTAACAGATTGGGTGGGAATAGTGGAAGGAAGTGATTACAGACCAGACATGCGCTGTGCTTTCCTGGTAAGACCCATCAGCTACATGCCCCAGTTTCCTTCACTCTTGAACTTCCCCTTTTCTCAGCACTGATCATCTGCATTTGCTGCTATGTATGGACCTCTCCTAAGGTCACCTGGAGGCAGCACAGTGCAGAGAGGCAACTCCGGCCTTTGACACCTAGCAAACTGGGCTGATATCCTGGTGCCACTGTTTACCAAGTGATCGACTTTCTACTTCCTCATCTGAAAATGGGGATACTATCTTACAGGTTTTTCGTTAGGATTAAATGCAATTATGTTAACAGTGCTTTTGACAATGGTGGAAGCTCAGTAAATGACAATGAATAATTTTAATTGTAGTTTTAACAATTACAAATAAAGAAGCCACTGTGGATATAATGTCAATGGGACAGGTATTTTCCATTGTTTTGCAAAAATAGGCAATTTCATATCCACTTCGTATCCATTTCTGAAAACTTGGTTCAAAAGTCTAAATTGCAGAAATTAAAAAAATAGGTTTACATATTACGAAGTGGAGAAGAATCCATTTTTCTGAAAGCTAAAAAAGAATTATAAACATCCTAATTGAGTATAATCTTTAAGAATCCATTTTCAACATTTTACACGCACTTTGCCTGACTGGTTTTGTCACAATAGACAGACAGTTGAGCAACTGCCACAAATCTCATGGATGTCCAACCGAAGCGAAAGAACTGTTGCTTCACCACGCGGAACAGTTTCCTTCTTGCCTCTACCGAATGAAGTTAGTTTGTGAGACTTGCTCCTCTTATCCCCAGTATTAACGCTTTCATTTCTTTTTCATTCATTTTTAGAAAATAAAGGTAAAAGGCAACACAACCCAAATAATAACCCACTGCCTACAGACCAAGATGTTAAGGCAGCTGAAACTGGACTGCCAGACTGACAGCTATTCCACCATATGACAGCTCAAAATATTCCTTTGCTTGTCAGCTCATGTTGCGTTTGAAAGGCAGTCAGGGTTGTCATATATGAGAACATAAAGGATGACCTTTTCTGCCTTGGGCCATCCTATCTCCCACCCTGCCTCTGCCTCCACCTCTGAACCCTAGGTCCTAACCCCAGGGAGTGCCGTGGCCGGGGGCCGAAGCTGCAGGCACCGAGGCCACACACGCACACTCACAGGCGCACACTCTGCTGAATGACTCGGATCCAGGTGTTCCGGTCGTCTCGTGATGCTGTGTGGACCTCGTACATCTCAGGGGGTGCCGCACTGATCAGAAACATCCCCTTCTCCTGGTTGGCAATGTCCCGAACAATGAGATTCTGCAGTGATACCACGGAGGGCTTGTCCTGTCAGTCAAGGGAAAGGAAGGATTAAGCTTGGGAATCCTGATCCTTGGATATCTGGATGACCTTCAGTCCTTCTGGAATAACCAAAGGAAAGAAAAGTCTGCTCACAGTACAAGATAGGAGCCCCAACTTTGGTGCCATCCAGAGAGGACCTAGAAGCATGTGTGACCCTTGGAAATTTAATTAACTTTTTAAAAAAAGATTTTATTTACTTTCAGAAAGGGGAAGGGAAAGAGAGAGAGAAAGAAACATCAGTGTGTGGTTGCCTCTCGCACACCCCCTGCTGGGGACCTGGCCTCCACCCAGGCATGTGCCCTGTCTGGGAATTGAACTGATGACCCCTTGGTTCGCAGGCCTGCTCTCAATTCACCGAGTTACACCAGCCAGGGCCAATTCAATTAACTTTAAACTTTACTTCCCTCATTTACAAAAAGGGGCTATTAACTGGCTTTTCTCACAAGTGTGAAAGCGCCTGCACACGGTAACAATCCCCGTTAGTTTTCCTATTTCTTCTTATTTTATTATAATAATGGGTACAATCATAGCCACTGGACTCCAGAGGATTCCAGAGTTTTTTCGGACTCAGGTAGAAAACCAAAAAGGGCCTGAACCATTAGTCTGTGCTGACGAAGGAGGTGAAAGGCCTCACCAGGGTAGGAAAGATGTACTTCTGGTCCTTCTCTTGGAGAAACACCAACACATCTGTCATCAGCAGCATCAGCACATCTGGCAGGGGGACAAAGGTGGGGAGGGCAGTCAGCATGAGAGGGTCTGAGCAGCAGTTCCCTCTTGCTCAAGGACCAGGCCAGGCCAACCCCATCTGGTCAGAGCTCCTGATCCCCCTTCCTGGCCTCTCTTCCCTTTGGTTGCTCCCTCCAGCTGTGCAGACCTCACATGGCCCCACTCTTACAGCTTTGAAATGAGAGGGGGAAAAGGATGCACGTGCCAGGTAAAACAGCTACCTGGACTAAAAGAAACCACAAGATTAACCAATGCCTGTGAAGACAGCCCTCTTTACCCAACTGAGGCAGGCTTTTTTTAAATATATATATTTTATTGATTATGCTATTACAGTTGTTCCATTTTCCCCCTTATTCCCTGTACCTTTCCCCCCTCTTCTCCTCCCACTCCCCTGTTGCTAACCCCCATGTGATCTCCATTTGTGTGGTTCTGTTCCTGTTCTAGTCGTTTGCTTAGTCTGTTTTTGTTTTAGGTGTGGTTGTTAATAATTGTGAGTTTCCTGTCATTTTACTATACATGTTTTTTACCTTCTTTTCCCTAGATAAGTCCCCTTTAACATTTCATATAATAAGGGTTTGGTGATGATGAACTCCTTCAACTTGACCTTATCTGAGAAGCACTTTATCTGCCCTTCCATTCTAAATGACAGCTTTGCTGGATAGAGCAATCTTGGATGTAGGTCCTTGCCTTCCATGACTTAGAATACTTCTTTCCAGTCCCTTCTTGCCTGCAAGGTCTCTTTTGAGAAATCAGCTGACAGTCTGATGGGAACTCCTTTGTAGGTGACTGTCCCCTTATCCCTTGCTGCTTCTAGAATTTTCTCCTCCATTTGAATCTTGGCTAATGTAATTATGATGGCCTTGGTGTGTTCCTCCTTGGGTCCAACTTCTTTGGGACTCTCTGAGCTTCCTGGACTTCCTGGAAGTCTATTTCCTTTGCCAGATTGGGGTAGTTCTCCTTTATTTGTTCAAATAACTTTTCCACTTGTTGCTCTTCCTCTTCTCCTTCTGGTACCCCTATGATTCAGATGTTGGAACGTTTAAAAATGTCCTGGAGGTTCCTAAGCCTCTCCTCATTTTTTTTGAATTCTTGTTTCTTTATTCTTTTCTGTTTGGTTGCTTGTTTCTTCCTTCTGGTCCACTCCACTGATTTAAGTCCCAGTTTTCTTCCCATCATTATTGGTTCCCTGTGTATTTTCCTTCATTTCACTTAGCGTAGCCTTCATTTCTTCATCTAATTTGTGACCAAATTCAACCAATTCTGTGAGCATCCTGATCACCAGTGCTTTGAACTGTGCATCTCATAGGTTGGCTATCTCTTCAACACTTAGTTGTATTTGCCCTGGAGCTTTGATCTCTTCTTCCATTTGGGGTTTGTTTTTTTTTTGGGGGGGGGGTCCTGTTGCACCTGTTATGTATGAGGGGTGGAGCCTTAGGTGTTCACCAGGGCAGGGCAACCCACTCACTGGGCTGTGATGCTGTATGTGGGGGCAGGGTCAGAGAGGGAACAATGCTGCTTGTTCTACTCTCTCAGATTTCAGTCCCTTCTGCTGCTTCCCCCAAGCAAACTGGGCCCTTCTGGTGCTGATTCCCCTGTGGGTGGGCTTGTGTATGTTCTAGGACCGTGTGGGCCTCTCCAACAAACTCTCCTGGGAGGGCTGGGAGTCTCTCCTGGCACCTCAACCCCCACAGGTGTTTTCAATCGGTGTTTTGAGGCTTTATTTCCCTGCATTGGAACCCTGGGTTGCGAGGTCTGTCTTGCTCCCCAGTTTCGCTGGTTTATCTGCACGAGAATGTGGGACTACCTGGTCAGCCAGCTGCCTTGCGCACCGTGCCCCGCTTCACAATCGCCGCCTCACTGGGTCTGCCCATTGCCAGCCCGCGCTGGGGATCTGCCAGCTGCTGCCTGCATGCCTAGGGTCCACTTGTGGCCAACTTGTGCTCCCAGGGTTTGTCAGCTGCTGCCTTGCACACCTGGTGCTTTTTTTTTTTTTTGCAGCGACCCCTCTCTGCCTGGCTGCCCAACTCTGCCCCTCTTACCAGTCTGGATGAATGTGTCTTCTTTAACTCCTTGGTTGTTGGACTTCCATAGAATTCAATTTTTCTGTCAGTTCTAGATGTTATTTTGTTTCTAAATTGTTGTTGTCCTTATTTTGGTTGTGCGAGAAGGCACAGCATGTCTACGTACACCTCCATCTTGGCCAGAAGTCTCCTGAGGCAGGCTTCCTAACCTGGGGCCCAGGGGCCCCTCCCATGTCCATTGCTTGGCTCTATAGGCTCTGCAAACCCTCTGAAGCTGAGAATAAAAAGGATTCCCAGAGCAGGAAGGGCCGCCTTTTTTCAACTTTTCACCCCTGTTTCTAACCCTAGCTAACCTGAGACTGTGGGGTTATCAGACCCCAATCCCCTTGCCCAGCATGCCCCCACTTCTCATTCTGTGCTGGGGAGGCAGGAGGAATTGGGCCCCTTGCCCCGTCTCCCACAGCTGAACAATGCTGTCTCCTTCCACCCCGGCAGCCCCCCTCGATTTCCTCCTCTGCCCCAACCTCCAGGCTCTCAGACCCTATGAGGTCCTGTACTTTCAGACTGCAGAGGAAACAAAGGTCAAGGCCATAAAACCCAGATGTCGTGGTCAAGAAAATATACACTCACCCTATTCTCTTGGAAGATCATACTGAACTGCAGGCACACAGAAAGCGGTGGGGGCAGGGGGTTCTGCTAAATGCTTCAGAAATAAAGATCTCCAGTCTTGCTAGTTTTGACCCCCCCCCCCCAGGCTTATATTCTTAGCTGCTATGTGGGATGGATGGGAAGGAGAGAAAGGGGGGAAGGAAAGAGGCTGGTGAAGAAGACTGCAATCCCCAAGCACATGGGGATTCCAACATGAGACAGAGGCTCGGCCGGCCAGGCTCTGGCCTCAGAGCCCACGACTTACTTGTGTCGCCCGTTCCTCACCCCAAGCTGAGGCCTGCTACTGCCTCCCCCTGATTTAGGTAGGAAAGACTTGGTCAGTGCTGTGTGGGAAGAGAGCCTTGGAAAGTGTGCCCATGCCCCCAACACACCCCCTGGCTCTTTTGTCTTCTCCAGTCCATCCATCCTTTGCAGGGCTCCATCCCCACCTGTGGGCCTTCCCAGTTGCGTTTCCAAAGCTCCTGCCATTCCCCAGCCCACTGGCTGAGACTCCAGTGGTTAGAGGCAACTGCCCCAAGCCTGTCCTATGGTCCTGGAGCTTCTCTGTGTTCCTCATCAAAACTGGTAGCTCTCTGGGCATGAAAGGACCAAAGAAATGAGTAAGTACTGACAAGGAAGCCCTTGTGCAGTGCATAAAGTTAAATCTAGAATGTAGACTTTCGCTGAAACAAAGACCATGTTTTTTTCCTCTCACTAGGTCTCACCCTGGGTATAAGGCTACACAGAGAAATCTAAGGACTGGATGTCTCTCCCTCTCCATCTCTGACTGCAAACTCTTGCTCGGCCTGCCAAGGTAACCACTAACCTTTGAAGCGGCCAGTTGCTGTCTTCCAGAGGAGGCAACCATCATGGATAAGCTTGCGCCGCAGAAGCTCCTCTCGGCCAAAGGGGCCCTTGCCAGGCACCGGTGTCTGGGCCCGGGGGTCCATGCGGGTGTAGATCTCCTGCAGGCGGGCCCCCTTCTCCAGCTCATGCACATCCTGGTCCACATTGGACAGCAGCTCCTTCACCAGCCCCAGAGCCATTGTCAGGTCTCGGCGCTCCTCCTCAAGCCCTGGCACCAAGGTCGGCGTGAGGGATGGCTCAGCCAAACAGCTTCACCTCAGCCCCAATTCCCATCTAGTCTCGATCACACTGTCAGAGGCTGCCTAGGTTTCCACACCTGTCCCTATCCCTTCTCTTATCATCTCAAGCCTTTTCATATCCCAGACACTCCTCACCCCCATCCTCTCCTGGGCCCTCCCTCTCACCGTGGGAATGCTGCAGGATCCGGCTGATGAGCACTGGGTACTTGGTGATACGCTGGGTCACCAGCAGGATGCACTCCTGTACCCCATGACGCTTCAGCACAGCCAAGCGGGTCACTTTCTACAAGGGCAGAGGCAGGGCTCAGGGCCAGAGTGGGGCCAGAGGGAAGGGCAACATGGAGAATGCTGGACTTGGAGCCTACGCTCTGGTGCTGGCCCTAACTTGGCCATTGACTTCATGCTGGCTTAGGTGAGTGCATCTGGAAAATGAGGATACGATGCCACAGGTTTGCTGTGAGGACAATCAGACCAAGTAGTGAAAAGCTTTTGCTCTACTGCCACGAGGGGCTCCATGAGTGCATGATCCACAGAGGCTGGTGAATACCTAGTGTGCAGCACACATGTGCACACCCCATGAATGAGGCAGGCTGGGTTTGGGCCACTAAGGGCGGCCAAGTGTGTGTCCTGGAGAGGTTTGCTTACCCGGATGAACTGCTGGAAGCGTTTGTCTCGGGCATATAGCTCCTTATAGAGCTTTAAGGCCTTGGTGTGGCGGCTACAGAATTCTGAGTAGGTCTTCCGCATCTGCTCTGCGCTGGCACCTGAGAACTAGAAGTTGGGGGAGCAAGGCTGGGTCAGTATATCCCCCAAAGCCACACCTTATCCCCTGATATCCTCTGGCCTTTGGCCAAACAGGCTGGCGTCCTGCCTCTCCAGATCTCCCTGGCCCCACCCCCTAGAGCTCAGAGGCAGGAAATGCCCACTCTAGTCAAACTTCCTCCCATGCATGTAGCCCACAGGTCCTCCCTTTTCTCACCTGGCTGATGAGTAGGTCACCCAAGCGAGGAATGACGAAGTTCCGTGTGCTGCCAGGGCACAGGGCCTGGCGTCGGCGGTCTAACAGCTGGCTAAGGAAGCGCGTGTGGATGTCACTGAGCTCATCCACACAGGGGAACAGGCCCTGGACCACCCCTGGCTCCAGCTGTAGCTCTTCCAGCATCCCCGTGCGGAAGAGGCGGGTCATGATTTTCAACGTCCGCACGTGGTGCAGCTCCGTCTGGATTAACTCTGTGTAGACAATGGGACATCTGACCTCTGTCCTGTTTGGCCACAATTGGTGGGACCTGGGCTGGGGGCCTTGGAGCTCTATTTGAGGTTTTCAAGGTTCCTTCCAGGTTAACATTCTACATTATTCGGACCTTAGATCATTTACTTCTTCTTTTTCTTCTTTGATTTTGAGAGTACATTTATTAAAGCTTGGGACAGTAAAACAAGCAAGGGCATAGCTTAGAAGAAGCAACAGGAGAGCCTAGAAGGGGTTGCTTTTGCTCACTAGAAAGTCAGAGCAAGGGGCCTTGGAGACAGGATCGGGGGTACGCCCAGGATAAGCTGTCACTGCCATTGCTTCCCTGGTTGCAAGTCTCGTGCGGACCCTTAGAGTTTAGGAGATGCCCCCCAAGAGGGAAGAACAGTGTGGGGTGCACTCCCGAGAGGGAGAGTGCGACTGGCCTTAGAGCACTTTCTAACCGATTTTTATCCTGATTGTCTTCTCGAGTAGTAAGTGGTTTTAGGGCGAGAACCACGTGTCCTCTACATGCCTGGGTCTGCCGGGCCCTAGCATGGTGTCGGGCACGGAGCGGGCACAGAGTAAAGACTAGGAACTGGCCTGAATGAAGGGATAAGGGTAGAGTCTCGGAGGGCGGTGGAGTAAGAGGGAAGGGTCTTGGGGCTGGGGGCTGGCAGAGGAAAGGCACTGACAGGACCTGGGGAAGGAAGAGAAGTCTCGGGGAGGTCTTGCTCACCATAGATGACATCCTGCTGCTTCATCACCTCCTTTTTGTGCTGCTGCAGGAAGCTGCTGTCCACAGCAAGGCTCCAGGAATCAGCTGCAAAGTCCTTCTCATCCATCTCAAAGTCACTCATCAGCTCATTGTAGATCACCTCTGCACCTGACCATCAGTGGGGGAAACAACTCAGAGCCAATCCCCTGGATCCTGGGTCCTTCTCGAGCCCCCCCTCCCAGGCCTGCCCACCAGCACCCACCCCAGGCACCCCCCAGGCCCCGCACAGTCACCTTCATCAATGAGCGACTCTACCGACAGGGTTCGGTTCCGCATGTTGAGGGAGTCTGTGGACTGGGACAAGATCCGGCGCAGCCCCAGCGGAGACTCATCGTTGAAGTGTCTGAGGGAAGTAGGGGCCAACTGTGTCACCCCAGCACAGGCAAGAGCCCTTCCCAGACGCAGAGTCATGGCCAGGATCCAACAGGCAGTCACTCTGAGTTCCCCATGCCTGTCCGTCTAGAATTCTGAGCCCAGGGATGTAGACAGCGAGGACCCCTCAGCCCCCCGGGTCTCCACTGCCACATTCTCCGCCTGCCTGGCTGTCCCTTCCCCAAGCAGAGGCTTACCCAGCAATGTTGGTAGTAGAAACACTCTTGGCTAAAGACAAGGAGGAGCGGCCGCGGCGGGAACCAAGCAGGGACTGCCGGAAGCTGTCAGAAGGGTAGATGGCAGAGCTCGGCCGCTCCCGCGTGGTGGCTGTCCGGGGGTGTGAAGCAGGCACATGTCAAATCTGGTGCCTTCCCAGGTGTCGGGCCTCCGGGGCTCCAGACTAGAGGTGAGGCCTCCTCTCCCACCCCGCCCTTAGCCCCCTTTAGTCAAAGACAGACGGTAACAGTCATGCCACGTTATGTCTGTGCAAGACTTTTAATACACGAAGACCTTTTCTTGTCTTATCTCTTCCCTGCAATATGCCCATGAGCAAACTGAAGCTCAGAAAAGCTACAAGACTTGTCTAAGGTGACTCAGCCAGTGGCTGGGCAGGGACTCAGACTCTGGTCTTTTTGACTAAGCACCATGCTCTTCTTGTTCTCCCAGAACTATCTGAACCCACACGTGACAGCTGCCACAGACACCCAAATGCAGTGCAAATAATAATAACGCAGGGCGACCAGGCTCAGACGACCAGCCATCCCAAGCCCTCACCCCCCTTTGGATTCTCCTGTTCTTCTGCCCCCTAAGCCCAAGAGTCTGGACATCTCACCATCTGCTTCCAGTTAAGGGGAGGAAGGTGCTGAGCCAGGGAACAGCCCCAAAGGGGTGGCAGAGCTAGTGGGCGCAAAGGCTTGGGTCCAGGGCCCCACGGGGGCTCCTGCACTCGCTCACTACTCACTCTTACTGCGGAGTGAAACAGACTGCAAGGCAGTATTGTTCTTCAGCAGTGCGGCTTTCTGTTGCTGTGAGACAGAGCAAGAGAGAGACACCAAGGACAGCTGTCACCCGGAAGTCACCCGCACAGACACAGGGCAGGAGTTGGGCAGCCGGCCTCCTTGGGAGAAAGCTGTCACGATGGCCGAGGGCGTCGGGGTGGCTGAGCCCAGTGCTGGGGAGATACGCCTCCAGCCCCAGGCTGGCCCACTGAGGGCCTGAGATCTGCGGGTGAGGGTCTGGGCTGCCCCACGGCAAGGACAGGGGTTGAGGAACACAGGGCAGGAAATGAATGAAAAAGGCAGAGGGCACCGCATACTCACTACCCTCTCCCCCAGCCCTCGGCCCTCCCTGCCATCTCACCTTCTGCTTGACCTTGGTACAGTTGGCGAGGGTGTCTTTACAGCGGTTGTGGATAGTCACATTGCAGGCTGGGAGGGTGGGGTAAAGAGGGTGAAGGGAGGGCCAGGTGGTGCAGGAGGGGACATACCCGTATACAGACATCTCCCCCTGGCCACACAGTCTCAGAGACTGTCCCCCCTGCCCAGACTTCTCAAACATCACCGCACCCCAGCCCTCTCCTCCCGCCTCCCCCTTCCTTAAAGCAGGAAGTGAAGTGAGGAGGCACACGTGCTGACCGCAATCACGGTCAGGGCAGTGGGCAGTCCTGACTCGAAGGCGACCTGAGGGGTAAACTGCAGGGAAGAAGGGATTACTGGCTGCCAGAGATGAGCTCAAGATGCACAAAGGTGGCTGAGAACGACAGATGGAAGAGAGGACGCCCACAGGACAGAAGATGGCACAGGAGCAGCTGGGATGGGGGCTAGGGGCTGAGGGAGAAAACTAACATTCCCTGAGCATCCAGCAGACATTCCACATTTACTTGGTCCTCACAGCCCTTGAAGGTAGACTCAGTTATCCTCATTTCAGAGATGAGGAACCTGTCCTGGAGAGGTTAGATCATCTGCCAGAGGTCATACAGCTTGAGGTACAGCTGGTATTTCAACTGAGGTTGAGTCCACAGGCTGTGCTCTGTCGGACCCCACATCTGCCCGCGAACACTGGCTAGACCTGAGCAGCGTGAGGGCTGATGGGCCCAGGGGTGGAGCAGGCACAGGCCCCGCCCCGCCCCGCCCCGCCCCTCCGCTGTTCCCCTTCTGCACTGCTCCGCTTGCTCTGCCTCCAGTCAACCTGCCTGCTCGCTTCCAGGCCCAGGGAGCAGCGTTCCCCAACTAAGGTGAACCTACCTAGAGCTCTCACACGCCACCTGCTTCTTCCCTATCACCACCCGTCACACCTCGCCAAGGGCGAGGGGAGGAGAGGAGGAGCAGCCAGGCCTAGGTGCTGGGATCACTAGTTGTCCCTTCCCCTGACATGCCCTCCGCCCTTGGCCCTCTCCAGCTTCCCCTCCCCCTTCCAACAACACCGGAAACTCTGCTAACTCCTTCAGACAATACCCAGCACCTCACTCACTTCCACAAATACAAGGCAAGCAGGGGAGGGCAGACAGAAGTGGGAGCGGGGGTGCCCCCATCCCCCTGGAGCTCCCTTCTCTGACACCCCCCGCACCCAGTGTCTCTGGATTGAACCTCCGCTTTCCACCTGCTCTGAAAATAGCACTTGCTGGCTGCCCGCCTCACCGGTTTCCCTGGCAACAAGCTCTGGATGGGGAATTTTGTCAGGTCTCTAAAGGGCTCTAGATTGGGGTTCCCTCCTCATCTTCATAAGTCTAAGTTGAGCAACAAGAAAGTAGGGAGGCCTCACTGGCTCTGTCTGGGGGTTCCTTCCCCAGTCCCTCAGGGACTCAAGAGGCTAGAACTGTGGTCTCGCTTTTCAGCGGCAGCTCGCAACACCTCAGTCCTGCTTTCATCACAAGCAGCTCTTGGCCATAAATTGGGGGTGGGGGGTGGAACAGGGCAGGAGCCCTCTGTGTGGACACACAGGGATCGGGGAAGGAAAAACTGTACTTCCTAAATGCAGGACTACCCTCAGCGTGGGTGAAGGTCAGGAGTCCTAACCCTCCCCACCAAAACACACACAACCTTGCTGTGTGCCCTCTTCCCACGGTGTGCCAGTGAGTCTAGGATGTGAAATAGAGGGTCCTTAGCCCATCCTCTGCTTCAAGCTGCAGAGGTTTAGAGATTTCATGCTCCACCCACAGTGAGCAGAAAGGGAGGGAGGCAAAGGGCCCTTGAAGTCCTCAATGTCCAGTTCTGCCCAGAAGAAAGACAGAGACAGCTGCAAAGTCCATAGCTTGCCACCCAGCTCTCCTATCCCCCCGCACCTGCCCTCACATACATTCTTGCTTCTTCTCCAATCAGTTCCCCTAACCGTCAGCAGCTGTTCAGAGAGCCAGACACACCCAGAGGATGACAGCTGCACAGGGAGCCATCCTAGTCTCCCCTCCCAGACAGTCCCGCTCATGCTGTATTCCGACCGCCACCACCCCTTCGAGAGAGGAAAGGGAGCGAGAGATCAAGTATCTGGCCCTGGCATTTGGTCCCTGCTGGGACTCCGAGTGGAAAGCGACCCCTATGGATCCAGGACAGAAAGGACAGATGGGAAGATTAGGGTCAATGGGCACCAAGACAAAGTGACATTCAGGGGCTAACTTACTTGGGCAGATGAGGGCCTCCTTGGCTGTGATGCTCTTGTTACAGGCATAGCACATGGTCATGCCCGAAACGGAGATGGTGGTGAAGAGGTGCCCGTTGGTATAGCGGGCATCCTTGGCTTCCTTCATCTTTTCTTTTTCCCGGGTCTGTGGAAGGGGTGAGAGAGACAGTAAGTGAGCCGGAAAACGCCAGAGTGCCCATGGGGTCCAGGAGGATAGGCCAGGGAGGGTGCCGGAAAGACACCACTGCCGGAAGCAGAGCCTGCCGCAGCTGACCAGGACTGACCAGGCCAGCCCTGAGGGCCTGGCTGGCCCCTGACCTACCTGGCCCCTGCGGCTGGACTGCCTCCTGTTGCCACTCATCTCCCCAGCTCTAGACCTCGGCGTCCTCACTCCACCTCGAAGCCCTAGCTCTGCTCGCCCCCAAGCTGCTGTGCTCTCCTCTCTGTGCCAGGGGAATATGCGCAGAGAGGAAGGGAGAACAGGCGAAGCAGAGGGTGCCAGCTCACCAGAGCCTTCAGATCTATGGGAGTTAGCTCTTCTTATTACCATGACAACTGGAGTTGGAGTCACTGTCTGTCTCTGAGGCAGTTGCACTGGGGCGGGGGGGGGGGGGGGCGGGCGGGCAGGCAGGCAGGAGATTCCCTTATTAGATTGGCGGAAGGGGGCAGCATGCCTCCACTACCACCTTCAACCCAGAGGCTGGGTCCCAAAGCTCCGAGTGTTCCACACACACTCAGCCAAGGTACTGAGGGCCTCTAGGCAGGAGGCTGGAGGCAGCGTGTTCTCTGCTTACCCTGAGGGAGGAGGAGGAGCCTGGTTTTGGCCTTGGGTCACTCCCCCTCTCCTCCTCTGGCTGTTTAAGGAAGGAAACCCAGCTGGCTGGGTGTCATTTCTGACAGGAAGTCTCTCCTGCAGCATAGCTTTTATCTCTCATACAACCCCCCAAAACCTAGGGTGGCTCCTTCTATTCCTCCTCACCCAGTATCTTCCATCCTAGAAGTCCCTTCCGGCAACCACCCTCCATCCTCCAGATGCAACATCAGTTTCTCCGGCTCTGGTCTCCCAAGATGGGGCCCACTGTGTACCCTTCCTCAAAACCTCAGAGGCGGGCTATTCCCATCTCTACTCTCTCCTCCTGCTCCACTCTGACCTCTGCAGCTCTTTTTGTTCCTCCACAAGACCCTGCCTTCCCTGAAAGCCTGAGAAGGTGAGAAGATGGGATATCATCCTTCCCACCTATTCCAGGGCCTTCTGCAGCGATCACCTCAGACTTTGGAATTTCCCCTCCACTCTTAGAGGAAGGCAAGCAGGAATAGGAGCCGACAAGACCACCCTCTAAGGTTTCGCAGCTTCTCAGAACCAACAAGTGGATCGTATTGCTGAAGCCAAGGGTATGAGCATCAAGTTGGAGGACACGGATGGGGCCTGAGACAGAGAATTAGAACTCCAGGCAGAGCTCTCAGGATGGACCTTAGAGGCCCAGTCCTGCCTCTCAGCCAAAGCACACTAGTAGTTAAGAGGTGGGGGAGGAGCGCGGACGCACTGGTCTGATGCTTATGGTAGAAACGGGAAGTGTAGAGGAACTGAGTCAACACCACAGGGGCCAGGGCGCACTGGGCCACAGTGCCCCAGCTCAGCCTCCAGACTTGGCGGCCCAGGATCCTTGCCTCCCCTGCCCCCGCTCCAGAGGCTCCAGGCTTGTCTGGTGATGAGAGGTCTTCAGTCACTCCCCACCCAGATCACCCACTTTTCTCCTCTCCTCTCCTCTCCTCTCCTCTCCTCTCCTCTCCTCTCCTCTCCTCTCCTCTCCTCTCCTCCTCTTCCTGTCTCCTGCTCTCCTTCTCACCCCATGCCCTCCTTCCTCTACTTCTTCACCTCCGCCTTCCCTTTCTCGCCCTCGCTTCCCCTCCACTGCCCTTGGCCCTCTCCCTCCCTGATCCTCCTCCTAGGCCTGGTTAAGAAAGCTGACCAGCCTCTAACTAGCCTCCAATATTCTAAGCCTCCTTTTTTCTTTCTCATTTTTAAAGATTTTGTTTATTTTTAGACAGAGAGAAAGAGAGAGAGAGAGAGAGAGAGAGAGAGACAGAGAGAGAACATCACCCACCAACTGGGGACCTGACCCACAACCCAGGCATGTGCCCCAACCAGAATCGAACCAGCGACCCTCTGGTTCCCAGGCCCACACTCAATGCACTGAGCCACACCAGCCGGGGCACCTCCCTTTTTCTATTCTGGAACCCACCTACATGGACTACTAAAAAATTCTCCTTTTGGTCTAACCTCCATTTGTCTTGCTCTTTAGAAGATCAAATCCTACTCTGAATAATAACCTTACAGAACCTTGAAGACCAAAGCCAAATGTCCCGTTCTCACTGCCACACACACTCAAACCCCCTCCGTGCCCACCCGCCCACCGTTTTCTCTGGGACACAAACAAAAAGTCTGAGCACTTGTTATGCTGGACTTAAAAGCAAGCAAACAAATACATGAATATTGATAATAATAATCCTAATTTTTAAAGTAACACGTCTAAATCAAGGTCAACTGCAGAATGGGCAGTGCTACAGATCTGCCTAATGCTGCTACCACTCTCCCTGCCCTCCCCGGCCCCCTGCCCCCCAGCCCTAGGCCTCCAGGAGCGCTCGCTCGCTCACCCGGGAGGAGGCGGCATGGGGGGGAGGCCTGGGGCTGCCAGGGAGTGGGTCTGTAGTGGTCCTCCCTCTCTGGCATCAGCGCCCTGTAGACAACCTAGGTACTCTGTGCCCAGGCTTCTCAACCTCCCAGCACTCACCCTCTCTCCGAGTGACCCCCTCTCTGGGGGGGCCAGCAGTGGGCAGCAGCCACAGCAACAGCACATCCCAACACGGGCGCTGCCCAGCAGTGAGCGGCCCCGTCACTGCCCAGCACTATTGTCCCGGAGGCAGACTGTGCCCGCCCCAGGGCTCAGGCTGGTGAGGACAGGAGGACATAGGGCCTGCTCGCCAGGAGTGCCTGCTCCAGACGGAGAAGGAGTGAATTGGTTTGTTTGGTTCTTGGTCCTGCTCTTTTCCAGGTATTCTGAAGATAATCACATTGGTCCCCCATTCACTCACCCACCATCAAGACAGCCCTTCGCCTCCATGACCCAATCTGTCCACCAAGAAAAGGGCCCATTACTCCACAATCCACAGCACCCCCCCCGAAACACTCAGAGGCCCTTCCTGCTTGATTCAGCACTCTGCTGGCCAGTGTCTAGGGTCATTCTTTCTCATAAACCCTCCAGAGAAGTCTTTCTTGCTACACAGCTTCATCTACACCACTGCTACATCTAAGAGAAAGTGAACAAAGCACCCAGGACAATGGCTGGTATACAACAGGCACTCAATACGTTTGGAAAGGACAGAAAGGAAGCAAGGAAGCATAGGTGCACAGATAGATAGACGGATGGATGGACACCAAGACAAAGGTTCCCAGCAGCACCCTCACTCCTGCCCTAAGGGCCCTCAATGCTCCTTTTCTCCCTCCTCCTGAAGGGCTCCCCACCCTCTCTCCTCTTACTTCCTTTGAGCTTAGACCCAGAGGCCAGAAGAAGGCCAACCCAAACCTTCCTGCACCACCATCCCAGGTCTTGGTCACTTTTGAAGACAGACAGGGTAAACAGCAGAGGGCATTGTGGCTGGTGGCCCAAAAACCCAAGGCAGAAGCAGTCTCCCGGATGAAAGAGGAAAACAGTAACGTAAATGAAGGACAAGGCGCTGCCAAAGCCTGGACCTGGGCTTCCTGTCCTCCCAAGGGGCCGCAGAGACTCTGCGGAGCATCAAGGCAAAGCCTAAGCTCTCAGCTGTCCTTGCTCCTGCATCGGGTGTGTCCAAACCAAGAGCTCTGGGGGAGCCGTGGGTACTCAAAATTGTCCCTGCTCCAGCTGCAACTGGCAGCAGCCCCTTCCCCAAGATGGGAAGGCCTTTCTAGGTCCTCTGTATGGCGTCCAGAAGGCTCTGGAGAGTTCGACCGGGATTTGAATCATCTGTGGCTCAGCCTCTGGCCAGCAGGAGTGCAGAGTTGTAGGCCGTGAGGGCAATGAGTCACGGGGATGAGCTACAGGGCTAGGCAATGAGAAGCGGTCAGTGTATGGGACTGAGAGGAGGGCTGGGACGGTCTCCGCAAGGCTCTGTCCTTTATGAGCTTCCAGGGACAAGATAAAGAAGGCTCAGGAGAAGGTGGCCAACTGAAACATGAATGCCAAAGCCAGACATACAATGCACAAAAATATCACTGAGCACACAAAGGCTCTTAATAAATGCTTGCTTGATGGATGAGGATGAGACGCTGGTCAATGGGGGTGGGTGTGCTGGTGAAGCAGAAGAGGGGTGCTAAGGGCCGTTGGGAATAAAATCAGGCTAGAGACCCTGAGACCCAGGCATCCTGGACCCCAGCCTGCCCCCCACCCGGCCACACCTGTCGGTCAGGACAGGGAGCCCAGCAGAGGGGCGGGGGAGTGACGCAGACAGACAGGCATTTGTGCAAGTGAACAATAGCTGTGCCAGGGCTCCCTGCCCTCCTGGCACAAGGCAGGCCGGTGGAGCTGGGAGCGGGAAGCTGTGGCCTGCAGGCCCCCTCCCCCAAGAGACATAAACAAACCCAGAAAGGCCCAGCCAGCTCCTCTCAGCCATTTCTTAGCCCCAGAACTCTGACCAATCTGCTCACTCAAGCTCCTGGATGATACTTCAAACCAGAGATTGAAGCTAAGAATGGAACAGTTTTCTCAGGTCCTGCTTTGGTAACCACCATTCAAAGCAGTAGTAACTCAGAGCATCTGGGGATGGACAGACAGACACACATACATATATACCCCAACACAGGTCATGTGCATGCATAGGACTTATGCATTCAGATCTGTCCCCTCCCTGTCTCCAAGGTCAGGGATCCAGGGAAGCCGCGGGGACTGAGATCAGACCCCTCTTCAAACCCTTCGGTCAGCCCCAGCAGGCTCCTCTCTACTCATCCAACTCCTCCGTCGTCACTCAGTGACTTCCCTAAGCTTTCAGCTCCCTTCCCCCATCCTTGCTTCTCCCCTCCCCCTCAGCTCTATTCCTCACCTCCATGACCCCTAGAATCTTTTCCTATGCCCCCAAAAGCTTCAGCCTCCTGGGGATCCCCAACTCTCCAACTTCCCCCCAAACTGCCACCCCCCTCAGCTCCCTCCTGGGCTCACCCAGCCTTCCTCTGTAACTCCACTCCCAGGCCTGCACACAAAGCCAGCCACCCTCCATTACTCAGGACAAAGAAATAGCCTCTCTCCTCTCCTATTCCACCTGCCCACCACACTCCAATGCTGGGGTCCTAGAGATTCCAAGGGGACCCCCCCAGCCTCCGCAGCCATCCATGGACCTCTGGCCCCTGCTTGCTCCTAGGCAGGAAAAGGCCCTTTGTTCTGTGAGAGGAATAAAGGTTAGGGTTTGGGGGAGGAGACAGGGAAGGATGGAGTGGGGGTGCTAAAGAGAGAAAGGGGACCTCTGGGTTTGGGCCTGTGGAAGTAGGAAGTAGAGCAGAGAGAACAGAGGGGGTGGAGGGCTGAAGACAGCCTGAAAGAATAAAAATGGACTGAAGGGAAAGAAGAAGCACAGGGAGGAGGAGCCACACAGAAAGACTCTGTGAGGGTGGGAAGGAAAAAAGGTTTGACTTAAATTTCTTCTTCACAAGGAGGTACTGAGGAGTACGGAAAGCAATGGGGGTCAGGGCTTAGCTCTGAGCCATCCCCCCAAAAGGTAGCAGGAGAGACCATCTTCTTCAAATAATCTCATTTCCACAGGCCCCCCTCCACTTCCCACCACAGTATAAAAAGAAAAGAGACAGCTGGTGTGCATGGGGGAGGGGGGAGAGGGGATCCAGGGTTTGTTGGCTAAGAACCAACTCCCCCCTTTGTAACCACAGCTTTCCGGAGGTGGCCCTCCCCTTCTGATCGGCCCAAACTGACAACCACTCTCCTCCAGTGGCCTCGCTGCCTTCAAAAGTCCACCCACTCAGCCCTCCACCCCTCAAGCCCCACCAGATCCCCAACACTCCCCTACCATGGCCACCCCAGGCTAGAAAGAACCAAGCTGCTACATTCCCAGCTCCCCACTACCCAAAAACAAACAAACAAAACCAGCTTTGAGGATCCAGCTGTCTGGTACCCCAGCTCCTCCCAATAATGGAAAAAGGATCCCCAGTACCCTCCCAGAACTCCTCTAGATAACCTCTCTCTCCGGGTCTGTCTCCCACTGGCCCCCCATGGCTTTCCTTTTCAGGGTGAAACCAAATTTCCGTGGTTTCAAAAACCTCTCCACCCCTCTTGGCTCTACTCCAGAGTCTCAGCTCAAACCGTTGAAAAATAAACAGACTTTCAAAGCTGGAGCCTGGCCTGGCACAGGGTTGAGAAGAGCCCGCCTGCCGCCCCACTGTTCCACCACACTTCAGCTCCCTCCCCAGCCCTCAGTTTGTCTTAGGCCCTACTCCATTCCCCAGCTATTTTCCTGTTAGCGGAATCTTATCCCAACCCCCTAAGGAAAAGTTCCAGGATGAAACCTTTCCCAAGTTAGCCTCAAGACAGGTAGGCAGGCTAGGAGCTAGTAGTGGGTGGACTTCCACCATCCTTGAGGGCTCCAAAAGTACTGCTTGCTTGCCTGAGGTTGGTGGTAGTGAGCAGCATAGGGTGGGAGCCGTGGGCAGGGAGGGCACCAGGGTCCTGGGGTGGGCAAGAAGCCAGAGATTAAACCAGTTACAGCCACATCCTGGCCTTCCCTAGAAGGCCTCCAGTGCGGGCGCCCGAGTGGCTGGGAGCTGTTGTCTGCATGCACCACCTTCCTCCCAGCTCTCACTTATTCACCTACAAGGGAACTGCAGCACTTCCGGGCCCGTGGAGCAGTCACCGCCTTTGGGAGGGGGCCTGGGTACACAGTCAGGGATAAAGGATACTTGGAAAGGAGTGGTCAGATAGGGGTGGGGAGAGGATAATTATACTCCCAGACTCTTAAAATGGTAGGTGAACATCCCCAGGGAAAGAGATGAAGGAGCTGGGGGCGGGGGAGCGCAGGAGGGACAGAGAGGGCACAGTGCCCAGTGGGTCAGCCTAATGGTTTCAGGTTGTTTGGGGTTGTAAGAACAAGGAGTTCAGAAGCTGGTGGGGCAGGCAGGGATGGGGGATCCTGTGTTGCAGGTACAGGGGTGCTCAGGGCCCCTAAGGATGGAGGAAAAGGTCCCAGCTACACAAAGACCTCTGCTCCCTTCACCTGAGAACGACGGGCTTGGGGAAAACTAAGCCTTCCCTGACCTCAGCCACCCACCTACCAGAGAGAACTGAATCACAGCTGGAAAGTCCATTTGCAAGGCGGAGCTGACTTTTGTCTAGGAGGGGTGGCGTCGGAGGTGATGGTGGGAGGAAGCCCGGGAAACCACCCCCTCCCGCCCCCTCCGCCGGATGGCGGGGACAAAGGGGGAACGATCAAGCCAGCGACTGCAGGGTGTGGGGAGGTCGAGAGCCAGCCGATGGGAGCCAGGAGGAGGGGGTGCCACAGAGCCCTTACCACCCCCAACCTGACACACCCCTCCCTCCCGCTCTGTCCCTTACCAGAGCAACTTTCTTTCCTACGACCTCAAACGCCTCGGCCCCAAACACCCGATCCGGCCGGCCGGATAGGAGGCCACCAACATCAGCTCCGCTCTCTCCCAGAACCCTAGCCCTCTCCCAGAATCCTAGCCGCGGTAGGGTCGAGTCTACTGCCCCCCCACCCCTCCCCACTTACAGTCCCCACCCACCTAGCCCGCAGCCTGCCCAGCAGATGTTCCGCTGATTTTGGTGCGGGAAGACTGGCTGGGGGAGGGGGGACGGGGGGGGGGGTGCCTGCGGGAGGGGGTCGAAGGGCACCCTAGGGAAGTGGGCAGAGGAGAGGGATTGTAAAGCCCACCTTACTCGCCAGCTCTTTGCTCCGGTCGATACGCGCTCGCGTGAGGGACTCAATCCGAGACATAATCCCCCGATGGGGGTTTGCCGGAGGGGTACTAGGGACCCAGGCGTCCAGCTATTGTGGGGGAGGAGGGAACGGGCTGCCCAGCACACGTCGCTCTGGGGACAGGAAGTCTGACTCCCCTCGCGGCACCCGCGCCAGTTCCTCAAACCCGAGTCTCCACCCCCGCCCCCAGGCGCAGGAAGGGGGAGGCGGGGCAGAGCAGGGCGGGTACCCGCGGGACTAACTGCTTGGTCGGTGCAGGGACAGCTCGGCGGAGTAGAGGGCTCTGCGCAAGCAAGTTGAGGGCCCCCTCCAGCGCTTTGGCCAGCCGTCCTCTAGCCCCAGAGGCCCGCCTCTGAGCTGTGGTCTTCCAAAACACCACCGCTGCCCAGCCCCGCAACCCTCACCCCAGCCGAGGTCCTCCTTCCCCCATCCTCCCAGTCTTCTGGACTTAAAGACCCGCATGCCAGAAGATTCCAGCCGCCCCCAGCTCTCAAGAGAACCCGCAACCAGTTCCCTCTGGGCCCTCACCAGAGAAGAAGAGGGCGGGGAAGTCAAAGGGGAACTGATGGCTGGGTCTTTAGAAGGCGTTAAGGAGAGGATTTACTTCCAGAGGACAAGACGGGAAGAGGAGAGCATTCTTCTGCATGCCCCGCCCCTCTGGGATCTTCCAGATCTCACTCGGTCCCTATCCGTTCACGTCCACTCCTATCTCCACTCTGCCAAAGAGGAATTCGCCACCTTTACTAAAATCTAAGAAGCTGAGGAAGTTCTTCCTTGTGTCTAACTAGTTCTCTGTTGAAAATTAGGCCAGAACCAAAAGACCAGAAACAAGCCTGCCCAATCAGTTGGGGCATGGCCAGTCTCTCCACAAGGAGGTGGGTGGGACAGGTTCTTTCTGGACACTTTGCCCCAGCCCTTGAGGCAACCTCCACCCTTGGTGAACTTCCTGCTACTGGGAAAATTCCTGCTCCACTCACTAGCTATACCCACTCATTAGTTATACCCACTCACACTGCAGCTCCTTTCTGCCTCCTAAGGTCTCCCATTTCTCTGGGAAAACCAGAAGCACGGAATGGCCTGAGACAGAGTATCCCACGTTTGCAGAGTTTTGCCCAGTTCTGGTACCTAAAGGTGTGGGGGAGGAGGGAGGGAAAGGGAGCCCAACCCAGATTTAGTGGCTTCCTGGCCCAGCTGGCTGGGCAGCAGGGCCAGGCTGCAGGTTTCAAGCCCAACTCAGCCCTCTTGTAGGTGCCAATTTTAGCTCCTGCCACTATTTTGGGCTCTACTGCCTCACCACTGGCTGAGCTGGTTGGGCTCCTCACCCCCAGCACCACCCCCACACTGCTCCTCTAGCTTCCCCTCCTGCCTAGCAACTCCTTCACCTCCTTCTTCACCCATTCCCCTGTTAGGATCCTTATATAGCAAAGACCAGAAAAAAAGGAGCAGAAAGAACCATGCCTGTTCTAGGCTGGATGGAAAATAGAAAGCAGAAAGGACTTCCCCAGGATGGTGAGAGAGACTGATTCCTCCAGGAGTGCACCTGCTGGACAGACCTCCTGGAAGGCCCTAGGAACTCCCCCAAACCAGCCATCCAGAGGCTCCCAGGCACAGAGCCCCAGACTTACCTACCCCCAACCTAGAGGGCAGCCAAGGCTGAAGAATGTACTAAATTTAAGAAGTCGGAAGCCAGAACCCTGGCCTCAGAGCTCCACCCACTGGGGGCCCAGAGACCAGAGGTGGGCTGGGACCTCAGCTTTTCTCCCAGGCCTGCGGGCGGGAGGGTTCTGCAAGCTACCATAGACTCTTAAAGGGCCAAACTCCAGTCTGAGTACCCAATAAACCTGAGACCTGAATCCCAAAGTTACTTGAGGGATCTCTCATTCCCTAAACTAAACTTAAGAGGTCTCTCTATGAAGAGGGCCTACCTAACCTTCCAACTCTTCCCAGTCTCCGACTCCAGTCTTCAGGCTACTTTTCGTCCTACCTGCTGTCTGTCACCGTGTGCTCTTCTTCCTCTTAGGAGATGAGTAGTAAGGAAGAGCACATGGGGATTGGAAAAAGGAAACCAGTCTACCTTTAAAAACACCTGGGCTGCCCTGGCTGGTGTGGCTCAGTGGATTGAGTGTGGGCCTGACAACCAAAGGGTTGCCAGTTCAATTTCCAGTCACGGCACATGGCTGGGTTGCAGTCCAAGTTGCTGGTAGTGGGGTGTGTGAGAGGCAACTACACATTGATGTTTCTCTCCCTCTCTTTCTCCTTCCCTCCCCCTGTTTAAAAATAAATAAATAAGACCTTTTTAAAAAATTGCTCAAATTAAAAACAGAGCACCTGAGCTAGACTTGCAGCTTGACTTAATTTCCATCTCTGTCCCCTGGAACGGTGAGCCCTTTCCCTTTCTCCTTGGCATCCCTTGCCCCTCCACCCAAACCACTTTTATCCCAGCCACCTCTACTCCTATCCAGTGATATCTCCCAGATGTTCAGAAATTATCTTTTTAGATTCACGAAATAAAAGCCAACCCTAATTTCTGCCAGAATCTAAAAGTGGCCACCACCTTCTTCAGCTCATTTAACTTAACAGATGTGTCCCACACATTTCAGGGGCAAGGAGCCTGTCCCAGGGAAGAACCTCACGGTTAGAGTCAGAGTCATGGCCAATAAGTGAACAGATAGAGCCCCAGGGATACCCAGGCCCAAGCACTTCAGTGCCCAGGAGGACGCCTGTTTTTCTTATTACTCTGGACCTTGTACATTCTGGGAGGGGATGATTAAGACATAACTGATTCCAGTGGCCATCCATCAGAAAATGGTAGAAGAAGGGGAGAGAGGGGATAACTTATTCCGTTAGCTTTACTCACAGGCAGAGGTAACATTATGTAGTTACAGCTCTAGGTTTGCAACACAGCTCCACCTCTTACCAGCTGTAGGATCTGGGGCAAGTAACTTAGCCTCTGAGTTATCTTGTCTTTAAAAATGGAGGTTAAAATGTTTATCTTTCCCAGAGTGTTACAAGAATCAGATAAAATGACCTCTGGAAAAGTGTTTTGTCAACTCTACAATGCTAATCAAATTGGAAAAAATAAGCTCTTCCTTCTTTCACTGCTTGACTGAACTTCTTCTCTTCAGCCTCTCCCCTGACGTTTACCTGCTTATGGCCCCTGTCCTGAGCTGGGAGGAAGGGGAAGAGATGTGGTGAGGCAGGCACACACATTCATGAGCATGGACGGAAAATGGACCAGGAGATGATGGAGAGGAAAACAAGAGGACAGGACCGAAGATGCTGGTGTGGAAAGGTCGAGTGGGACAACGTCCTGACTTACTCTGGCTCTTTCCTGCTTCTTGTCTGGGCTCCAGAGTCTCTGCCCACATTCTCCTACACCAGGTTACTCAGCCCTTCACCAAACTGTTAGGCCAAGGGTGGACAAATGCAGACCGACTGGGACCTGGGTGGCCCCTGGGCAGTACCGCTCCCTTATCATTCTCACCACAAGAAAAGAGTGATTCTGCCAGCAGACTCTCCTACCCTGAACTGAGCCAGAGAGCCTGTGGGGAGATGGGACTCAGACCCAAAGCCTTGAATATGCTTCTCCAGAGAGCTCTGCTCCCCCATGGTAGAAGACAGGCCTTGCCGCCCACCTGCCCTCCCCCAACCCCAGCTTTAGGATTCTCCAGCTGCTCTTCCTCTTTTCAAGACTAGGAGGTCCCAAGCCTCAATTCCCCATGTTGGCCTGTAGAGAGAAGGTGCTAACGACCTGGTTTTATCTCTGTCATCCCTGTCAACTCGGAGGAGGGGACTCTTGGCTAACAGGCTGACAAAGGAGAGAGCCCTGGCACTGTGGGTGGGGCTGGGAGGAGCCTGGACAACCTTCCTGGTGAGACTCCCATGATTCTTCCAGGTGAATAAGAGATGCCTTCTCTGGGGTATCTCTCAGTGCTCAGGAGCTGCCCTGGGGTGGAAAGTACATGCATGATTGGGGGGCCACCAGAGCAAAAGGGATCACTCATTCGGCCAGTAAATGGAGAAAGTGGAATGAATTCGAGCAGCAGCGGAGTTCCTGGTTTTACCAGACCCCAGGGGTTGCTAATGAGGAAGAGAGCAACGTGCCTTCACCTGCCCAGGGTCAGCACTGCACATGGCTTTACATGGACAGTCCGCGCGTCCTTCCATATCATCTGCTTTCCTGGCTGCCCCTCTGCCTATAGTCTAATTTCGACTCCTGCTGTTGCTGTATCCACCCATAAAATTATGAGTGTGAAAAGCACCTTGCAAACTCTAAGACTGTAAGAAGAAGTAAAAAGTACTGCTGTAATTATTATTATTATGCTCAGTGGTTATGATTTCTGCTGCCCATCTCTTAGCTGTGTGAGTGCTAAAGAAAGGGAGGGCCAGGCCACTCCACTCTACAGCTGCTGAGGCTCCTGGCTGTCTCTTCCAGATGCCCACAGCTGGCTGCTAAGCTGTAGACATGGGGAAAACAGAAGGAAGGTGATTTACTAGAATATAGGGAGAGACAGCATATGTTCCCTTGAAACTTGAACATTGCCCTGAGTCTCTGTCTACCAGGGGGACAGCAAGCAGATGGTGGGGTGAAGAAGAAGGGAACTGGGGAGGCAGTGGGTCCCAGGCCTCCTACCTACTTCCCCAGATGACTCCTACCTTGGCCTTTCCAGTCATGCCCAAGAGGAAGCTGAAGGTCCGTCGCAGGGAGGAGCCTGCCCAGGTCCCTGAGCCCCTTTCCAGTTGGCTACAGCTGCAGAAAAAGAAGGAAGAGGTGAAGAAATACTCCCAGAGAGACGATGAGTGAAGGTGCCAAGATAAGGAGAAAGAGAGATAGAGGATATGAGGGGACAATACTCAGACAAAGGGTGAGGAAGAGAGAGGAAAGACTCTGAGAGAGAGATACTCCCACCCCTACCTTCCAGGACTTCTTGGATGTGGACACTATGGTTTCCCAGGGCGCTCTATTTATGAGGAAAACTCCAGGCTCCTCCCAGATAAATGCAGACCCACCCTCACCCCAACCCCCTACTTAATCCCAGCCCAGTCTCCTCTCTCATGCTGCTCCCAACGGAAGTGGTATGGGACAGGGGCTCTCCGGGGTGGCATTTTCCCCTGTAAAACAAGAGCCCTGTTTACGACCCTCTCTGCTGTTTGGAAAGGGCTTCTGGGCCTAAAGCCAGTAAGGACTGAATTTCCTGGGATTTCATCAGCCCCATCCCATGAGCTAATCCCAAACCCAGAGCCAGGAGGATGTGTCAGCTAGAGATTTTCAGGACCACAAATCAGAGCTTGATATCTTAAAGGGCCCGTTCATAGCTCACATACCCACAATGTCTTAAAGGCCCGACCAACTCTAATCAGGCTTCATCTGTAGGAGCCAAATAAACAGGTGCCGATTTTGCATGCTTATTGACAACTGTACTTATTGAAATGTCCCAGTCTCTACCCAGATTCCTGAACTATGCCTTCAGCCCCTGACCTCTCCCCTTGGGGCTCTCCTTAGAGCCATTGCCCAGCTCTCCTTGGAGCCACTTCCCATTGGTCAATCCCCTGAGCCACCCAAAGCTGACCCATGGTCCTAGGTCACTGTCTTTCCCGCAGGCTGTCCAACAGCCAGTCTGCCAGCTTAGCTTTCTGGCACTGAGGACAGCAAGCAACTGCCACTGTCTTTTATTTCACTGACACCCTGGGGTCCGGATACTCCTTTTCTTTCCTTAATTTCTTCCCCATCCCATGGGCTAAGAGGAACCTTCTGGTGCCTTCCCTGGCCATTGAGAAGGGGATCAATTATATACAACTCAGGGAGAAGGATCTTTGTCTTAGATCAGAAACATTAAGGGGAGCAATCTTTTAGGAAGCGTTGCTCCTCCCCCAACCAGGCCTTTGAAGGGCTCCAAGTCTCCCCAAACTCACCTTTGGCTAAGGTCGGCTGCAGCAGACGACTGGGATAAATTTCCTGCCAACACAAAAGGAGACGAGAAGTGTCCGGCTGAAGCCTGACAAAGGCGTCCAGGGCTGCCGCCCCCACCCCCTCCACCTGGATCAGGTTCCCAAGCAGCAGGTGCAGGTGACGCCATTCTGCAGGGCAAGCTCTGGGGAATACAGAGGGAGGGCGGGGTCTGAGCAGAGCTAAAGAACTTGGGAGCCAGAGAAACAGAGCACCAGGGTTATGTGGAGAATGGGGCTGTGGACCCAATGTCTCAGTCCTATTTCTGCTGAATGGCAAGGGCAGAAGTTTCACACTGAGGTCTCAATGCCTCATCTTGAGGACAAGGTACATTGCAGTTAACTGTCCTATCTCTGGTGATAAGGAAAGTTGGAGAGCTTCAGGCTGTCCTATGTTCTCCTTCATTGGAAGAAGAGTGTCAGAATGCCAGAGTCCTGAATTCAGATCTCTCAGCTAAATAAAGGCACTTTGGGGTTTCCAAATAGTGGTCAGACATAACCTAGGACAGCTGAACCCTACACAGCAGGATCTGAGTGGTGCTGAGACAGACAGGAAAGGGCTATCACTGCTTTGCTCCCCGCTTTGACTCACCAGCTGGATTTGAGCCGCTCAAGAAGCAATTGATGCTACTCATGGATACAGACTTGGAAAGCATGCCAGTGGCTGAGCAGTCCAAAGGGCCAGCAGACCGATGACAGGAACCCTGACCCTAGAATCATGTCAAGAATCCTCACACAAGGTTAGGCTTCATCCATCTTCCCCCCATCCTTTCACTTCCCCTCACAGTCTGACCCTTCTTCAGGGCCTCAGGACTTTCACCCCTCATCTGGACCCATACCTGGGGTATTCCACTTAAAAGAGTTGGGAAGTTCTTCCTGCTAGTTACCAGTCACTACTCAGAGCAGGCTTCCTTATTATAGAAAACACCTTAGAAAAGATTGTTCCTGAACAGTTTACAGAGATGACAAACTCAATCTATGAAGGCTAGACAGGTAATGAAAAAAACTGAGTCTGTCTGAGTTTAAGATAATAGGGAATAAAAATATTTATAAACCACACACCCAACCATTAGAAAATACTTTTTTTCAAACCTACATGAAGTATTACAAAACTGGCTACATATCAGGTCATAAGGCAAATTTTAATAATTCAAGTAATCTGTGTCAAAGAGATCATGGGAAACAACCCAGAAGTCCCTTTCCAATAGGGCAGATAAAGAATCTGTGATATATTTATACATCAAAATACTATTCAACAATAAAAGTGAACCAACCACAGCTCACCCAACAATATGAAGTTCACAAACAATGCAGAGTGAAAGAATCAAGACACAAAAGATTTACATGCTGTATGATTACATTCATATAAAGTTTAAAGCAGGCAAAACTAATTGATAGTGTTGATATATGCATATAAAGGTGGTAAATCTATGAGGAAAATCAATCTCAAAAGGCAAGAGAGTAATAATCTCTGCCAGGAAAAAGACAGTTGTGTAGAGGGGGTTGTTAAGGGCGTATGGATTTTGGTGAGACTATTTTTTTACTTGGTCGTTACATTAGTGTTTGCGTCCTAATTATTCATTACATTGTACATGTAAGTTTTATATGCTTTTCTGTATGTAATATTTCAAAAATATTTTAAGTTTTGAAAAAATCTCTATGATTTAGAAATTTTAAAATATCAACTTCCGGCCAAGATGGAGGCATAGGTTGATACACTTTGTCTCCTGGCACAACTAAAAGAAGCTCAAAAACAAATGTAAAAACAAAAAACAACTGGGACTTCCAAAAAAATAAAACTGTATGGAAGTCCAACAACCAAGGAGATAAGGAAGAAACATTCATCCAGATCAGTAGGAGGAGCAGAAACAGGCAGCCAGGGTGGAGAGGACACACAGCAAGGCTGCTCCTGGAGGACCAGGCAGCTGAGGCAGTGGCTGGCAGAGCAGGTGGCTCCACATTTGCATACAGATAAACGGGATGAACAATGGGGAGTAAGACAGATCACACAACCTAGGGTTCCAGCATGGGAAAAGAAAGCCTCAAAACCTCTGGCTATAAAAATCTGTGGGGCTTGCAGCAGTGGGGAAAACTCCCAAAATCACAGGGGAGTTCATTGGAGAGACCCGCTGGGTCCTACACAAACCCACCCACCCAGGAATCAGCACCAGAAGGGCTCAATTGCTTGTGGGTAGTGGGGGAAGTGATGAAAGCAGGGCAAGAGCTGACCAAGCAGCATTTTTCCCTCTATGACCCTTCCCCCACAAACAGTACCACAACACAGAAATATAGGTTGCACCACCTTGTTGAATACCTAAGGCCCCTCCCCTTACAACAAAACAGGTATGCCAAAACAAAGAAATATGGCCCAAATGAAAGAACAGATCAAATCTCAAAAAAATAGAACTAAGCAATGAAGAGATAGCCAGCCTACCGGATGCAGAGTTCAAAACACTGGTAATCAGGATGCTCACAGAAATGGTTGAGTATGGTCGCAAAATAGAGGGAAAAATGAAGGCTATGCAAAGTGAGATGAAGAAAAACATACAGGGAACCAATAATGAAGGGAAGAAAACTGATTTGAGAATCAACAATTTGGAGCAGAAGGAAAAATAAACATTCAACCAGAACAGAAGGAAGAAACAAGAGTTCAAAAAAAATGAGTTTAGGAACCTCCAGAACAACTTTAAATGTTCCAAAATCCAAATCATAGGTGTGCCAGAAGGAAAAGAGGAAGATCGAGGAATGGAAAACTTATTTTTAAAAATAATGAAGGAGAACTTCCCAATCTGGCAAAGGAAATAGACTTCCAGGAAGTCTAGGAAGCTCAGAGACTCCCAAAGAAGTTGGAGCCAAAAAAGCACACACCAAGGCACATCATAATTACATTAGGCAAGATGAAAGATAAGGAGAAAATCTTAAAAGCAGCAAGAGGAAAGGAGACAGTTATCTACATACAAGTTCCCATCAGACTGTCAGCTGATTTCTCAAAGGAAACCTTGCAGTCATTAATGGGCTGGAAAGAAGTATTCAAAACCATGAAAGGCAAGGACCTACATCCAAGATTGCTCTATCCAGCAAAGCTTTCATTTAGAATAGAAGGGCAGATAAAGTGCTTCTCGGATAAGGCCAAGTTAAAGGAGTTCATCATCACCAAGCCCTTATTATATGAAATGTTAAAGGGACTTACCTAAGAAAAAGAAGATCAAAACTATGAACAGTAAAATGACAACAAACAGAACTGTCAACAACTGAACTTAAAAAAATAATAATAAAACTAAAACAAACTAAGCAAACAACTAAAATGGGAACAGAATCACAGAAATGGAAATCACGTGGAGGGTTACCAGCCAGGAGGGGGGAGAATGGGAAAAAGGTACAGGGAATAAGAAGCATAAATGGTAGGTAGAAAGTAGACAGGGGGAGGGTAAGAATAGTATAGGAAATGTAGAAGCCAAAGAACTTACATGTACAACCCATGGACATGAACTAAGGGGGTGAATGCTCGTGGGAGGGGGCATGCAGGGCAGAGGGGAGGGAATACAGGGGAGAAAAATGGGACAACTGTAATGGCATAATCAATAAAATATACCTTAAAATTGCTAAAATAAAAATAACGAAATGGAACTGAATGGAAGAGGAAAATACCAGAGTATAGAGCATGAAGGGAATGAAGGCATGGTATCATGGAACGTCTTTGTTTCATATATGTGTGTATGTGTGTGTCGTGTAATGATGCAAATGTATTCTTTTTTTTAATTTCATTTTAATTGTTGTTCTTGTACGGTTTTCTTTTATTCCCACCCCAGCCCACCACCCCAGTCCTTCCCACCTCCCTCCCATTTCCACCCACCCCCAGTTTTTGTCCATGTGTCCTTTATACTTGTTCCTATAAACCCTTCCTTCCCCTTTTCCCCCTCAAATGTATTCTTTTTTTAAATTAAATTTATTGGGGTGACATTGGTTAAGAAGATTATATAGGTTTCAAGTGTACAATTCTATGATACATCATCTGTATATTGCATTGTGCGTTTGCCACCCAAAGCAAAATCCCCTTCCAACACCATGTCTTTGAGCCCCTTTACCCTTTTAATATTTTCCTAAATTTCTCCAAAGTGTTACTTATAAAAATATATTTTAAAATCAATACACTAAACAAAAACAAACAAAATTTTTAAAGAGGATATTTTTAAATACCCCTTTAAATAAACTTACTGGTCACACAAATCATAATGGAAATTTAAAGATAGTTTATAACAACAATCATGAAAATAATACAGAACAGCCTTGGCCAGGTCACTCAGTTGGTTATAGTGTTGTCCTGATATGCCAAGGTCGTGGGTTCAATCCCTGGTCAGTCAGAAAACATACAAGAACCAACCAGTGAATGCATAAGAGAAACAACAAATCAATGTTTTCCTCTCTGTCTCTCTCTCTCCTCTCAAGTCAATAAATAAACTTTTTAAAAAATGAAAGAAAATATTGCAGAACAAAACCTGTGGGAGATGGCCAAAGGGATATTTCAAGGGTAATTTGTAATCATAAAATGCCTATACTGAAAAAAATTTAAAGCCGAAAATTAATGAGCTATGCCAATTTAAAAGTTAAAAGAATAGCCCTGGCTGGTGTAGCTCAGTGGATTGAGCATGGGCTGTGAACCAAAGAATTGCCGATTCGATTCCCAATCTAGGGCACATGCCTGTGTTATGAACCAGGTCACCAACCAGCACAGGGCATATAAGAAGCAGCCACACATTGATCTTTCTCTCCCTCTCTTTCTCCTTGTCTACCCCTCTCTCTAAAAATGAATAAATAAAATCTTGTTTTAAAAAGTTAGAAGAATAACAACAGAACAAACCCAAAGAAAAGAGAAGGAAGGATATAATAAAGGTAAAGCAGAAATCAGTGAAGTAGTAAACAGATAAAATAAGATAAATAAAGCTGAGTTGTTTTTTAGGCAAGTAAAATAGACAATAAGAATGATAAAGAGAAAAAAGAGACAAGTAAAAGTAAATGGAGCCCTGGTTGGTGTGGCTCAGTGGATTGAGCATGGATTGCAAACCAAAGGGTCACTGGTTTGATTCCCAGTCAGGGCACAATCCTGGGTTGCAAGCCACATCCCCAGTAGGGGGAGCACGTGAGGCAACCACACATTGCTGTTTCTCTCCCTCTCTTTTTTCCTCCCTTCTCCTCTCTCAAAAATAAATAAAATATTTTTTAGAAATAAAATATTTTTAAAAAATAAAAAAAGAAAATACTACCTACAACTTAATGCCAGTAATTTTGAAAATGTGCGTAAGATAAATTCTTTTTTTAATGATTTCTAAATCTTTTTAGAATCACCACCCAAGGATACAATTATTGATTTTAGAAAGAGAGAAAGCAGGGGGAAGGGAGAGGGGGGGGAGAGAGAGAGAGAGAGAGAGAGAGAGAGAGAGAGAGAGAGAGAGAGAGAGAAAGGGAAACATCAATGTGAGAGAGAAACATCCATTGGTTGCCTCCCATATGTACCAGGGATCAAACCTGCAGCCTAGGTATGTGCCCTGATCCAGACTTGAACCCCTAAACTTTTGGTGTACAGGATGACACTCCAACCAACTGAGCCATCTGGCCAGGGCGATCACCGAACTTTTTATTGGCTTCCTACACCTCCAAGGGGTGGCCCACTGCTGCTGCCTTTAACACCTCAGAACTTTGGTGTCGCTGACCTCGGATACAACTTGTCCACCCACAGGCCTGTGGGTGGTGGTCTTTTGGAATGACTGCATGGCCTGGCTGCTGTCCAGTGTGTCACCAAGATTGAAGTCTTCCCCTTCTTCCAGCACGCAGTGGTAGTGACTATCTCAGCCTCCAACTTGACCTTGATGTTCAGCAGATCCTAGTACTCCTTGGCCTGGCACTGCCCCTCTGCCCAGGTCTGGGCCAGCTCTGATTGTAGGTGCAGCAGGATACTGCTGAGCTGTTCCATCTGCCTGGCATAGCATGTCTTCCCTTCCCTTGAGCTGTTCTCCAAACTGGCCTTCAGATTTCTCATCAAATCCAGGTCAATCTCCAAGGACTGGTGCGTCTCAGCTCTGTGAATGTCACCTCAACAGCTCCTATCTCAACAGTCTGCAGGGCAATCACAGTGGTGTGCTTCTCAGTCTGCTGGGACCAGTACTTGTCTTGCTGCTCTCAGTTCTTCCGAGGCAGCTTGTCATACTGGGCCTGGGTGTCCACCATGAACTTGCTGAGATCCTGAGATTTGGGGGAGTCTAACTCCACAGTCAACCCAGAGTCGGTGATATGGCTTTAAAGACCACATACTTCCTCCTCGTGGTTCTTCTTCCTGAAGAGCAGCTCCTCCTTGAGATCCTCATTCTCTGGAGAGGTGCAGCTGAGTGATGTTGGTGTCATTGGTGTCATCGATGATCTTTCGGAGCCCATTGATGTCACTCTCCACAGACTGGTGTGTGGCAAGCACCATCTCATACTTGACTCTGAAGTCCTCAGCAGAAAAGTGGATATTGTCCACAGAACTTGCAAAAATCTAAGTCCTCAGTTCCTCAATGGTCTTGAAATAATGTGCCCAGTATCTGACCTGGGGTCCCTTCTTCTCCAGGTATTCCTGGATTTTGATCTCCAGTCTCCAATTATCAGCCTCCAGGCTTCTCACCCTCTCCAGGTAGGAGGGCAGGCAGTCATTCAGGCATTACATATAGTTTCCTTCTTGCTCTGGATGCCCCTATGCCCACCAGAGTCCCAGCCATCTCCACAACCAAGCTCCTGGATCTCCAGCTGCCCTGCCTGCTGGTGGAGTGGGACATGGAGATCTAGGAGCCAGAGCCTCCCATGCCTGCATAGATGCTGGCCATGCTACTGGCCAGCCGGTACCCAGTGGCTGAAAGACTTCATGGAGCCCAGGATACAGGAGTTTGTGGAAAAGCTGGTGCATATGCAGAAGTGAGAAGCTGAGATTCCAGTTCAAGTGGCAGGCAGTCAAGACAAATTCTTTAAGAGATGATAGACAGACAGACAGACAGATAGATGAAATAGAAAGTCTGAATGGTCCTAATAAAAAATGGAATCAGTACTTAATCTTTCTATAAATAAAACACAGCAGGTCAAAACTGATTTTATAGGCAGGGGACAGATCTTTTAAGGAATAGGTCACTGAAATCTTATAGAAAGAGTTAAAGAATTTTTGTTTTTTAGGCTTACAAACTCTTCCAAAGCCTAAAAAACAAAAACTCTTTAACTCTTTCTATAAGGCAAGTATAACCTTGATTCTTAAGCTACACACAAACAATATGACAAAGGAAAATCATGGGCTTAGCCCTCTTATGAACATAAGCACAAAATTCCCAAACAAAATAGCAAATAGCTAAGAGCAAAGTGTAGTAGATTTTAATGTCCTATTTGCAGCTGCTCCCATCACAGAGGAGTCTGTTTCTCCACTTTTTCAATCTGGGCTGGCCTGAGACTTACTATGATGAGTAGAATTGGCACACATGGCATTTTGTGATTTTAGAGGCTTGAGAACCCTTAAAACATTCACTCTTGTTCACTGGGAATACTATTTCCATATGAACAAACCTAAGCCTAAGCCTTTTGGAGAGATTATGGGGTAAGAACCAAGGTATCAAAACTAGCAGCTTGCTAACCAACAGGCATGAGTATGGCTGTCCTTGACCATCAGCCCTATTCAGGCCACCGGAAAACTGCAGTCATGTAAGTGAAACCAGTAGCAGAATACCCAGCTGAACTCAGTCCAAATTACTCTTCCAAAAAATTGTGAAGAAAAAAAAGGCTAATGTTTTAGAACACTAAGTTTAGAGTTGATTTGTTATGCAGCAGCAGTGGATAATTGATCCACAAAAGGAATCCAGAAATGTATTAAAAAGTTAACCCAACATGACAAAGTTAGATTTATCCTAAGGGTATGAGGGTGGTTTAATACGAGAAAAATCTTTTTTTTTTAAAATATATTTCATTGATTACGCTATTACAGTTGTCCCATTTCCCCCTTCATTCCCCTCCACCCTGAACACCCCCTCTCACTCACATTCCCCCCCCTTTAGTTCATGTCCATGTGTCATAAGTTCTTTAGCTTCTACATTTCCCACACTATTCTTGCCCTCCCCGTGTCTGTTTTCTACCCACCGTCTATGCTACTTATTCTCTGTACCTTTCCCCCCTTCTCCTCCTCCTACTCCCATTGCTAACCCTCCATATGATCTCCATTTCTGTGGTTCTGTTCCTGTTCTAGTCGTTTGCTTAGTTTGCTTTTGTTTTAGGTGTGGTTGTTAATAGCTGAGAGTTTGCTGTCTTTTTACTGTCATATTTTTTATCTTCTTTTTCTTAGATGAGTCCCTTTAACATTTCATATAATAAGGGCTTGGTGATGATGACCTCCTTCAACTTGACCTTATCTGAGAAGCACTTTATCTGCCCTTCCATTCTAAATGAAAGCTTTGCTGGATAGAGCAATCTTGGATGTAGGTCCTTGCCTTTCAAGACTTGGAATACTTCTTTCCAGCCCCTTCTTGCCTACAAGGTCTCTTTTGAGAAATCAGCTGACAGTCTCATGGGAACTCCTTTGTAGGTGACTATCCCCTTATCCCTTGCTGCTTCTAGAATTCTCTCCTTTATTTTAATCTTGGCTAAGGTAGTTATGATGTGCCTTGGTGTGTTCCTCCTTGGGTCCAACTTCTTTGGGACTCTCTGAGCTTCCTGGACTTCCTGGAAGTCTATTTCCTTTGCCAGATTGGGGAAGTTCTCCTTTATTATTTGTTCAAATAAGTTTTCCACTTGTTGCTCTTCCTCTTCCCCTTCTGGTACCCCCTATAATTTGGATGTTGGGACGTTTAAAGATGTCCTGGAGGTTCCTAAGCCTCTCCTCATTTTTTTGAATCTTTGTTTCTTCATTCTTTTCTGTTTGGTTGTTTGTTTCTTCCTTCTGGTCCACTTCATTGATTTGAGTTCCAGTTTTCCTCCCATCACTGTTGGTTCCCCATGCATCTTCCTTCATTTCATGTATTGTAGCCTTCATTTGTTCATCTACTTTGTGACCAAAATCAACCAATTCTGTGAGCATCCTGATCACCAGTGCTTTGAACTGTGCATCTGATAGGTTGGCTATCTCTTGGTTGCTTAGATGAATTGGTCCTGGGGCTTTGATCTATTCTCTTGTTTGAGCCATTTTTGGTTTTTTTTTTTCTTCTTTTCTTTTTTTTTCTTTTCTTTTCTTTTCTTTTTTTTTTTGGTCTGGGTGCAGCTGTTACGGAGTGAGGGGCAGAGCCTTAGGTGTTCCCCAGGGCAGGGCAGCCCAGTCACTAGGTTGTGAGGCTGTATGTGGGGGCGGGGTCCGAGAGGGAACAATGGCGCTTGCTCCGAGCTCTCTCCAATTTCAGTCCCTTCTGCCACTTCCCCCAAGCAAACTGGGCCCTTTTGGTACTGATTCCCAGGTGGGTGGGGTTGTGTATATTCTAGGACCCTGTGGGTCTCTCCAACGAACTCTCCTGCGAGGCTGGGCATCTCTCCTGGCACCTCAACCCCCACAAGTGTTTTCAATCGGTGCTTTTGGGCTTTATTTCCTGGCACTGGGGCCCTGGGTTGCGAGGTATGTCTTGCTCCCCATTTTTGCCTGGTTTATCTGCACGCAAATGTGGGACCACCTGGTCAACCAGCCCCCTTGCATGGTCTCACTGGGTCTGCCCGTTGCCACCTCGTGCCTGGGGTCTGCTAGCCCCCACCTCTGCACCTGGGATCTGCTAGCCACTGCTTGTGCGCCTGGGTCTGCCAACCTCCGCTTTTTCCTGCCATGACTTTTCTGGCTAGAAGTCCACGAGAAAAATCTTTAAATGTAATTTACCTCCATAACATTTTTTTACCCTCGCCAGAGGACATGCTCACTGATTCTAGAGAAAGGGAAAGGGAGGGAGAGAGAGAGGGAGAGAAACACTGATGTGAGAGAGAAACAAGAGAGAGAAAACATGGACTGGCTTCTTCTTGCTTGGGCTCTGACCTAGAATTGAACCCATGACTTTTGGTTTACAGGATGATGCTCCAAGGAATTGAGCCACACCAGCCAGGACACCTCAGTGACATATTAAAAGGAGAATAAAACATAACTATCTCAGTACAGGCAGAAAAGCATACGATAAAATTCAATATTCACTCATTGTAAAAGCAAAGGCTTGGCAAGTTAGGAATAGAAAGAATCTTCCTTAACCTGATCAAGAGTATCTTTCAAAAACTCACAGCCAAAAATCAATTCCAATAGTGAAACATAAGACAAACTCTCTCTAAGATAAAAAACAAGACAAAGGATACCCATTATCATCATTTTTTTAAATTGAATTTATTGGGGGTGACATTGGTTGGCAAAACCATACAGGCTTCAAGTGCACAATTCAATAAAACATCATCTGCACCCTGCCTCGTGTGCCCAGTCATCTCAAGCAAGGTGTCTTTTCATCCCAGTTTCCATCTGCCTTTGCCCACCTCTACCTACCCGCACCCACATTACTACCATTTCTGTTCAGCACTGCCTTAGAGTCCTAGACGGCATAGTAGGGCAAAGGAAGGAAGGAAGGAAGGAAGGAAGGAAGGAAGGAAGGAAGGAAGGAAGGAAGGAGGGAAGGAGGGAAGGAGAAAGAAAGAAAGAAAGAAAGAAAGAAAGAAAGAAAGAAAGAAAGAAAGAAAGAAAGGAAGGAAGGAAGAAAGAAAGAAAGAGAGAGAGAGAAAGAGAGAGAGAAAGAAAAGGAATTAATATTGGGGAAAAAAGAAACAAAGCTTATGTAAAGATAACATAATCATCTACTTACAAAAAATAAATGACTGTAATTAATCCAATTTCATTTCAATAAACCACAAATGTGATTTACATATAAGAAAGCATTTATAATAGCAACAAAAACTATCAGATACCTATATCAATTTAATAAATATTGACAAGACCTGTATGAAGAAAACTAATATTTTATTAAAAGGCATATATATATAGCCCTGGCTGGTGTAGCTCAGTGGATTGAGCGCAGGCCTGCGAACCAGAGGATCGCGGTTCGATTCCCAGTCAGGGCACATGCCTGGGTTGCAGGCCAGTTCCCAGCAGGGGACACACGAAAGGCAACCGTACATTGATATTTCTCTCCCTCTCCCTCTCTTCTACCCTTCTCCTCTAAAGATAAATAAATTAAAAAAAAAATCTTTAAAAAAAAAGGCATATATATATATATATATTTTTTTTTTTTTAGAAAGCCTAAGAACATAAATATATTATTTTTAAGGATAGGAAAATTCAATATTAGAAGGGTGTCAATTTGTCCTAAAATAATCTTAGAATTGAATACAATCTCAATAAAAATCTAGCCTTGGCTGGTGTGGCTCAGTGGACTGAGCGAGCACTGGCCTGTGAACCAAAGGGTCACCGGTTCAATTCCCCATCAGGGCATGTGCCTGGGTTGTGGGCCAGATCCCCTCTTGGGGGGCACTTGAGAGGCAACCACACATTGATGTTTCTCTCCCTGCCTTCCTCTCTCTAAAACAAAAAAATTAAAAACTAAATAAATAAATAAAATCTTTTTAAAATATATTTTATTGATTATGCTATTACAGTTGTCCCATTTCTCCCCCATCACTCCCCTCCACCCTGCACACCCCCTCCCACCCACATTACCCCCCTTTAGTTCATGTCCATGTGTCGTAAGTTCTTTAGCTTCTACCTTTCCCACACTATTCTTACCCTCCCCCTGTCTGTTTTCTACCAACCATCTATGTTACTTGTTCTCTGTACCTTTCCACCTCTCTCCTCCTCCCACTCCTCTGTTGCTAACCCTCCACATGATCTCCATTTCTGTGGTTCTGTTCCTGTTCTAGTTGTGTGCTTTTCTTTTAGGTGTGGTTGTTAATATCTGTGAGTTTGCTGTCTTTTTACTGTCATATTTTTTATCTTCTTCTCCTTAGATAAGTCCCTTTAACATTTCATATAATAAGGGCTTGGTGATGATGAACTCCTTCAACTTGGCCTTATCTGAGAAGCACTTTATTTTCCCTTCCATTCTAAATGAAAGCTTTGCTGGATAGAGCAATTTTGGATGTAGGTCCCTGCCTTTCAAGACTTCAAATACTTCTTTCTAGCCCCTTCTTGCCTACAAGGTCTCTTTTGAGAAATCAGCTGACAGTCTGATGGGAACTCCTTTGTAGGTGACTATCCCCTTATCCCTTGCTGCTTCTAGAATTCTCTCCTTCATTTTAATCTTGGGTAATGTAATTATGATGTGCCTTGGTGTGTTCCTCCTTGGGTCCAACTTCTTTGGGACTCTCTGAGCTTCCTGGACTTCCTGGAAGTCAATTTCCTTTGCCAGATTGGGGAAGTTCTCCTTTATTATTTGTTCAAATAAGTTTTCCACTTGTTGCTCTTCCTCTTCCCCTTCTGGTACTCCTATAATTTGGATGTTGGGACGTTTAAAGATGTCCTGGAGGTTCCTAAGCCTCTCCTCATTTTTTTGAATTCTTGTTTCTTCCTTCTTTTCTATTTGGTTGTTTCTTTCTTCCTTCTGGTCCACTCCATTGATCTGAGTCACAGTTTTCCTCCCATCTCTATTGGTTCCACATGCGTCTTCCTTCATTTCACATATTTTAGCCTGCATTTTTTCATCTAATTTGTGAGCAAAATCAACCAATTCTGTGAGCATCCTGATTACCAGGGCTTTGAACTGTGCATCTGATAGGTTGGCTATCTCTTCATTGCTTAGAGGAATTGGCTGTGAGGCTTTGATTTGTTCTCCAGTTTGAGTCATTTTTGGTGTTTTTTTTTTTTTGTTTTGCTTCGTTTTGTTTTTGGTCTTATAGCAGCTGTTTTGTAGTGAGGGGTGGAGCCTTAGGTGTTCCCCAGTGCGGGGCAGCCCAGTCGCTGGGTTGTGATGCTGTTTGTGGGGGCGGGGTCTGAGAGGGAACAATGGTGCCTGCTCTGCTCTCTCCTGGATTCCAGACCCCTCTGCCACTTCCCCTTCGCCTGGATTATCTGTGCACTCGAATGTGGGACCACCTGGTCAGCCAGCCACCTTGCGCGGCCTCACTGGATCTGCACAGTTGCCACCCCATGCCCAGGGTTCACCAGCCGCCACCTGTGGGCCTGGGGTCTGCCAGCCGCCACCTGCATGCTTGGGAACTGCTAGCCACTGCTGCCTGCATTCCCAGGTCCGAACCTCCACTTTTTCCTGCCATAACTCCGCACCTCTTACCGGTATGGATGAATGGTTGTTGGACTTCTGTACAGTTCAATTTTCCATCAGTTCTGGTTGTTTTCTTGTTTCCAAATACTTGTCCTTCATTTTGGTTGTGCGAGGAGGCACAGTGTGTCCACCTATGCCTCCATCTTGGCCGGAAGTCCTAAATAAAATCTTTTTAAAAATCTAGTATGGATTTTTTTTTTAAGAAATTGATGAACTGCTTCTAAATTTCATATAGAAATGCATAGGCCCTAGAATAGCCAAGATAATCTTTTTAAAAATAATAAGTGAAAGACTTCCGGCCAAGATGGAGGCATAGGTGGACATACTGTGCCTCCTCTCACAACCAAAATTAAGGACAACAAAAATTTAGAAACAAAAAAACAAACAGAACAGATAGAAAATTGAATTGTACAGAAGTCAGGCAACGATTTGCCTTGACCGGTAAGTGGGGAGGAGTCGGTGGCCTGTGGAGAGGGATCGTGGCAGGGAAAAGCAGTGGCTAGCAATCCTGGATGTGCAGGTGGCAGTTGGCACACCCCAGGCACACAGGCAGTGGTTAGCAGATCCTGGGCGCAGGGATGCAACAAGCAGACCCACTGAGGCACACAAGGCAGCTGACCATGGGCACACATTCACACACAGATAAACCAGGCGAAAACGGGCAGCAAGACAGACTGCACAACCCAGCGCTGGGAAATAAAGCCTAAAAGCACCGATTGAAAACACTTGTGGGGGTCGAGGTGCCGGGAGAGACCTTCAGCCTCACGGAAGGGACTGAAATCTCAGAGAGAGTGGAGCAAGTGCCATTGTTCCCTCTTGGACCCCGCCCCCACATACAGCGTCACAACTGTGCGACTGGATTGCCCGCCCTAGTGAACACCTAAGGCTCTGCCCCTAATACTAACAGGTGCAACCAGACCCCCCCAAAAAAGAGAAAGAAAGTGGCTCAAATGAAAGAACAAATCAAACCTCCAGAGCCAATACTTTTAAGCGACCAAGAGATAGACAGCCTATCAGATGCACAGTTCAAAACACTGGTGATCAGGATGCTCACAGAATTGGTTGATTTTGCTCACAAATTAGATGAAAAAATGCAGGCTACAATACATGAAATGAAGGAAGATGCATGGGGAACCAACAGACATGGGAGGAAAACTGGGACTCGAATTAATGGAGTGGACCAGAAGGAAGAAACAAACAACCAAACAGAAAACAAGGAAGAAACAAGAATTCAAAAAAATGAGGAGAGGCTTAGGAACCTCCGGGACATCTTTAAACGTCCCAACATCCAAATTATAGGAGTACCAGAAGGGGAAGAGGAAGAGCAACAAGTGGAAAACTTATTTGAACAAATAATAAAGGAGAACTTCCCCAATCTGGCAAAGGAAATAGACTTCCAGGAAGTCCAGGAAGCTCAGAGAGTCCCAAAGAAGTTGGACCCAAGGAGGAACACACCAAGGCTCATCATAACTACCTTAGCCAAGATTAAAATGAAGGAGAGAATCCTAGAATCAGCTAGAGATAAGGAGACGGTCACCTACAAAGGAGTTCCCATGAGACTGCCCGCTGATTTCTCAAAAGAGACCTTGCAGGCAAGAAGGTGCTGGAAAGAAGTATTTGAAGTCTTGAAAGGCAAGGACCTACATCCAAGATTGCTCTATCCAGCAAAGCTTTCATTTAGAATGGAAGGGCAGATAAAGTGCTTCTCAGATAAGGTCAAGTTGAAGGAGGTCATCATCACCAAGCCCTTATTATATGAAATGTTAAAAGGACTCATCTAAGAAAAAGAAGATAAAAATATGACAGTAAAAAGACAGCAAACTCTCAGCTATTAACAACCACACCTAAAACAAAAGCAAACTAAGCAAACGACTAGAACAGGAACAGAAGTACAGAAATGGAGATCATGTGGAGGGTTAGCAACAGGGGCATGGGAGGAGGAGAGGGGGGAAAAGGTACAGAGAATAAGTAGCATAGACGGTGGGTAGAAAATAGACAGGGGGAGGGTAAGAATAGTGTGGGAAATGTAGAAGCTAAAGAACTTATGACACATGGACATGAATTAAAGGGGGGGAATGTGGGTGGGAGTGAGTGTGCAGGGTGGAGGGGAATATATTTAAATGAAATATATTTAAAATGAAATAAATAAAAATAATAAAAATATTAAGTGAAGGACTTACACTACTACATTTGTAAGGCTTACATTTAAGCTACATTAATCAAGGCTATGTGATATTGGCATAAGGACAGGCAAACATATTAATGTGACAGAGAACAAAGCCCAGAAAAAGACACACAAATACAGTCATTGATTTTCAACAAAGGCACTTCAGCAGTTCAATGGAAAAAATAAAAATTTTTAATTGGAGCAACTAAGGATTTACCATATTTTTCAGACCATAAGACGCACCTAGGTTCTAGAGAAGGAAAATAGGAAAAAAAATTGAAGCTAAAAATGTGGTAAAATATTTAATAATATAAATAACATAGTATTTCACCAATGTAAATGTAAACAGAACTCAACAGCAGCATTAACAACCATTATTATTCCCAAATGGGAGGGGGGTGAGTCTTATAGTCCAAAAATATGGTATATAGGAAAACGACCACAAAACCTGATTTCTAGCATAAACAAGAATCTAGATAGCTCATAGATCTAAATGTGAAGACTTCTAAAGGAAAATATTAGAGAAAAATCTTCACATTCTTGGAGTAGGCAAGATTTCTTAAACATGATCAAAAACACTAACCATGAAAAAATTGATAAAGTGGACTTTATCTAAGTAAAAACTCATGCTCATTAAAATACACTACTAAAGTAAAAATGCAAGTCAAAGCCTGGGAAGAAATATTCACAGTACATACATTTGACAAAGAACTCAAATCCAGAATCTATAAAGAACTCTTACAAATCAATAAGAAAAAGATAAGCTGTTTTAAAATTTGGGTAAAAGACCTGAATAGACATTTCACAAAAGAAGATGTTCGGATGGCCTAGAAGGATATGAAAAGGCCCTGGCTGGTGTGGCTCAGTGAACTGAGCGCTGGCATGCAAACCGAAGATTTCAATTCCCAGTCAAGGCACATGCCTGGGTTTCAGGGCCTGTGAGAGACAACCGAGTGACGTATCTCTCATGCATCGATGTTTCTCTCCCTCTCTTTCTCACTACCTTCCTCTCTCTCTAAAAACAAATTAAAATCTTTAAAAAATATATTTTTTAAAAGACTAGATGGTGAAAATTTTAAAAAAATTTTTAAAAATATAATAAATAAATAAATAAATAAATAAAAGGCTATAAAAAGGTACAGCAAAAATTTTCAACTGGGACATGCAAATTAAAACTACAATAAGATACCTCTAAGACATCCGCAAGAATGGCAAAAATTGAAAACTTGACAAAAGAAATATAATATACCTAAGAATAAATCTAACATATATCTACAATATCTCAGTGGAAAGAAACTATAACAGTAATGAAAGACACAGAATGGAGAGGTATACCATGAAAACATGAATAGGGAGAAGCAATGTTGTAGACGTTACCTTTCCCGAAAATAATCTTTACATTTAATGTAACTCCAATCAAAATCTCAAAGTTGCCCTAACTGTTGTGACTCAGTGGGTTGAGCTCAGGCTGTCAACCAAAAGGTGGCCAGTTGGATTCCCAGTCAGGGCACACACCTGGGTTGCAGGCCAGGTACCCAGCTGGGGGCGTGCGAGAGGCAACCAGTTGATGTATCTCTTTCACATCAATGTTTCACTCCCTCTCTTTCTCCCTCCCTTCTCCTGTCTCCAAAAATAAATAAATAAAATCTTCTAAAAAATAAAAACAAAAAGCAAATGAAAAACACAATAGAGAGTATTAGCAACTCTGGCAAATTGGAGAACACAGGTCTCATTTAAGGACATAGGAATTTTTTAAAGTGTAAACACCATGTGAGCCAAACAAAATAAATTCTGGAGCTAGTCTTGGCTCATGGGCCCTCAGTCTGCGAGCCCCAGACTAACTCAATGAGTCTCAGATTTTTGGTCTGTAGACTTGGGTGGAGAATTTATACGCACTTGCTATTGCAGGAAGAAACAAAAAACCCCAGACATACAGACAAGGAGAAATCTAAGGGGACTGCTTAAAGACTAGATGGAGAGGGGAGGGGAATCAGCAGGAAGACAGAGAGAAACACCGGGGAAAGGGGGGAAAGAGGTAAACACATAGTACCCAGTAGGGAAGAAGTGGGCAGGAGAAGAGAAAGGCAGGAAAGAGGGAAAGTGGTACGAAGGAATGTAGGAGAGAAGAGGAAAAAGAAACTCATTTCTCATGCTTATGCCTCTGTACTTTGACAATTGTTTTGCATGTAATAATCACAACTTTAAAAGATCGTTTTTATCCTGACTTTCAGAAAGATGAAATAAATTGTTCAGCTGGTAAATGAAGAATTAGGAGTCAGCTTGATTCTGAAATCTTGCTCTTTCTATCAGATCCCGCTGAAAGGGAGGTAAGGAAGAGACGCTCACGGAGACGAGTGGGTGATGGGAAGGACGGGTCCTGCTGCTCCCCTGGGGACCGCAACATGTAACAGTCTCCTTCTTTCAGCCTCTCTCCTAAACCACAGGCACCCAAGAAACGGGGCTGGGGTTGGTTCCCCAGGCCAGCTAAAAGAAGAGCTTGAAGAGAGGAAGCCTTTTAGTCACCAAGCTTGACACATTTCTGTGTACTCAGGAACCCTTAGCTGGCCAACCAAGGGGTATCTCTAAAGCTATTGTGTACTCTCAGTGGTCTGGGGTCTTGTTTTGAAATTCCTCAGTTGTGTACCCTTAAGCCAAAAGTCTGGGCAATCTCTATTTCTCATTCAATAATCCTCTGATTATCTTGCTAGAGAACTATTATCTTTCAGGGTACCAGATGTCTAGTTTCATCCCACAAACTGTAATAAGTTCAGCTTTAAATCTGAGAAGTGGTTGTAACAACTAGGGGAACAGGGACCTTTTGATGAGAAATGGACAGAGATTCCCACATCAATATAAAGACCCAGACCCAGACCCAGCAAGGAAGGAACAGAGAGTCTAAGAGAAAAGAGGCAGAAACAGGAGACCCAGCGTGGGGGCCTGTGCATGCAGACCCAGGGGGCGCAGACAATAGATTCAGACTGGGTTGGCTGATCTGGAGAAGGAGTGATGCCTGGGCACCGAGACCCAGCAGCTGGCAGAACAGTAGAGGCACAGAGTGAGGGCTGGACAGGTAAGGGGAGGAGGTGGGGGCTTCCTGGGGATTTTTCTGTCCATACCACGCCGGAAGGTTGGCCACCTTCGTGCTGCAGTTCCAGAAATGGGTCCAGGTCCTCTTGGCTCTGCAGTGAGGGAGCCTCCTGGGGGCCTGCGCATCCCAGTGCCTGCAGTTTGCTCCTGAAACACACATTGCCACCACTGCCCTCTGTATCCAGTGGCCAGTGACAGGCACCAGAAAGGAACACCGCCTCAGCCCAGCCCTGTTGCTTGCCCCCAGCCCAGCCCTTCCTGTTGGCTCTGGTGCAGCCCAGACCCAAAGTGGCCTCCTTCCCTTTGGAGGCTGTGCTTGCAGAGCTGCCTAGGGGAAGGGTGGCCTCTGGTGGTCAAAAGACAGTACTGCCCTCCAGAAGAAAGCTAGTGTTCCGGGTAGGCAAAGAATAAACTGGATTCTCATTCCTTGCCTGCTTTCTAAGGCCAGCTTTTGTCGCTATTCATCTAAATGGTGTACCCAGGGATCCCTTCTCTCTCTACCCAGGGGGCATAATTAATGTCTGATAGTGAAAGGTGACACCTGGAAGACCTGTGGTACAGTTGGTACCAAATAAGGGGTACCCAGGGCATCTGTCTTCAACAGGCTACTCTTAGGAAAGTCCCATGAGCCAAAACTTTTCACTAAGTTTCGGTTCAAGCTAGTTCATGGATGAAGCACAGGGTCCTCTCCCCTCACCCACTCAGCCAGCCCTGCCCAAGAGCCAGAAGAGATTAGCCCACTCACCAGAGCTAAGGAAACTTGTGCAAGACCATTGCCAAAGCAGAGAGACAGGGTCTTTGCATCGCTAGCAGGCCCTCACAATAGTCACCCACACTGAACTCTTTGTGCTGACCACCGGGCCTTTTCTTTCTGACTTCCTCTGTCTTTGGGGAAGTGGTCAGGGATTTTCCAGGAGAGGGGAAGAGAAGGGTCCCTCTCTTCCCATCTGCCAAGCATATGCAGCCCTCTGAGCAGGACCACACTTCCCCCACTGAGGGTGGCACTGACATGTCCAAGACATCTTGGACAAGGACAGAAAGGTGTGCAGGTCCTCTTGACTCTGCAGTAAGGGAGCCTCCTGGGGGCCTGAGCATCTCAGGGCCTGCAGTTTGCTCCTGAAACGCACATCACCACCACTGCCCTCTGCCCTCTGCCTCAGCCTAGAACTAGCAAGTAGGCAGCAGTTTGGAAAAGGGGTGAGTTCAATGCCCCGATCCTGGGACCACTTCTTTCAAGAAACCTCCCAGTTCTCTGGGCCTCAGTTTCCTCATCTGTAAAATGAGCAGATTGGGCTATATGATCCCTGAATCCCTTCCAGCACTGAACCACTGTGTGTTTTTGGGAACCCAAAGTAGGAGGTGGAGGCAACAAGACCCAAGTGTCCTGACACTCACCCCAACTCCATACCTCCCCCTCTCTGTTTCTGAGACCAGGTAGAAAGAAAGAGCTAGAAACACAAGAGAAAGCCACATTTTGAAAGGCAGGGTCCGTCTTCCCCAAGGGTCACCCATAGGTCTGGGTACTAAGCCTCCAGGGAAGGAACTAGAGACCCTGGTTTCTTTAACCCCTGTCGTTACTTTTCAAACCGCTCTAGTCCACAGGAGGCCCTGTGGACTTACCTGCTCAGTGGACCCTGGTGCTCCCTGTCTGGCCCCCAACTATGTCTTTTGAAGGCGTCGTAGCTATGGCTACGGGCACGGAACGCTCCAGATCTTCGGAGGGGCACAGCGTGGAGGCCATCTCTCTCCTTTTCTTCTCCCTCCTCTTCCTCCTCTTCCTCCAGCTGCTCTCTGGATTCTACCACAGACAGGCAGCAGCGAGTGTGGTCTTGGGGCACCAGGTCTCCACCTGTGATGGATACCTCTGGGGCGTCTCTGTTCATGGGGGGTGCACGCAGGCCAGCCTGAGTCAAGAAGACAGAGAAGGGTGAGCAGAGTTCTAGAACTCTGGAGCCTTGGAACTAGAAAGGTGTCACAATCAGCCAGGCCTAGAGCACTGAGTCACCCCTCCCATTACTGAGGTGCAGAATTAGAGAACGTCCGGCTCAGGATCACACTGGGGACTTGCACAGCCAAGTCCAGCACTGGGGTTTTCTGACCCCCAGCCTAGTGCTCTTTCCGGTTCATAATGACACCCTAAGTCACTCATTACTATATCTTTGGTGAGCACCTATGTGGCAGAAAACCGAGCTGAGCAAAGAGAATTAAATGTTTCTGCCCTCAAAGAACGCAGGACCTAGCGAGTGACACGCATGCACATGCGCACGTACGGACACAGACGGAAACACTAATCATAAACGGCTAACGGGCGGGGCGGGGGGCAAATGCCACAAAAGAAGTTTCAACAAAAGGCTTTGCGTTATCAAAGGAATGAATGTCCTCCATTTGGAGGACTCAAGAAGGGAAACCAGGAAGCTGACAGCCTTTGAGATGGGCCTGGAGGGGAGGAGTGGTTAGGATTGACCAAGCTGGAGAGATAGGAGCTAGGCAGATAAAATAGCTGGGAGAAAAGGTTCATGAGGAAGTATTATGATTTCTTCTGAAACTGGGTCTACGGGGAGTAGAAGCACTGTTATGGCCTCTCCCAAGGAGCAGACAGAAGGGCTCCAAAATCAAACATGTGGCAGTTCCTTCTCTCCCAGGCAGGCATTGTTCTCACTGCCCAGCACACACTTCTGGCCACCACCAGGGCTTGCCTCATGTGTCTCAAAGACAAGAACCCTCAGGCGCTCCTAAAGTTGAAAATGATAAGGCCATTCCAGGAAGAAGTACCGAATACCAGAGTGCAAAGGTAGCGAAGGGGTGGGGGAGGAGCTCGCATTTACTGCCACCTCTGAACACCTCGCTTCCAGGTCCAGTCACTCTGGGCCTTCTGCTAGAATGAGTTCCCCAGGCTCCCCTTCTCCCAGGACCAGTCCTGGCTGCTGAGATGTTGGGTGTACCCGGGAGGACCAGGAGGCAGTAAGGCAGAAAACTGCCTCCCCCCAGGCTTTCTATGAGGGTGTCAAGCCTCCTCACATTACCTGAATACCCCACCCACCCAGGAGCCTCCATCCTGTTGAAAAAAATCAATCTACTTTTGCCTCTCACTTCAATCTGTGCACTGCCCCCATGCCCACCAGGACTGCTGAGAAGGCACTCTCCCTGTCTCCCACAGCAGGGGAGGAGACAAGTGCTTGGGCCTCTGCAGTAGCAGTCTGCCGCCCTGATGGGTAGATTTGAGGATAAAAACAGGCAGGCCTAGGAAACCCCTGTGCCCATCCATGATCACGACATCTGGGAGCGATGAAGAGGGCACCCCTCAGCAGCCATCAGGAGGGATCCTCTCTCCTTGCCTGCAGACTTGGGCCTCCTGCCATCTGCAAACAGGATGTGCAGGATGGAGCCCGAGTGCCAGCCCCTGCCAACCAGTAGTTTCCAAAGCTAAAATTTGGAGAGTAATGGGGGTTCACCAAAAGTATTATGAGAAGCAGGAGTGGAGGGAAGAGTAGCAACTGGCCGTGCTCACTGGGAATTGAGGAATGGGGACTGGGAACAGGACAGAAATTGAGGGGCACTGAGGGGGGTCTGGCATTCAGTGGCTTCATGAAAGAAGAAACACTGCTTGAGCTATGCCCTCTGTGCCCAGTCTCTGTCTGTTATCCTTGCCCCAGTTCTGCCCACAAGGCTGGATTTGGCAAGATTAATGACATGCAGTGACCTGAAGCCTTGTCCTTTTCCTCCATTCCTGGAGATGCCACCTGCTGGAGATGGCGCCTGCCGCCCTGGCCTGGTTGGTGGACAGACCCAGTCCTGAGATCTTTATGTTCTGAGACTTCAGCCTTCTCCTTCTACCTCAGAACAACCGGATTCTGGCCTCTTCTGAAAGATCCCCTCTTTTCCAGATCTTTGCCATTTCATTCATGGTCTCTGCCCTCTAGGAAAATGGAATATATTCAGCTTCTTCTCCTTCATATCTTCATTCCACTTCTCAGAAAGTTTTTCCTGTTTCCTAAGTTTGACCCCTCCATGCTATAATGTCAATAATTTTATTCTATCCTGCAAAGAGATAAGGTTTTATCAATCCCTTCCCAGAGATATCCCCTCCGCCATTTTCTGAAATTCAAGCTGGGGCCTCATAGCTGTGTTTGCTTCCCTCCTCTTCTTATTCATTTATTTATTTAATTTGTTTTTCCTCACCCAAGGACATGCTTACTGATTTCAGAGAGGGGAGAAGGGAGGGAGAGAAACACTGATGTGAAAGAGAAACATTGACCAGCGGCCACTCATATGCACCAGGACCAAATCTGCAACGTAGGTATGTTCCCTGACCAGAAATGGAACCCGCAACCTTTCGGTCTACAGGAAGATGCTCCAACCAACTGAGCCACACCAACAAGGGTTTCTTCTTTTAAAAAAAAAAAAAAAAAAAAATTTTTTTTAAATTGATTTTAGGGAGAAAAAGGAAAGCAGAAAGAGAGAAACATCATCTTGTAGTTCCACTTATTCATTTAATGGTTGATTCTTGTATGTGCCCTGATCAGAAGCTGAACCCACAACCTTGGCATATTGGGACAACACTCTGACCAAATGGCTACCCAACCGGGGCTTCCCTCCTCTTCTTGTGTTGACTCTCGCAGCTCCCCTTCTGCCTTCCCCTATCCTCTTGAGCCCAGGAAATTGTACAAGGGAGCAGCCAGGTAGGGCTGGGTCTCACACACTGGCTTTGTTTAGTTCCCGAATGTGATCACATCACATCATTGCTTCTGCTGAGCAGAGAGACAGAAGGTGCTGAAATATCGTAGGTCTGGGATCAAAAGCCTGAAATGGGGCAGGGGAGGAAAGCAAGAAGGGCTCTAAGAAGCCGTTTGAAGCCCTGGCCAACTAGCTCAGTTGGTTAGAGCATCAGCCTGCTGCATCACGTTTGCAGGGTTTGATCCCTGGTCAGGGCGCATACAAAAACCAACCAATGAGTGCATAAACAAGTGGGACAACGAGTCGATGTTTCTTCCTCCCTTCCTCTCTCTCTGAAATCATTTTTTTTTTAAAGCCATTTTACTTATCTTCCTGCTCCTGGATTAGATGGTTTCTCCACCAGCAGAGACCCTCCATGTCTCTGCCCACCTCTGAGTGTGTAACCTCCACTAACTGATTCCAGGTAGTGAGGTGGGAGCATATAACATTTTAATAGAGAGAGAGAGAGAAAGACATACATTATTCAAAACTCTGAGACTATATATTTTATGGTGTTATAGTGGATTTGAAGCCCATCAGATTCACTGGTTCTGCTACCTTCAAAGCCACATGACTTGGGAACTTGCTTAATGTTTTTTTTTTGACACTGATCACCTGTAAAAAGGGATGAGTCCTGACCAGTGCAGCTCAGCTGGTTGGGTGTTGTCCTGCAAAGCGAGAGGTGGATGGTTTGATTCCCATTTGGGACACATGCCTGCGTTACAGGTAGTGTCCCAGTCAGGGTGTGTTTGAGAGTAACAGTTGATGTTGCTCATTCACATCAATGTTTCTCACCCTCTATTTCTCCTTCCCTTCCCCTCTCTCTACAGATAAGTACTTTGTTTTAAATGGCAATGCTAATACCAAGGTTATAAGGATGTTGACAGACTTAAATGCTAATGTATGTTATACAGCTAAGATTGTTCTTGCACCATATTAGGTACTTAATAAATGCTACTATTATTGTTTTATTTTGTTTTGTTTTGTTTCATTTTGTTTTATCAGGGGAATAGAGACACAGAGAGCTGGAGAAAGGAAGGCCCAAACCAGAAGCTGAATAGGTATTATATGATAGTTTCCCCACCATCCTCTCTTATAAAAGAGAAAGAATAAATAATCCATATGCCAACAAGTCACAGTTGTATTGGGAACTAATTATTATAAATAACTCCTGATAGAAATAGAGTGCACACAACCACAGCAAGAAGGAGCAACAAGAAACAGTTTTTCTGTCCTGGCTGGTGTGGCTCAGTGGATTGAGCACTGGTCTGAGAACCAAAGGGTTGCTGGTTCTATTCCCAGTTGGGGCACACACCCGGGTTGCAAGCCAGGCCGTGTCCCCAGTGGGGGTCTTGCAAGAGGCAACCACACATTGATGTTTCCCTCCCTCTCTTTCTCTCTCCCTTCCCTCTAAAATTAATAAATAAAATTGTTTAAAAAAAGAAGAAGAAACAGCTTTTCTGTCCTTCGGGCCCCTGATGAACCCTGATGAAGCTGTCCTCTTCAAACAGAAGGGAGGGACAGAGCAGCCCTAGCACTTCAAAGCAGGGTGGACAGACTGCAGCCCATGGGCCAGACTGTCCTACTATCTTTTTTAAATGGTAGGAAAATTTAAAAGAAGAATACTACCTTGTGACACACGAACATGATATGAAATTCAAATGTCAGCGTTCATAAAGTCTTTTCAGAACACAGTGATGCTCATTCACTCACACCTGGTCTAGGGCTATCTTTGCATCACCACAGCAAAATTGCTAGTTGCAACAGAGACCATGTGACTCACTAAGCCTAAAATATTTATTACCTGGGTCTTTACAAAAACAGTTTGAAGACTCCTGATTTAGAGCAACTGGGGCTCTAAATCTCAGGGAGGAGGAAAAAGAGATCAAAGATGGACATCAAGGCTTGTTGCAACCCAACCAGTCATTCTGCCCCAAGCTGGGGGAGGAGGGACATTGAAAACCCCAATGTACCCATTTCCTAAATAGCCTCTGCAGCCTATGGGGAAGAAGGTTAACCCACGAGTGCCCACATCATCTTGCGGGATCCTCACCATTTCCTGAAACACATCATTATCCCTACTCTTCATTTGAAGAAATGGGCAATGCAGAAAGGTAAAGTAGCCTGCTGAGGCCCCAGGGCTATGGTAGGGGAGCTGAGTGTTCAAAGCAAATTTGTCACACTATGGGGCCTGAGTTCTTTTCTTTTCAAAGATTTTTTAAATTTTATTTTTAGAGAGAGGGGAAGGGAGAGAGAAAAACATCAATTGTGGTTGCCTCTCACGTGGCCCCCAACGGGGACCTGGCCCAAAACTTGGGCATGTGCCCTGACTAGAAATTGAACCAGTGACCCTTTGGTGCACAGCCTGAGCTCAGTCCACTGAGCCACACCAGCCAGGCTTGGTTTCTTTTCTGAAACCAGAAGAGAAGCCACCAAAGAGTACAAGTAGCTAGTTTTGAAAGAAATCTGGCAAAATCGTTATTCATCACCCCCCATTTCCACCCCACCCCCACCCCAGCCAAAGAAAAGAAGAAACTTCTTAAGAAATTAGATGGGGCCTCCAAAGAAGTTAAAATTGTTCTTTCTACTCCCTCTGTTCCCTTACAAATCTGAATGAGGCCATGGGGGCAGGCAGGATTCTCTGCCTGTGTTCACTGCCAGCAAACACTGGGGACCACGCAGCCCTTCCATAGCGTGGGGGCCTCCTGGGTCTAGCTCTGGGGTCCTGAGTCTCCTGAAGCGGGGCAAAAGTGTGGAAGACCCGAAGAAGCAGATAATAAAGAATAGAGCGGAGAGGCCCGCTGGCTCTCCCCCGATCTCCTAGGTCTGGGGAGGTCAGGGTCATAGAAAACCCTTTGATGGTTCAAAATTAAACTACCTGCTTTTTCTTCTGTAGCAAGTAAACCATTAATCCAAGAGCCTCTGCAAAGGGGGCTAAATCAGGGCTTCTCCTATCCCCAGGTAAAGAAGGCCCCAGGAACAACAGCTCCTTCCTGCCCTGGATCCTGGACACCCCAGTCTACGGCAGGTCATAGCATGCAAGTCTCTGATATCTCCCTCCTCACCCTGATATCTCCCTCCTCACCCAATGATTTGGCCACGTCACTACTCTATTTCTCAGTGTGAGACACGTGAGATTTGACATGTGTTGAACACAGATATCCTGGAACTCACCGTTCTTCTCTGACTTTCCTGTCAACTGCCAAAAAAATAAAAGGAAAGGCAAAGGGTATAGAGAGAGAAGATTCATTCATTCATTCCAGCGTCAGACATGGAAAAGAGCACCCAGAAGGGTCTATGTACAAACAACATGGGGGGACATGTATGCCGTCTCTTAGTGGGACAGGGCTAAGTCCAGGCAAAAGCCATCTGCCCACATCAGCTTCCAGGCTGACTTCTGAGAGGCACCCACCTGCTTCTGGGGCCCATGGGGCAGAGTTATCAACTTCATTGTTATGACTTAATTCCGAAGTTCGAAGCTAGAGAGTGAGGCATCTCCAGCCCTGACCTAAGCACACCTTCTTCTTCTCAGTCAGCAGCCAGGCATCTCAAACAACCGCCCCAAATAGCCTCACCTCTTTGATAAACGTTAGGCTCACAAATTATCCAGGAATTTTGCTGTTTTGGGTTTCCAAGTGTGGCCACTTTTTTTTTAAATTGATTTGTAAACCAAACTTAGGTTAGCAAAATCACCTTTTTTCTTTCTGCTGGACCTTAATGCTTATTGGGACCCAGGGTAGCCCATGACATGTGGGGACTACAGAAGAGAGGGAGAGACCAATCAGTCCTCTTCTACCTCCTCCTGCCAGTTTCTTGGCATGTGTCATGGGGACTGTGCCAGAAAGGTGGGGCAAGAGAGGGTCTGAGGTTCAGAGGGACACACCTGAGAAGACTTTGGCCACAGTGTCTCAGGGAATTAACCCATCGGATCCCAGGGGACAACTAAATGTAGTGGGCAGAGCAGGGAACCTTTAATCTGATGGATGGGATCATTAGAATCAGGAAGTTCCTGGCTCCAGGTATGAGTTGGTGGCCTTTTAAATCTCACAATTAACCCGAAGGGATAAAGGGACAAGGTTAGGTACCGAAGGAAGGGGACCCTGAATGAATTAGGATATCGAGGTTTAAAAATCCAGAGCCATCCTTCCTGTCCACACTTCCTCAGTAAGAAACAAGACCAGAAGAAAACATAATAGACTTTGGTGTCAGAGGAACTTGAGTCTGAACACCAGTCCTGCAATTACCTCAATTGACAAGGTTAGCTATTTAACTTTTCTAAACCTCATCTTTAATATAACAATTATGGTATGTCAAACGCATGGGATTGGGAAGATTAAGAATGTATATGAAAGGTTTAGCATCACTTGTCATACAAATAGTTAAGTGTTGTTGGTCTAACTGTGATTCCCTATTTGCACGCGCGTGTGCCCGCACACACGCGCGCGCACACACACACACAGCCCCCTAATTAAAAGTGGGAGCTGAATGCAGGGGACTGGTAGAGAAGCTACAGACTGCTCTGCCCCTTCCTGGGGGGCAGGGGGTACTTGAAGATCTCTGCTCTTGGGGGAATGCCCATTTATAGGGATTTATAGGGTAAGGCCCCAAGAAAAGGGAAGGGGGAAACTCACCAGACCTGGGAGATGTCCCAGAGATGGGGGACTTGTCCCTGCCCTCAGTTGGTGACTTCAATATGGGAAAAAGTCCTGCTTCAGGTAGCGCCTCTAAGAATCCAGTCCAGCACCTTGACGGGGGTGCCTCTCTCGTGGTCCTTTTAAGGGAAGGGCTCATGATCCAGAAGTTTGCACAGGAGACAGGGGGGACTCATTCCGGTCCAGACCAGCTGCCACTCAAACCCCTCCAGCACTTTCCACCCCGCCCTACTTCAAACACCTTCTACAGTGTGCGCGCAGGGCTTTAACCCCTTGGGTGCCACCACTGGTCCAGAGGCTTCCTGGGTCCCCATGCCCAGCATTCCCTGGACAAAGGACATTTTGGATTTCAGGCTCATGTGGAAACAGGTAGAGGGAACCAAGCTGGGGTCATGCTGAGGGGACAGTATGTGGGAACCTGATATCCTAGGGAATCTTCACCTCCCTCCAGTCAGAAAAGGGTGAAGCTGAGGCGGGAAACAGGACATCTCAGGGAAAGACCCACCACTGGAAACTTAATTGCAAGGTCCTATTGGGGTCAGGGAGGCCCTTTGCCTTCTTTCAAATTTGGCTTCAAAACTGCTTGTCGGTCCCTTTAAGAGGCAGGTTACAGCAGCAGGTAGAGGAGGAAAGATTGCATTTTCTGTGATGAAATACATACAGGGAGGAGCTTGAACAGGGGCAGCTACATCTGAGGTGGGCCCTCCCTTCTGCCCGCAAGTCCACGGTGACCAGGCAGCTCAGCATACACACGGCTCCCACTCCCTTCTCCCTTCTGCCCTGTGGTGGATACCAGGCGCCGGTATCTGACCCATTCCCCACCCATTCCCTGATAACAGCTTGGGGGCACTGACTCACTCTCACTTCTTCCCTGGGGCGGAGGACAGCGGGGCAGACATTGGACTTCCTGAGGGAAGGAGGAGTCCTCCTCCTGACAGCCCTGCTGGAGTGCGAAGGCCTTGGTCGGCTCTGCCAGCTCCCTAGTTATGGGGCCTTGGAGAAGCGGCCTGTTCACCTGCTGTCCTCGTCTGTCAAATGGGGGCGTTACATGAGATACGTGCACATAGAGACACGCACATGCCGGGCCTCTACTGGTTACTCAGTAAACAAGCTAGCTGCCACTTGCTGTGTGACCTTGGATAAGCCACTTCACTCTGTCTACGCCTCTCCTGACCCATGAAATAAGAGGGTTCACTCTAAAACTCTTACTCTGGGTGAAAGGAGGGCAGTTGCTGCCAGATGTGAAAACTGCACGACTTTTCTGCCTCGCTGGACCCCAAATCACGTGATGGTGACGGGGGAGCTTCTAGCTTCACAAGAACAGGGGAAACACCTGCCTCATTTTACTGGTGTGGGGGTTCCTCAGAAATCCTCTCAGTTAACCGCCTCTTGATTGCTCAGACCCGGCCTCTGGGAGGAGCGTGATTTACCTGAGGCCAGTGAGTGGTGGATGGGGGTGGAGACGCCCAGCTCTGCTGCTGTCTGTGGTCAGTGCTGTTTCCACCACCCTGAGCGGCTGCATTACTCCAGTTTCTTGGAAATTCTTACATCTGTCTCCCATTGACTCTTCAGGTAGGGTCCCAAGGCCTAGTACGTGGAGGCGAAAACCTGGGCACCTGGCTCCTTGTGGTACCAGGGCTGGGTTTGTGGGTGAGGTGTCAGCTGAAAGTGTGGGCGACGTGGGAGAAATTGACGGCTGGTTTCCCAGGTGGGATCTGGAATGTGTTGGCAGCTGGGTTACTCTCTGTACTGCCTCTTGGGGGGAGCCCTCCGTTTGGGTATCCAACCTCCTGGAAGGATGTGGGGCCAGGGCTTATTTTCCTTCTCCCTTGCAGATCCGAGGGCAATCTGGAGATCAGTTCCCTCCTTCCTAGGGTGGTTTCCATGAGAGCAAAGGACTGCTGTCTGCCACTCCTCCTCCCGTTCCATTACCTCAAGAAGTTACCAGAGTTCAATCATAAAGCCGACTCCTCCAGCTAAGTCCGTCTACAGATTTTAGAGGCTCTTAACATTCTCCAAGCCCACTACTTAGGGGAAGCTCAAATTCCATCCCGACCAGTGGAAGCGGATCTCTTCAGAGGAAGTATCTGGTTCTGGCTGCTTTTCAAGGTGCCTGTGACACTAGCTGCCTTCACAATGCTTCTCTTGTTACCTGCCTGGCCTCCCCCCACCCCCTCCCTAGTCTCCTCCATTCTAACAAGGGCCAGGACACAAAACGCTGAGTTCTGCAAGGGAAGGTAAGGACTGTCCCAGCTTTTGGGAAAGGAGCACCTCTGGGTTAGATTGAGGAAGAAAATTCTTCCATCATCTGGTTATGAAGCTTATCCTGTCCTCTTAAAGCAGAACACCTCCTCCTACAGGTTAGCTCGCTGTCTCAGTGGGGGCCACATGGAAGGAAAAGTGTGCTCCCTCCTACAAAGATTAATACTTCATAGCCCTAGAGAGCAAGAGGATACATATCAAATAACTACCTTTTCCTTCCCTGCACTTCTCAACCCCAAGCTTCTGACCCATTGCTTTCTCCCCCATTCTCCCGAGCAAGTTCCAGGTCTCCACTAGAAACACAACAGCAAATTCCTCCTCCTTACACTCTCACCTGGCCAGTCCGGGGGTGTCCCAGCCACAGCCCGTGAAGGAGGGATGTGAGTTGGTGGAGAGATACTCCATTTGGAGCCTCCCGTTGCCTCCACGTCCTTTTCATCCTTCCTGGGGCCCAGAGGCTCCACTGCTGGGCACAGGAAAGGTTAAACCAGTTGGGCAGCAACCTCCCTTCCGCATCCCCAACAGAATCTAAACTGCGAAACTTGGTAGCAGAACAAAGCGTGTGTTTGTTGGGCTTCTCCCCTGCCTGGGAGGCTGTTCTCGGACCACGGCATTCCTGGGTTGCACAGACTCGGCTCAGAGCGCCTTCTCCCCACTGCTGCCGCAGCAGAAACCACTGCCTCTCCATAGGCCATGCTTAGGGGAAGACTCAGGGCATCCAGGTGCTTCCGCCTGGCCAGAGCTCGGAGCAGAGGCATTCAAAATAAATTCAGCCCTGGCGGACGTGGCTCAGTGGATTGAGCACTGACCTGCAAACTGAAAGGTTGCTGGCTTGATTCCTGGCCAGGGCACATACCTGGTTGTGGCCAGGTCACCAGTTGGGACTTTGCGAGATCGGTATTTTTCTCCCTCCCTTGCCCTTTCTCTAAAAATAAAATTTTTTTCCCATCCCTCCCTCCTTTAAAAAAATAAATTCAGGGTTAGAGGATAGTCCCTATATGCCAAGGTTCGATCCTTGGTCAGGGCACATACAAAAAGCAACCAATGAATGTATAAATAAGTGGAACAAAGAATCGATGTTTCTCTCTCTCAAACCAATTAAAAATAAATAAACTCAAGCTTAACAGAGGAAGTAGAATCAGGTGTAAGAGATAGCTTCTCAAGAAGTCAGTAAATAAATCAGACCAGAATCTCCCCTGCAAGAGAACAGCTTCCCCATCCTCCCTCAAGCTGTGGAGAAGAGCGAACAGTCAAGAAAGGTTTAGGACATTTAGGGTAGTACATGGTGACCGGTGAGGATAGAGGGAAATAAGAAATGAAAGCAAAGGTGCTCAAGAGGGGAAGATGTCTCCATGGGAACAGGACCCACAACCCTCACCACCCAGGAGCCTTGGCACTTGAGCCCTATGACCTGCATTTACCTAGCTAGTGAGAAAAGGGACGAGTCAGTGTGGCATTTGTTTTTATTAGAAAATCCACTTGGTAAGCACTTCCCTAACCCAGAGACTGGGTAACCTCCAGGAGTCCCACAGCCTTCATTTTATCTTCTACCCTCTTCAGGGAAGGGAGAGCAGGAGATGCGGGTGGTGTCATGCAGTCTCTGAATGCACCCTCCTACACCTGAGGGTTCACACAGCCAGCAGTACACCACAGGGTGCCTCGGTGGCACAGCAGATGGCCCTCCAGGCTCAAGGCATTCTTGTTTGTATGGCTTCCAGAGGGAACCAAGGAGGCTCTCACTGACTCCTAGGCCTAGTCCGTCACTCTGGTTGAGAGCAGGGCAGGATCCAGGAGAAGGTGGCCCAAGGCTCAGGGAGGCAACTGCCATCTGAGATACCTTTGGAGTCTGGAAAGCACCTGGATTTCTTGGGAAGGGAGGGCCGTGAAAACCCCACTCAGTTCTTCTTGGTTTTGGGAGTGTCATATTTCCTCTTGCTGGAGTACCACAGCAGCAGGGGGACCCCGATGGAGGGGAGGGTCATGACCCCAAAGGCTGCCCAGTCCAGCTGCAGAAGACACAAAACAAAGGCCTTGCTTAGAAACTTGGAGTAGGGCATAGAAGACCAGGAGGGAGGGTTCCAATGAGAAAGCAGCAGCCCGCCTCAGTATCTGGCAAAACCTTGACAGGAAGGCTCCTCTCTGACCACGCCTGATAGAGAATGCCTCTCTGAAACAAACCTATCTTTCAAACTGTGAGACCAAAGCCTCACCTGACCCAACCCAGACTGAAAGAGAAGCTCTTCTTTCCCAGAAATATCAAAGGGAGAGGGCCAGGTCTCGCCCTGACAGCCATGCCCCCTGGGATCTAACCCCAATTTCTCCTCCGGTCCCTCTTCCCCCTCCCCCTGCCTCAGTCTACCCTCCAGGCTCATTAGAGAATTTACCGTTCCTGGACTGCACCATGCTTTTTCTCACTCTGAGCTGTTCCCTCGTCCTACAATGTCCATCCTTCCTAGTCTCCTCTTTGATTTGTTAAACATCACCTCCTCCAGAAAGCCCTCCCTGACTCGCAGAGACCAGGTTCAATGTTCCTGCTGCACGCTCCTCCAGCACCTTGTGTACGATCTGTCATAGCAGATTTCCCCTCTGACTTGTTCACTAGCAGCCCCTAAGATCTTTAATGGAAGGGACTGTGTCTTGGTCACCATTTTTTCTCAAAGCAAAGTACCAAACTGAGCACATAAGTAGGAACTTCATAATTACTGAATGAATGAATGAGTAAATGAATTTCCTCATTCAGTACTTTACACAAATCTTCAAAAATTCTCTCCTGGGCTAGACCACAGCAAAGTTCCCACTTCACCTTCCCAATGCTCCACAACTCTTGAATTCAAGCAGATTTACTTTTTAAACCTCCGAACAGACTGGGACTCCAAGATGGGGCTCTACTCAAAGCTGAGTAGAGGGAAAAAGCAGAGTTTTTCTGGCACTTGTGATCTCATTACCAAAAATCTCTAATCATAGTTAAATCAGGATATTTGATGGCTGTATCAGACACCAAAAAACAGGTATGGCAAGAACCAACCAACTGAACGAATCTTCTAAGGAGGCTAAGAGGTCCCAGAACCAAAAGGGTGCTCTCATCCCAAACACTGCGCAGCTTACAAAGTGTGGTGAGAATCGCCGATCGAACTCCCGCTGGGCCAGGATCCCACCCTGCCCAGGTGCACTGGTGAAGCCGACCTGAAAAGCATAAAAGCAGCGCATTAAGGCAAGTCCCATGCTTTCGCATCTGAGAAAGGGTAGTTCCAACCAACCCAGTTCTCAGCATTAGATTCTTAGAGTTTTAAGAGGAGGAAAAGCTTTTAAACTAAAGAGAACTGGATGAGTCTTACTGTGTTGTAAAGAGGAGTAAACTAGGAGCCAGGAGACTCGAGAAACACACGATGAACATTTACTAAACATGGCAGGCCAGACATGCAGCCCAAATTCAAACCAAATCCTTCTTAGTCTCAGACTCTGGGAAGAGAGGCTCACCACCACTGGCCCCTCTGCAGGGCCAAGTACATAATGGAACGACTTGCCCATGGCAATCATTTCCTCATCCCTCCAGTGGAAATACCCTTCTAAACTGAGTGTCATGAGGCTCAAATGAAATGAGGATTCTGAAAAGTACAGAACCCTACCCAAATGTACATTACTAGAAGGGCCTGGGTCTGGTCTACATTCCTTTGTCTTGGAGAGGAGGCCCAGACTTTGGAGCACCCTGCAAACCACTTTGTCCTAAAGTGGCAGCTGAGCCTTTGGTTTGTGTGTTTTAACCCATCAAATACCCTGCAGAACCATAGAGTACTAAAGCTGGTTCCTTTTTTTTTTTCCAATTACAGTTTACATTCAACATTATTAGTTTTAGGTGTACAGCATAGTGGTTAGACAATCAAATATTTTATACTTTACAGTGTTTCTCCTGATTTTTTTAGTATCCACCTGGCACCATACCTAGTTATATTCCCTATAACTAGGGAATAGTTAACTTTATATCTCCATGACTTTTTTTAAATTTTTTTAAAATTTATTTTTAAAGGGGAAGAGAGGAAGAGAAATATCAGTGTGTGGTTGCCTCATTCGTGCCCTCTACTAGGGACCTGGCTTGCAACCCAGGCACGTGCCCTGACTGGGAATGGAACTGGCGACCCTTTGGTTCACAGGCCAGCATTCAGTCCACTGAGTCACACAAGCCAGGGCCCCATGACTATTTCTAAAGTTGGATCTGAAAGCAGAAGTGACACAAGATGTGGAAATGTAACTAGGATTATAAAAATATGGTTCCACATGGTTTACAAAAAAATAAAATTCAGCAACTGCCCTGAACGTTAGAGAATCTCAGATTTCTTTTAGCTCTCTGGTTGACTCTGTTCAAAGTCCCTTCCCACCCTGACTGCTGTGGCTCAGTGGGTTTGGAGTCATCCCGCGAACCGAAAGGTCACTGGTTAATTCCTGGTCATATGCCTAGGTTGCGGGCCAGGTCCCCAGCTAGGGGAGTAAGGGAAGCAACCAATCAATCTTTTCTCTCACATCAGTGTTTCTCTCCCTCTTTTTCTCCTTCCCCTCTCTCTAAAAATAAATAAAATCTTTTTTAAAAAAGTCTCTTTCCTACCATGTACTCACTAAGCAGTCTACAGCAATCTGCATGGCTGCATCGGGCCTTTATGAATTCATGACCTAAGCTCTTTGAGGGCTGGGATAGTGTCTTAATCTTGGTATTCCCTAGAGTCTAGTGCATTGTAGGGGCTCGATAAATGTCTGCTGACCTTCACATCAATCAAAGGTTGTTTGCTACTGTGTTTCTACTACATATGGGAAATAGAGAAATCTAAGACAAAGTCCCTGGCTTCAAGCAGTTTACATTAAATTGGGAGGTGAGGGTAGGGAAAAGAACTACACATAAGAAAGAGAACTACTAAAGACAGTAAATAATTAAGTTTTCAAGTGGCATACAACGTAAGTGCTACAGAAGTTTAGTAGCATTAGCTGAATGTTTACTGAAAGAATACGTAGGAAACAGCAATGTGAACTGTAAGAGCAGAAGACAAGGACTTGTAGCTCAAAGCTAGGTCTTGAGAAGGCTCCAGATAAGACAGCAGAGTACTTCAAACGGAGAACAAAGGCAAGGCGGGAAGAAGAGCACTGACAGGAGCAGGGAGGACAGGGAGGAGCCCTGCCTAACCGGGACCGAGGGTCTTCTCCGGGGGAGTGGGAGAGGGAGCTGGGGAGGCAGAGGACAGCCGGACTACTGGAAGGTACGCAGTGAGAGGCAGAAAAGCTTGGCCTTGATACAATGAGGGGGAGGGTTAGAACAATCTAACAGCAACACAGGAGATGAATTGGACAAGGACAACCATAAACTGGGCAGTGAATGACACATTCCAGATTACAAACTAAACAAAAGGAAGTGGAAGGGAATGCTACGGTATTCCCTTCCCATTCACTTCAACTGCTTTATTTTGGAACTTTACTATTTGAAACATACTTCCTAAGGACAGTATCTCAAGTTTCTGGTCCTCCTTATGTTTCTCAGAATTTAGTGGCTGCTTTGAAAATTTTCTGCAAGAATTTTCAAAGGCAGATCTGAGCGCACCCAGCTAAGCATCTGGGCAACTCACCACCACAGGCCCATCCTCCTGGGCCAGGTAAGTAACGGTGGCTGAAGTGAAGTTGAAATAACCAGCCTTGAGAGGGCGCAGGACAACAGTGTGGGAGACGTTGCTGGCACTGGCTCAAGATTTAAGGGAAAAAGATGAAGCTAAAGTTGTAACAACCTTTCACCTTGTAAACTCAATGCACCATTCATTCACACAAAAAAAGTTGCCAACACATGTGATAATTTCATACTTGCAATACTCTGTAAGAATGATAAACATACACATTTCTGTAAGTCTAAAGTGTGTGTTTTAATATGATGCCTTTTTAGCCAAGTTTTAAATTCATAATGTCCTCAGTATCAAGGTTTTTGAAGTAAACCTTCAAACCAGTATATGTTATGGGTGAAAAATTAGTCACTCAATTAAGCTCACAGAAAATCTTTCATTGACTATAACTGAAGGAAATTCTTGAAAGTACAAAATAAAAATAAACAAACAAAAACCACAAAGAGAACACCTACCCTCATCAGAAAATCTAAACATACTTTACATCATGAGAGGAAAAAAAGTCCAATTCAAAATACTCAGGAAGTAACTGGTGGACCAGAGTAAGAGACTCGCTGACTAAAAAGAGCTGTAACAGGCTGCCAGACCCTCCACGTTGGCGTCCAGCTGAATTCCTTTTAAAAGCGCCTTGCTGCCCTGGCTGGTGTAGCTCAGTGGATTGAGCATGGGCCTGAAAACCAGGGGGTCATGGGTTCAATTTCCAGTCCAGGGCGCGTGCCTAGGTTGCGGGCCAGGTCCCCAGCAGGGGACGCATGGGTGGCAGCCACACATTGATGTTTCTTTCCCTCTTTCTTCTTCCCTTCCCCTCTCTCTAAAAATAAATAAATAAAATCTTAAAAGAGAAATAAATAAAGCGCCTTGCTCATCTTTGCCAGAGCACAAACATCTACTTGCCGTGTATAATGTACACTTTTTGGCCCAAATTTCTGAGGGAAAATTAAGGGTGCACATTATACATGGGTAGGTGTCTGAAATACCTTGTATCTGTTCTTGTGTTTTCTAGTTATTTGTTACATAAAATTTCTTGTACCGTAATGTTCAAAAATAAATGCTAAAATTCCTTTATAATACAAAAAACCCCACAAGTATCTAAATATAAATAAATAAATAATTGTATTGAAAAGTTAAAACAAAAGCTTTTTTTCCTGAAAGTCTGGGCCAAAACCATGGGCGCACATTATACATGGCAAAATATGGCACATGTCTACATCTTCCCAACAGAGTACGTCTTGGGGCCTTCTAACCTGTCCAGGGCCTCAGGTCTGCTCTAAATCACGCTCCCGCAACTGTCACCAGCACCTCTTGCCCCATGGCATCCAAAGAGAGACGGGAAAATGGCCACGCCATTTGCCTGAAGTGACCTGGCTGCTCTGCTGGCAATGTTCCCTCCCCACCACCAGTCTTCGTCACCCAGTGTCAGGAGGATACGGGGCAATCCGGTCCCATTTGACATTGAGCATTCCAGAGACAATGCCGAAGTCTTCTGGAGGGAAGGAATCATCAGATAATTCCACATCTAATGCAGCACTAGAAAACAGAGGCAATGAAAAAGGTTAGGAAGTCATGGATATGAAAATGAAAGCAATCAGCAATCCAATCTGCCTGCCTGTCCTAAAAATTCAGAACTACAAAGACAGACATGAGTCATACAGATAGTAAATCAGGTTTGTTGCACTGAAGAATCCAGGCAAGAACCAGATTCTATGGCTTAGAAGCACCAAAATACTCAAGTATTTGGGAAGAAATGGGCCCAAACCCATCCTTGTCTGAATTTCTCCATGTGTGTGTTGGGGGTAGGGGGAGAGGAGCAAGACACATATGAAAAATCTAATTAAAGGCAACAAAAATGTGTACAGGCTAATGAAACCTGAGGATCCTAACAAAGGATCATACATTTGATGCCTTCTCATCTTCCTCTCCGTTTCACAATTCTTGCTTCTTTCCCTAAAACTCTCCCAACTCAAAAAAGTGGAAGGCAGTTTTTTGAAGCTTAGGTAAGAATGTCTTCCTCTTCCATAATCAGGTCCAGCCGTATGTTCATTTACTTATGATTATCTGTCGCAGGAGATCTCCTGAAGATAAACCACTACCAGTCCCTGTTCTCAGCTGGGCAACCGAAGAAGCCTGAAAAGCGCCCAGCCTGCAGCCCCAGAGCCTCCCACCTGGAGCCAACATTGTAGATGTTGTACTGCAAAGTCAGGTCTCTCCCTTCCACGGCATATCTGTTCAGCAGTGATTTGGAGGCCAAAAGCCTGGCTCCTTCCTCTGCTTGAGTGACGGCAAAAAGAGCCACCACAAATGCCAGCAGCCTCATCTGTGAAGAAAGAAGCAAAGTGAGCACTCAACCTAAGCGTGTAAAATCACCAAAATCTCCGATAGTCCTCCACGACAAAATCTGTCAAAGCTCTTCGTTCTTATCAAAGTAACAACCCCTTGCACAGAGCAGTCCATAAACCACTGGACTATTCACGAGACTCTATGAACCCGCAAGCCCTCGGAAACTCGGTCTAAGCACCAGCACTTCCGCTGCTCTCTTTCTACCAGGGCCCTGGGGCGCTCCCCAACTGGTAGGGTCTTCTGAGATGACACCACATGGCTACAATAGGGCTTTCCTTGGGGTGCCCCATTTCTGCCCATTTCAGACCTGCAGCAGCCTCCAGCTTTGCTTTCCACAGGAGTCCCCCTCGGCTGCTGCCTTCCGGAACGCTGCCCTCTCCTCCACCACCCACCTCCACTGAGACCCCACCGCGCGCTCGCGGGGTCCTCCCCTACACCCCTGCGTCCCGCCCTCCATCTTTCCCCCCTCCGAGTCCCATTGTCTCCGCCCCACATCCCTTTGTGGGTCCCTCCCGGGGCTCAGTCCGCTCTGCCCCCTCCCCGCTCTCGCCAAGATTACACGTCCGCCCGCCGCGCGCCCTCTCCCCGTTTCTGCCCGAGCTACCCTCAACCGCTGGGTGATGTGCGGAGATGAGACTCTCCCCTCTCCTGCTCGCCCTCCTAAACCACCGGACTCACCGTCAACATTCCAAAAGCCTCTCTCCCGTGGGGCAGAGGGGGAGCTGAGTAAGCGGAGCGGGGGGCGGGGGGGGGGCCAACAAAGCCGGAAGAGAGCGTCAGCATCCAAAAGACCGGAAATAGCTCTGGCCAGAAACCTTAGTGCTCCGCCCGATACCTTCTGGGAGTTGTAGTTCTTGGGACAAGCCCCACCTTTCCCTTCGTAGTTCCCGCCGGCCTCGGACTTGAGAGGCACCTAAGACAGGCTTGTCTGTTTGTGCGTCCTCCAACGCTCTTCATTATTCTGCCCTCTTCAGTGTCTTTTCAAGCTGTCTTGCCCTTACCGTTTGTGACCAGCGCCCCACCAGGTGCTTTGCGGAACTGGCACACCAAGAGATTTTGATCGTGTATCTAGATTGTAGAGTGTACTGTTGATCTAGGAATTAGAGAAAAGCTATTTCTCTCAGGGTTACCATCAATTTTTCTGTTTCCAGGCAAGGCACTTAGTCATCCCCTACATCCAGTAAGTCACCAAGCCCTTTGAGGTGCCAAAAAGTTAATCCTTTCTTCTCCATTCCCACTATAACCTCTTTAGTTCATACTCATAACTCTTTGCAGTAGCCTCCCTAACTGAGATCTTTCCCGGCACTTTTTAAACAAACTTCCCCAAACAGCATTTTGAACAAGAGACTCCAGGTGCAAAGCTTGGACTGTGTATTTAGGCAGTCATGAATTCAAGTTCCAATTCTGTCACTTGCTGATTAGGTAACCTCGAGGCAAGCCTTATTTGTGTAAAGCCTTGGTTCCCAAATATTTAAAATGAGATAATTATAATACTCTGAAAATGTTGGAGGATCACATAAGATAACGTATGTAAAACTCTCAGCATATTGTCTGGCACATGTATGTGCTCAATAAATGATAACTGTCAATATCACCGTTTCTATATCTCCATTGTAGCTTTTCTTCACTCAGTCTGCATCTATTGAGCACCTGATCTGTGCTTGGCACTGTTCTCAGCACTGAGGATTCAGTAATGAGCAGGATGGATAAGGCTTCTACTTTCTGGGGGCTTACGTTCTTGCGCAATAATACTTATGACCTATATTTGTCTTTGGATCTTCCTCCATTCCCCACCTCCCAGACTACAGCTCCCTGAGAACAGGTTGTCTGTTTTCTGTTTTCTTCTTTCTTTAAAAAAAAAAAAAAAGATTTTATTTATAGCCCTGGCTGGTGTGGCTCAGTGGATTGAGCATCGGCCTGCAAACTAAAGGGTTGCTGGTTCGATTCCCAGTCAGGGCGCATGCCTGGGTTGCGGGTCAGGTCCCTGGTAGGGGACATGTGAGAGGCAACCACATATTAATGTTTCTCTCCCACCCTTCCCTTCTGTCCAAAAATAAATAAAGTATATTTTTATTTTTAAATATATTTTATTGATTATGCTATTACAGTTGCCCCATTTCTCCCCCATCATTCCCCTCCACCCTGCACACTCCCTTCCACCCACATTCCCCCCTTTAGTTCATGTCCATGTGTCATAAGTTCTTTAGCTTCTACATTTCCCACACTATTCTTGCCCCCCCCCGTCTATTTTCTACCCACTATCTATGCTACTCATTTTCTGTACCTTTTCCCCCTCTCTCCTCCTCCCCCCACTCCCCTGTTGCTAACCCTCCATATGATCTCCATTTCTGTGGTTCTGTTCCTACTCTAGCTGTTTGCTTAGTTTGCTTTTGTTTTAGGTGTGGTTCTTAATAACTGTGAGTTTGCTGTCTTTTCACTGTCATATTTTCGATCTTCTTTTTCTTAGATAAGTCCCTTTAACATTTCATATAATAAGGGCTTGGTGATGATGAACTGCTTGAACTTGACCTTATCTGAGAAGCACTTTATCTGTCCTTCCATTCTAAATGACAGCTTTGCTGGATAGAGCAATTTTGGATGTAGGTCCCTGCTTTTCAAGATTTAGAATATTCCTTTCCAGCCCCTTCTTGCCTGGAAGGTCTCTTTTGAGAAATCAGCTGACAGTCTGATGGGAACTCCTTTGTAGGTGACTGTCCCCTTATCCCTTGCTGCTTCTAGAATTATCTGCTTCATTTTAATCTTGGCTAATGTAATTACGATGTGCCTTGGTGTGTTCCTCCTTGGGTCCAACTTCTTTGGGACTCTCTGGGCTTCCTGGACGTCCTGGTAGTCTATTTCCTTTGCCAGATTGGGGAAGTTCTCCTTTATTATTTGTTCAGATAAGTTTTCCATTTGTTGCTCTTCTTCTTTCCCTTCTGGGACCCCTATAATTCAGATGTTGGGACGTTTAACGATGTCCCGGAGGTTCTTAAGCCTCTCCTCATTTTTTTGAATTCTTGTTTCTTCCTCATTTTCTGTTTGGTTGTTAGTTTCTTCCTTCTGGTCCACTCCATTGATTTGAGTCCCAGTTTTCCTTCCATCTCTATCAGTTCCCCATGCATCTTCCTTCATTTCACGTATTGTAGCCTGCATTTTTTCATCTAATTTGTGAGCAAAACCAACCAATTCTGTGAGCATTTTGATGACCAGTGCTTTGAACTGTGCATCTGATAGGTTGGCTATCTCTTCACTGCTTAGAGGAATTGGCTCTGGGGATTTTATTTGTTCTCCGGTTTGAGCCATTTTTGGTGGGTTTTTTTGTTTGTTTTGGTTTGGTTTTAGTCTGGTTGCAGCTATTACGTGTGAGGGGTGGAGCCTTAGGTGTTCCTCAGGGCAGGGCAGCCCAGTCGCTGGGTTGTGACACTATAGGTGGGGGTGGGGTCTGAGAGGGAACAATGGCGCCTGTTCTGTTCTCTCCTGGACTCCGGTCCCTTCTGCCGCTTCCCCTCTGCCTGGACTATCTGCGTGCGAGAATGTGGGGCCACCTGGTCAGCCAGCCGCCTTGTGCAGCCTCACTGGGTCTGCACAGTTGCTCCCCTGTGCCCGGGGTCCACCAGCTGCCGCCTGTGGGCCCGGGGACCGCCAGCCGCCGCCTGTGCACCTGAGAACTGCCAGCCGCTGCTGCCTGTGTTCCCGGTCCGCACCTCCACTTTTTCCTGCCGCGACTCCGCCCCTCTTACCGATCTGGATGAATGGTTGTTGGACTTCCGTACAGTTGAATTTTCTATAAGTTCTGGTTGTTTTCTTGTTTCTAAATATTTGTTGTCCTTAATTTTGGTTGTGAGAGGAGGCACAGTGTGTCCACCTATGCCTCCATCTTGGCCGGAAGTCCAAATAAAGTATATTTTTAAATAAAAAAAGATTTTATTTATAAATTTTTAGAGAGAGGAGAAAGGAGAGAGAAAGAGAGGGAGTGAAATATCAATGTGTGGTTGCCTCTCATGCCCCCCACACTGGGGACCTGGTTTGCAACCCAGACATGTGCTCTGACTGGGAATCAAACCAAAGACCCTTTGGCTCACAGGCTGGCACTCAATCTGCTGAACCACACCAGCCATGGCAGGTTGTCTGTTTTCCATTGCTTAGCGTCATGCCTGAGCACGCAGAAGGTATTCCGGGTGTGAAAAATAACTTCTTTACATGCAACCACCAATCTGCTCTTTTTCAATCCTCTGTGTGTGGCTTCCTTGAAATGCCTCTGTTTCCTTATGCAAATCCCATCCATCCCCATCCCATCTGAGTAGTCTTCCTTGACTTTGCTGGACAACATTGCTCTTTTGCATCACCGCAGCTTAGTATGTTTTTTTTTTTTCCCATGGTTTCTGGCCTGAAAAATCTACCTTGAAGACGAGGTGCTATTTCTCTAGAGTACACGTACCCAAGGCCCTACAACTAGATGCTGAGCACAAAAAACACCTGATGACAAAAATTTTCATTCATTTCCAAGCACTTCTCCAGGATTGGAAAAATGTGAAGTGTGGGTGTTCTTGGTTCTTGTACACAGCTGTGTCAAAAAGGAATCTGTCTTCAGCATGCACAGTCTGGACAGCCTATAAGATAGCCACTGTGGATTTAGAAGAGAAATGTCCTCATCCTTACCATACCCATTTACATGTTGACTCTTCTGCCTCTACCCCATCCATTTGAGGCACTTATTCATTTATTGATACATTTTGCATTCGTTTTTCTGAGCACCAATTATGTGTCAAGCACTGTGAGAGTCACTGTGGGAGATAAAAGATATGGCATCTGTCCTCCAGCAGTTTAGAAACTAGTGACCCCTCAAAAAGAAATAAAAAAACATTCAGTTGCTTCCATTGTCAATGGAATTCAATGCAATTCCTTTGTCTGATACCCGTCCCTTCACTGACATCTCTTCTCCCTTCTGCTTTAGCCAAACAGACCATTTCCCCCTTGCCCGCTTTCTTATTTCGGACTTCTGACCAGTGCAAGTTACTGAAGTTCAAAAATGTGTATTAACTACATACTTTCACCAGCACTATGCTAGTTTCTGGGTAACAAATATATAAGACACAACACTTGACCTGGAAGAGTTTATAATCTGCTGGAATTAGGGTCGGGGGGTGCTATATAAGCAGATTATTTTGACACTGTCCTAAGTGGTGGGAAAGAAGTTGGCAGTGTGTGGTTTCTTTTAATTATTTATCTTAATGATGTCCTTTTGATAAAGAAGAGGTCTTCATTTTAATTACAATGTTTTCTTACAAAGCAGTTAGTGCTGCCTCTGAAATGCTGGCTCTTGGTGCCTTGGGCACAAGTGCATGTGGACTTTGGACATTTGGGAAGGACATGGACACCCAACAAAATATGACACCTAGACCAAAGTGGAAACATTGGTAAACATTTTCACTAAAATGACCTACATCCAAGTGAATCCGCCTAGAAAACCCCCTTGGAATTCGTATAGATTGCTTTTTTCTTTCTTTCTCTAGAACCAGAGAGAACCCAGGAGAAAGCTGTGTGAACTGACCATTTTGCCCCTGGGACCCTGACGTATCCTACTGTGGATCAGAAAGCCTCAGACAAGGCATGGAGATACGTCATCTCTGTCTACAGTCTCTGTTGGAATCTACTCTGACTAGAGGAGAGATATTGAGCCTCAGTGGCTAAGGGAAATGTTTCTGTTGAAAGACTTCTGAAAGAATACAACTGCTTTCTGCCATCCTCAAGGGGACCCCAAACCAAGAGCTTGAGTAGAACTTTGTTGGACATGCAGGGAGCTGTGAGCCAGGAGCAGAGGTGCACAGAGCTGGAGGAAGGCCACCCAGGGTGCCCACTGTGTGTCCCTGGTTTAATGCCTTGTTTCTTTCTTTTCTTTTAATCTTCTGTTAATATTTATTTTATGCTGAATTTACTCCTGGGCCATACGTTTTTGTTTCTTCAGTTTCTTCTAGGATATCTTTTTCTTCTGTGCAATGTCCTCTTATGGTTGAGGAACAATCTGATCTTTTTCAGGAAGGGTAGCCCCAATGTGGCAGGGAGAACTCATGTACGGGTTAATCCTCCCACAAGCTCTGTAAGTTCTGCACCACATCTCGGGAGCTTTGTTCACCTGGGTGTCCTCAATGACCAGAGACTCTGTATGTAAACCCTTAAGTTCAGCATTACTCTCTGCATTTTAAGCATGTGCAGCAAAAACTTAGTACTCTTTTTTTGGCCACTAACCCTGTGTTCAGCCCCGTTGTTTGGCCTGGGCACATCTATTAACTCCAACTCCACCATTATAATGACAGAATGGCACACAGTGCTTCTGTAAAGTGACATCCTTGAGATACTTGGTGACTTGTCTTTAAAAAAAAAAGATTCTGCCCTGGCTGGTGTAGCTCAGTGGATTGAGCGCGGGCCTGCGAACCAGAGGATCGCGGTTCGATTCCCAGTCAGGGCACATGCCTGGGTTGCAGGCCAGTTCCCAGCAGGGGACACACGAGAGGCAACCGTACATTGATGTTTCTCTCCCTCTCCCTCTCCCTCTCCCTCTCTCCTACCCTTCCCCTCTAAAGATAAATAAATAAATTCTAAAAAAAAAAAAAAAAGATTCTATTTACTTACTTTAGAGAGAGAAAGAGAGGGAGAGAAACATCAATGCGTGGTTGCCTCTCACACACCCCACGCTGGGGACATGGCCCAAAACCCAGAGAGAAATATCGGGAGGGAGAGAAATATTGGTGTGTGATTGCTTCTTAAGCACCCCCTACTGGGGGCCCACCCCAAAACCCAGGCATGTGCCCTGACTGGAGATGGAACCTTTTGGTTCTCAGGCCAGCACTCAATCTACTGAGCCACACCAGCCAGGGCAGATACTTGGTGACTTTTCGAATATGCATACCGTTGATGGCCTGGGCAGTGTCACAAGTGTTCTTACAGTGAACATGAAGATTTGAACCTCTTGATGTGCATGATTTTGGGGAGAGGTTTCTGGTCAAGTGAATAGTGAACCATTTTTCAGAGGTTATTGCTGGCCACTTTTGGGAAGAGTCACGACATGTTTCTTAATATTTAAGACAGAGCCCTTGCTGGTTTGGATCAATGGATTGAGTGCCTGTGAACCAAAGGGTTGCTGGTTCAATTCCCAGTCAGGGCACATGCCTGGGTTTTGGGGTGGGCCCCCAGTAGGGGGTGCTTAAGAAGCAATCACACACCTATATTTCTCTCCTTCCCTTCCCTTCTCTTTAAAAATAAATAAATAAAATTAAAAAAAAAAAAAAAAAGCTCAAGCTGCCCACTGACCTCTCTTTTGGGATCTGCAACAAGAAGGCAACCAAAAGAGTGTGTGGCTAAGCTGAGAAGAAGTGACAAGCTGGTTTCTGGCTGGCAGTTAGGCAGGAAAGCAGAAACAGAGCCTTGCTGCCAAATTGAGGGGCCTCGGATGGGCGTGAGTGAGCTGGAAGGGTACTCTGCGAGTGGTGATGGACTGAATATGAACCACAACCCAGGCATGTGCCCTGGCCAGGAATTGAACTGATGACCTATTGGTTTGCAGGAGGACCCAACCCACTGAGCCACACAAGTCAGGGTGACACTTTCCTTGTTTTTGATGACCTTGAGAGTTTCGAGGAATACTGGTTAGGTATTTTGTGGATGGTCCCTCAGTTGGGATTTGTCCAGTGTTTTCTCATGATTAGACTGGGGTCAAGGGTTTTAAGATTTTTTTTTTTTTTTTTTTTTTTTTGTCTTTAGAGGGGTAGGAGAGAGGGAGAGGGAGAGAAATATCAATGTACAGTTGCCTCTCATGTGTCCCCTGCTGGAAACTGGCCTGCAACCCAGGCATGTGCCCTGACTGGGAATCGAACCGCGATCCTCTGGTTCGCAGGCCCGCGCTCAATCCACTGAGCTACACCAGCCAGGGCTGGTCAAGGGTTTTAAAAAGAAAGAGAACAGAGGTAAAATGCCATTTTTATCACATCATCTCAAGAGCACGTACTGTCAACATGATTTGTCTCTGACCTTGATGGCCTGGCTGAGGCAGTGTCCACTCTACATTCTGCCCCTCCTTGACATACGACACGCTTTGGAGGACATATGCAGCCCACACTTGAGAATAGGGACTTATGCTCCACCCTCTTGAGGACAGAATATTTACATTAGAGTTTTGGAAATTTTCTGCACAAATCTGTCTCTCGTCAACCATTTATTTATTTATATCAGTACAGATTAATATGAATTTATTTTATACTTTTTATTATAATCCTATACTATAATACTTTACTTTGTTGCACAAATTGTCCCACCTTTAGCCATTGGGAGCTCTTTCAGTGATTCCTCTGTCCCTTTGAGATGGCCCCATCATTGTAAATTTTTTTATACTTACCCATGGGTATTTTTTCATTGCTTTTAGAGAGAGAGGAAGGGAGAGAAGAGGAGAGAGAAAAGCAACAGTGCCAGAGAGAAGCATCGATTGGTTGCCTCTGGGACACACCCAGACTGTGGATTGGGGATCAAACCCACGACCTTTAAGTTATGGGGTGACACTCCAACCATGTGAGCCACACTGGCCAGGGCTGTAATCTTTTTTTTTAATATATTTTATTGATTATGCTATTATAGTTGTCCCATTTCTCCCCCATCATTCCCCTCCACCCTGCACACCCCCTCCCACCCACATTCCCCCCTTTTAGTTCATGTCCATGTGTCATAAGTTCTTTAGCTTCTACCTTTCCCACACTATTCTTGCCCTCCCCCTGTCTATTTTCTACCTACCATCTATGCTACTTATTCTCTGTACCTTTTCCCCCTCTCTACTCCTCCCACTCCCCTGTTGCTAACCCTCCACATGATCTCCATTTCTGTGGTTCTGCTCCTGTTCTAGTTGTTTGCTTTTGTTTTAGGTGTGGTTGTTAATATCTGTGAGTTTGCTGTCTTTTCACTGTCATATCTTTGATCTTCTTTTTCTTAGAGAAGTCCCTTTAACATTTCATATAATAAGGGCTTGGTGATGATGAACTCCGTGAACTTGACCTTATCTGAGAAGCACTTTATTTTCCCTTCCATTCTAAATGAAAGCTTTGCTGGATAGAGCAATTTTGGATGTAGGTCCCTGCCTTTCAAGACTTCAAATACTTCTTTCTAGCCCCTTCTTGCCTGGAAGGTCTCTTTTGAGAAATCAGCTGACAGTCTGATGGGAACTCCTTTGTAGGTGACTGTCCCCTTATCCCTGGCTGCTTCTAGAATTCTCTCCTTCATTTGAACCTTGGCTAATGTAATTACGATGTGCCTTGGTGTGTTCCTCCTTGGGTCCAACTTCTTTGGGACTCTGAGCTTCCTGGACATCCTGGAAGTCTATTTCCTTTGCCAGATTGGGGTAGTTCTCCTTTATTATTTGTTCAAATAACTTTTCTACTTGTTGCTCTTCCTCTTCTCCTTCTGGTACCCCTATGATTCAGATGTTGGAACGTTTAAAAATGTCCTGGAGGGAGGACTTGCGGCCAAGATGGAGGCGTAGGCAGACACACTGTGCCTCCTCTCACAACCAAAATTAAGGACAACAAGTATTTAGAAACAAGAAAACAACCAGAACTTATAGAAAATTCAACTGTACGGAAGTCCAACAACCATTCATCCAGACCGGCAAGAGGGGCGGAGTCTCGGCAGGAAAAAGTGGAGGTGTGGACCCAGGAACGAAAGCAGCAGCGGCTGGCAGTTCCCAGGTGCACAGGCGGCAGCTGGCGGACCCCGGGCACAGGGGGGCAACTGTGCAGACCCAGTGAGGCCGCACAAGGCGGCTGGCTGACCAGGTGGTCCCACATTCGCGCACACAGACGGTCCAGACAGAGGGGAAGTAACGGAAGGGACTGAATCCAGGAGAGAGCAGAGCAGGCGCCATTGTTCTCTCTCAGACCCTGCCCCCACATACAGCGTCACAACCCAGCGACTGGGCTGCCCCGCCCTGAGGAACACCTAAGGCTCCACCCCTAATACGTAATAGCCGCGACCAGACTAAAACCAAAACAACAACAACAACAAAAAAACCCACCAAAAATGGCTCAAACCGGAGAAAAAATGAAAACCCCAGAGTCAATTCCTCTAAGCCGTGAAGAGATAGCCAACCTATCAGATGCACAGTTCAAAGCACTGGTCATCAAAATGCTCACAGAATTGGTTGATTTTGCTCACAAATTAGATGAAAAAATGCAGGCTACAATACGTGAAATGAAGGAAGATGCATGGGGAACCAATAGAGATGGAAGGAAAACTGGGACTCAAATCAATGGAGTGGACCAGAAGGAAGAAACTAACAACCAAACAGAAAATGAGGAAGAAACAAGAATTCAAAAAAATGAGGAGAGGCTTAAGAACCTCCGGGACATCGTTAAATGTCCCAACATCCAAATCATAGGGGTCCCAGAAAGGGAAGAAGAAGAGCAACAAGTGGAAAACTTATCTGAACAAATAATAAAGGAGAACTTCCCCAATCTGGCAAAGGAAATAGACTACCAGGACGTCCAGGAAGCTCAGAGTCCCAAAGAAGTTGGACCCAAGGAGGAACACACCAAGGCACATCATAATTACATTAGCCAAGATTCAAATGAAGCAGATAATTCTAGAAGCAGCAAGGGATAAGGGGACAGTCACCTACAAAGGAGTTCCCATCAGACTGTCAGCTGATTTCTCAAAAGAGACCTTCCAGGCAAGAAGGGGCTGGAAAGAAATATTTGAAATCTTGAAAAGCAGGGACCTACATCCAAAATTGCTCTATCCAGCAAAGCTTTCATTTAGAATGGAAGGGAAAATAAAGTGCTTCTCAGATAAGGTCAAGTTCAAGGAGTTCATCATCACCAAGTTCTTATTATATGAAATGTTAAAGGGACTTCTCTAAGAAAAAGAAGATCGAAAATATGACAGTGAAAAGACAGCAAACTCACAGCTATTAAGAACCACACCTAAAACAAAAGCAAACTAAGAAAACAGCTAGAGTAGGAACAGAACCACAGAAATGGAGATCATATGGAGGGTTATCAACAGGGGAGTGGGGGGAGTAGAGAGGAGGAAAAGGTACAGAGAATAAGTAGCATAGATGGTGGGTAGAAAATAGACAGGGGGAGGGCAAGAATAGTGTGGGAAATGCAGAAGCTAAAGAACTTATGACACATGGACATGAACTAAAGGGGGGAATGTGGGTGGGAAAGGGTGTGCAGGGTGGGGGGAATGATGGGGGAGAAATGGACAACTGTAATAGCATAATCAATAAAATATATTTTTGAAAAAGATGTCCTGGAGGTTCCTAAGCCTCTTCTCATTTTTTTGAATTCTTGTTTCTTCCTTGTTTTCTGTTTGGTTGTTAGTTTCTTCCTTCTGGTCCACTCCATTGATTTGAGTCCCAGCTTTCCTCCCATCTCTATCGGTTCCCCATGCATTTTCCTTCATTTCACGTATTGTAGCCTGCATTTTTTCATCTAATTTGTGAGCAAAATCAACCAATTCTGTGAGCATTTTGATGACCAGTGCTTTGAACTGTGCATCTGATAGGTTGGCTATCTCTTCGTCACTTAGAGGAATTGGCTCTGGAGCTTCATTTGTTCTCCGGTTTGAGCCATTTTTGGTGTTTTTTTGTTTGTTTGTTTGTTTTGGTCTGGTTGCGGCTGTTACGTAGTGAGGGGTGGAGTCTCAGGTGTTCCCCAGTGCGGGGCAGCCCAGTCGCTGAGTTGTGACACTGTTTGGCAGGTGGGGGGGGGGTCTGAGAGGCAACAATGGCTCTTGCTCCACTCTCTCTCAGATTCCAGTCCCTTCTGCTGCTTCCCCTTCACTTGGATTACCTATGCATGAATGTGGGGCCACCTGGTCAGCCAGCTGCCTTGTGCGGCCTCACTGGGTCTGCACAGTTGCCACCCCATACCCAGGGTCTGCTAGCCGCCGCCTGCAAGCCTGGGAACTGCTAGCTGCTGCTGCCTGCGTGCCCAGGTCCGCACCTCCACTTTTTCCTGCCTCGACTCTGCTCCTCTTACCAATCTGGATGAGTGGTTGTTGAACTTCCGTAGAGTTCAATTTTCCATCAGTTCTGATTGTTTTCTTGTTTCTAAATCTTTGCTGTCCTTAATTTTGGTTGTGTGAGGAGGCACAGTGTGTCCACCTACACCTCCATCTTGGCCAGAAGTCCTGTAATCTTTTTTTTAAATCACTTCCTTCCTTTCTGGCACTACAAGGTGTTCCAGCCATAGCTTGTATACTCCCTGCCCCAGTCCTAAAGAGCCATTTCTTGAGGGAGCCCTGGTTCCTTTTATTGAAGAATGACATTAGAAACCAAGATCTGAGTAGTAGGTGTGCTTGTTGCCACTAGATGTCATTACACCTAGGCTCTCTCAGCTGGCAAAGCAAGGAAATACGTGTGGACTAACCTATATCTATAAATAGTCCTACTTGTAAATATCTGTACCTGTATTAAGCTAAACATGAGTTCGTTACCATGTTTCCACCTCCAACCCATTACTGCACAGGTCATTCCAGCTTCATCCTCTGTACCTGTAAACTCCCACTCCAACAGTGAGACGCCTGGCTCCCGCCATCCACTGAGCTGTTCAACTCCAGTGTGCATGTGTAGTGGTGTAACAGTGGTTCACATGGGACATACGTTAACTAGACACATGACCGACTGTGTCAAGTAGAGCGCAGCGTTTGTGGACAGCTCCTTTTGTCTTCAGTCTTACAGTTTCCACTCATTTCCAAGTTACTTAGATCAGAGAAGTTATTTTGTACATTTGTGTTAGATTCTCTGGCTACATTCTTCATTTCATCCCAGGATCTCCTGACTTCCTAAATGATATCTGTGTTTTTAGTTTGCATACATTAAGTTTTACTCTTTGTACTGCAAAGTTCTATGGGTTTTGGCAAATGCAGTGTCACACACCCACCATTACAGTGTCATACAACATAGTTTCACCCTCCTAAAAAAAAAAAAAAAATCCTGTACTGCTCTAGTTGGTGTGGCTCAGTGGACTGAGTGCTAGCCAGCAAGTGAACCAAAGGGTTGTTGGTTCGATTCTAGTTGGGACACATGCCTGGGTTGCAGGCCATGTCCCCCAGTAGGGGGCACGAGAGAGGCACCCACACACTGAGGTTTCTCTTCCTCTCTTTCTCCCTCCCTTCCCCTCTACCTAAAAATAAATAAATAAATATATATATTTTAAAACCTGTACTTCAAGAATAAGTAACATAAATGGTAGGTAGAAAATAGACAAGGGGCCCTGGCTGGTGTAGCTCGGTGGATTGAGCGCGGGCCTGCGGACCGAAAGATCGCGGTTCGATTCCCAGTCAGGGCACATGCCTGGGTTGCCAGGCCAGTTCCCGGCAGGGGACATACAGGAGGCAACCGCACATTGATGTTTCTCTCCCTCTCTCCTTCCCTTCCCCTCTAAAGATAAATAAATAAAATCTTTAAAAAAAAAAAAAAAAAACCTGAAAATGTTAAAAAAAAAAAAAAGAAAATAGACAAGGGGAGATTAAGAATAGTATAGGAAATATAGAAGCCAAAGGACCCATATGTATGGCCCATGGACATGAACTAAAGGGGGGAATGCGGGTGGCAGGAGGTGTGCAGGGTGGAGGGGAATGAAGCGGGGGGAATGGGACAACTGTAATAGCATAATCAATAAAATATATTTAAAAAGAAAAAATCCTGTATTTCTTGACATGTATTCTTTTTTGCATATAATTTTTTCATTTTTACAAATTTATTATATTTTGACATTGTTTTCTTGTCTTTTGTTTTTAAATATTTTATTTATTTTTTAGAGAGAAGGAAAGGAAGGGAGAGAAGAAAAAGAGGAAGAGAAACATCAGATTGACTGCCCCCCAACTGGGGACCTGGTCTGCAACCCAGCCATGTGCCCTGACTGGAAATTGAACCAGTGATGCTTTGGTTCACAGGCCTATGCTCAACCCACTGAGCCACACCAGCCAGAGCTTGTCTTATCTTCTTTCTTTAAAATATATTTTATTAATTATGCTATTACAGCTGTCCCATTTTTCCCTCCCCTTTATTGCCCTCCGACCTGCACATCCCCTCCCTGCAGCATCCCACCCCCTGCAGTTAATGTCCATGGGTCGTACATATAAGTTCTTTGCCTTTTACATTTCCTATACTCTTCCTAACCTCTCCCTATCTAGTTTGCACCTACTGTTTATGCTTCTTATTCCCTTTACTTCCCCCCATTCTCTGCTCCCTCACTGCTGATAACCCTTCATGTGATCTCCATTTCTGTGATTCTGTTCCTGTTCTAGTTGTTTGCTTTTTTTTTGTTTTCTAGTTCACTTGTTGATAGTTGTGAGTTTGTTGTAATTTTTCTGTTCATAGTTTTGATCTCCTTCTTTTTCTTAAATAAGTCCCTTTAACATTTCACATAATAAGGACTTGGTGATGATGAACTCCTTTAACTCGACCTTATCTGAGAAGCACTTTACTGCCCTTCCATTCTAAATAATAGCTTTGCTGGATAGAGTAATCTGGGATGTAGGTCCTTTCCTTTCATGACTTGTAATACTTCTTTCCAGCTCCTTCTTGCCTGCAAAGTTTCTTTTGAGAAATTAGCTAATAGTCTTATGGGCACTCCTTTGTAGGTAACTATCTCCTTTTCTCTTGCTGCTTTTAAGATTGTCTACTTATCTTTAATCTTGACTAATGCAATTATGATGTGCCTTTGTTTGTGTTTCCTTGGGTCCAACTTCTTTGGGACTCTCTGAGGTTCCTGGACTTCCTGGAAGTCTATTTCCTTTGCCAGATTGGGGAAGTTCTCTGTTATTTTTTCAGATAAGTTTTCAGTTTCTTGCTCTTCCTCTTCTCCGTCTGGCACCCCTATGATTCTGATGTTGGAATGTTTAAAGTTGTCCCAGAGGTTCTGCAGCCTCTCTTCATATTCTTGAATTCCTATTTCTTCATCTGTTCTGGTTGAATGTTTATTTCTTCCTTCTGCTCCAAATTGTTGATTTGAGACCCAGTTTCCTTCCCTTCACTGTTGGTTCCCTGTCTATTTTTCTTTTCTTTTTTTTTTTTTAAGATTTTATTTATTTATTTTTAGAAAGAAGGGAAGGGAGGGAGAAAGAGAGGGAGAGAAACATCAGTGTGTAGTTGCCTCTCATGTGCCCAACCCCACTGGGGACCTGGCCCGTAACCCAGGCATATGCCCTGACTGGGAACTGAACCATTGACCTTTTGCTTCACAGGCCTGTGCTCAATCCACTGAGCTACACCAGCCAGGGCTATTTTTCTTTTCTTTTCTTTTTTTTTTTTAATATTTTTAAACTTTATTTTTAGAAAGAGGGGAAGGGAATGATAGGGAAAGAAACATCAACATGTGGTTGCCTCTCACACACCCCCTACTGGGGGCCTGACCTGGCCCGAAACCCAGGCATGTGCCCTGACTGGGAATTGAAGCAGCAACCCTTTGGTTTGCAGGTCAGCACTCAATCAACTGAGCCACACCAGCCAGGGCCCCTGCCTATTTTTATTTCACTCTTCATAGCCTTCATTTCTTCCTCTATTTTGTGATCATACTCAACCATATCTGTGAGCATCCTGATTACCAGTGTTTTGAACTTTGCATCTGATATGTTGGCTATCTCTTAACCACTTAGTTCTATTTTTGGAACTTTGATCTATTCTTTCATTTGGGCCATATTTCTTTGTCTTGGTGCACCTATTACATTGTAAGGGGCAGAGCCTTGTGTATTCGCCCATTCAGAGTAACCCACATCCCTGCTCCGTGTTTTAGCACTGTATGAGGGGGTGGGGGATCTGAGAGGGAACAATTCCATTTGCTTAGCTCTTGTCCCACTTTCAGTCACTTCCCCCACTACCCACAAGCAAATTGGCTCCATCTGGTGCTGATTCCTGGGTGGGTGCATTTGTGTATGTTCTAGGACCTTGTGGGTCTCTCCAATGAACTCTCTTGTGAGGCTGTGAGTTTCTCCTGCCACTGCAACCCCCACAGATTTTTATAGCCAGAGTTTTTGAGGCTTTCTTTTCCCACCTGGAACCCTGGATTGCACAGTCTGTCTTGCTCCCTGTTGTTCCTCCTGGTTTATCCACAAGCAAATGTGGGACTGCCCCGTCTGCCAGCTGCCACCTTGCCTGCCCTAGTCTACATGGTCCTCTAGCTGCCACCTCACTGCATATCCTCTCCTCCCTGACTGCCTGTATCCACCCATCCTACCAGTCGGAATGAATGTTTCTTTTTTAACTCCTTGGTTGTCAGACTTCCGTACAGTTCTATTTTCTGGAAGTTCTGATTATTTTTTTGTTTTCAAATTTGTTGTTGTCCTTCTTTTGGTTGTGCGAGGAGGCAAATTGTATCTACATGTGCCTCCATCTTGGCCAGAAGTCCACATCTTGTTTTTCAATAGTAAGTTTTATTTTATTTCCCCCCTTTAATTAGTCAGCTAATTATATATTGTTTTCCTATCTAGGGACTTAGCAAAACTTTCATCTTGCCTTACATCTAACATTCATTGACACTTTGCTCTCCACCAGCCCAACACACAGACTTTAGTCTTCTTAACTCGATTTACCAGTGACTACTGCGCTGTTGTGTCACATCTTAATTCCATTTAGATATTTTAAACACTATCACACATTGTCATTTTTGTTTTAGAGTCAATGTTTATTTAGGTTTACACACATATTTGTTACTTTCATTGTTCTTCCTTCCTTTCCCTCCCCTTTTTTTAAGATGGAAGATTCTCTTTAGAATTTTCCTTAATGTGAGTATGCTGGTGGTGGACTCACTTTCTGTTTGTCTGAAAATATCTTTGTCTTTAATTTTTTAAAGATTTTATTTATTGATATACTTTTTTGGAGAAGGGAAAGGAAGGAGAAAGAGAGGAAGAGAAACATCAATGTGAGAGAGAAGCATTGATCAGTTGCCTCTCATACCCACCCTGACCAGGGACCAAACCCGCAATCCAGGCATGTGCCCTGACCAGGAATCAAACCTGTGCCCTTTCTCTTTGAAGGATGACACCCAACCAATTGAGCTGCACTGGTCAGGACTTCACCTTCATTTTTGAAGCATATTTTCACTGGGCTTTGTATTCTAGATGGCAGTGATCTTCTTTAAACACAGGGAAGGTGGCATTCCTCTCTTCCAGCTTCCAGTTTTGCTGTTGAGTTGTAAGCAGGAGTCTGTTGCTTCTCTGAACTTAAGCTGTCTTTATTCTCTAGTTACTTTAAAACATTTTCTCTTTGCCTTTTTGCAGAGTGCAAGTTTATTTTAACTCATTGGGTTTCTTGAACTTGTGAATCAATGGTTTTTATCAAGTCTAGATAATCCTGGCATTATTTCTTCAAATTGCTTCTTTCCCTTTCTCCTCTCCTAGGATTCCAATTAAACAGGTTAGCTCAATTTACTTTGTCTCTTCAGGATTTTCCATCCTCTTATTATTCCAGGTTTCATGCTGTATAGTTTTTCTGAACTGTTTCTATAGTCCACCAATTCTTTCCTCAGCTAAGTCTAAGCTGCTATTAAACTCATATATTGAGATCATGTTTATTACATTTTTAAAATTTTATTCATTTATATTAGAGAGAAAATGGGGCAGGAGAGGTTTATTAAACCACTGTTTATGTTGATGCGTTCACTGATTGCTTCTGGTATGCGCCTGACCAGAGAGCGAACCTGCAACCTTAGCATATTGGGTCGATGCTCTAACCAACTGAGCCACCTGGCCAGGGCCATTTATTGTATTTTTCTGGCTAAAACTTCTATCTGGTCCTTTTCCAAATGTGCTATGTCCATTTTTGTAGTTTCAGGTCTCTGCTAAAAATTTCCAAGCTTGGTTTTTATCTTCTTGAAATACTAAGCATTTTTCGTTTGTATATAAATTGCTGTGGGTCTGTTTATTGTCTGTCATTTCTGTTTGGTTGCATTTATATTACCTCATCTCCTTAACTGCTTAATTTTTATTGTGGTTGATGTTGTATTTGAAAAAATTATTTTTATTATACTTTTGAAGTCTAGGTTGATGTTATATTTCTTGAAATTTCTGCTTGCCTCTACCAAGCATCTGGATATGCCGGCAATCTAGGATCATATTATTCCTACATCTGAGCCTTGAGAATTTCTGGACCACCCAGAATAGCGTGAGGCTAGACTGTAGAATGAGGACTGGCTTACTTCCAATTCATCCTTCGGGGTCCTAGTCCTAATGCTGGCTCTCTACCAGTAACCCTGTCTTTAGCTGTCCCCAGATTCCAACTTTTTGTTCCTCTAGCTCTGTATCCTTCAAAGCCCTCAAATCCTCTCAGCAACATTTCTCAAGTGGCAAATACCCCCAGGGTCAAAAGCAGCCTTTAGGGCCATTTTTCCTCTTGATTCCCAGCCAATCTTATTGGCCCTTTGATGCTTCTGGATGTTTAAAATATATATTGCACCCAATTTTAAAAATTTCTAGTGTGAATGTTGGTCTGAAACTTCCAGACGACCATGTTCAGAAGTGGAACCTCCCACGACGGGAGGCTCAAGTCTGACAGAACTCTGGGCCATAACCTCCCTATACAATAAAACCTCACAGCCAGGAAAAGACTTTGGTTCACAATTAGCGGTAGAGCCAGGTCTAGTCTCAGACCTCAAGACTAAGAACTATTAAAATCCACCTGCAAAAGATCTGGATGCAAGTGTTTGTTTTTGTTTGGAGCTTTTTACCTGTGGTAAGGAGAACAGTCTTGCCAAAAGATAGAGGATGAAGTAATGACCTAACAATCTTCCCAACACCTTCATACATTCCTCCCAGGCTGACCGGCAGGGGCAAGGAATCTGATGTTCTGTGGTCTGGGGGTCAGGGAGGGAAGAATGCAATCCCTCTAACACCTAAACCATGGATTATAGATATCCCCGTGACCGGTTATCCCTTAACTTTCAATGCCTCTCAGTATCTGTGGTAACTGAGCCCGACTTCAAATTCGTCTAGATCCACTTTATAAAAACTCTCTAAAAGCAAGTTGTTTTCAGCCAGCCTCCTCCCCCAGAAAACAAACACCGAGACACACTCACAACAAAGACCACACCATTTATTTACAAAGGCCAACGGGGCCTGAGGGAAGGATGAAGGGAAGCCACGCAGACATCCTCTCTGGATTGCTTAGGGCCCTTTCCTACTTGGAGAAAATTCTGTTTCTCATGCCTCCATATTCTCAGCCATGAGTCCTCCAAGCAGCCGGGTGAAGTAGCAGAGAGGGGAGGTTAATAGGAGCCTCCTCCGTGCTCCAATCGAGTAACGCCCACTTCCAGATCAAGGGCAGCATTGCCACCCTCTCCTTTCCTTCCTCAAATGGAACTTTCTGGCCTAGAGGGAAACAGTGAAGAACTCAAAGGGCAGGGGCTAGGATGCCAAGGCCAGGGGCTCTGGAGGGAAAGACCCTTCTACCATTCCCTGAAAGCAATAAGGAAAGGGTTGTAAGGCTGCTGATCACAGCCCTGGCAGCTTCAGAAGAGGTGCCTACACTACCCATGGGTAACCCAGCATCCAGAGGCCCAAGGGACCTAGCTCCCCAGGGTGCACATACTCCTGCCCCAGACCAGCCCTTTTGCCTACTTCTCTGGTGGTGGGAGCTCCGAACCAGAAATCAGCAAAGAATCCACCCTTCCACTCAACCCATGTGCACCCACATATACAGCCACTGCTGAGACAGATCCCAAACCACTTCACGTTGTTTCAGGGGGCTCAAATCACTGGAACGTAGGGATACGGGCAGTCCCAGGTTCATGGACATGTGTGAGTGAATGAGTGAGTGAGTACATAAGCATGTGTGTTTAAGAAAATGGGGCCAATATGGCCCCTTGTGAGCCATAAGGCTTAGCTTCGCTTGAGTTCCATTAGCATGTCTACGTCTCCTCTGCCAGGCCGGAGCCTGGACTCTTCTGACTTAAAAGAGCAATTAGTGCTCCACTCCCTAACCGTCCGTTTCAACTTCTAAGCCTTTTGCTCAGGCTGTTTTGCCCATTCCCGTCCTCCAGAAATCTCACGCCCTCCTCCTCTGCACCAGTCTGCTTTGGGCTGGTCCAGGGCTCGTTAATTCCTGGTTCAGAGGGCTATGTCTCATCTCCTCCTTCAGACAGGCAGAAGTGGCACCTTCCTCCCCCTGGAAGTCCCAACAAGCCCCATTAAGAAGTGCTGGGTGAAGTGACCAGACTACGGGGTGAGGTGGAAAATCCCAGCCTGCTTCACTTGCCCCTCCGTCTACCATTGGTTAGGCTGGAGGTGAGAGGGGTCAGGGAAAGAAAGAAGGAAGAGTACCAAAAGCAAACATAAGACAAGCAAAACCCTAGCGGTACAGATAAAGACCCTATTCCAAGGAGCCAGAGAGCTGGCTCCGCCTTCAGCTCTGCACAGCCACTGAGAAGTCTGAAGACTGCAAAGGTGGTTGTGGGGCCAACCAACAAAACTGTGAAAACCATTCAGATAGTTCTGCTCAAGCAGGACCAGTAGAGAAGATTCTGTAAGAGATGCAGAAGTAGAACCAAAATTCTCAGACAGAGCTACAGGGTTGGGGTCCATGCCCCTAAAGCCGCCCTGCTCCCTGGAGAGGACAAGGAGAAGAGAGAAAGGATGACAAGCTGCAGAGGGAAGGAGCTGACAGGAACCAAAGGCTGGCATCCAGGGAAGGGAGACGTAGGAGGCACAAGCCACAGGATTAGGAGAGTTGAGAGCCCAGGAGTCTCTCAATAGCCGCATTGATGTCCCCGCCTGTGGCAATCAGGGCCTGCAGGTTAGCCTCGCGGTTGATGAAGCCCATGGCGTTGAGCTGCTCTAGCTGCTGCTGGAATCTCACTTCCGGCGTCTGCACCTACAGAGGACAGGCCTTGTGAAGTGGGCAGAGACCAGCTTCGGAAGCTGGGGATTTATAATGGAGAGAAGACAATCTGTAGGTTTTCTCCAACATCTTCAGAGTCAACCCATGGAGCAGGGTGGGGTGAGCTGCAAATGGGGACCAAGGAGCCTGGGCCCCCAATCACTAAACGACTATGCAATAATAAGTCAAGGGTGCCTTTCTTAAAATTTCAAAGTAAAAGATAGGGTTTGGTCAGCCTGTATTCCTAACTGCTTTCCATCGACAATCTGGAGATGTTAACAGGTACTCAAAACCGCCAAATGCTCTGTGATCAGTAAGATGCATGCTCAACACCACTCTATGCCCCACCCCTAGCTATCATCAAACATACCGCAATATTAAAGGTCAGACAATGGCCCAGGAAGGAAAGAACCTGTTAAATTTTAACCAACCAACCATTATTTACAAAGAGAAGGCTTTTCATATTTGACACTCCTGTAAACATCTCTTGGAAGTATTCTCCCAAGGGATGCTTAAGAAGCACTGACCTTGCCCTGGCTGGTGTGGCTCAGCGGATTGAGTGCCACCCTGCGAACCAAAAGGTCGCCAGTTCAATTCCTGGTTAGGGCACATGCCTGGGTTGTGGACCAGGTACCCAGTTGGGGGCGTGAGAGAGGCAACTGATGAATGTTTCTCTCCCTCTCTTTGTTAAAAAAGAAGAAGCACTAGCCTAGGTCATGAACAGAAGACTCTCAGAGCTGAAAGGAGCCCAGCAGTCGCAGAACACCTGGCTGTTGACAGGAAGAAAGAGAAGGAAAGGACCACTCAAGGGTTACAGAGACCCCCTGCCATGGCACGAAAGGCCCACACAGGGCTCCATGCCATGCACAGAATGTAAGCCGGGCTGAACCTTGGGGATCATTTGGTTCAGCTCTTGCACAGAGCTGTACATACTCACATTTCTGTTGAAAGGCCTTTCCTAGACGAGTCACAAAGGTTAAGGGGCTCACCCAAGGTCTTCCCCACTACCCCAACCCCCCCCAAACCCCTAGTCTTGACTTTGTAGCCCAGGGCTTTAGTCACCTCCCATAATCCTCCTCTCAGGTCTCAGAGATGGAGGGTGCTTTAATTATCAAAAGAATCCCATGATATAAGCAGAAGTGGTAGGCATAACACAGCAGTCAGAATGTGAACCCTGGAGCCAGCACGCCATGCTCAGTTTGAATCTTGGCTGCATCACTTAATAGCTTTTGACTAAGCATGCCAGTTACTCTCTCTGGACTTCAGTTTCTCCCTTTTGTAACAGAAATTATAACAGCTTCCTCACAAGGCTGTTGGGAAGACTAAAGTAAATGAGACACTTAGTACCTAGCACACAGTAAGTGATATTATTGTTCTCATCTCCATTTTATAGCTGTGGAAACTGAATTTATGGAAGATGAGTAACTTGACTGAGGCTATAAAGTGAAAGACCAGGGTCTAAAGCCAGGTCTGGCTGATGCCGAAGCCTGCTTTGCTGTCCCCATTCTACTGTGACCCCTGACACCACAGGATGCAAGTGGTGGTTCCGGCACTACCCTGCTGCCCCGTGTACCTGTGAGCTTCCACTTCCTGCTAAAAGCTGGATCATCTGCTGCATGAGCTGCTGCTGAGCACTAGAGGCCCCCGTTGGAGAAGTGGCTGGTGGGGTTGGCGAGGAGGTGGGGGCTTCGGGCGCAGGCCCGGAGTTGTTGCCTGCTGAGGGTGCAGGAGTCCGGGGCATCCCAAAGGAGCCAAGGCTGCAAACAGGAGAGACCAAAAGGTGGGAGATGGCCTCTGGGAAAGGGATGGGCAGGTGAGATGTAGAAGGAAAAGCAGTTGAAGGAAACAGGAAAACAGATCCTGAGAGACATGATGGCTGCTTGGAGTGGCAGAGGGAAGGGTTGAGGAGAGAAGTAGCCAAACCGTGCTGCCCACCTGCCCTCCACCCTCACCTGGGTATCAGCCCGGGGGCCTCGGTCTGCAAGGTCTGCAAGCCCTGCTGGATCTGCAGCAGAGCCTGCATGGCGCGAGGATTGGTAAGAACGGAAAGCGACTCTGGGTTCTGCATCTGGTGGGAAACAAACAGAGAAAGGTAATGGGAGGTGGCAGGAGTCAGAAGGCAGCCTGAACCCCAAGTCAGGAGCCAAGCTCCCTTAAGTTCCACCCCTTGGGCTCCATCCCCTCTATCCCACTCACCTGCTGCAGGAAGACCGGGAGCTGCAGGCGGAGCTGCTCCTGAAGCTGGGGGTTCCCCGCGAAGAGTGGCACATTCACCATCATCTGCCAGGGTCAAGGTAGTAGTGGGAGGCCTGGGCCTACCGACCCTAAGAATTCCCCCACAGCCTCAGTCTCCCTCGGCACCCCTACCACTGCAGGAAATCTGTCCAGCTTTTCCAAGGATCTCAAAGTATCCTGAAGGCCTAAGTGGGACAGTGAGAGGAAATGGAACTATACTCTGGGCAATGATGAGTATCAAAAGCCAGGCTGCTCAGCCCTGGGTCTGATGATGACGAGAGCTAACGTTCCCAAGTCCACAGTGCCTACAATGTGCCATGCCAAGTTCAAAGTACTTTGTACACATTATCTCATTTAATCCTCACAAGTTTATGTGGAACTATGTTTATTACCAGTTTACAGATGAGGAAACCAGGTTAAACTACTTGCTTAACTTAGCTAGGAAGTCGTGAAGATTCAGATACAAACCCAGGGAGTCTGGCTCCAGAGTGTTTTAACCACAAGGAACCACCCCCAGTGCACTGCCCTGGGACCAGCTCCGTACCTGAGCGGCAAAGTCAGGGTTCTGGGCAAGCGTCTGCATCATGCTGCGCATATAGGGGGCAGAGATCACGTTCTGCATCAGCTGGGGGTTCTCTGAGATCTGCTGAAGCAGGGCCTGCATTTCTGGGCTGTTGAACATCCCTAAGGCAAAGAGAAGAAAGCAACCAAACAGGAGAAAAGGGGTCCAGATGGAAACCAAATGCCTCACATCAATCTACCTTAGTTTAGACACCGAGTGGTTACAAAACTCAAAAAGGCAATGGTAACACGGGCACCCAGGTACTGGGGCACGGTCCAAGTCTCTCCTGATTCCTGCTTTGGCCTAGCCCCTTTCCCAATTACTCTGCTGAAAACAAGTCAGATGGAAACTGGGTCTGATTCATGCTGCTCTAGACTGTTGCTTTCACAAGCTCAGACAATGTCAGAACTGGAAAGGATGAGACTAAAGATCACCAAAATCAATGGCTTTCAAACTTGTCTTGGCAGCAGAGACCCTTCCCTCAAACTCAATCTTGTGTAAAACCCAAGTGTGTCAATGAGCTGGGGCGGGAGGCCTGATGCCTCTCCCCATTGGTCCTTCCTCATCCTAGAGAAGGCCCAGAACCCCCAGGACTCAGAAGCACACTCTTAAAACTGTGGTCAGGTTCAAGTCCCTTATTTTATAAATAAGGGAACTGAAGCACATAGAGCAGAAAGGACCTTCCCAATCAAGACATCCCCCAGGGCACAGAAAAATCAGGGCATCTACTAAAGACATGCCCAGGGCCACAGGTACAGTCAGAGTCCAGGTAAGCGGGGCACCCCAGGGTCACGCAGTCCATAACCTGCACCTGTGTGCACGGCAGCTCTGCGCCTCCCTCTTCCCCAGCCTCATGTGTGCCTGTCCCAGGTCTGCCCTGATTCCTCTCCACACCCCCACCCCCCGCTGACCCATTTACCCTGGGTACTTCACCCCTGCTGAAAGCGCTTAGAAGGTGGGGCCTGGTTTATTCGTGAGCCGTTATTAGACCACTCCGAGTGACAGCAGGGTAGGGGTAGACAACCCTGAGCCCTCTCAGGGGTGGAGCTAATACTCAGGCTGCAGAGGCCTCTCTGTGGCTTCTACAGTCTCACCTCTGTCTTTAATATTCTGGAACAGTGGGAACCCCATTTAGTCCTGGGCCAGAGGGAACGCCCTGGTGACCCCACTAAGCTCCTTCCACCCTAGGACATACCTGACCCCAGGCTAGCCGCATTGATCCCAAAGGGGTTCGAGACTGTCGGGTGCACCTGGCTGGTCCCCGATCCTCCGGTGCCCTCCCCACCGGACCCGGGGGCCTGGGAGGTGGGGGGCGAGGGGCTCCAGGGGTTAGGGAGGGGCTCTCGATTCTCAGTCCGCAGAGGCTGGGAAGACGAGCTGTCGGAGTTCCCGGCCAGGGAAGAGAAGGGATTGTTGCCAAACTGGGAGGAGGGAAAGGTTTCGGGTTAAGGATGGAAATAAATCGGGGACAAGGGCTATGCCCTTTCTTTCTTGCGTCTAGTAGCCTCCCCTTCCCCAGGAAAGGGAGAGAGATCTAAGACCTTAGAAGTCCTCAGCGCAATTTTTAGCCCCACAATTGGCAGCTCCTCTCTGATTCTGCAGGGTAGGATGCGAATGACTGGATAAATGAACCCCTCAGATAACTGGAAACTCCCCATCTGGTGGCTCTTAACATCTGGTCTCTCGTTCCCTCTGTGTTCCACAGTACTCTACATGCCATTCCCGGCGTGCAGAGAGAAAACTGTGCTCCTTAGCTCTTCAGGTGCAGAGACATCAGACTTACCTTCGCACGCTGCTCCTGACGCTCAATGCCGATTTGCCTCTAGCCTCACCTTTTCCAACCACCTGAGCCTAATACTAACTCCCCAGAGGCCTCTCCCTTACAGCCTCAGTCTCCTAAGTGGGTTCTGTCCCTCCAGGTGCAACACAATGGAGCACATCCTGGGTGGCAGGTCCTCCCTAGGTCTTCTATCTCCTCCTTCCCCCCATTCCCCAGCCTACCTCTTCAGAGAGGCTGCTGCAGCTAAGCAGCCCCCCTTAGCACCAGGTTCCCATTGTGTCACGCGGGATTATCTGAGACCTATCATATGGTGTGCTCCCCAAGGGAGCACCGGAATTTCCTCCCTCTGGACCCACCAGCACCCAGGAAACAGCTCTGTCCAAAAGGTATGCTTGCTGAAGAAGTCCCAGACCCTATTCTCCTTGCTCAGCCTCTCCTGAATTCCTAGGCAGTCCTGACCCAAGCAGATCTCTGAGAAGCTTAGTCCCTCTCCATTAGGCGACTTCACATTCAGTTACTTTTCCTGCTTTTTTCAAAGTGCTTCATGGGCCCTGGCCAGGTAGCTCAGTTGGTTAGAGTGTCATCCCCATATGCCGAGGCTGCAGATTCGGTCCCCAGTCAGGGCACACACAAGAATTAACAATGAATGCAGAAGTAAGTGGAACTACAAATTGATGTTGCTCTCTCTCTCTCTCTAAATTCGATAAATAAAAAAATGAACAACAGGTTGGCCATGGGGACCAGGGCTGCCCAAGGACCTGCTCTAGCTGTGGTTCCTTCACTGTACCAGACGCCTGTTTACATAACAGGGCTTGCCGGCCAGGGTTTGTGTGTCTCGGTGTCTGTCAGTCTCCGCCCGTTGGAGACTCACCCACGCCTGCCTCGTTCTGGGCCTTACCTTGTTCTTCGTGGTACACCCTAAGGACTGAATCTCTTTTCCTGAACTCCCTATTGTGATAACAGCTGCCATTTATTGAACTTCTACTATGTGCCTGCTATACTTACTGTAATGTTTACAATATCCCTTCAATACGAAGCTCTCAAAGTGTGGTCCTAGGACCCCTGCGAGGTTCAAAACGATGTGTGTAATTCTAAGACATTATCTGCCTTTTCCACTTTCATGTTCTCATGAGTACCGAGTGAGGTTTCCGCAGGCCGCGTACGGGACACGCGGCACCGCAGCAGACTGAGCGCAGAGGCAGATCTGAGACGCCAGCTGTCTTGTAGGCAGACGTGAAAGAGATCCACGGAAACGTACAACAAGGCCACTCTTTCCCCCAAGTTTTGTTTTGGAAAACAAAGTTATTTTCAAAAGAATATGCTATTTATGTCAATGTATAATGAATTTATTGTTATTTTCAAGTGAACTAATAAATATATTTTTTACTTTCTTAGTTTTAATTTCAGATCTAGTGAATATTAATAGATCTAACCCACAAAAACAAAAGCTTTTTGGGATCCTCAACAATCTTTAAGGGTCTAAAGACCAAAATGACTGAGAACCACTACTGTAACATGTTGCCTCCATTTTGAAAATGAGGAAGCTAAGGTTTTGGAAAGGTCCAGAAACGCACTTAAAATCACATCACTAGAAGATGGTGGAGCGGGTCTGCGGATGCCAGATGCCATGTTCTTTCAGCTAACACAGAGCTCTCACGTCTCGGTGTGCATCAGAATTAGCTGATGTGCTTATTATAAGCCTCTCTCCACTACCTGATTTTTTTAACTAGGTGAAAGCATTACTTTGATATACATTTTAAATTAAATACTTAAGTAAAATTTAAAATAAACAAATAAATTCCTTCAAAAAGTCATACTCGATCCCTACAAGCGGTTTCTAATATTGGAAGATCAATCCCCAAAATAACCAAGATGTTAAAGGGTAAGGTGGGGCATTCACTCCACTGGACACCCAGACATAAATAAGACAATGTGGTGTCACCACAGGGACAGAAAACCAGGCCAGTGGGCCTGAGCAGGGTCAGAAAGGCACACTCATTTGTGGAGACCTGGTGCAGGATGGAAGCAGTGTGAATAAGGAATCCGCTGGGCCACGCAGGATATGGTACTTTTTTCCTTTCCAAAAGTTAAAAATAACACGAGACCTCACCCTCCCACCAGAGCACTGGTCAGGGGGTGTGTTCGATTTGCGAAAGTCCATCAAGCTGTACGCTTATGTGCACTTTTCTACCACTACATATTATCCTTCAATAAAACATTTTTTAAATGTTTAAATAGTATAAGGGGACTAAATGGTAGTGGGGAAAAATACAATAAAGATTTCAAAATGTTTAAAAAGCAAGTTGAAGCTATTACAAACAGCATGATACTACTTCCATAAGGCTGAAAAATATGCAAAACAAAACTACATGTTATTTATGGATACCTATACAGGTAATAAGAGAATCAAACGACAAATGCCAACTCTGGGGCGACAGTTGGCTCCGGAGAAAGGAAGAAAGCCCCGAGCCGGGGAGGGCTGAGTGAAGGCTGCTGTTCTAGCCGTAATGTCGTATTTGCAAATATTAAATATGTCTAGGAAACTATATAAAATATTAACACTATTCTTTAACTTGGGGTAGAAAAGAGGTGATTAGAAGAAAACAGAAGGATCCCTTATACAGAATTTATTGAGCTTCTATTCCCTTCTGCACTTTTAAAATACCCTTTTGTTTACTTTATTTACATTTGGATTTTTGAAACATGTAAATGTGCAATGTATTTAATGTAAATTAACCTTAAAAAAAAAAAGAACCAAAAAAGGCACTGAAACTATATATGGCAACATGTTAGGGCAACTTAGATACAACAGAATGCTCTGTTTTTATCTATATTCCTTGTATATTTGGAAAAAGTTCAGAAAGCACTTTTAAAAGTACATATTCCCACAGGCTGATTCCAGAGACCAAGTCAATAAGTAGCTCAAAGGCAGGGCCCAGGAATCTCATCACTAATAAGCCTTGGGTGATCTGTGGAGTGATCTATGGACCGTACCTGAGACACTGCTGGGGTCAGCTACTTGACCCCAGGCCTCCCCACCTTTGAGCTCCTGCTGCAAGAAGTTTGTCAGAGCAACATCAAATCCCTTGGACTCCACACCTCAGCCACTTTCCTGGGGAACTCTGCTACCATCTGCCTTAGTGCCTCAGTCCTGTGACAAGTGGGACCGTCCCTGGCTATGCGTTGTGAGGACCATTTTGAAGTCAAGGCCCACCCTCAGGGGGAGGGGATGGGGCTGGGGAAGGAAAGAGGAGCAGACAGCACCCCAGGCTCACCTGGGTCTGGAGGTAGGGAATATTGGGCCCAGGCAGCCCCCGCCCGCTGCCCCTACCCCAGGTCCCACCTGTTCCCGAGCAGCACTGAACATGGGCTCCTGGATGTCTGTGTACATGCGGCGGAGGGCATTATACCCTCCGGGGATGCTCTCCAGGTTGCTGAGGGCCCGGTCCTGATTCCGCATCATCTCCTGCATCATGGCTGGATTCCGAGCAAGCTCCATTGTCTGGTAGAGAGGGGAGAGAAAAAGAACGGGCCCTGAAACCAGGGGAGCACCAAGCCTGGCCAAGGGGAGGCCCGAGGGGGAGGCCTGAATCGACCAGGGTCCAGAGCCCACGATCTGCCCCACAGTGGTGGAGAGTAGAGTAAACTAGACTTCCTTCCTTCCTGTCATCTTGGCTCCAACCCTGCTTCCCTGTGGGCATTCATTCTGGTTGGCTTTTTCTAGTGAGGTACTATGATCCCAGAAACAGTAAGGCAACAGCTTCCCTCCCTCAGGTTCAGGCAGTCAAAAAAACTGAGTAAGAATGAACATGAGAAAGGATAGGAGGCAGAAGAGAAAGTTAACATTTTCTGAGCGCCTACTACATACAGGCACTGGATTCAATAATTTACAGAATTCAAGTCTCTTAACCCCCACAATAACAGTTTCAGGTAGGTATTTCTGTCCCTATTTTGCAGATGAGAAAATAGGCTCAGACTCACTGCCCGGAGACAGTTAGTGGCGGAGCCTGGTTTCCAGGCCAGGTTAGTCTGTCTGACCAACACCATCCCGTGCTTCCTGGTAAACGACATGTTGAGAAGGGAAAGGATTCACGCTGGGACAATGCTACCAACACCCTCTATCCCTCATCCCCGGGTCTTTCACCTAAATTTGAGAAACATGATGGGGCTTTCTCTTTACAGCCAAGGGCTCACTCTCAATAAGAGGAGTCCCGTGTCAACTCCAGGGGATAGCAGTACATGACAAAGAAAACGAGTACGGCTACTTCTCCCCAAATCTGCTCCACACTTGTATCTTCTCAGATACCCTCATGTCTAAGATGCAACTCCGATCTTATTCCATAATCCAGTCATTCAATAAGTATTTATTGAGTGAGTCTATACCACACAATAGCCTAGACAGTGAACGAAGCAACTGCAATTCCTCGCCCTAGTGGAACTCATTTTCTGCTGAGTCCAGCACTAGTGTCCACACGCCTGCTGAGACTGTCTTTCCTTGTCCCCTGGTGGACTGGGCCATGAGGCAGAGCTCCGGAGACAAATGCAAAACTGCCTCCCCTGGGTCTGCCTTACCTGCTTGGCCCAGCCCAGCCATGATGCTCCCCAACACCCTACTATCTTTTACTGCCAGGCCTTTGCACTCGCTATCCCTCGACCCTAAACACTCCTTTTCTTCTTCTTCTTCTTCCTTCTTACTCATTCTTCCTCCCTTGGGTCTCAGCTTGGGTTTTCTCCCTCTAGGAAGCCTCCTTGGAGCCCCACGGTAGAGTCAAGACCTACTCTCTGTGCTGCTGGGGAATTCTGTGACTACTTCTATGACTGATCACACTGTATTATAACTGCCTGCCTTCTTATCCCATTTCCCTTTAACACAAGGAGTTCCTGGAAAGCTAGGCCTACGTCTTTTCATCACTATGTATCCCAAATGTGCAAAACATGGCTGCTAAGCAAACGAATGAGCAAATCAAGGTAGGACAAGGTGATGGCTGGGTGCCATGTGCCTTCCACACTCTCGCCCTAACCTCTCGTGCACCCACCTGCCTCATGAGCTCAGGGTTGTTGAGCATGTGGCTGATCTCAGGGTTCCGCTCCATCAGCTGCTGCATCTGGGGGTTGGCCATGATCATGTGGCGCATCAGGTCAGGGTTAGACATCATGTCTTGGACCAATGGGTTCTCCATGATCTGCGATAGCATCTCAGGATTGGACATCAGCTGCCTCTGCATCTGTTGCTGCAGCTCCATGAAGTTGGCGGAGCCCAGACCCAGGCTGCCTAGGCCTAGGATGCCCCCAAAGCCAGCTGCGGGGAGGGAGCAGCGTCACAGTCTGCCACAGGAGCCCTTCCCCACCTGGTCAGAGCCATTGACTTCAGGTCTCCAGGATGGGCCCCTGTGCTTCTTGTATCTCTCTTTTCCAGTCATTCCCACAGCCCCAGCCCTGATCCACTGCTGGCAGAGATGTCAGCCTGCTAGACTGAGCCCTCTTTGGTGGCAGAGGCTGGGAGCAGGGCACAGTCCTGAGCACAGAGAGGGCAACCATTGATGGCCTGTTGAATGAGTAAATCGATATTCCCCACCTGGCCACTTTTGTCCTCACCCAGGGTTCCCCATATCTCCAACCCCTTCTCTCCCCTTACTCTAACATTCACCCTTGCTCCCCTTATCTGGGAAGCCCTGATCTGGGTTCTCTATCCCCATCAGACCATGAGTGGGAACCATGTTTCTCCTTTCTCTTGGCTCTCCACCAATCCCCAGTCCCAAACCGGACAGTGCCCTTCTCCCTAAGGGCTTACAGAGTATGGATGTTGTAGCATTGGGAGGGCCCTCCCCAGCCCCTGGGGAGGGACCCCCCCCACTGCTCCTCCGGCTTCCACTGCCAGCATCCGAAGTGGCGCTGCCAGAGGTGGAGGGCTGGGCAGGGGTGACAGGTGAAGCAGGCATGGTGGAGGGTGCTGAGGCAGGGTCTGGAGTGGAGGGGGAAGAAGCAGTGGCAGCAGCTGGATCTTGAGCCCTGAGGACAGAGAAAGAAAATCCTAGTTTATGTGAACTCCAGAGAGGAGATAACCATCCCTGTGTTTGCTGTGCAGCTACTGCCCCAACCCAGGCCACATCCTAAGCAACACTGAAGCTGGGGTGGGGTGATGCTAGGGGGTAGTCAGAAAATCAGACAGAGGGAAGGAGGAGCTAGTATCATCTGTCCTCAGGGCATTCTGGGAGATGTACGTCAGGATCCCTTCCCCTGCAGGTGAGGATGATAAGCCTGCTTGGCACCCCATCCAAGAGCCACCTTCTTGGGCCTTGGTATAGGCCCTCTAGGCACAGCTGAGTGATAGGTTAGAAACTATCAGATGGGGAAAAGTGATCCAATCAGAAGCTGGACCTGCTCCTCTCCTAAACTTACTTCTGAGGGGTCTTGATGACCAAATGGACAGTGAGCCCATCTTTGATCCCATGCTGGTTCAGTGTGTCCCCATCCTTGAGGATCTTGCCTGCGAAGATCAGGACCAGCTGATCCTGCTGAGCCTTAAACCTCCGGGAGATTTCCTCTTTGAACTGTGATCAAGAGGCAGAGGTCACTGCAAAGGTTGCCTGGACTCCATCCACCAGGGACCCTTCTTCAAGAGCCTGGGCATTCTTTTGCTCCCATCTCTAGTTGTGAGAAGTCCGTTCTGCAGTCTTGACTCCATCCCTCCAGCTGCAATAAGCAGCTCCTTTCTTAATCAAGGAGATGGACCCGTGAGAGGCTCTTCTTTCAACTCTCCTCCAGGGTCTCCCACCCCAGGAAGGCCTTGCTGCTATCTGTCCCTCCCTCTTCAGTCCCTCTGCCCAGTTCCCTGCAAGGGTCCTGTCTGGGCAGCACTCTCCACCTCAGTTCCTAGAACAGCCTTGGACCCAGGCCCTGTCTCCCTCAGCCTCCTCTTCTCAGACCCCAAGTTTCTCTCCCCTCTTTATTCCCGGTCTGCTTGTAACAACTACAACACAGAGATCCCAGTTACTTACAATGGCACTAACTATTCATGAGTTAAGGATCTAAGCCTCATGAAATACACATTAATTATTATTTCCATTTTAAAGATGAGAAAAAAAAAGTATCAGAAGGGTTAGGCAACTTGCCACGGTAGACTGGACTCACACATGAAAGGCCAGGCTCTTCACCAAAACATTGCCTCTCAATCGGAACTGATTTCAAATCCAACTTTGCAGGAAATGGATTTAAATTCTGGATGTAATCATTTAATAAGATTGGGGGTGGGCAGTGATGATACTAAAGTCTGGCTTGGGAAATTAGACTCCCAAATCTATCACCCCTCCCTAAATCAAACCAAACCAAACAGACACTCTAAGTAAAAATAGTGCACTTGCTAAGCAAAGGCAGCTTCCAGATTCTCCCTTCCAACCAGAAGGCCTATCTTAAGCCCCGCCTTTGTGAAATTCTGGAGCAGCCACAGGGGGGTGGTGAACATAGGTTATATTCCCTCATTCAATACGATTTTACTGAACATCTGCACACTGTGTAAATCCCAGAGGGGCTGAGAACCAAATGGAACAGCCTGGACTTGAAAGCAAGAAGGACCTGGGCAGAGAGAAATCCTCCCCGTAACGCCCGGAGGCAGAGCAAGCTGGGCGCTCTCCCAGGTGCACAGTAGGCGCCGCGAGCTCTCCTCTGCGCACCCACCCCCGCCCGCTCTCCGGGCTCATACCTTGCCCGGCCCCCACTCAACCTCCACGCCTCGAACCCCAACCAGTAACCGGGGTGCACACTCCCCTCAAACCCAGGGTCCTTCCCCCTTCCCTGCGCAAAGTGGCCCCACCCCACTCTCCACCACGCCCCCAATCCAGGCCACAAGGCAAACCCCGGCCTCCTTTCCCCAACACGCGCCAAAGCTCCCCAAGATTACAGTCGCTGAACGCCCCCTACCCGCCTTTCCTTCCTTCCCGCTCCTCCGAGTACCAGCTGGGCCCCACCCTCCTCTCCCAGGCCCTCCGGTACGCCCGACCGTCCAGAACCACCCGCTCTCTTCGCGGACCCCTCCTCCCCGCCCACCCCCTACCGAACTACCTCCTTGACTGAGGCTCGATCGCAGATCACAATTTCCTCCTTGTCTTTGGGGGTCTTGACGGTGACCCGAATCGGGGGCCTCGTCTCGGCCCCGCTCGGCTCCGCCATGCCGCCACCGCCACCCGGCCGCCCGCCAGCCCGCCCCGGCTCCTCCTCCTCCCCGCCCGCCCGGCTGACCCCACTCGGCTCGGGTGCCTCCAACACTCTCCCCTCCCCTCCCCGGCCCTCCCCTCTCCTCCCCAAGGTTTCGCCACCCTCTTTGAACCATCCTCAGCCACAGCGCCCCGGGCGGACTGGGGGGGCCACTGCAGCGGAGTCCGCCCAGGGCTGAGCCCCAGGTCCAGCAGGCGCGATAGAACCTCGCAGGGTGATGGCCCCTGGGGGTACTCGGGGCAGGGGCGGCGTGTCGCTCACATGTGAGGCGGGGGCGAGCTCCCCACGGGAGACCAGGGCCCATCCGAGAGGGCCTAAGCGGAGCCGAGGTCCCCTCCGGCCCAAAGCTGCCCCTGCCCCCTCCCCAGGTCACTCCCGCAGCGGGACAAAGGACTCTCTTGTGTCGCGCGTTCCCTGAGATAGCTGGTCCAAATTCTTTCCAGGCGACTTGGACGTCGAATTTTCCCACTTCTGGACGTCCACCTAACATTTCATATTTAGGATTGACTTCACTCCCCCGAGGGTTGTATTCTGAATGAACTCTATGAACTACGGTTCCGGAGCCCTGGGTTTTGCCTGCGTGGCCTTCCCGAGCCTTGATTTCCTCAACAGCGTCTATCCCATCACACAGAATTGCGCATAATGTAGAAAATTGCTTTGAAAATAATCAAAGGGGTGTCTGACGAATACAGGAATTTTTTTAAATCACTGAATCGCGGATTGTTAAGCGGACATGACAACTTTTCCCTCCCCAAAGAAACTGAATGTTCTTCCAGTCCTTTTATTCCGCTCCCTGCGCCACCCCGCCACCCTGCCACAACTGCTTGGTCTGAGTGGAAAGACAAACTATAGTTCCCAGGGGCCTCGCGAGGCCCCAAGGAACTACAATTCCCAGCGGCCTCCCATGTGGGGCGGGGTTGAGTCAGAACCACAAAGCCAGGCCGGGGAAACTACAACTCCCAGAAAGCTCCGGAGCTGGGCAGTACCGGAAGCTGCGGGCGGAGCTAGGCGGGAGGCAGGTCGAGGGTCTGCGTGGAAAAGCCCCGGGTTAGGAGCCGCAGGCATGCTGCGTCCCAAGGCTTTGACCCAGGTGCTAAGCCAAGCCAACACTGGAGGTGTCCAGAGCACCTTGTGAGTTCGGACCGAGGACCCGAGCGGCGAGCACAGGAGTGGGGCAACGCGCGGCTCTCTGAGGGAGGGGTGGGGAAGGATGTCCGGGAAGGGAGGGAGCAGCCGCTGGGGCTATCGGCGTGGAGGGCGCCTTTGGAAAAGGGAAATTGATGAGCTGGTTGCTCGGGTCACGTTCCAGGACACGTTCAACCCAGACCCTTGCGTTCTAGAAGCGTCAGTGGTGGGGCTCTGTTGGGAACCCAAGCCTTTTACTCCCCATGCTGAACCCATCACTATCCCTCCCTGTCCCTCGCCAGGCTGCTGAATAACGAGGGATCTCTGCTGGCCTACTCTGGTTACGGGGATACCGACGCCCGGGTCACCGCAGCCATCGCCAGTAACATCTGGGCCGCTTACGACCGAAACGGGAACCAAGCGTTTAATGAAGACAATCTCAAATTCATCCTAATGGACTGCATGGTATGAAGAGAGGAGCCACTTCCTCTGTCCCCTAAGGGGAACCCCAGGGGGTGAACTATACCCCGTCCTGGATGGTTGGGATCTGTGGAAGATTGCTGAGAGTTGACCCCCAGCAGCGTCTATAATAGGCAGGACCTTGTGCATCAAGTGGTGGTGAGGAAGCAGCCCTGGACCCGGTATCTGCCTGAGGTTCTGGTCTCAGCCAGCTACTTACCTTCTGTGGAAACTTTCTTAAGTCATCTAACCTCTCTGAGCTTCCTTACCGGAGCTCTAAGGCAGAAACAATACCCTCTCCCCACCTCACAGTGTCGTTGTGAAGATAAATGGAAGGGAGAATAGAAAGTGTAGAGCAAGGTCCGCACAGAGTGTTGGCATCCCAGATTCACGGCCTTACAGAACCATGACAGTCTGCAGACCCTTCCCTAATTCCTTCATTTGACAGAGAAAGGAGATTAAGTCCAGAAAGGGGAAGTGACCATTAGGTTGGGAACTTCCTGGGAACAGAAACTGAAAATCACCTTTGTTCATTCAACATATAGGCCTCTGCAGTGTTCTTAGGAACCGGGGGGTGGGGGGGGGGGGGGGCGGATAGCAAACAGACCAGACAAAATCTGCAGACCTATAACGAAGTTTACATGTTTTAAAATAAATAAGATATGTATGTTTTGTTAACTAAGTTTGTAAATATGTTTTGTATAACATGTAAGTTTAAAACATACATTAGATGTTGAAAACACTATGGAGAACAACAAAGTAATGAAGCGAGATAGAGGGGAGCATGTTCCAGGGAAGTCTCACTGAAAAGTTGATATTTCATCACGGATTTGAAGAAAGTTGGCAAGCCATGTGGCTGTCTGGGGGAAAAACATTTGTGATAGAACAGCACGTGCAAAGGCCCTGAAGCCGGAGGGAGCCTGGTCCATGACCCACAAGATCGCTGTGGGGGGAGTGGCATGAGAAAGGGACAGGTTGTTGGGAGATGAGTCTGCGGAGGCAGGGGGTCAGCACCACCTTCCTGGCTCGAGCTGGATGCCTGGTGAAAGTTTCCTGAACCAAACTGAAAAGGCCCCAAGAGTGAGGGATTTCCACTGTAACTGCTGCCTGCCACTTTCTCACCTCCTGCCCAACCGAGGGTGCATTTCAATTAAACTAATGACTCCTGCTGGGAAGCTAGCCTAGCGCTGGTGCTCTGGGATGGTAGCTTTCAAACATCTGACCACAACCCAGCCACAGGAGGTGCATTTTAAGTCAGAATCCAGGACACACCTACACCCGCAAAAACAAGTTTTGTGAAACAGTACTAACCTTACGACATGCGATGCACTTCATTTCTTTATTTTTTCTTTTAATACTGATCAACCTTCCTAACTGATCTGACCCTGGAGTCAAACCTGCAGTTTGAAAAATATTACCATGGGAAAAGAGGAGAAATATAAGTTGGGTTACTGCTCTCAAGCCCTTTACAGTGTCTTTGGGGTGAATCCATAATAACATTACCCATCAGGATAGCCCTTTGCAGAGGCAAAACTCCTTCCTGTGTACTAACACCCTCACCAACTGGGGTGAGACATGGGTTACAGAAAGAGAAACCGAGTTTCTGGGAGGTTGAGTTTCCCAGGGTAACTTGGTTAGTAGGCAGCTGTGCTGAGGCTGGAACCGGGGCATAGGATCCCATGTCCAGGGCTGTGGCCATAGCCCCAGGCCCCCACCCCCAGTTGAAGTTCCTGCCATGCCCAGGGCATGGAAGGAAGATGTAGTCTCTCTCAAGAGGATCCCTTGAAGAAAGAGGGGCTAAGGGTGCCAAGCAGAACATCCCATCCTGTGCTCTCACCCCCCCCAGGAGGGCCGTGTAGCCATCACTCGAGTGGCCAACCTTCTGCTGTGTATGTATGCCAAGGAGACCGTTGGCTTCGGAATGCTCAAGGCAAAGGTGTGTTTGTGCCCATCGCTCTACAACCCTGGGCCCAGCCTTTGTTCTTCCTCACTGTGTCCTCTCCCATCCCCACCACCTTCCTGGGATCCTTATGTCAGTCAGTCCACTTCTGAAGGGGCTAAGGGCTGGGTGCTCAGCATTGGGAGTCGACCTGGGTTTGGGATCCCTCATGGCAGGCCACGTGTGGCACTGATTTCTCCTCACCTCTCGCAGGCCCAGGCCTTGGTGCAGTACCTGGAGGAGCCCCTCACCCAAGTAGCAGCATCGTAATGGGCGTTGGTGGAAGTAGGGGGTCAGCCCAGAGAGATGACCATTTGGAGGGGCGAGGCCCCCTGGGGAAACCTTCCTGGACTGTGGGGGAGAGCGGGACTTTGGTTTTTTTCCCAAGAATAAATTTTACTTCTGTCTTATGTTTTGGCTGCTTTCTTGGCTGGGAGGAATCAGGAGCCAGGGAGGGGCCGGCAGGGCTCCCGGGGCTGCTCGTGTGCTGCAGGGGCAGTCTCCACCTGCCTGTCCGCCAGGACCTGCATCAGCCGAACGGCTCTGGGCAGTGGCGCCTGAGCAGCCTTGGCCTCTCCACTGCTACGGCCTCACTTGGCCCCCACCGCTCAGAACAGAATTTTACTTACCTGGTTGGCAAAACCTTGGAAGTAAGCTCCAAGGAGCAGGGGGCTAATCGGGGTCCTGTTGGACAAAAATAATATGGGGCCTGGGAGTTCATTGTCCTTCAGTCCTGACTTTGGTATGGTGCCTTTTCTACCCTTTGGATTGGGAGGGACCACCCCTTCCACTTCTCCCAGGTATTCACACGCTTACCCAGACTCCAGATTCTAAAGCCCTTTGCAGGCAGGATGGCTTTGCTGTGAGGATTTGGGTCCTGGGCGGTGGTCTGAAGAAACCCAGGAGACCTGTCGGAAGCCTTCATCTGCAGGTCCTGCCCCTACACTCAGACCCCTCACTGGTTCTGCCCCAGCTCTCCCCCTACCTAGTGTCCCGAAGAGCAGGTCTGAGCTACCAGCCCCTTGCCCACTGTGGTAGGAGGGGACTCATCCTAGGAAAGTAGGTTGCAAGTTCCAGCTCCACCCAGGGCAAGAAACGCTGCCCCTCCCAGGCCCTGGGCAGTCAGGGAGGGGTAGAAGTTGCTGTACCCAAGATACAACTCCTAGAGCTCGGCATTGCAGCAGGGTGACTGCCATCCTGTCAGCCCTTCCTCAGGTATCCCCAGTTACCCCCAACCAGAGGCTCTAAAGGAAAAGCAGAAGGCCAAGTAGATGTCTGCTCCCTGAGGGACTGATTCTCACTGGCAGCGGGGCCTCTTAGCCAGAGGTTCCAGGAGCCTAGCAAAATATACTTAGTCCTTGGCTGCTCTCTGAAGACCCTGTCCCTGCTTCCCCAACTGTCACCCGCTGGAACCTGCTCGCCTGTTGTGGGAGCACAAGCTGAGAGCAGACACCCAACCTGTCTAACCTGTCTGACGTCATTGTCTCCACCCACCTGGGCCCCAGGTCTCTAGCTGCCCTGCTCTTCCTGTTCCGTCCTCAGCTTCCTTACAACACCCCCACCTGCCAGAGCTGAGCCTCCCCAGGCCTTGCCTAACCTTAAGTGAGCCCTCGATTCCTCTGGTTGCAGAAGTGTCTTTATCCCCAATGAGAGAAGGGGTGGATCCAGGTCTCTTAAGAACTGGGAGTTGAGGGCACTGAGCCAACGCACAGACCCGGCACCTGTGTCTCCGAAGACACTTGCACCCTCCATGTGGAGCCAAGATGGGGAACGGAACTGAGGAAGATTATAACTTTGTCTTCAAGGGTAAGTTGGAGTTCGTAAAGAAAGAGGGAGCCTGGCACAGACCCAGAAAGAGACCAACAGAGCCAGCCCCTCCTGCTTTGTTGTTTCCCTCTTACCAGGACCCCCCAGGGCTCATCTTCCTTTGTATAAGAAAGAAAGCTGCAAGGATGGGGGAGGGTCTGGTTACTGGAACGAAAGCCAGAAGGCTCTACCATTGTAAACAATGGTGTTGCTCTCTCTCCAACAGCGCCGAGTTAGGTTCCTATGCCCAGCTCCTAACGGAAGGCCAAATCCCTAGGAATAGTCAGATGCAGCAGCATGAGAGAGAGAGGTCAGACTTCCAAGAGGGCTTCCCTCCTGGGAGGAGGGGGAAACAGGCAGACTTAAGAGGAAGAAAGGTGTCTTTCTGGGCAGGTGCACAGAAAAGGAAAGAGGAGAGGTCTGTCCTTTCGTCGGGCTGGGTGAAGACACGAGGAAGATGTAACGAATTGGGAGCAGGGTCTGTTGGGGGCTCAGAGGACTCCTAGGGCCAGGCCTCCTGCCTGTCCCTTGCCAGGCAGATCCCTTGGGCCCAAATACCAGGCACTGGGTTCGACTTGGCTGTCCCTGGAAGTGTGCACATACCTCTCTGCTCTTTATTCTAAGCCCCTTGTGTTTGCCCCCTTATTGTTCCCCACCCCCACACCACCCTCACCTCCACACCTCCTTCAGGGCAGGTTGGACTGGCAGAGCTCTGATTCCCTGTCCAGCCACCCCACCCCACCGCCTCTCCCAGCCTGAGCCCCACCCTCACTTGGGACTCCAGGTGTTGGGGAACCTGTATTCTCAACGTCTTTCCTAGGAAGAGGAGACTGAGTAAGAGCTAGCAATAGTCTGGGGCAATAATACTACTAGTAACTATCATTTATTGAGCTCATGCTATGTGCCAGCCGCTAGCTTATTAATCACCATAACAACCTCAGGAAGTTATCTTTCATTTTGAAAGTAGCCAGGAGCCAGACAAGAGTTCAGATCTCAGCCCTGCCACTTACTCCTTACTGCAGGTTGGGATCTCCAGAAGCAGACCCTCAGAAGTTTGGGGTGCAAGATGTTTATTATGAATCAACACCAGTGAAAGGAAGGAGGAGGAAACAGGGTTGGGCAGAGAGAGAAGTTAAACTTCAAGGCAGGATCACCAAGCCCTGGCCAAAGTTGGGGAGCTCCGTGATACCCTCCCCTTGCTTGGGCACTGGATGCAGACTGCCCAGGAGAGGCGTGACCTCAGGCAAGGTTGCCCTCTGCACCAGAGGCAGGTGCTGAAGGAGCGATAGCTGGAGGCTATCTGCTCACTGCAGTCCCTGTGGCTGGGGCAGTTCTTTCTGGGAGGCCCCCTGGGCAGCACACCTGTGTTTACCACACTGGCTATGTTCTCTTGCTCAAGGTATTTAACCCCCCAAGTGCCTCCTTTCTTCATCTGTAAAAATGCGATAATGATGATGATGATGATGATGATGATGATGATGATAGCACACGCCTTATGAAACTTTCGTGAGGATTGAGTTAATATGTGTAAAGGCTTTAGGACAGTGCTGGGCACTTTGCAGGCACTCCATAAACTTTAACAATCAGTATCTCCATTTCTCAGATGATGATGAGAAACAAAGTGGTGCACAAAACGTAACAATGTCAGCACAAAGCCAAGTCTGTCTGACTCCAAAGCCCTCATCGGGAGCACCTTTGGGGCCTGAGGGTTGGGCTAGGCGCCCATGCACAGGGCACGCCGAGTGCAGACTGGGTCCCCAGTAGGGGAGTGGCAGGAACACACGCGTCCTCCTACCGCATACACCCACACTGCTCCCAGATATTTCCTACCCTCTACAAATAAGGAATCTTTAAAGATGGAGGGGGCTTTTTTAGATTTCATAAATAAGGAAATTGAGATTCCGGAAAGGTCAGCCACTTGTTTGAGATCACATAGCTAATCAGAGGCTGGGTGGGGGGACCAGAGCCCCAAAGCATGCAGCTCACAGCCCTTGGGCACCAGCCCGCCTTCCTAAACCACTGTGGGCGGCCTCCTCTGATCCTGGGTGTTCAGCTTAGCACCTCTGCGATTTGTGATTACTTATTTACACCAGCCTCCTACACTGCCCCAGCCCCTAGCTGCTCTGCCACGGTGGATGAGGCGGGGCCTGGGACCAAGCCCTCCAGCTCCAGGGCTCTGCAGGGCCCTTCTGGTGGATCCTTGCCCCTGAAAACCTGAAGGTAAAGCACTGGACTACCAACAACAGGCACGAGAGTAACGGTTTTGCGCACGTACTCTATCCTGAGCAATATCTCATTTACTTCTAACAATAATCCATAAGGCAGATACTATTGTTACTCCCATTTTTTGTATAAAAAAGGTCTGAGAGGCTAATAACTTGCTGACGGACACACACAGGGGTCCAACACCTGGCCCCATGCAAGAATGACCCTCTTTGGGGACAAATGGATCCTGCCTTCTTACACACACACCCGTACTGCCCTCCACCCCAGACATGCTGTTGCCAAACTTTCTCCTCACCCACACTTATACTCACACCTTTGCTCCCATGCAAACACACACACCACCCCTCCTACTTGTCCTCCCAACTCACATGCACAGTGACACACACAAGTGCTTCCCACTCCCTACTCCAGGAAAGTGCACCCTCCCCCAGGCCTCCTACCATCTCTGTCCACATTCACAGCCTGCCAACTTCTCCTCATAGTCCCTGAGCACCAACACCTACAAACAGCCCACGGATATCACCCATCACCAGATCTGTAGGCTAACTCTACAGGCCTGTCTCATCAGACCAGGCCTGGGACCCCGAAAGCTCCTTAACTGGGTGCACCTTTTGGCCCTTTTGCCTTGAACAGATGTGATGTGTGGAGCTGCAGACCCGTCTCTGCCACGAGCCTGGGCTCCCTCCTCAGTTTTCTGGACTCAGCTCCCCTTTGCTGATGGGTGAACCCTCCAGGCTCAGGTGGGCTTGGGGTTGCTCTGCCCTGCTCAGCCCTTGTCTCTCCATTCCTCCAGTGGTGCTGATCGGAGAGTCAGGTGTGGGGAAGACCAATCTGCTGTCCCGATTCACACGCAATGAATTCAGCCACGACAGCCGCACCACCATCGGGGTTGAGTTCTCCACCCGCACTGTCATGCTGGGCACCGCTGCTGTCAAGGCTCAGATCTGGGACACGGCTGGCCTGGAGCGATACCGAGCTATCACCTCAGCGTGAGCCCGGGGCTGGGGGCTGCTGCGGAGTGAGGGTGCTGGGGAGGTCAGGGAAAACTGCTGGAGGGGAGGATGAGGACGGGGAGGAGGCAGGGCCACTCAGCAGTATGCTTCCTAGTGGGATCACAGGACACCATGGCCAGGTTAAGGAGCCACAAGTACTGGGAGCCACACACAGTCTGAGACAGGATATAGTGACACTGACTACTAGGACTAAAGCCACGAGTCACTGCCACCACTTCCTATGCCTTTGCTGTGTGCCCAGGAAGGTATGGGCACCTCACATTGGGCATTTTCTGCAATTCCTAAGGTACCACAGGGCCATGGCGCTGTCCTTAATCCCTGTTTAGCACGAGCTTGAGGCTTAAGCGTGTGAAGTCCAGCTGGAGCTGGGATGGCAGCAGGCTGCAGGGACTGATAGCGCCCCCCACTTCCGCACACCGCTTTGCACTCAGCAACCTTCACCATCTAACAACAAAGGTGAAGGGCTGGATCCCACAACCACATTTTACAAAGGCTCTGAAGACATATGAGAAGTTAGGCCTCCTGACAACGCAAGCAGAGTGTCTCCCAGCCAGTAGCAGGTGAAATGCGGGGAAGGTGGTCTGTGTGTGTGGTGGGGGCCAGCACCTGCCAGGGGCAGGAAGCAGGAGTCCAGGGCTTTGGTTACACACACTCATCTGGTCACCTGACCTCTTGTGGGCCTCAGTTGGCTCATCAATAAAATGGGAGCAGTTTTGTGTCACCAGTCTGAAGAAGCTCCATCTAACTCTAGGAGCAAGGCTAGATGCTTGCAAGGATGCATCGGATAGTCGACTCGGGGACTGGCGCATGGCATGGGCATTTAGCAGGTCCTAGAAACATGGTCGTAAGAGAGAAGAGGGTGCCGTGGGTCATGGAGCCATCCATGTGAGGAAGATCTTGGGGGAGGGGCATCCAGGAGACAGACTTGACAGCTGGGCTGAAATCAGAACAAAGGACCTAAGGAAGCAGAGGGGCTGTGAAGGAAGGAGAGCGCCAGTGGTTTTAGAGCTGGAAGGGGAATCTGCAGAGGCTCTCCTCGTCAGGCGTCAGGGCCTTCAGCCGCTCTGTTTGGGTTCAGGTCCCTGCACTCTAGTTTTCCCATTTCCCAGTCTCTGGGACTCATCTCCGACCTTTTGGATTGAGGGCTCTGCTCTGAGGCTGGGCCTGACCACCTTGACCTTGCCTCTGTCCACCCCTCTATCCCTTCCCAGGTACTATCGTGGTGCAGTGGGGGCCCTCCTGGTGTTTGACCTAACCAAGCACCAGACCTATGCTGTGGTGGAGCGCTGGCTGAAGGAGCTCTACGACCATGCTGAGGCCACTATCGTCGTCATGCTTGTGGGCAACAAGAGTGACCTCAGCCAGGCCCGGGAGGTGCCCACTGATGAGGCCCGCATGTTTGCTGGTAAGAGCCAGCCAAGGTGTGGTCTTACCTCCTCACCCACCCACACAGTCCCAACCCCACCCCTGGACCGCAGCCTGGACTTCCTGCAAACCTCTACCTCCATTTCCTCTTCCTCAGGATCAGCCCTTCCCCACTGTGACCCTGCGCTTCTCGTGATGTCTCACCACTTGCCCTGAGATTGTCTTTGTGGGCAATTATTTATAGTTGATTCTAAGATAGCCCCACCCTACAGAGTTCAAAGATTCTAAGTGTAGTAGGTAGGCTTCCCTTGACTATTGCCGGTCACACTTTCCCCAGGAGTTCTCTGGGGTCTAAAGACAGTCAAATGTAGTAATTAAGGGTGCAGACACAGGAATCCCATGGCCTGACATCTCTTAGCAAGTGGGGCACTGAGCATGTTCTTTCTCATTCTCTCTGTGTTTCTGGACTTCAGTTTCCTCTTCTATAAAATAGGAGAGTATTCAGACCTACCTCACAGGTTGTTTTAAGACTTAAATGCCTTGGCTGGGTAGCTCATTTGTGTAGAGCATCATCCTGACATGCTAAGGTTGCAGGTGGGATCCCTGGTCAGGACGTATATAAGAATCAACCCATGAATGCATCAATAAGCAGGACAGGTCAATGTGTGTGTGTCCCCCTCTCTCTGAGCAATAAATAACATTTTTTTTAAAAAAGAATTAAATGAGCACTGACTGGTGTGGCTCAGTTGGCTGGGCATTGGCTCGCAAAGCTAAAGGTTGCCAGTTTGATTGGAGGTCAGGACACACGCCTGGGCTGTGGGCCTGGCCCCTGGTGTGGGGTGCGAGGGCAGCCTATTGCCTAGCCATGCTTCTCTCCCTCTCTTCCCCCAGCCCCCACTTCCCCTCTCTCTAAAAAATAAAATCTTTTTTAAAAGAATAAATAAATAATCTGCCCTGGCTGGTGTAGCTCAGTGGATTGAGCGCGGGCCTGCGAACCGAAGGATCGCGGTTTGATTCCCAGTCAGGGCACATGCCTGGGTTGCCAGGCCAGTTCCCGGCAGGGGACATACAAGAGGCAACCGCACATTGATGTTTCTCTCCCTCTCTCCTTCCCTTCCCCTCTAAAAGATAAATAAATAAAATCTAAAAGGAAAAAAAAAATACTTAAAAAAAATCTTTAAAAAAAAAGAATAAATAAATAATCTTAAAAAAAGAATTAAACGAGCTACATATGTCAAGGTTTTAGCACATAGTAAACATTAAGTAAATATTGTTACTATTGCCTTTGACCACACAATTGATGGTGTGTTTCCTTTCCTGTCAGAAAACAACGGGCTGCTATTCTTGGAGACCTCAGCCCTGGATTCCACCAACGTGGAGCTGGCCTTTGAGACTGTCCTCAAAGGTTAGAGTCCCGGCCTCTATTTGGCACCCCACTCCCACCTGAGGCTTCTGTGGTAGGAAGGCAGACACCCAGCCCGCTCCACCCCAGCTGGTTCCTCAGTCCCTCTGTGCACCCCCAACCTCAGAGCCCCCCTCCCCAGTCATTCCCTAGTGCTGCCCTCCTCCCCCCAACCCAGCCTGGAGCTTAGGGAAGGACCCAGAAGGCCACACTGCCCAGGGTGCTGCGTCCTAGCCCTTCTCTACCCAGGTAAGTAGAAGGGACACGAACTCCACTTCCTTCCAGCAAAACCTCCTGTAAGTGCGACCACCCCCGGTGCTCAGGAAGGGGCATGTGGTGTGAGTATAGAGAGCGTGGGCTTCTTCTGACCTAACCACTCCCATCTGCCCTCTCAGAGATTTTCGCAAAGGTGTCCAAGCAGAGGCAGAACAGCACACGGACCAATGCCGTCACCCTGAGCAGTGCCCAGGCTGGGCAGGAGCCTGGCCCTGGTGAGAAGAGGGCCTGTTGCATTGGCCTCTGACCTTAGCTGGCACCAGCCCTGCCCCCACAAGCTTTCTGGTGCTCCCCAGCCCCACGTTCCGGGACCTTTCCCTGCCCTGTGGCTCCAGGTGTCAGAGTGGCCAGTTCCCTGTCCACAGCCCTCCAGAGCTCTAAGTTCTTCATGCTCCACCATCCCCTCCATGATCTGCCACCCCTCACAGACTAAGGCCCTTGAATAAAGCTGTTTTGTACCAATGCCTGGCCATCCCGCTGCTGCCTCCTGTCTGTGCCTCCCCTGCAAACCTGGCTCCTCCTTTGAGTCCCTGTTCCCCTTCTCTCACCCCTCCCTTCATTCTCCCCACTGCCCCCCAGGGCCAGCTGCCCCTGGAGTCCTGTGGTCTGGGGAAGGTGCCAAGGGGGTGAGAAGTGCCTGCCTTTCCCTCTGCCAACCCCCAGGGCAGAAGTGGGAGGGAGGACAGCATGGCGGAGAGGGAGTATCTGGAAGGCAAGACAAAGGAGACCATCAGCAGGTACCATCTGTTGCCCAGGGCCCTGGTGCCAAGAACTGAGGTCACTCCAATGCCAGGGGTAAAGGGAGGCAGCAGGGGAGGTAAGAGAGAGGGGGAGTCAGGGCCAGCCTGTTCATGTGTGCTGGAGAAATGGGGTTTAAGACTAGGAGGTGGAAGGTCCAAGTCTCCCACCCAGTTTTCTGCCTGACCCCAGTGAGGGGGTGTGGTACGTAGGGGCACACTGACTCTGGTGGGAGTGAGTGGGGAGGGTCTGCTCCCAGCTCTCCGCCCCTTCTCCATCAGCCCAGGAGCTGGCTGTCCAGGCAGGTTCTCTGGTTTTCCTGTTCTGCAGAACACAGTGGAAGAAGGTGTGATTGTGCCCTCAAGGAAAGGAAGGGGGTTAAATGGGTACAAAAGAAGGGACTGAGTGCTTGGAGACTCTAGTAGGCCGCTGGAGAGAGCAGACAGGAGCCACCCACTTCCCAAACAAAGGTGAGCAGGAGCACCCAGAATCACCAGAGAAACCCCCAGCTGAAATCCCCCATTCAGAGAAAGCAGTCAGAGCCTTAAGTAATAATACTTTTAATAAAATTAACTTCTTAATAGCACATTTAATACATTAACCCTCCCCTTCTTGGTTTCTCTGCATTTTGTGCAACATCACTTTGACTCGATTATTCATGGGTCTGTTTTGTTTCCCGCCTTTCATTTTGCTTTTTAACTCTTTTTCCTTGGTGAATTTGTACGTGTCCTCACTAGATGCCTCAAATTAAGTCTGACCACAATCCTACTCTACTTTCTACAGTGGAGAGACCATCCCCCCTGCCCCAGGGCTGTCTCCACCCACCCACCCTACCCTACCCGCACCCTTGGGTGGGAAAGGGGATGCCCTCCCCACCACAGACACTATCTTCCCAAACTATGGGGGTTTCTAGGACAAAAAGAGCAGGGGGTAATTTGTCCCTAAGTGGGGCAAGAAGAGTAAATTGGGGAGAGGGAGATGTGTTTGGGGTCAAGGCCAGGGGGGGCATGACAGAGTCACAGGTGGATGGAGCAGACTCTCCTGGTCAAAAGGTGAGCCAAGAGACCCCCCCACCCTCCTGGATCAATTGCCTGGAGGATGGGGCCTGACCTGACTGCAAGCCGAGATTGGTAGAAGGCAAGTGTTTAGAAAATTGATTTCTCACATGCAAAAGCCAAACTCCCCAGTTGTCAGTGGGAAGGGTGCTAAGCCCCCAGGCCAGAGCACAGTGGATGACCCCTACCTGAACACATAGATGGAGGTGGACTGGAGCAGAGGGTTGAGGTCAGGGTCACCCCAAATCTCTGCTGCCCTTCCCCAGTCTCCATACCCTTGGGAGCCCCTTTTCCCAGGCCTTTCAAGGACAGTGTCTCCATTCCACTCCAGTGGGTGGGAAGTCCTTCTTGGAATCTAACTTCTATGAGACAATAAAGCACCTTGCAAACTGTAAAGAACTGCAGATTTAAAGAACAACTGAGATTGTTACTCCCCTGTTGCCACAAGCTAAGTGGGAGACGGGGTGGGAAGAGGGCTGGGGTCTGGGTTCCCTCAGTCGCCTGAAGCTGAGGTGGAAATGCGTGCATGTGCATCTCTTGGTACCTGTCCGCAGCGCAGGGGTGTGGGCGGAGGCGCTCACCCTCCTCTGCTGCCCCCACCCGGTTGAAATGACCAATGTCTATCCTTTCAAAGATGCTGGGAGCCAACCCTCATCAATTTGTCCTAGAAGTTAAAAATCCAAGGATTCTCAGAATCGACCCCAGCAGACTAAAAGCTCCCAACCTTAACTAGCAATCTGCTCCCACCCTGATGTCTGGAGATGGGTGATTTGGCCACTGCCCTCCTCTATTTTCCTTTTGTTATGACTTTTATACATTCTACTGGACCCAGGGGCCCACAATGCTACTAAACTTTAAGCTATCTGAATACCATCTACTAAGTAACTAGTAATTCTCTTTTTTTCTCTAGGATTATATGAAATAAATTTGAATTATTATTAATAATTATTTTGTAGTATTTTCTTTTAAACCCCTCGGTTTTCTTCTCATTTTTGGTTAAAAACAAAAACTATTTCTCTTAAATCTCACACCTCTCTGAGGGTCCCATAAGCCTGCTAGGCCTCAATTCCGGACTTCCCCTTCTCACTTGCCCCTGGGACAGGGCAGAAGGGGGAGCTCCCCAGGGTCCTCAGTCCTCTAGCTTCTCCCTTTCTTGTTAATTCCTTTCTTTGTTTGGCTCTGCCGGCTCCCCAGAGGGGGAGGGGGAGAGGAGAAGGGAGCCCATGGAATGAAATCCAATCCACTTGCAGCGCCCCAGAGGGACCAGGTCCCCCTCCCCAAAAGCAAGTGACATTCCTCCCCAAAAAAAAGTGGGGGAAAAAGGAACGTAAACCTGAACATATATTAAAAACACTTTTTAAAGATTTAACTCTGAATACAAATGTATTTTTTTCTTCTCTCCCTACATATATTCTAAACCTTCTAAAGTTTTTTTATTTTTTTAAGGATCACTTTATCATAAAATAAAATATCCTTTTCATATAATAAATTACCTAATAAAAAGTCTTTTTTTCATATTAGCCCAGGTTCTTTGCTACATTTATATGGTAATAAACGCCTTTATTAAAATAGAATATTAAATTATAAAGAACTGCTTTTTTTTTTTTTTGCTATTTGTTTTCTCTCTGTGTCAGTCGCCTGTTTCGCTCCCTCTCGCGCTCTTTCTCACCTGTTTTGTCTCTCGCGGTGTGTGTTTGCGTTTGTCTAGGTTTGGCTCAATTAGTAAGGGTGGGGTTGAATTTTCTGAGCCCCCTAGTATAACAGTCTTCTGCCTTTGTGGGTAAAGAGTAGAGAGGGGGAGGGTAATTGACAGACAGACATCCCATCCCCCCCACCTCCCCAGGGCAACCAAGGGTGCCCATTTGGTTTGGTTTCTATTGTACAGACATCTCAGGATGGCTCACATTGGCGGGAAGGAGGGAAGTTGTCACAGGCCGGTTTTCCTGGCTGTGACCTCCTTCCTCTCCCCTCCCTGGCTGGTGGTCTGGAGGGGAAGGCTGAGGAGAGGCAAGTTAATTCACAGCGGGAGGAAGAAGAGGTGGGATCCCCTCTGTAACCCCATCCCCACATCCTCTCTCCATCCAGGAATGGGACTCCAGAGCTTAAGTGCTCAGAGATCACTTACAACAGTCCCACCGTACTATATACAAGAAGCTCCTGGGACCCCCAGGGACTCCGATCCCCCGTCCTCTCCTGGCCCGGCCAGCAGAACCAGGAGGGTGGGAAGCTGGTGGCAACCCCAAGTGAGCAGCAGGGAAGCAGCAAAGGGGGTGTGAGGCCTGTAACATGATTCTCAGGGGAAGAGCCACATCCCAATTCTGCTTAGCCCCGGAATGACCCCTCTCTGAAAACCTGCCCTCTCTCCTCAGACACAATGGGTAAGACAGACACTTCATGATTTGCTGACTAATAAGGGCTATAGTGAGGTCCAGAGAGGGGCACAGGGAGTGGGGCAATGCAGGGAAGAAGGAGCAGCCTCTCCTGATCCTTCACACAGCAGACCCACTACCCGGCTCCGCTCCTCCCACTGTCAGGAAATCCAGCCCGAGGACTGCTACCTAAATGTGATACCCAAAGCTGATAAAGGTGGAGAGTCGGACCTTTATGTTCCCCAGTATTAATCCCCTCCTCAAATTTTCACTGGGAACAGAGATATATTTCATCAGGAATTTGAGGTGTTTCTCTGGAGGAGTCGGGAAAGAGGGCCTCTAGATGCCAGAAGAGGAATTAGGGGCACCCCAAAAATGTCCTCCCCATACTTCTCCACAGGGAGATGGTGTTCCCAAAGCTGGGCTAGTAGGGGCAGGAGGGAAGGGGAGAAGGGAAGACACAGAAAGGGCAACATGAGGGGGGAGTGACAGCCACTAAGAGGAAGTAAAGAGAAGAGCTGGGAAGAGCAAAGGAGAAAGGAGAACCCAGCGGGAGGAGACATGGGAGGGGAGGGGAGGGGAAAGCTGAAGGGGACAGAGGGAACTCCGTCCAGTTTCCTCTAGCCCAGCTTTGTGAGGACAGACAGATCTGAGCCCCTAACTGACTGATGTGCTTCCCCCCTCCCATCTATGTGGGCTTCTGAAAGGGCCCCAACCCCCTCCCACTGCTGGAAACCCAGAAACAGATTCTCAAACAGGATATGGCAGTGGAGGGTCCAAAGGGTCATGTTAGGAGGTCGAAGTCAGGACCAGAGGACTTGGGAAGTGGAGAGAGCACCTCTGTATGCAGATGGTGGTTCTCCCTCTCCCAGCCCCGCCCCTCTACAGCAGAAGGAGTGGTATGCCACCCACGGGGCAGGGGGCAAGGTGGGTCAGGGTGTCTTAGCTGCCACCTCTGGCAAAACAAGTTTCTCGTAGCTGCTTCTGGATTGAAGGGTGTGTTGAGGTATCAGAGTTGTAACTCTAGTAAAATTTCCCATCTGGTCCCCTCCCAAACTTTCAAGGACAGGGTAACCAGAGGGTCTGAAAGTGGCCCACCCTCCAGCCACCATAGCCTCCCCTCCCCTCTCCCAGCAAGTATCTCTAAGCACCTTGCCCCTCAAATTACTGATTTCCAAAAGGCTCTGGTGGAAAACAGCTCCAGGGGCAGGCCCCTGGGGAGTGGCCCCAGTAGGCACGGGGCAGGAGGCTTAGGAGAATATTCTGATGGCTTGTGTGGCTGTGATGTGGCAGACAGGGCACTCGGGGTCCGTCCTCTCGCAGATGCGTACTGCGCACTCCATGCAAAACAGGTTGTGTCCACAGGGAACAAGGGCCGCAGTCACCTCACTCTCGAAGCACACCATGCAATCCCGTCCGCCACCAGGGCTCCGCAGGCCTCCACCCCCAAGTTTGGAGAAGCCCTGAAGGGGCTCTCCAGGTGGGCGTCTTGGGAGTCCTGCCAGCTCTGAGGAGGAGGTGGCAGGAGAGCGGTTCACTCCCGGGGGCCCAGCACGTGTCTTGGCAGAAGAGGAGGAGGAGGAGGAGGCAGAGGAGAAGAGCACTGAGGTGGGCGTGGCATTCTCCTGGCCCGCCCATAGCGGGGGGCTGGTCTCTGCTACCCCGTAGTACACATCCTGCTTGCCCACACTGTAGCCAGGGAACAAGTACCCGCTGTAGCCAAAGTCCCCGCCCTGCTCACCCAAGCGTGGAGTCTCAAAGCCAGAGTCCGCGGCGCACTCTCCGATGCAGCCCAGGCTGTTCTGCCGGAAGGTGGAGAGGGGCTTGCAGGCAGGCGGGTGCACCCGCCAAGCCTCAGAATAGCGGCTGTCCAGTGCGGTGTCGGGGCTCCCTGCCAGGAAATCATTTTCATTGTTGTACTCGAGGATCTTGCCAGTGCGCACTGCGATGTGTGTCTCAATCTCCTCGCGTGCACGCTCCACGTTGCCTGGGGCACCCGTGATCTCGAACACCGGGTCGCGGTCACGGCTCGGCGTGATAATATAAGTGTTGGTCTGCTGCTGGATGCGCTTGATGGTGGCCCCCTTGGGGCCCACCACCAGCCCCACCACGCGGTAGGGCACCCGCACACGAATGGTCACCTGGCCAGGCAGGGCAGGAGCCACACCGAAGGCAGCGCCGGACTTGTTGCGTGATGCTCGGATCATGGAGAAGTGCTCCGCCGCTGAGATGATTTCCCTTCGGGCTGTGGCCACATCCTCCCGCCGTCCAGTCACCATGAACACTGGCTCCTCGCCCCGCACTGGAGTCTTGATGTAGGTGTTGGTCTTGGCCCTCAGAGCCTTAATCTTGCAGCCTGGGATAGGTAGGGGAGGGGAGACAGAAAGAAACTCACTGGACAAGAAGATCTGTGCTGGCACCAATAAGCTCCTGATTCTTATTCAGCTACCCGCCCCCAGGAACCTCTCAATGTACCTTTTAACCACACCCCACAAACCACCCTGACTTGAACAATCCACTCATCACACATCTACCCAATGTCTCTATCAACAACAGTTTTTAAAATGTAGCAACTTTCCCTCGAATTCCACCCAGGATCCTCCAAATTCATTTATTCTTTGAAACCCCAAATAACCAGACAAGCTGCTAACCTCAAATCTACACACTAATTCCTCCCCAACCATGTGCCGTTCCCTCAATTTCTCTACTGATTCCTTGCTACTTAAACTTCCAAATCAATTAATCACTCCCCACCCGCCAAAATCTGTCACTGACCCTGATCTTTCCACAGAACTCCAATGTACTCACAACCACACAATCTACTCCTCACTTGACATCTGTTCATTAAAAGTGTCCCACAACCTACTCAGAAACCAATGACCCCATCTGTGCTATGGTCGTACGTAACCCCCCCCACCCCCATCAGCGTCTCTCAGTGTCTCCAATTCACAGCAAGTTCGCAGCAACTAGTAGAGTGTGGGAGACAGGGAAGGGCCTGACAATCAGTCTGAAGAGGAAAAAGAGGAATATGAAGATAAAGACAATGACATGTGAGGAACAGCACTGGACCCCGTGGACATTTGTGCCACCCTGTCCCTGGGGAGGAGAGCTGAGATGGGCTGTGGGCCGAGTAGGGGAGGGAGTAGGTGTTCTGGACTCACACTCCCACTTTGAAGTAGGAATGAATTAAAGCTGGGAGTTTGAGGAGAGGGGCAGAAAGAAAAAGAAGAAAGCTGAGACAAAGAGACAAAGAGGGAGAAGGGGAAAGAGAGGGGGGAGGGAGGGAGGGAGGGTGGGACAGCAACACCATCTCTGAAGGCTGTATACCTCAATGGCTGGTGGGACAAGTCTCTCTCTGCTCTCCCACATTTCCTCTCCCTGCCCCAAGCTTCACAGAGACTCACGTTCTTTCTCCAAGCGCACATGCTACGGTGTGTGTTTGCAGACGCAGGGACCTGAGAACTGTGATGCACTACGTGCCTTTCTCTAAACAACACCCATGGGGCACTTTCATACACCCCTCGCACTCACACGGATTCCCCGTCTCAACCTCTGCTATCTCCCACTCCTCCATCCCTATCATCACCGACACACAGACAACACGTCCCTGCGCATGCCCACAACTTTCACCCAATTATTACAGACACATTCACACCTCTCTCAGGTACATGCTCACCATTCCCTTCCTCACCCCCACCACACTACCTATCCCCTCTAAAACGAACACTAGTAGTTCTAGCTTTCTGACTCTGCTCCAACTCTCCAACCACAGGCCTGAAGTGAAATTATATTATTATTATTATTATTATTATTATTATTATTATTTTGTCTCTTTCCTCCACTCCATATGGCTTCTCCAATCCTACCAGATTGACATATGGGTTGGGGGTGGCTCTTCTCACTTTAGGAAGGAGAATCCTAAATTCTCCTTCCAATTCAGACCTCTTGGCAGTTGAAAAGTCCTACCTGTTGTCAAGCTCACATCCTTATTGCTTTAATGCCAGTAAATACTGTTCTATTTGTGAAGCATGGAGTGTGGAGGCACAGTGACATCCTTGCTCACACAACTTCTCACAACAGTGTCCAACAGGCACCTGGGCTCTGGCTCTAACTTTTGGGTCCATAAACTGAAGTGACAGCTACAAACCTTTGGAGGCTGGGGGTGGGTTGGAGAGGACAGACCAGAGCATAAGAGTAAGAAGAAAAGCTATTAGTCTGGGGGTGCAGAAATGATGGTGGGACTAACCCTGGCTTTTGCAAGCCTGAAGAAACATCTCTTAAAGGGAAGACCCACTGGGCTTCACCTTCTTAGAGGTCAAATATAGGAGCACTGACACTGCAACAGGAGAAGGGAGATTAGACAAGGAGGAGGACTTCCATATATTTAAGGAATGAGGAGGAAGAGAGAAATCCCCCTACTTTTATGGAGAGAGCTCCATCTGATGCGGAGGCAGAAGAGGAAAGAATGACTCCATGGAATTCTGGGCCCTCCCAAGACCACCCCCACACCCATGAAAATATATTGGTGTCCCCACCCAATTCCAGGGCGCTCTGGGTCCCTAGTTTCTGGCAAGAGAAAACCCAACTTTTTAAACCAGAAATTGAAAGAGATTAAGTGCATGGGTACGGGCAGGGGGCAGCGCGGATGAGGGCTGTGCAGGCCAGTGGCACCTTCCCCTCCTCCGTTCAGGACCTCCCAGCAAAATCCCCCCAGCCCCCAGCACTACAAGGCGGTGAGGTGGGATGAAGAGTAGGGCCCCCTGGCTTCGCCTCCCCTCCTTCCCTGCCAGCAGCAGGCCTCCTCACTCACTCCCCAGCCGGAATGCAGCTCCTCTATTGTTCCCTACCGTGGGACAGCTCCTCCCCTGCTCCTCCCCCACCCCCACCTCCCCAGTCCAGCCCCTCACAGTTTCCAAATCCTGGTCCCCCATCCCCTTTGGGAAACCAGGAAAGGGAAGGGTCCCCAAGATCCCGTCTGCTCAACCTGGACAGTCACCAACACTCCCACTCCCGCCCCCACCCGCCCAAGGGATGCTGGAGAAGAGGAGGGTGTGGTATCAGACAGTCTACACTGGATTAATTCTACATCCCTCCCCCACACACACAACCAGACACACACCCTGCCCCTAATCTCCAGGTGAGGGTTTCTCCCCCTCTCCCTCTGCCCCTCTCAACATGCCCCCTCCCACCCTGTCCTACTCTCTGACTACCAGAGACCCCTCTCCAGGCCTCTGGCCCCTGGCCTTGGCCATCCCAGAACAAAAGCCTGAAAGGGAGAAGAAGAGGTCCACACCAGGATGTGGCACTTCCTTGGAGGCGCCCCTTCCAAAACCCCACAGACGGTTCAACTTCGGTGTGCGGGTGACCACAGGCTTCTCTCTTCCCGGGAGCCCCCTCCCCATCTCTCCCCAAGGCTGGGACCCTCCCATGAGCCACACCCCCTTCCATTCCAACACTTAGCCCAACAAAGAGACAGATACTCAGACTGGCTCCCCTTGGGCCAGGTCTCCCCCAAAGTCTGTAACTCCAGGAGGCTGGGGGCCCCAGGGGTACTCCCTCCCCAATCCACTAACAGATGTCAGAGTAAGGGCTTCTGAGTAACTCTGAGCACATTCTGCCAGTTCTTCTGGCTTTGAGTGGACACCCCCTCAGGACAGCCTGTCTAGATTGGGATACCAATCCCCCTCGCCTTTCCCTCTCTCTAAGAGAAGATATTTCTTTGTCTAAGGGCAGAGCCGTGGGGGGAGGAAGGATCTGGAGAACAGTCCCGACTGGGGGTAGCAGGGAACTTTGTGGCGCTAGGAAATCAGGATAGGGGGCGGGTCCCCCTTTGTGGGTTAAGGGACAGAGCCAGAGGTGGACAAGAAAGGAAATGAACTTTCCGCGCTAGAGATGGGGTGCCCCCCATCCAGCCTCTCTCCGTGATCCGGACGCCCGCTTACCTTGCCTGCCCACGATCTCGGCCACGTGCTCGGAGGTGGGCACGGGTACACACTCCGTGGTGTTGCTGCTGCCCTTCAGGCGCAGCTCGGCCTCTTTGTAGAGGGCGCAGAGCTTGGCGTCGCTGGCCCCTTTGGGGGCGGTGGGGGGCTGAGGCGTCTGCGCCGCTGGGGCCGCCGTCGGGGCGGCCGGGGGCGCCGCGGGCGGCGGCGGTGGGGCCGGCTGCGGGGGAGCAGCCGGCTGCGCAGGGGCGCCGCCCCCCCCACCTCCCCCGTCCTCGCCTGCCGTGGGGGCGGGGGGCTCCCCCAAACCCAGGAGGCAGAGTTGATCGAGAGCCAGCTGAAGGGCGCGCTCGTCTTCCAGCAGCCCTCGGTCCTTAGCGCTTCCCCCGAAACATCCTAGTTCTCCAAAGCCCCCATTTCTTTCCATTATTCCAGATACCACTAGACTAGGCATGGCGAAACAAAAGCTGGGGGAGAGAGAGAGGGAGAGAGAGGGAGAGAGAGAGAGAGGGGTGGTGGAAGGGAAAAGAGGAGAGAGGAGGGGAGGGGAGAGGAGAGGAGGGGGTGTGTGGGGAGGGGGGAACAAAGAACTGGGGAGGGGGAAAGACGTTGAGATAGAAAGATAGACCCTCCCCCTAAGCCCCCCTCCCCAAACACCCTGTAACCCGACTCCCCTAGCCCAAGCCCCCGGGGTGGGGGTGGGGGGGAAAGAGAAACAAAACCCAGAAAGCGGATCTCCTCTCCTCTCCGGGGGTGACGGGGGGCGGGGGGCTGCAGGATCTCTGCCCCCACCCCTCCCTCCTCGGACCCGGGAGTCTCTAGACCCCGCCGTCCAGACGTCCCCCTTAGGCTCCCGCACCGAGCCTCAGTCCAGGAGCAGCGCTCAGTGGCCCCCAATAGAGCCCAGCCCCTTCCAGCGCTCAAACTCTTTTGTTTTAAATGAACTGGATGGAGCAGCATGGAACTGACGGGAGGGGGGCGCGCCGGGGGCGCCCGGGGCATGTCGGGAGTTGTAGTTTCCCGTCCTTGGGGGCGCGGGGACGAATTCTTGACCCGAGGAGGATCGGGATGTGCCTTCGGTCTTTACTCGCGGTTCGGAGGCAAAGCTGGGGGTGAGATGAAAGTCGAGGTCCCTAATTTTTCGTGGGCAAGGAGAGAGGAGTCAGTGGACAGAAACCGAATGGTTGAAAAAAGGCTAATGGAGCGCGCCCCTCTCCCAAGCCAGGCTCCCACGCGGTCCCGGCGGGTCTTGGGTCCCTCTTTCTTATGGTAATGAGCGGGGGACAGGAGGGCGGGGAGCGGTCCCGTCTGGGTCACTGCGGCTCGCTCGCTTTCTGTCTCTCTGTCTCTCTGTCTCTCTGTCTCTCTCTCTCTTTCTCTCTCCCTCCCCTCTACTCCTCCCTGCTGTGCTCCCTCTCCGCTCCCCCTCCCGCTCTTCTAGAGTCGATCCGGCTCTGGGCCGCTGGGAGAGGTTCTCCGCAGAGCAGACAAAGCCCGCAGCCGTGATGCAGGGAAAACCCGGCTCTGCGCGCAGTCGGGGCCAGGATGGGGTGCCGGGCTGGAATGTGGGACCCCCAGGCAAAAGAAGGGGTCCCCTCATTTCCAAGCGGCAAGCCATCCCCACTCATCCCTTACCCCAATCGCCCCCCAGTCTCGGAGATCCGAGAGGCACCGACTGGGAGGTGAGTTAGTTCACGGCGTTCAGATCATTGGAGGGGAGTCTGGAGGGCTGTGGAGTGAGGAGGTGGGGAGGATGAGAGGGTGGAGGGAGAGGAGAGATGTGGGGAGCAGAGAGTTGGTGGGGACAGAGGTAGACTTAAAGACATGGTGTGACTGAACAGTTTCAAGTGAGAGCCGTGAGCTTTGGGTGCCACAGAAGGAGAGAGGAGAGACGCGATGGACTGGGGACCCAGACTTCCCTCAGGTCTGGGTCATGCAAACAGCTTGGAGGCGATCTGTTCGTTACCTTCCACCATCATTCCACTCACTCACCTCTTCCCCCATTGGAAACCCATTAATTCAGATCCTTTGACTCTGGAAATTTGTTGAAAGTAAAGAATAAGTTTTTAAGGCATGAATTGACAGTTTTTAAGGCATAAATTGAACTTTTAGTGAGAGTTTGGAAAAGTTGAAGTATAATGCAATCTTTTCTCCTCTCACCCTACATCTTTAGCATTTCTTTTGTCACCCTTTTTATGCCTGAGTCTCCCAAGAGGAGAAAGGATGACATTACAGCATGAGGTCTTGAGGTCAGACCTTACATAGAACTTCCTGCAAGAGTTGTATAAGAATGGGTGGGTGAGTTACAGTAGTAAGGTGTCATTTTCTGGAGCATCTTAGAAACAAAAAACCTGAACTAGTTCGTGAGGTTGAAGTACTGCTGGAAGCAGGGGACAGATGAGATGACTTTGTAGACCTGGCACTGTGAGGCCATGAGGGAGGGCTGAGCTGCCAAGCCAGGTCCCTAAATTGATTGTTGGAAAGAGTAAATTTGCACAGCAATGGGGGATGGGAGCCAGAGTGGAGGATCTAAGGAGGGGTTAGGGATTGGCACGCTGGGCCTCTTGTTCCTTTGCAAGGCAGAGGATTCAGGGAAGGAGAGACATGACTGAAGAACCTCTGGAAAACCTTGGAGTGCCCCCCCCCCCCCCCCCCCGCAATCAGGGACTTAACATAAGATTAACAACAAGCCTCATTGTGGGATTGGGCTCCACTGCCTCCAGGCAAGAGTGGGAGAGGAAGAAATACAGAGACAAAGCCCTGTGGGAGTAGGCTGTTCTCTACTCTTGTCCCTTCTCCTTCTGCCCCAAGACCCTGAATGGGGGGAGCTGTGGTACTAGGGGCTATGGGACTCTCACTGGCAGGAAGAGTCCTACTCTGTGGACTAGGTGACTGTTTTTCACTTTAATAGAATAGCAAACAGTTGCATAGGACTTACTGTGTGCCAGGCATTTTTGTCACCAGCTGGTCTGAGCTTTCCTGTCCCCACCCAAATGAGATTTCCCTCTAGACACCCATCATTGAATTGGCCCCGCTTCCACTTTCCTCCCCACTAAGCTAATTAAAGCAGGAGGTTAATGACCAAAGAACCCCTGGGGATTTGACTGGGGAGAAAAAACAAAGGACAGAAACTTGTGTGTATGAGTGAGGAGGGGGACAGCTGCTGGATGGGAAAGGGAAAACAGAAGCGTGGGGTAGGGCAGGTGGTCCACCCTTCTGGACCTACCTCCCTGGTCCGGCCAGGACTGATCGGTGTGTTAATGCTCCATATGTCCACCTCAGGTGTCCTGTGAGGATCCAGATATCCAAGGTGGGAGAGGCAACTGTGAACCCGGCCCCTGGAGGGCAGGATGTGTGTGAGTGTGCTTAGGTCTGTGGCTCCGGCACACACACGGGAATGTGTGCCTGCGGATGGCGCAGGCTGTGTCCATCCACACTGGGGACCATCAGAGTATCCGCACAGCAGAAGAGCCCAAGGGTGGGCACCTTGAGGAGCCAGTTCTAGGGCAGGGTGTTGAAGAGTCCTTCCCTTTCTCCCAGAGTCTGGTGGCCTCCTGTGTTTGGTGGACACCTCTCTTCCGCTGACAGTTTTGTCGGCCACGCTAGGTTTCTCTCCACGGCCCTGCTTTTCCTCCCTTCCGCTGCCTGCTCAGTCTAGAATTATGATAAGGGCCCAAGGCCTTACTTAAACTGTTTTGCTAGATAGCTTTGCTCCCCACACTGCATCCCACCCCTTGCTCTCTAACTTACAACCAGAAAGGTGTGTAGGTGGCATCTCTCCTCTTTAGAACATCAGAGAACAGGACTGTGTCTCTCATCTTTGTCACTGTCCCCCATCCTTACCTCCTAGCATCTAGCCAGTATACTGGCCTTGCCCAGAGAAGAAGCTCAGTAAGAGCACGTTGATTGTAACTGCACATTTGAAGCTTCACAGTGTAAGAGGAAGCAGCAGGCTTCTGGAGTCAAACTACTGACTGTTAGTTCTGCCGCTTGGGCATTTATTTACTGCCAAACCTCAATTTCCTCATCTCTAAAGTGGAAATAATAAGCCAACTTCCTAGCACAGTACTTGGCCCCTCGTAAGGGTTTAATCAATGTCAGTTTCCTGGCCCCTGGTCGTTCGCCCCTTGCAGTTGATTTTGACTAAACTATGGTCTTCATTAATTAATTGTAATCCATTTATTCAGCTAACTACTTCCTATTGAACTCTTAGGATGTGCCAGGCACTGGATCCTGACACACCAAGAGTCTCTTGGCATCAGTTCTAGATCTAGCAGACTTGCAGAAATAAGGTTGTCCTGAACAAAGAGCAGGTAATTCCAAGAGTAATTCCTGTTGAGCACAGGACTGCAGGCAAACTCGCGCTTGCTCTCTCTCTCGCTCTCTCTCTCGCTCTCGCTCTCTCTCTCTCTCTCTCTCTCTCTCTCTCTCACACACACACACACACACACACACCCCAGGCTGCTGAGGAACAAAGGACCCTGTGGAGTTGTTGAGTGGGTTGTATGTGCGGTGTGTATTCGTGTGCAAGTGTGTGTGGGTGTAGGCAGGCCTGGAAAGGTGACCCAGTTGAGAGTGTGACCCAGGGCTCCTGTGGAGGCTGGAGGACAGGAGTCAGGTGGGTGAGCCGGACTGCTTGTCTGTCTGTGTGTCTGTGTCTCTCTTCTGAGCAAACCTGGGCACCTGCTATCACTGTCTACATACCGAGTCCCAAGAGAAGGGGGTACACACCTAATCCCTGCCCCCCTCTGCCCTATACTGAGGACCCCTAGGGAGGACGGAGATACCCCCAAGGCTGCTCTACCCAGCTGACTGGCCCTTATAGGGGTTATCTCACCCATCTCCCTACTCTTCTCAGGACGCCTTCTCCATCTGTCCTAGCTGGGGGGCCTCTTCTCCTATGCTTTATGGGGCTCCTGTTTTCTTAATACCCCTCCCATATGGGAAGTCCACCTTGCTATCTAAACACCGTCCTTCCAGCTGAGAGCACAGCCGGTTCTCTCTCAGTTGCTGGAACCTACTCAACTCATTAATTCCAATCAGTGAGAATATACCTAGGAAAATTCTGTAGGACACACAAAAGGAACATCAAACTTGACCTTTGCTCTCAGCAAGACACAGAAACTAGTCTACGCGACCCAGTTAACATGGACAAGTAGGAGTAAATGTGAGAGCAAAACAGTCCTTGGGACTGAGAGGGCTCAGACATTGGAGGAGAGGTGCGGGTCCTTTTCTTGTTGTGACCCAATCTCCTTTGAAGCCCAGCCCGAGGTTTGGGCCTGTACAGAGAGACACCTCCGCTCCTCCGCTGGGACCACCACTCCAACACTCCCCCACCAGGTCTCCTGCACTCTCTGATTTCCCCAGGGAGAGCAGCTCAGAGGGGCTGGGGCAGAGCTGGGGTCCCCCAGGACAGCTGGCTGACAGGGGCCCTCTGGGACTCGGGGCTGGACCCAGGCGTCCAGGAGGCAGGTGATACTGGAGCTGTGACAGTTGGTCCCCAGATTCCTCACCCAGTGGCGCCAGCTCTGGTTTCGGGCCAGGGTAAGGGAGGGGGAGGGGTTCCTGGTGCCAGCCAGGGCTGGGTGCTCTCTTGGGGCAGAGAGAGGGATGCATTAAACATCCCCTTGGTAGGTTGTTGAGGAGGGATTTTTCCAGGGCCCTTTCTGGGCCAGGCACCCTGCTAGATAATAACAGGGGGTGCTGAAGCATGAGGCACTCTGGCACAGATGAATTAAGTATAGAATGTCATAGGTGAAATTGAAGTTGAATGAATAGGTTCAGCACCTACCTAATGGCCTTGTTTTACAGAGGAGACTGAGGCCCAGAGAACCGAGGTTCTGTGACTCTCTTGTGCCTTCTGTTCCATCATGCTTCCTTTTTCAGGAAAAGAAAGAGGAAGCCAGAGAGAGGGATGGGAAAGGACTTGCCCTTTCCTGAGTGCCTACTTATTGTCAGGCTCTCTGGGCCTTTCCAGACTTGACTTCATTTGATCCTTTTCATCACTACGTGAGGCTTGAATTGCCATCTCTGCTTAACATCAGGGACCTATGGCTCAAAAGATTAAGTAACTTGCTCAGGTCACACTGCTAGTACGTGGACACTCCAATGTTCAAAGTCAGATCTGTCTGACCCCAGAGTCTGGAACCCCAGAGGTAAACAGTGACACCCAGTGAGTTTCTGGAGGCTGAGAAGGGAGGGACCACTAAAGCTGGAGTTTGGAGAGGCTTCCTGGGTGAAGTAGATCTAGAGTCCATAAAGGATGAATGAGGTTCATTTGAAGGAGAAGGACTGGAGGAATGACAGGAGGTTGGTGCCAGAAGTTCCAGGGAAAACTTATGGGTTCGGCAGGTGGCCAGCTTGCCTGGATCCTGAGGGGCAGGAGACAGTTGAAAGAAAAGGGTCTTTGAACCTTGGCCACAAGATGGCGTTGCAGATCAACTACTGGAAGTGGCTCCCCTCGGCTTTGACATCAGGAACCAGATGTTTCTTTCTGCCCAGCTAGGGCTCCATGCCCAGCCCTGCCTCCTCGGGTGTCATCTCAAGCTCCCGCCTTGCCCTTTCCTGGCGGGGCACCCAACACATAGGAGACAAAGAGAGGCTACCAGTCATTCCTGACTTAGGACCAAAACCCTGGTGGCTGAGACTTGGATGTTGCCGTGGTCCGAGAAGCTCCCCAGGTTATCCTGAGCCCCCTCCACCTCCTTAAGACTGGCTTCGGATCCAGCGGGGACACTGTTCAGGGGACAGGCTAAGGAAACAGGCACTGAGTCCAACTGACCTGGGTCTGAAGGGCAGTGGTAGTAACCCCTACCTAATAAGCACTCAAAATAAATATACATATTGATCACTTGCGGCATCAAGCACTGCTCTAAGCACTGGAGATAACACGACTGAATAAGACAAAGTCTTTGCTCTCCCAGAGCCCGTAGTCTGTGGGGGGTGGGGAGGTACACAGGACAGAAATAGCTCATGCAGTTTCTGGGCACAGCACTCACTATGAAGAAAGTGAAAGCGGGATATGGGGGTGAAAAGGCACGAGGTGGCGAAAAGATGGTCATGTTGTGGTGAGAATTTAACTCAATGTACACGCAGCACAGTGCTTGGCGTTGTGTTGGCTATTGTCACTTATTTTGTACCCTTGCTTCTGTCCCTCTACATTGCCATGTTCCCCTTTCTCTGTCCCCATTTTTTCCACGTTTAGTCCCATTGGCCCCCACGGGGAAAGCAGGTGCTTCCATTTTCCTGGCTTAGAACCAGAAGCCCTGAGTTTTCAGTCCTGGCACTGCTGAAACTGTCCAGACCTGCTCCTTCCCTGGCTTCCCCAGCTTCTGGTAAAGGACCACCACCCACGTGGTTGCTCAAGCCAGGAATCTGGAGCCATCTGTGATTCCTGCCTTTTCTGGAACTCCTCCCATCCAGTCCACCAGTCAGTCCTCTCAATTACACCTCAGAACATTTTCCAAATCCATCAACTTCTTGCCGCCACTGCTACCTTCCTGACCCAAGCCATCATGTCTCCTGTCTGCAATAGCCCCTAACTGGTCTCCCTCCTCTGCTCTTGTCTCCCCTGCCCCCTGCAATCAATTCTGTACACAGTGGCCAGAGAGGTCACTTTTTAAAAATATATGCATGAAACCCTCTTCTGTATTAACTCCCCATTGCCATTAGATTCACAAGCAAATTCCTCCGTGTGGTTTAGAACACCCTTCATGTTCTGGGACCTGCGCACCTGTCTAGCTGACCCTGCCCTCCTCCCACTTTCCGCTGTAGCCACATGCATCTTCTTTCAGGCTTTTGAGCACACCATGGGAATAAAGGATGTCAGGTCCCGGAACTGGATACAAGAGATAATCAGAGGTGCTAGGGAGGCCATGAGAGTGGGGAGCAGCCTAACCTCGGATCCTCAGGCTCCTGGGAGGGGGTCTTGAGCTAGAGAAAGTGCCCTGGAGGCCCTCTGGCCCAAGCCACCCCACCTGTAGTGGTGAGCTAGAGGTGCCTTGCACCTGCCGGTGAGAGTTCGTTGTTCAACCTGAAATCAGCCACGGTGAGAGAATTTACACTGTGGGAACTGGCAACTGCCACAAGCCAGGGCTTTTCCCCGAGTAGTTACTAACCAGGTATAAGCACATCGCTGTTCCACACTCTCCTGCCCCAACTTTACAGAAGATGAAACTGAGGCCCGAAGATGAAGAATGACTTGTTCAGTATCACACAGTAATTTTCTTCCTTTCACTCATTCAATTAATCCTTCACTCAAAAATTTTTTGAGTGCCTCCGCTATGATGGATTTTGGAGAGAATCTCCCCCTGTCCTGGGGGAGCTTCCAATGTGGTGTAGCATGCAGAACGTGTAAACCAGCTTTGACAGGACTGTGGGCTGAGTATTTGTGAAAGGTAAATACTGGGTGCCATAGCAGACACAGAAGGAGCACCAAAGGCCATCAGCATGGTCAGTGGCCTCCCAGAGGACATGACTCCTAAGCTCACCTCTGAAGGATGAGGAGGAGATAGCCAAGAGGAGTGGGGCAGAGAGGGCTCTTGGCAGAAGAAACAGCACCTGCAAAGGCCGAGGGGGCCTGGCAGGAGCAACTGACCTGCGCGTATCCACTCCTTCGCCCTCTCAAGGGCATGCTACGTGTAAGACTCCTGTTACCAGTGGGCATTCGGGGAAATGTGGGTTCACGTGGTAGAGATCCCTCCTGAGCCATCAGTCAGAAGTCCTGTCAGTGATTCGCACCAGTACTGAGTTCCTGCTGTGTACGAGTTCAGACTAGGTATTAAAGAGAGGAGGAACACTATATGCCAGGCTGCCCGGTGCCCAGGCTTCCCCAGTACCCCTTATTGCCAGTTTTCTAGAAGTACTTCCATGCCTTCCAGGTGGGTAACTCTTCTTCCAGGTAGCCTTCGAAGATTACTCCAGGCCTGTTGGCTAGCCCAAGCCCTGACATCACACCTGTGAGAGACACTGTCTACTCCCTGTGCTTCTGTGTCCCACCTTCCTATACTGACCAGGGAGGGCTCTTCAGAGCAGGGGCTGTGTCCAGTTTTTTTCTTGATTGACCTCTGACTTCTGACCCTGCTGGCCCCTCCCCACCTTCCCCAAACTATTTCCTCCCTGGCGTTTCTTCTCCCTCCCTGGGTGCCCCCTTTCAGTCTCTTGGCCCTTCTCTCCTCTGTCCACAAGGCCGGTGGTACCCACGCCCGTAGTCTGTCCTGCTGGGAGCACACTGGCCTGTCCCTGTCTGCGGCAGTGCGGGTGCCCTCCAAACCCAAGCTACAGGGGCATGGGTGGTGCTCTGCCTACTACCTGTGCAAGTTACTCAGTGTCTCTGGACATGTTTTCCCATTAATAAAATGAAGATAATAGTAGCAATTACCTCATAGGATTGTTGTCTAATTAGTGGGAAGAGGCAGGTAAAGTACTGGTAGAGCATTGACTACACAGAGCGTGCTTAACAGATGTTGTCATCATTATTCTGGACTTAGTCACCTCTCCCCCAGGGAGGCCTGCTCCAAAGCCACAGCCTGGGTTGGGCGGTTGGGCGCTGCCCCTGGGCGTCCTGAGCTGCCCCTTTTGAGGCACTCGCTGTAATTTAATTGCTTGTTCCATGAGAAAGAGGACCGTTTTGGTCTCATGGTAAATATCTGTGAGAGGATGGATGAACAAATGGTGTGGATGCCTGTCTCTCCAGAGATGGGCAGAGTCAGGGCCTTCCGCTGCTCAGGGCTAGCCCGGACATGGCCACCAGGAGAAGGTGGGGCCGGTCTCCCCCAGGCCAGCAGATGGCGCCAGCGCCTGCCAGTCTCAGCTGGTGGCCACCTCCCTTACCCTTGCTGGTCTCACATCCTAGAGCTGAGGAGTCAACTGGGCCGGAGAGCTGGGCTCCAGAGGCCTGAGGGGGCTCCAGGCTCCAGGCAGCCGGTGCTGACTCGCGCTCACCACTCACAGACAGATGTTTTCCTAGGAAGTGCCCAGGCTAACTTGGCCCGGAAGGGAATGTGAGGCCGCTGGGGAAAGGCCCTGGCTGAGGGGCTGTGAGGGCGCACAAATCATGGAGTGGCAGTGAGGTTGACAGAATCTTGGGGACATGAAGTAAGAGACAGTTCAATCAATGAGTCAAAAGCTGAGATCTAGGAACCAGACATAGCGTGGGGGACGGTGGTGCTGAAATCAATCAGCAGGAGAGGAAGGGGAGGTCTGGTTTCTATGGCAATGGTAGTGTTTGTGGCAAGCCAGGACTCCCGAGCCCCCAGGGCCTGTGGACTGTGATTCACCACAGGAAAGGGAAGGCTGCAGAGGACTGGGTGCTGGGGACCGGATGCCCTGGGGCTCCTTCTCTGCGCTCAGCACATGCTCCTCCAACCTCAGCCCCTGGGCCTGTGCTCTACTAGATGCTAGGAGGGGAACTGTGCTCTCCGCTCTCACTGTGTTTGCAAGTCTCACGTGTTGCTCACAATGGCCTTGTGGAATTACTGTTATCCCCTTTTATAGAAGAGGAAACTGTTGCCCTAGCTCAGGGTGACACAGGATAGGATAGGACATGGATGGCAAAGCCAGGATTTGAACCCAGGCTAGTCTAACTCTAACCATGCTTGTGAGGACCCAGAAAACAGAAAAGTAAGAACAGGGGTGTGGAAGTTAGAGTGTGGCTAGGACTCTGGAGTAGATGGGCAGGGGCCCTCCCCTTCCCCATCTGCCTGCCTGCAGTGCCCTGTGTTCCCAGCACTGATGGGGAGGAAGGCTGGCAAAATGCATGGCCTGATGTGGACCAGAAACTGGGATCCCCCTGCCTGTCACTCTCCTCCAGTTCTAGTTCTGGGTGCAGGAGTGTGTGTGTGTATGTGTGTGTGTGCACGCGCGCGCTTATACGGCTGTGAGCATCCCGTCTGCCCTACCCACCCAGCCTCCACTCCCCATGCCTAGCCCTTCAAGAGCCTGGGAGTTCCCCACCTACCCCAGTCACTCTCAGGACAGTTTCATTCTTGTTTAGCTGTGGGGCCCCACAGTTTCAGTATGAGAAGGGTATCCCCATTCCACCCCTGGACCTTGATGGCCTGTAAGAGGGAAACCCAGCCCTTCATCATCTCTTGCCCTGCAGCAGAGGGTTGGAGGTTTGAAGGGCCTTGGAAATCTTCCAGCTCAGTCTGCTTGTTTTGTAGGTAAAGAAACTGAGGCCCATAAAAGAAAGGCAACTTCTCCAAGGTTACCAGGTGAATTAGTGGAAGGGAAAACGACATCCTTTGTCTCCAGGCTCTTGAATTTGGCACTGGGTTCTTGGGAACAGTCAGCAGACGAACAGAGGGAGACGGCAAATTAAATGGGATCCCCCAGCACAGTGTAGCAGTAGAAAGAAGGTGTGCAGTTCCTGTCCCACCTCTATCAGGTTACACCAGGAATGTCAGGTCATCGGAAAGACTTATCACAAACGTGCATCAGGAGTACAAGATCCGGGGTCAGAGTGGACTGATTTCGGCAGATCGCTTACCCTCTCTGAGCCCCAGCGATAGAGAGGGGTCCCCTACCTCCAGGAGTGCGGGGAGGAGAGATGCGATGGTGGGCAGCACGTGTGAATTGTGGTTTGCTATGAATGTTCTTGTCCAGGGAGACTGGGAAACAGAGCTGCCTCCCAGTGCAGAGGTGGGGGACAAACCGAAGCGCTTGACCCGTGATCCCTGGAAGAACAAGAAAGAAATGTGAACTGGCGTGCTCACTACAAGCAGCATTTCTCTTCCCTGAGGGTGGGGGAAGAAGGGCAGCAGTTTCCTGCAGACCCAGAGGCCAGGGAAGCTGAGCACTAATTAGCTCTTGCTCCCTAATTGGACGTAATTGCCTCCTCGTGATCAGCAATTAGGAGGCTGCATCAGCACTGGGAGGGTGACAGCTCTGCTGGGGCTGGTCAGGGCCCTTCAGGAGGGCGGGGTCGGGGGGCTGGGGGGCCAACACTGGGCAGACTCAGGGGAAGTCGCTGTGCTGCCCCGCCCCTCTCCCCCTCCCCCCTGCAGTCCCTCGGGACCCTCCCAGCCTCCCACCTGGACTGTGGCTTCTCTGGCCTCAGTTTACCCACTCTCACCAGCTTCTGGACTTTTCTGCCCAGACTGGTGGGGTCTGGGCCTGGCTCCTCCGTGGGCCCCTTTGCCACTTTGGAGTTGACAGCTATGGGGTCAAGGTTGAGTGAAGGCTTCAAAGCCAGCTCTACCACTTATTGTTCGTGTAACCTTGGGGATCCATTGTGCCTTGTTTTCTCACTGCAGAATGGAACTGATAATAACAGCCCCTTCCGTGCAGGGTCTGGTGAGGATCAGGTGGGTGAGTGTGGCATTGTAAGCATTCAGTACGTGCTAGCTGTTATTATAATTCTCACTCCAAACCTCGGCTTCTTGGTTTGGAAAATGACAGACTGAAGTGGTATTTGCTGAAAAATGCCCAGGTCCCACCCTAGACCAATTAATGAATCAAGATATCTGAGATTTTGGGCATTGGCAGTTTGAAAGTTCCCTCCCCCAAGCCATTGTGATTTCCAATGAGGATGGAGACCACTGGATATGTGGTCTCTAAGGTTCCCCCCAGCCCTGAGCCCTGAAAACTCCAATAACCCACACCTGGCACAGTGGCTCCCTGTCCCATACCACGTGGCACTCTGCATCGCTCTGAAGGTGCTAGAATTTGAGAGCCCATTACTATCATGTGGCTGGAAGCAGGTCCCTCCTCACTCACCTGAACTGAGTGAGTCCTCCTTTATAAAATGAGAATAATGTACTTGATATGCTCACCTCCCAGGGCTGCCTGGAGATGTTTCAGTACTGATAGGACCTGCTATAAAGGCAGGCAATTGTATTGTTCATTTCCTCAGCAAACATTTATTAAGTGCCTAGTGTATACCCTATTTCCTTTACACACAGAGACTACTGAGATGTAGCTCCTGGAGAGATCTGTCATGAACCGGCAGACAGGTCAAATTCTTGGGCCAACCTCTGTTTAGCTCCTGCTGGGCATCAGATGAGCCAATGACTGGAAAGAACCGAGAACAGGCCCAGACACAGAGTGAGCCTCTATAAACAGCGGCTGCTGTTACTACAGGCGGTATTGTGAGTACGCCCCTGGGTGGGTGTGGGGAGAGGCCGAGATGCAGGGCATGCAGGGAGTTCTGATGAAGGGAGGCAGTGAGGGGCTCACGGAAGGAAAGTAAGGCTAGAATTGGGTATTAAAGAGTAGGGTGTGTGGGAAAAGTAAAGGGAGAAGTCGAGCACTTTGAGAGATGCTGGGTTCATGATGGAACTATGGTGGGATTGTCATCCCAAGCGTGAACAGAGCCCCTTCCATGTCCCAGGCACTGTGCTGGGGTCTGGGAATACAGGAGAGGACCAGACGCCCCACCCCACCCCTAGCATCTACCCTCAAGGATTTTCCCTAATGGCGGAAAACAGAGGTGTGCAGAGAGTGTCACTACAATATGATGAGAGATGTTGGGGGCTTAGCGGTTACACCTAGCTCTGTCTTAGTGGCACTTGTAGCTGGAGAATGAGTAGGAGTTGGTCAGAGAGCAAAGCATGTGCTAACAACTTCAAGCAGGTTACCTTAGGTGTGAGAAGAGAGGTCGGGATTGCTGGAACCTAGAGGGCAAACCGTGGGGCTGGGATACAGCAGAGCTGGGTCGCGGAGGGCTTCTAAGCCTGCTCGAGGTGTTTGGACTTTATCCCTAATACAATGGGATGCACGGTTCGTTTGAAGTCTTGTGGGAATGTGCCAAGGTTGACGTTTTTGGAAAGATGACTGGGTTCAGAGAGGAGAAAGGATCCGAACGGAGGCAAGAGTGGGGGCAGGAAAGCTGGCCGTGGGTGCCCTGCAGCTACCTTGGTCAGGGGTGAGGTGGCTGGAACAGGGAACTGGAGGCAGCACTCAGAATGGAGACAGACTTTGGAGGTAGGACCCACACGACTCAGGCACTCGATGGCCAAAGGGAAATCAGGGCAGGGGGAGGCCGAGGAAGGAGGAACAGAGTGGGGCTGTGGGTGCTGGGGGGACATGGAGAACGTCTGAAACATCCAAGGAGGGGTGGCAAGTATGGAAGCTCAGGGGTCAGCCCTGACCTGGGAGTGCTTGGAGTCCTCTTCCAGGAACTCTCTGGAAGGGCCACTCACCCTTGGCCAAGCGCCATGCTCCCCATCTTCGGGATAGGCTGGGAATTCCTGACTCAGAGACACCGTCATGGGTGGGACCCTCTCCAGCCCAAAGAGAGGATGCTCCAGGACACATATTTTGGAGGGAAGGAGCAGTGGAGACAGGTGAGTGAGTTCAGGGAGCTCTCCACCCCACCTCCCAGCCTCTGGTCTCAGCTGTGGCCTTGGGAAGGGTTCCAAAGAGGGCCAGAAGCCAAGTCTCTGGTCCCGGGGTACACAGGACAATAGGGGATGGTGGTCATACCGCAGATTCGGAGGTGCTGGTGTGCACAAGTGCCCCGCCGTGCAAGGTGACGGCAGTGGAAGTTACCGGAGCCTCGTCTGCCCCGCCCGCACTTCTCCATCTCCAGCCCCTCCCTTGGCGCCTCTTTGCCTCCTTCAGCTGCTCTTTGCCCTCCCTCGTTAAGCTTGGTTTCTGTGAGAATGTGATTTGAATTAACTCTTGGGAGAAAAATCACAGAAACCAGGAAAGGGGGGCCCTGGGGGTGGGCAGTGAGTCATGTTTCCATGCGTATTTTTCAAACTTTCCGATGGGACTTTGGAAAACAACACTCTTTTGGTTGCCAGCTTGGATCTGGCTCTCCAGGGGTCCCTTGTTCTCTTTCTGGAGGTCTTGCCTTAACTGCTGTGTCCTGGCCCACCCTTTAGGTCTGCTTTATTTCCTGGGGTGCCCTCTCTGGACCAGCTCATGCTATTGTAGGGGCCCGAAAAAGTCCCTCCTGTGGTAGAGTTTCAGTCTCTCCTCACCGTCATTTCACACTGACCGTCCTCCATTTACCCTCTTCCAGGGTTAACCCATGGGCCCTGCAGCCGCTCTGCCCACCGTTCAAACTTTAAGAACCTCCATTAGCACCAGGCACCTCCTCTTGGCCTCAGCAGAGTCCTCTCTATGCCCTTCCCTCCCATTCCTATGCCCCAGTTTCCAGAGGGCCTGTGGCAGAGGTGAGAACCTATCAACCCCCAGGGAGAAGCCCTACAGAACATTAACCTCACCCTAGGAAGTAGGTAAGAACGAGAACTACTGTCTGTCCCTCCTGTGTGCTGGACACATCTTGGGCCCTGGGAGGGGGTATCATTCTGCATATGGAAACTGAGTATCAGCTAGGGGAATAGATGGGAACCTTGAGGATGGAGGTGGGATGGGGAGGGCAGCCTTATCCCTAGCTGGCTCCTCCTTGCAGGCTGTGAGCCTTTCCACCCTCCCCAAAGCTCCCATCTGCTTCCTTGGGGGTCCTGGACTAGCTGTCCTTCTCCCCTGCCCCCTCCCAGCTTCTGACTAATCCTTCCTGGCAACAGTGGTGTGTCCTGCCACCACTGTGCCCATGCTAGCAACATCCCACACCACATGGGCCACATCTGGCTCTATTTGAGCACACTCTCCCTTCTTTTGCCCCCACCCCCGCCAGGGGCCAGAGCAGGGAGTGCTGAGGACCCTCTTCTCTGGGCCCACCAACATCCCCCACATGCACCTGACAGCCTCTAATGGCGTCACTCCTTTCCCACTCTTCAGCCTCCTCATCCCCTCTTCCAGTCTGCATCCTCTGGACATTTTGCCTCCATTTTTCAGCATCTCCTTCCTCACTGTGTCCTGACTCCTTGGACCACCCCTCCTTCCAGCCCCTACTGAACAGCAGGTTGGGAACGGAGCATTTTCTAAGATTTGAGTCCCCAGAGCTGTCCCAGGCTGGGGGGAAGGCATGGCAGCCCAGGGATTAAATTCCCCCTAGCCCAGCCCTCTGGCCTATTGCCAGGTTGGGGTTGGGAGGTGGGTAGAGGTGACCCCAAGATATGTGTGTTTGGAGGGATATAGCAGAGCCTTCAGGGTGGGAGAACAGGGTGGCTCACTCTCTCTAAGCTGTCCTTCTTGAGGGATGGGGTGGAGCCTCAAAAGCCCTCTGGCTACTGGCCTCCCTCCTCCTTCACTGCTTAGCAACTGTTGCTGGGTAAATATTTGCCCCATCAGGATCTGGGGCTGGAGCTGTGGTGTCAGCCTGGGCAGCTGCCCCTCTCCTCAATTCCTAGGCATCTCCTCTGTCCTGCTCCCCAATCCTGGGCCTCTCCTCTGCCCTGCTCCCCAAACCCTGGCCCAGGCTCCAGATGTGATTCCCACCCCCCTCACTTCAAAACTCAGTTCTTCCTCCCTCACGGTAGACTTTCCCCCCAGCCTCCTTCTTTACCTATTCATCTCTCCCTTCATCCCACTTACCCTCTTTGCTCAACTCTTTCTGGTCCACCCTCCACCCGTGATCCACTAAGTGCCTGAGTGAGACCTCACCCGTGAGCCAGACAGGTCCCCTGCCTCTCCCGAACCGTATCCCACGGGGACCCAGCCTAGCTATTGATCTGGACAATCATTGGTACTCATTGCGCCCCAGGACCTCACCTCTCTGTTCCAAGAGGAAATATGCCCTCACCTAAGCCTTACCTCAGCTCCCTGAAGCTCCAGGAGAGAGGTGAGGGGATGTGGAATGTTTTGATGGACACCCTATCTGTCCAGGAAGCTCTGCGTCAGGAAGCCAGCACCATTTTTACCTCCTCTGGGGGTAGGATTGAGGGAAACATGGCCAAGTGGAAGCAGATGCCCCCGCGGCCTCTCCCTGGTCAGCCTGAGAGCAGACAGCCACAGCCTGTGCATCCTGTCCCTCCCAGCCAGGCCCCTGCTGCCCACCCCCCACTCCAGTAGGTCCCCATTACCTGTCAGGGGTGGAGGGCCAAAGTCAGCAGGGCTCTGTGGGTGCCCTGTAAGCTTTGGACTTGTTGGGCAAAGATGACTAATGGGGTGCCGCTCCAGGGCAGACCTTTGGGCCGTCTTAGGGAGAGTGGGACAGAGGGACAGAGGGTCTGGGGAGCTGGGCCGAGGCAGGTTTAGAAATGAAGGGGTTGGCCAGCACGATGCCCTCAGACTCCTCCTGGCTCGGAAGTTCTGGCTTCTAGGCAATTGATGATGAAACTCTGGCCCAAGGCGGTCCCTTCCCCATCCCGCAGGCCCTGCCTCCAGGAGCTTCTGACCTGGCAGAGACCCAGCCCATCGACCTGCCCCACCTGGCATCCTCTGCCACTTCTCCAGAAAGTGCCCCTTGCCCCAACTCTGCCCCCCAACAAGGACACCAGCTGATTAACCGCCATTCTCCTCATGAAGGTTCACTTTCCCAGTTGACTTCAGTGGCTTGAGTCCCAGGGAGACTCTGAGGAGCTTGGGGGCTTCAGGGGTTCCAGCTGTTGGGGACAGGGTGAGATTTACTATGAAGCTAACGAAGGTGAAGCTTCAGAGCCCCTCAGTTGCACAGGCCCTTCCCAGACCGTGAGAGGAGCCTGCCTATGTTTCCACATGGTCATATATCCATGTAACATTTGTAAAAAGATATTCTCATATTTTTTAAAGAGGGCCTCCCTACAAAAATTGGACGAACATGCAGGGAGACCAACTGCTAGGATTCGCCAGGGATTGTCCCGGTTGTAGCACCCAAATCTAGGGACCTCCTCAGTGCTCTGCAGACCAAGGCAGTGGGCCGCTCTCGTTCCAGGCCCCACAAACGGTAGGTGAGCACCTGGACGACGGGAAGATGAAAGGGAGTCCCCCTCTGCCTCACTTCCTGGAACCGCGTAGGGGCGTAGAACTTGCAGGCCCTTTCCTCCAGCCCCTTTCCGAGAGTTGTGGCGCTTCTGTTTGTTTCCTTGGCAACAGAGAGAGGATATCCCTATTTAGGAGGCCAGGGAGGCCCCAGCAACCACACACACAGACACACACAGACTAGCAGGCAGCCGCCCACACGCAGAAGCCTGCGTCAGCAACCGCGGCAGTCCCCTGCCCGCCTGCGGCTGGGGCGGGACAACCCCGCCTAGGCCGGTGTTCCGAGTGAGTCCCTGTGCCCAGGGACAGGCCTGTCCTCAGACCCCTCCCCTAACCACTCCTACCTCCCTTCCCCCACCCGCCCTAGGTGAGACAGGGCCAACGCAGGGGGATGGAAGGGGAGAAGGGGATATCAATGCTGAGTGAGTTTCGTCCCACTGGCTCTGGCTTGGCTGTATTGTGGCGGTACTGTGTACTGTGACAGTTCCGAGCCTACGACTCAGGGGGCGGGGCCGCTGTCTTGGCTCAACCTAACTAGTGCTTAATAACAGTAGGCGGGGGAGGTTTGAAATGTTGGGAGGGTGCTCCCAGCAGACTCCAGGATTTTGCTATGGGATTGGTCTCCTTGAGGCCCTGGCGGAAGAGCGGAAGAGCGGTGGGGTGCAGTTAATCTGGAGGCAGACATAGAGGTTGGGGCTTGCTGCTGTCACTGGTCAGCTATGTGGCCTTTGGCAAATCAGTTAACCTGCCCAAACCTCAGTCTGCTCATCTGTATGATGGGCGGAATGGTGCTTGCTCTGTGCACTTCAAACAGACTTCAGAGGATCAAGGTAGTAATCTTGATTGTGAAAGGGCTGTCACCAGGGAGACCTACCCAGCCATTTCCGGTCGGCTGGAGCAGTGAGGGAAGACTGCCAGCTCAGGCTGAGCAGCCAGCCTGTGCCTATTGTAGAAACGTTAGTGCCCGTCCCTTAAGGTGGATCGGCCCATCCAGAGATGTCGTGTTTCTTGTGATGGAGTGAGATGGAGGTCAAAGCACTGTTCAGGGGATTCTGAGCAAGCCTGGCTGTGTGACTTTAGGCAAATCTTTCCTCCCCTGGCCTCAGAAGCCCACTTGTAAAGAGAGGGTGGGGCTTATTCCCCCTGGGAGCCTTGGGTGGGGTAAAATATCACTGGGCAGGAGCCCCCAAACTCCCCTATTAGAGAGCCTTTGCCTGTTTAGTACATTGGGCTTTATGGGTGAGATTTCATTCAAATGAGGGTTCTCTGGGTTTACTAATGGCTGTCAATCACTCCTCCTAAGAGCCTTACCCACTACTAGGGGTGTCCAACCTGCGGCCTGCAGGCCACGTGCAGCCCAGAATGGCTGTGAGTGTGGCCCAACACAAAGCCATAAATTTACTTAAAACTTGAGTTGTTTCTTTTTGTGTGATTATGTGTCACAATGTATTTAATGTGTGGCCCAAGACAACTCTTCTTCCAGTGTCAAAAGGTTGGACATCCTGCAACTAAACTGAGCTAATCCTCTCTGAACCTGCATCGTTTCTCCTAGCTGAGCCTGGGCGGAAATAAAGCTGTCTACTCAGCTGTGCTATCTCAGGCCAATTACTCAACCTATCGAAGTTTTGGGTTCTTGGAATACAAAATGAGGTGATAAATGGGATCACTTTCAGACAGCCCCTAGCTGGGGGTGTCCAACCTTTCGGCATCTCTGGGCCACACTGGAAGAAGAAGAGTTGTCTTGGGCCACACATTAAATACACAAACACTAATGAAACCAAAAAATCTCATAATGTTTTAAGTAAGTTTACAATTTTGTGCTGGGCCGCATTCACAGCCATCCTGGGCAGAGGGTTGGACACCCTGTGCCGCTGCCTGGTACATGGCAACCAGTCAGAGAACAAGCAAGTTCTTATGTCTCAAAGTTAAAACAATCACCTGTGCATGAAGCATGAGTGACTCGGCGGTTTAACAGTTGTGTGGTGTTGTATCGGACCTCGGTGATCAAAGGACGAACAAGACAGGCACCCTCCCTCAAGAACTCGCTGAAGAGGGATTTCCAAACCATGGCCTTGCCTCTCAAAATTGCCCCCCTGCCCTAGATCCTCCTCCAAAGAGTCGCCCCTCTCCACCCCTATGGGGGAGAATAAGTGTCTCCCCAGCAGCCTGGGATGCATTTGAATTCTCTCTCCCACCCCACCTGTCCAGGCTTATAGGCTGATGAGATCTTGGCATTGACTCAGGCCAGCCTGTTTTAAAATTCCAGTTCTGCTGCTAACCCTGTGATCTTAGACAAGTGGTTCTCAACTGGGGAAGGTTTTGCCTCACAGGGGACACTTGTCAATGTCTCAACATTTTCGATTGTCACAACCTAGGGGCGGAGGTGTTACTGGCATTTAATGGGTAAAGATGTTTCCTCATCTGCAGAATAGGGCTTAGTATCTATCTTGTACAGTTAGTGTGTAGGCTCGACAAGGTAATGTGTATACCTAGTGCCTAATAACAGCAGGTCCTTACAAATGCTCCCTGCACAAGCCATTATTAGGCTTTGGGATCCCTCCTGGTTTCATCCTTCTAGGCCCGCTCTGTTTGCCTGTTGCCAGGCCAGTGCCTCTGACTCCTTCCTTGCTGGTCCCCATGCTTCCCTCCTCTTCATCTTCATCCCGCCTCATCCAGCAGCCAGATCCTATCCCTCAGACCCTGTCCCAGCGCCAGGTCCTGCCTCCCCTACCACTTCGCCCAGCCTGCACCTCCTCGCACACTTTCCCACCTCCGCACAGACTTCCTCCCTACCCTGCTCTACCCATCACCTCCCACACCTCTCTCCACAGTGGAGTAAGGCAGTGGAGCACATCTCAGATTTGGACCAGGATGCTGTCCAGTTTGGGGAAAGCCAGCCTCCCCTGTAAAACAGCGAAATAAACTCTAGTCCATGAAGTAGTTTCATGGACCAAGTTGAGTATGCAGGTGAAAACACACAACTGTAGAGTATAAAAGTGTAAGTTACGCCAGGCAGTGAAAGACAAATACCATATGATCTCACCTTTAACAGGAAGCTAATCAACAAAACAAACAAACAAGCATAATATAAACAAAGACACTGAATTTGAGAACAGTCTGACAGTGTCCAAAGTGGGAGGGGAGGGAATTTCGGGGGGAAAGGGGAACGGTTTAGAGCAACAAGTATAAAGGACTCATGGACAAAAACTATGGGGGGTGGAAATGGGAGGAAGGTGGGGAGGGCTGGGGTGGTGGGCTGGGGCGGGGTAAAAAACAGAAAACTGTACAATATCAACAATTAAAAAATACTGATAAAAAAATAAAATAAAAACATAGTCTGAAAACTAAAAAAAAAAAAAAAAAAAAAAAAAAAAATGAGGGCCAAGAAGTTCCAGCATTTCGAATTTTCTTCAGTTGTGAAAAATAAAGAAGGATTTAAAAAAAAAAAAAAGTGTAAGTTACTTCATTTGCTGAGCATCGGCCTGCTTTATATTTTTATTTTCATGGTGCTTACCATCTTCTTTTTTTAAAATGGAAAAATGTTAATTAATGTTGAGTAACAAAATCTGATAATAAGCACAGTGTATACAGTCTGACAAAATTTTATATGAATAAAATACTACAAAAGATATAATATACCAAAATGTTAATGGTTTATTTTTCTTCTTAAAGTTTTATAGTTTGTGTTTCACATGTAGATCTATGACTCATTTTGAGTTCTCTTTAGCATCAGGTGCGAGGTGTGGGTCGAATTCTTTTCTCATCGATACACAATTATCCCAACACTGCTCGCTTGCAAACTGCGCACCTCTGTCGATGTTCTGTTGACCGCATTTATGTGGGTCTATTTCTGGAATCCCTATCCTAATTCATTGTTCTATTTGTTCATCTTCAGGTCATACCACACTGTCCTTTTTTTTTTTAATTTGAAAACATTTTATTAGCTTTGTGCAGTGGCGGTATCATAGCCAATGAGGTTTATCTGGGGCGCGATTATTGCTAATTGAAAACATTTGACTAGCATAATATGAAAGTTTTTGTTTTCTAAATGTATCATCTTCTAACAAGCTATAATTTTGTCTCTTACTGCTTGACTGTCTTCCTCTGCTAGTATGTAGGCTCCATGAGGGCAGAGATTTTTGTCTGTTTTATTCACTGCTGTATCCCTAGTGTCTAGAGCAGTAGGTGTTCAAAAACATGTGTTGGATGAGTGAATTCTCTATCTGTGTATAACACACTCCTGTAAAGCCCCTAACTTTACTGCCTCCAAGAAGCCTTCCTTCAAATGCTTGTATTGCAACAACTTAATCACTGCAGCATCTCCGTTTTGTAGATAAGGAGACTTGCCCAGAGTTAATTACCTGAAAGTGGCAGGGTCAGATGCATTTGTTCATTTTACTATTTTTTTATCCTCACCTGAGGACATTTTTTTCATTGCTTTTAGAGAGAGAGGAAGAGAGAGAGGGAGAAAGAGAAACATTGATTGGTTGCCCTGACTGGGCCTGCCCAGCCCCTTGTCGAACTCAAAACCTTTTGGTGTACAGGACAGTGCTCCAACCAAGTGAGCCACACTGGCCAGGGCCATTGGTTTATTTTAAAACACCAAGCACCTCCTGCGTTCTAGGCACTGTACCAGGTGCTAGGGACACAGATAGCCAAGACTCGGTCCTTCCTGTTCCTCACAGCACTTTTGAGGGGAAGGGTCATAGAGGGAAGCATAGGATGCTCTGGGAACAGAGAAGGGCCCCTCCAAGGTCATTGGTCTTCAAGACAAGTGCCCCTGCACTGCCCAAACTGCCCCTTGGACTCACCATTATATTCTTTTTTTTTTTTTTTTAACAGAACATGATTATAGTTTAATACAACCAAAAAATAAAATACCACCACTATTTTTATAATCACTCATAAATGCTCCAGTTCCCAGGATTCTGGAACCCACTTGGGGTTCATCCAGTTCAGGGTCCTGTGCTGCTCGTGAACCAGTGTGCTCGGTTCCACTATTACAGAACAGACACACACGGGTTCGTTATGTCCACCGCCTTATAGGGAAGACGTCTCTCAATGCCAGAGATTGGTGAAAAGGAAAGGAAATGTTTATTTAAAGCTATACAGACTTAAAGTAGTGACCTAATGTCTTCATTCAGATATCAAAGTCCTTTTGGATACCCACAGATGCCCACAGTGCTTCCTTCTCCCCCTGCCGTAATTCGGGGTACCATAACTCAGGAAAAGAAGCAAATGTCGGGGATCCAGGCTCCTGACACCGTCAGCTGTGTCGCCGTCCAGGCAGGATCTCTACTTAATCCAAAGCCATGTGGCACCTTCTCATGGCCTACTGGCAAGAGTCCTTTCACCCTTCCTCCAGGCAAAGTCTCTCCTGCTTCCCAGGCCACACAGCCAAAGGGAGCACCCCAAAGCCGCATGGTCCTCTTCTACCAAAGCTGCGGGGGTCTGCACTCTGGCGAAACCACGTGACTCTCTCTGGCAAAGCTGTGAGGGGGTTTCCACTCTGCCAAAGCCGAGTGGTTCTCCCTTCACCTAAGTTGTGGGGAGGGGGTCGCCATTCGGCCAAAGCCTAGTGGAAGTTCTCTGCTAAGGCCACGTGGTGATTCTCCTTCACATGGCTTCGGGGATCCCGACTCTGCCAAAAGCACGTGATTCTCTCTCTGGCCAAAGCTCCGTGGCTCTCCCTTCAATGGCTGCCGCATCTCAGTTTTAAATCCTCCCACCAATCCTCTGTATCCCCACTTCTGACTCCTCCTACAATCCGCTACACTTGCCAGCATTCCTGTATTATTCTAGCTTTACTGGGCTGCCATAGTGAGTCCGGGCAGGTGTGACCCCATGTCATGGAGCCAATCATCTCCAAGCTCTCACGCAGGTGCTGTAACCAGGGGGAGTTGCCTTCCAGTTCCATCTTGGGTTAAAGTCACTCCCATGTCCCTGGCTCAAAGCATAGCCACAGTTATTCAACATATCTATGAAACAAGTTAAAGGTTATAGATATGTTTAATGACCATTCCAGAGGTTAGCTGCAAAGTTGTTGCTACACAAAACAGCTCTCAATGGCCCTGCTCCATGTGTTACTTCGCCCAACTCACGCCTGCAGGAGGGAAGGGATGAGGACATCTTTTTTTTTTTTTTTAAGATTTTATTTATTTTTATTTTTTTAGATTATTTATTTATCTTTAGAGGGGAAGGGTAGGAGAGAGGGAGAGAGAGAGAAATATCAATGTACGGTTGCCTCTCGTGTGTCCCCTGCTGGGAACTGGCCTGCAACCCTGGCATGTGCCCTGACTGGGAATCGAACCTCTATCCTCTGGTTCGCAGGCCCGCACTCAATCCACTGAGCTACACCAGCCAGGGTGGGATGAGGACATCTTATATGTCTTTCTAATATTTCCTGGACATCCTGAGTTCTGGGCCCCATTCCAAATCCCTTTTTGGGGTCCCCCTCTTGGCTGCACCCTGTTATACCACCTCTCCCCATTTTCTCTACCAGTGAGCAGCTCCCTTGAGAGAAAATACAGTAGCTCAATCCCCATACCTGTTTTTTAAAAGATTTTATTTTTATTTTCAGAGAGAGGGGAAAGGAGGGAGAAAGAAAGGGGGAAAAACATCAATTGTTGTCTTGCTCTGACCAGGAATTGAACTGGCAACCTTTCGGTTCACAGGCCAGCACTCAGTCCACTGACCTGCACCAGCCAGGGCTCAATCCCCGTATCTTGATAGCCACTCGGCCCAGATCAGGAAACTGAGGCCCAGATAATTTGTTAAATCTATCGACACACAGCACATGAGAGGCAGGACTGGAACCTGGTCTCCAACCAGTCACAATGCAGCCCACCCTAACCCCCAGCAGACTGTGCTCCTCTGCACCTGGCTGGCCTTCCCTGCTTTCTCCTGCTTCCTCCAAAACTGGGGATCTGTGTGTGCCCTGGCAGGAGGAGAGCAGACTGGTGGCACCTGGGGTCCAGAGTTGGGGTTGAATATTTAGAATGAAAACCCACTTTGGAGTTCAGATTTAGGATTGAGGTCATTTTGGTGATGAGGCAAAATGGTGAGGCAGGGGATTCTTTGGAAAAGAGCCTAGAGTGAAATTTGGGGTGAGGTTCCTCCTTTCTTTCTCCTGCCTCTTTTCCCCAAAGATAGAGAGGTCCAGAATAGGAAGAGTTAAGTGTGATTTTGCTTCCCCAGTCAGGAGGGGAAGCCAGACAGTGGGGCTGGGGGGCGGACTGGGTGGGGCAGAGCAGGTGCTCAGTGCCAGGGGGTGCTGAGGCAGTGGGAACAACACAAGCCAGGCCCCTCACGTTTCATTGGCTCATCCACCCCTCCTCCATGCCTGGTTTGGGGAACAGAAGAGGGAGAAGCAGAACAAGACTTTTTGTTTTGTCTGGGAAGCCAAGAGTGGATCCTGTACCCTGGGGGAGGGGACTGCTGGGAGGGGACTGCTGGGAGGGACTCCTGGGTCCCTCACCGGGATGCATCCTGGATGCTCACCACACTGTCCAGCACAATCCTAGAGATGGGAGCCAGAGCAGCCCCACCCTCCCACGTGACCTCTCTGAGCGCTCAGAATCCTTGCCATAGTCCTACTCCAGCCCTTTGTCCGTTGGAGGCCAGCTCTAGAGCCCAGAACAGAGGGCCTGCCCAGCTCTCCTTCTTTTGCAGCTTACAGAAAAACCCTGATGTCCTGGAAGTGCAGGAGTTAGCAACATCATTTCATTTCCCAGGTTCCTCATCAGAATAAACTGTTGGAGGCACAGGGTCAGGGCACCCATGGGTTCCAGAGCTTTACCATCTCTTAGAGAGGATTAGGTGGCTGGTGAGGTTAGGGCCGGAATTAGGGGACAAGAAGGGAAGGACTGATCAAAAGGGTCCTTGGTGCCCTGGCTGGTATGGCTCAGTGGATTGAGTGCCAGGCCTGCGAACCAAAGGGTTGCCGTTTGATTCCCAGTCAGGGCCCATGCCTGGGTTGGGGGCCAGGTCTTCAATGTGTGAGAGGCAACCACACATTGATGTTTCCTTCTCTTCCTCCCTTTCCCTCTCTCTCTGAAAATAAATAAATAAATAAATATATTTTTAAGAGTCCTTGGTGAGGCTCTAGAGCTGGGGTGGGAAGCCTGGGGACCTGGATGGTCCTGTTTTATTAGAGGGTCTGGCCCTTTCCCAGAGCCAGCTGCAAAGCAGACCTGGCTAAAGAGGAATGTGCTGGCTACTGGTTATGTGGTCTTTGCTGTCCCTGCCCCCCAATACCCCTTCCTGGCTGCAGCCAGGGTGGAGAGCTGCTGTACCAGTGGTTTTCCAGCCCCCTGCTCTGCTCCCCCTTTCAGGCCCCTTTGGGAACCACGAAAATCCGGGACCTGGCGTCCTGGAAACATGATGAGAGCACACACAGCTTTGGTGTCTGTTTTGAATTATCCATTAAAATAAGCGCAGCGCTGGCAGTGGGGAGGAACCCAGCACAGTCCTACAGTTGATAGGGTGGGGTAAGCAGTGGGAAGGGACTGGAAGAGGGGGGGAACCTAGGCAGCCTTTTTTTCCAATTGCTTGGGTCCAAAGGAAGGGGGCAGGGGATGGAGGGAGCAGTGCCTGAGTCCTATTCTTGGCCTTCTCTGGGGGCCTGTGGCTTATTGTTTAGGTCTGAGACTCAATGGTTGGTTTTGAAGGAAGATTAAGTCTGTGGCCATACCACCCTGAATGCCCCCAATCTCATCTGAAGGAAGATTAATTGGTGCAGAAGCTAGGAAAATAGGGACCCCAAACTCCTGGTCTCCACCCCAAAACTGAGGATGTGAAAGGAACTCAGAATCTAGAACCTTTTGTGCTCCCCCAACTCCCCGCAGGCATTCCTTGCCCACCCCATCCTGGCTTACTGAGATGTAGCTTTGAATGGGCTGCCCACGTGCGTGGGGGGTGGGGGCGTTGGGGTGACTCATTATTGCCATGGGGAGGAAAGGGGGAACCGGTGGTGGACTAAGAGTGAGTCACCCTGATGGGCACTAGCCTCCGTCCCCCTACCGCCTTTCCTGGATCTGCCTGCCTGGCATTCTCACTTGCTTTGCACTTTCCCTCTCCCCACTGCCCTTCGCCCACCCACTGTCGCCCCTTGGCTCTGCCCTCTACCCCTGAGGCGTGAGACAGTAGGAGGGCTAAGCAGTCTAGAACAGTGACGGGAGATTCAGCGAAGCTCCAGGAAGATTTGGGTGCGCGGGAGAGGGTGGGGCCGGACTCCGCCAAGACTGGGCGGTCCTCTTCCCTTGCTCACCACTCCCGCCCCCACCCCGGTGGGTCTGCGACGGCCCCTTTAAGAACAGTGGCCCCTCCTCCGATTCCCAGGACCTATTAGAGCCTTTGCCCGGACTCCGGTGACTCAGTGTTTGCTGGAGTGCCGCAACCACACCAGCCAACCCCGATCCCAGGTCTGACAGCGCCCAGCCCAGATCTCCACTTCTGCCAGGAGCAAGCCGACAGCCAGCCGGCCGGCGCGCTCCAAATCCGATCCATCTGTGTCCTTCGGCCCGAGCCCAGCGCCCTTCCCGGGACCCCTGCCCTGCGGGCAGCGCTGCCACCCTGCCGGCCATGGAGACCCCGTCCCAGCGGCGCGCCACCCGCAGCGGGGCGCAGGCCAGCTCCACTCCGCTCTCGCCCACCCGAATCACCCGGTTGCAGGAGAAGGAGGACTTGCAGGAGCTCAACGACCGCTTGGCGGTATACATCGACCGTGTGCGCTCGCTGGAGACGGAGAACGCAGGTCTGCGCCTTCGCATCACCGAGTCTGAGGAGGTGATCAGCCGCGAGGTGTCCGGCATCAAGGCCGCCTATGAGGCCGAGCTCGGCGATGCCCGCAAAACCCTTGACTCGGTGGCCAAGGAGCGCGCCCGCCTGCAGCTGGAGCTGAGCAAAGTGCGAGAGGAGTTTAAGGAGCTTAAAGCGCGGTGAGTGCGCCCAGGTGGTGGCGTGCGGGCGGACTGGTCACACCTGCCCGGCTCCAGGCTTCTGATAACTTTGCCATTTAGTCTCCTCCCTCCCCGGAACTGCCCCCAGCGGGTGACTGGCAGTGCCAAGGGAAATCATCTGGATAGGACAGATAAGGGAGGGTTCTCTGGGAGAGGGTGAGGTACATAAAGAATGGTGGGGGCATCAGGGCCAAGTAGGGACAGGTGGCAGGCCCACATTCAGTCAGGGTAAGGTTTGCCGGCCATTTAGAGCCTGGGGGAGGAACTTGAGCGAAGCAGAACTAACCGTGTGTGGTCTAAGAAATCTGGGCACTCCAGGGCGCATTGGAATGGGTGAAAGGGTCCTATTAGAACTTTTCTTGGCAGGCTTGGCACAGAGCCACTTTTGCCCAGATTGGCTCTGAACACATGATGTTCATTAAGACAGAGCTTCCAAGCTGGCAGGTGTCCAAAGGTGCCGGAGAGAGGTCACAAGGCAGGGCGACCCCTTTCCCCGCTGTCGGGGCCTGTTGGTGGCCCTCTTGGCACAGCCCTTTCTGGGGTTCTAAGAACTGGGAGGCTATCCTTCTCTCCCTGCTTGTCTGGGACCTTCCCTAGGTCTAGACAGGCCCACCAAACAGCTCCAGGAGTTCGGCTCCTCTTCCCCCGCAGCTCCCACAGCCCTTGGCCTGCTTGGCCCAGGAATGCAAGGGAGGGAGGGAGACAGGGCAGAGGCTCCACCTCAGGAAGTTGTGTTATACCCAGGTCTGGGGGCGCTCCCAACCTCCTAGGGACTCCTCGGCCTGGCGTCTCACAGGGTTTAGGGCTGTGTCCCTCCTTCTCTCTTTGGAATGAGCCACTTTCATTTTCCCAGTCAAGCCTAGCTCTCTTTGCTCTGGCCTATCCTCTCAGCCGCTGCCTGCCCCCACCCCCACCCCTTAATAAATCGCTGGAATACAGTGACATTTTTGAAAGACAGCAGTTGGAAGCTCCAGGCCTCTTTTACCTCACCCACCCCCGCACCACCCTACCCTACCCTACTTGACTCCACCCTCTTTTCTAAAAAGGCCTTTGGAGCCTGGAAGTTTAGGCCCTCTTTCAGTCCCCCAAGAATTTGGTTTCCTTTTCTCTCTTGCCCTTTTCTCTACGAAGACCCAAGCCAAAGAGCTCTAAAGGTGCTCAAAGATCCCTAGGCACGGGTGTGGGGGTGTGGACTATGGTTTGTGTTCCCCTCTTTCTCTTTTTTTTTTTTTTTTTTTTGAAGATTGATTTGAGGGAGAAAGAAACATCAATTTTATTGTTCCATTTACTCATGCATTTATTAGTCAATTCTTGTGTACATCCTGCCTGGGATCAAACCTATAACCTTGGCTTATCAGGACGCTGTTCTAACCAACTGAACTACTGGGCCGGGGCTACTCTCTCTGTATCATTACCAAACTCTTGCTCTTAGAGTCTGCACACATTCTGTATTCTTTCCACCCCTACGCTGGCTCCAGCCTCAGGCATGGTGGGTATGGTGGATCCATCCCCGTGTAAAGAGTAGGTGGAAGTCATGTAGGCAGATAGGCTGACTTTATTTCTGTTGAAAGGGAACACTCCTGACTTTTTCACTCGAGATTTGAACAATTTAGTTAGTAGGACTGACAAGAGGCAAGCTAGGAGAACCCCAGAGAATGTCAGTGTTCTAAACTGGTCCACTCGACCACCAAAGACCCCGTGGCAGGTCCCTGTGAAGGGCGTTCTCAGCAGGTCTCTTTCTGGGTAGACACCGGTCAGGAAACAGGACAGTGGAGTCAGGACAGTGTGGTCTCACACTGACGCGGCCACACCAGTCTGTCTGCGCTGTCTCCTGGTGCAGCTGTCCAGGCCTAGAACACCAGAGAGGGGTGTGCACACGTGGGGCAGGGGCGGGGGTGGTGTATGTACTTGTTATATTTAGCCACCTGACTCTCTTCTCCCCCACTGATCCTGGCTGGGGAGGCTGGGCTTCCGGAAAAGGGGGGTGGGTTTGCACATCTGGGTCCCAGGCTGATGGACAGCAGGGTGGAGACAAAGAGGGACTCGGACTGGGGTGACAGTCCTCTGTGTCCCTAGTGGGAGGAGCTAGGATTTGTTGCTCCCTTTTTTGTCTACTGTACTCAGGGTGAGGTGCAGAGTAGAATGAAAGATTTGAGAGAGGAGGAAAGGCATTGTTCTAGCTCCTCCCACTAAAGTTGAAAGAGAAGGTGTCGTTTGGTTTAATGTTTAATTAGAGCTCAGAGTTCAGGGCCAGGCTTTGGGTTGGGATGCAGAGGGACCCTGTGGCCCAGCCTGCGTACCTGGACCACATTCAGAGGTTTAGGGTACCCTCCCGTTGAACTGGGTTATAGGCTCAAAGCAGAAACACTCCCCGTACCCCCAACACAGACACACATTCTTCCTATTCTGGAGCCTAAGTGTAGGGAGAATGAGATCGAAAGCAGCAGGGAAGGCCCGCCTGGGGTCCAGGTTTGAGCTGGGCCCCACCCTGGGCAGGACAGCTGGGTGGGTGACTCAGATGCTGTCCCCCTCCCTCCCACCCTGGTGGCTTTACAAGAGACAGCAGGTGTCTTAAAGGGAGGGATGGGGGCCTGAATGTCTGAATCTCCACCCCATACTCCTGCTCCCCACTCACCACAGCACCCTGGGATTCTTTCCTGCCTCCTTCCTCAGGACCTCTGGTGGTGGCCTGGAACCAGGGCTCGGAAAAGGCAGTGTGCACAAGTAGTTCTGGAGTTGAAGCCGGAGTCATGGGCTTGGGCTGCAGGACAGTGCCGGGGTCTGCATCTTCCCATGGGGAGCTGGTGGAGGAAGGATGAGTCAGAAGTGGGGAGATCCCTGGCCCGCAAAGCAGAAGTGTCTCTTCCCTCCGGACAAGGTCCATGTGCTCGACAGCTTCCTGGATTGCCTGCCTTATGCAGCCTCAGTGGGGACAGGCAGGAGGTGCAGGCCCAGGCTCATCCAGACTCTTATCGGGTAAGAATAGCAAAGGTCAGAGAGGTTCCCTGTCACACAGCAAGGGAGTGACAAGTCAGGGCTTGAGCTCAGGTCCACTTCTGACTTCCAGTTGAGTGATCGTACCATTAAACCTTACTCCTCTAGCTTAGGGAACAGGTTGGAGGTCCAGGAGGGAGGGATGGGGATGTCCACCTGGATCCGAAGGAAGCTGTGCCCTTTGCATGGAAGCCTTTGAGGACACCTGAGCCCCAGTCCTCACTTGAGGAAGCCTACGGATGTTATCTCTGTCCTACCCCCAACCTCCCTGGGGTCTACATTTTTGTTAAATTCATTATTTTTTTAGAGAGAGAAACATTTGTTGTTCCACTTATTTATGGATTCATTGGTTGATTCTTGTATGTACCCTGACTGGGATGGAACCCACAACTGTGGCTTCTCACCATGATGCTCTAACCAACTGAGCCGCTGCCAGGGCTTTAAGATTTTATTTATTTATTTATTTATTTATCTGTCTATCTATTTATTTATTTTTAGAGAGAGGGGAAAGGAGGGAGAAAGAGGGAGAGAAACATCAATGTGTGCTTGCCTCTCGAGTGCCCCCTTCTGGGGACCTGGCCCACAACCCAGGCATGTGCCCTGACTGGGAATGGAACCAGTGACCCTTTGGTTCACAGGCTGGCACTCAATCCACTGAGCCACGCCAACCAGGGCCAAGCCTGCATTCTGATTCAAAGGGAAAGAAGAGCCCTGGCTGGTGTAGCTCAGTGGATTGAGCGCGGGCCTGTGAACCAAACACTCGCGGTTCGATTCCCAGTCAGGGCACATGCCTGGGTTGCAGGCCAGTTCCCAGCAAGGGACACATGAGAGGCAACCACACATTGATACTTCTCTCCCTCTCCCTCTCTCCTACCCTTCCTCTCTAAAGATAAGTAAATAAAAAATCTAAAAAAAAAAAAAAAAAAAAAAAAAAAAAAAAAAAGAAAGAAGAAGGTGCAGCTAAGCCCTGGGGCTGAACAGTACTTGAGGAGCCTAAGAGAAACAGGAGATATTAATTCCTACTAGGGCCCCCGATTGCCTTCCCACAATCAGTGCCTCTGGTAGGCACTTCCCCTGGCCTTTAGGAGTCTGAGACTTACTCTTCTTTGGGTTGTGCCCACTGTCCCCACTCCCAGTCCCATCGTAGTGTTTCAGTAGTTTAGTGTCAGGGCTGAAGCAGGGACAGCTGGGAAGACAACTGGTAAGAGACACCTTCACCTACCAACTGCTCTCTCTGCTCTCCGGTCCCTCGCCACCCCACCCCCTCAGCCCCTTACCATCTCTAGCAGCTGTAGCAGCCAAGGCCAGGTTTGGCTCAGAGGCCCAGACACTAGAGCAGTTCACCCATGTCCTGCCTCCTTGGGCCCCCAGTGTACTGATGGTGACGGGGTGAGAGGGCAAATCTTCTTGGAGCTATCTTTGGAGAGGTTGCAGCGTCTCATCCTTCACCCCTTAATGAGAGGCATGGTGGTCCACCAACAAAATGACAGATTGCATGAGGGAGTTGAAATAGCCCTGGCCCTTGGTGTCCTTAGTCCTAGGCTTGGCCTTGCCACTGAATTGCTGTGTGACCTTGAGCAAATTGCCTCCCCTCTCTGGATTTCCTTAGCTATAAAAGAAGGGGGTCAGAGTAGGTCTCCAGAGGTCCCTCAGGTTCCAAAGTAATAGTCCCCACAAAGGGAAAAAACAGCCTTCTAAATACCAAGCTATAAATATTAAAATCAAATGCCATTAATGTGAATATAATTAATAGCCTGTGCTATTCTCAATAGAAATATTTCCCATAAGCTATGAAATTAAAAGTACTAACACCCTCTTTCTCTCTCAAAGAAAGTTTGTTAGGAATGATTAATTATGACATCGCACTCTTGGCTTGTACTTTATTTTTATTGCTAGTAGGAAAGGGCGCTTCATTTTCAAGGCCTCTCCCGCCAGGACTGTGGAAAGGCCCGCATTGCGTGAAGGAGAGGAAGAGTCCCGTGGACCTGTGCTGGGGGCAGGAGGGAGGCCCTGGGCAGGCAGCACTGCTCCTGTAGAGCTGGTCAGGGTTAGATAGCCTGTGCCTGGAGCCAGAGGGAGGTGCGATGTGATCTCGAGATGCCCACCTACTACCCTCCCTGCACCCATTTTGCCTCCCCCAACCCAAGGCAATGAGGAGGTCTTGGCCCTAAACAATCCTTCAAAGGAGGGGACAGTTTGGGAAGGAGGCAGGGCTGAGGGGTGCTCCCCATCCCTTTGTGGGAGAGGAAGCCCGAATCCTGCCCGTGGAAGCCAGGAATAATTCTGGCTGGGATCCCGGGCCCAGCAGAGGAGCTGAGTCACAGTAGAGGGCAGAGGGCAGAGTGGAGAGTGGACAGGAGACCCCGCGCTTTCCCAGTCTAAGAAAAGTCTGAGGGGTACTTTTTTTGAGAACTACCATGGATGTTCTTGCTGAGGAGCAGCAAGAGGGATGAGTCTGAATCAGATGGGAGACACATGGAGGTGGACAGAACCTATGAGTTCTTTTCAGGCTGGCTCAGGGGAGCCAGAGACTCCTCCTTTTGAGGAGTCCAGTTCTGGGGAGTTGAGAGGAGGCAGTTTGTGATCCCCAGTGCCCCTTCCTCTCCAGCACTAATGTTGCCACCCCCTGCTGGCTGTGAGAGAGAGCTGCATCTGCCTAGGCTGAAGCTGGAATGCAGTGTGACCAGAACTCCTAGGTCCTCCTGACCCACCCCCCCACCCCATTTCTTGATCTTGGGGTGCAGCCCCCGCCCCTTCCCGCTATTGTCAGGGTTAATAACCAGGGGCCTGCTGAGTCACCTTCTTGTGGGGATCTCCTAACTGTCCCCTCCTTTGGCCAGGGGCCTCCCTTCCTCCCACTGCCCAAGATGTTCCATCTCTTCCTAGGCCATCCTTCCTCCCTCTGTGCCACCACTTCTTCCAGTTTGTTCCTAGGTCTCAGCCCTGCATTTTTGTGGCAACACAGAAGTGATTTCTGTAGAGAAAGGCCAGAAAGAAGGAAAGTTTGGCAGGGGACCTTAAGGGAGCGGTTGGTCAGGAAGCCAGCCTCCCGCTGTCCGGGACCCCGGTGCCCTGGCCTGTGGCCGCAGGCTTCACTTGCCTCGGTACAATGCCATGATGACACACTCAGCAGCTGTGACTCAGGCTGGGCCCCCTGCCAGGCCCAGTGTCTGAACATGTCAACAGGTCTCCTATCCCCCTTCTCAGCACAAGTTCTCCCATCCCAGCCCTCCCTCTGAAATTAAGACCGGGCTTTGTTCGGAGGAGGACAGCTGAGAGCGTGGCAGCTCCGGAAGGAGATCTTATGGGCCTCTGACACTGAGCATGTGTGGCGGTGTCACACCCAAGGGAAAGGCACATGGGGCAGAGCTGGGCCTGCTGTGGGCACATGTGCCTGTGTGGGGAGATCAGGAGTGGGAGGTCCATCCTGGAGGGCCTGCCATATGCTCTCCGGGTGTAAGACACTTGGAACTCACAAGGTGGAGTTTGAGGAAGCCTCTAGGGGCTTCTGCGTCCCTGGAACACTTCCCTCTCTGTTCCTCTCTTTACGGTCTCCTCTCCAGAGAGGGCTGGTGCCTTGAATGCTAGAGTGGGGAAGCCAGATGTCCCACCCACACCCTGCCAGCACCTGAAAGTGAGGCCAGACCCACAGGCCAGCCAGGAAACCAACCAGTGTTACCTTTTGAAGGTGGAGGATGTCAAACCTCGTGGCTTTGCACACGGTTGTGGAAGTGTGTGACGCTTGACAGCTGGTTTACTAGGCCTCTGTCTCCCTCTCTGACTGGATCGTCTCCCGGCCTCTCTCCCTGCGTGTCTCCACTATGCTCTGTGCCCCCTGCATGCGTCATGCCACTGTCTGTGTTCTGTCCTGTCTGCTGTTAGCGTCCTCAGGTGACCGGGTGGGCAGGGTTTTTTTTTGTCTGAGACTGCCCTTCCCCAGACCTTAGTTTCCCCATCTATAAGTGCAAGAGTTGGTCCAGGAGAAGGTCCCTGTAGAAGCCTTGAGCATATGAACCTCCTAGTTCAGGGCATCAGGGGACATTCAGAAAAAGCCCCAGAGATGCCGTGTAGATGGAAAGAGAGTAAACCAGCAGGTAAAACAATAGCTGAGCACTTTTGGGAAGAGGATGAGGGCAGGGCTGGGGCCTCAGCCCCCAGGGCAAGGCTAAGGTGGGGCTTGAGGTTGGGGGTGGATTTGGATAGGTGGAGGGAGGATGGGAAGAGGGATATATTGCAGTGGGAGGAGTTGCAGGAACAAAGGGAGGAGTGGTAGGAACGGGCAGGCAGGCTTGGGGTGGCCCTAGGAGCTGTCCTATCACCAGGCAGGAAGTCAGCCAGGCCGCAGATCTAGACACGTGGGAGGACAGGAGAGAGCTATTCCTAAGCCAGGACCCCCTGCCTTGCAGCTCTGCCCAGCCACAGGGGGCGCTCTTTCCTGTGAGGCAGGGAATGCCCAGGGGACCTTCACTCTCCTCCCCCTCCCCTCCCTTCCCCACTCCTCCAGGTCTCCATTTGTTAGACTATGGGGAACTCCATTGGCTGGTGAGGCTGAGGGGCTGAAGGGTGGCCTTCAAGGGGCCTGGGGCGGGTCTGAGGGAGCCCTCTTGACCATCTTCCCTTCCCACTTCTTATTTTAGCCCCAGCCTTTGTCTCCGCTCCCCTTGTCTCTTCCTCAGCTCAGGGGAGGAAATGGGGGCCCTCCCTCAGGGCCTGGCAAGTTGCTCTCAGCAACCAGGCCCAAACCAGCCTGCAGCAGGCCCTGGCTTCCATATCTGGCGTCCAAGCTGGGCTGAGGAGGGTGACTCAGCGAGTGACTGGCCCTGCGCCCACCAGCCCCTTTGCTGCGCTCGGCACCTTTCTTCCCCAGAAGCAGTCCCAGAGCCCCTATCTGCAGAGAGGCCTGGATCTGGGCTTCCGCCCCTGGCCAGCCTCAGCCCAGCAGGCCCCAGCCTTGGGCCAGGCCAACCAGCTTCCTGCCACCCTTTCTACCTTTTCTTCTCCTTGCTGCGCTGTCCTTCTCTCTACCCCACTCTCTTCCCTCCTGCAGAGACCAGGTTTACTGGCTGTGGAAGAGTTAGCAACAGGATGCCCCCCTTCTTGCCTCACGAGGCTACTGGGATGCAGCCACTCCTGTGCTTGAGGAACCTGGCAGGTGCAAAGGAAGGAGCCACCCCTGCTCTGGTGTAGTGCGGGGCCTGGGGCAGGACGCAGGCAAAGCCAGGGTCTCCCCTGTGAGTGCTAGAGGATTTCCCGACCCCTGCCCGGGTATTGTCTTCCTGAGGATGAGTCACCTGTGGAGCCCCTGGTTCCCACCCTTCCCAGCAACCCTTGCCTGCCCCACCCTGTCCCCCTGCCAACCCAGTGTGGGACAGCAGTCAGCACGTGCCTAGTTCTGCCACTGCCAGCCCACAGCGCACTCGGGCACAGGCAGCACCACTGCTCTGGGGCTGAGCCCCTGGCCCGTGTCCGTTTGGGGTCTCTAAAGACCCCAACTAGCTAGGAAGTAGCTTTGGGGACTGGCGAAGAGGCAAGCCTGGGGAGGAGGTAGGAGCGCCGTCTCAGGGAGTGCGTGCGGCTCCCTGGCCGCAGAGCTCTGAGGTCTGAGTCATGGGCCGTGAGTGATAGTGGCTTCTTCCCCACAGATGGGAGCTCCCCGAACCTGGTCTGGTGGGGAAAACCGCAGAGGCGCTTCCTCACTTCTCTCTCTGCTCATGGTTTCCCAGTCTGCAGGGTGTGTCTCAGTTCTTTAATGGTGTCTCTTTCAGGCGACAATCGAAGCTTCCAGGAGGCAAAGGAAAACAGCCCCCTTAGTTCCTTTGGAGCCACTGTCCCTTGGCAGGTGTTGAAGCAGCACTGCTACCGTCGTGCACACACCTGCAGCAGGACCTGGACTCCGCGCTCCGTGCCTCAGTTTCCTCAGTCTCTTAGTAGCAGCATCTATCTTGCAGGAAAGCTGTGACGATTGAGTTAGCAGTGTAATATTTAGAGCAGCGCCTGGTACCTAATCAGCCCTGTTTAAGTGTCTGCCGTTATTATATCGCTGTTACTGCCCCATTTTGGGGAGCAGTAGAAAGAGATTAGACTGAAGGGAAAGTTCCTATAGTTGTTCCCCTGTAAGCTGCCAGAGGGCAGGGAGCATGAACCTCTGTTTTCCTAGGTCAGTGTCTGCCACAGAAAGGTCATTTCCAAGGGGAATTCCTGGAGCTCCTCTTCTGGGTCTGAGGCAGCCCAGGAGCAGGACTAGGGAAGAGACACCCTTTCTCTGTCTTCTGAAAGCATTGCTCATTCCTGCTCCTTCCAGCTCAGGCTGTCTGGGTCGTTCCGCCAGCTCTCCACCCGCTCTGGGCCTGTGGCTTAGAAAGCAGTGAGGTGGAGGAGGAGTCCTGTGATCCTGTCCCTGCTGCTGCTCACAGTGCTTGGCGCTGGGCCCTTGATCTTCCTCTGTGCCTCAGTTTCCTTATCTGTAAAAGGAGGGGCTTGAGCTAAATCCGCTCTAAGCTCCTTCTAGTTCTCTAAAATTCTGAGAGCCTCCCAGTACAACAGCTGCGGCTGCTAGCCTGCAGGGCAGAGAGGCCGCTTCTGGGAAGCCCTCGCCAGCTTTGGAGTCAATTCAAGGCTCTCGGAATCTATGTCTGCCACGTTGTTCACTTTACCAGCGGTTTTTCTTCTTTCTCCCTCCTCCCCCTACAGCTGCCCCAGCTTCGGAAAAGTTCTGAAGTCATGGAAAGTTGGGGCTGAGCTCCCAGCCAGGGGCAGGGCCAGATAGCAGCCAGAACCTGAGCTGGGTTTTGACTTTATTTTTAGCTTTTTTGGGCTGAGACGGAGGAGGGGAGACATCCTCTAGTTCTGGAAGGGCTTCTTTCACAGGAGACAGACACTGTTGCAGTTAAATAGTTTGTTTTGAGGTGTGGCCAGAGGCTGAGACAGGAGCAGGCATGCAGGCTGGAGGTGCTCCCATCCTTCCGGGGCCTGTCTGAGCGTCGCCCTGCCCCCCTCCCAGGGGAGCCCAGTCGAAGGGGAGGTGACTCCTGTTTGAAATATGCTAAGGTCGCAGGAGAACACTGCCTCAGACTTGGCCTCTCCCTCCTGCTTCACAGTGAATTGTTGGGGCTCTTGGAGTTCAACACCTTTTGTGGCAGGAGAAAATGTTGGCAGGGCCCATTTTTTCCCTTTCCAGGGTAGAATATTCCCCCCTGCCCACATTTGTTTTCTTTTTTCCATCTGCTGTGGTGGGCTCATGCTGAAGGACTGATGTGTTACAGATGGCAACTGGGACCAGGCCCTTGGACTCTCCCTCACCCCCTGGGCCTAATCCTTTTTTCTCACCAGACACTGGTGAAGGAATCATAACAGCTGGAGAGTTCTTGGATTTCCCAGAAGTTTTTAAGAAAATAGGACCCCTCTATTTCTCCAGTTCACTATCCAGCAAAAATAATCAGGGGCCCAAAAAGAGGAGCGAGTGGCAGAGGCAACTTCTGTTTGCTTGGTTCTAGTGAAGGCTTTACCCAGTTTGAGGAGTGGGGTGGTTCAAGGCTAGAGCCCAGATGGGCCTGGAGGCCATATCTGGAGCCAGATGCTGAGGTTTGTGGTTGATGCGTAGGGATCAGCATTCTCTCAGGCTCTAAGGGGGCCCAGAAGGAGGAGGCTGGAACCTGTGCTCTGCCCAGATCATGGGACCCAGACTGGGTCTGAGAAAGGGAAGGGCTCTTACCACACCTGGAAGACCAACTCAGGTCTCCCTGAGCTCTAACTAGACTTTCTCTCCCTGCAGTCCCCAGAGTGTAAAAGGGACTAGGGGAGGTGAGCAACACCTTTGGGGCTCAAACTGAGAAACATTAGGGATGCATAGAACTCAGAGCTGGGAGTCTGGTTGTCTGGGTCCCGGAAGGAGGGAGAATTGGCTGAATGAAAGGTGGGTGGAGTCAGGGAGGAGAAGGTTAAGGCACTGCGTGGGAAGGGGTGGGAGACAAAGGTGGCCCTGTCTCTTTGGAAAGGAATGGAAGGGAGAGAGGGAAAAGCATTCATCTCACGGGATCAGGCTTTGCCCTTGGCCCCAAGCACGTTCCTGAGCACTGAGTCATAGGAAGGGTGGAGAAGCAGGAAAGGGGTTTGGGGACTTTGGGGGAAGTGGGAGTCCAGCCCCAGAGGCAGGCAGATGCCAACAAACCAAAACCCAGGGTGCCCTCTCCTGGCATTTGGAGGGACAGCAGAGCCATGGCCCACAGAAGTGACTTCTCTTTCTCCCTGGGGAACCTGGCTCTCCCTAGGGACACAGACTCCTCCTCTAAACCCCTTCTTCTCTTGCTTCCTTAGCAATACCAAGAAGGAAGGAGACCTGATGGCTGCGCAGGCCCGCCTCAAGGACCTGGAGGCTCTGCTCAACTCCAAGGAGGCCGCCCTGAGCACTGCGCTCAGCGAGAAGCGCACACTGGAGGGCGAGCTGCACGACCTGCGGGGGCAGGTAGCCAAGGTGAGGCCTACCCACGGTACCTGCCCCCCTCAAAAAAATGCACACTCACTCTTCCCAGCTGCTCTCAGGAGGTGCCTGATCGGACGTGTCTGCCAGACTTAGAGCCATCGCCTGTCCTAGCATCATTTCACCCCTCCAGACCATATTGCATTCTTTGCCGCACATGGTATCTAGCACGGTGAATTTAAAATAACCCACAAGCCATCATCATTCAATGATTCAATGACCTGTGCTCGGCCCTGGATTGTCTCCTTGTTTGGCCCCCCTGTCGAGAGCTGCAACCTCTCTGGGGGACAGGAGAGGGGCGTAGACCGTCCACAGAGCCCATAGTCGGGCCCTAATTGTTAATCACTTGTGGGACACATGTTCTTAACAATTGACATGTCTATGTGGTGGTCTTTACTTTCAAAACACTTCGCTGTCTATTCTGTCTTCTAACCTCTCATGTCACAAGCGAGGAAAGAGAATTTAAAAAGCTGGCTTATTCCCAGTTCCACAACCTCACCTGTTCAGGGCAGAGCCAGGACTGGTCAGTCACCAAGATTCTGTCCTGGACTCTCTGCCCTCCAGGCCCTGCCACCACAATACACCACTCTGGGACCGGGACATACCAACAGGTCCACGCAAAGCCAAGCCAGGGCTGTTCTCCTCCTGGGTCTCCTGCCTCCAGCTTTACTCTGTCCCTTGGGCCTTCCCAGCCCTGAGGCCAGCCTGTGCTTTCTAAGGTGAAAATCTAAGAAAGGTGCTTCCCTGCTTAAACTTCAGAGGGTCTTTCTGCAGCAGATAAGGGCACATCTCTTCCTGATCCAGCCCTGCCTCCAAGCCCAGCCACCTCTGCCATCCTGCCACCCTTGACCCCCACCCTTTAGGCGTCCGCAGTGTCCCTGAAGATCCCGAGTGCACTTGGGCCCGCGTCCCTCTGTGCCCTTACGCGTGCCCTTCTCTGCCCTGCAGTCACAGCAGCGTCTCTCCTCAGGTCCCGCTAACCTGTGCTCGTGTCTCAGCCTCTTGGAGCACTTCCCAGACCCTCTTCTACCACCCCAGATTCCTTTTCTCATGTTCCCTCCAGACTTTGGACATACTTCTTTTGTAGCAGCTGCTGTGTTATGCCAGAGAGGGGAGTTGCTATCTCTTATTTCTTTACTCATTACTCTGAGTAAGGAGATATCATTACTTCGGTGAGCCTTCAAGGCGCTCACTCCCCTGGACCTGTTTCACACATATACAGGGATACATTGGGAGCAGCCCACTTCTCAGCCTCCTTTCAGCTCTGCTGTTCTATGACCCTCTCCCTGACCCCTGCCCCGTTCCTCTCAGCTTGAGGCAGCCCTCAGTGAGGCCAAGAAGCAGCTTCAGGATGAGATGCTGCGGCGGGTAGATGCTGAGAACAGACTGCAGACCCTGAAGGAGGAGTTGGACTTCCAGAAGAACATCTACAGTGAGGTGGGCATTGTGCTCTGCAGGCGAGAGGACCAGGGCGGGCAGTGGCAGACACCAGAGTCGGGGCTGGAGGATCAGCTGTGTGCAGAGTCCACCCACCTCGCTCCCTTGTGCTAGTGGATGGGGGGTGGAAGGTGGCCAGCATCTAGCTCCCAGGTTAAAGCAGGGCTGACCATGGCTCACAGGCTTAGGACTGGGCAGGGAGCTTGGCCACTTGGGTCTTAGCCTTAAGGACCTAGTTCTGATTTTGGTTTCTGTGTCCAACCCTTCCAGGAGCTGCGTGAGACCAAACGCCGCCATGAGACCCGGCTGGTAGAGATTGATAATGGAAAGCAGCTCGAGTTTGAGAGCCGGCTGGCAGATGCCCTGCAAGAGCTGCGGGCCCAACATGAGGAGCAGGTGGAACAGTACAAGAAGGAGCTGGAGAAGACCTACTCCGCTAAGGTGCTGCCTCTGTCCCAGCAGCCCTGCCCTGCCCATTGTTCACCTGGGCAGGGGGTCAGATGGATGGTGGTGGGAGCTCAGGGTGCCCAGGACCTGCAGCTGCAGCGGTGGTACCCTTCTGGGTTCCTCCTCCCTCCCTCCCATTGTCTGCCGCCCTAACCCTGTGTCCTCCCTTGCAGCTGGATAATGCCAGGCAGTCAGCTGAGAGGAACAGCAACTTAGTGGGGGCCGCCCACGAGGAGCTGCAGCAATCCCGAATTCGCCTGGACAGCTTCTCGGCTCAGCTCAGCCAGCTGCAGAAGCAGGTGATGCCCCCGCCTCACCCCTTTCGCTGTCAGCCAATAGTCCGGGCAGGATGTAGGGTAGAAGTCCAGGGGGGTTTCCTGAGGGGACGGGAACTGCAGACTGACAAAGGGCCTAGGAGGTGGAGTCACATGAGCTGTGTGCTGTGCCGGGACTACCTCTTATCTCACCTGTAGGACCTTCACTTCTCAGAGCCTCGGTTTCCCACTTGAAAATGGAGGCCATTCGTATCTTCCCAAATTCACAGATCTGCCAGGACACTCAGTGTGATGTGTTGAAAGCATCGTTATTATTCTTGCAGCTGTGCCACTGTGACAGGAAGAAATAGGTTCTAGTCTCAGAATGAGAGATTTCAGTTAGATACTGGGAACGGCTTCCGAGTCACCAGCCCAGGCCGTGTTAGAGCCCATGATAGTTTCTTCTTTAAAAAAAAAAAAAAAAAGATTTTTTTATTTAATTTACAGAGAAAGGGAGGGAGAAGGGGAGGAGAGAAACATCAATGTGTGGTTGCCTCTCGCTCACCCCCAGCTGGGGACCTGGCCCACAGCCCAGGCACTTGCCCTGACAGGGAATCAAACTGGTGACCCTTTGGTTCACAGGCTGGTGCTCAACCCGCTGAGCCACACCAGCCAGGGCCCATGATAGTTTCTTATAAGAACCTGGAGATCCTAAGGAGTGTGGCTGGGTGTCCCCTACCCCTTACCTCTTCATTCTTGGGGTCCTTGGGAGCTCACCAGCCCGCCACCTTTCTCACCCAGCTGGCAGCCAAGGAGGCAAAGCTGCGAGACCTGGAGGATTCACTTGCCCGTGAGCGGGACACCAGCCGGAGGCTGCTGGCTGAGAAGGAGCGAGAGATGGCAGATATGCGAGCGAGGATGCAGCAGCAACTGGACGAGTACCAGGAGCTGCTGGACATCAAGCTAGCCCTGGACATGGAGATCCACGCCTATCGCAAGCTCCTGGAGGGCGAGGAGGAGAGGTGGGTTCGGAGGAGTCAGGAGGTACTTGAAGCCTCTCTGGCCGGTGACTGGCCTTGACAAGGCCCCCAACTTGGTCTCCCCTTCTCCAGGCTACGCCTGTCCCCCAGCCCCAGCTCACAGCGCAGCCGAGGCCGTGCCTCCTCCCACTCGTCCCAGACGCAGGGTGGGGGGAGCATCACCAAGAAACGCAAGCTGGAGTCAGCTGAGAGCCGCAGCAGCTTCTCACAGCATGCTCGCACCAGCGGGCGTGTGGCTGTGGAAGAGGTGGATGAGGAAGGCAAATTCGTGCGGCTGCGCAACAAGTCCAATGAGGTAGGGGCCCGGGCCAGGTGTGAGGGAATGCAACTGGGTAAGGGAGACACAGGAAGGTGAAGGGATGAAGTTTGGGGAGAGGTGGACCCGGTGAGTGTGTGTATCTCCCCCACACTCTAGTTCTGGTCCTGGCTGCAGGACTCATCATTGTCTGTAAGGCCTTAGGCAAGTTGTTTAACCCCTCAGAGCATCAGTCTCTTCATCTGTAAAATGGGGTGAACAGTAGTCCCTAACCCTTTGAGTTGTGGAGAAGGTGAAAGCTCTTTCTTTCATCATGTGGCATAGCATAAGTGCCCACAGGTCACAACCGTTACCCTCGAGGGGGAGGGCAGCGTGGGGGGGCGTGGCAGGAGAGGCCCCCAGTTGCGCCTGCCTGAGCGAGATAAATCCAGGAGCCTGGACAAGCAGCCCCCACCATCCCCTCTCCTCCCTGGCAGGACCAGTCCATGGGCAACTGGCAGATCAAGCGCCAGAATGGAGATGATCCCTTGCTGACCTACCGCTTCCCACCAAAGTTCACTCTAAAGGCTGGGCAGGTGGTGACGGTGAGTGGCAGGGTGCTTGGACTCGGGTGGGGCTAGCCGGCCTGAGGACAGTCATGCTGGAGTGAGTGCCCTTTTCTAACCCTCCCTCTCCAGATCTGGGCTGCAGGAGCTGGGGCCACCCATAGCCCCCCTACTGACTTGGTATGGAAGGCACAGAACACCTGGGGCTGTGGAAATAGCCTGCGCACGGCTCTCATCAACTCCACTGGGGAGGTGAGTATGCTGCAGGCTGGTCTCTTCCTGGGCAAGGCTCCCCTGGGGCAGATGGGAGACAGCTGCACCCCCAACCCAAGGAAGCCTATTCAGGGCCACCTTCCTTTTATCTCTGTGGTGCAGTCCTGGACCCTAAACTCTCCACCCAGTGGGCAAACCAAAAGATGGCGCCCCTGCACCCCGAGCGGTGGAGGGTAGGCAGTGAAGATTGAGCCATGCTCCTACCCAGACAGTTTGGCAGTGTTCCTCTGGGGTGCAGACCAGTCCCTTAGTTCCAGCACCACAGAGGACAAGTCAGCAGCAGGCCAGACCAAGGGCAGACCACAAGAAAGGTTTTTAAGTGCTCACTGTAGGCGGGTACGCCGCATGGACCTTCCCTGACCCCAACGCTTGACTTGGTCCCTGGTCCCTGGCAGGAGGTTGCCATGCGCAAGCTGGTGCGCTCAGTGACTGTGGTCGAGGATGACGACGATGAGGATGGAGATGACCTGATCCATCACCACCACGTGAGTGGCAGCCGCCGCCGCTGAGGCCAAGCCCATATGGGGCACCCAGCCAGGCCCAGGGGCAGCCTCTCCCTGGCCTTTCCATGCCAAAAATCTTTTCATTAAAGAATATTTTGGAACTTTACTCGCTGCCCTGGCTTTTCTTCTCTCTCACCCCTATACCTTGAACAGGGAGCCCAGGCGTCTGGGTGCCCTACTCTGGTAAGGAAGGGAGTGGGGACTCTTTGATGCCATCGGGTATTCCCACGGGAGCAGTGGACAAGGGTCTGGACTTGTCTCCTGGGGAGGGAACGGGAGGACAGATGCGGGGCACCCAGCCCTGCCTCTCTCCCTCCCATTTCTGTTGCATGCATTTCCTTTCTTGTCCCTCCCCATTCCTGTTGCACGCATGTCCTCTCTTCCCCATTTTCCTGCAAGAACATTCTCTCATTCCCACCCTCTTCAATTTATTTTGCATGCCTGCTGCCCTGACAAGCTTGCTCGCTCTCTCCTTTCCCTGTTATGCTTAGAGTAGCTGGGACAGAGTCAAAACCACAACTCCAGTTTCTTGTCCCCAAGTCTTCCTGATTGACCCTTCTCCCTTTTCATGTCTTCCCTCCCCTTCCTCCCAGCCCAGCCTCCCAAGCCCTATTTCCCACCCTCTGGTCCTCAGTTGAGGACAGAACCCCACCTAACTGCCTGGTGGCTGGGAGCCTGCAGGAGTGTGGAGCTGGGCCTTAGTCCTGAGCAGTCAGTCCCAGACTCGCCGTCCCGCCTGAGCCTTGTCTCCCTCCTCAGGCATCTCACTGCAGCAGCTCGGGGGACCCGGCTGAGTACAACCTGCGCTCTCGCACGGTGCTGTGCGGGACTTGCGGGCAGCCTGCCGATAAGGCGTCTGCCAGCAGCTCGGGAGCCCAGGTGGGCGGATCCATCTCCTCTGGCTCTTCTGCCTCCAGTGTCACAGTCACTCGAAGCTACCGCAGTGTGGGGGGCAGTGGGGGTGGCAGCTTCGGGGACAACCTGGTCACCCGCTCCTACCTCCTGGGCAATTCCAGTCCCCGAACCCAGGTGAGTTGTCCTTTTGCCTCCAAACCCCACGGGCAGAGGACCTCGGTCCTTGAGGGTTAGGACAAGGTGGCCCCGTGAGGGGGAGAGCCTTCTCTTCCGCAGCCCGGGGGAGCGGGAGCCTCCCCACCACCATCCAAGATCCCAGATAGCCCATGTCCGCATCCTGCCCCTCCTGTCTGAGCCCCAGACTGGAGGGCAGGGGCAGGGCTGAGGGGTGGGAGGGAGGAGAGAGAGTAGGGGGGGCGGGGTGGGGGGGCAGGCAAGGCTGCTCACACGTTTCTCCTTCTCTCTTCTCTCTTAGAACCCCCAGAACTGCAGCATCATGTAATCTGGGACCTGCCAGGCAGAAGTGGGGACGCAGGACTCCTGCTTTCTCCTCGCCTCATGCCCACCCCCTCCCTGCACGTCATGGGAGGGGGCTTGAAGCCAAAGAAAAATACCCCTTTGGTTTTTTCTTCTATATTTTTTTCTAAGAGAAGTTATTTTCTACAGTGTTTTGATACTGAAGGAAAAACACAAGCAAAAAAAAAAAAAAAAAACCTGCAAAGGCATCTATCTCAATTTGCTCTTCATTTTCCCTGCTTCCAGGAAACTCCATATCTGCCTTAAACCAAAGAGGGCTCCTCCAGGAGCCAAGGGTAAGGGTGCTTTTACAGAGCCGAGTTTCTGCTTTTCTGCCCTGCTGCAGCCCCCACCCTGGGACCCCATGAATATGGTGCCTGAGAGGCAGGTGTGGAGCCTTCTCTGCCACCCTCCAAGGGAAGAGGGCTGAGCCAGGGCCCTGGGCTGGTTCCCATCCTTCCAGTGTATGTAGCTGAGGCTCCTCTGCCTGCCCACCCCCAGCCCCACTCCTGCCCCCAGCCCTGGGGTGACTTGATTCTCCCAGGTACCAGCTGCGCTTGCCTTTTCTGTATTTTATGTAGACAAGAGATGGGAATGAGGTGGAAGGTAAAAGAAGGGGGAAGAAAGGTTAGTTTGAGCCTGCTTTCACCCAGCTTTAGAGCAAGGTGGTGTCTGCCCAGTCACTGGAGGCCAAAGTCAAGTGGGTGTAGAGGTGGAGGGAGAGGGAGGCTCACTAGAAAGGGTGAGAGCCTGCAGGGCCCCACCCCAGAGGAGGAAGGTGAGAAGGGGTGGAGGGTATGTGGCAATGGTTTTTGGCAAACACTAAGGATCCCCTTGCCTCCCTACTTCCCATCTGCACCCCTTCTTTCCTCCTCGAATCAATACAGTAGTTGTTTCTATCGCTGTCTTCTGTGGTGTCTTTGTTGGTGGGCGCCACCGTGTGTTCTGAGGGGCAGACACACAGATGTCACACGATCACCAGCATCCTCATGCCCATTGCTGCCTAGCCTTACTCCTGCTCTAGGGGCAGGGGGAGGGGCAAGAGGCACCCCTAAGGGCACCCCAGGTGCACATTTGGGTGGTGTACATCGGTGGTGGCTAGTGGGGCCCCCCCATCCCCTCAGCACTGTCCCAGCACCTCCCACACACCGGGCACCTTCTGTGTAACATGGACCCAATCTGAAGGTGGTGACTTCTTGGAGCTAGTGAGGGCCACAGGAGAGGAGTAGGACTGACGGCAGACATTCAGATAATGCTCCTTTGTGCTGCACTCTGCGCTCAGCTTGGGGATAGGGATGACTAAGACAACATGTCCAACCCTGGCTGGGTGATTCAGTTGGCTGGAGCATCGGCCCAAAACGCCAAGGTTGCAGGTTCAATTCTCAGTCAGGGTATGTACAAGAACCAAGTAATGAATGCATAAATAAGTGAAACAATAGATTGGCATTTTTTTCTCTCCCTTCCTCTCTAAAAAATCAGTTTAAAAACACGTTCTTCGCCCTCAGGGAACTTATACTTCAGCGGGAGTTGGGAAACATGGACTGCTCTAGAGAAAGGGAGGCGTCAGGCAGAGCAAGTGTCTCAGGAGGGAGGTGGCTTGTGATCTGGGGGGACGAGGAGGGAAGGGCCTCTGGACTGAGGGAAGGGCCCCAGAAAAGGAAAATGAGCTAAAGTAACCAAACTTTCTGTGGCCCTTTGTGGACTCCAGAGCCCCTCTGCACTGCTTCATTTGGCCCTACTGTTACAGAGGCAGTCATTGTCTGCTTTGTTGCTGTAAACAGGGACTCCAGTTAATTTGCCCAAGGCCACATAGATGGTAGAAGCAGGATCCCAAAGGTTCTGCCTACAGACCCCTGCTCCTGCCCCACCCAACAGAAAATAGTGATGATAAAAGATAAGTTTACATTCCCTGGGGCAGAGGAGTTGAGGCTGCTTTCAAGTTAGTAAGAAAAAGCATGTCTGGGATTATGGGAAAACATTGGGAAAAGCAAAATGAATAAAAGGAAAAAAGCCTCTGAGTTCACGCTGGAAACCCCTCATTCCCCATGGGCTTGGAAAGGAGTTCTGAGATGGAGGGGTCCCTGCCTGAGGGGACAGCTTAGCAGAAGGAAACCCCTCTCCCAGCCCTGGGCAAAGACCCCAGGTCCCCCACTGGGTCTTGGACGTCAGTGAAGGAATCCCAGTCCGAGGGCGTTCGCATGCACTTCCAGGTCCGGGCACCCGGGGGCGCCAGAGCCCCGCCCATGGACGAGAAGGGCCTGCTACCCCTGGGCTCTGTTGAGTCTGGTGGATGGATCCATCTCCGAATTACAGGGGCCCTGGGACCACTGACCCCTGTGGGCTGGAGAACACCAGAACTAGCAGGAGAGGTCCCTGTTCTTGAGAAGGGTTGTGGAGGTAAGGCAAGCCTGCAAAGAGTGCCACAAGCTGGTCACCACACCAGATGACACAACTCGACCCTCAGTGGGCCACGTGATTATTTAAACATTTTTCGTTGTAAGAATGTAACATATACTGTGTAATAAAACTGAAAACACAGGTAAGTACAAAGAAGTAGGGGGAAAAGTCATCCCTTTCCAATCTCCTAGAGGCAACCACTGATGGACTTCCTGTTTATTTCCTGAGCATATATACTTTACACAGTTAAGATCTCGTTGTGGCTTAAAATTTCATTTTGATTTTTTCAGTTAACATGCATAAGTACTTTCCCATGTTATTTCAAAGTTTATAAACATTATTTATTTTTTAAACATTTTTATTTATTTATTTTTAGAGAGAGGGGCAGTGAGGGAGAAAACACCCATCAGTTGCCTCTCGCACGCCCCCAACTGGGCACCTGGCCTGCAACCCAGGCAGGTGCCCTCCTCTGTTCTCCACCCTCGAGGGCCCCAGCCAGCAACCCCTCAGTTCCCAGGCCGGCCGGTGCTCAGTCCACTGAGCCTCACCAGCCAGGGCATAAACATTATTTTTAAATAATTGATTTTTTTTTCTGTTTCATGTATGTAATACTTTGTCATTACATAGAGGATAGAAAAGGAGCGAGAAAAAAATAGCTCAGTGACAGCCCTCGTGCACGTTACGGTGGGAGGCTGAGAGCATTTCATTTTATTTTTTCAGTTTCGAAATCCCTGTAACATTTACAACTCTTTGCTGGCTGTCGTAAATAACTCTTCCTGGAATGCACATCTTTGCACATATCTCTGGGAATTTCCACTAAATACATTCCAAGAAGGGGACTGGCTGACTCAAAGGTATACGCAGAATAAAGGCCATTGCTAATATTCCCATGTGCCTTCCAGAGGGATGGGACCCTTGTCACTCTCCCCGGTGTCAGAGCTTGTCTGCCCCCCCCCAACACCACAAGTTTTGTCAGTTTTAATCTTTGCCAACTTGATAGGAAAACAATTAATTTTCAGTATTGTTTCATATTACATTTCTTTGAAGAGAAGTTGAAAATTTTAAATTAATATGCATTGGTTATTTGCATTCTCTTCTGATGTAACATGTTTCTATCCCTTTTGCTCATTTTTTATTGTCAAGATTATTTTTTTCATGTTGGTTCTTAAGATCATATGTTTTGAAAACATTTTATAAAGGATATTTACTACATAAACATACTTTTCCATGGCTAAGTGTTTATACAACACTTCATTTAACCAGTCCCCTCTGCACATTTCATTCATTCCCAGTTTTACATTGTAAATAATGCTATAGTGAATGCCTTTCCTTTAAATATTTCAGATCATTTCTTAGGATGCAATCCTAACGATTCCCCTGATGACTGGGGAGTCCCTTTAAATCCATGACCACAGCCCCCCTGTCCCAAGTACTGCCTTCCCTGCTCCTGTCCCTGGCCCAGGGTCCCTTTTCTCCAAGTACTCTCTCTTCAGACTTCCCCTCCTCACGCTCAGCTGCTGACCTGTTTCCTTCTTCATTGCAAAAAGATCGTCCTTGTCAAGGTCCCCGTGGCCTGCACACTGCTCACCCGGTACGACTTCTCAGACTCATCTTTCTTGACCTTGTTTGTCACAGGTGATTACTCTACGGCCCTTCTTAGACAACACTGCTGATTCTTCCTCCACTCCTGACCTCTGACAGATGGCATGCCCCGGGGCTCAGTTCTTCTCTGTCCACACTAGACCCCGAGACACCCCTCCAGTCCCATGGCTTTAAACAGTATCCACACACTGAGGACTCCCAAGTTTACAATTCAGCCCATTCCTTTGCCGTAAACCCTAGTCATGAATACCCATTCAATGGTCTAATGGCCTCTCAAAGTTAACATATCCAGAACTGATATCCAGGGGTCCACCCACCCCCCACCCAGCTCCACTCCCGAATGGGCCTGGCCACAATCAGCTCCATCTCCGCTGGTGAACAGCCTTCTTCCCAGTTGTTTGGGCCAAAAACCCTGTGGTTTGTCCTTAACTCCTCTTGTCCTCTCGTACCCTATATTCCGTCTGTTAGCCAGTCCTGTCAGCTCCATCTTTCAAATGTCTCTAGGATCTGGCCCGTTCTTACCACCACCCGGTCCATTCCTACAGCCACCACCATCGCTGCCATCCTTTCTTGTCTGGATTATGGCATTAGTTTCTGCAGTGGTCTCCTGCTCTTATCCACACAATTTATTCTCCGCATAGTAGCAGAGTGATCCTGTAACAGTTTGGTAACTCCTCTGCTCCAAACCCTCCAGAGCCTTCCCAAAGTACTCAGTGTAAAAGCCGAAGTCCTTACAATGCTGCGTAGCCAGGCAAGAGAATGCCTTCGCCTCATCCCTCACTGCTCTCACTGGTGCTCACTCAGCCCCCAGCGACCTCCCTAGGTGTTCCCAGAGCACGCAGAGCACACGCCTGCCTCAGGACGTGGGCACTGGTGTTTCCCTCTTCCTGAACCACTCTTCCCTTCACATATCTACGTGCGCGTTCCCTCGTTTTCTTCTGATGTCTATCCAAATGTTACCATCCAATAATGCCTTCTCCAGCCAAGAGTTAAGACATAGTATCCTCCGCATCCTAAGCCCTATCACTTTGAAGCCACTCTCCCTGCTTTATTTTTTCTAGGGCGCTTCACACCACTGAATATATTTCCTTTTTTTATATTTCATTTTAATAAAGTTTTCTTTTTCCTTCTTTTTAAAAAAAGTTGATCTTGGCGGGGTGGGGGAAAAACATCAATTTGTTGTTCCACTTATTTATTCATTGGTTGATTCTTTTTTTTTTAAAGATTGTATCTATTTATTTTTAGAGAGAGGAGAAGGGAAGGAGAAAGAGAAGGAGAGAAACATCAATGGGTGGTTGCTTCTCACTCAACCCCGACTGGGACCTGGCCCGCAACCCAGGCATGTGCCCTGACTGGGAATCAAACCTGTGACCCTTTGGTTTGGAGGGCCGTGCTCAATCCACTGAGCTACACCAGCCAGGGCTCATTGGTTGATTCTTGTAAGTGCTCTGACTGGGGATCAAACTCACAACTTTCGCATATCAGGACAATTCTCTAACCAACTGAGCTACTTGGCCAGGGCTGGACATATTTCATGTGTACATTTGTTCATTTTCTGCCTTATATACCAGAACACAGTCACATGAGGGCAGGTATTTTTGTCCGTTTTATTCATTCTGTGTCCCCAGGACCTGGTAACACCCAACAACATAGTAAGAACTTTGCGAGTATTGTAAATGTATACATTCAGAAATGGAATCTCTCAGTGTGAGCACTTTTACCTGTTGCCAAATTACTTTCACCACCAGTGGGCAGACTATTAACACAATATAACAAGGTGTGGTGTTTTTTAAAAATTTTTTTTATTTATTTTCAGAGAGAGATAAGAAGAAAGGAGGGAGAAAGAGGGAGAGAAACATTGGCATGCATTTGGTTGCCTCTCACAAGCCCCCAACAGGGGACCTGGCCTGCAATCCAGGCATGTGCCCTGACTGGGACTCAAACCAGCGACCTTTTAATTCACAGGCTGACAGTCCACTGAGCCACACCAGCCAGGGCAATATTTCCATTTCAAGTAGGGCAACTGAGACCCAGGAAAGAGAGCTTGTTGGTGGTGGAGCCCAGGAGTTCTGACTGCCAGGAAGTACTGTGTCAACTTCGAATACTGCAGGAAGATCCGGGAGGGTTTTATGGACGAAGGGGTTCTTTTATGGTGGGCATGGAAGACTAGCAACAATTCTATCAGGTAAAAATGAGAAGAAATTCTAGGTATTTCCACACTGCTACACTCCAGGTAGGAGATGCAATACACATATAAACTGAAACTTAAGGATAGTCAGGGTCCAGGTGGACTTGGGTAGGGCCTGCGCACTGCAGAGGTGGGAGGGGCCAAGGACACCAGCCAGTCTGAAGTCAATGCCATGGGCACTGGCGGGGCCAGAGAGGTTTTGAGCAACGGAGTGATAGAGAATTGAAGTTTTATGCTGGGTCACTCTCTGCCTGTCTGCCATCTTTTAGTTTCCATTTTTTTTGTTCCTCTCCTTATCTGTGTATTTCTCTCAGCTGTCCTCAGGCCTTCCATGGCCAGAAGTAACTAAGTCATTTTTCTTTGCCATGTCACCACCCTGACAACCTACCAGGGAGTAGTCAAGGACAGACATGAGCCAGGACCTGTGTCTATTAGCCTCCCCAGCACCTCAGTGCTCCTTCTCCTGTCCCCGGAGGAACAGAGGAAAACGAGACTTGGAGAGGTCGTTTGGAGCGGAAGGTGCCTTTTGTTCCTACACCCCTGAGTGACTCTGAGGTGCTGACCTCCCCTCCCCCTCCGGGGCCAGGCCTCAGACCCTTACAATCCTTGGGCTGATTCTCCGTGCCTAGTACCAGTCAGTGCCAGCTGGCAGCTCCCGCCGGAGACTGAGGTGGCATGAATATGGGGGTGGGAGGGGGAAGTGGGCTGGGGCCCAAGGGACCAGGATAGAGGAGGTGATACTCAGAAGCTGGGTAACCAACATTTGGGTTACATGGAATGAGTGAAAGTCTAGACTGGGGAGTCTGAGGCTTCCAGGGGAGTAGAGGAGGTGTCAAGCCCCCCACTCTGGCCCTCATGCCCCTGGCAAACCTAATCATCCCCCACCACCCACACTCTTCTTCACCTACTCCCTTAAGCTCCCTTTAACTAATTTGTCTTGGTCCCTTTAAGAGCTGCCTGGGAACTGGGGCACTGGAGGGGGCTGGCAGAGCCCCCACTGCTCACCCTGCCATGCCCGCTTCTGCTCCTCCCCCTGCCTGGTACGGACTCTGCTGGAAGTCTGGACGCCTGGGTTAGGGTCTCCACTGCTGGGCTGGGGGTAAGGCTGGAAAGTGGTGGGGAAGGGGGACTGGGGTCCCTGGGTTGGGATGGGGGGCGTGGGATGCCAGTTTCCTAGCTCTGTGGACATGGAATGTCTGTGTGCCAACTTCAGTGGATAACGTAGTGGGCCCTGGCTGGGTGGTCCTCTGGCCTCAGACTGGGGGGAGGGCAAAAGATACTGAGGGGCAGACCCTAGAGGAGGCAGGCAGGATGTGCGGGTCTCCTCACCCTCCACTCCCCCATATCATTTCCCTAGGACCCTCATTTGCTAAACTCCACCAGCCATGTCCTGTCCCTCTTGCAATAAGAAACGTAGGACCCTGACACCCCAACTTCCCACAGGTGGGGAAACTGAGATACAGCAAACCGAAGGAAATGGAACTGTGTGTGAGGCAGCAGGAGTGTCTGTGTGCCAACTTCAGTGGATAACGTAGGGAGATTAGACCGCAGAAAGCTTCTTCCTCCTTCTCCACCTCAGAGAACTGGACACAGGCAGCCTGGGTGTCCAGCTTACCCCAGCAAGTTTCTAACTATCCATGGCCACCACCTAGACTAAGTCCCTGCACCCTCATCAGGGCAGTCAAGGCCAGGAGAGACTCGCAGGAGCCCAACTGTGTAGCTGGGATGAGATGGAGCCAGGGAAGCTTGTAGGCTCCCTTACTTTACTCTCTTGGATTATTCAGAAAGGCAGCCCCTTTCAGCTCTGCCAGAGACTAGGTCCAGTCCCCATAAAAGGGAAGGAAACAGGGGTGAGGGGATGCAGGGACCCCAGGACATCCACTGGGTGTAAAGTCTTCCTTCCTAATACAACACCAGTTTCCTCTAGTCCCTGTCATCTTGATTCCAAGTGATTTCTTCCCCTCCTACCATGTGGCCCAGGCCTAGGGGAGAAGACCCTGAAGAAACAGGCGCCCTCCGAGTCCCCAAGTCTAGGTGCTGAGGTCAGTAATGATGGAGTCAGGAGCGCTGTGGGATGCGACAGCAGCTCTGTTTAGAGTCCACTTCTGCTTTCAACACATGCCATGTCCTCCTTGCCTGGCCCTAGGCAGAAATGCTCACCCGCCACCCCAACCTAGACCTAAAAAGGAACCAAATGTGACTGTGAAACCCCTCTGCTTGGGGCTGAAAACAGAGTACTCACTTCCTTCTTTCTAAAAAATACTATTACGTTTAGAAATGAGCCAAGCTGCTTCCAGATAGGCTGCAAAGACATCATTTCGCCTATTTGAGTCAGAGTGGGCAAGCCCTCTGCCCCATCACACAGCAAGTAAGAGGCAGTCTGGCCTGGGACCCAGGGCTCTTGCTCTCCCGTCCCGTAGTGTCTCTTTCACAGTCTTCCTGCAAGCCCATAGAAGCCAGCTTGCAAGGGGCTTTTCCAGCTCCTCTGTTACCAGCAAAGAAGTCCAGTGAGGACAGGAGAGATGTCTGTAAACTAGGGCTCCTCCGGATCAGTGGGGGAAGAGGATGCACCGCCCAGCTCCCGAAGTGCCCACCTAGACCCCTTTTGCCTCTGCTCCTTTGCAGATGGGAAAGGACCCAGATCAGGCTTGTCTGCTTTTTTATCCCTATCGAGAAGTCATCTTCCTGGTAAGGTGGCTGACCCAGAACCTGGAGGTATTCCCCTTCCGCAGAAGTCAGGATAATATTAATAGAAGAGGGCTTCTTAGGCTTCTCGAAAGAGATGAGACCCTGTGTCTTGGCTCAGTTTTCAAGGGGTCAGGCTGGCTGGCATCCAGGTATGACCACCCTGCATATACACAGTAGGAAGATGGAAAACTAGAGGCACTGACCATAATGGGAATTGACCCCAGCTGACCCTGAACCCAGCTTAGGGACATCCGTGCTGTGGTGCCTGTCTGACAATGGGAGAGGGAGCTGAACAATGACCCCCAGGAGCTAGTGTGCCCCTCCCCCCACATCTGGAGCCCTGCCTCCTCCACATGTGGATCCAGAAGCTGCAGAAGGTGGGGTGCAGGGGAACACGGGTAGGAGGAGGAAGAATATGGGGAGATTCTAGTCCCTCCCACTTAGAGATGTGGTCGCCATGGTGACCGAGGACCAGTGAAGTGGGATGGGGTTGGGGATGGGGGGTGGGGGTGTGGCAGGACTAAGCACTGGGAGACGGAGAGCCTGGCATTCCAGGGGGAGGGAGACGCGGCAGCATCCCCGAGCTCCAGGTAAGGAAGCAGGAGAACTGGCAGTTCTGAAAGGAGAGGGCGGGCCATTGTCTGGCGCTGGCTCTGCCCTGAGAAGGGGGCAGGCAGGGGTCTGGCCATTGTGTGTGATATTCAGCTCAGCCTTCCAGCACTAGTCAGACGGGAGGGGGAATCCTGGGAGATGTTGGGTGGGTAAGGGGTTGGAGGGGTTGGGCTGGGCAGGTGGCAAGAAAGCTGAGAGACGGCAGGGGGAGGCGGTGGGGGGATCCTGAGGGCGTAGAGGCTTGGGGACAACCCTAGTGCTTTTCACATGGAAGGCACTTAAGAAATATAAGTTCCTTTGACTAGGCTGTGATTATAAAATGAGGGCAACGAGGAGCAGGGCAGGTGGGGCTAAGGAAGGGGAAGCAGGAAGCTGATGCTCTCCAGGACTTTGCTCTTCTGGGGCTGCCCCTGAGGCTGGGAAGGAGATGGGGGAGGGGACGCTGGGCCTGCTGGGTGAAGCCCAGAGTGACTTCTTTCCTGACTCCAAGAGCCCCTCCTTCAGTGAGGTATCCATGCTCCAGGGGTGCAGAAGAGACGGAGCCCTGGGGAGAGCATGGGGTAGGCGTAAAGAGTGGCATCGAATCTCTCCTCCCACCACCACCCTCACATCTGGATCTCTCTACCCTGGGCCAGAAACCGCGGCAGGAAGGGGCTACTGTCTGATGTGGTCTACGGGCTGTGTGGGAGGAGTCCCTAGAAGAGCTGGACCCTGGGGCAGGGGGGTGGGGTTGAACTCAGCATTGTTGTCAAGGGGATCCCCATGCTGGACTCCAGGTCTTGGGGAGAAAGGAGCTGGGGAACCCCCAGATTAGGCTCTGAACTGACGGCCACCCTTCAGCATGGTCCCTGAACATCTGATCCCTATTCCCCACCCCTGCACCTCAACCGCTGCCTGACTCTAACCCAGCCAAGACACTTCCCCTTCCTGGTCTTGGTTTCTTCATTTGTACAAGTGACAGGATGGGCGGCCCCTGCCCCCGCCCCCCGTCAGCTCAGAGCTTTCTTTACCATGTAGGTAGGACCTGCCACATCATTTGTGGGGTTCAGTGCAAAGTGAAAATGTGGGACCCCTCTTTCAAAAATGATCAAGACTTTCAAGACAGCTGCAGTAGAGCACTGGATGAAGCGTGGGCCCTTCTGAACAAGAGCCCTGTGTTGCTGATTTCTCCGGTCATGTGCTCACGAAGCCAGCCCTGGAGGTGGGCTCTGCCAGCTACAGCAGCAGGATGGCAGTGTGACTTTGAACCTGATTCCAGGGGCTCGAGTGCAAGAGGGCAGTGGGTAGGGGGCAGGCAGCCCTGCCTACCCATGAGGCTCTGTCATGAAGCAGGACCAGCGGGCACTGTGGAGACAGGAGGTGGCATCTGATGGCCTTTCTTCACAGAGGTTTCTGTTCCCTCCTGAGTCAGGAACCACCCCAGAAATACTGTTTCTTAGCCCAGAGGGGCTGGAGCTTGCTGCCCCCTCCCACTTATTTTCTCCATTCAAGAGGGTTAGCGAGTTTCCTGGACTAAAGCAAGAATAGGACTCCGGATAGACAGTGCACCTAAGGAATTAGTTGTTGTTTTTAAAGATTATTTATTTATTTATTTTTAGAGGGAGGAGAAGGGTGGGAGAAAGAAAGACAGAAACGTTGATGGGTGAGACAAACATCAATTGGTTGCCTCTTACCCCCAAGCTGGTACCTGGCCTGCAGCCCAGACATATGGCCTGACCAGGAATCGAACTGGTGACCCAACCCACTGAGCCATACTAGTCAGGGCACTAAGGAATTAGTTTTGAATGAGGCTGATCTGAGTTGAACTTGGCTTTCAGTTGTGTGACCTCCCTGAATCACCTTCCTCATCTGTCAAATGAGATCTTGGTAGTACCTCTCTGCTAAAATGGTTGGGTAGACCACAGCCTGATAATGCAAATGATTGCTATTGGCTAGAGGGGCTGGGGAAAAAGATGTCTGGGGCTAGAAGAAGAATTCCTGGGTTTCTGGAGAAGAAGGAACTAGGAGCAGGGAATTAATCTAACATTTTCCAGAGAGGCCAGAACAGGGCATCAGGCTGGGATGGGGGAGCTGGAACCTTCTCCCCCACCTCATTGCCCCCAACAGAACTTCTCCCAGCAACCCAGATAAGCCAATCCGTTCAAGCAGAGAGGCCCAGGGGCAGGGTAGTTTCCCAACTCTGAGCTGGGGTCTGGATGGGAGTTTCCCTTGACTCTGAGAATCAGGAAGATTTTCTTTGGGGCTTGGTTCATAGCTTCTCCCAAGGACCTGCCAGCCGGCCTCTGGGAGAGTCTGAGGGAGCCTTTGGCAGGTCTGGACAGAAATAATTGTCAGGAGGGATCTGGCTGAGACCACGCTTCAGGGAAATTGAGGGAAAATGAGAGCAGAAGAAGGAAAGAAGGCCGAATAGCCTTCGACAAGAAATTCTTCTTAGGAAAAGCTCAGGCTGTGCCATCACCCTGCGGGCTGGCGCTGTGGTGAGAGGGATGGAAGTTACACTACAGGAAGGACTTCCTGACTGTGCAGAACGTGCACTTAAGAAGGAGGTGGGTTATTTATTGGAGTCGGATTTGCCTTGGGATGGCTATGCTCTTTAACTAGCAGTTGGCTGTCTGGGGCTGAGTGGGCAGGAAACTACTCGCTTTGTAGGTCATGGAACCCTTGGTGCTAGATACATCATTAACCCTGCATTATGAGGCTCCCCTTGGAGCTGTCGGGGAGGGGTGAGCAGCCACCATGCGGCGTCGGGGGGTGGGTGGTGCGGCGGTGTTGGGTGCCTCAGAGGTATGTTCAGAAGTATAAGCTCACGTGGAAAATTTTCTGGGCCTTCTACTAGCCTGATACTGACCTAGGAGTGATGGATTAGACTGCAGGGGAGAGTTCCTCATCGAAGCCACAGATAAGAGCCCAATGCAATTGTTTTATTTTTAAAAGACTATGGCTCAGCTGGAAGTGGGAGGTTTGAAGGTTAGACCACTGCAGGGACTTCCCAGTAGGTAGGAGTGGAGAGACCCCACCTTGTGGGTAAGTGTAAGAAGGAAAATGAAAGGGAGTGTCTGTCTCCTGTCTGGGAAATCTTGAGCAAGAGGAGAAACCAGTACTAGGCTGGTTAGACTATATGTGACATACATAATAGAGGGACAGGAAAATGGCTGAAATGATTTAGAAACTTCCTTGCCTTTTGAACTTTCTGGATAGACAGAGGCGAGAGGAGGGGGAAAGAGAGAGGTGTGTCTCCTTTTATTCCCCTCCCAATTTATCAACTTCCGCCCAAGCCTGGGATCTGTCACAACTCGAGAGGTGGAAATTCTGGTTTCCCTTGCCCAGAACTCCCAGTGCTAGTTTTGGCACGATGGGTAGCTGGAGGGTCTCACTCCTGGCCCAGCCGGGCTGAGCCTCTGTCCCCTGCCTCTGGGGCCTGGAACCCCCACTCACCTTCTTGTTCTTGGATGGCACCTCCGCCCGAGAGTCCAGACACCTGGGTTCTACACCGTGGCTGGCTTAAGGGTAGGTGAGATAAGACCGGTGGCTAGGGGTCAGCGTTCCTGGGGAGAAGTTTATTTGGAGACTTAAGGAGACAGACAGCAGCAGCACAGAGTCCAGGGAGAGGGTGGGCAGCTGCAGAGGCTGAGAGGCAGCTGCCACTGCCTGCTCTGGGCCACTTCCCAGGCAATGCTCTTAGCCAGGCTTGGTGGGCTGTACTCTCATGGCCTCCCTACAAGAAGAGGGTTGGGCAGGCCTGAGCATCAAAGACCCAAGCCCAGCTGGGGTTGGGGCAAGGTCAGAGCAGCTGATTCAGACCTGTGCCTGCGTCGGTCACCACAGGAGAGGGGTAAATATGAGAGACAGGGCATCAACAGATCTGAAAGAGCCAAGAAAGTCAGGTCTGAGGAATTCATATCTGAGTATAGGAATCTGTTTCCCAGAAAGTCCCCTGCCTGGGGCCAGGCAATGGTTTGGGCTCTTGGCGATGGGAAGAAGGCAAAGAGTAGATAGCAAGTAGGACTTCCCTGAGAGTAAGGTGTGAAAAGGCAGAGCCAGGCTGTTGGTGAGAAGGGATCAGAAGGGCAGGATGGGGAACAACCGGACTCCTACCCAGAGGGGAGAGTGAGGCAACAGGCTGAGGCCTGTGAGGATGATGGAAGTGAGACTTCCCAGGGCTCTCTGGAGAGGAAACTGTCCCCTTCCCTAACACCCTCCCCTTATGTACTTCTGCTGCCTGGGGCTCTCTGATTGGTCCCTAGTGGGGGGATGCGGTAAGGACTGTTAACTCAGAGAGTGCCCCGTGCCTGTGTTCTCAGAGCCATCTGGTGACAGCCTCTGGCTGAGCATGGCCCTACCAGCCCTGGGCCTGGACCCATGGAGCCTTCTCGGCCTTTTCCTCTTCCAAGTGCTCCTCCTGCTGCTGCCGACAGTGACAACAGGGGGTGGTGGGCAGGGGCCCCTGCCCAGGGTCAGATACTACACAGGTAAGTGTTTGGTGGCCAGGAAGTGTGGGGATGGCGACAGCGAGCTGGAGGGGTGTGGAGGAAGCAGAGAAGAATGAGGGGAGGAGGAGAAAAGCGGACTTGGAGAAACAGAGAGATATGTTAGGGCGAGATAGATGGCCTTGAAGAGAGACAGAGAGACAGAAATAGAAGTTCAGACTGAGACAGAGAGAAGTGAGAGATGAAACCACTTGGGGTGAAGATTAAGGAAAGACAAAAGAGGGGCCGGGGGTGTCACTCCTTCTGGTTCTCCAAAATTGGTGGGTTTTCTTCCCCTTCTTAAATGTCACCAATGTCAGGCTGGGCACCTCAAACCTGAAACTGCTTTCATGCCCCTAGGTGCCCCCAAAGCCAGGGCCCATGCTAGAAGATCATCTGTGGACCTGATGACTCAGGACACTCCAGGTCTATGACCACACAGATTATGTTGGACAGTGCTATGTCCAGTACCATGGACACCAGGGACATGAGAACTTAGGGTGACCCACTGGTTGCAGGCCCCAGGACCCTGTGGGCACAGCTCGGCTGCTTTCTTACTGAGGCTGCGGCACTGCTGGCCCTCTCATCTCCAGGGAGAAGATTCAAGGAAGGACATGGGCTCTGTGGGAGTAGTAGGGGCAGGGGATCCTGGGCACTTAGCATCTTTCTGGGGCATTGTGGTAAAGGAAACGCATGTTGCCCATTGATGGAGAGGCCTGCTCCGTGTTGGGCGCTGGGATTACCAGCATAAACAAGACTCAGCTCCCGCACTGCAGGTGTTTGTAGTCCTGAGGGGAAGCCAAAGAGCAATCAGGCAGTCATGCGACAGAGTGATCCTTCTGTAACAGAGGGGTTTACACAGTTGGGGAGGAGGCCGGCCCTTCCACTGCTTTGCCATACACTCTCCCCAACTCCTCCTGTTGGTCTTGTCTAAGACTCTGAGACTTCATAGGTAATAATTAGCTATCGGTCCTCTGACTAGTGCAAAGTGCAGATGTGCCCATGAGAGAGGGTTTGAGGAGCTCCTTCCCCCTTGCTGAGGGCCACTGGGGCAGGAAAACACACATACCCCATTACTGCACCAAGGTGATGGAGAGGACCTAGATGAGCCACCTAGGCTCATGTCTCCTGTCCCGGTGACATCCAGGCATGGCCATGGGGCCTTTGAAGAAAGATCTTTTCTTTCTGTTCTGCCTACGGCAGTGATTCTAGGGGTGAAAATTTCCTGCAGTAGAGGAGAGGAAGGAAGTGGGGTTGGTGAGTGGGACCCTACAACCCACAGCTACTCTGACACACAGTTTTGTCTGTGTCTAGCTGTCCTGCCTGTGGTTGCCAACACCCTCCTGTCTGTCTATATGCCTTCTGCTCCCCCTGCCAGTGAGGACCACTGTTTCTTCCCGTACTGCAGCCCCCAGGCCTGGAAGAGCATTCCTCCCACCTCACTTTATAACATGTCCCTTTGTCTCTTGGGTATGGGCCACCCTCCCTTGGCCTCAGGCTGTCATAACCCAGTCTTTGGCTGCCTCTCCTCTCTTCTGTGGGCTCAGCACACAAAGGTCCTGTGGCTGCCAGCAGGGCGGGAGTGAAGGGGCGACTTGCTGAGGAAGAATGGATCCAGCCGCCAAGACCTGGGTAGCATACTCTGCAACCCTTTCCCTTCCCCCACTTTTATCTCAGTGATCAGCTGCTCTGTAACCAGGAGGAAGCAGCTGCCTCCCCAGCAGCTCCTCCTCCTCACACCTTCTCACCACCTCTCAACAGGGGATGGACGCAGGGCTCTCAGCCTCTTCCACCAGAAGAACCTCCAGGATTTTGACACTCTGCTCTTGAGTGGTGATGGAGGCACTCTCTATGTGGGGGCCCGAGAAGCCATTCTGGCCTTGAATATCCAGGATCCAGGTGTGCCAAAGCTAAAGAGCATGGTGAGGAGGCCAGGGGTAAAGGGCATGGGCTGAAACTGAGGAGGGGCCAGCAGCATCCTGTGCCTGGGCAGCCTATGGGGGGAATAATTGCCCAATTTCTCTTATCTATACAGTTGACCTTTGAACAACATGGGCTTGAACTATGCAGGTCCCCTCATACGCAGACTTTTTAAAATAAATATACAGCAGGCCCTTTGTATCCCAGGCTTTCCCATCCACGAATTCAATCAGCATTTCAGTCTGCGGTTGGGGACCCTGGACACAGAAGGAGGACGGTATGCGCTGTCCTGCCCGTCTTTATTGTATGTAGGGACTTGAGCGTCCATGGGGGTCCTGGGGCCAATACCCCGTGGATACTGAGGGGCAACTATAGTGAAGTTTAGGGAAGTCAAAACTTGTATGTGGATATTTTGCTGTGCAGAGGGGTTGGTGTTCAATCAACCCCCATGTTTTTCAAGGATCAACTGCATTCAGCAATAATCAGCAACTCTTTTTATGTGTATCTGGTTCATATAACAGACCAGAAATACTATAGTGGCCTCACTGTTCATTGGTATTGTGATCATTGGCTGAATAATATTAATTGCTAAAATGGCTGTGATGGAAAATATTGACACATGAGAGAAACATTGACTCAAATTGTATCAATAATGTGATATCCACCCACTGGTAGGAATCACTGAAGCTTCTATGGTAAATTTTAGTCACCTTGCTAATGGCAACAATGTGAGGGAGAAAGGGAGAGGGAAGGAAAAAGGGGAGGGAGGGAGGAAGCCAGTGATTAGGGAGCATTCCACAGTCCGTGTTTATCAGTATCGTCTTCGGGCTCACACATGGATACTGGTTAAAAATGCATTCTCTGAGGTGTGACGCAGGAACTGGTATGTTTAACCATTTCCATAGGAAATGTGTGGTTTGACAACTGCTGCTCTGTACACCATGCAGTGCCACCATTAGATGCTTTACATACGCCACCTAGTTGTGCCTCCAGAAGCCTATGGAATTGACCAAGATCACATAATTGGTAAATGTCTGAGCTTAGATTGAAACTCAGGTCTGATTCTACAGGCCATGCTCTGGCATGGAGCTGATCCTAATGAATAACAGTATCATCAAAGTAATAGTTCTGGTCACCAACTGATGTCATTATAGCCCATCGATAGGTCACTAACCACCATGCATGTTGGTGATATCACACCAGAGCCAAGGAGGGGGTGGCAAGTCAAAGCTAGAGGTGAACACCTCATATCCTTTCATCTCCCTCCTCTTCAGATATCCTGGCCGGCTAGTGACAAAAAAAAGAGTGAATGTGCCTTTAAGAGGAGCAATGAGGTAAGCAGAGGTGGGGATATAAGGGCCCTGAGTAGAACACCCTGGTGACCCCAGACCATCACCTCCAGTGGGGCAAGCAGCAGAGGCTGCTTGCTTGCATGATTACTGCCTGTATCATGTTCTGTGAAGACATATGCAGACTGCCTCGGCATTGCCTAGCTCTTCTCCCCACTAGGAAGTAAGGCAGCATTGGAGTCTGGGGGCCCTGGAGTTTAGGGCAAGTGACCTGGAGGCCTGAATTCTCTATCTCTTTCAGACACAGTGTTTCAACTATATTCGTGTCCTGGTCTCTTTCAATGCCACCCACCTCTATGCCTGCGGCACCTTCGCCTTCAGCCCTGCCTGTACCTTCATTGTGAGTTACCTGGCACCGTGCTGTCAGGCCCCAAGCCTCCCTCTTCATGTCAACTCCCAGCCCATCTTCTGCAGCTCTGGAAACCTCTGGTCTTTCAGATGTAGAACCCCTATGAGCTTCCTGGCCCCAGACGAATTTCCCTCTACGTCCCTTTCCCTTCCTCCCTCAATACCCCTTGTTTTCCAGACATGAGACTGCCACTCTAGTCTCCCATCCTCTCCCCACCACAGGAACTCCAAAACTCCCACCTGTCGCCGATCTTGGAGGACATGGTTGTGGAGGGGAAAGGCCAAAGCCCCTTTGGCCCTTCCCATAAGCACACGGCTGTCTTGGTAGGTAAGTATCAGGTTCCTTGGTCCATCCCAACATCTGCTTTCCCAGGTCACTCTGTGACATATGGAATCTGACAGAGTTTTCTGAAAGGCAGGGGACTGAGGGAGGGAAAACCAGGGACCTCAGAGCACAAGATCAGAGGGAGAATCAGGCACCCCAACCACCAGCTTCTGCTGAAGCTGCTATAAAGTAGGTGAAGAGAAATGGCTGTGGAGAGGTTCATAGAGTCAGGAGGGTCAGGAAAAGATTCATTCAATTGTTCAACAAATAGGCACTATGCGAACACTTCCTGTGGTATGCCACCCACTGTGCTAACAACTTGTAGGAGTTACAGAGAAGAAATCATCCCTGAGCCCTCCTGGACACAAACCATGACAGACTCCTCGACCTGGCTTCTCGGAGGAGGTGGTCTTTGAGTGGGACCTTGAAAGATAGGTAGATGGGAGGGGAAGGTGTTCCAGGAAGAGAAGGGTGGGACCCGAAGTGTGGAAGCAGAAAACACAGTGCAGTGAGGCAGGGGAACAGTGAGTGACTCTACTTGGCAAGGGGTTCAGCTGGGTGTGTTGGGGAGTAGCCAGAAAAAGACTGGGAAAGTGCCCAAACACAGAAGGCCAGGAGAGTTGGCCATTTCCTATGGGCAGAAGGACCTAAAAATGGTGCTCAGTGGGGACTGTGAGCTGGCCTTCGAGGGTCCTCAGGAAGGTGTAGAACAAATGAGGCCCATGTGAGTGCTGGCCCCAGACAGGCAGGTCTGAGGGGGCAGGGCGCCTTTCAACTGATGAAGTCTACGCTTCCTTCCCCACCAGACGGGATGCTCTATTCTGGCACCATGAACAACTTCCTGGGCAGTGAGCCCATCCTGATCCGCACGCTAGGATCCCAGCCTGTCCTCAAGACGGACAATTTCCTCCGCTGGCTGCAATGTAAGAACTTGAGCCACACCCAGCACAGGTCTGGCCCTCTTCTCTCCGCCCCCCGCCCCGCCCGCGTGTCCAGAGACCTGGCAATTCAACTCTCATGTACTGCAGGCAAACTGGGTTCAAGGCAGCACTACTGTTAGTTGGTGGGGGTAGAGGAGGGAAAGAGACAAAACTCCCGTTCTCATGAAGGTTTCATCTTACTTAAATAAAGAAGTACTAGCCCTCTTCCCCCACCCCCACCCCCACGGCTACCCTCAATCAGCTGTGGCACCCGAGGAATCCAGTCTCCTGGCCTCCAGAGCCAAGTCAAGGGTTTTCACCAAGGGAAACCCAGGGCTTCCAGGTGCTCAGTCCTTAAGTCTATCTGCCTCCCCCCCAAACCCCGCCGCAGCGGACGCCTCCTTTGTGGCAGCCATCCCTTCTACTCAGGTCGTCTACTTCTTCTTTGAGGAGACAGCCAGCGAATTTGAGTTCTTCGACAAGCTCCGCACGTCCAGGGTGGCCAGAGTCTGCAAGGTCGGTCGCCTGGGCGGGAGGCGGGGCTGACTGCGGAGGAGCCAATGGGAAGATGGCAGAGGCGGGGCTCAGAGCCTAGAGCCCAATGGGAGAGGGAAAAAGCGGGTTGGGGGCGGGGACACGTGGAGCAGAGCGGGCCGCTGACTCGAACTGGTTCCTAGAACGATACCGGTGGTGAAAAGCTTCTCCAGAAGAAGTGGACCACCTTTCTGAAGGCCCAGTTGCTATGCTCCCAGCGCGGTCAGCTGCCATTCAACGTCATCCGCCACGCCGTCATGCTGCCGGACTCCACCGATCCCCAAGTCTACGCAGTCTTCACCTCTCAGTGGTGAGCCCCTGGGCGGGAACTTGTGGGCTGAATGCGGGATCTGAGACCAGCACGCGTCACTGCCCTGGCTGGCCACGGGGTGGGGGGGCGGGGCAGGGTAGGAAATGATGTGAGTGGAGCACAGATCTTCACCACCTCCCAGGAATTCGATTTATGCTCTTCGTGTAGCTGGGAAAAGTAAAGCTCAGAGAGGTTCTTAATAGTTTATAATCCTCCCTGGCTCCAAAAAGGATAGGAGGCAGCTTACAAAACACAACCATTTTTAAAACAAAACAAAATAAAATAATACCAATAAGGAAATGGGAATGAAAGGGGAATAAGAGAAGCCAAGGATAGTATCAACACATTACAAATGCTTGTCGTTTGTATGGTCCCTGGGTCCCAGTCACATATTTAGCTCTGAGCTTCCTAATGGCCAGAGCAAGGAGGGAAACACCATCAGCATCGTAAGATAAAAAAAATGTAGCCATTACCTGGAGGCTAAGAAAGGCTACCTGATTTGCTGTGGTCTGGCTCCACAGTGTGTTAGACCCCTACTGAAAATGTGTCAGCCCAAAGATCTGGTGTAAGCAGGGTCTGGTATCTATGGCATCCAGACCTTAGAGCATGGTGTGTGCCACAGTCAGGTCAGAGAGAACAGGAAAGTTGCACCTGTCTCCACAGGCCAGGGCCGAAGGAATAAAAATACTCTTGTAGTCAGGCTCTGGTTCATTTTCTGAGGACCAGGGATCTGTGGGACCTAAAGGAGGAGGGCTTCTTCTGGAGGCTGTCAGGAACTGGTACACTGCCCCTCCCATAGCTATAACCCCAGGGCCTGAGCCCCAGTTAATTCTCTTTAAGGATAATCACACTTCAGACTCTAAGGTGGGCCAGTCCTGGACCCTCCTAGCCCTAACCACCACAGCTAGAGGAAGGAGAGGCAGCTGGGGGCTGGCCCAGCCCTCCACATTCCTGCCCTCCTGGGATTTCCTACCAAGGGTGAGCCAGGGCTTGAGGAGTAGCTTCCTGATATAGCAAAGGAGACATCACATGTCCCCCTGACTGTCTCCAGGCAGGTTGGAGGGACCAGGAGTTCCGCTGTCTGTGCCTTCTCTCTCAAGGACATCGAGCGTGTCTTTGAGGGAAACTTCAAGGCACTGAACAAAGAGACTTCCCGGTGGACTACTCGAGCGGTCCCTGATGATATCAGTCCTCGGCCAGGCAGTGTGAGTACCACCCCCGACACTGACCAAAGCCCTTCCTCCCCGACAGAGACACACACATAATATATTTATCAAAGTACTTATCATGGCACAATAAATGCCCAGTAATGTTAATGCTCCCCTCCACTGCCACCAGTCCCATCTGCTCAGATATATATCTGCTTCAGCTACCCACATTCCACAGGGGTCCCACCCCATCCTACACATACCACAGCCCCTTCCATCCCAGCTAAGTACACAAAAAACACCTGGGTGTCGCACTGAGGAAACAAGGAAGCATCGGTTGTGCCAAAGACTGTGTTGGGTGTCTTCACCTGCATTTCTCATTTCACTTTTGTTTTTTGATCAGAGTTGTTTGTGTACACCATTTAAAGAACCATACAGATTTACATTGCTGGTTACGAAAAGAACAGCCTTATTCTCTACCCTCCACTTTTCCCTTTCTAGAGAAAACCAGCTTCAGTTCTTTTAGCAATCCTAAATAATATACTTTTATTGCTACATCTTTTATTTATTTATTTTTAAAAAGACTTTATTTATTTTTAGAGAGAGGAGAAGGGGAGGGAGGGAAACATCAATGTGTGGTTGCCACTCATGTACCTCCTACTAGGGACCTGGCCCACAACCCAGGCATGTGTCCTGACTGGGAATTGAACCAGCAACCTTTTGCTTCACAGTCAGGTCCTCAGTCCACTGAGCCACACCAGCCAGGGCTATTGTTACATCTTGATGTTTCAGTTTCAGGCAGTATCTATTGAATTCCCATTCTGGAAGGCTAGGATTTAACTGTGTTCTCCCACCCAGTTATGGTATGCTAGAGCTGGCTTACAGCAACTAGCAAGAACTCTTTGCACATCGCTTTCCAAATTCATGTCCAGTAACATTGCATTGGTAACTTGAAATCAACCATGTGAGAGCATAAACCATGGAATTCAGCAAACACTGCAAATCAGGGCTTCCTCCGACCTCTTACTCCAGAGCTGCCTTACCAACATACCAGTGCACCCACCCAGCAGTTTTATAGTAATTTTGTTAGATCAATATTTATATTATGAGTCTTATTATTCACAGATCAGCTAAGTAGTAAAGCCATGATTACTTTTCCTTTTGCATAAATTTTTATTTTCACTGGGGTTACTAATTATGTTGATATTTCTTTGCTCGCTTTGTATTCTGATCTCTTATCTTTAATTTAACCCCAAATCTTTTCTTTTCTTTTTTTTTTAGTGAAAGAGAGCTTATTAGTGAGACAGAGAGTGGCTACTCCACAAATAAAGCAGCCAACTCCAAACTCTTACAAATTACCTGAATCTCTTCTAAAGATAATGTCATCTTCCTGGAGTTCCTTCCAGCCTCCTGCAGCCTAGATGGTGGGGGACTCTATATCCGTGCTCAGCTGCCATTCTGGAATGTCCCTTTCTCATCATAATGGGCATTCCCTTTGCCTCTCTCTTGTGCTGATCTCATGTTTCTTGCACCTCATGACTTCTTCTTCTTCTTCTTCTTTTAATGGAGGATAGCCTCTGTAGATTTCTAGCTAGAGATACTTGGTGGTAAAGTCTTTTGAGAACTTGAATGTCTGAAAATGTCTTTATTCTGTAATACTTTCACATTTGATAGGATGGCTAGGTACCTATAACTCTAGACTAGAAATAGTCTTCCTTATAATTTTTTTGAAGGCTTGCCCTTACTGGTGTGGTTCAGTGGGTTGGGCATCATCCCACAAACTGAAAGGTCCCCAGTTTGATTCCCGATCAGGGCGCATGCCTGGGTTGTAGACCAGGCCCCCTGTGGAGGGCACATGAGAGACAACCACACGTTGATGTTTCTCTCCCTCTATTTCTCCTTCCCTTCCCCTCTCTCTAAAAATAAATAAGTAAAATCTTTTAAGAAAATCTTAAGCAAACAAAAAACCAAACAGAAAACTTTGAAGGCTTGCTCTATTATCTTCTAGCTTCCAGTGCTGCTGTTGAGAAGTCCCAAGCTACTCTGATCCTTTACTCTTCCATCACTCTTCCGTCACCTGCTTTTCTCTCACAGTAGTCTAGGGCCTTTTTTTTTGGTCCCTGGCTGTTCTGAAATTTCACACTATTGCACTTTCTCGAGTCTCTGTTCACTTATTGTGCTGGACATTCAATATGCCCCATCCAGACTGGAAATTTAGTTCCTTCAGTTCTAAGAAGTTTTCTTGGACTATTTCCTCCTATTTCATCCAACAAATATTTTGAGGCCACTTACTGGTCTAGGCACCAGGGATAGAGCAGTGAATAAAACGATTTCCTTCCCTCATGGAGTGCCATTCTAATGTCAGAATGTTTTTCTTTTTTTTCTCTTCTTTCTGGACCTCCTGGATGGTCCCTTTCCTATTTTCTAAGTCTTTAATTTTGTTCTACTTCTTGGGAGAGTGTCTCAATTTTATCTTCTGATCCTTCTATCAGATTTTTAATTTCTGCTACAATATATAATTTCCTAGATTTTTTGAGCTTTAACATCTCTTGTATAAAAAATTTGTATTATGGAGCAGTTCAAACATATCCAAAGTAGACAGAATAGTATGCTAGACCTCCATACATCCATCAGCCAGCTTCAACTCATAGCCAATTAAACTTGTCTCACCCACTTTCTCCCTTATTATTTTGAAGCAAATTCTGGACATGGCATCATTTCATTGTAATCTCCTGTGGTTGCCACACTGAATCGCTGCAGTCTTGGTGGCCGCACACAACAGAAACTTATTCTCTCTCAGGCTTTGTTCCTTCTGCAGGCTCTGCAGGGGGGGTCTGTCTCATGCCCCTCTCCTACCTCCCAGCGGGCTGCTGGCAGTCCTCCGTGCTCCCTGACTTGTAGGCTCATCACCCGTCTCTACCTCTGTCAGTACTTCGCCTTCTTCTCTGTGTGTTTCCTCCATGTCTCTTATAAGGACACTTGTCATTTGACTTAGAGCCCATCATAGTCCAGAACGAGGTCATCTTGAGATTTTAAATTATATCTACAAAGACCCCTTTTGCAAATAAAGTCATACAGGTTTTATTTTTATTTATTTATTTGGCAAAAAGCTTATTTATTTATTTATTTACAGAGATTTTAGAAATATGTGATTTTGGGCAATGTATGAATATCTAAAGATGTAATTTTGACATGTATTTTAATTTCACATCTTTACTTGACCTATGTACTTCTTAGAAGACAACATTTGTTCTCTTGCATAAGAAGCAAAAATGTGATCAAATTTTGTAAAAATTATTGACGTGCAAGAGATCACCTACAAATGTTCTGTGATACCAATTTACTGGAGCAAGCTGACAGAGGAGATGCAGGTTAGGGCTCCTCAGAGAGCTTCACAGCATTCATGAGGGGGCGATGGAAGATCTGGAGAAGTGGACGAACTGGGAATCTTGGTAGACTTCTTGGTGGACTGTAGCTTCAGAGATGTCTGCTTCCACCTGCCATCTAACTGTGAATGAGACTGGAGGGAGGAGCCAAGGGCAGGCCACCCAGGGCCCGTTGCCATGCTGAAGACTTTCCTTCAACCTGATAACTCAGGCAGTGGCTACTCAGGCTATTGATACCACCATGTACTGAGATGTAACTAGTAGTTAAAGGAGCTGATGGTGTTTCTTCTTCATACCTAAGTATTGATGATGTGATGGAAGCAGAAGCAGAGGTTGTGTGAAGATAAAGATTGGAACACAGTAAAGCTCTAGGTGCTTCCTTCACTCTGAAGTTGCCTTTGGCCAGCGCGGCCCCCCACCGGGTGTGAATGGTATCTAGGAATTCCATGGATAGGTCATCTTTAAGCATGAGCAATGATCACAGTGTTGGAGGAGGACATTGAGAAGATGTGACCTCTGGTTGACCCAAGAGCTGGACCTGGACAATCACATTCACAGGTTTTAGATGGACATGTTTTTTTTGGTGGGGGGGCAGAGCACCATTCAACCTACTACATCATCCATAAGTATTTTAGTATGTATCTCCAAAATATGGGGCTTTAAAAACTACGCATAGTACCATTATCACAGTAAAAAGTTAATAATTCCTTAATATAATATGCATTTAATTTTCAAATTTCTAATAACCTCATAAAATATCATATGAGTTTTTTTAAACATAGTTTGTTTCTTGAGTCAAAATCTAAATAAGATCTAAAAAGTTGGATTGGTTGTTTGTTTAATTCTCTTTTAATCTAGATGTTCTCTTTCTATCTTCATTTTTTCTCTTGCAATTTCTTTGTCATGTAGCGTTTCCCACAGTCTGGATCTGATGATTTTGCATCTCAGTGGTGGGGTACAAGCATTCTCTATAAACTGGTGGTTGGGTCTGGAGACTTGATCAGATCAAAGTTTGAGCAGGGCGGGGAAGACTACTTCATCATGGTAGTGTGTCCTTCCTTAAGGACATCCGTAATGTCCAGTTGTCCTCTTGAAGTAAGATCTCCTATTTTTGTAGCATTGTGTTCTTGTTTCATGGGTACACTGTCTTCACTTATCTTTCTTAGGATAGTAATGATACTTTGGTGCAAAGGTTTCTTTTTTAAAAAATATATTTTATTGATTATGCTATTACAATTGTCCCATTTCTCCCCCATCATTCCCCTCTACCCTGCACACCCCCTCCCACCCACATTCCCTCCCTTTAGTTCATGTCCATGTGTCATAAGTTCTTTAGCTTCTACATTTCCCACACTATTCTTGCCCTCCCCCTGTCTATTTTCTACCCACCGTCTATGCTACTTATTCTCTGTACCTTTTCCCCCTCTCTCCTCCTCCCACGCCCCTGTTGCTAACCCTCCATATGGTCTCCATTTCTGTGGTTCTGTTTCTGTTCTAGTCGTTTGCTTAGTTTGCTTTTGTTTTAGGTGTGGTTCGTAATAGCTGTGAGTTTGCTGTCTTTTCACTGTCATATTTTGATCTTCTTTTTCTTAGATAAGTCCCTTTAACATTTCATATAATAAGGGCTTGGTGATGATGAACTCCTTGAACTTGACCTTATCTGAGAAGCACTTTATCTTCCCTTCCATTCTAAATGACAGCTTTGCTGGATAGAGCAATTTTGGATGTAGGTCCCTGCCTTTCAAGACTTCAAATATTTCTTTCCAGCCCCTTCTGGCCTGTAAGGTCTCTTTTGAGAAATCAGCTGACAGTCTGATGGGACCTCCTTTGTAGGTGACTGTCCCCTTATCCCTTGCTGCTTCTAGAATTCTCTCCTTCATTTGAATCTTGGCTAATGTAATTATGATGTGCCTTGGTGTGTTCCTCCTGGGGTCCAACTTCTTTGGGACTCTCTGAGCTTCCTGGACGTCCTGGTAGTCTATTTCCTTTGCCAGATTGGGGAAGTTCTCCTTTATTATTTGTTCCAATAAGTTTTCCACTTGTTGCTCTTCTTCTTCCCTTTCTGGGACCCCTATAATTCTGATGTTGGGACGTTTAATGATGTCCCGGAGGTTCCTAAGCCTCTCCTCATTTTTCTGAATTCTTGTTTCTTCCTCATTTTCTGTTTGGTTGTTAGTTTCTTCCTTCTGGTCCACTCCATTGATTTGAGTCCCAGTTTCCCGCTCATCTTTATTGGTTCCCCATGCGTCTTCCTTCATTTCACGTATTGTAGCCTGCATTTTTCCATCTAATTTGTGAGCAAAATCAACCAATTCTGTGAGCATTTTGATGACCAGTGCTTTGAACTGTGCATCTGATAGGTTGGCTATCTCTTCATCGCTTAGAGGAATTGGCTCTGGGGCTTTTACTTGTTTTCCAGTTTGAGCCATTTTTGGTGGGGTTTTTTTTGTTTTGTTTTGGTTTTAGTCTGGTCGCGGCTGTTACATAGTGAGGACTGGAGCCTCAGGCGCTCCCCAGTGCCGGGCAGCCCAGTCGCTGGGTTGTGACGCTGTATGTGGGGGCGGGGTCTGAGAGGGAACAACGGCGCCTGCTCCGCTCTCTCCTGGATTCAGTCCCTTCCGCCACTTCCCCTCTGCCTGGACCGTCTGCGCGCGCGAATGTGGGACCACCTGGTCAGCCAGCCGCCTTGTGCGGCCTCACTGGGTCTGCACAGTTGCTCCCCTGTGCCCGGGGACCGCCAGCCGCTGCCTGTGCACCTGGGAACTGCCAGCCGTTGCTGCTTGCATTCCTGGGTCCGCACCTCCACTTTTTCCTGCCGCGACTCCGCCCCTCTTACCAGTCTGGATGAATGGTTGTTGGACTTTCGTACCGTTCAATTTTCTATCAGTTCTGGTTGTTTTCTTGTTTCTAAATATTTGTTGTCCTTAATTTTGGTTGTGAGAGGAGGCACAGTGTGACCACCTATGCCTCCATCTTGGCTGGAAGTCTCAAAGGTTTCTTTTCTCCAAATAATTTCTGTGTTCTCTTAGGTTTGATTTTGTTCATTTTCCCTATATGTTTGTTTGATTCTCTTTCATGATCATGGATTTACTCACATGTCTGGTAATCCTTGGCTATCTGCACACATTTAAGAACAGGGGACCAGGAATCTGTTTCGAAACCCTGTGCCCAAGGGTATGACTTGGCAAATTGAGCTCCATTGTAGCTTTACTGCGGATGGTGTAGCTGAGCTGTTTTGTTAGGGACCTTCGATGTTAGTATCTTTAAGTCTTTCCTCTGGGACCTCTAGTCAGTGTCCTCAGAGCAGGCTCTTCTAGTCTTCTGCTTAGGGGGAGATGGTCTGGTTCTTGGTGTCAGGGTGCCGAGAGGTATCAGGAAGAGGATTGGGTGTGGGGAAAAGTCTCAGCCTGCACTGTGCCTGCCCATCCTCAATCCTCCATTTTAATGTGGTGTCCCTCCCTAACTGTGCCTGCTGTCCTCCATCCAGGGAATAAATCTCCAGTCTTGAGCCAGGGCATGGAACAGATAATCACTCAGGTGGATGGGATTGGGAGGAGGTCTGCCTGCTTTTAAGCAGATTTTCTTTTTTTTTTTTTTTTTCTTTTTCAGAGAGAGGGGAAGGGAGGGAGAGAGGGAGAGAAAGATTGATGTGTAAAGAGAAACACTTATCGGTTGCCTCTCGCACACTCGCAGCTGAGGACCTGGCCTGCAACCCAGGCATGTACCCTGACCAGGAATCAAATCAGCAACCTTCTGGTTTACAGGCTGGCACTCAATCTACTGAGCCACACTGGCCAGAGATAAACAGATTTTCAAATAATTCTCTTTATTCAGCTCCCCTTTTACCCCACTTCCAGAGGTGACTGGGGCCACTAGTTCATGAACTTTAAAAACTGTCTTGTAAATCAGATAGTTTTGGTCAACTCAGGGCCATCCTAAGAGGACTTTGTTTCCTGCCAAGTTTTTTTTTACTATTTGTTCATTTGTTTTCCAGTTTCCAAAATGTGGGGCTTTTGCCTCCTCTCCTGTTCTCCCCATCCCTGTAGGTTTGCCTTACAAAAAATACCTTTGGAAGGAAGCAAGAGTAGGTGCATATGCTTATTCTGGCACCAAAATGAGACATAGATGTTATTACCTCACTTTACAGGTGAAGAAATTGAAGCTCATAGAGGCGGGGTAACTTGTCTGAGGACACAGCTCATAGGTGACAGTGTTGGGGCTGGCCCTAAGACAGTGTTCTTGGGCCTGAAGGGCAAGGATCCTAACTAGAGATCATAAGACAGGTGTCCCAAGAGCCCCAGCATGCCAGTGTTGGCAGGGCCTTAGAGAACAGCCAGTTCAACCCCTCATTATGTATGAGAACAGGAAGCCCAGAATGGAGAAGAAACTCTCCCAGGGTCATGCAGGAAGTTTGTGCAAAACCTTGATGAGAAATGCTTCCTGCCACACCACCCCTTTATGTGACATCTTTCATTTAATCACTGACTCAGCAAACATTTATTGGGCACCAACTGTGTGCCATGTCTTGGTTAGCACTAAGCCTGGGGCTATAGACATAAGTAAAACAGGGCCCTTTCCTGCAAAGGGCCCTCAGCCTGTTTCCTGCTGGCTGCCAGGCATTCTTGATGAAGGCAAGGGGAAGGAGGAAAGTCATAATAGCTAACATTTATTGAGTCCTTAATTCATGCCAATCACTGTTCTAATTGTCATGTATTTTATTGTTCACCCTCACAGCAACCCTGTCATGTATTGGTAATGTGCCCATTTTACTGTTAAGGAATCTCAGGCACGCAGAGGCTGGAATTCAAAGCCAGGCAGCTCCAGAGTCTGAACTTTAACCACCATCTGGAGATGAGGACTGCCTTGAAGGAAGGAGGCAAAGGAGATTAGCAGAGAGGGAAGAAGGGAGGGAAGAGGCAATGGGCAAGCTTACAGGAAGGGGAAAGCTGACCTGGTCTGCCTTTTTCCCCTTCAGTGCTCGGTGGGCCCCTCCTCCGATAAAGCCTTGACCTTCATGAAGGACCACTTCCTGATGAATGAACAGGTGGTGGGAACGCCCCTGCTGGTGAAATCTGGTGTGGAGTACACACGACTTGCAGTGGAGGCAATCCAGGGCCTGAATGGGAAGAGCCATGTTGTCATGTACCTGGGTACCAGTGAGTAAAGGACTTCAGGACATCCCTCAGGGAACTAGAGCAGAGGAGGGATCTTTGAGTTCATTCACTCATGCGTTTATTCAACAAATGTTTTTTTGAGCACCTAGTATGTGCCTATGTGCCTGGCACCCTGCCAGGCTCTGAAAATACAATGGGGAAACAAAACAGCCCAGTCGCTACTTTTTCTGAGCTTTCAGTCTGGTTGGGGAGATACACAGAAGGACTTTGGTGGCCTTAGCAAGAGCTGTTTATCTTTTGTGGGAAGCCATGTTAGAGAGGTGAAGAGTGAATGGGTAGAGGGGAGCTGTACACAGCAAGTGCAGAGATCATTTCTTCAGGGGGCTTAGCTGAGGAGGGGAAGAGAGGAAGGAGGGTGGCTGGAGGAGGGTATGGGGTCCAGCCAGTATTCTCTTTTTATTTATTTTTATTTTTAAATTTAATTTTATTATTATTTTTAATCAGTATTTTTTAATTGTTGATATTGTACAGTTTTCTGTCTTTTATACCCCCCAGCCCACCGCCCCAGCCCTCCCCACCTTCCTCCCATTTCCAACCCCCATAGTTTTTGTCCATGTGCCCTTTATACTTGTTGCTCTAAGTATTCTCTTTTTAAATATGGGAAAGAGTGTCAGGATCCAATAGGGAGAGAGTTGGTGAGAGCTGGGCAGGCAAGGGGGTAATTGGCAGGTGAAGTTGCAGAGGGAGCAAGAAGCCAGAGTCCAGGACACAGATGGAGCAACTGGCTGTGAAGAGAGGAGGGCCAGCCCCTCTGCAGGTGTGAGAGTCAGGAGTAGAAGAGGGGTAAGACTGGGGAGGGGTATAGTCTGGAGGGTGGGCAGGAAGCAGAAGGAGCTTTTATGTGATGGCTTTTGTGTTCTCTATGAAGTGGGAGAACACAGGTTGTGAGCTGGGAATAGGGGTGGAAAAGGTGGGAGGTTTGAGGAGAGAGGGGTGGATTCAAATAGTCTTCGTGGAAAGGAGAGAGTCACAGGAGAATGTAGAGGATTGCCAAGGATATATATTGAGGACCTGATAAGGTGGATGACTTTGAGTTTTAGTGGAAGAAACCTCCCAGGTTTGTTCATTCTTTTAGGACCTGTTACTAGGCACCCTATCAGCTGTGCAGTTACGGAGTATACAGTAGAGAACAAAAGAGACAGAAAACTTCTCCTTGTGGAGTTCAGGGAGACAGACATTACACATACTGAGTCAATAATGTCAGATGTTATGAGATTAGAAAATGAGTTGAACATGAAGGGGGATCAGGAATGTCAGTCAGGGTGGCTGAAAACAATTTTTTAAAGTTTTATTTATTTTTAGAGAGAGGGTAAGGGAGGGAAGAAAGAGTGGAAGAGAAACATTGATCACCTGCCTCTCGTACACCCCCAACCAGGGGGATCCGGCCAGCAGCCCAGGCACGTGCCCTGACCAGGAATCAAACCAGTGACCTCTGCAGGCCGGCACTCAATCCACTGAGCCACATGGGCCAGGGTGAAATTTTCAAAAGGGTAGTCAGAATACACCTCAGTGAAGTGTCTCTGAGTAGAAACACTTGATGGTCATGAGGGAGGCTGGTGATGTGATTTTCCACAGGAGTACTCAGCTTTCGACTGCCCCATGTCCATGGAGAATGTGGATAGTTGGGTCAGAGTTTTAGCAGGGACAGAGTTTTAGCAGGTGGTGCAAAGGAAGGACAGAGGGGTCGAGATTTCAAGCTATTTACAAGAGCGCTCCATCTCCCTGGCACAGAAGGAAATGGTCCAGTATGTGTGACACTTCTGAAAGAACTTCCTGACAGCTGGAACGCCATGTGGAGTCAGGGAGGGAGAAAGGAGGGGGTCTGTGGAAGAGGTAAGGCAATTTCAGCTCTCTCCATCTCTCCACAGCGACAGGGCTCCTGCACAAGGCTGTGGTGAGTGCGGACAGCAGAGCTTATCTGGTAGAGGAGATCCAGCTGTTCCCTGACCCTGAACCTGTTCGAAACCTGGAACTGGCCCTGACCCAGGTGAGAAGAGACCTTCTGATGGAGCAGGCCTAGGGTGCTGTGTTCTTGCTAGGTGTGGTGGGAGCATCCTAATACTCTCCATCTCTCTTCCAGGGTGCACTGTTTGCAGGCTTTTCAGGAGGTGTCTTGAGGATTCCTCGAGCCAACTGTAGTATCTATGGGAGCTGTGTGGACTGTGTCCTTGCCCGGGACCCCCACTGTGCCTGGGACCCTGAGTCTGGAACCTGCCGCCTCCTGCCCACCTCCGTCTGGTGAGTGTCAGTCCTGGATGGAACCAGGGCCCTTTCTACCTGGCTTGTGCTCCTGTAATTCCTTTCTCTAGGGGCTACTGACACATTCCTTTCTTTTTTAAAATTTATTTATTATTATTTTTAAATATATTTTATTGATTATATTATTACAGTTGTTCCATTTCCCCCCCTTTATTCCCCTCCACCCTGCACACGCCCTCCCACCTGCATTCCTTCCCCCTTAGTTCATGTCCATGGGTTGTATATATAAGTTCTTTGGCTTCTACATATTGTATACTAACCTCCTTAACCTCCCCCTGTCTATTTTGCACCTATCATTTATATTTCTAATTCCCTGTACCTTTTCCCCTATTCCCCCCTCCCCTTCCCTGCTGATAACCCTCCATGTGATCTCCATTTCTGTGATTCTGTTCCTGTTCTAGTTGTTTGCTTAGGTTTTTTTTGTTTTGTTTTGTTTTTTTCAGATTTGGTTGTTGATGATTGCAAATTTGTTGTCATTTTACTGTTCATATTTTTTATTTTTTTTCTTAGATAAGTCCCTCTAACATCTCCATAATAAGGGCTTTGGTGATGATGAACTCCTTTACTTGACCTTATCTGGGAAGCACTTTATCTGCCCTTCCATTCTAAATGATAGCTTTGCTGGATAGAGTAATTTTGGATGTAGATCTTTGCCTTTCAGGACTTGGAATACTTCTTTCCAGCCCCTTCTTGCCTGCAAGGTTTCTTTTGAGAAATCAGCTGATAGTCTTATGGGAACTCCTTTGTAGGTAACGCTCTCCTTTTCTCTTGCTGCTTTTTAAAATAATATATTTTATTGATTATGCTATTACAGTTGTCCCATTTTCCCTCCTTTATTCCCCTCCTCCCTGTACACCCCCTCCCACCCATATCCCCCCTTTAGTTTATGTCCATGGGTCATACGTATAACTTCTTTGGCTTCTACATTTCCTATACTATTCTTACCCTCCCCCTGTCTATTTTCTACCTACTGTCTATGCTACTTATTCTCCATACCTTTTCCCCGTCTCTCCTCCTCCCACTCCCCTGTTGCTAACCCTCCATGTGATCTCCATTTCTGTGGTTCTGTTCCTGTTCTATTGTTTGCTTTGTTTTTGTTTTAGGTGTGGTTGTTAATAATTGTGAGTTTGTTGTCATTTTACAGTTCATATTTTTTATCTTTTTTTTCTTAGATAAGTCCCTTTAACATTTCATATAATAAGGGCTTGGTGGTGATGAACTCCTTTAACTTGACCTTATCTGAGAAGCACTTTATCTTCCCTTTCATTCTAAATGAAAGCTTTGCTGGATAGAGCAATCTTGGATGTAAGTCCTTGACTTTCATGACTTGGAATACTTCTTTCCAGCCCCTTCTTGCCTGCAGGATCTCTTTTGAGAAATGAACTGACAGTCTGATGTGAACTCCTTTGTAGGTAACTGTCTCCTTTTCTCTTGCTGCTTTTAAGATTTTCTCCTTAACTTTAATCTTGGATAATGTAATTATGATGTGCTTTGGTGTGTTCCTCCTTGGGTCCAACTTCTTTGGGTCTCTCAGAACTTCCTGAACTTCCTGGAAGTCTATTTCCTTTGCCTAATTGGGGAAGTTCTCCTTCATTATTTCTTCAAATAAGTTTTCAATTTCTTGCTCTTCCTCTTTTACTTCTGGCACCCCTATGATTTGTATGTTGGAACTTTTAAAGTTGTCCTGGAATTTCCTAAGTCTTTCCTCAAATTTTTAAATTCTTGTTTCGTCATTCTATTCCAGTTGAATGTTTATTTCTTTCTTCTGGTCCACACCATTGTTTTGAGTCCCGGTTTCTTTCCCATCACTGTTGGTGCATTTTCTTTTATTTCACTTTTCATAGCCTTCACTTTTCCCTGTGTTTTGCGACCATAATCATTTCTGTGAGCATCCTGATTACCATTGTTTTGAACTCTGCATCTAATAGGTTGGCTATTTCTTTATCACTTAGTTGTATTTTTTCCTGGAGGTTTGATCTGTTCTTTCGTTTGGGTCTTTTTTTTTTTTTTTTTTTTTTTTTTTTGTCTCAGCGCACCTGTTATGTAGTGAGAAGCAGAACCTTAGGTGTTCACCAGGGCGGGGCAACCCAGCCGCTGGGTTGTGGCGCTGTGTGTGGGGGAGGGGTCCGACAGGGAATAATGGCACTTGCTCCACTCTCTGCTGGGTTTCAGTCCCTTCTCCCCCTACCCACAAGCAAACTGAGTCCTTCTGGTGCTGATTTCCAGGTGGTGGGTTTGTGTACATTCTAGGACCCTGTGGGTCTCTCCAACAAACTCTCCTGTGAGGCTGAGAGTTTCTTCCGCTGCCACCTCAACCCTCACAGGTGTTTTCAATTGGCAGTTTGAGGCTTTATTTCTCCGCTCCAGGGCTCTGGGTTGTGGGGTCTGTCTCTCTCCCCAGTTGTTCCTCCTGGTTTATCTGCACACCAATGTGGGACTGCCCAGTCCTCCAGTCGCCACCTTGCCTCGAGTCCTCTCTGCCTGGCTGTCGGTCTCCTCTCCTCCGACAGGTCTGGATGAATGTTTCTTCTTTCACTCATTGGTTGTCAGACTTCCATACAGTTAAATTTTTCTGTCAGTTCTGGCTGTTTTTGTTTTTAAATTTGTTGTTGTCCTTCTTTTGGCTGTGTGAGGAGGCACAGTGTGTCTACCTACTCCTTCATCTTGGCCAGAAGTCTGAAACATTCCTTTCAACATCCCCACTCCTTTGGTGAGCTCCTCCAGGGATAGGGTTTGACCCAACACTTTAGAAGCTGCCCCAGCATCCTAGGTCTCTCCTCCTCTCTGTTCTACCTTGTGACCCCATCTCCATCCCTCCTGTCCACCCTGCCCACCTTCTTCCCCACTGCTTCCTCTCTGTTTTTGCCACTTTTGTCTGTTTGAAGGGATGATTTTTTATTTCCTTGCCTTTTCAGGGAGTCCTGGGGGCAGGATCTGGAGAGAGGGAACCCACAGTGGGCATGTGCCAATGGCCCCATTGGCAGGAGCCTCCGGCCTCAGAGTCACCCCCAAATCAGTGAGTGTGGGACCAGGGGAAGTGCAAAAGCTTGGGGAATTCTGGGCAGGGGTAGGCATTCTTGCCTCAATGTCTTCCCCCAGCACTTGCCTGGCTTGAAACCTGAACACCCAGAGTTGGGATGGATTTGGGTCCTGGCTGTCGGGAGATGGGTAGTAGTTCCAAGGTGGGATTCAGGATTGAGGGTAAAGTTGGTTTCAGTGTCAGAGTTGGAGTCAGATGGGCTGGAAGTTAGTTTGGGGTCCAGAATGGAGATAGAGAAGGGGTCAGAGTTGAGTTTGAGAGTTGAAGTGGAGATTCGAGATGTTCACTGGGAGTCTAAATGTAGGGTAGAGACACTCTCCTGCCTTTCTTCTCCCCCAAACCTTTAATCTTTCCCCCTTTTTCTTCACCTACAGTTAAAGAGGTCCTGGCTGTCCCCAACTCTATCCTGGAGCTCCCCTGCCCCCACCTTTCAGCACTGGCTTCTTACCACTGGAGTCATGGGACAGCGACAGTCTCAGAAGCCTCTTCCATGGTCTGCAATGGCTCCCTCTTGCTGCTACTGCAGGATGGGGTGGGGGGTCTCTACCAGTGCTGGGCCACTGAGAATGGCTTCTCATACCCTGTGGTCTCGTACTGGGTGGACAACCAGGATCATCCCCTGGCCCTGGACCCTGACCTGGCAGGCATTCCCCGAGAACGCGTGGAGGCCCCGCTGACCAGGATTGGTGGCGGGGCCGCCATGGCTGCCCAGCGGTCCTACTGGCCCCACTTCCTCACTGTCACTGTGCTGTTTGCCTTAGTGCTTTCAGGAGCCCTCATCTTCCTCCTCGCCTCCCCACTGGGGGCACTCCGAGGCCGGGGCAAGGTCCAGGGCTATGAGACCAAGCCCCCGGGAGAGAAGGCTCCATTGAACCAGGAACAGCACCTCCAATTTCCCAAGGAATGCAGGACCTCTGCCAGTGATGTGGATGCTGACAACAACCACCTGGGCACAGAGGTGGCTTAAACTCTGGACATACACTGGGACTGTGGGAAAGGACATGGCACCTGGCCATGCTGACGGAGAAGCCTGGAGCACTGCAGACCTGACCAGTGTGGGAGTAGCACAAAAGATCACGTTCCTCCCGTGAGAGTAGCTTCACTGCCGCTCTGTGTCACCAGTGGCACTCAGCAGGCCTGGGCACAATGGCTGGCTGCCCTATAGGATTCCCTTCTAGCAAGCACATGGGCTCTCAAGGAGAGCTGCTCCAAACCTGGACCGAGGCTATGATAGGACCGAGAGAGGATCCTCCAGTTCTGGCCATTCCAGGACCTCCAGAGATATACTGCTCCAGGAGACCCTAAAACTGACTGTTCCAGGATCCTATGGTAATAAACACCAAACATCTTAACAACCATAAGATAGCACCGCTGCTCCTGGAGACTCCACTCTGATAGCAGCTACCACCTTGGACACCAACACTCCCGTCTCCCAGGGATCTTTAAGGCTCTGCAGGGAGCTGCCCTTTCCTGCTTCCATTATCAACTGTGTGCCACTGATTCCCTGGGAGGTTTTCCTGAAGTCTGTCCACCTTCCTTTTTGCTTCAGTTGGTGGAGGTTGTGATCCCTTCTAGCCCAACTGGAACAACAGAGGTAATCTGAGCCTTGTTCATGCCTTTACCCTGGCTGACCCTTTGACCTCTGTCCTCTCTTGTTTCCTTTGCTTTGGGATTCAGAAAACTACTTGTCACAGACAGTTTATTTTTTATTAAAAAGACAAAGCTTATGACTGCTGCTGTTTTTGTCAGAAAAGAGTTCTCCAGCAAAGCACTGCAAGATGTAAGGGGAGCAGGCATGGAGGACATCGGTGGGAGGAGGGCCAAGTTTGCGAGCTGATTGTTCCCTAGAACTCTTCTGCCCTGCCAGCTCCACCCAAAACCAGCCCAACAACCCTTTTCTCCACTCTGGCAGTTGCTAGAGAGTGTCTCAGACTTTGCCTTTCAGGCCAATGCTCTGCGTTGACCAGCTTTGACTAGTGTCTGCTGGCCAGGCAGCACCTTACCCATCTCGGGGCAATGATTTGGCAGGTGTCCCTGCTGCAGCCGTGCACTTGCTGTCCCTAGCTCTCCCACATTCCTTGTGATTCCAACTCTGCCCCTCTTCCCCACTGCAGCAGTTGGTTTCAACTCTTGGTGGACTGAATTTATAGAAAGACCATGCAACAGCCCCCATCCTGGCCACGCCCTTCCAGTGTTTGACAACTGGTGCTCTCTCCATTCCCCCACACCACCTTCCCCTCCCCCTCCTTCCACAAAGGCACGTGCCCCTCTCCCAACCAAGGCTGCAAGTGCCTTTTCCCCTTCTTTCTGCGAAGACCCCCAGCATTGCCCCTCACTTTACCACTCCCTCAGCTTACTCTCCCCACTTCCCCTCAGGTGTGCCAGATGTTCTCTGTAGGAAAAAAACAAAAAACCAAAAAAACAATAACCTTCCCCAACTCCAATCTTTGAATCTGTGCCCTCCACCCCTACTTGCTCTCTCTTTCCTGGCACCACCAAACACCAGAGAGGGTCTGTGCTGGCTGCCCACCCCACCTCACCGCACCCCACCCCACTCCCACTGTCACCCTCACCCTCTTTAACCCCCTGCGATCTGACTTTCCCCCCACTTCTCTGCTCAAATGTCTCTCCACAGTTACCCATAAACCCTAACTGACCTTGACTTCTACACAGACTTCATACCTTGGCCACCCAAATCTCACAACTCTCTTCTACTATGTTTCTTTCTCTTTTTTTGTTTCTGTTTTTTCAATTTTTTTGTTTTAATTTAATTTAATTTTTTAATCAGTATTTTTTTAATTGTTGATCTTGTGCAGTTTTCTGTCTTTTACTTCCATCCCAGCCCACCGCCCCAGCCCTCCCCACCTCCCTCCCATTTCCACCCCCCGTAGTTTTTGTTTTTTCAATTTTTAATTGTGATAAAAAGAACACACTATGAAATGTATCCTCTTAACCACTGTAAATGTACAGTTCAGTAGCATTAACTATAGCCACATTGTTGTGGGATGAATCTCTGGAACTTTTTCATCTTGCAGAGCTGAAAGTCTGCGTCCCCCAAACAACAACCCCTAACTCCCTTCCTCCCAGCTCCCGACAACCAACACTCTGCTCTCTGTCTATGGTTGGACTACTTGAGGTACTCCATATAAGTGGAATCACACTATTTGCCCTTCTGTGACTGGCCTATTTCACTCACTGCAATGTCCTCAAGGTTTATCCGCATTGTAGCATGTGACAGGATTTTGTTGCTTTTTGAGGCTGAATTTGAGGTTTCCCTTATCTATATACACCACAATTTTTAAAACCCACTCGTCTGCTGATGAGCATTGAGGCTGTTTCATGTTTTGCTGTTGTGGATGTGCTGCAGTGCATGTGGGTGTGCAGCTCTCGCTTCTACACGCTGTCTGCTGCGGCTCCTTTATTGGAGCTGTTTGGCTCCTCTAGTTCTTCTTTCTTCCCTGCTAGATTTTACCCTGAAGCCTGGACTTCACTTTTCAAGTACCCTTTCCAGACTTCCTCTCCAGTGGCCCCCTGCTGACCTTGAAGCCAAGGGCAGTGGGGCAGCATGGGGCAATGGAAAGGGCACTGGGTCAAGACTGGGCTCTTGGAGCTCCATCTGCTGTGGACTCACACAGCCTTCCCAGTCTGCTCCTGTATTGGAGCCTTCCCAGTCTGCTCCTTTATTTAGGTGGAGCAGACCTCAACTTCTCCACCTCTCGGAAGGAAAGAGTGCACAGGAAGCTCTTTTAAAAAAAGAGAATTTGCCCTGGCTGGTGTGGCTCACTGGACTGAGTGCTGGCTTGCCAACCGAGGGGTTACCGGTTCGATTTCCAGTTGGGGCACATGCCTGGGTTGCGGGGCCAGGTCCCCTGTAGGGGGTGTAAGAGAGGCAACCGCACATTGGTGTTTCTCTCCCTCTCTCCTTCCCTTCCCCTTTCTCTAAAAGTGAATAAATTAAATTTAAAAAAATTTTTTACTTTGTTTTAGAGAGAGCAGAAGGGAGGGAGAAAGAGAGAGAGAAACATCAGTGTGAAGAAGAAACATTGGTTGTCTTCTGCCTTCTGCAAATGCCCTAAGGGGGACAGAGCACAGATCCTATAATTGAGGCTTGTGCCCTGACTGGTAATTGAACCAGTGACCTTTCAGTTTTAGGGTGATGCCCAACCAGCCGAGCCAAGCTGGCCAGGGAAGTCAGCTCTTTCTGATTTAGTCATTGTGGATCTCTCACTGCCCAGTGTAGACCTCTTCCCCTTCTCTGCCTTCCCCCAACCTCACTCTAGAATGTACTTTTTCCTCATTTCTCTCTCAGATGCGCTTTAGAGACTGCTTCCTCTGTGCCATCTTCCCAGCCTGCCCCAGTGTGGGCTGGTTACTCTTCCCTAACAGTTCATTTCCCCAGCACTCACTGTCTGTACCACTCGTGAGGCACTTAGACCCGACCATATGAGTGTAAGACACAGAGTGGATGGCACATGTGCAGAGAGAACCCCTGCTATACCATAGCAATCTGGGGACAGGAGGTATAACAACCTCATCTCCACAGCCTTCAGTGTGGGGCACTATGCTATAGCAAAAGGAGGCCTTAGGAAGTGCTTACCTTTTATGGGAGGAAAACCTTGGTCTGTCTCATGTGGCCTCTGCAGGCTTTAAAACTGGTGACAAATTTTCCTGGTCACTCTTTTCCTTTGGCCTCTGGTTGCAGTGCTCTTGCCACCTTCCTACCTTGCTGGCCACTGCTTCTCATTTCTTCCAAGGGCTTCTCTTCTCTTTTATTAAGAGTTTATTTACTTATTTTTAGAGAGACAGGAAGAAATGGAGAAAGAGAGGGAGAGAAACATCTATTGGTTGCCTGTTGTACCCATCCCAACCAGGGACCAAACCCGCAACCCTTTGCTTTGCAGAACGATGCCCAACCACCTAAGCCACACCAATCAGAGATTTAAAAAAAAAAAAAAAGTATTCCTCTTCTCTTATCTCCCTTTAAAATTCCCCTTGGAGACAATGGCAGGGGTTGGGGGGAAATTGAATGTGGCAAGGGATGGGCAGGGCAGGGGAGAGTAATAGGGGGAAAAGGGAGCCAACTGTAATTGAACGATAAAAAAAAAATTAGCCCTGGCTGGTGTGGTTCAGTGGGTGGGGCGTCATCCTGCAAACTGAAAGGTCTTCAGTTTGATTCCCAGTCAGAGCACATGCCTGGGTTTCGTGCCAGGTCCCCAGTTGGGGGAGCACAAGAGGCAACCACACATTGATGTTTCTCTCCCTCTGTTTCTCCCTCGCTTCCTCTCTCTCTAAAAATAAATAAATAAAATATTTAAAGAAATTAAGGGTCATAATATTAATAAATAAGTAAATAAATAAATATCCGTATCTTCCATGCCTATTGCCCCCACTTTCACCTGTTATTAAGGGTGCCCATTCATTCATTCACTCATCAGCAAATATGCACTCAGTACCTGCTATGGTTTAGAATCTGGCCTAGACAGCTGGAGAGACACCTGAATAAGACCTGCTTCCTGCCAGCATGGGGCTCACAATCTAGCAGTGGGACAGGATGGCAACAATCAGAGCTGGGTGGGGCAGTGTCTTGCTAGCTCGGATTTCTTGCTTCCCCTGTAGCTACTGGTTTTCTCCACCTGGATACTTCATAGGCATGTCTAACGCAACATGTCCCAAACTGAATTTATCATCCCCTCCAAACCTGCTTCTCCTCCCTGTTCCTCATGCTAGTCAATTACACTGCCGTAAAGCAGTGTGGGGCTCATCCCACATTTCTTCTCTCACCCCCTTCACATTTAGTGGGCCATCAGTCCCATCTCCTCCTCCTCCTCCCTGACATTTCTGAGCATCTCTCCTGTCCCATCAGTCTCAGGCGACTTCATTAAGACAATCATAGCCAAACCCCTCCTCTTCCCACTCCCATTCATGCACCTTCTCTGGTCAGGGCCAAGGGGAGCTTACTAAGAAAAAAGTTTGCCTAAAACTCCAAATGGCTTTTCATTATTCAAAATAACAATGCGGCGTTGGTGGTATAGTGGTGAGCATAGCTGCCTTCAAAATAACAAACTAAAACCCCTGGGGATCGCATGCTTTGCCACCAGCTCCTCCATACATACCTTGGCAATACTTGCAGTTCCTGAGCCCCTCTATACAATGTCCTAGAAAAACTTTACTGCGTGTCCAGCAGTATTCCAGGCCTTGATTGCACAGAGATGAATACCATCCAGCCTAAAGGAACTGACAATGAAGTTCCTTAGGGCTTGCCATTTCTGCCACCTAGACCCATCATCCTTTGTGGATTCTCCTCTAATCTCTCAATCAGAGTTGGTGCCCTATGTACACCTCAGTATAACTCTTGTTATACAATGTTGCGGCTTTGCTGTGTTTTTATGTGCCTAGCATATGACAGGTACTCCCTCAAAGCTGAAATCCATTCATTTATTCAACAAATATTAACTGAGCATTTGCTACATGACAGGCACTGTTAGGTGCTTAGGGCACATCAACGAACAAAAAGACACAACTCTTGCTGCCATGAGCACACATTCTAGTGTGGCAGATGGATTATGTATCAAACTGAGTAAAGTAGACAGGGTGCATTTGACAGTGATGTGCTATGGAGAAAAAAATTGAGTGGGAAGACGGAGAGCAGGAGGGGTGCCTGCAGTTTTGAATATGAAATTTAGAACGGGTCTCACTGATAGAGCAAAGTTTGAACAATGAATTGAACAAAGAAACAAAATAAATGAAAATATCAGCTATGTGCCTGCAATAAGAGCCCCCAGAAACAAGCAGCTGCCAATGCAGAGGCCCGGGGGCAGGCGTGAGAGTGGGAGATGACGTGAGAAAGGTGACGGGGGTGTGCAGGGCTGTTGTAGGGGCAGTTGTAGACCATGACAAAGACTTTGGCTTTTGGGGGATTTAAACAGAAGAGGGACCTGATCTGACTCAGAGTTTAAAAGTTTAAAGCCAGAGTTTACTCTGGCTGCTTTATTGTGATTAGAATGTAGCAGAAGCAAGGGTGAAGCAAACAAACCAACAAAAAACAGTAAGGAAGCTACTGCAATAATCCAGGCAAGAGATAATGGTGGTTGGTTGGCGAGAGATGAGGGTTGGTAATAGGAGGTGGTAGGAAGTGGTCAAGCTCTGGACATATTTTTAAAATATTTTATTTATTTTTTTAAAGATTTTATTTAAAAAAATTTATTTTATTTATTTACTTTTAGAGAGAAGGGAAGGGAGAAAGGGAGAGAAACACCAATGTGAGAGAGGTACATCGATTGGTTGCCTCTCACATGCCTACAGCTGGGGACCTGGCCCACAACCCAGGCATGTGCCCTGACTGGGAATCAAACTGGTGACTTTTCAGTTCATAGGCCAGGAATCAATCCACTGAACCACACCAGCCAGGGCAGATTTTATTTATTTTTAGAGAGAGAGGTGGAGGGAAAGAGAGGGAGAGAAACATCAATTGGTTGCCTCCTGCACATGCCCTGACTGGGGCCTTTCCTGCAACCCCGGCATGTGCCCTGACCAGGAACCAAACTGGCGATCTTTCACTTTGTGGGACAGCACCCAACCCACTGAGCCACACTGGTCAAGGCTGGACATATATATATTTTTTCTTTTTGCCAAAGAATATTTTATTTTATTTTATTTTTTAATATATTTTATTGATTATGCTATTACAGTTGTCCCATTTCTCCCCCATCATTCCCCTCCACCCTGCACACCCCTCCCACCCACATTCCCCCCTTTAGTTCATGTCCATGTGTCATAAGTTCTTTAGCTTCTACATTTCCCACACTATTCTTGCCCTCCCCCTGTCTATTTCTACCCACCATCTATGCTACTCATTCTCTGTACCTTTTCCCCCTCTCTCCTCCTCCCACGCCCTTATTGCTAACCCTCCATATGGTCTCCATTTCTGTGGTTCTGTTCCTGTTCTAGCTGTTTGCTTAGTTTGCTTTTGTTTTAGGTGTAGTTCTTAATAGCTGTGAGTTTGCTGTCTGTTCACTGTCATATTTTTTATCTTCTTTTTCTTAGATAAGTCCCTTTAACATTTCATATAATAAGGGCTTGGTGATGATGAACTCCTTCAACTTGACCTTATCTGAGAAGCACTTTATCTTCCCTTCCATTCTAAATGACAGCTTTGCTGGATAGAGCAATTTTGGATGTAGGTCCCTGCCTTTCAAGACTTCAAATATTTCTTTCCAGCCCCTTCTGGCCTGTAAGGTCTCTTTTGAGAAATCAGCTGACAGTCTGATGGGAACTCCTTTGTAGGTGACTGTCCCCTTATCCCTTGCTGCTTCTAGAATTCTCTGCTTCATTTTAATCTTGGCTAATGTAATTACGATGTGCCTTGGTATGTTCCTCCTGGGGTCCAACTTCTTTGGGACTCTCTGAGCTTCCTGGACGTCCTGGTAGTCTATTTCCTTTGCCAGATTGGGGAAGTTCTCCTTTATTATTTGTTCAAATAAGTTCTCCACTTGTTACCCTTCCTCTTCCCCTTCTGGGACCCCTATAATTCGAATGTTGGGACATTTAAAGATGTCCCGGAGGTTCCTAAGCCTCTCCTCATTTTTCTGAATTCTTGTTTCTTCCTTGTTTTCTGTTTGGTTATTTGTTTCTTCCTTCTGGTTCACTCCATTGATTTGAGTCCCAGTTTTCCTCTCATCTCTATTGGTTCCCCATGCGTCTTCCTTTATTTCACATATTGTAGCCTGTACTTTTTCATCTAATTTGTGAGCAAAATCAACCAATTCTGTGAGCATCCTGATCACCAGGGCTTTGAACTGTGCATATGATAGGTTGGCTATCTCTTCATGGCTTAGAGGAATTGTCTCTGGAGCTTTCATTTGTTCTCTGGTTTGAGCCATTTTTGGTGTTTTTTTGTTTCTGGTCTGGTCGTGCTGTTACGTAGTGAGGGGTGGAGCCTTAGGTGTTTCCCAGGGTGGGGCAGCCCAGTCGCTGGGTTGTGATGCTGTATGTGGGGGCGGGGTCCGAGAGTGAACAATGGCACTTGCTCCACTCTCTCCTGGATTCCAGTCCCCTCCACCGCTTCCCCTTCGCCTGGATTATCTGTGCGTGCGAATGTGCAAACACCTGGTTAGCCAGCCGCCTTGTGCGGCCTCACTGGGTCTGCACAGTCGCTGCCCCGTGCTCAGGGTCTGCCAGCCACCACCTTCACACCTGGGAACCGCCAGCCACTGCTGCCTGCGTTCCTGGGTCCACACCTCCACTTTTTCCTGCCGTGACTCTGCCCCTCTTACCGGTCTTGATGAATGGTTGTTGGACTTCTGTACAGTTCAATTTTCCATCAGTTCTGGTTGTTTTCTTGTTTCTAAATACTTGTTGTCCTTAATTTGGTTATGAGAGGAGGCACAGTGTGTCCACCTACGCCTCCATCTTGGCTGGAAGGCCAAGGCTGGACGTATTTTTTTTTTTTTAATATTTCTTTATTTTTAGAGAGAGGGGAAGGGAGGGAGAAAGAGAGGGAGAGAAACATCAATGTGTGGTTGCCTATCACATGGCCCCCTCTGGGGACCTGGCCTGCAACACAGGCATGTGCCCTGACTGGGAATCGAACCGTGACCCTTTGGTTCACAGCCCATGCTCAATCCACTGAGCCACACCAGCCAGGGCTGGACGTATTTTTAAGATGACGTTAATTGTATTTGATGATGGATTCTATGGTATATGTGAGAAAAAGAGAACATTCAAAGATGGTTCCCAGATTTTCGGTCTCGACAAATGGAAGGATAGAGTTGCCAGTGAACTGAGATAAGGAAGACAGCAGGTAGTCTATGTTTGGGTGAAGAAATAGTTCTATTCTTGACCTACTAAGTATAAGTCAGCGTTCTCCAATATATATCCTTCAAGGAATTGGTTATGCCATTATGGAGGCTGGTGCATCTGAAATCTGTAGGGCAGGTGTGCAGCCTGGAAATTCTGGGGGCAGGAACTGAGGCTGACGTCTCTTTTTTTTTTTTTTTTTTTTTTTTTGGTGGAGAGGGGAAGAGAGGGAGAAAAGGAGGGAGAAACATCAACATCGATGTGAGAGAGAAACATGGATTCGTTGCCTTCTGTACATGCCCTGACCTAGGAACAAACCAGCAACCCAGGCATGTGCCTCAACTGGGAATTGAACAGAACTTTCACTCAGTGGGATGATGCCCAACCAACTGAGCCACACCAGCAAGGGCTTTTTTGTTTTGTTTTGTTTTGTTTTTGTTTTTGTTTTTGTTAGTGAACATTAAGCAATTTTCATCTGAAAGCTTTGAGACACTTCCTCAAATGGGTTGATTTAGTGTTTCACACAGCCTTATGCATCTCTTAGACCTCCATGTGCCCTCATTCACACCAGTGACCACACTTCCTGCTGGAGTGTATGACTGCCTTAGGGAGCAGGAGCCACTCTCACCCTCCTTTTTTTTCTGTATCTCTAGGGAACAACATGGGCCTGGTATGTAGTAGATGCTCAATAAATAATATCTCCCTTTCTTTGTTCAAATATGATACTCCATTTCTTTTTGCACACTTCCACCCCTTCTTGAGAAACCTATCCCCCCTTTAAAAAAAAGAGAGAGATTTCATTCATTTATTTTTAGAGAGAGGGGAAGGGGGTGGAGAGAAACATCAGTGTAATTTGAAGAAACATCGATCAGATTGGGTTGGCTGTCGCAAGCCCCCAACTGGGGACCTGGTCTGCCATCTAGGCACATGCCCTGACTAGGAATTGAACCAGCAGCCTTTTGGTTTGTAGGCCACCATTCAGTCCACTGAGTCACAGTAATTATGGCCACCTGTTCCCTTTATTTACTCCCACCTAGGGTCTTGAATTTCCCTGTTCTGTGTCTCATGCCATTTGGTGACCCACACACTTTTATGTAAACCAAGATGACAGCAGCCAATGTGCTGCCCCTGCCTGGCATGCTGGGGTGTCCTGACCCCACCCTGGGATCAGATGCCAGGCTGATTGCCCTGGGAGGGTGGCTCACAGTGCTGGCTCTTTCTCATGCTTTAGATCACACCTCAATCATTTTCCATCCCGGCACCCCATCTCAGTTTCTACCAGTGTTCATTTTGTCACTGTTTAAAATCATCTGTATTTATTTAGCTGTTTAACTTTCTTCCCACCCCTCCTCCCACCCATCCCCGACTCCAAGAATATAAGTTCCATGAAAGCTATGGTGTTCTCCCTGGCATCTTGCAGACCCTGGCAAAGAGGCAGTGAGCTCTGGGAATTGCAGCCCTTGGACACCTGAGCCTGGCCTGCCAACCCCCTCCTCCCATGGTCAGGTTACTGTTCTCCAAGCCCAAGACCTGTGGGCACTGTTTTCAAAGGGCTCCCCCTGGCTTCAGAGTGTGCTGCCTGGGGAGGAAGCTGGGCAAGGTGCCCACCCTCCTGACACACCAGGGCCACTTGAGTCAGATGGGGCTGTCTGTTCCCACAGAACAAGATGTAGGGATTTATCAGAAGGATGACAGATCTTAGGTTGGGACTAGGGCCTTGGGGAGGCACCTGGGACACTGCCAGGGAGAGCTGTTTCCCACAAGCACAGTAGATAATGAAAGTTAGGTGAGCTGTGGAGATGGCCTTTTGATGGTGGGCCAGCTTCCCACCTGAACTGGTGTCCATATCTGTCTCAAGGCCCATGCTTTTGGAGCAGGCTCCCTGGTCCGTGGGGTCTTCTGATGAGGCCATTGCTGCTGCCACTGCATCTGGTCTAGCCTGGTTGAGTGTTGGCAGGAGGAACAGTTTTCCTCAGCCTCTCCCAGGATGTAGCTTCGATGCCGAAGTCTTGACATAGAATTTCTTCCACATAGAAAACTTAGTTTTGCTTAAAGTTTTTCAACTGATTAGACAAGGCCCACCTGCATTATCAAGGTAATCTCTTTTATTTAAAAGGTGAAAGATTTATACCTTATGAAGAGAAACCAGAGTATAATCTCTTTTATTTAAAGTGAACTGATTGTAGATGCTAACCACAGCTACAAAATACATCACAGCAACAGCATTAGTGTTTGAGTGAATAATTAGTTACTATAGCCTAGCCAAATTGACATAAAACTAACCATCACACTAAGTTTGAAATCTCCATTAGATATTTTGAATATCTAATGTAGTGTTTGGGAGGGACCTATCCTAAATGTATCAATTTTTTAATTGTAGTAAAATACATGTAATATAAAACTTACTATTAGTGACTTTTAGTCATTCATAATGCTGTTCAGTCATCACCATTCTCTACTCCCAGAATTTTTATCACCCAAAAATGAAACTCTGTACTAATTAAGCAGTCATTCCTCATTCTTCCTTTCCCCAGCCCCTGCCAATCACCACCCTGCTTTATGTCTCCATAGATTTGTCTATTCTGCATATTTCATATAAATGGAATTATGTAATATGTGACTTCTATGTCTGGATTATTTCACTTAACATAATGGTCTCAAGATTCATCCATATTGCCATATGTATCGATACTTTGTTACTTTTTATCACTGAATAATATTCTATTGTATGAATATACCATGGTTTGTTTCTATTGTTTTGCTACTGTGAATAGTGCTGCTATGAATATTCCTGTACAAGTTTTTGTTTGAACAGTTGTTCTCAATTTTTTAGGATATATATTCAAGTGAAATTGCTTGATCATATGGTAATTTTGTTTAACTTATTGAGGAAACACCAAACTGTTTTCAACATCAGGTGCCCCATTTTACATTCCCACCAGCAGTGTCTGAGAGTTCCAATTTCTCCACATCCTTGCTAATGTGTGTTATTATCTTGGTTTTTGTTTGTTTGTTTTAATTATACACATCCTAGTGGGTGTGAAATAGGATCTCATTATGGTTTTGATTTGTGTTTCCCTAATGCCTGATGATATTGACCACATTTTCATGTGCTTGTTGGCCATTTGTATATTTTCTTTGGAGAAATATCTATTCAAATCCTTTGCTCATTTAAAAAAATTATTTATTTTTATAGAGAGGGGAAGGGAGGAAGAAAGAGAAGAGAGAAACATCCATCAGCTGCCTCCTGCACACCTTCAACCAGGTCCTGGCAGGCAGCAACCCAGACATGTGCTCTGACCAGGAATCAAAACAGAGACCTTTCAGTTTGCAGAATGACACCCAACCCACTGAGCCACACCAGTCAGGAATGCCCATTTTAAAAATTGGGTTGTTTGTCTTTTTGTCATTGAGTTATAGAAATATCTATGTATTTTCAAATAAATTAACTCTCCACTCCAGGCCTCCCAGTCCCTCATTTAAAGAGCTATTCCTCTTGTTAAATCCACGCATAGGTAAATAGTTTCAGGGTTGAAGAAACGCTTAATGTCGTTTACCTCAACCCCAGGACGCCCCTATTTCTGCACTTTTTTGTTTCCAAGCTTCTAAATTGGTTGTGTACCCTTAGTCCTTCCTGCTGCACATTGGCTTCTACTGTTTTGGCTCCATAGATGAGAAAAATTACACAAAAGTTAAAGATGAGATTTTAATTTAAGAATTCCAATAGACCACAAACACCAGATGACACATTTTGATCTGGATCTTGGAGAAGCGCTGGGTTAGTTTCGCGAATTAAAAATACGCATGCGCCGTAGAGCTGAGGGCATGGTGAAGCTAATACAGGCGTGGCTTCTGACCAAATTCAAGATGGCCGTCAGGACCGTCCACCCTCGCTCCGGACTCAGAACACCATTGGTGGAGTTTCCCTCCGTTCATTCACGTCCCCCGGAGGGGGCGGGAATGACAGCAACCGAATTTCCGGTTCCTGTAATACCGGGAGCCGGGTCAAGATGGGGGGAAATGTACCCCGAAGCTGGCAGTCGCCAGGAACCGCGGATAGAGTGGGAGCTTCGGCCTAGCGTTTCTGGGCTTGGAGTTCGCCTCAGACGCGGCGGCACCGCCCTGATCTGAGAAGGTAAGAAACCATCGGTCTGGGATGCTTGCAGACTAAGATCTCCGAGGACCTGGACCTGTCAAGGAGGCAACGGGTGTCTGTCTGCAGTGCCCCGCTGCAGTTCCGTGGGAGCCAGGACAGAGGTGTATAAGGGGGTGTCATGTACAGTAGGTGGAGAAGGTTGTCACGTGGTGTCTGTGATGAGGGATCACATGGGTACCTATTGAAGACCAAAGAAAGGCTTGATGGGAATCTCGCGTAATCCAAGGGAGATTTTTCTGGAGGGAGGTGTCGGAGATATCACTAAGGAGTTCCTCTAAGGAAATGCATATTCATTAACACAGATGAGCAAGCATGTAAAGGTATTCACGTTTATGTAGATAGTTCCCAGGGTGCAGAGCGTTGATGCAGATGCAGTAGGGAGAACAGAGGAATAGAAGGAGGAAGCAAAGATCTTGTTTCCAGCTAGGTAGTGGGATCAAACTCCATGGATGTTTTCTCAGGAGTTACAGGAGGTGTGATTTGATTTGGTGGGGTTGGTTGACTGAAAAGATCCGAATGAGTCTAGTAGACATTATTGGCCAAGTTCCGGTGACAAGTCAGGATGGAGTCAGGGTTCCTAACCTAGTCACAGTGGTCCTGGGCTTTTAGAGTGTGGTTATCATTGTTATAGTACTGACAATCTTTAACATTTACAGTAATGTCTCTCAAACTGTGACACACACATTAATCACTCCAGATCTCGTTAAAATGCAGATCTAGGATGCACTCAGAAATTCTGTATTTCTCACAAGCTCCCAGGTGATGTCCATGCTGCTGGTCTGTATACCACTCTGAACAGCAAGGGTTTAGAGCAGCACCATCCAAAAGAGCTTTCTGCAATGATAGAAATGCTTTGCTGTTAACAAAATGCTACACACATATTAGTTCATGTGAGTTGCACCATACCACACTGTTATGTAATCATGTTTCACATAATGACATGTCAGTCAGTAATGGACTGCATATATGAGGGTGGTCCCATAAGATTATAATGGAGCTGAAAAATTTCTACTGTCTAGTGATGCTGTAGTTACCATAATTTAATATCATAGTGTAACACTTTACTCATGTGTTTGTGGTGATGCTGGTATAAAAACGTGCACTGCCAGTTGTATAAAAGTACAGCACATACAATTATGTACAGTACATAATAGTTGATAATTGTTACTATTACTGTGTTACTGGTTTACGTATTTAAACATTATTTTAAATTTTTATTTAATTATTTTTATGTATTTATTTTTGGAGAGAGGAGAAGGGAGGAAGAAAGAGAGGGAGAGAAACATTGATATGGGAGAGAAACACTGATGCAAGAGAGAAATGTAGACTGGCTGCCTCTTGTCGGTACCCTGACCAGGAACCGAACCCACAATCCAGGCATGTGCCTGTACTGGGAGTGGAACCAGTGACCCTTTGCTCTGTAGGATGACACCCAACCAACTGAGCCACACTGGTCAGGACTAAACATTATTTTAGAGTGTACTCTTTCTACTTATAAAAAAAAGTTTGCTATAAAGAGTATGCTATATTACACAGACAGCAGCCTCACCCATCTCATATGTACCAAGTCTCTCGATTGAATAATTTTCTCTTGTGCTTGATTTAATCTCATGTTGTTTTATAAATTTAGCGTAGCCCAAGTGCACAGTGTTTATAAAGTCCGCAGTAGTGTGCAGGAATGTCCAAGGCCTTCACATTCACTCACCACTCACTGACTCACCCAGAACAACTTCCAGCCCTGCAAGCTCCATTCATGGTAAGTGCCTTGTACAGGTGCACCATTTTTTATATTTTATACTGCATTTACATTGTACCTTTTGTATGTTTAGATACAGAAATACCATTGTGTTACAGTTGCCTACTGTATTCAGTATAGTAATGGTGCTGTAAGTGTTTGTAACCCAGGAGCAATACGCTGTACCACACAGCCTAGGTGTGGTAGGTTACACAGTCTAGGTTTGTGTAAGTGAGCTTTACGATGTTTGAACAACAACAAAATCTCCTAATGACCCGTTTCTCAGAATGTGTCCATTATTAAGTAGCACATGACTGTATAGCTATAGCAGCCTTTATTATACCCATTTCACAGATGAGGAAGTGGAATTTCAGTGAAGTGACTTGGTTCCAGTCCCACTAGTAAGTAATGGGAGTGGAGCTCAAACTTGGATCTCCTGATTACTAGTGTCCTATCCACTGCCCGACCTTGCCTTCCAGGTGACACTGCTCGTCCGAACCAGAGTCTTACCTCAGAACCTAGTGAATAGTCTAGTGTGATTTTCCTGGTACAAGGAAGGTAGAAGTGGAGAGAAGGTGTGCTGAACCCACCAGTTTGTCCCTTTCCACTGATGGGCTTGGTAATGGGGGTTCTGCCTCTGACATCTTGTTTAATAACTTCAGAACCTCTTGGGTTATCTGTCGGATCTCCATAGGAAACACTTCAGCCTTTGTACCCAAGCAGTGTTAAAAGATGGGGAAAATTTAGAACTGGAGTTATGTATACAAATAAGGGTCTGGGAAGAGCCATAATGAACCTGGGCTGATTGTGTTGCAGGGAGGGAGGCTGAAGGAAGTGCACATGCAGCTATCTGCAAGGAGTATTTTCCAAAGGGTAAAACAAGAAGAACTAGTTTTGATATTTCAGCAGGAAGTTTGGAGGTTATGTAATCAAAAGCAGGTTGAGATTTCACCTTTTAGGAGCAGTCCTTCTTTTCGAAGGGAAGAGGGGAGGGGATGCAATGCCCCTCTCCTTCTTCAAATATAGAGGCTTATCCCTCTGAGACATGACTCTTAGTGGCTTCTTCTGTTACCATAGCAATAGTGGAAGTTAACTGCTTCAGCTTTGGAGAGTCCCCATTTCCCTCCTGGAATTTAAAATAGACGGGCACAGCCCTGGTCCAGTGCTCAGCTGCTCGGAATATCATCCTACAGACCAACAGGTTGAGGGTTCGATTGCCCAGGTCAGGGCACATACCCAGGTTACAGGTTTGACGCCTGGTTGGGGTGGATAGGAGGCAACCGATCAATATTTCTCTCTCTCTCCTTTCCTCTCTAAAATTAATAAACATATCCTTGGGTGAAGATTTTAAAAAAGATTAAAATAGACTGGCACATGTCAGAGTTGGAGAAAAGCAGGCACTGGGTCCTGCCTTAGGATTTCTCATCAGGATATGTTGGTACTGTGTGACTCAGCTTGTTGTGCCCACCAAACCAGGTCCTGGAACAGAATCTTTTGTTGCTCTGCCTCTCTGCCCTGCTTAGGACACAATTTGCATGAGCCCTGTAGGGAGGCTCTCCCCCTTGAGCCCTGCTGTGTTTGTCCTGTGACAACAATGTGACTAACCACTCAGCTTGATCACTCCATGAGCATACTGAAAGAGCAGGGCAGCTCTTCGTTTCTCTAGAGCAGGGGTGTCAAACTCATTTTCACTGGGGCCCACATCATTCAAACTGCTTTTTCCTCCTCCAGGAAGCCTGTCTCGGTTACATGTACCTCACCTATGACTCATCTGAAGGTGAGGTTTTCCCTTGCCTACCAATGTGCACTGCAGGTATTTTGTACTCAATGAAAGTGATACAGTCCAGCTGAGGGAGCACAGAAAAGCTGACCTTGCTTCCCCACTGACTTCCACATTAGCGCTGGGACTGCTTGTGTAGAACATTTCAACCCTCTGCAGTTGTCCCTTTGATATGGCCACCTCCTTTCCCAGCCCGCAGGATTTCTGTCAAACCCTGGGGAGCCCCTGACTTGTCACTCCTGGAATTGAACTTCCCACTTTCCCCTTCTGGCTGAAAATGTCCAGTACCCCACACAGGAGCATGTTACACTGGTACTAAGAATATGTCCGATATATGATGTCCTCTCATTTGACAGTTCTTCAGCTGGAAGGTCCTGATTTTATGCAATTATTACATTCATAAACTTCTTAGTTTTGTTTCTTTAGGCAGTGGATACACTTAACGTGGGGTCACATGTACATTAATTTGCCCTGGATTCTTTACCTCTATGTCTGACATCCATTTCCCAGAGAGATACTGTATCTCTTGAACACACTGTGAGTTTCTCAAAGGCAGAACCTATACTGTGTTACTCAAATCTCCCTTCATTATCTGGAACTGATAATGAAGTTCCATGATTTTTATGATTTATATGCTTAGGAATGAAAGGGGTCAAGCATGTTCTTTACCCTGTAGTTCTCAAGACTCTTTAGGTGGTTCTTTTCTTTCTCTAGAGTGAGTTATCTAATAACCAGAGAGTACTCTGACCTTTGCCTTGTCCCTAACATTCTACTCTCATTGGAGGGAGGGGAGGTGTGTATGGGGGGATGCCCTGTGGTATGAAAGCCCCACTTAGCTTCTTCACCACACTTTCTTCTAATGCAAACTGAAGAAAATTTGAGGGTAGTGAGTGCAGGCCAGGAAAGCTCAGAGGGGCCAGCATGGAAACCAGAAATAAAGTCAGGTGAGTCAGCTGGTAAATGGTGATAAAAGAAGCACCCTGCTGAGGATGCAAGGCCAAACACAGGCAGTGCCTCCTCAGTGAGCCAAGAGCATCGAAAATGGAGCTCTTCCCTTCAGCCTTTTGGAACCTCCTAAATGACACCCAGTGACATCTCATTACCCCACTGAAAGGACAAGTTCTTGCATCCGGCCAGGTGTTTGGTTTGTCCACAGCATCCTGAGCTCTGCCCAGATGAGCCAGAGAAGGGCAATGGGACATGACAGAGGCAGAAAGACCAGAATAGCTGACAAGTGGAGGGTAGGGAGCTGAGGTGGGAGTGAAACCAGGGTTTCTGGAATTGAGGAGCACTGAAAAAGGAGAGAGAAGGGAGCCATCTCCTGAGCTGTGAAGGAAGACCCAGAACAAGACTGGGTGAAGTGGAAGCTTTGGGTAGGTGAGTACCCTGGGAGATGAAGCCTGAGAATGAGGTTTCAGAGCCTAGCTGGAAGGGGAAAGTGTGAAGTTCTGACCTCCTTCCTCACATCCCTCCACCCTGTTCAAATCTCCAGGACTTCAGGCACAATGGAGGACAAACGCAACATCCAGATCATCGAGTGGGAACACCTGGACAAGAAGAAGTTCTATGTGTTTGGTGTGGCAATGACAATGATGATCCGTGTCAGCGTCTATCCATTCACCCTCATCCGCACTCGGTTGCAGGTTCAGAAAGGCAAGAGCCTCTACCATGGGACCTTTGACGCCTTTATCAAGATCCTGCGAGCAGATGGTGTGACTGGCCTCTACCGGGGGTTTCTGGTCAACACCTTTACTCTCATCTCGGGCCAGTGCTATGTCACCACTTACGAGCTCACACGGAAGTTTGTAGCTGACTACAGCCAGAGCAATACAGTCAAGTCGCTAGTGGCTGGTGGTTCAGCCTCTCTTGTGGCTCAGAGCATCACAGTGCCCATTGATGTGGTTTCCCAGCACCTGATGATGCAGCGTAAGGGTGAGAAAATGGGCCGCTTCCAAGTGCAAGGGAACCCAGAGGGACAAGGGCTAGTTGCCTTTGGTCAAACCAAGGACATCATCAAGCAGATCCTGCGGGCTGATGGTCTTCGAGGCTTCTACCGAGGCTATGTGGCTTCACTGCTTACCTACATCCCGAACAGTGCTGTCTGGTGGCCCTTCTATCACTTCTACGCAGGTAAGCGGGGACCAGGAGAGTGGGGTGGAGGGTGGGTTTACTAATCTGGCTAAGATACCATTGCTCTATATATGCGATAATAGGAGATTTTAATGGGAGAATGGGCCATTCATTCAGCAAACATTTGATTCAAGAGGATTCAAAGATGGATAATACATAGTTAATGGCCCTGGCTGGTGTAGCTCAGTGGATTGAGCACTGGCCTGCGAACTGAAAAGTTGCTGGTTCAATTCCCAGTCAGGGCACATGCCTGGGTTGCAGGCCAGGTCCCCAGTTGGGGGTGTGCAAGAGGCAACTGATTGATGTTTCTCTCTCTCTTTCTCCTTCCCTTCCCCTCTTTAAATAAATAAAGTCTTTTTAAAAACTATTAAAAAATACATAGTTCTTGCCTTCAAGGAGCTTATATTAGAGTAGGGGGAATCAGACAAATGAACTAGATGACTGTAGAACACAGAGTATGTTCTGGGTGCATTGGAATCAACTGGGACTAGTGGAGTATTGGCAGAGAATTGGAAAATAGGAAAGGACAAAATTAAGGGATATTTGGTATTTGAAGATAAAATTAATGAATAATAGTGAGCTTTCGAGTTGGATGCCTTTCCGCCATTGTTAAATTCAAGATGTGATATAACCATGAACCACTCCATTCCTATAATGTATTTTTTTACTTTTATTTTTTTAAAGATTTTATTTATAGACAGAGGGGAAGGGAGGGATAAAGAGAAGGAGAGAAACATTAATGTGTGGTTGCCTCTCACGTGCCCCCACTGGGGACCTGGCCTGCAACCCAGGCATGTGCCCTGACTAGGAATTGAACTAGCGACCCTGTGGTTCACAAGCCAGCACTCAATCCACTGAGCCATATCAGTGAGGGCGTATTTTTTTTACTTTTATTTATTTATTTGTAAAGAGGGGAAGGGAGGGAGAAATAGAGGGTGAGAAACATTGATGTGTGAGAGTGACATCGATTGGCTGTCTCTCTCATACCCTCTACTGGGGACCTGGCCCACAACCCAGGTATGTGCCCTGACTGGGAATCGAACCAGCAACCCCTTGATTCACAGGCCAGCACTCAACCCACTGAGCCACACCAACCAGGGCTATAACGTAGTTTTGTTCATAACACATTTTACTTTTTTTTAAGTATTTCCCAGAAGTGGGATTATTGTGTCAAAGGATAAGACTTTTGGGGGCCTCAATAAATATATTGCCAGATTGCCTTCTGAAAGGACAGAACACATTGCGAAGAGCAGGATCAGAGCGTGCCCGCTACCCTGTGGCATCCAGGGTAACTACCAAATTCTAGTTAGGGCAATATATGCTTGCGGCCTCCCTAATCCTGTTGCTGGCTCCTCACCCTTGTCAGTGGACATTCTGTCTCATCCCATCTGGGACTTTTCTAACCATATTGTATAAGGACTTCCTAACCTATGACCATTGTGTTTCTGTGGCGCTGTACTTTTCTATTTCTCCTGTTTTTCTGATTGTACCTCTTCCTGCTCCTCCCCTTTTTCTCCCTTTCCTTCCTCCCTTCCTCCTTCCTCCTCCTCTTTTGCTAGCTCTTTCTTTTTTCTTCTGTTTAACACAATATTTCATCTATTTACTATTTACAATATTTCAATATTTACTCTATGTAACACAATAGAGTATTTGGTAAAATTCATTTACCTGGACTCTAACTCTGATCCTTTGTATCAGATTTTTAGGATTGGATCCTGGCAATCTTTTTATTTTTATTTTTAAGATTTTATTTATTTATTTTGAGAGAGAGGGGAAGGGAGGGGATAAAAGAGAGAGAGAAACATCAATGTGTAAGAAAAACATGGATCGGTTGCCTCTCGCACACCCCCAAATGGGGACCTGGCCCACAACCCAGGCGTGTGCCCTGACTGGGAACTGGGCCTGCGACTTTTCAGTTTGCGGGATGACACCCACCCCCCTGAGCTGCACCAGCCAGGGTGATCCTAGCAATCTTAATATTAAAAACAACTTTCTAGGAAGTATGAATATTTTCTCTGGAGTCTATCTTTGCCCTTTTTTCCTCATTTGATTTATTTACAATTGAGTTGTATTTCTCTAACATGTCCAAAAATCTCTATTTCCATTCCCAGACTAACCCGTACAGAACTCCCAACAAACATTCTGACCTCTTGACCTGGATGCATGTATTTTCATGTGAAATTTTGTTCAATGAACTATTCTTTATTCCCTTCTGACTTATTTTTATCCATCAGTAGCCACGTTATTCTCCAAATCACTGAGACTGAAGCCTGGGGGGTTGTGCTTGGCCGCTCCCTTTTCCTTGTTACCACATGTAGTCCTTGTGACCCAGAATATCTTTCCCAGCTTTCTCTCTGTTCTTGCTGTCTTTGCTGGAAATCATGCCACTAACACCCTTCTGGCCTGCAGCATCAGCCTGTTCTCTCTAAGTCTGTGCCTTCCTATCCCTCACTCATCTCTTAAATCGATTAGCTTTTTAAATCCTGTCATGATATTCAATGGATCCACTGCTTGCTGAGTAAAAATCCAAACTTGTCAGCTTGGCTTCAACCTCCCTTTACAGTGGAACCTCGTGCTACTCCCCTTTGTACAGGCCCTGCTGCAGCCGGACCAGCTAACGTACAGTTCTTCAGCCATGCATCATTCCTCCTACCTTTGCTCGTATCATTCCTCTGTCCAGATGCCTTCCAGGGACACTTCCCCGGGCGAAATCTTGACTTAATCGCTTCTTATTGTCTTTCCCATCCTCTCCATGTAGCTCTTAACCCAGAAGTGATCTTTCCTTCCTTTCAACCTCCACGATATTGCTTGTATCTTGCTTAAGGCAGTTGTTACATTTGCCTTGATGTTATTTATGTGTGCCTTATCTCTTCTACAATGTGGAAATGTTCTTTTATTTTTTTAAATGCATATTTTCCCAGCTACTTTAGATACAATTGACTGGAAATTTTCTTGAAAGGTGGAGGAAACTAACGTTTGTTGAATACCCATTACATGCCAGGCTCTGTGAGCACTGTGTGTCTCAGGACCCAGGGAATCTAAGTGCTCAGTAAATATTTGTTGAATGGGTAGATTGTGTCTCGTCACTCCCTTTTGCTTAAAATCTACCAATGCTGATTGATGGGCATTTGGAATAAATCTAATGCTTCCCCTTGTCAACACAGGTCTACCTGATCTGGCTCCTGTCTGCTTCTTCAGCCCCATCTTGTGCTTCTCCCCTTCCTCACTCTGGTCCATCCTCACTGCCTTTCTCTCAGTTCCTGAAACACCCCAAGCTCTGTTGTTAACCTCAAAGCTCTTGCAGTTGTTCTTTCTGCCTGGAACACCCTTTCCCCTCTTCTTTGTGTGGCTGGTCCTTCTCATGCTTCAGGCCTTGGCTTCCATGCCACCTTTGCAAAGTGAACTTCTTTAACTACCCAGTTGGAAAGAGGACTCTTTCTCTTTTCTTCTTCAGCACGTTGTTTCCATAACAGCACTTGTTATAATTTGCAGTAATTTTATTTCCACCTCCAGCTCCTTAATTAGAGTGTGAATTCCATGAAGGCATTTCTCTGTTCATTTCTCTGTTTTATGTCTAGTGCTTATTTCAATGCCAGACATCTAGTAAGCATTAAATAAATATTTATGCATACTACTTGTCCAAAGTCATTTAACAGGAGGGACTTAAACCAAGTTAGATAATAGGTGTCCAGTAAACACTTGCTGAATGAATAAACGGAGAAGGAAAGACATAGGGCTCTTTCCCCCACCCCCTTGCCTTTGACTTTCCACCCTCTCCCTAAGCCCCAGGAAAATGGCCTGTATGCATGACTAGAATAGGAATCTGGGTCCCACTGCAGCTCACAGGCTTGGGGCCAGTGCAGACAGGCCCAAGGAAGCTGGCAGTGCCAGTCCAGAGGCTCCCTTCTAATGGTTATGAAACACTTTCTTCTCAAGAGAAAACAGGACACCCATGAGGTGGAGCCACCGGTTTACTCTGTTTCTGTTTGTATGCTGACCCTGGGGAAGAAAGCGATTAGAAATCAGGGACAGGCGGTTCTGGTAGGGCTTAAGGAGTTCTGCCTACCGTCAGGACTTCGAGGCTGTCACTTCTGCCCTGCTAGCATCTACCATCGTACTTGCCCCCTAATATTTAGTTTCCCTGCTACAAATTACCCACACTCGGAGCCTCAGAAAAAAACTCTGAAAGGTATTATGATGATGGAATTGTAGAGAGAAAACTGAGTGGATCTTTGAGATGATGAATCTGTTTTACATCCAGCCTCACTTAGAGTAAAAGCCAAAGCCTTGCAATGGCTTCAAGGTCCTAACTGACTGCTTGGACCTCATCTACTGTTACTTCCCTCATTCTGCTCCAGGCACACTGGCCTTGCTGCCCTTCGAAGACTTCAGGTATGCTCCTGCCTTTACACAGGATGTTACTTCTGCTTGGAAAGTTCTTCCCACAGGGCCATATGGCTTGCATGCTCCTTTAGGACTTTGCTCAAACTTCACCTTCTTGAAGAGGGCTTCCATGACTGCCTTGTTTAGAATGACAACCCCTTCATCCCCTATCCTTGGCATTTCCTATCTTCCTTTCCTGCTTTATTATTAATATTTTTTTAATTATTTATTTTTAGAGAGAAGGCTAGGGAGGGAGAGAGGCAGAGAAACATCAATGTGTGCTTGCCTCTCACACGTCCCAAACCGGGGACACGGCTGGCGACCCAGGCATGTGCCCTGACTGGGAATCGAACCAGCAACCCTTTGATTCGCAGGCCCGTCATTCCTGCTTTATTTTTATTGAAAGCTAGCACGCATCACCTTCTGATAAAGCTCTGTATTTTGTTTATTGTCTGTTTCACGCCACTGAAGTGTAAATTTAATAGGGGCAGGGATTTTGAGGCACTTTTATTCACCGTTATATCCTCAGAACCCAGGGTGACTGGCTCATGGTAGCCACCCGATATGTCTTTGTTGAGTAAATGCATGAATCTTGTCTTTCACCTCCAGAGAGGGTAAAGTAAACAATTCAGTTGCAGATGAACTTCCCAGTGGTACTGGAAATGGGTGAATCTGGGTATTATTCAATCTTCTTCATTAGCATTTTGAAAAATGAATTTTTCTTTCTTGATATAGGCTGGAGAAAAGTTCTCACTGTAGGATATGACTTTCTTTTTTTAACCATAATTGTTGTTATATGTAAAAACATTTGCATGGTTCAAAATTCAAAAGGGAAGACGGGGTATACTGTGAAAAGGCCCCTGACCCACCACAGGTAGCATTACCAGTTTTCGATGCGTCCTACCAGTGCATAGCATAGAGAATATGTAGTGTGTGCTTTTCTAGCCTATGAGTTGGGTGGAGCAGAGCCCAGGCATAATGTTTTTATGTCAGGAAAGATTTCACTTCATCAGGTGAAAGGAATAAGCAAGAAAAGAGGTTTTGAAATTTCCTTCTCCAGAGGGTATAACCAAGATGACTTCTGGAAAGAGCCAGAGATGTATAGTGTTTTGTTGGTTCAGAAGGATGCAAAGAAGGACAAAAGATGGGAGTTATAGGGATGGGGCAGGGATTGGTCTCAGGTGGTTAAGGATGGAAGGTTTGGGCCAACTGGTAGGAGCAGTGAGTGTGAGGACAGACGGGGTGGTGCCTCGTGTCTTAAGGCATTGTCTTGCCCTCCATTCCAGAGCAGCTCTCACACCTCTGTCCTAAGGAGTGCCCTCACATTGTCTTTCAAGCCATCTCAGGACCGCTGGCTGCAGCTACCGCTTCCATCCTCACCAATCCCATGGATGTCATCCGAACCCGAGTGCAGGTAAGACCAGCCTCCTCCCACATGGGTCAGTAGGTATGTTTAACAATTTTTTTCACCTCCATTTATCCCCCTATACCCTCTCCCACCTCCGCCCACAACGATTACCACACCGTTGTCCCTCTCCATGAGTTCTTTCTTTTTTCTTTTTTTGGTCGATCCCTCCAATATTTTTTAAATTTTATTTATTGATTTTTTGAGAGAGTATTCCTCTCTAAAAGTTGATTTGGTGTCCTACTTGTTTATGCAGTTATTGGTTATTTTTTCTTTTTAAGATTTTATTTATTTATTTTTAGAGAGGGGGCCAGGTAGGGAGAAAGAGGAGAGAAACATTGATGTGTAAGAGAAACATCTATAGGTTGCCTCTCATGTACCCGCAACTGGAGACTGAACCCACAACCTAGGCATGTGCCCTGACTGGGAATCAAACCATCAACCCTTCACTCTGCGGGACAATGCCCAACCAACTGAGCCACTCCAGTCAGGGTTCATTGGTTGATTCTTGTATGTGCCCTGACTGGGGATCAAATCTGCAGCTTTGGTGTATCAGGATGACACTAACCCAGCAATCCCAATCTTTCTGGCACCAGCAGCCGTTTTTGTGGAAGACAGTTTTTCCACAGACCAGGGTAGAGTAAGGGGAGACAGGAGGCTGAGCTCAGGTGGTAATGCAAGTGGCATCCATGTACCAGGAGGAGGGAGGCTGGGGAACCCTGCTCTAACCAACTGGGCTACCCAGCCAGGGTCAATCTAGGTATTGTTTTTAAACATTTTTTTTATTTTTCAGTTATAGTTGACATGCAATATTATATTAGTTTCAGGTACACAACATAATGATTAGTCATTTATATAAATTATGAAGTGATCACCCTGATAAATCTAGTACCCATCTGATACCATTCATGGTTATTACTGTATTCCCTATGCTGTACCTTACATCCCTGGCACTGTTTTTCTAATCAGCAATTGGCATATCTTGATTCCTTCCCCCTTTTTTTAGAAAGTAAAGATTTTATTCACTCTCGAAGAAAGGGGAGGGGCATGGTATGGAGAGACATACCAGCCTCCTTTCCCTTTTTCACCCAACCCCCTCTAACCTCCTCTCATCTGCTAACCATCAAAATGTTCTCTGTATCACTGAGTCTGTTTCTGTTTTGTTTGTTTATTTTTTTATGATTGTATATAAGTGAAATCATATGATGTTTGTCTTTCTCTAATTTCATTTAGCTTAATTACCTCTAGGTTCATCCATATTGTTGCAAATGGCCAAGTTCATTCTCTTTTTTTATTTTAATCTTCAATGTAGTTATTAGTTTGAGAGAGAGAGATTGATCAGTTGCCTCCCATACATGCCCTGACCAGGGATTGAATCTGCAACCCTCTGGTGTATGGGACAACGCTCCAACCAACTCAGCCTCCTCATCATCCTTTTTTATGGCTGAGTAATATTCCATTGTATATGGAATATTAGATTCTGTATCTTATATTGCTTCCATATTTTGGTTATAGTAAATAATGCTGTAATGAACATAGGGATACATGTGTCTTTTCGAACTAGTGTTTTGGGTTCCTTCCAATAAATACCCAGAAATGGAATTTCTGGGTCCTTTTTTGTCTCTTGTTATAGCTTTGTTTTAAAGTCTACTTTATCTGATGTAAGTATTGCTACCTCAGCTTTTTTTCCCATTTCCGTTTGCACGAAATATCTTTTTTCATCCCTTCACTTTCAGTCTGTGTGTCTTTCGATCTGAAATGGGCAGCATATGTGTGGGTCTTGTTTTCTTATCCATTTAGCCACCCAGTGTCTTTTGATTGGAGCATTTAATCCATTTACCTTTAAAGTAATGAGGTATGTAGTTAGTGCCATTTTATTTACTTTTTTTTATCTTATTTCTCCTTCTTTTTAAAAAATTCCCTTTATCATTTCTTGTAAAATTGGTTTGGTGGTGATGATTTTCTTTGACTTTTTCCTGTCTGGGAAAATCTAGGTATTTTTGTCTCAAGAATGTCCTCTCTCCCCACCACACATATTTGAAAATCCGTAAATTGGCATCTGATTGGTTTGCAAATAATAAGGTACATAGGTTCCATCTTTATTCTCTCCTGAGCCTTATCCTAGGTGTTCCACAGGAGATCCAGGGAAAGAACAGGTCCCCACTCTGAGGTCCTCCCAGGCTGGAGGAGATGAAGTGCATATGAGGGCCAGAGGGTTAGCTATAAAGCCCTTGACATGGCCGTGGATAAGTGTGAGGGTTAGGGGAGCAGAGATGGTCAGATGAGAGGACTCATGAGAGGAGCGTGGGAGAGGCATGACGAGTAGGGAAAGGTTCTTAGCCATGGATGAGATCACCTTGTGAAGGTCACACAGTACAGGGGGTTGTATAACAAGGAGTGTATCTGTCCTGCCTTGACTGAGGATCTGAGTGGGCAGCCTCTAAAGGTGTGGTTTGGTGGCAGGGTATGGGGCGGGGGGAAGGGGACAGGACTGTGGAGAAAGAAAAGAGATTCCTGCCTCAGCCAGGCTTCCAATGTGATAGGGAAGATAGGTGCCTGGGAGACACCAGAGTCAGAGGGGAGGACTCTAGCCAGGGGGTTCAGAGGGATTGAGATAGTCAGAGTCAAAATCACAGATTGGCAGAGTTGCAGAGGACCTTAGAGGTGATTTAATCCAGCTGCCCTGAGACCAGAGAGAAGCACCCAGTCCAAAGACTCATAGCTGTGTAGCTCATCTAATGATATTAAGTAGTGGCTAATGTTTATTGAACACTTACTGTCTGCCAGGCCCTGTTCTCAACATTTACTAGTATTCTTTTGTATACTGCTCAGAACAACCACATGGCATAGGAACAATTATCACTGTTTTAAATTCAAGGAAACTGAGGTGCAGAATTAAGTAAATTACCTGAGGTTAGTAAACTGGGCAGCAGAATTCAGACCCAGAATTCAAATTCACCCTAAGGCAGAGGGAGAATGAGCAGAGGAGCTTTGACTGCAGACCATGACCCTCCACTGTGTTGACTTTTCTAGGTTGAGGGCAAGAACTCCATCATCCTGACCTTCAGACAGCTGATGGCAGAAGAGGGGCCTTGGGGCCTCATGAAGGGCCTCTCAGCTAGAATCATCTCAGCCACGCCCTCTACCATTGTCATTGTGGTGGGCTATGAGAGCCTCAAGAAACTCAGCCTCAGACCTGAGCTGGTGGACTCGAGACACTGGTAACCAGTGGTGGGAGAGAAGCCTGCTGTTTCCCACACTACTCTGGGCCCGGGGCAGAGTAGGGAGGATAGCACCCTCTCCAAGTGCCCCTGACATACCTAGCCCTGCCCTGGGCCAGGTGCCCTGTCTGGCACAGGAGCAGAGACTGAACTGCTCTCGCCGAAGAGGCTCCACACCTGCGTCTCCTGCGCCGATTGTTTTTAGTTTTCTTGCCAATCTGGGCTCTCTCGCTCAGTCCTTGTACTCAGTCCTGCCCTAAGGAAACCCACCCTCCCTGCTAGTCCCACTCCACCCCTCCCCTGCTAACCCTTCTTCTGGCTTCCCCTTCCATCTCTGTCCCTGAGATCCTGGTAAGATCTGTGCATAGAGCTTGCTTACTACCACTGGTTCTTCTACTTGGGCCTTCAGCCCAGATTCCAAGCAGCTGCCACCAACCCTTCCCTGCTTCATCTCTTAGGCTTGCTTATTTTTATTGTGGGACTGATTTGTCCACCAGACTACTATGCTTTTTCCTGCCACTGGGGGCAACGTGCCAGGCACTTTTGCACAGGGAGGAGAAACAGCGAAAAACCTCAGAGTACTCATCCTCTCTTTGGAGTTACTAGGTTGGGGAGAAATGTTAATACTTTATTTCATGTGTTTATATTTTTTAACATCTGTGAACCAGGTACTGTCTTTGTCCTGCTAAAGCACCAATACAGTCCTACAGTCAGTGCTTACCCCTCCCACAGACAGGTAGAAAAATGTAATGTAGCTTTTCCCTCAATCTCAGTTCCCTATTCCTTCTATGTCCCGTCAGTCTCTGTAGCCCCAGGACATATAAGCTGTTGGCTTCCCCTGACCCAAATGACTTGTGGTAGGCATAATTCTAAGTAGACCGGGCTGTCTGGGGCACACAGAACTTGGAGCACTACCTGAAAAGTCAGGTTGAGAGGGTAGCTGGTTTGGAAAACAACAAGAGGGTATGTGTGCCCCAAACCAGCTGGGCCAGGCCTAGGAGAGGACAGTGTAGGTTCTCAGCCCCAAGCAATTATAACGAGCACATACCCCAATCACGTGGACTCATGGAAACAGTTGTTGTCTCATAATGGGAATCTCTGATACATGGGACTGTTTGTGTTTTCTTCTCCCCAACGTGAACTCATGTCAGTCATGGTACCCTTTAGAGGGATGCTTGGAAGAGAGTAAAGAGCGGGTCAGGAAATCACCCAATACCAGGACCACTGCATACCAGCCTGATACTGCCGAGATTATTTGTTGATGCTCTCAGGAGCTAGATGATGAACGCAGCTTCCCTGCCTCATCCTCCCCACCTTGTCTACCAAGCCTGTGTTGCAGGTGAAGAGAGATGCAGGAAATGGAATGAGAAGAAATCGTATCAAACCCTGCACTTCTACTTGAGACATTTGGCCAGGATGATTCTTCAAACCTTCTTATTGGTCCCACCCCCTGGGAAGGGCCATGGTGCCAATTTGAAAGGTGCTAGCTACCTTCTGAAGCCTTTCTATTTCTTATGGCTGCCCCACATTCTATCACTCTGGCCAGATTCAGATCAGAATCTGAAAACCACATTTTTCTACCTTCACCACCACCACTGTCCATCTTGGTCTTTATCTTTGAGGGTTATTTTCCCTTTAAATTATCTTTATTTTTATTTGCCTTTTCTTGCACTTTGTCAAGAGTTCAATTTCTGTCTTCAAATGGTCATCCAAAGGGTTGGGCCCACAGATCATTCTGAATTTTCCTGCCCCTTAGCCACCCCTTTACCTTAGAACCCCCAACATAATAGAAGCTAGCCTTCTCTCTTTAAACTCATTCTAGTGACACCTTTGGAGATTGTTTTCCAGCTCCACTCCTTCCCCTCCCTAGAAACTAGTCCCCACTATGGCAAAGTGGGTAAAGTATCACGGTCAGGACTAGTCTCCTGCCTCTCATGCCTTAGGATGTTTCTCCTTTCCAAACTCCTTTCCTTCTGTTTTCTTGTACAGTATTTCATAGCCTTTCAGCCATTCATTCTCTGTCTCTCTCCCTCCCTCCCTCTCTCTCCCTCCCTCCCCCCCTCCTCGTGTTTCAAAGGGTGATGAGCTTTTTATTTTTTTTTTTATAATGAAAGAACCCCTGGCCCCTACTTTCCCATCTAATTGGGTTCAATTAAAACATGACTTGGTGGGAATGGGACAGTGGGCTTCCGTTTTCCCAGGACCATAGACAACAGTTTTAATGTACTGGTTCATAGCCAAAATGGAAGAAACTCGGGAGACCGAGCAAGACAGGAAACCTGATGAGAGTATGGAGGGACAGAATGAAAATACAGATACGGTCACATTAGATAAAGTGGACTCTTGTGAATATTAACTGCAAACATTCATTCACTGTTGCACTGTACCAAGTCTGTGAAGTGTAATTAAAAGTTTGTATTAAGCCCCTGAGCTTTGGCTGGCGCTCATTTTGCCGGCTTGCGGATGAAGTACTCAAGTGCACTGCTAAGCACTGCTTTTATCAGCGGTCAACCGTCAGCCTCCCAGCTGGGTGAGAGACATTCCGCGGCTTCCAATCGGAAGCACTCGTGCCGAGGGCGGCCAATCGGAGGTCTCGGTGGGTGGGGCAGCCGGGCCAGTAAGATTTGGCGGCTCGACTTCAACATGGCCGAAGCAAACAGTGCCAGTGTAGGCAGCCGCTGTGAGGAAAAAGGGCCTGAGGGGTCGTCTGCCGAATCCGTGCCCCACGGCACTACCATTTCCAGACTGAAGCTCCTCGACACCACAGTGGATACTTTTCTCCAGAAGCTAGTCACCGTCGGGAGGTAAGGTGGAGGAAGCGGGGACCAACACACATCTCGCAAAAGCAAAGAGGACCGAGCTTGGTCCGTCAGTGTAAATCCCGCGAGACCGTGGTGGTAAAACGGTTAAAAAAAAAAAAAAGTCCGTCACGTGGGTCCCGGGGTTTGAGCGGGTATTGACTGGCAGTCTAATCGACCACTTCGCGTTCCTGAGTCTGGCGAGTCACGTGATGTGTGCTTTCGCGGGTTACGGAGTAAACCTTGAACGACCAGTTACCGTGTCCTCCAGCCAGTCTAGTTTGGACCTGAACTTCAGGTGGTTGAGAGGAAAGAAGGAGGCTTTGGAATTAGATCAGGGCTGGAATCATGGCCCGGCATAATGTGAGCAAGTCTTAACTGCTCTGTGCCTCGCCCCTGATCAGTAAAATGGCAACAATAGTAGATACATGAAAGGCGCTTAGACAGTGCCTGCCACATAGAAAGCATTATTAGATTTTAGTTATTTTGGGAATAATAATGCATTCACTGGGTATTTCTGAGGACTTAGTGCGTTACCATAGAAACACTTCTCTCCTGATTTTTATTTTATGTGGACAGTATTGTAACAATATTGGAATTCTAAAGGAAGCGTTTTGCCCATGATCCCACCACCCAAAATGTTAATACTGAAAGTTAGCAGAACTTCAACGGCTTTGACCGCAGCCTGTTCTCCCTCCAGCCCTGTCTGTCCCCACACCTGTTCTTTGACTGCTTCAGGACTCCCATATTCTCCCAGTCTTCCTCCCTCCCTCCTTTCCAGCAGAGACGTTATGATCTATCGCTTCTCTCATTGACTCACACAGCAATTATTTGAGTACCTGCTCTGCCAGGCACTGTGTCAGTTGCTGGAGATTTAGACCAAGCAGATGGAGCCCCCATCTTGGACCTTATATTCAATGGATAGAGACGTTCAGTAAACAAAATAATCACAGAGCTTGGTAAGGGAAAGAACAGAGGTGATGTGGTAAGAGGAGTTCGGAGGAAAGGAAAACACTAGCTAGGATGATTAGGGGAGCCCACTCTGAGAAAGTGATATTAAGCTGAAATTTGAAGAATGAGAGAAAGAACTAGAGAAAAAGCGTATAAGCAAAGGGTACAGCTTGTGCAAAGGTGCAGAGACAGTGAGGGCATTCTAGGAACTGGCAGAGGGAGGCCTGGTTGGCTACAACATAGTGGGCAGAGAGAGTAAAATCAGAGGAAGCTGGACAGCCAGGTGACAGCCTTATCATGCAGGGTCTAATTTCCATAGTAATGAATTTGATAAAATAATTGTAATTATTTTTATGGATCATTCATGAGATACTATTATATGTTCCTTCTTTGATTGGTTGATTTTCCCCTACTCATCCCTGCCCTCCTTTCCCCTCCCCATAGGCCCTGCTGTTGGCTCTGTGTCCACCATTTATTCATTTATTCAGGTACAGATATTTATCAACCATCTACGATGTCCCAGGCTCTGTTCTAGGAGCTGGAGATATAACAGTGATCAAGACAGGAAGGTACTGTTCTCATGGAATAGACATTCTAGTGCCATAAAGGAAAATAGCCCTGACTGGTGTGACTCAGTGGATCAGGCGTTGGCCTGCGAACCAAAGGGTTGCTGGTTTGATTCCCAGTCAGGGCACATGCCTGGGTTGCGGGCTGGGTCCTGGTTTGGGGTGTGCAAGAGGCAGTGGATAGGTGTTTGTCTTGCACATTGACGTTTCTCTCCCTCTTTTTCCCTCCGTTCCCCTCTCTCTAAAAAGTAAATAAAATATTTTTAAATTTAAAAAAAAGACAAATCAAGGTAAGGGAATAGAAAGGAATAGGAGAAGGGTCTGGGTTAGTGCAAATGCAAGGAAGTGACATTTTAATATGTCTGTTTTCTTGTAAAGCATGTTGTTTTGTGTGCATGTTAAGTTTATATAAATGATAATTGTACTACATATCTTTTTTTACTCAACACCTTTTTTTCACCGTTCAAGGTTTATTTGGTATTTTAGTTGGTATGACACTTGGATAGTTGGCTGTGTTGTTAATGTAGACTTTTTACATCATATGTCAGTGTACACTATTCTGATACATAAGTACACAAAATAAGATCCTTTAGAATAGTTATGCACTAGACATGCAATATTGGATGTATATATTGGATCCCAGGATGTGATTGATTGGAGGAAAAAGTTGAACTAGGCATGTCGAGTAAAGGAACCACAAATTATATAACATGCAGCGATCACACATCTAGTTTAAAGGGCACCGTCGCATCAACGCCATTTTTTAAAAAGATCTCACCATGTCTGGCAAGTGCATGTGGTTCAGAGCTGCTTGTCATTCCATGTCATTAGTAGTATGTTCTTTTTTTTCCAGACACGTAATTTTTAAAAACTTATCCTTTTGTTGTGATTTCTAATTTTATTGCCTTATGGTCAGATAACAGTCTATATGATGTCGATTTTTTTTGGAATTTTGCACTTTGACACTATAGGGTAAGTATATGGGCATTTTTTCTGAATGGTACATATGTACTTGAAACGAATGTAGTTTCTGTTCCTTTGCTTTAAATTATTTTTTGACCTGGCTGGTGTAGCTCAGTGGATTGAGTGCCGGCCTGTGAACCAAAGGGTTGCTGGTTCGATTCCCAGTCTGGGCATATGCCTGCGTCACGGGCCAGATCCCCAGATGGGGGTGTGGGAGAGGCAACCACACACTGATGTTTCTCTCCCTCTCTTTCTCCTTTCCTTCCCTCTCTCTAAAAATAAATAAATAAAATCTTTTTTAAAAACTATTTTAAAGCTATGTTTTTACAGAACCCAAGTATGTTATCAATTTCCTACTGTGCATAACTAGATAATGGGCTTTTTTAAAAGATTTTATTTATTTATTTTTAGAGATGGGGAAGGGAAGGAGAAAGAGAGGGAGAGAAACATCAATGTGCGAGAGATACATCAATCAGTTGCCTCTTGCATGCCTCCAACTCGGGACCTGGCCTGCAACCCAGGCATGTGCCCTCACTGGGAATCGAACCAGCGACCTTTCAGTTCTCAGGCCAGCACTCAATCCACTGAGCCATACCAGTCAGAGTTTTTTTTTTTTTTAATTTTCAATTTTATTTATAGAGGGAAAGGGAGGGAGAAAGAGAGGGAGAGAAACATCAATCGGGTGCCTCTCATATGTGCCCCAACTGGGGACTGAATCCACAATCTAGACATGTGCCCTGACCTTGAATCAAACTGGTGACCTTTGGCTTTGCAGGATGATGCCCAGCAACTGAGCCACACCAGTCAGGGCTGCAATTTCTGTTTCTTGAGTGTAAAATTCTATACTTATTTATTAGTTTGAACTTTTAAATATTACTGAAATTTTTTAAACGCACATTTTTATTTTATTATTTTTCCAATCCTCACCCAAGGACATGTTTATTGATTTAGAGAAAGAGAAAGAGAAATATTGATGCAAGAAAGAAACATCGATCAGTTGCCTACCTTACATGCAGGACCGAGCATCAAACCCGCAACCTAGGTAGGTCCCCTAACTGAGAGCAATGCTCTAACTGACTGAGCCTTCTGGCCAGGGCTCATTTTTAAAATCTTTTTTTTTTTTTTTTTTTTAATTTTTATTTATTTATCTTTAGAGGAGAAGGGTAGGACAGAGGGAGAGGGAGAGAAATATCAATGTATGGTTGCCTCTCATGTGTCCCCCGCTGGGAACTGGCCTGCAACCCAGGCATGTGCCCTGACTGGGAATCGAACCGCGATCCTTTGGTTCGCAGGCCCGCGCTCCATCCACTGAGCTACACCAGCCAGGGCTCATTTTTAAAATCTTGATTGAGCCATCCATTTCTATTATAAAATCTCCAATCATAGTTGCTTATATTTATTTCTTTCCATAGTCTATCTGCGTTGCATTAAATATGTAGGGATTATTATTTTTATTAGCAGCAAGGGAATTTATTATTCTAAGAGAAATGGAAGCTGTTGTTTTGAAATGTTTGATAAATGACCCTCTCTACTTAAAAACCTTTATTTGCAGTGCTCTGAATACAGTGACAGGTCTCTTAAGAAGTACTCTGCTATGGAGAGAATAGATTGTTGACCAGACTGTCTACAGTCTTCCTAGGCTCTAGACTCTGATTTTTGCAAGACCCCAGCGCACATCATGTCAAATGCATTTAGAAAGCACCCAGTGTCTTGACTGAAATGGTGGTTATGCACGGCCACACACGTGGTAAAATTGCAAAGGAGCATGCACACACACGTCTGTGTAACGGTTGAAATCTGAATGACCTCTGTGGGTTACACCAATGTCAGTTTCTTGGTTTGATGTTGTACTTAATATAAGATGTTAACACTGGAGAGAGTATCGTTCTTTGCAACTTCATATAAATCTCTAATTAGTTCAGAATAAAAAGTTGAAAAAAGTTTTTGTACAAAAGGTATCATAGTAGAAAATTATTGAAAACCACCTAAAATGTGCAACATTTGAAGAATGGTGGTTACATAATTATAATAACTTTATGTAATAAAATATTGTATAGGTACTTAAAATTCCTAAAAATTCCATTTTGACTAATATTAGCACATGGAAAAATGATCATGTTATAATGGTAAATTTTAAAATTAGGTGTGGAGAGAAAAACATCCATATCTCATATTAAATATAATTTTTAATTAAAATTGCAGTTGACATAATATTACATTTTATATTCATTTTAATATACTCAAAATGAATATATTTTGTATAGTTATTTAAGATAGTAATTATTCAATTTGGAGCTTTTATTTTTAAAGCCATTTAATTTTTTTAAGTCTGAAGTTTTGTTTGTCCTTGAAAAGCTTGTCAAGCTGAAAGTTTTGTGCCGGGGCGCTAGCCCCATGGTGGGGCCATGGAGGCCCAGGTAAGAGACGTGGTGCAGCAGAGAGATGTGGGCGGGTGTAAGCTGGTTGGAGAGAGGATGGTTTGGGAGGAAGATGAGGAAAAAGGGAACTCCAGGAGGATGCCAACTCTTCATGATGGTGATTGGATGGGGCGTGGTGCCATCTACTGAGATGGGGAGGAAACCCTGCCTGCTGAGAGTTTAGGGAGAGACAGGTCTGGGGTTAGAAATCAAGATATCTGTTTGAACAGGTTCAGTTGGAGTTGCAAGGCAGCCCCACTTCTGTTTCTTAGCTCCTTGGCTACCTCATCCTTGCAGCCACTGGCAAAACCCCAAGTTCAGTGTTTTCTCTGTACTCCGCTGTCCCTACACCCAGCTTGCTGAGGAGCACTGCAGAGTCTCACCTGTGGTGGAAAATGGTGCTTCCACAAAGTCAAGGTCTTGGGCTTCAGCTGGGCTCTCAGGGAACCCATGAGTCTCATACTCCAAGCCAGTTCTGTTTCCCTGCCACCTGCACCCTCTCGGTGAAAGTGACCCCAACAGCTCGTTAGTTAAAAGTCCTCAGTTTCAAAGACCAAATACTTATACCCAGGACAGAAGTCTCTACATAGTAAAAGCTAGTTTATTCACATGTCAGTGATCCAAGGGGATATTTTAAAGCCCAGAATGACTTTCCCCAGAACTTAGCATATTTGTCACATACATTTGCACTTGACTAGGGAGGGCAAATTATGTGATGCACCTCAAACTGACAGAGACAACCTCGCTGAGCTCTCGGACCCCACAGACCCGACGCCTTACCTTCTTCCGCTGGGCTTCTTCGTGCCGTTGGACCAGCTGAGGCAAAGATTCCGGCATCTGTCCTCAGGCTTCTGAACTTAGAAATGGGGCCCTGATGGAGCTCACCATTTGTGACCTCTGCCTTGTCCTTTGAAAACGAAGGGTTCTTTTCTGCCCTCACAGCCTCCTGGACCTTCTGAGAAACAACCATTCTTTTTAGCTAAAGCAAGCAGTGAGGCTATCCTCTTTCTATGTTTTGTTACAGATCGGGACCCTCCAAAAGAGGCCGTTGGTCAGAGGTGGTATTAGCAGGGCCCTGGCTGCAGACCAGTTAGCACTGTTCAAAGGAAAGGTGGGTCTGCTACAGGTACCCGCGGCACCCCAGCAGCTGTGCCTCAGGTAGTGTCAGTTTATGGGGCTGAGGGAGCCAGAGGCGATGGACAGTTCTTAGGTTCTTGGATGCCAGACTGTGTCCATGCCTGTCCTGGTCTGGAATTCCAACCTGGAATGTGCTGTGCAGAGTATGATTTGTATAATAAGCTGATTAAAGCCTACATCTGACAGCAACAGAGGAAGGAGAACTAACTGCATTTGTACATGAACTAGTTGGTAGAATTTTAAACTAGCAGCAAACACTATTGGTGTTCACAGAAAACAGTTCTTTACAGGAAAGAGAGTGGTTTAATATATAAAATATTCTGAATAAATGCCTCAGAAATACAATATCTCGCCCTTTTTTATTTTTAATCAGTATTTTTTAATTGTTGATATTGTACAGTTTTCTGTCCTTTACCCCGCTTTCTCGCCCTTTTAGAGTCAGCTGCTGTTGTGTGCTGCTGTCAGTGATTTGTTTCTGAAGTATGGGTATGGCTCATCAGACTGTGGTTTGTGGCTTCAGCCCCATCAAGCTGATCAAGCCTTCATGTTTCCAGTCCATCCCCCATCTCTGCCTGCACTGTGTCTGCTTTGCATGAGTCTGCCATCTTCTCAGCTGTACCTCTTGAGTCCATTTTCACACAGCCGCCTGAGGGAGCTCCCTAAAGTACACATCTGATGTTCCATTCCTGCTCAAAACCCTTCTAGCTCCCTTCCTCACGACACAGTCCAGCCTCTGTGCGTCTGGCCCTTCCCCGCTTGCCTTGCCAACCTGCAGACTATGTGCCATGGAGGCCTAGGGCGTCTGACCCAGAGCCAGACGGCTCCACTATATATCTCTCAGCTGTGTGGCCTTGGGCAAGCTTCTCTCTGCCTCAGCTTTCTCTCCTGAAAATGGAGATGATGAGAGTAGAACTTACCTTGTAATTGTGAGGGCTAAATGAGTTCCTCTATGTAGAGTCCTTAGAATAGTGCCTGGTTCTAGTCTGTGGTTGATAGCCATTTCCTCCTGTTTGTACATCTTTACACATTTACACATGGGTGTGCATATGCACACCACTCTTCAGCTATGCAGCCTGGACCTCACCTGTCCTCCAGCTGACTCCTACTTCTCTCTTACGTTTCCAACGTTTCTTACTTCAGGGAGTCTTTCCTGAGCCCCAGCTAGGCCCCCGCTGGTATTCCATCATTTTCCAGTGATTGATGCTTTCCTTGTAAACTGTACCCCTTTTGAAGGCAGGGATTATACTTGGGTTTGTACCACTGAGCTAGGTCAGTGCTCAGTGTTTGTCAGATGAATAAGTGAATATAGTTATCATGATGGCATTTTTTTTAAAGATTTTATTTATTTATTAGAGATGGAGAAAGAGAGGGAGAGAAACATCAATGTGTGGTTGCCTTTCATGCAACCCCTACTGAGGACCTGGCCTGCAACCCAGGCATGTACCCTGACTGGGAATCGAACCAGTGCCCCTTTCATTTGCAGGCTGGCACTCAATCCACTAAGCCACACCAGCCAGGGCTCATGATGGTATTTTTATCTCCATGCTAATATTTATCAAATCCGAAGTTTTTTTCTTCTTTCTTTTTCAGAAAAAATATCCCAATTTCAAATTCTCAGTAAGTTTCTAGCAGTTTCCAAAGAAGCTTAAATTATCCTAGGAGCCCTAATAATCTGAAGACATAATTAAGATTAAATTTTAAAAGACATTTTTAAAAGATTTTATTTATTTATTTTTAGAGGGGAAGGGAGAGAGAAAGAGAGAGAAACATCAATGTGTGGTTGCCTCTCACATGCCCCTAACTGGGGACCTGGCCCTCAATCCAGGCATGTGCCCCAACTGGGAATCGAACCAGTGTCCCTTTGGTTAGCAGGCCGGCGCTCAATCCAGTGAGCCACACCAGCCAGGGCTAAAAGACATTTTTTAATACAGTCTTCATCATAAATCACTGACCTATTTTCATCAAGGGACATTTCTGTTTGTTTTTGTCTCCCTTTCCCTTTCTCAGTCCCAGGGCTACCTAGTGTACACAGGATGTGAAGAGGAGCCAGAAAAAGACCAGAGAAACGTTTCTTAATGAAAAGGGCAGGGTTTGGGTGGTGGGTGAGGGGCAGAGAGCATCAATTTCTGTCACAGGGATCCCTGTCTTCTCCATCCCCAGCTAGTCTTGATCTCACTGAAGTACCAGTCCCTTCCTGCCCTCTGGTGGACAGTCTATGAAATAGGCCTTCAGTTGGGCAACAAGCAAGTTACTGTGGCAGAGGAAGGCAAGCTGGGGCTCCTTAGCACTACTGCGGAAGGGCATGTTTACTTGTCTGTGCTTCTCATCTTTCCATTCCTTGCACAGTCTGTTTACTGACAGACTGACACATCACCAGGGCTTGATTCTGGGCTTAAATATTTTGAAGTCAATTTTTCAAAAGTTAGCCCGGCTGGTGCGGCTCAGTAGATTGAGTGCCAGGATGCTGACTGAAAGGTCACTGGTTCGATTCCCAGTCAGGACACATGCCTGGGTTGCCAGCCTGGTCCCCAGTTGGGGGTGTATGAGAGGCTACTGATTGATGTACCTCTCACACATTGATGTTTCTCTCCCTCTTTTTCTCCCTCCCTTCCCCTCTCTAAAAAGTAAATAAATAAAATCTTATTTAAAAAAAAGTTAAACTTAGCCCTAGCCCATGTGGCTCAGTTGGTTGGAGTGTCCGTCCTTCCACACATGGAAAGGTTACAGGTTTGATTCCCAGTCAGGGCACATACCTAAGTTGCAGGGTTCGATCCCCAGGTGAGGCACATATGGAAGGCAACCAATCAATATTTCTTTCTCACATTGATGTTTCTCTCTCTTCCTCTCTCTCCAATCAATAAATGTATTTTTTAAATTTAAACTTCTATTAAAACTCACTTTATAGTGAGCTTTTAAGTACAGTAAATGAAATGCTCACAAAGTGAGTTTAAAAACAATGAAATCATCTCAAATATTGCATAATTATTTAAGAAAAAAATAGGTTAAAAATTCAGTTAATGTAATCATTTCTGTTTTGAAACTCAGTAAATGCAGTTTTTAAAAGTTACTTTCATTGATGATAAATGTAGCATTTTTATTTTATTTTATTTACTTTTAGAGAGGTGGGGGGAGAAAGAGGGAGAAAAACATCACTGCATGAGAGATACACTGATGGGTTGCCTCTCACACACCCCTGACTAGGGACCAGGCTGGTAACCCAGGCATATGACCTGACTGGGAATGGAACTGGCAACCTTTCAGTCTGTAGGCTGGCGCTCAGTCCACTGAGCCACACCAGCCAGGGCAAATGTAGCATTTTTAGGGATGGAGCACAATTTAATCTTTTCTCTCTACTCAGGGCCAATCTGTTCTTCCTGCAGGTGGGTTGCTTTAACCCTTCATAACTCTAGGAAGTTAAGTTACTAAGTTAAGAACAGGTGAGGACTGTTCTTTTAAGATTAGTAATAGTAATTGTGGCTAACATGGAGCATTTCAATGTGCTGTGAACTGTATTTATATATGTGACCTCATTTAATCCTCACAGTAATTTCATGAGTTATAGGCAGTTGTTACCCCATTTGACAAAGGAGGAACTGAAGCTTATAGAGCTAAAGAAGTTGTCCAAGGTCACTTAACTGATGAGTGGAAGAAGTAGGATTTGAACCCAGGCAGCCTGTCCTCAGAGCCACTGTACTTACCCAGTGCCTAGCTGGGTGACCCCTTATGCACTCCTGGAAGGCCAAGTCTGGAAAACCATTCCAGCAGAGGACAAAGCGGTGCTTGGCAGATAGTCTCTGAGGATGCTCTTGGGGGAGTATTCCTCTACCCATGTAACTCAGGCCTTGGTACACTGGGGGTCCAGGGTCAGGGAGATGGCCAGGAGGGGGACCGGCCTCATCTTAGTCCCAGTCGCCTGGTCTACAGCATGTTTTGTGTGCTGTTATGTATCCAGCATTGTTCTGGAAACCCTGGAGATGGACAGTGACATTGTAGATGGCATCCCTATCCATAAGACTATTGCAGTTTACATGAGAGGATGGATGGGCAGTTCTGGGGTGGGGGTGGATGATCATGAATGTTTCTAAAGTACTTCCCTTTTTCTGTGCTTCCCTGATTATATTTTTTCAGGAAGTTCAGAAGGGCATTCAAACAATTCCCAAGTCTGAATTGGCTCTCAAAAAAGGAATCGCTGGGAAATGGGAAATCGAACGAAGGTAGTCAAATGTACAAGCTTCCAGTTATAAGATAAATAAGTTGAAGGGATGTGATGTACGACATGGTGACTTTGGTTAACACTGCTGTATGGTGTATTTGAAAGCTATTAAAAGTAGATCCTAAGAGTTCTCATCACGAGGAAAAAACACTCTCTCTCTCTCTCTCTCTCTCTCTCCTTGTATTTACAAAAGATGATGGGTGTTAGCTAAACTCACTGTGGTAATCATTACATGTAAGTCAGATCATTATGCTGTACACCTTAAATTTACACAGTGTTGGACGTCAGTGACGTCTCAGTAAAGCTGGAAAAAAGGAGAAGATCGCTTTCCTGACTGACACTGGCCTCCAATTTGGCTGCCTTCCCTCTTAGTGTTTGCAGCGACATTCCCCGCCTTACACAAATGTGCATACTTCCAGGGCCCTTCACTTTCACAGAATTCTCAGACCCCGAAGGGGCACTAGAGGAGTTCATGAGCAGCACTGATGCGCAGAACTCGCCTCACCCTGCTCTGGGCCCTCTCCACTGCTTGCTGCCTGGACCCAGGAGAGCTGTGTCCAGCTCAGACCCTCCGCCTGCCGAGTAGGCTGGGAGGAGGAGCAGGATCTCCTGTGTCCCAGCCAAACCCATTTCCAGCCACAATGACCTGGTTTCGATTCCAGCCCCGCTTGGCCAGGCGTCACGTGCCCCCCCCCACACCCTCCGTGTGGCCGCAGACTTCGTGGCTGGTGGGGCTGGCAGCCAAACAACAAGGCGTCTGGGACTCTGACCGTCATCTGGTCTTTGTGGTGTCCTTTTGTGACTAGGTCACCCTCCAACGGGTGCGAACATCGAATGTGTATTGCCGAAAAGGTGAGAGATGTGTCACCCTTACCCAGAGGTGTGCTACTGGACGCTTACAACCAGCTCTCAAAATAAAGCCCCGGCTTCTAATGTTTGTTGGTTTCTGAGGTGTGAACACTCCTGATCGCACTTGCACAGTGTCGCCGTGTGCAGAGCAGAGCGGAGAGGAGGCGGGTAGCAGCACACCTGTGCATCATGTTCCTGCAGACGAGAGAGCAGGCGTCAGCAGCCTCAGGGCAGAGCAAAGTGTGTTGGAATCAGTAGGAAGCTATATGTTTTGACTAGTTTAGTAGTACCTTTGTTTTTAATGTAATTTATTGTAAGTTTATAAAATTTAATTGTCAATAGTGGCTGTATTTAACAACTGGTTCACAGATTTCCTAAAAATGTAACCATTATCTCTGGCAAGCTGCTGTGAGCTGGCTCTATCCAGCCCATTACTGCTCTTACTCTTCACCTGTTTCAGAAAACACTGCTATGGGGAAGGAATTTTTGTGTAGGGTGGGGAGCCTAGAGAGCCATGGGAAAGGGAAGACCCAGCAGTAACTCCCTGTGTGGGGAAGAAAGTGGGGGCTGTGCACTGGGCCCCGGGTACCCAGCCCCGTTTGGCGGCCTGCCGGCCTGCCGCATACTCCTGGGCAGCGTCCAGACCCCGGCAAAGCCAAAGCTTAGCCGTGAGCTTCGGTGCCTTCACGGACTCCTCCTTTCTGTAGGTCACTTGAACATGGCCTCATCAGAGAGGCCTTCACTATGTCCCCCAACTTCCTTCCCCACACAGGGACAATCCCCAAGACGATCCCCACGATACACACTTAGTCCTGTAATCCCAGAGGCACTTTCCACAAGTGGTCACCACCACATTCATGTGTGGGTTTCATTGTTTGCTGCCGTCTCTCGAAGGGTGTCCAACCTGCGGGCCACATGCAGCCCAGGATGGCTGTGAATGTGGCCCAACACAGAATTGTCAATTTACTCAAAAACCTTTTTTTTTTTTTTTTTGCTCATCAGTCTTTGTTAGTATTGTGTATTTAATGTGTATCCCAAGACAACTCTTCCATTGTGGCCCAGAGACACCAAAAGGTTGGACACCCTTAGGGGAGATGGAAGCTCCGGGAGCAACACAGCCCAGTGCCTGGTGGGTGACCAGCACCCAACGGGCACTCAGTCAAAGTCCTAAGAGGGGAGAAGACGGCCAGGGGAGTCCATCTAATTCACTTGGTTTCTTTGTCCCAGAGGAACAGCCACTGGGAGTGTCCCGAGTGCCTTTGGATACAAGGGATGTATCAGTGAGGTGCTCTCAGCTGCCGGGAAGAGGCCTATTTTAAATGACTTGAACTATAAGAGAAATCCATTTCTTCACTAACAGGAAGCCCCAAGGTAGGGTGGCTTCAGGTGCTGTTTTCAGCAGTTTGACAATATCTTCAGAGACCCCAGTTCTTCCCTCTTTCTACTCAGCCTCCTTAGGGGTAAACTCTGCCCTCAGGCCAGAACCCCCGTGGTTGTGAGCACCTGGCATCACCTGGGCATAGTCCCGTCCTGTGGGAAAGGCATCAGTTCCTTCCTGTGTTGCTTTTTAGGAACAAGGGAAGTTCTCACAGAGGCCATGCCCTGTCCTAATCCAGCCTTGAAAGGGGGATGGAATGACCAAGGTTCTCCCGGTATGGTGCCCAGTCTGGCAAAATAGGCATCACTGGGGAGCTTGTTAGACACCATTGGGATGAGGCCCAGCAACCTGAGTGTTAAAAAGCCCTCCTGGTGATTTGATGCTCAGTGAAGTTATAGGAACCGCAAAATGTGGCTGGACTAGTTGTGACTCACCCTTCCAGGGGAAATGCCTGAACTCAGCTGGGACTCCGTGGGGGGCAGGCGGGGAGACTGGTGAAGACCAGGGAGGGTGAGCCCTCGGCAGTGACCAACTGGCATTGCAGATGGCACTGCTTCTGACCAGGGCGATGAAGACAAGGCCCAGAGTCCTCTGATGGCGGGCAGGGGTGCCCAAGCAAAAGTTGATGACTGATGACCGGCCGTGTGTTTGAACCTCCCCACCTTTGCCTTCTCTCCTTCCCACCAGCTACCAGAGATTCACTGACTGTTACAAGCGCTTTTACCAGCTGCAACCTGAGATGACACAGCGAATTTATGACAAGTTTATGACTCAGTTGCAGACATCTGTCCAGGTGAGTGGCAAGAAACCCAGCAGGTACTGTTGGCGTGGGTCCTGCCTCCATGCCGTCACCCCCGTTCTATCATCAGGCCCTATAACTGTCCTTTGTGTGCATCAGGCTGCAGTGGCAATTGTCCCTCCCTTCAACAACGTGGGTGTCTTAAATGCCCCTTGTTCTGTACTGTAATTTTGTGTTTATACGTTGTCTGCCCACCAGACCTGTGAGTTCAGCGAGGGCACAACTGGGTCATACTCCTCCTCTGTGTCTTCAGCACCCAGTGCAGTGCTTGGCCCAGAGGAGGCCTTTAACAGATTGTTGAAGCCAATGGAACCGTGTGCTAGAGGGACTATGAAAAAAGACAGTATTCCCTTCATGATCTCTCTTGAGAAGTAAACTGCCCTGCTGTTAGACTTCAGGATGGGCCTCTTAAGCACCCACGTGTGGTACCAGCAAGGATGTGGGGGGTAACAGCAAGGCTTCTGGCGCTCGGATGATGGGCAGAAGGGAAGGCTTGCTGCAGGCTCTTTTGAAAAATATTTTATTTTATTTTTGATTGCTTCAAGCTCTTTTTCCTTGTTTTTGTTTTTTTTTAAAGATTTTATCTATCTTTAGAGAGGGGAAGGGAGGAAGAAAGAGAGGGAGGGAAGCATTGATGTGAGAGAGAAACATCATTAGTTGCCTTTTGTTATGCACCCCGACTGGGGATTGACTGGTGACCTTCTGCTTTGCTGGATGACAACTAACCGACTGAGCCACACTTGTCAGTGCCCTGCAGGCTCTTTTTAAATGTTTCCCATTTTGTCCATTATTTTCTTCATGTAAAAGTCACATATAGAGAAACTGGAATGTTTGTGTGAAGACACAATAAAATTTAGCCCAAGTCTTACTAAGTACTGTTAGCAATTTAGCATATTTCCACTATAGGCTTGTCTAGTATCATTATAGCTTTCCCCTCTCTTCAGGAGGAAATCTCTGACATCAAAGCGGAAGGCAACCTGGAGGCTGTCTTGAACGCTTTGGATACAATTGTGGAAGAAGGCAAAGACCGCAAGGAGCCCGCCTGGTGAGAAAGGGCCGCGGGAGAACTAATGGAGGAACAGGAAGTATTTTAGGATCTTGAAGGAGCTTTTGTGATGGGCTCATGGAGAGGACCCTGTGACAGGGACAGGTGGAGAGGGCAGGCACCAGAGAGTAACCCAAAACAGTGAGATGCATAGCCCGCTCTGGGGGAAGAGAGTCCTGGGGCAAGCGCATGTTGTCCAGGGTTTGTGGCGGGTTTCAGGGTTTATCTAGCCTGTGGGAGAAAGAGCAGGGAGGGGCGTAGGAGGTGGCAGAATAGAATGCTTGGAGTCTTATGTTCATTAGGCTGGCCCAGACATCTGGTTTTTATTCATTTGCTCATTCAACAAATATTTAGGGAGCACGAACTATGCACCCAGTACTGTTTTAGATGCCTGAGAGTTAACAGTGAAAAAGACACAGAAGACCTGCTCCCCCTTGAGCTGGCATTTCAGTGGGTAGCCCTGCTGCCTGGAGTACCCTGTGCAGGATGGAGAAGAGGCCCTGAGACAAGAGGAGCGCTGAGGCCACCAAGACCACAAGGGGCCTGAGCTCCTGCCACTCTCTCCTGCCTGAATAGGATGCTAGGCCAGAGGGAATAAAGACACTTTTTGTGCTTTCCAATTTTTTTTTAATGCTTTGTGAAAGGTCAAAATAAATATTTATTTATTTATTTATTTATCCTAAAATAAATAATAAATAAAATAAAGTTTTAAACTAAAAAAGAAATTTTAAAAGAACCTACAGTGGCTTCCACCCCAGTGCCTGTCAGAACTGACCCATCTCCTCTCTGGACATTCAGAAGCACCTATAATCTTGCCTCCCCAGGCCTGTCTTTCCTTATACTTGCTTGTTAGCTCATACCAGGGCCTCCCCAGGTCTGGGCCCACTCTCAGGCAGCCACTCCATCTGGGAGGACTCATCCTGCCACCGCCACCCCCACACCTCTCCAGCTTGGTCAGTAAGACAAGACATGAAAGCTGAAAAGTCGCCTCTAGCCCTGGAGTGTTAGAGATGGGGAGTGTATGTGGACAGGTGGAGGAGAGTGTGAGTACGGCTGGAAAGGCGAGGCTACTGGCGGAGAGAGGGGAGGTAGATTCCTGGGCACCGAAACTGAGGGGCAGGAGGTTAGCATTTTTATCAGGAGCACGAGCCATGCAGTTGGGTCTAGGAGGTGAGAGGGACCCAAGGAGAGACCTTGATAGCCAGTCCAACTTGAGATTAGAGGTGGGAATAGCACTGATTGGAGTTGTAAGTAGAGCCCTTACCCCACACTGTCCTCTGTACCGCCCCCCCCCACCCATGCTCCCTGCTGCCCCCCAGGCGCCCTAGTGGGATGCCAGAGAAAGACCTGCGCAGCACCTTGGTGCCCTACTTCCTACAGCAGCGGGATGCCCTGCAGCGCTGTGTGCAGAAACAGGAGGCTGAGAATAGGCAGCTGGCAGATGCTGTCCTGGCCGGGCGCAGGCAGGTGGAGGAGCTGCAGCTGCAGGGCCAGGCCCAGTGGCAGGCCTGGCAGGTGAGTGCCTTGGCCCTGCTCTCAGCCCCCTGTTCCCTTGCTGCAGCTGAGCAAACAGACCAAGAGAGGTCAGAGGATGAGGGGGACGCTTTGGGGCTCTTACTGAAGATGGGTCCTACTCTGGAGAGGCCCAGCCTAGGTCGCCAAGGCATCCAGCCTGCTTGCTATAAGCACCTGCCAAGTGGGGTGAGGGGACTTCTGCACATGCCCTGCTGAGTCCGTGACATGAGCTACAGACCCATACCATTCTGAGGGAACCCTGGCCTGGGGACAGGGCTTGGATTTCTTCCTCTCCGAATGTGTCTCTTCTCTCCCACTGATGGCAGGCTCTGCACAGAGGACAGAAGGAACTGGTGGCTGTGCTGAGGGAGTCTGAGTAAGAGGAAGATGGCCAGGCCCAGGAGCAAAAGGTGGTCAAGGTCAAGGTCATCCTGTGGCAAGAGGCCCCTGAGAACAGCTGAAGTGTTGCCCCACCCCTAAGCAGGGATGGAATTTGTTGGGGGATGACGTCTGAGCAGTGCCCACTGCCACCGTGCCTTGGGACTCCCTCGAGGTGACACACACACACACACACACACACACACACACACCCTTCAGATTCCTCTCTGTTGCCTTATAACAAGTATTCTTGGCCAGGTCCCACCTGGGAATCAGTCACTATGCCTTCCTTCCTTTAGGTTCTGGCCAACAGCTACCTCCACCCCACCCCACACACCCCTGCCCATTCCTGAACCCTCCCTGGGACCTGGCTTGGGGAATCTGTTTTCAATCTCTACTGATTGCCATGTTCTCTCCACATCCGTAAATAAACTTCCTGCACTACACTGTAATCTGTGAGAATGCTTCCTCTGCCTGGGGCACTCGTGGGCTGAGAGCCCTCCTGGCTCCTGAGTTCGGGCTCCTCAATGCCTCGGTTGCAGCCCACTGAGAGCCCCCAGTCTCGGCTGAGTCAACAGGCGTGTATCTGACCACCATGTGCAGAAGAGCAGTGAAAGCCGTTGTCACGGAAACCAGGACCCCTGGGTTCCTTGAGACCAGGACAAGCTTTCGGGGGAGAGGAGCCTACTCTTCTCTTTGCCAGTTTGGGTTAATTCTGAGAGAGGGCCCATGGCAGGCCACTGTGTGCGCATCTGGTCAGTGCACACACACAGCCCTCCACGTAGCTGGGCACTTAGTCCTCTGGGGTCTCACACCTCACTCGTCCGGGGCCAGCAGAGCACCAGGAAGGGTCCAGCAACAGCAGGGTGGGTGCTTCCTCCAGACCACAAAGTGAAGAGAAGAGGATGAGCAGGCCAGACTTTTTCCCTGGTGAGGGTCTCACCCTGACTCTGTGGAGAGAGGTATGGGTGGACCTGTCCGGAAGTACTGGGACACTCGGGAAGGTACCAGGTGGCCCTTGCTTGCATCCCTGCCCCAACCCCTAAATTGAGCCCATGGCCCTTTCTCTGCCCCTGGAGCCACAGCCTCAAGCTGCCCGGCCACCAGGGAGTGGGGTCACACTCCCCTCCTCTCCGGACTGATCGGAGGCGGAGGCAGAGCTCAGGTGTGGGACAGGGTTTTTCAGGCTGGATGTTCCATCCCTTGGAGGACAGGTCTCCCAGGCTTTCCATACTGGGGAAACTGCAAGGGCAGGAAGAGAAGGGCACGAGCCCAGAGGTGCTCACCATCTTCCCGCTCCTCAAAGGCACAGGGGAGGGTGTCCCCACCACATCGACCGCCTGGCCTGCCCCCACGAAGGGCTATCCTTAATCTTATGCCCAGCCAGCCTTACCTGTGTTAGCTTTTGGCTCTTGACCCTGTGCTGCCTGACCATTTCTCCTGACCCAACACAGAGGGCCTGACCAGAGTCACGCTGGCCCACACCAGGCTTGCCTCTGGTGTCTCGGGGTGAATGAGGCCATCGCTGGGCACTCCTCCCTGGGGTTTGGCTCCTGCCCATGGCTCGCAGTGGAAATCACAATCTGCAGATGTAACCCAGCTCTGCTCCAATCTTATTTTGGACGTCTGGGCCCCTTCCTCTCTGGGTCCCTCCCACATCTCTCCTGGTCTGTTCAGCTGGTGCTTAAACTGAGGCTGAGGTTGGGTCTCCAAGAGGGAGTGAGTAAAGGCTGGGGGACTGTGGGTGACCCCCTTAGGGAGGGGTAGGGGACATCCAGAGGCTAGCATTCCCAGTTACCACTCCCCACCCTTCACTCCCAGGGCTCGCCTAGGCTGCCCAGCTCCAACCACAACATCCTTTGGGGTTTGGCCTATAGATCTTGGGCGGATGACCCCCAAATAGCTCTGGCAGATTCCCATGTGACCCACCCGCACCATGACCAGGCGTCCCCACCCTGGCCTCCAGGGCACAGCCCAGAGAGTATATAAATGGTGCTGGAGGCTGATGGAAACAGGCCAGCTGACTCCCAGCAGCAGACCGAACGCAGACTCTGAGACGCACCATGAGGCCCCTCATGCTCCTCGCCCTCCTGGCCCTGGCCGCACTCTGCCTCGCTGCCCAGGCAGGTGAGTGTCCCTCACTCCGCCTGCCCCAGCCAGTGAAGAAGGGAGCACCAAGGCCTCGCTTCCCTTCACCCCTCCACTGGCAGTCCCTTTGGCAGTCTAACCACCCTCCCATAGGCTCAGTCCATTTGCCCCCAATCTTGTCCTTGTGGAGGGAGAGGGGAAAGAGCAAGCTGCCAGAGCGGGAGGGGAGGACAGGGGCCATGGGATGAGGAGGGGTGAACCCAGCTTCTTTACTTCACAGATGCAAAGCCCAGCGGTGCAGAGTCTGGCAGAGGTGCAGGTAGGAGGCAGGCCTGATGGGGGCCGTGTGCCACATCACTCAGCTGCCCAGCGCTCCCTCACCCTGATCCCCTCGGTCTCATTCCCTCCACCCTGCCGGCTCCAGCCGGGCTGTTAGAAAGGCCAGCCTGCTCCCTGCCTCATCCCCCCCAAACTCACAGCCACCTGACCCCTGCCCCTGTGCTCCACAGCCTTCGTGTCCAAGCAGGAGGGCAGTGAGGTGGTGAAGAGACTCCGGCGCTACCTGGATCACGGGTTGGGGTGAGAGAAAAGAGGTGCCGGGAGGACAGGGTAGGCCCCTGGTGAGGACTCCGGAGACCTGCGCGCAGTGGGAGGGGAGAGGGCATTTGGTGTGGAGGCTGATGCCACTGTGTTGGGTTCTCAGAGCCCCAGCCCCCTACCCAGACCCCCTGGAGCCCAAGAGGGAGGTGTGCGAGCTCAACCCGGATTGTGACGAGCTGGCTGACCACATCGGCTTCCAAGAGGCCTACTGGCGCTTCTACGGCACAGCCTAGAGCTTGCACCCCTGCTGGCCCACCGGTCCCCCAACCCACTTCCCACTCTGGCTCCTCTCCATGACCCCTTCCCCTCCCCTCGCCCTGACCTCCCTGCCCTACAAGTATGGGGTCACCATCCGCCCAGCTGCTCCAGAATAAACTCCAGAAGAGGAATTGGTGGGTTCTGACTCTTTGTCCATCTATGGAGTTGGGGGGTGGAGGTTTACAGAGGATGGGGTGTGGCAAGTCCCAAAAAGTGCTTTCCAAAGTCTGATTTTTTTTATTCATACCTGCCTCAGAAGCATTGAAAGTGGCTTTCTAAAGTCTAACTAGGGTTCCCCTCTGACCCAGCACCCTCCCCTCACCCTAGCCCACTGCACCATCCATGACACACCCAAACAGACCCAGACCCCAAAGGCTTGGGCACCTTGAGTACATGACTGTGGCCAGGATAGACCCATCGCTACAGGCAAGGAGAGCAGAAGGCACTGCCTGGTTTGGGATGGGGGCAGTAGTGAGCCTCCTGGCCTGGCTGACAAGCATTCGGGGTAGGCCCAGACTGGTCATGTTAGTTCTTCCTTGGACTGGGCAGAGACTTCCAGGAGCACCAGAAGCAGGACCAGATGAAAGGGCCCCACCACCGCCCCCTACACCCCCTACCCCTCAGCCTCTGCTGGGTTGGGGCTCTCCGGCCTGGACACAGTCACCTCCACTCTCAGACCCTCAGCACTTCCTCAAGCCCCATCAAGAGCAACCCCACCGACCCCTTGCTCTCTGCCAGCCCCACCAGCTCCTCCCCCTCCTCTGCCCTTTATCCTCTGCATTCTCCCCTCAGTCCCTCTTGGTTCCAGGCTCCAATGTGCTCTCACTTTTTCAGCTCTGGGTCTGGGCTACTCCCCAACACCAAGGCCTGGCCTTTGCCTCCTTCCAGGGACAGGCTCTGAGATGAGGCCTCACTCACTGTTGTTTGGCATTCATATCCCCCTCCAGCGGGCCACCCTGCAGCAGTGGGCAAGCACTGGGGGCCAGAAACAGGGATGCTGTGAAGGCAGCAATGATGAGCAGGTTCCCAGCCACCGCCAAGCTGAGTGTAGCCACTGTGCCTGCCAGGCCCAGGTGGGGGTTCTGAGTGGCCAGCCAGGCTTGGCGAGATCCCATATCAGCCAGTACCGCTTCCAGCTGGAAGTGGGTGCCCAGCACCGCGCAGATATGGAATAGCTGATGGCTGTGGCCTGTGGGGAGGGTGGGTGGTCAGGGCACATCCCCATTCCTAGGGCTGCCCCAATTCACCCTCTGACCCATGGCAAGTCACTCCACCCTCTGGGCCTGCTACTATCCTAAAATTAGGAGTAAGAAAACCTGATTCTTGGAAGGAGTGAGTGAGCTGGTATACATAAAACATATGCCTTGGCACACATGCTACTACTTTAGCTGCTATCTGAGAAGTTGGGGTGGGCCTGGACCCTGAGGACCCTCCAGTCCTCCAGCTGTAATATGCCATGTACTCAGTTCACTCTGTGCTCTGGGAAGCTGTCCTCCATTTCCCCTTCCGGGCCAGGTGGGCCTGCTCTCACCGATGTAGTCAAAGCGTCCTGGTAGCAGCCACTCAGGCAGGTGAGAGGTGAAGAGAAAACCAGTGAGCAGTGCGCGCAAGAGGTGGTAGCCATGGCTGGTGCTCAGCGCCTCCTGCCCACAGCTGTGGCCCCTGTCCCAGCACAGTCCCAGCTGGCAAAGGAAAAGCAGGGGGAGCAGAAGGGGTTTGTCTGGGATCTACTGAGAATGGGGGGTGGGGGGTACACAGCCAGGGTGGGTGCTGGGCCTGGAGGGAGGGCAGCAGGGCTGAGGTGAAGGATTGGGGCGGCAGGACTGGAAGGGGCACTGTGAGGCCCAGGACAGGAAAACAGGGGCCTGGGCAGGGGTCCCAGGCCCCCTTACCCGATAGAAGAGTGGGAGGTTGCAAAACAGGAAGGGGTAGGCGAAGGCACCTGTACAGAGGACGTTACTAAGCCCAGGGCTTTCCAGCTCAGGGAACCTGGGAGGCAGGAAGGAAAAGCTGATCGCCATCCTGGTGCTAGGGTTGGGGTCAGTGGAAGGCAGGGAGCCACTGGCCAGGATGGAATGTCATTGTAGCTTAGTGACACATGACCCCTCTCTAAATGACCACAATCTGCAAAATGGGGATAAAGACATCGGCCTCTTAGGTGGCTGGGAGAATTAAAGGAGACAGTGCAGGTATGCTGCTAGCACACAGTCAGTCTCAATAAATGGTCCTGTTGCTCTTAATGTTATTCCAGAGACTGAAGGACAGGCACAGGATTGCCGACCTCCCACAGATCCCAAGTGTCAAGTGTGATTGTGGGTGCCCTGTTCTGTCCCTCCGTCATCCCCTTCGACACAGGCCAAGAACACACTGGGAGTAGCAGGAGAGGCCAGTGCACAGGAAGGAATTGAGTGCGGCGGCAGGCACGAAGAGCTGGTGCAGGCGGCTGTGCAGCCAGGAGGTCGGCATGGAGTAGGCGGCATAGGGGAAGGCACAGCCTGAGGGGCGCGGGGTAGGCGCTGAGGCCCGAAGGGCGTGCTTCGGCTGGAACACCCCACCCACTTCCGGGGCGTGTCCCACGCTCCCCTGCCCCGCCCTAGCACCCGCTGTCCCATGCCCTCGTCTTCCCCGGGGCTCACCCAGGCTGTAGAGGCTGAGCGCACCATAGTCTAGGAAGTAGCAGTTGTGCCGCGCGCGGGGCGACATGGAATTGAAGGTGTGCGGGCAACACGAAGCGAAAGCGTACAGACAGGCGGGCAGCCGGAAGACGAGCAGCGGCTGGTGGTAGGGCTCCGCCCAGAAGCCCGGCCCCCACCCCCCACCGCGAGCGCCAGTAGGTGCCACAGGAAATACCTGCCACAGGAAATACCTGCGGTGGCACGTGCTCAGGCGGCTGCGGGGTGGGGGCGATCTCGATTCCCTTTGCAGCGGGGGACAGCCTCCCTCACCAGGTGGGCAGAAAGTGAGTCCAGATGTTGACAGTCTCGTTGGTCATCTGGAAGGAGCTGAGGATACAGTCCAAGGCTGAGCTGGTGGGACGGCGGTAGCCAGACATGATGCTGTCTTCCCAGAACACCTACTGGTGGGTGGGAGGGGAGTCACTACGCCGGACTGTCTCTCTCCATGAGAGAGCTGTGGAAGCAGGATTAAAGAGAATGGGCTGGAGGTTGCAATAGTCCCAAAGCCAAACTAAACCTGACTGACTCCCTCTTAGCACAGGTTCCAATACCCCGAAAGCAGAAGAGAAACAGAAGTCAGCAAAAGGGGCGAAGACAGGGCGCTCTGGGCAAGGGGACCGAAGGAGGCCCGTTCTGGGGCTAGGGAGTGGGGTCACAAGCCTATCCTCAGAGAGTCTCACACTGGAATGGGAGAGAGGAGTTGGCTTGCAGGAGGGACTTTCCCCACTGCTAAAAAAGAACCTCAGCCCCAGTCAGTCCCTGGGGAGCAGGAGTTGGAGAGTGTAGCTCCTCACCCGGGGAATCTGATGGACTCGAAGGAATTGGGGTAGCTTGAGACTGAGCATGGTGGCTGGGCACCTCCACGTGGACCTAGAGGCAGAGTAGGGGTGGGGGAAATCAGGTGTCTGCTCCCATCCATCAACTCCTTTTCCCCAGGTCCAGACTACACCTGGTCACTGAGTGCCCCGGTGGGCTCTGCGTGCATGGGTGCTGGGGTAGCTGGTAGCTGGCAGCTGGCCGCCAAGCTGCTTTCCTCAGGCCAGGGGAGGCTGGCCCTGCTTTCCTTGACTGCTCCCGATCCTAGCCTGGGGGCATTCAGTTTCCCCACTGGGTGGCTGGTCAGCCTTAGCCCAACATAGAGTGGAGGAGCATCCTCCCCAGCAGGAATGCTGCCTGTTAGTAATCCCAGACTCTGGGTAGAGATCCCCAACCCCCCAGTTGTGTCTTAGGAGAAGCCTAACTCATGGAGGTCAGTGCACAGAGACCCCAAGCCCACCCGCCACCACCGAAAGCCCTTGGCCCACAGTGTGCAGGCTGAGCATAGAAAACTCCTGGCCCTCCGAGGGAGAACTCCTGAAGAGGCCAGATGCCCAGGTCAAGGAATTAGGAAGATGCCTGGCTCTTCTCTGAGGAGACATGTGCCCCTGGGGATGTTCAGGGTCCCTGGCCCTCCTGAGCCCCATGCCCCTCCACCCCAGACCTGTGTGCTGCTTCCAGGTGGCGGTGGCTCTGCTGCCCTCGCCAGCCTCAGGCCATCTGTCCCAGGCACATTCTTTGGCACAAGTGGTGGGGCTGGGCCAGCTAGGCCCAGAAGCACCCCAGAAGGACCCCAGAAGCACCCCAGAAGGAGGGAGAGTAGGATACTCCCCGCCATCTCCCAGGGCCAAACCTTTACTGTAACCCTAGAGCCTAGCCCCACCCCTCTTCCTGCTACCAGCTTCACACCACTGTACAGTGGGCCTCACACCACCAGTCAGTCAGTCCCCATTTTCCCCAGTTTTGGAGCTCTGTGCTCCTGGGCTGGGCACCAGACAACCCTGGTCCCTAGTCCCTGTATCCTGGTCAAGCTGTAAGATTGAGCCTCAAAAGGAGCTGGATCAGGGGGCAGTCTGACCCACCCCAAGTGCTGCCCAGTGACGTGGGGGAGGGCGGGAAAGACGCTGCTGCCTGGGCTCTAGCTGCCCTCAGGGTCCCTTCACTTAGCACAGGACTTAGAGGCCTGTGTAGTGTGTGCTATAGTCTTGGAGATGGTAGGAGGTGGGGGCAGCGGCTGGAGCAGGTCCTCATTCCTCAGAATGGGTGGCAGAGCCCCAGGTGGGCTTCCTTACCCAAAGCTAGACTGGCGATCCTGAGCAGGTAGGTCAGCAGGCCTGGGGTCCTCCTGCCAGCCAGGCCAAGAAGAGGGAGAGGAGAGTGGCAGGCCAGTAGGCCCAGCCTGGGCTGGGAGCAGGAGACAAAGGGGAGCCAGGAACAATCCCAGCCTTGTGCGGCCTCCAGGGCACAGGGGAGGGCGGCCCAACCCCATTAGCAGGCAGCTCACTGGGCCTTCTGCACACAGCTGCCCCTCCAGCTGACTCAAACCCGCTGAAATCAGACTGGCCAGAACAGGCTGCAGCCCAGGCAGGATGCAGCTAGTGTGTTGCAAGCCCCCTTCAGAACAGGCCCCACCACCATTCTGGTTCAACCAGGAGCTGACAGTGGGCTCTGCCACAGGCTGGGCAGAGATTTCTAAATCCTGGGTTTGGACTTCAGAAACTACCTCACTGTGCTTCACTGCCTCCTAGCACCTGCTACTCAGCAGTGTCCGGAGAAAATGCCTTCAGCAAATATGTTGGTTCAAGCACAAGGGATTTGCCAAGCTTACCCTCCAGAGATACACTTGAGGTGCCAGTCCTTGCGGAGACATAGGGATTAAGGCTCATGTCAAGGCTTATCCCTTCCTCCCCCTTGAGGAAGAGTTTATCTGAGTCAGAGGACAGCCAACCAGACAACAGTGCAGTGCAGGAAGCACTGTGGCCTTCAAAATATTGGCTTCACCCATCACCCTTGCGAAGGCACCAGCTCAGTTCACAAGATCAACTTGACAATGTCACAAAACCATCTCTGGAGCTTTTGCTGGAATTGCCAACATCTTGCTTCAATGAGTCCACCTTAAAGAAACCTTTCCAAAATGCCATTTTTTGCATCTCCAACATCCCAATAAAACTGTACAGAAAGGCACCAGGAGACAGGTGTGGGCACCAGGGGTCTTTATTAAGTGATGCTTTAGTCTCTGTCAGAGATTGGGAGTGGGGTGATCCTACTCCCCAGCCCAGGTTGTCCCAGACTTGCTATCTTGGAGGAAGGAGGCAGGAACCTGCTCTCCTCTGAAAACAGCCTGGGAAGCTAGGCTAGCATGGGGGTGAGGATCAGCAGAGCTGAGATTCCCCACCCTCCATCCCCTAGGGGGAGGGGCCAAGGCAATCCTGGCTAAAGCCACTCCCCACAGCCCCGCTCTGGCTGCTCCATTCACTGCTCCGAGCTATTCATGATCTCTGCTCGCACAGTCACCTCCACACTCCAATACTAGCCCCATGCTCCGCCCCACCAGGCCTTTAGGCCTGGGGAAGGGCACAGTAGGAAGCCCATCAGGACAAGGACCCCTGACTAAGCAGCTTCAGGAGGCCTCTCCTTTCTCCAGTCAGGGTGGTGCTGGCCTCAGACTGCACCCCCTCCCCATACTGGCATCCCACTCTGCCCCAGCACAGCAGCCAAGAGCACAAAGCATGATGACTGCGGGTCTGATGGGCACAGGAACCCTCACTGGCAGAGGCCTGACCGCCGGCAGCCGTTGGTGGGGCCTGCCCCCAACTCTGGAAGCTAGGCAGAGGGAGACAGGAAGCAGAAGCAGGGCAACTAGGTGTGCAGCCCCCCCGTGTGAGGTGGGGTACAAGCCCAGGCCCTGCTATGAGTGCAGCCAGCTCCACACCACTCCTGAGTCCCCAAAGTTCCAGAGCTTCCCAGCCCACTCAGGGGGAAATGAGACAGTGTGTGTGTGTGTGGGGAATGAGACAGTGGGTGGTCTTTGAGAAGGGTCTGCAGAAAACCACTCAGATGGCTGTTACCCACTCTTCCCTCAGGGCTGGAGGGTCCAAACTCCTAGCCCCAACCACCCTGTCTTGGATGAGGAAGAAGGGCCTCTTCTGCCATCCCTTCCCCTTGGAGGTCCAGGAATCACTCCAATGAAACACAGACACCCATGCCTGCCACCTGCCTCTAGGGACAGCAGGAGGGTTGAGGCAGGCTGACTAGAGAGGCCCACAGGCCTCTCCTGCTCCAAGCACTTTCCTGACTTCGTCTTGGCAACAGGGGGACCCCACCCTCCCAGTTGGCTCCTGGGCCCTCCCTCAGCTCCTGTGCAGCTAGGCTTCCTTCCTGAGTGCGTGCGTGAGTCTGCGTGTAGTGGGGTGACTACAGGTGGTCCTGGCAGCCAGGGAGGGCAGGAGAGATCTGGAGTCAGCCCCACTGCAGGGCTTGGGGGTCAGTCTCAACCAATCTCCTTCCACTGCTTGTAGAAGTCCAGAACATTCTTGATGTCCACACTGGCGTGTACAGCGGCCTGCAGGGCTGCCTGTAGAAGGGGGCAGAACAGATGGGCTATAGTCTAGTCTCTTGAACTACGGGACAAGTCACTGAGGGGCTGGATGAGCAAAGGGCAGCTGTCTGGAAGATCTGTGGAGGAGTCTGCTCTGGTACCTCTTCCCCATCCCAGTCCCCTCACCTCACCCTGTAACACACCTGCATAGGGCCTGAAAGCACGCTGGGGTTGTCCAGTGGAAGGCCTGTGATGATGGTCACCATGCCACTTGGGTCCTCCTCACCTGCCCCCTGGGCCAGAGTTAGCTGTTTGCAGCTGTCCAGGATCTTATAGAGAGTCCTGGTGAGGAGAGGGAAGGCAGGTCAAGGCCCAGCATTAGCACAGCCAGAACACAGCATTTCCGGGGCACAGGGCGCTAGGGATGCGGAAGGGGGCAGCAGGGAACAAAAAGCAGCTGGCAGCCGAGGCAGCGGATCCTGGACACTGACACTGGAGGCCGTGCTACAGGGAGTGGGCAAGGGTGCACGGAGGACACCAAGCCTGAGTATCTCAAGGCCCTAGGGACTCGGGTGCTGAAGCAGCTTCCTCCTCCAAGGTGAGACTTGCAGGAGGTCCCAGGCTGGTCCTGCCACCTGTTTCAGAGTTCCTTGGCCCTGTCCTGCTCTCATGGGGTGGCACAGAGGAGCGAAGCAGGCAGCCTATCTGAGGTTCTAGGTTCTAGGGGTGGGAGCTGAAATTTACCAGGCATCTGCATCCTGTCTCTTCAGCTTATGCCGCTCGAAGCTCTTCCCTACCTCTTTCTGGCAGCGAATGTACCTGCAAAGGACACAGGAGAGTGGAGGTGGGGGGCAAAGGGAGGGCACCAGATACAAAGCAGACCATTGTGGCTCAGGGGCCCGGTTCTACAGCAGTGAGGGAGCCCATCTCTCCCATCACAGGTCTACTGGGAGTCATTTTGAAGTTTCCTGGCCCGCTGGCTTTTCTTCCTGATAACATCAATTCCTCGGTTCCTCCCAGGGGGAGAAGCTGGGAGGGGAGAGCAGCAGATGCTTTTCAAGTGAGGGCTTCTGGAGACAAGGTCCAAACAAGTAGGCTTTGTACGGCTTCCTGGGCAGGCGAGGGCAGACGTGGAGGTGGGGTGGGGCATGAGGAGTGTCAGCTAGCAGGGAGGTCAGCAGGAAAGGCCTGTATGGGGCTGAGCACCGACATGCTGCAGTCTGCTCATCATGGCTTGCACCGGAGGTAGGAAGCCCCAGGCAGCGCCATGGAAAGCGCTCCCACCCTAGCAAACCTGATCTAGTCCTAACCCTAAAGCAGGAGAAACTCTAGCAAAGGCACCCACAGCCTGGAGCTGGGGGGTGTGCTCCCCTTGCTCCATGAGGCTGATTTCGTGTTTGCCCCATAGGCAAATGACAGCAGGTAAGTGCTCCCCTGCCGGGCTCTTGGCTCCTCCGACCACCCTCTATTTTAGCACCGAAGACCCTGACTTATGTTTTTGGGTTTCTTCCCCAGGAGTGAGCAAACTGAGCAGGGACTGCAACTGTGTCAGAGGTAACAAGTAACACAGAAGCATTTGTCATCTGGAAGACAGGTGTGGGCTCAGCACAGGTCTGGCAGGCCCGCACTCACTCACCTGTTTCCTTTTTTAAACTCTGCCTCTAGGTATCGAATCCCATCCCGGGCCCCTGGGTGTTCCTTCTTCAGCAAATCCAGGCCATCGATCACTAGTGGGCAAAGTGGGGGTGGGGAAGGACAAAACAGAAGGACTCAGACTGCTGTGACATGGGGCTCTGCAGGGAGTGTCTGAGCCCCTCTGGCACACACTGCAGGAAAAGGAGGGGACTGTGGGTCTGACAGGGCCCCTGAAGTCTTTTCAAAGTATGACCTTCTGCCAGCCATGCACCTGGCAGTTTACCAAGTGCTTTCACTTACACATTCTCGTCTGTTTCCCCTAACCATGTCACAAGCCAGCGTTTACCAGGGATTATCACGCCCATTTCACAGATGAAATGACTGAGGTTCAGAAGTGGTAGGACCTGACCAAGGCCACTGTGTATAAACTGGACCCCAAGTAAGGCTCTCTTAATCCCAAGCCCACAGTGTCTTTTAATCACACTTTATCTGTCCTCCCACCTTCCCAGTATGCTCACCTGTCCTTGGGATGATGACAATGAAGCGGCCACTGGTGGCCAGCTGGCGGATGATGGGGAGGTGTTGGCAGAGGGCCTGGGTGTCAGGGACGAGGTAGGGTGACATTGCTGACTGGGCCTTGGGCTGCTGTAGGCTCCCTTCCAGCTGAGAGACCTCGAGCTGGTGAGAGAAGGCAAAGCGGGTGGAGCTGTGTGGGACTCGCAGCCTGGGCTGGGGCGGGGGTGTGAAGATGGTACTCAAGGGGGTTTCTAAGGGGTTCCTCTTAATGTCCCAGGGACAGGGGATTCCTTCAACCAATGGCCTTGGAAGAAAAGCAAACAGAATCAAAGGTTAAAGTAAAGAGGAAGAGAAGGGGAAGAGAAGTGGAGGCAGCAAAAGGACGCCAGAGCTCCGTGACTAATGGGCTTCAGGAGGGGGACCTGGGAGGCCAGGAAGGTACTCTCTGAGCAAAGTGGGGGGCCACAGGGAGCAGGGGGCGGGTGCTGAGCTGAAGGACGAGGGTCTGCCAGAGGGCTCTAGGCGACAGCCAGATCGAGAGCGGGAGGAGTGCCCGGGCGCCGGTTCCCCACCTGAAGTCGTAGCTGTGCCATGTCTCTCATCAGCCTGTTCCGCCGAGCTTCTTCCTGGGCCTGTGAAGGGAAACAGCGCTAAGCTTGGGGAGAGGGGCTGGGGCCGTATTCCTTTCTCCAGAGATCAAGAAGACCAGGAAGTATTCTGAGGCCTGAAGTAGGTATGGCCTCATACACAGTCAGCTCTGTCAGTCCTGCTAATTAAGTAAAAAGGCACATGGGAGAAACACATTCCTCATTGTGTTCCAGGACCCAGGAGTGGGGAGCAGACGGCACAGCGCCTGGCTGTGTCTCAAGGTCTGAGCTCTGCCCCTCTGCTCTTCTCCATCTGTTTTCCTTCCCAGGGGAAACCACACACTCCCCTCGCCTTCTATCACCATCCACTTGCCAACTTCTTCCCAATCTGCAGCTTCAGCCCAGACCTGAGCACCCCTGACCCACATATCCGACTGTCTGCTTGGCGGCCTCCTCTATTCCTCAGTACCTGCTCCACTTCCTCTAGTGTTCCCCAACACGGTAAACGAACCACCATCTGCCAGAGTCAGAAAGCTGAGTTGGCTCTGACTTTTCCTTCTCGCTCAGCCCCATCAGTTACCGGCTTCCCGGTCCTGTTGACTAAAACATCATTCATTCGAACCCTTCCACATCCCTCCATCTCCACTGAACGAGCCTAGTCTAAGCCAGCACCTCGTACCTGGACCATTGTAACCACCTCTTTACTGTCTCTGCTTCTAACCCAATCCATTTCTCCCGCCTGCAACCACAGCATCTTCTAAAAACCACCTGGTGTCCGTCATGGCCCTGACTAAAAGTCCTTTGTTAGTTTGCCTTTGTCTTCTGGATGAAGTCCAAATTTCTTAATATGGTCCGAAAGATGAGGCTGCAGATGAGGACTTACCCTAAAAAGATATGGGGAGCCCCTGAAGGCTCTATGGGGAATGAAGTGGCAGCATCAGAGTGGTGCTTTGAAACATGAGTCTAGAATGAGCCAACGTGAGGGACGCTCTGCAAAATAACTGACCAATACTCTTCGGAAGTGTCATGGTCGTAAAAGACAGAGAGAGACAGAAACTGACACAGACTGCAGGAGACTTAGGAGACAGAACAACCAATGCAATGTGGGACCCTTGAAGAGAAAATAGACATTAGTGGGAAATAGTGAAATCTGAATAAACTACCATCGGCGGTATGTACCATTCCTTACTTTCTTAGTTTTGATAATTACACTAAGGTTATGCAAGATCCACCCCACTTCCATCCCCCTGCAGAGTCCTACACCACAGAGTGGTCCTGCCCCAAATGCCAAGAGTGTCCCCTTTGAAAAATGCTGGCAGAAGAAGGAAAGAAGACTGGAGCCTAAGTGAGAGCCGTTTCCTAACAGGCCCTGTTGGCCAGCTGCTAAGGAAGTGGAGCTCTGTGGACAAACTACCCCTCTTCTCACTGCAGAAATCAAGCCCAGGAATCTTACTTTTAGGCTAAAGTTCAAGTTGTGAAACCCCATGTTCCAGAGAGGGGAATGTGGGCACTTGGGTAAGTCTCCGCCAGAGAACCAGTACAGGTGAGTGGGGATCCACCTGGGCCCAGGGAGAGGAAAGCTGCATGAATCTCAGGCTCTGCTATCACTGGTCCAGTGGTTCAGAGAAGGGGGATGGGCTCCTCAGGGGAAACCCAGGTCCCATCAGGAAAGAGGGGTAACTAAACCAGACAGCTGCTGGAACCCAGAAAGTCGAAGCAGCTTCTGGTACCCATCTGGCCTGTAAAAAAGCTGAGCCCCACATTAGGTTAGAACAAGGACAAGCGCCTGGACTGTCCAATTTCAGAGCCCCAACATTCTCTCATCTACAAAATGAGGGTCCAGCACCCACCTTACAAGACTGCTGTAAGGGTTGAGATGTCATATGCAAACCAGACTCTGCACACAGAGAGCTCTCAATAAATGACAGGAGATGGCATGGCAATAGGATGATGACCACACTGCTGCTAGGGCATAAACCCTGTCTGTGGGTGCAAACCTGTGACTCAGGCACAGCAGGAGACAGCCCCAGCAGGCAATGTGGCCCATATCCACAGGTACTGCCTGCCCCCAGGAGGAGTCTTCAAGAATTTCAGGCTATGCTCGGCTGGTGTGGCCCAGTGGATTGAGCGCTGGCCTGCGAACCAAAGGGTCACCAGTCCCATTCCCAGTCTAGGGCACATGCCTGCACTGCAGGCCAGGTCCCCAGTAGGGGGCGCAAGGGAGGCAACCACACATAGATGTTTCCCTCCCTTTTTTCCTCCCTCCCATCCCCTCTGTCTAAAAATAAATAAATAAAATCCTTAAAAAAAAAAAAAAAACACCCAAAAATTCACACTGGAGGAAATGTCTGCAGAAACTTTAATATTTTTTGAAGCTGGATAACTTCCCCATGTAACTCCCCTGTGTTTCCCCTATGGAACGGTAAAAAAAGCCTTAACAGAAAGGGTTTGTTTCTAACAAAATGTCTTTGCTTTCAAGATAGCAAGGAAGGCAGTGTCTAGGGAGTGTGTGCCCCTTCCCACAGACTGTCCACAGGAAGAGGACAGAGAGATGGGGAAGCCTGGGGCTAAAGAAGGAAGAACACGGGGGAGGGGACTAGCTTAGGATGAAGAAGAACCCAAGGCCGGCCGAGCCACATGGGCCATGCCTCTTGTGCCAGATATTCCCCAACCCCCATATGTGCTGGGGCCACTCAACGCAAGGAGGACAACGTGCCCCAGGGCTGTGCAGCCCAGCTGCGGAACCTAGACTCACTCTTGCTCACAGTGTCAGCCTCACAAGAGAAAGATCTGTCTTGTTTGGGGCTGTAACCCCAGCGCCTAGAATACTGACGCAGAGTAGACTCTCAGTAAACCTTTACGGAGTGAATTACGGAATGGAAAAGAGGGCAGCACAGGTCATCTCCCGTTAGGACCTCTGTGGGATGGCGTCCAATCTGGGATGGGAGGGTTCCTGAACAGTGTCTGATACCAAGGTCCCTCCACTCCCTTCCATTGCTCAGTCTTCATCCCTCTGAAAGGGAAGGGAGCATTTGCTGTTGACAGTAGGCAAGGTACCCCACAGGTACTACCATTCTATCATCACATACCCCCAAAAGCTAATTCTGTTATTCCCACATAACTGGTAAGGCAACAGATTTAGCAAGGGTAAGTGACTCGCTCAATTCGCAGACGAGGTGACAGAGGTGGCCCTCGACCCTCGGACAGCCTGGCTAGTGGTTCAGTGCCATGCTGCCTTTGCTCAAGGCCACTCTCATTCCTGTCCATCAACTCATCCCTTAGTTCCTTCCCCTGCCTCCTGTTTCCCTAAGCTTGGTCTCCCCAAACCCCCTCACCATGTTCTTCGGTCATGGGCCACCAGTTTGAGCCTCTTACCCTGGTTCCTCAGTGAGCCTAATGGGAGCAGAGTGGACCTGGGGAGGGGGCCGACTCACCATGCGGAACTGGGCCTGGGCCTGCTGCAGCAGGCTCTCCTGCTCGGACTGGGCAGTGCTAACGAAGATGCCGACTTCCGGGCTGAACTGCAGGATGCTGCCTTGCAAGCGGGCGACAAAGTGGCCAAAGCTGCGGATGCAGCAGATTCGCACAACAGACTGTGAAGAGACATGGGAGCCCAGCCCGGATGAGCAGAACCGCCCACCAGGGCTCCCGCCCCCCTGCCTCCCCGTCATACTAGGCCCCTCAGACACAGCGCTCCTCGGAGAGGCCTGTGGTCTGTGGGGAGAGAGGAGCTCCACGGCCCAAAGGCTCTAGCTGCCAGGAAAGGAGTAAGAAGGGCAAGGAGACTCACAGGACCAGAGAACCGGGACTTGGGCTGAGAAAAGCGAGCCAGGGCACCGGGCTGGGACTGAGGAGACCTGGCTTCTAGTGCCATCTCTCTCCTCCAAGTCTCGGCTCCTCAGGTGTACAATGAGGGACCGAACTGGACCAACATTTCCAACTTATTTTTTTTGTCAGCAGAACCCTTCTTCCCCATCAAACAAAAATCTTATCTAGAACCCAGAAATATTAAATAGACTAAACTGCTGCTCTGGCCAGAGAGGGAGCAGACAAAAGGTGTGTGTGTTGGGGCGGGGAGGTGGGGGAGGAAGCCTGGGAGACCCGTCGGCTTGGCTTTCCTCTACAGCCCCTAGAGGGCCCGTGTGGTGACACAAGGGCGAAGGTCACTGGGCTAAGGCAGCACATGCCCTTCCAGCTCTAACTCTCTCTGACTGATTGATGTTCAGCTCAGATGAGCCTGGGCCCACAGTAAAGAAAGTCTGATAAAAGATTTCGAAGCCCTAATAACCCATCTGCTCTGCCCTCTACAAAAGGTGGATAAAGGGAGGAAGGCTCATTCTACAACAGGAGACACCACCCACAGCAGGACACCCTGCCAAGAAGGAAAGAAAGCTCCAGTGGCTCGATGACTAAGGAAGAAGCCTGCAACCTGCCTGCCCCCTCCGACTCTGAGCCCCTACTTGGCTGCTGTGTCTGATTAACAGCAGAGCTGTGGCTTGAGAAATGATGTCCTCACCTCCTCTAAGGTGCTGAGCAGGGGCCGGTCCGTGTCAAAGTTAAAGCGTCTGTGGGCAGCCCGGAGGGGAGGCAGGCTGCGAAGGGCCATGTCCTCTGGGAGCAGCAGGGTAGAGGGGAGGTCAGGCAGTTCGCAACTTTCAAGAAGAACATGGACCTCGGGAGACAAGGCCAAGCCTGGGGAGAAAAGAGAAACCAATGAGACCACCTGCCCTGCCCTTTAAGAATTCTCAAGCTAGCCCTGGCTGGTGTAGCTCAGTGGATTGAGCGCGGGCCTGCGAACCAAAGGATCGCGGTTCGATTCCCAGTCAGGGCACATGCCTGGGTTGCCAGGCCAGTTCCCGGCAGGGGACATACAAGAGGCAACCGCACATTGATGTTTCTCTCCCTCTCTCCTTCCCTTCCCCTCTGAAGATAAATAAATAAAATATTAAAAAAAAAAAAAAAAAAAGAATTCTCAAGCTAATGAAACAGGGCATATCCCTGCGCCAGAAATGGGGGAGAGATGGAGGGAGGAAAGGAAAGAGAGATGCATGGGGCTGTGTGGCAGAGCTCTAGAAGCCCAGAGCTGGAAGGGCTGGAGTTGAAGAGCAGGTGGGAAGAACCAGGACAGCTCAGACTAAGGCTCCCTGACCGCAGGGCAATTACATGAGGACGAAAGTGAGAGGAGGGCTCTGGAGGAAGAAATGAATAGCCTTTGGGTGAGTCCAGAGGTGGGAGAAGGTAGAGATTTCCAGCCAGAGGGTGCAGGAGGGAATAAGCCAGGCAGATGAGTACTGGAGGTCAAGATCGACTCTCAATGACCAATGCACCGGTGTGACCCCAGCGACTGGGGGTGGCTTCCAGGCTCCCCTCACTCTGCTCCTGCCCACTCCACTGCTATCCCTAGGGAGCACACTCCCTGGCAGACCAGGCGCTCACCCAGCGGGGCAGTGCTGGGGTGAGAAACCAGACAGGCCAAGGCCACAATGACTGCTGTGTGTGAGGGAGGCTTGGCGGTGAATCCCATTAACCTCCTTACCCAAAGGGCCAGGTTACCAGGAAGGGGGGATGGGCTTCATGGGACCAATGAGGGACAGGGGAAAGGAAAGTAATGCCAGGGACTCACTCACCAGACTCTTGGAGTTCGCCAGCAGCTGGCAACAGATTCAGCAACACAGACAAGCGGTTCCACAGACTCTGAGAGCTCTGGGGAGAGAGGGCAGAGGAGGCCCTCAGCCAGGGCAGTGCAGGGGGACAGCAGTGAGCAAGAAATACACTACACTTGGGAGGCCTCAGGGCTGGAGTCACAAGCCCAGAGGGATTTGATAGAAAATGAACAGAGGCCAAGGAGGGCTGTGGAGGACTTGGAAACACGGAGCTGGTCCCATGGGGAATGACAGGGGCCACCGAACCTTGATGAATTTTACCACCAGCTGAAGGATTCAAAAAAAGAGAAGGCATGAGACCACAGGAAGGACTTTCTAGATATTAGTGCTGGGAAAAGCCAGAACACTGGAGGCGGCTTCTCTCCATCTAGCACAAACTCTCACCACGCCCACACGGGAACACTTCTCAGGGATGTGACACTGTACGTCCATCTTACCACACCTCCCTCAGTGACTGACAGTGCCTGAGTAACTAGACTGTCATCAGACATAAGCACACACCCAAGGGCACCCGACCACTCTCTCGTCCAGGGCAGCCTGCAGGGAGACGGGGCCTCCACACAGGGCGGGTGTGCTATACAGGGTACAGCACCACTGAAAAAAAGCCTCAGGGCACCAGAGGCTCAAGACCAAGACTCGGAAGCTGAGAAGGCAGCCACCACCCCAGCCAGCTCCTAAGCTGTCCGTCTCTGACACCATTAGCTGTGGCTGCAAGACTAAGCCATTCCCTAAGCTGTTCCCCTTGCCCAGAGCACCTTCACAGTCCCTGTCTGAAAATCCCACCATTCCCTAGATCCCATCTTTTCTGTCACCACTTAGTGTGCTCTCCTTTCTGCAGAGACTCTGCACAAATACTCTTGTCAACACTGATCTTAACGGCAGGCACCACGCCTGACACTGGAGATACAGAGCACAGTAGGCTGTTCTCTCACTTTCCCATCCACACAATTTGTATCCCAGGTCGCAGCCTCTTCCAGGACAAAGATCAGGCCTAATCTTCCTGTAGAAAGCGTAAGAGCCTGGCACAGAGTAGGCACTTGGCAACAATTCTTATCTTCATCAGACCATCAGCAGGAGTCCCGGGTCCCACCCTGGCTGACGCCCGCCCCCAACACCCTGAGACCCAACTAGGGCGGGGGAGCAGCAGACCTGCGCACACACGACAATGAGGTCGGGGTTGGTCCGCAGCCAGTCCAGGAAGACCTTCACAGCAGGAAGCAGGCCTTCAGCCGTCAGGACTTGCAGCTTCTCCTGGATGCTGCGCTCATTCCGACAGGAGCGCCCACTGGACTCACTGCCCTCCGACTCAGAACCCTCCTCAGAGGCTGGGGGTGGGTGAAGAGAACCGGGATGAACTAACAGGCATTCGGCAACAGGTTTCAGCTCTGTGGGGGTATTATGCTCCGGCCTGTCTGGACTCTTCTGAAGAATTTTAATATGAAAGATAGGGAATTTACTTACAGACCTCTGCCTAATTTTTCCAGGCCTATTTTTAACTGGTTGCTTTTAAACCAAGAGGCTGGTACCCTTTAAAATATGATTCTTTTTCATTCAAGCTAATTTATGAGGCTGGTCTACAGCCCTACTCAAATGGTATGTATGAAGTGCTACTCTGTACTAGAAGGCAGGGCAGAGATAAGGGAGCCGTAGGGAGGAAGAAAAGGGCACAGAATTAAAAGAACTGCTTCCAGTTCCTAGCTCTTCAACTGTGCAGATCAGAACACTGAGCAGGTTGTTCCACCTGAGCATCAGCTTCCGTATTTCTCTTATTCAGCCAGTATTTCCTAAGCCTATCCACATGCCAGGTACTGTGTTAGACATTGAGGATAAAACATGGACCACCTGCCCTCAAGAGGCTCACAGGCTAATTGGAGAGACAGACATGTCAACAGACGATTTCACTTGAGTGGGACAGGGCTGGAAGCTGAGGAAGTGCAGAGGCTGTAGGAGCCCACAGGAAGAAAATCTAACCTAACCTTGGTAATCCCAGACCATGTGACTCTTAAGCTAAAATCTATACAGCCAGTAAGAATTAGTCAAGTGACAGGGACAAGAGAGGAAAAATACACTCCAGACCAAGGAAGCACCATGCACAGCAGCTTGGAGGGAAAGCACAGCATTTAGCTCAGAGATGGTAACTGCTCCACCATTAGATTGCTGTGAAAGTTAGGTAAGATGACACCCCAGCGAAGTCCAGCCTAGTGCTTGGCAGAGAGTAGACTCAAGCAGTGCTCACTGCAGCTGGCTGGGCGGCCCCTCTGCAGGGAAGACTCTCAGGAGATAATCTCACTCTAATCCACCTGCCCTGGTGGTGCTGGTTTTTCTAACTTCTAGGAGATGTGGTGGGACCTGGGATGGTGCCAGGGGAAAAAAACCCGTAGCTGCACTTGTCACATGGAGAAGAAAGCCCCGAATGCACAAGACAGGGTGAAGGCAGAGAGAAATAAAACCATGAAGTGGGCTGGGAGTTGGGGATGAGAAAGTGAACAGAAGAAGGGTTGTCAGGAAAAAAAACTACTGGCTATGCAGAGGGCCAAAGGTCAGGCAGTGAGGGTCAGGGTGAGAGGTGCTCACATCGTGAGGTGGCTTCTCTTGGGTAAGTGCTGATGGCATGGAGGTGTGGACCATAGCAGGGTGATAAGCAGAGGCCGAAATACCTGGCTCTGAGGGCTTATCCACATCTCCATTGACACAGGGCCTGTGGCTGGCCAAGCCATGAGGTTCGGTGGTGGGGTGGAGGAGCAGGTTGCTGAAGGTGGGGGCCAGTCGGAAGCAGCGCTTGGTCTGGAACATCTGGGTGGACATGGCTTGTAGATTGCTGGCAAGGCTAGCCTCACTGGGGCCCAGAGGGCCATTGAGGGACTCAGGGGCCTCTGACCTGGTCCGAGGGGGTTCCAGGGCTGGAGACCGTGTCCCCTCCTCATCCTCCATATCTTCCAGGTCTGATCGGGACTCTTGGCTGTTCATTTCTGAGTCCGTCTCAGCATCAAAGGCTGTTCCCCCACCTTCAAGGCTCTTGTCAGAGCCACTGTCTGAGCCCTCACTGGCTCGGGCTGAGTCACGACTCGAGTCAGATTCAAAGCCTTCACTCAGGTCACTGTCATCACCAACTTTAGGCAGGTGGCGACGGCGGCGGCGGAGGCAGGAGAGGCGGGAGAACTTCCTGTTCTTTCGGACCTCGCCCACTTGAGGTTCCGTAGGAGGAGGCTCCTCCTTCTCCAAGGGTTCCTTGGACTCTGGTTCATCTGTGGAAAGAGGGTGGTCAGATGGGGCCTCGGGACAAATGGAGGCTGGAAGCTGGAAGGCCCCCTTAGACACTGCCGCCCTGTCACACCTGTGCTCCCCCTTCCTTGATCTGCATGCTCACATTTCCAGTCACACCCTCCCCCATTCTTGCACCTGTGCCATCGCTCTGGAATGCTGGGACGGGATTCTCCCCCTCTTCCAGCTCAGCCTGCAGCCTTATGTTGACATGGTTGACGAGGTGGGAGAACAGGGCCAAGGTGAAGGCAATAGCTGCACTGTACTGCTTGGATCCTAAAGCCAAAAAAAGCCAAGTAGATGTTAGGGGTCCGGGGCCCAGGACCCTGAGGAGGAGGCGGCACCAGTAATTCCAACACCATCTCTCCTAGTTTCAGCCCTTCCAAGGATCGAACTTCCTCTCAAAGTTTCTTCTAAAGGAAAAAAAAATTTCCCAGGTCCCCCGACTGTTGTGCCAGCTCACCCAGTGCCTCCCCAGGTAAGCGTACCTACGCTCTTGTCCTGCCTCATCCTCCCGGCTCTGATGCCTTCACACAGGCTCCTCAACCCCAAGCACCTTCACATCCATCCCTGCCGCTCCCTTCTTTCCTTCCAACCTTGCTCTACACACATCTCTGCCAGGGAAGTTTGCAGAACTGACTGTGTGTCTGCCTGGGTCCTGGCCAAGGGTGTGGGTGTTTGTAGGCGAGAGTGAGGAGGAAGGGAAAGGGAATATGCCGTTGCCTTGTTCATTTTTCAGCAGCTCCTTTAGGGTAAGGCACCTTGTTCCGTACTTTCCCGCAGCCAAGCAGTGACACAGTAGTTAAGGAGCTGCTTGTGGAAGTTAGTTTATGAATAAGAAGCGGCAGAAAAGGGTGGCTAGTCAGGGAGAAAAAGGAACCCAGGAAGAGTTACCTGCTCTCTTCAAGCTGTGCACACCCATAAGGCAGATGATGACCATTTGAAAGATGAGAAGATCCGGGAGAAAAGCGTATCCACTCTCATACTCCTCCTCATCCTCACTGGCCAGGCTGAGGTTGGGTGAGGAGGGCAGGTAGAAGAGACAGAGGTTGAAGTCCTCCAGGACGGACTGGCAAAGTGATGTCAGCTCTGAGTCCACAGAGCTATGGAAGGCAGGAGTAACAGGGGAGGTTAGTGATGGAGGCTGGGCAGGCGAAAAGAACTGGGAACAGAGGATTCAGAAAAGACTTAGGGGTCCTGCAGGGGAGACTTCAAAGAGCACAGCAGGGGGACTTGGTGCTGGGCTGGTCTCTAAAAACACAAAATACAGGAAGGGCAGGCACTAAGTGGAAGGGGTATGAGTGGGCTTTCCATTCGGGTGCTCCCTTCAACATCTAGTTAACAGCCCATTTTATGCCAGAGGAAGAGCTGCCCAGGAGAATGGGCACAGAACTCTTGGCCAAAACAGTGAGGGATGACAAGAAAAGGCTAACTAGCTGGAAAATTTCCATCTGAGCAGAACTCAACAGCCTACCCCCTCTTCTTCAAGCATCCTCCGTAAAGGAGCTCTCACAGGACAGTTTCTGCTTAGGCTCTTTTCAACTCACCTGCTTTGGGGCTGCAGGAGGCTTTGCAGATACATAAAGTTTACCAGCAACCTCTTAATATCTTTACATCTGAAATGAGAGGAGTCCAGGGTAAAGGGTGAGCGGCTCCACAGTCCCTACGGTTCTACTACAGCAGATGCAGAAAAAGCCTCTCCTCCCCACAGCCCTCACTCACCGTTTCTTGCTGGGAGACAGTTTCCGAGTCTCACACTTCTTCAGCTGGTGGTACATTTTGGCTGCCTTGTCATACAGCCTCTTGAGGTTCCCGTAGGCCCCCTCAAAGGATACTTCCGACTGGATGCTGAAGGGGACACAGAGCAAGCTACTGAGTCTCAGCCGGGACATGGTGGGGAGAAGGGGGAACTCTGCCAGGGCTTTATGGAACAAAGCTTCTGGTAAATACTGGCTGCCCCAGCCTCTCCTTCCATATACACTAAAGTGAAAGCTATTTCTCCTAATAAAACACACACACATGCACACTACAGCTTCCAGATTAATCAGAGTAAAGATGATATCTACATCTCCTCTATATCTAGAAATGAGACAATTAATCCTGCTTTATGTTACAAATTTAACTTAGTTACTATCTCTGAAATACATTACCCTTCATCTTTTCTAAAGCACTGAGCAGTTAACAGGCAGCATTTAACAAGCATTTACTACGTGCAAAGATATTTACATACACCATTTCAGGTGAGCCTCATAATGCTCATTCATATGCAAATATATACGGAGCACCAACACACTACTGTCAGGCATTGGACCCTAATATTGTCCACATACTCAGGTGAGGAAATGAAGCCTGAGAGAACAAGTACTACTGCCAAGGCCGCACAGCCTAAACACATGGTGGAGCTGAGTCTCCAACCCGAGTCTGTCCCACTGCTGTCTATGACCTTAACAGTGTGCTAGACTTTCAGATCTTTAAAACAAACAAACAAACACCCTTTTAATTATAAAAAACGAGGTCTAGTAAGGAAGAAACATATGTTTGTGGTGAATTAAATTTGATCCTCCTAATGAGAAGTGGGTTTTGTGTCTCCTTAGCTCTTTAAATCTCGGCAGGGCCATGGGGTGAGGGTCTGCTGGGGGAGAGAAGGACTACACACTGCTCTGACGGACAGAACACGGGAAAAGTAGCTCCGTCAGTCTCCAGGTCCAGCCTTAAGAGACTGGTAGATTATTCTTCCAAGTCCCTCGGGTCATTATTTACTGTTGAAGCCTAGAGCCACCACAAAAGAAGTCCGTCTACTCTAGAAAGAAACCACATGGAGACAGACCACGTAAAAAGGGAGAGGGGTCCGTCCCGTTGGGCCAGCCCTTCAGATGTGTGAGACCTCCCGTCAGCTGAATACCAGTGAGAAACCCTAGACAGCGACACCAGGAGGAGACCTGCCCAACTAAGCCCTACCCGAATGCTGGAGCCCAGACCATGAGATGTAACTGTCTTAGCAGAGCAGGTGGGGCCCCGGTGGACACCTTCCACACCTGAATGTACTTGACTCTCTTTGGAAGTGAATCACCCTAAATCATGATTATGAGTGTGTTGACGGATCCAAGACAATCATATTTAGGGATAAATACAGTGGCAGAGGAGGCCAGTCTGTACTGAAAAGGAGGCGGGGCACTGCAAGAGCATATACTTCGTTGGCACACGGAATAGGTTTCCTTGACCAAGTGAACCCAGGATTGTGACACACAGATTTATAAGGCAGAATTAAGTATTTTTCTTCCCACTTTAGTATTCACTACCTAACCTATGAAAACCACCTTATTCCCTTACTTTGAAGGCCAATTCACTATATAACCTCTTCTAGAATAACCGGGCCCACAAGCGGACTCCAGCCCTGACTGGGTGGCAACAGTGTGTTTCCTAGTTTCCCTGGCAGTTTATTTGTCACCGCAACGTGATCGATGGCATTCTGGTTTACCTACCGGTCTCACGGGCGTTTGGTGATGGTGACTAAGTAGCGTAAACAACTTTGGGTGACCTGTAAAAGCGTTTACCTAACACTAAAACACTGTACGTCAACTGTAACTGAAAAATAAAAAAATTATTTTTTAAAATGTTTTTTATTGTTAAGAGCTGATTGTCAGATCTCAGGAAGCTGGTCCCCCACACTATTATCCCTATCACCTCAAAACATTGAAGCTCTACAATTCTGAGGTTCCTGTCAGAGGCTACTTTGGTTACATTTTATCAGCTTTGTCAAATTTATTTCCTCCTTCAAGACAACAATCTGTATTTTGCATAAGATAGCCAACAGTTATATTAGCCACCCAAGTGCCTACAAATCCAGGTGACTGCGTGAAAAGCAGAACTGTGCCAGGCTGCCCCCGACAGGAGGGACCCCTCAATCTCAGCGTTCCCCTATGCACTTCAGCCAGGAGCTAGAGAAGGGAGGATGAGGAGAGAGAAAACAAAGCAGGACTGGCACGAACATGAAAACAGGGCTGGGGAAGAATCGGCAAATACTCACCAGCGCAGATAGCAATACATGGCTTCCACGTTATAGTACCTGCTGCCTGCGAGCGTACCCAGCTGGTTGAAGGGCATTCCTGAGTGGGGAGGAGGGAAGAGAAGTCACACAGCCCGTAGCCACAATACTCACCCAAAGCTGCCAGGCCCAACCAAAGCTAAGCATTAGCGAGAACTCGTGGGGAGAAGAGTTAGGTCTGCAGGTGTCTAGGTGATTAGCAGCTTAATTTTATTCCTCCAGGGGATTAATGATTATAGACTCAGTCTATTTCTGCCTGGCCTGCCAAGGATTTCAGCACTGATGGGTGCCATCCCTTCAGCAGCAGCTGGGACTCGTCCACGGCTCACAGAACTCCACGGGGCCTTCTCCTCTAACCCAGCTCAGCTTCGCACCTCTGAGATCTCCATCCGCTAATCCCCATCTCTCCCTGTAATGGACCCTAACCCCTTCTCTCACTGTGCATCCTGGCGGGGTGGGGAGGCAGATGAAGTACAGTCTCCTCTTTCTACACAGATCTCAGGGACAGGGAAGCCATCTTCTCTCCTTTTCTTCTGCCTCCCTCCTTCTTAGTTCAAGATTTTCCCATTTCTCTTCCCCTTCCACCCTCTTATTAGTATGCATTACAAGGAGAAGAATGCCTAACAAAGGTGAAGTACAAGAGAACTGAGTGAGGGAAAGACCCAGGGGAAAGTGAGTATGGCCTGCCGGCCATCTCAACATCGTCCTCTTCTTGGGAAATGATGCTGGGCTGGGAGGCCCAAGCAAGGGTTCACTTACCAATCTGGGGAGCTACTGACAGAGCTTGGTAGTAAAATCTCTCAGCTAGCAGCTCGGTGTCTACACCAGCTAATTCATTCTGGTATCGTGCTGCAGGAGAGAGGAGGAAAGAAATGCAATGGTCCAATGTTTCAGAAAACCCACCCCTCACCTGGGAGTCCACACTGAGAAGCTGCAGTAAGATGCTGAGAGGAAGACACCCGAACAAGGAGGCCAGCTGCGTGGGCTTCCAACAGTCTGAAACGTGCATGACTATGGGCAAACCGTTCAACTCTCTCCTCCTTGCTCGTAAGTTCTAGTCCACGTAAAGCATATCTAGTGTTTGTAAAGTAAACAAGCTCTTTTCATGATCTCTTCCCAATGAAGAGAAGCAGCAGCATACATAATTACTCGGAAAGACCTCTGATACTTGATTCTGGAATGCAACTGCTCAATTCTAGAGAGAAAACATTACTAATGACATTTGTCAGTCTAATGAGAAATGGCTCATTCTCTCTGTGCAACCTGCCTCTGAGGACTTGGGGCAGGAAGAGAAGGAGCCTCAGGTCAATAAAAGATAATGCCCGCATTATCTTTTATTGACAGCCACACAACAGCAGCCTATTGAGGACCCTGTCTATTAGGACTGGAGACCCAGGAATCACAGAGAGAGTATTTTCCATTCTGAGAAACTGCTGTCAGTCAGGTAAGTCCTCCCTGAGGCCTGACTTCAATTCCTCCAGGAGTCCATGGAGAGGAAAAAAACCCAAAGGAGAAATTAAAATCTTTCTAATGCACTTCTGAAACTGAGTTATCACCATGATTTTCTTAAAGCTCAAAGACATTTTCCTTCTTCCCGTATTTGCTGATCTTCTCTGACTTACAGAAACATTGTAAGCAGATGAAAAGGAAAACGTTATCAGAGGCCAAAATAATCACCCTGCTCTCAAATGATATAACAGGTGGTACCAACAACTGAAGCAGCTTGAGCCTGTCCTACAGCCTGAAACAGAGAAAATGAAAAGTTCATATTCTTACACAAATCCCCCAGGTACACCAGACATCGATGGCAGGCCATCTGTGCCCAATCCATCTCCTTCCCTGAGGCAGACACTGGCTTCTTGCATCCTGAGAGAGAAAGAGAGAGAGATTTATGAGCCCATTCCTCTCCCACTACCTATGAGGAAATACATTCCTAGGTGGACAAAAGAATTCAAGAATCCAGGGCTAGTCTTGGAACACTGTCTTAAGGTACAGAGGACACTCATACAGGACATAGGTAGAGACACACAGTTTTGCAGGTAGGCCTCATTCATAGGACAGGAAGAACTGAAAGAGAAGGACTAGGGTCTTCAACCTAGGATAGTCCCCTGGAGGAAGTTCATGTGAAAGGTCATCTAGACCTTCTAGAAAGCCTAGGAAGGCTTCTAAAAAGGAAGAGGTGAGGCTCAAGTGTGAAGACAGTTGTGGGTTCCTTGGGTAGAAGATCCTATATAAAAGTAAAAGGTTTGGGTAAAGAATAGAAACTTGCCCAGGAAGAACGGAATGTAGGCCCTGGCTGGTGTGGCTCAGTGGACTGAGCACTGGTCTGCAAACCCAAAGGTCGCCAGTTCGATTCCCAGTTAGGGAGCATGCCTGGGTTGCAGAACAGGTCTCCAGTAGAGGGCACTTGAGAGGCAACCACACATTGATGTTTCTCTCCTTCTCTATCTCCCTCCCTTCCCCTCTCTCTGAAAATAAATAAATAAAATCTTTAAAAAAAGAATAGAATGTGAATGAGGCCAAAGTAAATGCTCCTCCTGGCTCCTGCCTAGGAGAAGAGGACCACAGAGGAGGAGGCAGCAGATTGGACAGTCTGAGCACAAAGGAGACAAGGTGAGTTTGCCTTTGCCTGAGGATGGTGGTGGCTGGGCTTTCACCTCCTTGAAACTGCAGCTCAGAAAGCCTGAGCTCATTGGGAGGCAGTCGCCCATGTGCTAGGTACTGGTCTAAGTGTCTTACCACATCAACTTAGCTGAGCTGCACAGCAGCCCCCCAAGGTAGTTACTCCTCTGACTCCCATTTTACAGCTAAGGAAACCACAGTCAAACAAACCACAGTCAAACAGTGGGGGAGTGGCCGAGCCGGGATTCAAAGGGAAGTCTGGCTCGAGAGACTACCCTTTCACCTACTCCACCTTGCTTGCAGCCACTCTCCTGGGTTTGCAGCTCCCATTCTGAAAAACCCTTCCTAATGCTTCTAGAGAGACATTTCTTAGTTGACTGAATGGAGAAAACATCAATAAAGGAGAAAAAACTAAAGTGGTTTGGGGAACCAACCTTTTGAAGTAAAGGTTCTTAATCTTTTTTTTAGGCTACAAACCCTCTGGCCATCTGGCATAAAGCCTCTGCGTGCTCAGATGAACGCTGCTTTATTTTTAAATGACGGTTTTAAATGCACAAAATATAGTGCTGGGCTTCCGACCAGAAAATGCTTCCATGTGGCAGCATGAACAAAACCTCCACCTCCGGCATGCAATGTCCATGTCCTAGTCAGGCAGGGGGTTTGGAGAAAGAGGGGAGGAGTGCTAAAGGGAGGCCGAATGGGAGAGCAAACTACCAACTACAGAAAAGGGGGGTAAACTATAGCTGCCAGTACCTGAGATGGCTGAAAAAGAGGTTTGCATTATGTTGAAAGAATGTCCAAAATATCACCAACATTTCTAAAAATTTCAATACTTTCATCAAACCCTGGGAAATAATCTTTGAAGTTAAAAGAAACAGTGCCAACGAAATTCAACTGGGAGAAGAAAACAAATGTTATTAATACCATCCTCTAGTGCCAAACTTACTCCAGATCATTCCATCCCTCCTCCTAACTCCCCATCAGTCTACAATCTCAAACCATCAGAAGGCTCTTCTTTCTTAAGATCTTCACCCTAATCCATATACTTGTTTGGGTAAATCCAAACTTCATGCACCATTTGTAGGTCTTACCAGAACCCTCTCTGCCTGGCCAGGTCACAAGCTACGTGAACCCTGAGGGATAAGCAGAGCAGAGGTGGAAGCATATGAACATGCCCCTTAAGCTCACCTTTCAGAGGTCACTAACCTATGAGGGGGTCGGTGACATGGGTCCAGTCAATGCAGCACTGCAGTTCAAGCTGGTAGTGGGACTGGATGTAGAGAAGGAGATGCTGGTAGAAGCCAATACCAGCGACCAGGTGTGTCCTGTAGGCACACTCCAAGGTGCTCCGGCTGTGGATATGCTAGAGATTTGGAAAGGGAAGTAACTGGCTAAGCAACAAGCTCAGAGTACTGCTTCTCCCTCCCTGACCTTTTTCATCTCACTGAGAAAATAAACTTCTACTGTTGGCTCTGGAAATTAATCCACAACTCCTCTTAATTACGAACTATCCTCATTCCTTTAAATCTACTTTGCCCTTGCCTTGGCTGGTGTGGCTCGGTGGATTGAGTGCTGGCCTGAGAATCACAGGTCGCCGGTTCGATTCCCAGTCAGGGCACAAGCCTAGGTTGTGGGCCAGGCCCCCAGTGGGGGAGGTGCACGCCAGAGGCAACCACGCATGGATGTTTCTCTCCCTCTTTCCCTCTCTCCCCTTCTCTAACATAAATAAATAAAATCATCTTAAAAAAAAAAACAAAAACAAAACCCCAAAATCCCTTTTAAATCTACTTTGCCCTTAGGTCTTCCTTTCTGGTATCAGGCTCCCATCGTTCCCCAGTCCTAATTCTATCTAATGCCCTCCCTCACTTCTGCCATCTCTTCTTTGGCTCCCCTATCTCCAGCTATGCTCTGGCCCACTTTCCTAGCTGTCTCTTCCTTCCTTAGCTTCCCCTCTTTAAAAAAATTTCTTCCCAAGACCTAGGATCTTCCCTTACCTTTTTGTTAGTCTTGATAAGCTGGATAACTTCGTAGTATACCTTTCTCCATAGCAGCTCCTCAGCCTTCCTTCCATAGTCCACTGGATGCAGGAACATAAGCTTGACACAGAGTTCACGCAGCCTGGAAGGGTACAGAGAACCATGAAAGACTGCGCATTCCTTGATGAACAACATCAGAAATGAAAGCAAGGAGGTATCTGCCACTACCCTACCAACAAAGCTCTGGCCCTCCCAGGAGACATCTAGGCTCAGTTAGTATGACCCAGGACAACATCTGTGCTAGAAGGCAGCAGGAGCCCCAAAAGACAGACAGGAGTGGTAAGAACTTTAATAACCTTCACTTTCTTTCCCTGCATCCTTCTCTCCTTTTTATCCCCTCTTTTTTCCTTTTGTTGTGTAGTATGGCCAATTCCCCTAACCCAAATGCCACTCTATGCATCAGTCTATCAGATGTAGAAGCTGAGAGAGACTGAAGGATCACCATCTTCTCTCTTAGGAGGACCAGAGACTCTATAGCCCATTATTGTACCACAAGGACAGGAGGTAAGAGAGAACATGAATCTATACGTGATGGTTTCCAGTCAAGAGAAGTAGAGAAACTGTAAGGACCTATGATTTAGTAGCTCCAGCTTACTTGTTCCTCAGGCTAATGTTCTCTGGTTTGAACACTTCTTGATAAGCGGTTTTGTTGCAAAGGATGAGGTCAAGTCGATGCACAGCCTCCACCACAGCCCTGCAGGGAAATACAGGCAAACAGCCCCTGAGCCATGTAAATGATCCACCTGGCATGCTAAGGCACTGACCCTAAAGGAAGAGCTAAAAAATTGGGGGTGGGGAAATGAGAAGGATGCAGGATGAGCTCTTAAAACAACAACAACAACAACAACAACAACAAGATTGCCAGTCTCCATCCTGATACAGCAGCCCCCAGCTCAGGGAATATCTGGCAATGACAGAGACATTTCTGATTGTCACAACTCATTTAGAGAGTGCTAGACACCCCACAATACGCGGGACAGTCCACCACCCAAAATTTAAAGTGTCAAGGAAGAGAAGCCCTGTGATATGGGAAGGTAGACCCTCCCAAGGGAAAGAGCATTGGCTGTGATCCCAGGCAGAAAATCTAGGGCGTGAACCTTGGCTATGCCTTACTAACTCTAACTTTGGCCAGCAAATTACCTAACCTCATCAAGACTCAGTTATCACATCCATGAAAATGGAGAAAATAATAGCGGCTACCACAAAGGACTGTTGTCAGGGTTAAATAAAATAACATATATAGCACTGGTACATAGTGGGCATTCAATAATGGTGGGATGAATGAATTATTATAAGGATGTATTAACTCTGACAGAAAGAAAAGGTATTCATAATATAAAATTCTGCTTTGGAATAGTGGGGTATGGGAAAATAGAGTGGGGGGCTTCCTGAGCTTCCTTATAAGGTCTCCTGGATTATGCTGAAGGAATCATTTGTTCAATACAGAGTGTAGACTCTGGAACCACACTGCCTGGGTTCAAATCCTGCCTCTAATTCTTCCCAGCTATGTGGTCCTGAGCAAAATACCTAACTTCCTTATTTCTCAGTTCTCCCATTTATAAAATGGGAATAACATTATCACCTACTTTGTGAGGACTAAATTAGTTAATATGAAAAGTATTCATAACAGTGCCTCACATGTATTAAGTGCTCAATATGTATGAGTTTCCATCCTTCTTATTAAAGGACTGAGAGACTCCAGCCACTAACAGAAAAGGCCAAGGAAACTCCACGGATGCCTAATAAGTGCCAGATGTAGGTGATCTCTGAAAGGGTAAAACCCAGAGGATGAGAGACAGCAGCTGGGAGAACAGATGAACTGGCTTGGCTATAACTCTGAACACAAAAGCAACCAAAAACCAAGGAACGATCATTCCCAAAACAATCCAAGACTGTTTCAGAATACTGAAACATGTGCTCCTGGGCTGGGGGAGGTGGGCCACAGCAGGTGAGCACCCTGTGGTGTCTCAAGCGGTACACCGCTAAAGTTGCCCTTTAAAGGGCAAAGTGACCACCAGAACCCAGATGAGTGGGTAGGAGGGTAACCAAGGCCTTCTCACAAGCAATCTTGGGAGTTCAGCATTTCTCCAAACACTTTCTGGAGGATACTCTAACCAACTGACTGCCTAGACATGGGAGCCAAGCACTTCTACTCAGCCCGGCCCTTGATGCCAGGCAGCTATCAGTGATTTACTCTATACCAGCTTAGTTGTCTGGGCAGGGCTTTTAATTTCAGCCCACAGTAGGTGAAAGGAGTGTGTGCGTATGTGTGTGTATTTTTATGGACAGGCTCCAGAGCTCTCCTTAGATTCTCAATGCAAAAAAGTTAATAACCACTACTCTAAGACATTCTAGTTGCAAATTCTTTTTTTAAAAAAAATATTTTCTTTTTTGCACCCAGCTGGTGTGGCTCAGTGGATTGAGTGTGGGCTTGTGAACCAAAGGGTTGCCAGTTCCATTCCCAGTTGGGGCACATGCCTGGGTTGCAGGCCAAGTCCCCCAGTACAGAGCGCATGAGAGGCAACCACGCATTGATTTTTCTCTCCCTCTCTTTCTCCCTCCCTCCCTTCCCCTCTCTAAAAATAAGTAAATAAAATATTTAAATATTTTCTATGTCTCTTCTTTCCTTGCCATTCCTTCCGCCAGTGCTCTTAATAAGCCACTCATCATTTTTTAAAAATAAATAAAGATTTTATTTACTTATTTTTAGAGAATGGAAGGGAGAAAGAAAAAGAGGTAGAGGAACATCAATCAGTGTGTGAGAGAAACATCAATAGGTTGCCTCTCGGCCTGCAACCTAGGCATGTTCCCTGACTGGGAATCAAACTGGCGACCTTTTGGTTCACAGGCCAGCACTCAAGCCACTGAGACACACCAGCCAGGAATAACTGCAAATTCTTAAACCTGAGAGGACTCAGGACATTTTTCTCCATTCCACATCAGATTACAACCTCCTGCACTAAACTGTAATCTCCTTTAGAACAAAAACTGTCCTGTGTCTCATTCACTATTGTAATCCCAGGACAAGCAGAGTGTTAAAAAAAGAAAAATATTCCCTGGCCAGGCAGCTCAGTTGGTTAGAGTGTCATGCAGATACTACAAGGTCAAAGGTTTGATCCCCCGTCAGGGCACATACAAGAATTAACCAATGAATGCATAAGTGGAACAATAAATGGATGCTTCTCTCCCTTCCTCTCTCTAAAATGTACATACATATATGTATTTTAAGTTAATTGGCATAATTAATTAATTGGTGCTTGGATCCCTTCCAACATCTCTTCTCCAGCTGCTTTTTCTTCTGAGGGGCTTAAAACATTTCAGATTTTCAGCCCTGGATGGTGTAGCTCAACGGGTTGAGTGCCAGCCTGCAAACCAAAAGGTTTAATTCCCAGTCAGGACACATGCCTGGGTTGAGGGTTCGGTTCCTGGTCAGGGTGCATACAAGAGGCAACCAACTGATGTTTCTCTCCCTCTCTTTGTTCCTCTCTTCCCCTCTCTAAAAATAAATAAATAAAATCTTTTTTAAAAAAAGAATAAAAACAGAGACCTTCTGCCTCAGATTTCCACTGTGCTCAAAGCCAACAGCACACAACTATAGGCAGAGACACCTGTGTTAACCACACACGCAAACACATCAGCTTAGGTCAGTCAGTCATATGAAGGCTGTGACTTGAGGAAGAGCTACATTTGACAACGATTAGAAAGATGACCACTGCCTTTACCTGCGTCTCATTCACTACCGAGACACAGGAATCCTGCAGACATTGCCCATGCTGTTTGATGGGCAGCACTGACACTTGACAGCATAACAAGGCACATGTCCCACCCCCAGCCACCTCCTTACCACTGGGGCAGCCCAGTGGAAGCCCAGGAGCTGCTGGATTGGATCACTTTTCTATTTTGGGAAAAGCCTATACTCCCCAGTCTTCTGACTTATGAAGCCAGAGAAGGCAGGATGCCTATTCAAAGGAGAAAGGACAACATGCTTTTCACTCTTTCACTGCCAGGATGGGGCCCTGGGCTCATAGGGTAGTCTTCTCATGCAAACTGTAGAGCCCGAGCTAAATGAAAACTGCAAGCCCTACTCCCTATTAGAAAGTAGAAAACTCAACTTGATCTCTATGCTTCATTCTATTCTGGTCCAGTTCTACTGCCCATGTTCCAGCTGCTCCACACAAAAAATCCTTGACCCAGGGTGGGAAAGTCCATACTGGCCTGTTCCCAACAGAGGGCTGAAGATGTTGGAGTGAGTGGCACTGTGGACATCAGAAACCAAGGATGTAAGCTGCCTGGCAAAAGACTGTAGTCATGAGCTCAGAAGGCAGGAATCAGGAGTCCCAGGTGCCCTTAAATGGGCTCCTATGACCTAAGAACACTCAGGACTCAAAAGTCCATCATTGCCCTTCCAGTCCAATACACAGTCTTCCAGCCTTTCTTTTCATCCAGATTCCCAAAAACCAGAGCCATAAGGGGCTTCAGGGCGTTATCAAATGCAAATCTCTCCTTTTAAGGATGATGACGCTCCTGCCCAAGGTCACAGAGTGAGAGGTGGGAAGGTAAGGCCCTGAACCTGGCCCTCTTGATTTCAGTTCAGCGCTCTTCCCAGAAGTCCTACAAGGTTCTTAACACTATTCCCTTCTTGGTTTTTCGCCATCTCTGACCTCACCTTTTACCTTCCCAACCCCTCAGTTCCCGCCTTACCCCAAATTCGCAAAGCTCGGTACCCGCTCCGAGCTCACTACGCACCGCGGTGAGGATTCCCCCACGTGCTTCCCATCCAAACCTCCCACCCACCCAATTCCTTCATTCAGCTACATCCCGGGTTACGGGACCCCGCCCCCTGTTCCCTCCAAAATTGCACCCTCCACCTCCGCGCGCACCCAGGCACCGCCCGCCCAGAGGCCCCACCCCTCGCTACCCCTTACTTCCCTCCGCTGCTGCACTCACGCACTAGCCCCTCTCACCGGTAAAGCCGCTTAGTGTGGAGGACTTTTGCTTCGGGTTCGCTGCTCTCCCCTGTGGCGGGGCCTTGGCTCATGGTGCCAGGGCCCGGGGACGGCTCCCGGTCACAGGCCCCCACCACCCACCGCTACCGCCACCACGGCCGCCTCCGACCGTAGCCCCAGTCGCCACCACGGCCGGCCTCGCTTGGCCGCCATCGCTGTGAGGCGGCTGTCCCCGACAGCTCCTCCTCCGCGTACCAAATCTCGCGATAGCCGCTGCACAGTAGTGGACCAGTGGCTTGCTACCACCAAATCTCGCGAAACTCATTTTCCCTCCCGGGAAGTTGCCCGAACTAACTCTGGGAAGGATATCCTCTTTCCGGCTTTTTCAAGCCCACAAGAAAAACTTTATTGACAAAGCTATCAGAGAACGGACAGTGGAGCCCGCCAAGGGGCTGAAGCTGAGTGGGGCAGATGGGCTCATGCTGGGAGCTGGGATCCTGACTTTGCTTTGTCCTACAGTGGTTATTGGCTCTATCATTCTGCTCCTCCCAAGTCTCTTCCAAATTACTGGTTAGAGTGATTCCAAGTCTTCCTTTTTTCCCGTTATTTAAACAAACAAACAAATGTATGTGAAAGTTTTCTTGTAAAGGGCTGAACATGAGTAAGATCTTCCAAGACACGACTTGTACAAATAAGTGCCTGAGCCCTTCAGCTCTCCCTCCCCAAAATTTACAGTCTAGCAAACATTTATTGAACACCTTCTGTTTTCCAGCCACAATGCTGGGTTCTGGAAACACAAAAATGAGCAACCCAGATACTCTCCCACCCTCACAAAGCTCAAATGACTTTAGAAGTAAGGTCCCACAGGAATGAGAAGCCACTCCCTCACGGTTCTGCCCCCTGGTCCTCCCACTGGAAAGATCGATCACCTTGGATTCCTATTGCCGCCTTGGTCTTAAACCTAAGCTAAAAAAAACAAGGAGTTTAGGGGCCCTGTGTACCTGTTGTAATGGGAACATAAATCCCCCTTCCACTGCTATGCTCCTGGTTCCAGCCACCAACCTTCTTTCTGTTCCTGAAACAGCCTAAGGCTTTCCTACTCATTGGTCTTTCACTTTCTGTTCCTCTGCCTGAAACATTCATACTCCTCATTTCCCTTCAGGTCTCAGCTCAAATGGCACCTTGGCAAAGAGGTTTTTCCTACTGAAATAGTCTTATTGTTTTAAGATTTTATTTATTTATTTTTATAGAGGGTAAGGGAGGGAGGGAGAAAGAGAGGGAAACATCAATGTGTGGTGGCCTCTCGTGCAGCCCCCACTAGGTGGACCTGGCCCACAACCCAGACATGTGCCCGGACTGGGAATCAAACCCACAACCCTTTGGTTTGCAGGCTGACAATCAATCCACCGAGTCACACCAGCCAGGGCTAGTCTTACTGATTTAGTTGCTAGGCTTCCTTATTATGTTATGCCAGTAGAACAAGCTCCTCAAGAGCCGAGTCCTTGCCTGTCATCTTGTTCTCTCCCCTGTCTGTGTGTAGAATAGTGCCTACCTAAAATTAGGATTCTCAATAAATATTGAATGAATAAGTTTAGAAATTCCATCTCTTTTCTGGGTATTCCAACCTACTCCAAATACCCTTTCATGCACAAACACGATGGTTCCCCTCTGCTTTTCCTGAGCTGGGAGCTCCTATACATCCCATTTGCCAAATACACACACTTACTTCTATGCTCAGCTGCACCTCCACTTTCAGAAAGGATGACGTCCTCCTCTAATGCTTTTTCTGTCGGCAGATTCAGTAGGGCAGGGCCTGCCCCTTTAATCTGGGCCCCACCTGCTCTGGTCAGACTGGTTTGGAGACACAGGTAGAGTGAAAGAAAGGAATACTTGCAGAGCCAGCAGGGAGCTGGGCAGCTCCTTCACAGAAGCTGGGGACCCTCCACCTCTCTCCAGATGGAAAGTAAGAGGGTGTCATGGGTCCAGATGGCAAGGGGTAGGAGACCTTTGAGGAGGTGGAGGGAGGGGGTCAGCCCCATCAAGAAACAGTGAGATGAGGAATGGCAGGGCGAGGAGAAAGACAGGAGCAGAGGCATAGGAAACAGCCATGATCGGACCTAGAAGTCAGAATGCATAGACCTAGGCCCTCTGGAGATGGATGAGGTGAGCTAGTGAGGAGTTTAGAGATTGCCCAGTACCCAGACTGGAGACTAAAGAATAGGGTACACTTCTATTGCCAGTTCCTTGGGACAGATTTGTCAGCAAATCACTGGTATCAGTTGCCAGGAGAGTTCCAAGTGGGGATCTGCAGGGAGAAAGGGAGGTTTGAAGGTGAAGGGGGCAGCCTCTCTGTCCACAAGGAGATCCTTAGTGGGAAAGGAGCTCTTAACACAATTCTAGACACCTGCTCTTCCTCCCATTCCTGCATTAGGGTGGCAATGACCCTAGGGGTTTTGGTGGAGGTGGGTAGAAGGCATGGGTGGGGACTGGCTGAGGCCAAAGCTGCCAGGGCCTGTGCCCCCTGACGCACCCTATCCTGCCGGATTGCATTTGATGTTGAAAGGGTGTCTCCATTTCAACTGCTCACGTCCATCCTGCTTCCTTCTCTTTCAACACCTTCCTCCATACCGTGTTCTCCCTAAGGTCCCAGAAGGGGCTAAATCCCATGAGGCCAGCTGCCCTGGAGAGTTCCAGTTCTATCAACCCATCCGAAGGGCCAAAGGACAGGAGCTTCTGACAGAGCTTTCCTCTGCTAACCTCCACAGTGACATGACCTCACCGTAGCCTCCAGAACTGAGGTCCCAGGATGACAGAACCTGAGACCCTGGCCCTGCTGGAAGTGAATGGGCCTGAGGCCCTGGAGAAGAGCCCACCACCCCCGGCCTTGGTCCCCAGTGGCCAGCAGTCAGAAGGGGAGAGCGGGGCCAAGTCCCCTGGTGCTGAGTCCTCTAGAGTGGAGTCTTCAGCTGGGTCTCCCACAGCTGGAGAGGGGGCTGAGGATGGTCTAGACAGCACAGTAAGTGAGGCTGCCACTTTGCCCTGGGGGGCTGGCCCCCAGCTCAATGCCCCATTCCCGGACCCCCCTGGCTGGCGGGACATTGAGCCTGAGCCCCTGCAGTCAGAGCCACTCAGTAAGCTAGAGGAGTTGCCTGAAGATGATACCAACCTTCTGCCTGAAAAGGCAGTCCGGGCCTTTGTGCCCATCGACCTGCAATGCATTGAGCGGCGGCCTCAGGAGGACCTCATTGTGCGCTGTGAGGCAGGTGAGGGCGAGCGACGCCAGACCTTCTTGCCCACCCGAACCACCCACCCAGAGCCCTCTGAGCGCAAGTGGGCCGAGGCTGTGGTAAGGCCACAAGGCCATGCCTGTAGCAGCTGTGGGAGCTGTGGAGGTCATGAGGGGTTGAGGGCCGTGGCCTCAGTGGGAGCCGCCCTCATCCTCTTCCCCTGCCTGCTATATGGAGCATACACCTTCCTGCCCTTTGATGCCCCTCGGCTGCCCACCATGAGCTCCCGCCTCATCTACACGCTGCGCTGTGGGGTCTTCGCCACCTTCCCCATCGTGCTGGGTGAGCTGGGGCCCTGAGAGAGGGGGAGTCTGAAAGCTGGACTTGAGGTCAGAGCCTAACTAGCTTGGGGAGCAGGAGAGTTTCCCTTCATTCAACCTGGACCTTCAGGACCTTGAACACCCTGCCATCCTGTGTGCCTGTCCCCTCCCAGGACCCACTGTGGAGAGCCCATGCCCATGAGCTCTCCACTACAAACCCTGCCCTTGCTTCCTGCCTATGGTCCTATTCTGACCTCGTTCTATTCTTCACCCTCCCACCCCCAACCCAGGGATCCTGGTGTACGGGCTGAGCCTGTTGTGTTTTTCTGCACTGCGACCTTTTGGGGAGCCACGGCGGGAGGTGGAGATCCACCGGCAGTATGTGGCCCAGTCAGTCCAGCTCTTCATCCTCTACTTCTTCAACCTGGCTGTGCTTTCCACCTACCTGCCCCAAGATACCCTCAAACTGCTGCCTCTGCTCACTGGCCTCTTCGCGGTCTCCCGGTGAGTTGGGGATGGGGGTGGGGCACAGGGAAGGTAATGGTGCTAGGGAAACCCAGGTCTGAATGTCTGGAGAGCCAGGGATAGGGAGCTCTCTGGATCCTGCATCAGCCCAAATGTGTGCCCTGGTGAGGTGAGTTCACTTTCTCCCTTGCATCTTATTTTACCTAGTGGCAGGTGATCAGCTTATATGTCTTCCTACTGTAAGTTGATTTCAGAGATACTTATACCATCTAGAACTGAAAGGGCTTTCAGGTGTCATGCAGACCAACCTCTCACCTACTGCAGCCACTCCTCTGTGACAGTGTGATCAGGTAGGCATTGGCCTCTAGATGAACACCCCCTATACCCAAGTGTTCAGTTCTTTATAAGGCGGTCTGTTTCATTCTTCAAGAGTCCTCATTACAATTCCTTATACTGTGCTAAAAACTGCTACCCTGATTGATCTCTGGAATTGCCTAGGACAAATTTGGACATTCGGCAACAGCTCTGAATTCCCCCACTCCAACAGCCTGCTCCCCTAGTGTTTACTCTGCCAAGTGGCCCTGATTCCTTCACTGTCCTGGGTCCTTCAGGCAGGAAATTCTCCTGCTTGTCAAGGGTATTGTCCTTCTGTTCATACAAACAAAATCCACATTAGCTCTCATGGCAGCCATGTTACTCTCCTTCCATTTGGAATTTATAGTCACCTGAAATCCTTAGGGGTGCTTTTATGTGAACTACGGTTAACCCAGAAGGTACCTTTTAATTTCTGAAGCCAAATAAATGCAGGTCTTGACTTTTTTTTTCTGCAATGTTTCCTTTTGTCATTTTTGATATACAACTCCAGATTGCTTTAACTGCTAAAACATTCTTCCTATTGAGCTAAAATGTGTGTTACTTCGGGTTTGGGTTTGCAGGCTGGCATGCAGTCCACTGAGCCACACCAGCCAGGGCGTCTTCCCGTTACTTCTGATTGTAGTCTAGTGGTCACCTGCCCCTCCACTCTCCTATCAGCCAGCCCTGCATTAGATGTTTCCTGAGATAAATGTTCAGCTCAGGTAACTCCACCTCCCACCTCCCTGTAGGGAAATGCTGGTCTCAGATACAAGTTGGCTTAAGCAGTAAGAATCATCGGAGAGCTAAAGAAGACTCAGCAATTGTCTGGTCCATCAGACCCATTTAATAGAGAGGGAATCACGACAGATTGGGGGAGAAGAGTTGTTCAGGTCAGCCAGCGGAAAAGGCAGGACTGGAATCCAGTCCTTTCCCTCCCTTATCCAAGATCCTCTGTTCTCTACCATGGGCAAGTTACTAAGCATTTCATGTCTTGGTTTCATCATCCGTATCATCTATAAAATGGAGTCGTTGTGAGGATTAAATGAGTTAATTCGTGGAGAGTGTGTACAGTAGCCTGGTGCTGGGTAAGGGTTTTCGAAAAGTGAACTTTCATTATCTCTACTGCACCAGAAGAACATGCTGCCTTCTGGTGCAGTAGAGAAACAGTAGTTACTCTTCCCTGTTTAACAGGTGAAAACATGCGGGCATATCAATTCTGTAATAAGTTGTCCTTCATATATTAAGAGGAAGCTGCTGCCCTCCCCCAGAGGGATATATCTTTTTAGTGGATCTTCTAAGAGGGGAGCTGTGGTTATGGCTTATTTATCCCTGTGGGCTTTAAGCCCTCTTGAAGCTGCCTTCCTTACTCTCTTCTTTTCTTCTGCCTTTCTGAAATGGAAGGACAGGGTGATGAACAGGGTAGGGTTCAAATCATGGTTTTGCTATTTCCCAGATGTGTGACCTTGAATCAGTCTTACTTAACCCCTTTGGAATCTTAGTTTCTTCATCTTCAGAATGGGAAATAAGAATGAGGAAGGTGTTTATATACTGATAAAAATAATGTATAAGATATATAAAATGGGAAAAAAGTCAATGTACAGAACGGGGGGAGGGAGGAAAACAAATCTTTTTGCTCATATTCACATAAATCACTTCTTGTACAAAACCCTGTAACACTGGATGACGAGGGTGGAAGTAGGAGTGGGTAGAGGGAAGAGAGCAAACAGGGAGGCTGGGGGTCAGCAGTGGGAGGAAGACATTTGACTATAAGCATCGGTACCTTTGAATTTTGAACCACGTAAAAGTATCAGTCGTATCCACCAGCACCCATTTATTTCCCTGGCTCTCTGTTCTTCCCACCTTAGCCTACTGACAGTTAGCTACCCTGGGGGTAGCCTGACCTTTTCTCGCCCTGGCAGGCTGATATACTGGCTGACCTTCGCCGTGGGCCGCTCCTTCCGAGGCTTTGGCTATGGCCTGACGTTCCTGCCCCTGCTGTCCATGCTAGTGTGGAACCTCTACTACATGTTTGTGGTGGAGCCTGAGCGCATGTTCACTGCCACGGAGAGCCGCCTGGACTACCCTGACTACGCCCGCTCGGACTACAGGCCCCGCCCCTGGGGCTGAGCAGCTATCCTCTGTCCCCAGCCTAGGTTCCTGCGTGGGATGAATCCTGCTGACCTGACAGGGTCCCATCCAATCAGAGTTTGGACTGCCCCCCAACTCTCTTCCCCAGTCAGGGCTGCCCTTCACCTTCTGGGACTGGGATGGTCATGAGTGGGGGAGGTGGACTGACATCGTCTTGCAGGAAAGGAGGTGGACAGCCATGTTCCTTAAGGATGCTGAGGGCATGGGGCCAGGAACAGGAGGAGAAGCACTGTTCCTTCCTGAGCAGCCTCCCACCACAGCCACTAGGGCCCACCCCTGCTGGACTCAGCTCCACTCTCCAGCCTCCTATGAGGCAGTGGGCAGAGCCACAGCCAAAATTCTGACCATTTCTGTGCCAGTTGTCTAAGCAGAAGGCATCACAGAGACTGGAAATATTGGTCATGCCTAAAGGTAAAGGCTGGACATCAGGTCAAATAGGACTCTCATGTCCCATAAAACCATCCTGGGGGCCTGGGTTGAGGACCCTCCACAACTGGCCCTCACAGGTCCTTTAGCCTCAGCCAAGACTATTACAACTGCCCCAGCCCAGAGCTGCTGCTTCCTCCCCTCCAACCAATTAGGCCCCTGTAAAGTCCCACCTCCAAACTGCCCGGAAGAGAGGAGCTGACAGAAAAGCCCAAGAGGTGTGTGCGTGTCTGTCTGTCTGCGTCCATGTACGTGGTGGCTGGGGAGGGGTTGAGAGGCACATGGCTGGTGTTGGCCCCATGTGAGGTGTGCGTGGGGGTGGGTATAACAATAAATGACTACCACAGTCTTACTTGGTTTCCTTCTTCGTGTTTGCACCCTAGTCTCAAGTGTCCCTTCCTTGTTTGATTCTTACTGCCCCAGAAGCCTCCCTGCTGCACATGATGGAGAGTGGCTGGCAGGAACCTCTGTCTCATGTCAAGACAGAGAACTAGACCTGGTGAGAAAATGGGGCCATACGCAGAAACCTGCCTTCCACACCCATCTCTTAGCCCCCTCATTCCCTGGAATCAACCCAGTAACACTTGCACACAGAGAGGCAAGCCCTGTGGAAAAAGTAAGTCTATTTCATGCCCGCAAGGCAGCAACCATCAGAAAGCCTTTCATTTTGGCCTGTGAGTCCCATCCTAGAGAAGTAGGGGCTGGAGGGGCTGGGAGCCAACTTTAAGGGCACGCTCTCTCCAGCAATAACCCTGTCCCTGGTCCCTCTCCAGAGTCTGAAGGAAGTCCCACCCGGTGGTTCCCAGGACTTGAGGCTAGTCTCTGAGTTTCTGCAGTAAAGCAAGATGGGAGAAGCTGGCTGAGAACACTGACCCTCAAACTTGCAGGGGTTTTGAGGCACAGCACACAGGTCCAGTAGTGTTGTTGCCTTTAAAGAGTAGGCTTCAATTTATGGGCTGATATTCTGAGTACCTCTTGGGGCCCAGCAGCAGAAACAGACCTCCTGCCAGCAGCATGAGCCCTGGAGCACCCAGGGCCACAACCATGATTCCTATGACTAGCGGAGACAAGGCATCCACTGGAGGGGTACCCATACCAAGGAGCATAGACCTGGAGAGAGCAGAGAAAGAGAAGTAAGCAGGCTTAGGAGGGAAGGCTGAGAGGCCCAGCCCTCCTCCCCTTCAACCTCCCGAACCCTTGCCCAGAACCCAACTCTCACCAACTGAGGTAGTGTCGGTCCCAATAACCAGGGCCTGTAGAAGCCCCAAAGGTCAGATTGAAGACACAGAAGTTGTTCTGGGACCCAAAGAAGGCTCGGACAATGGGTGACTGGGGGATAAGGTATGCCAAGGTGGGCTTAACGGGGGAAGCTTGGCAGGGAAGGGCTGATTCTCGGCTCCCCTGCTTCTGGGAGAAAGCCACTGGCCGCCACTGCACAAATCCTGATGGGAGGGAGCCCCATAGCAGCTGGTCCAGCTAGGAAGGAAGGTACACAAAGCAAGGTAAGGAGGACCACCCTGTGTCTGACCCTTCTGTACCCCACCCTTTTTTGGACTCCACCTGTCACTATTTGTCCTGAGTCCTAGGCCTGCTTCTAGAACTCAAAGGCTGTCACACCAGAACTTCAGCCTTTCCTCTGTAGAGGGGAGTTGAACTGGGTGCTTTTCCAGCCCCATCTCTCTGCAAGCCTGAGCTCACTTCCTCCTCTGGGCGCCTAGGCCCCTGCACATCCCACTTGTCAGAGCGCCAGTTCCTGCCTGCACTGCCTGCCTTCCGTCCTGGCCAAATTCATTAGCATGGTGCCCAGCACTTAAAAGAGCTAAATAAATTGTCGCTAAATGGTAAGTGGTTGAATGATTGTCTGAGGTGCTACCTGGGGTTCCATCCATATTCCCCCCACCCATTTCTCCACTAGAAGCCTGACCTGGAAGACAGCAGGTGCATATTCATCGTCGATGGAGTGCTGCACCCTCAGTGAGGGACAGTCGGGGCCCTGGTGCATGGTGGCCACTTCCAACCCAAAAAGGGAGCGGTTTCCTCGGGGAGAGGCCCCAGTCAGGGCCACTTCTAGCTGGCAGGTGTCCATTGTGTGCAGGAGGCGAGGGGGTTGGGCTGGTCGGCCAGATTTGGAGAAGGCCTGCACCTAGGACAGATGAGGCAGGGGGGCGTAGGAAGCAGATGGTTGCCTGTGCTTGAAGGCCACCCCCATCATTAACTCCCACCCTCATAAACCAGCCTTTTGAGTTTGTCTACTCCCACACCCTTACCCTGAAGGCCAGGCTGCCATTGGCAAAAGCCCCGGTGGGGTCATGATTGGGATGGCCTCGAAATGTGGCGCTCAGAGTGGCAGGATCCAATGAGTCAGTGATGTTGTTCCAGGAGAACTCAGCCAAGGCGTATGGGGGGTATGGTTTTCCTGGAGGCTTTGCTGCAGCGTCAGATGAGTTGGTGCTGTCGAACTCAAACAGCTGGCAGGTGGAGTGGGGTGGGGAGGGGCTTGCCTAAGTCCAGCTCTCCCCTGAAGCATGCCCCCCACCCAGCACTCACTGGAACCCATGCCCAGACTCTCACACCTGACTTTACTTCACCCACCCAGGCTTCCGTTCCTCCAATTTGATGAACCTTCTCCTCTTCCCCTGGGTTCTCCCCCAACCTCCTCACCCTGGTAAAGACAAGGGCAGAAGAAAACTGGATGTTGTCCTTGGGGAGCACCATCAGGCCCTCGTCAGGCTCAGGGGACAGCAGACGGCTCCAGTTGACACGCAGGATGCTGTGGGAAGTATTGGTGGCCACCAGCAGCACTGCTGGAGGCCCGAGGCTGCTCCACACATAGTGCAGCGTGGAGTTGGTGCCCACTGCCCGGATATGAAGCAGGTTCTGGGGGGGCCCCACATTGCTAGGGATGACCACCAGAGACACCTGGAACATGGCGAAGTGGAGAGTAAAGAAAACAGCATTAGGGAGAGACACAGGACAAAGGAGAAGTTTGTGGAGAGCGATAGGGAACTTGGGAAATGCTGGGAACAGGGTGGGACCTACGCAAGAGGAATTTGCGTGGGGGCTAAGGCAATCTTGGTGCAAGGGTGGGTGAAGGGGAGGAAGAGCCAGAACTGACTGGCCCCGGGATTAAGAGATCAGGGCAGAGAGATAAGAGAAGGAAAAAACTAATATTGCTGCACCTGGGTCACTCAGGGCTGAGTCAGGGTCCAGACTTCCCAGAAGACAGGAAGCCCTCATACCCAGCCCCAAGATGAAGAACTCTTTTCTGTGCAGCCACTCGCTGCCACCCCAACGCCAGCCTGCCTGCCCACTGCCCTAGATTCCAAACGAGCTTCAAGGGTAGCATTTCCTGAAACCTCTACTGCTCAAGCCCCTTACCTGCCGAGTCTCTTCCCCCAGCAGGCCAAATGGAGCGGTGCACAGAAGACTCAGGAGGAGAATGGGGCTGGGGTCACAGCAGCCCCAACCCCAGCGGGGTCCCTCACAGCTACGCATGCAGCCCCAGCTTCAGAGATCGGAAGACACGCGAGTCATGTGACTTACAATCAGCTGATCTCTTCAAAGGGCGGGACCATCACGCCAGTTCTTAAAGAGACCGCCTCGCTCAACCCAGATATAGGCTTCGGTGAGAACAGAATCAGAAAGGTTAGAAGTTTGTCATCCCCAGCCTGGCTGGCAAGAAAGACATCCCAGACTAGACAGACAAGTAGACATACTCCAACCCTCTGCTACGCAACTGATCCCACTGAACAGTCAGTTACCTATATGTGGGCATGATGTGTAAAGATCCAAATGGGACCCCAAAAAATGACTCTGGTAGAGAAAGCACAGAGAGGAATTCAAAGGTATTCTGTGGGGGAGACAGCACACTCTAGAAGGTTCTTTATGCCAATTATTATTTATTGAGCTGCCAGGTAGAGCTGAAGAAAAAGGATACCTCTGAAAATATGATGTGAGAACAGAAGATGTTATTTGTCAAAAAGAGCTTATGCTGCTGATACAGCTCAGTGGATTGAGCATGGGCCTGCAAACAAAGGGATTGCTGGTTCAATTCCTTCCCAGTCCAGGCACATGCCTGGGTCGCAGGCCATGTCCCCAGTATGGGGTGTGCTAGAGGCAACCGTACATTAATGTTTCTCTCCCCCCGTTCCCCTCTCTCTAAAAATAAATAAATAAAATCAATTAATGTTTCTCTTCCCCCTTCCCCTCTCTCTAAAAATAAATAAATAAAATCTTTAAAAAGAAAAAAAAAGGAGCTTACGCCCAGCTTAACGAACACCTTGTTCTCCTTTTTTTTCCTCTCAATCTTAAAATTGTTTTCACTAATAATAAATGCACATGGTACAAAATTCTCAAGGTGCCACAGGGTATCACCTCTATTCTGCAGCAACCTGGCTCCTTCCTGAGACAACCACCATTACCAGTTTGTGTCCTTCCAAAGATATTCCATACACTCTCAAGTATATAATACCTATTACATACATAGGCATGAACATCATAAAAGGGCATCCATTGGTCTGCAGTTTGCTGTTTCACCTAAATATTGAACACTCCTACATCAATGCACTTGGAGCTGTCTCACTCTCCATAAGTCTTTCGTTGCAGGGGAATGTTTCAAGGATATTATATAGCCAGAACCTTCCCAGTTCCAATATTTCACTGTGGCAAACAATGTTGAAAGGAATATCCCAGTATGCACAGCATTTCATATGCATTTGAATCCAAATCCGTAGGATAAACACCCAGGAGTGGAATTGCCAGGTCAGACTGCCCTATGAGGCTTATCAATTTTGCTGCTCAAAGCATGTGTTGAGACCCATTCACCTACACCCTTGCCAAGTACTTATAAAACTTATGTAATTTGCATATCTCTACAAATAAGGTTAAGCCTCTCTTCATGTTTTAGTTATTTATTTTATCTTTTATGGAACCATTTATACTCTTTGCTTATTTTTCTTTTCTTTTTTAAGTATATTTTAGTAATTATGCTATTACAGTTGTCCCACTTTTTTCTTCCCTTTATCTCCTCTTTGTCCTGCACCCAGCCTCCATCCCTCCCTCCAACATTCCACCCCTTCCTTCATGTCCATAGGTTGTACACATAAATTCTTTGGCTTCTCCATTTCCTATACTATTCTTAACTTCCCCCTATTTTTACAAAGATTTTATTTATTTAGAGAGGGAAAGGGAGGAAGAGAGGGAGAGAAACAGCAATGTGTGGTTGCCTCTTGTGCACCCCCTACTGGGGATCTGGCCTGCAACTCAGGCACCTGCCCTAGATTGGGAATAGAACTAGTGATCCTTTGGTTCCCAGGTGGCACTTAATCTACTGAGCCACACCAGCTAGGGCAACCCCCTGTCCATTTGGTACCCGCCATTTATACTTCTTATTCCCTATACCTTTTTCCCCATTCTCCCCCACCCCTTCTCTGCTGATAACCCTCAATGTGATCTCCACTTCTGTGATTCTGTTCTTGCTCTAGTTGTTTCCTTTTTTTTAAGGTTCAGTTGATAGTTGTGAGTTTGTCATTTTACTGTTCATATTTTTTATCATCGTCTTTTCTTAGATAAGTCCCTTTAACATTTTATGTAATAAAGGCTTGGTGATGATGAACTCCTTTAACTTGACCTTCTCTGAGAAGCACTTTATCTGCCCTTCCATTCTCAATGATAGCTTTGATGGATAGAGTAATCTTTTTTCTTTTTAAATATATTTTATTGATTATGCTATTACAGTTGTCCCATTTCACCCCCATCATTCCCCTCCACTTTGCACACCCCCTCCCACCCACATTCCCCACCTTTAGTTCATGTCCATGTCATAAGTTCTTTAGCTTCCACATTTCTCATACTATTCTTGCCCTCCCCCAGTCCATTTTCTACTCGTGTATCTACTTATTCTCTATACCTTCTCCCCCTCCTCCTCCCACGCCCCTGTTGCTAACCCTCCACATAATCTCCATTTCTGTGCTTCTGTTCCTGTTCTACCTGTTTGCTTAGTTTGCTTGTTTTAGGCGTGGTTGTTAATATCTGTGAGTTTGCTGTCTCTTTACTGTCATATTTTTTATCTTCTTTTTCTTAGATAAGTCCCTTTAACATTTCATATAATAAGGGCTTGGTGATGATGAACTCCTTCAACTCGACCTTATCTGAGAAGCACTTTATCTGCCCTTCCATTCTAAATAAAAGCTTTGCTGGATAGAACAATCTTGGATGTAGGTCCTTGCCTTTCATGACTTGGAATACTTCTTTCCAGCCCCTTCTTGCCTATAAGGTCTCTTTTGAGAAATCAGCTGACAGTCTGATAGGAACTCCTTTGTAGGTGACTGTGTCCTTATCCCTTGCTGCTTCTAGAATTCTCTCCTTTATTTTAAACTTGGCTAATGTAATTACGATGTGCCTTGGTGTGTTCTTCCTTGGGTCCAACTTCTTTGGGACTCTCAGAGCTTCCTGGACTTCCTGGAAGTCTATTTCCTTAGCCAGATTGGGGAAGTTTTCCTTGATTATTTGTTCAAATAAGTTTTCCACGCCCTGGCTGGTGTAGCTCAGTGGATTGAGCGCGGGCCTGTGAACCAGAGGATCGAGGTTCGATTCCCAGTCAGGGCACATGCCTGAGTTGCAGGCCAGTTCCCAGCAGGGGACACACGAGAGGCAACCGTACATTGATATTTCTCTCTCTCTCCCTCTCTCCTACCCTTCCCCTCTAAAGATAAATAAATAATCTAAAAAAATAAAAATAAATAAAATATTTAAAAAAAATAAGTTTTCCACTTGCTGTTCTTCCTCTTCCCCTTCTGGTACCCCTATAATTCAGATGTTGGAATGTTTGAAGATGTCCTGGAGGCTCCTAAGCCTCTCTTTTTTTTTTTTTTGAATTCTTGTTTCTTCATTCTTTTCTGTTTGTTTGTTTCTTCCTTCTGGTCCACTCCATTGATGTAAGTCCCCGTTTTCCTCCCATCTCTATTGGTTCCCTGTGTGTTTTCCTTCATTTCACTGATTGTAGCCTTCATTTTTTCATCTAATTTGTGAGCAAAATCAACCAATTCTGTGAGCATCCTGATCACCAGGGCTTTGAACTGTGCATCTGATAGGTTGGCTAGCTCTTTGTTGCTCAGATGAATTGGCTCTGGCGCTTGATTTATTCTCCTGTTCGAGCCATTTTTTGGTTTTGTTTTGTTTTTTTGTCTGGTCATGGCTGTTACGTAGCGAGGGGCGGAGCCTTAGATGTTCCCCAGGGTGGGGCAGCCCCGTCACTGGGTTGTGATGCTGTATGTGGGGGCAGGGTCAGAGAGGGAACAATCATGCTTGCTCTGCTCTCAGATTCCAGTCCCTTCCGTTGCTTCCCCCAAGCAAATTGGGCCCTTCTGGTGCTGATTTCCATATGAGTAGGCTTGTGTATGTTCTAGGACCCTGTAGGTCTCTCCAACCAACTCTCCTGTGAGGCTGGGAGTCTCTCCTAGCACCTCAACCCCCACAAGTGTTTTCAATCAGTGTTTTAGGTTTTATTTCCCAGCGCTGGGTCCTTGGGTTGCGAGGTCTGTCTCAGTCCTGTTTTGCCTAGATTATCTGCACGTGAATGTGGGACTACCAGTCAGCCAGCCACTTGCGTGGCTTCACTGGGTCTGCCCGTTGCCACCCTGTGCCCGGCGGTCTGCTAGCTGCCGCCTGAGTGCCTGGGTCCACCAACCTCCACTTTTTCCTGCCCCAGCTCCGCTGCTCTCACCGGACTGGATGAATGGTTGTCAGACTTCCATACAGTTCAATTTTCTATCAGTTCTAATGTCTTCTTTTTTCTAAATCTTTGTTGACCGTAATGTTGGTTATGTGAGGAGGCATAGCATGTCCACCTACGCCTCAATCTTGGCCGGAAGTGGATAGAGTAATCTTGCATGTAGGTCCTTGCCTTTCGTGACTTTGAATACTTCTTTCCAGCCCCTTCTTGCCTGCAAGGTTTCCTTTGAGAAATCAGCTGATAGTGTTACGGGTACTCCTTTTTGTAGGTCACTCTCCTCTTGTCTTGCTGTTTTTAAGAGTCTCTCCTTAACTTTAATCTTGGCTAATGTCATTAATGATGTACCTTGGTGTGTGCTTCCTTGGGTCCAAATTCTTTGGGACTCTCTGAGCTTACCGGGCGTCTATTTCCTTTGTCAGATTGGGGAAGTTCTCCTCATTATTTGCTCAAATACGTTTTCAATGTCTCTCTCTTCCTCTTCTCCTCCTGGCATCCCTGTGATTCGGATGTTAGAATGTTTAACGTTTAAAGTTGTCCTGGAGGTTCCACAGCCTCTCCTCAGTTTTTTGAATTCTTGTTTCTTCATTCTGTTCTGGCTGAATGTTTATTTCTTCCTTTTGCTCCAAATGGTTGAGTTCCGGTTTCCTTCTTCACTCTTGGCTCCCTGTATGTTTTTCTTTATTTCACTTTGCATAGCCTGCACTTCTTCCTTCATTTTGTGTCTGTACTCAATCATTTCTGTGAGCATCCTGATTACCAGTGTTTGGAACTCTGTATCTGATAGGTTGGCTATCTCCTTGTAGCCTAGTCTTCTGGAGTTTTTTTTTTTTTTATAATTTTTAAAATATTTACTTTTAAGGAGGGGAAGGGAGAAAGACAGGGAGAAACATCCGTGTGGTTGCCCCTCATGCACCCCCTACTGGGGACCTGTTCTGCAACCCACGCATGTGCTGTAGGCTGGGAATCGAACCCACATTTTGGTTCCCAGGCCAGCACTCAATCCACCATGCCACACTAGCCAGGTGTTTCTGGAGCTTTGATCCGTTCTTTCATTTGGGTCATATTTCTTTGCCTCAGAGCATGCGTTATGTTGTAAGGTGCAGAGCCTTAGGTGTTCACCAGGGTCGGGCAACCCGCAGCACTGCGTTGTGGCATTGTGTGGGGGGGAGGGGTCAGAGAGAGAACAATGATGCTTGCTGGGCTCTTACCCCACTTTCAGTCACTTCCTCCACTACCTGCAAATGAATTGTGCCCTTCTAGCACTGTTTCCCAGGTGGGTGGGTTTGTGTATATTCTAAGACCCTGTGGGTCCCTCCAAGGGACTCACCTGTGAAGACTGGGAGTTTCTCCCACTGCCTCAGCCCCCACAGGATTTTACAGCCAGAGCTTTCGAGGCTTTATTTCCCCATGCTGGAACTCTGGACAGCATGGTCTCACTCCCAGTTGTTCCTCCCACTTTATCTGCATGCAAATGTGGGACTACCTTGCCTGCCTGCCTGCTCTGCCGGCTGCAGCCTTGCCAGGCGTCCTCTCTGCCCCAACTGCCTCTCTGTCCCTCCTACCAGTCTGGATGAATGTTTCTTCTTCAACTCCTTGGTTATTGAACTTCATACAGTTCGATTTTCTGGCAGTTCTGGGGTTTTGGGGTTTTTTTTTTAATTGGTTTTTGTTGTCCTTCTTTCAGTTGGGTGAGGAAACAAAGTCTATCTACCTATGTTTCCATCTTGGCCAGAAGTCCACTCTTGCCTATTTTTTTTTTTTTTTTTTTTTTTTTTTTTTTTTTTTTTTTTTTTTAAAACCTGCATGGATTTTATTTTTTTTTATATTTTATTTATTTATTTTATTTTATTTATTTATTTATCTTTAGAGGGGAAGGGAAGGAGAGAGGGAGAGAAACATCAATGTGCGGTTGCCTCTTGTAGGTCCCCTGCCGGGAACTGGCCTGGCAACCCAGGCATGTGCCCTGACTGGGAACCGAACCGCGATCCTTTGGTTCGCAGGCCCGCGCTCAATCCACTGAGCTACACCAGCCAGGGCTCTATATTTTTCTATAGGCCCTATCTTTTCAACTGTCAAGTCCTAAATGTTGCTTCAGGAAATCAACTCATACTGTTGAAACATCCTCCCTGTCCCGTTTAGTCTTTTGCCATGCAAACTTTTTAATGTAGTTGCATTTATTATTCCCCCACGATGTATTTTATTTTTTAATTTTTTTATTTAAAGATTTTATTTATTTTTAGAGAAAGGGAAAGGAGAAAGAGTGGGAGAGAAACAACGTGTGGTTGCCTCCTGCGCACCCCACAATGGGGACCTGGCCTGCAACCCAGGCATGTGAATCGAACCTGTGACCCTTTGGTTTGCAGGCCCGCACTCAAACCACTGAGCTATGCCAGCCAGGGTGGCCCCACGATGTATTTTAAAATCATGTTCTTCTAGTACTCTTATGATTTCACTTTTTTTGCTTTATAAAGGTGGTATTTTTAAATTTTTTATTTATTTTTAGAGATAGGGAGAGAGGGAAACAATGATCAGTTGCCTCTTGTATGTGCCCTGAGAGGGAACCAAACCCAGGCATGTACCCTGACTGGGAATTGAACCAGTGACCTTTCACTTTATGCGCTGACACCCAACCAACTGAGCCACATCAGTCAGGGCACAAGCACGATCTCTTCCAAGATCCTAAGGTTTTAAAACTCAAGAGAATAATGAACATCGCAAAGGCAAGGACTTCAACAAAAGGTAGATAGGCTTATCTTAAAGGTAGGCAGGCTTACAGAAGAGGAAAAACTGAGGACTTTTGACTGGGATAAGCAGGAAGCTAAAAACTAGGTATGAACAGAGCAAAAAAGTCTCCAAAGACCCTGTCACAAGATCTTTTCCACCTTACACCTCAATCCAGCCAGCATATCCAGCTCTAACGGCATGATGGCTTCTATAGCCAGACTGCCTACAAAGAAAGTCTAGGTCTCTACTTAACCACTTTCTCACTCTTGGACAAGCTTCTTTATCTATGCTTTAGATTTCCTATCATAAAATGGGAGTATATGCCCTGACTGGTGTGGCTCAGTGGGTTAGGAGCCATCTGCCATCTCAGAAACGGAAAGGTCCCTGGTTGGGGGAGTGTGAGGAAACTAATCAATATTGCTCTCCCTACCTTCCGCTCTAAAATAAATAAAACCTTAAAAAAAAAAAAAATTAAAAGATCCCTGGCTGGTGTGGCTCAGTGGATTGAATGCCAGCCTGCAAATCAAAAGTTTGCCAGTTTGATTCCCAGTCAGGGCACATGCCTGGGTTGCAGGCCAGGTTCCCAGGTGCGAGTGTGCAAGAGGCAACTGATGGATCTCTTGCACACTGATGTTTTTCTCCCTCGCTCCCTCCCTTCCTATTTCTCTAATAAATTCAAGATCTTTAAAAAAAAAATTAAATGGGGTATATTACCTATCTTACAGGGTTGGTGTGAAGATTCATTAATATATGAAAATGATTAAAAGATGTCTATTACACAGCAGGCACTATTATTCTACCTAGTATTCAACTTAATACAACTATGTCCTATGGTCAGGAAGGAGAGAAAGGCTCATTGGACATACCATGAGGACAAAGGGTGAAACGCCCAACAACCAGGAGGAAGGACACTGATGACATTAAAGGCTAGGTTCACCTAGCCTCCCACATCCCAGGGCCACTACTGAAGTTTTTTCCTTGATAAAAACAAAGTGCAAAATGAATTTTAAATTATTTTGTTTCAGCTAGTATGGAGGGCAGAGGTCCTACTGTGAGAAAGCATACCCTGGCAGTAAGCCAAGAAGCCAAAATATAGATTAGAACATTAGGAGGCAGAGAAAAAGAATTCCAGGTAAGATAGGATGGATTCTGTAAGGTACAGGCCACAATATGACAAACAGATATTCTACGTGCTTTAGGACACATGCCTGAACCCTAGCATGAATTGGGTGTTGCTCTACATAACAACAGATGGGGAACACCCATGGTTTGGACAGGTTCCTCCTGTTGTTTGGGTGGTAAACGCAAGGTGATCCTTCTTTAAGCTTTACAGTATCATTCTTTGAACTCCAAAAGTCTTTTTCAACCAGCATCTACCAAGACGTCTAAAGAATATTGCTTCAAGACGACAAACACTTAATGACCCTATTCCCATCTTTCTTACTCCCCAGTAAGGTGTTCTGCCTCCTCCCTCTCTGTCAGGAGGCAGAGATATGACCCAAGGTTGAAAAACACAGAACAACAGTCTCAAATGACTTAGATTTAATCATAGGAAGCAAACTAAATGGAAAGCTTACAACAAAGAATTATATGTCAGTGCCTTTTGCAAACTGAGCTGGGACAGAAAGGGACTGGGGCTGCCCCTCAACTTGATCCCTTCCAAACAAAGACACCCACAGTGTCCCAGCAGTCTGGCTCAGCGAAGGGGGAGACTGGTGGCTCTGTGTGGTCATGTTGAGGTCATGTTGCCCACCACTCATTCCTGGCCAGCATCAGGAGCCCCACCTTGCCGGCCCTGGTCATCACCCTTCTTTTTGTGGCCTGAAACGATGTCATCAATCCGCAAGAGCAGAACTGCCGTCTAGGAGAAAAACCGCCATCCCAAAGAGGTCAGCAGAAGGGAGGGACATTCATTTTCTTTTAGACATTATCACCTAGCGCCTCCAACATAATTATCATTTTATCTGAAAGCTACCTTTTCAGAGTCTTGAATGTTAAACACAGTTCTGCCTAAGCAAGGAATGCAACTTGTGCTGTTACCTCGCTTTTTATGAGCTGAAGTAGGGAAATGGAATTCCTTGGGAGATGTGCCTTTGTACCCCGTCCCTTCAAGGTGGGATCAAACACACTAGTTAGCTAGGAATAAACAGCACAGCATATGACTCACCTCCACTGCTGTCTTGTATGTTTGCAGTTTCACAGCCAATGGCTCCCAGATGCCCAGTTCTTTCATGTCCACCAAAGTACCTGTCTCACCATTTACACCCCAGGTCTCACAGTTCTCCTGGGTATGCTTGGCCTATAGTTGGAACAAGCATAAACAGTTGAAGGGGAAAATACTGGGAACAAATAGGCTGGCAGGAAACATCAAGTTAAAAAAAAATAAACCAAAAACACTGGATAAGTAAGGAACACTTAAGAGAAAACGACAACAAACAAGTCAAAAATTAGGAAATATTTAAGAAACAAGCTATGAAGGAGAACGTGAATAGAGAGATGTCAACCATCCTCTTAAGGCAAACTCAGCTTTCCCTACCCCATCAAGAGAACAGCATGGAAAGGAACTCACTCGAAGGGAGGTCAGTAGACGAATGGTGCTGGCTCCACAGTTCTGGATAAGGGTACGAGGGATGACCTCTAGGGCCTGGGCAACAGCCCTGTATGGCCATTGCTCCACACCAGTCATGGCCTTGGATTTTTCTGTCAAGGCATGGGCCACAGCCATCTCACAGGCCCCGCCCCCTGGCACCAGCTGAGGGTCCAGGAGAACATTGCGGCACACTTGCATGGCGTCCTGGAGGTTGCGTTCTACTTCCTTGAGAAAGCAAACAGATAATATGAAGCAAAAACTTGATGACTCAGGGATAGATCAGAGGTATCAAAGCACTTCCTGACTCCCAAGTTCAGTAAACCACAAAGCAAGGCAACTAAGAAAGGTCCTTGGAATCCCTACTGGGCAAGACAGAGGCTCTCTGCCTTGGACAAACACAATAACCACAACTGCGAAAGGGCTGGTAGGTGGGGAAGAGGTGTCACTCTAGGAACCTGTTTCTTACTAGCTATGTGTCTTTTTTAAGTTACTTAATCTCACTGAGGAAAAGAAGTAATATTTATGATTTCCACTTAAATAAGGAAGCAGTGGTTGCCAGGGGCTGGGAAATGATGAGTCACTGTTCAATAAATACTGTCTCAGTTGTGTAAGAAGTTCTGGAGATCTGCTGTTCAGGAATGTGAATGACTTAAAAAGTAAGCAGGAGAGACAGATAAGTGTGGCTACAGATCAAAATCAAATAGCTATTACATGGATGGCGGGTGATTTAAACTCCCTGAGAAAGGCAACAAATGGAATGACCTACAGTTCAGTCAGTCACACTTCCAAGGCTGACTCACCGAGAGGATCTCTTTGCTGGCCCCCCGGAGGAGGATGGTACAGGCCTTGGGGTCTTTACACTCAGTGATAAATGTGAAGTACTCATCTCCAATTTTCTTGATTTCCAACAGGCCTGCTCCTGTCCCAACATCTTCTTCTCTCAGTTCCTCTGGTCGGCTGACTATCCGGGCCCCACAGGCTCTATTGATTAGATGAGAGAGGAGGAGGAAGCACATGATCTCAGATACTTTTACTCATCTCCCAAGTCCCTAGGGTCTGTAACTGGGGACAGGGAAACATAGATGCTAGAAACACTGCTACCTAACAGGTCTTGCCTGTCTGGTGGAACAGACTTTCAAACATGTACAGGTGAAGTTTCCTTAAACTTATATGGCTTTATTTTTACTTTTTTAAAAGATTTTACTTATTTATTTTTAGAGAGGGGAAGAGAGGGAGAAAGAGGAGGAGAGAAACATCAATGTGCGGTTGCCTATTATGCACCCCCAACCGGGGACCTTGCTTGCAACCCAGGCATGTGTCTTGACTGGGAATCAACCTGGCAACCCTTTGATTTGAAGGCTGGTGCTCAATCCACTGAGCCACACCAGCCAGGACTGACATGGCTTTATAAATAAAACTGCACATACTTAACATACTACTATAACCAGATATAGTTTAATTCAGAGCAATATTTTGTGGATACTAAAATTTGAACAAATGAGTTCTTACATATGTCTAACATGTATATACTGCGTAATGGTTATTTGTAGATAAAATTAATCCTGTACTATCAAGTTAGATTTCAAGGTCAATAATAGGATGGACTCTACTAAGATAAAGCAGCCCTGGCCAGATAGCTCAATTGGTTACAGCTTTGTCCGGATAAGGCTGCAGATGGATCTCTGGTCAGGGCACATACAAGAGGCAACCAATGAGTACATGGAAGGATGAAACAAAAAAACTGGCGTCTCTCTCTCCCCTCCCCTCCCCTCCCCCAAACCAAAAAAAGACAATGCAAAGGCAAGCAAGGAGGAAGCTGAGTAAGTACACAGGAGGAGGGGGGACCCCCCCCAAAAAAAACCAGAACTTAGAAAAAAACTAGGTATTTATTCTTACATGTTTAAACTTCAGTCACTTTCAAAGTACTCTCCATCCGATGCAATATACTTATTGAAACCTTTTTTGCACTGCTCAAGATGGTTTTTGAACTCATCAATTTTGATGCCTTTTAGTGCTTCTGTTGTTTGTTTCACCTCTTCCACATTGGCAAACATTTCCCTTTGAGGACTTTTTTCATCCAGGGAAATGGAAGTTGTTCAGGGCAACATTGGGTGAACAGGGAGGGTGGGACACAGGGATCATGCCATTTTTGGTCAAAAACTGCGGAACATTCTGCACAATGTGTTCAGGCATGCTCATAAATCACCCATCACGAAATGGGCAAACGCGCTAAGAGAGTCTTCAAACCAAATTCACTGAAGTGGGAACGCAGCCTCTCACAACAATGCCAGCTGGTGCACTGATACAGTTGGGTTCCTAGAACACTCACCTAGCAGGTGAAGCCTGAACTACAATGGGTCTGCCCTCCAGAAGATAATTCTGTTTTTATTCTTTGGGTCCCCCCTCATAAGTATATGTCTGACTCAATTTTAATAAACGCAGGACTAATTTCTTATTTGTCACTCTTCTCCCACTTGTGGGCATGTAGAATCAGTTAAGTATATGCACACATGACCAGAACCATTTCAGAGCAAGAAGTATAAAATTTGATTCGGATCTCTGATATATTCTGTGATGTTGGGGCAGGCTTATCTTTTTTTAATAAATTAGCATTAAAAATTATTGGTATCTGAGCACAGGCGTCAGGGCAGAAGTAGTGAATGCAATCTAAAGTTGCATTGACAGTAGCTAAGGGGCCAATCAAGGCAACTGATGGTTCTGCTATATACTGAGTTGGTTAAAAACTACTCTGTAATAAATCCCCACCAAGGTAGTGATTGCAGAAGTCTTAAGTATAAGCTGGTTACGACTAGTTAGGAGCAGTACAGAAGAGACAATTTTCGGAATACATAAGGACTTCTTAAGATGAGAGACAGCTAAACTCAGGTTATTCCCACCTGCAACTGATATGGCTGACTATACCCTACATTAGACCTTTTCAGGTAATGGTGGTGCATTATGAAGCTACAAAATAGAAACACATGCAAAGGAAGAATCTTATTTTTACCTGGCCTACTCACCTAGCAATGCGATTATTGTCTGTCTTCCGGACTCTGCGGATGGCTGTGATGTTGGCCCGCATGAGGTAGTGCTGAGCTAAATCTGTAAACCCAAGAGTAGAGGTGTCAAGCTTGAAACCAGAACTCCTGGGTTTTAAAATGGTTTTATCCTCAAATCCTCAAAGTACCCTAACCATCACATTTATTATGTTCACTCTATGCCAACTTGGGGGAAATAAAATCACCCACCTTCTTCTACTTCAATAGCAGGCTAAAATAGGAGTCCTACCTGAGATGCCCTTTTCTGTGATGATCACATCGGGCTTCAAATGAATAATGTCTTCACAGAGCTGCTGGATGTATTCTTCTTCCATTTGGAGGATTCGGGTGAAATCTTCCTCTCGTGTGATCTCAATGTCAGTCTGCGTGGTGAAGAAAAGTCACTCTGATTTTAAAATATTAAGAAAAATCACTTCTTATACATACCTAACATGTATATACCCTATAATGGTCATTTCTAGATAGACTTCATTCTGTACTAGCCAGTTAGATTTCAAGGCTAATAATAAAACTCTACTAAAGATGATGCAAAGGCAGGCAAGAGAAAGATAAATTAAGTATGTGTATGACCCAATTTTAATAAACACAGGACTAATTTCTTATTTGTCACTCTTCCCCCCGCTCATGGGCATGTAGAGTCAACCAAGTATATGCACACAAGTCCAGGGCAATTTCAGAGCAAGCAGAAGTATAAAATTAGATTCGGATCTCTGATATATTCTGTGATGTTGAGGCAGACTTATTTATTTTTATAAAGTAGCATTAAAATGACTGCTATCAGGACTTCTGGCCAAGATGGAAGCATAGGTAGATAGACTTTGTTTCCTCACCCAACTGAAAGGACAACAAAAACCAATTAAAAAAAAAACCCCAAAACCCCAGAACTGCCAGAAAATCGAACTGTATGAAGTTCAATAACCAAGGAGTTGAAGAAGAAACATTCATCCAGACTGGTAGGAGGGACAGAGAGGCAGTTGGGGCAGAGAGGACGCCTGGCAAGGCTGCAGCCGGCAGAGCAGGCAGGCAGGCAAGGTAGTCCCACATTTGCATGCAGATAAAGTGGGAGGAACAACTGGGAGTGAGACCATGCTGTCCAGAGTTCCAGCATGGGGAAATAAAGCCTCGAAAGCTCTGGCTGTAAAATCCTGTGGGGGCTGAGGCAGTGGGAGAAACTCCCAGTCTTCACAGGTGAGTCCCTTGGAGGGACCCACAGGGTCTTAGAATATACACAAACCCACCCACCTGGGAAACAGTGCTAGAAGGGCACAATTCATTTGCAGGTAGTGGAGGAAGTGACTGAAAGTGGGGTAAGAGCCCAGCAAGCATCATTGTTCTCTCTCTGACCCCTCCCCCCCACACAATGCCACAACGCAGTGCTGCGGGTTGCCCGACCCTGGTGAACACCTAAGGCTCTGCACCTTACAACATAACGCATGCTCTGAGGCAAAGAAATATGACCCAAATGAAAGAACGGATCAAAGCTCCAGAAACACCTGGCTAGTGTGGCATGGTGGATTGAGTGCTGGCCTGGGAACCAAAATGTGGGTTCGATTCCCAGCCTACAGCACATGCGTGGGTTGCAGAACAGGTCCCCAGTAGGGGGTGCATGAGGGGCAACCACACGGATGTTTCTCCCTGTCTTTCTCCCTTCCCCTCCTTAAAAGTAAATATTTTAAAAATTATAAAAAAAAAAAAAACTCCAGAAGACTAGGCTACAAGGAGATAGCCAACCTATCAGATACAGAGTTCCAAACACTGGTAATCAGGATGCTCACAGAAATGATTGAGTACAGACACAAAATGAAGGAAGAAGTGCAGGCTATGCAAAGTGAAATAAAGAAAAACATACAGGGAGCCAAGAGTGAAGAAGGAAACCGGAACTCAAATCAACCATTTGGAGCAAAAGGAAGAAATAAACATTCAGCCAGAACAGAATGAAGAAACAAGAATTCAAAAAACTGAGGAGAGGCTGTGGAACCTCCAGGACAACTTTAAACGTTAAACATTCTAACATCCGAATCACAGGGATGCCAGGAGGAGAAGAGGAAGAGAGAGACATTGAAAACGTATTTGAGCAAATAATGAGGAGAACTTCCCCAATCTGACAAAGGAAATAGACGCCCGGTAAGCTCAGAGAGTCCCAAAGAATTTGGACCCAAGGAAGCACACACCAAGGTACATCATTAATGACATTAGCCAAGATTAAAGTTAAGGAGAGACTCTTAAAAACAGCAAGACAAGAGGAGAGTGACCTACAAAAAGGAGTACCCGTAACACTATCAGCTGATTTCTCAAAGGAAACCTTGCAGGCAAGAAGGGGCTGGAAAGAAGTATTCAAAGTCACGAAAGGCAAGGACCTACATGCAAGATTACTCTATGCATCAAAGCTTTCATTTAGAATGGAATGGCAGATAAAGTGCTTCCCAGATAAGGTCAAGTTAAAGGAGTTCATCATCACCAAGACCTTATTACAAAAAATGTTAAAGGGACTTATCTAAGAAAAAGAAGATAAAAAGTATGACAGGAAAAAGACAGCAAACTCACAACTATCAAAGACTGAACCTGCCCTGGCTGGTGTAGCTCAGTGGGTTGAGCGCAGGCTGCGAACCAAAGGGTCGCCAGTTCGATTCCCAGTCAGGGCACATGCCTGGGTTGCGGGCCAGGACCCCAGTGGGGGCCAGATGAGAGGCAACCACACATTGATGTTTCTGTCTCTTTCTCCCTCCCTTCCCCTCTCTCTAAAAATAAATAAAAATCTTAAAAAAATGTATTTGTTTATAATTTAAAAAGACTGAACCCAAAAAAAAAATTACAACTAAAACAAACTAAGCAAAGAACTATAGAACAGAAACAGAATCACAAAAATGGAGATCACATGGATGGTTATCATCGGGGACATGGCAGGAGAATGGGGAAAAAGGTACAGGGACTAAGAAGCAAAAATGGTACGTACAAACTAGACATGGGGAGGTTAAGAGTAGTATAGTAAATGAAGAAGTCAAAGAACTTATATGTATGACTCATGGACGTGAACTAAGAGGGAAAGAACACTGGTGGGAGGGGGTGCAGGGTGGAGGGGAATAAAGGGGAGAAAAAAATGGGACAACTATAACAACATAATCAATAAAATACATTTTTAAAAAAGATATTCAATAAAGTAAAATAAAATTAAAGTTGCATTAACAGCAGCAGAGGAACCAATCAGGGTCACCCCAGCTACTACAATCCCTCTCAGATACCCCAGAAAGTATGAATTAGAATAATGTTAAAACCATGACATCACACCTTTACGAGCCAATTTAGCTCTAGCAATCACCCAGTTTAACACCTTAATTTAATTTTAAGGCAATTGGTATTCAAAATCAAAAGGCAGTTTAGTGGACGGTGTGACCTAACGTCTCTGACCACTCAGTTCAACGTTACCTCTATTTTTTTGTTCAGTGTGTTGTTAATTTTGGGTCTGAACTCTTCTCATCAATGAATTGATTCTTATTTGCAATCCTTGATTAATAAACTTGAATTACTTTGTTTTTTTTTTTTTATACAAGGGCAAGTGCCCTGTGAGGTTCCTGCCCTCTGGAAATTATTCTTTAGCACTTCAAAGCTAAATCAGCTCCATGGCAGTGTGGACCTGAGGCCAAACAGAGTTGATGTCAAATTCTGATTTGGCCAGTATCAGCTGTGTTCCTTAACCAATTAATCTAACCTCTCTGAGCTTTAGATTCCTCATCTGTAAATGGAAGTCAACACCAACTGTTTATAAAGGGTTGTTGTTAAGATTCAGAAAGTATATGTAAAAGTTAGTAATTGACACCTAGTAGGTATGCAATAAACACCTTTTATTTCCCTTGTACATATTAAAATAGGTTCTTACATCAATTTAATTTTTTTATCCTCATCCAAAGACATTTTTTCATTGCTTTTAGAAGAGGAAGGGAGAGTGAAAAACATCGATGCAAAAGAGAAGTATCGATTAACTGCCTTCCTATACATGCCTAGAGTGGGGATCTAATCAGCAACTCAGGTATGTGCTGTGACTGGGAATTGAACTCACAACCTTTTGGTTAGGGATGATGCTCCAACCGAGCCACACAGGCCAGGGCTCTTACATCAACTTTAAGGAATAGAACAAGGCACCTTACCTGGCTTTCTCCTTTCTTGTACTCCAGAGAAGAATCCAGCAGCACAATGCGAGGGTTCTTGATATAGCGCCGCATTCGTGGATGGGTCACATCTTTGTTAATCATGACTCCACGCAAAACACATGAGTCTTCAATAATACCCCCAGGTATCTGAGCAAAAGAGCCACTTTAATCCATAACCAGGAGGAGGAGACAGTTTCTCAACTCTCTTCCCAAATAGTCATCTTTCCCAAAGGACTATTATTCTGGGTTTCTGAAGTATCTTTCTTCCACGAAACTCAAAAACAAATACTGTTGCACATTTTTCCCCCTCTAGGAAGCACATCCATCTTAGACCATGACACCTGATTTGAAGAACGGCTGAAACTTGACAATGGAAACTTGGCAATGGACAAAGATTTAATTAAAGGGGCTCAGATCTCTACTACTTCCTGAGATAGTTCCAACGGAATTTTAGGCTTGGGGCTCCATCTACTGGCTATAGGAAATTAATGCTACTTTTTAAATTTTAAATTAGTAGGGAAATGGAGAAAACTTCTGGGGCTTATTAACAGTATAACAGAGACATTGTTTATATCCCAGCTAAGTGGTTATGTACACAAATGCACAAAAATGGACACACCAATAAACCATTCCCTAGCTCCCAATAAACCTTACATAAAGACAGCAGTGAAGATAATAGAATTACTTCACAAATATCCCTTTTCCAAGTTTTTGTTTTCCAGACAGCAAATATTCTTCTTCTGAGTTCTAACTACAAAGAAATCTTGCTGATTTAAACCTATTTCTGCACAAGTGGGATGACTCATGCGAGGAAACAATTCGTCTCCAAAGTACTGACCAGAAGAGTTTACCTTTTCTACCCTTGCATATTTCTTGATGTCAATCTCCTTCCGACCGTTCTCCTCAAACTGTACAGTTTTGACAGCATCCAAGGCAATGTTGCAAGCCAATGAAGACCACCGACTGATTGCTTTGGTAGTAATGGAGCTGTTGATGATGTTCAGCATCATATCTCGGTTATTAGTGTCAACGGGGGTACTGGAGAAAAGAAAAATGGATAATATGCTCAACAGGGGTCTTGGATATTTAAGAAGTCTCATCTACATCTCAGTGACTATAATAGGTCAATTAGGGGAATCTGTTTCTTTGTAGGAAACTAAATGTGACATAAAGTAATCTCGTCCAACCCTCCGCCCTTTTCAGCAAGATTATAACTAACCCGTCCCTACAAGGTGTATAAAACCCGAGTAATCTGTTCCCATGTCTGACAACTCTTCCACACTTACATATGTATCTTACAGTAAAATAATTTGTTCTTAACCTTCTGCTTCAACCAAGTAAATTCTAAAACTTCTACAACCTAAGTCAAGACACATTTGGTCTTTGAAGCCTGACCCCTAGTAAATTCTGAGAGTTCCTCTTAATAATCAGCATCAATCTGCACTATCCATTTGAACACCTGATTCTACTCTACCTAGCACCTCAACACATGGTGCACCACATAGTGTTTACTGTTATGTGTTTGCCTCCCCTAACAAAAGTATACATTTGTACATGGTAAGACTATATAGAACCATAAAATGAATTTGTAATAGTCCTTGAATACATCTTGTCCAAATTTTCACATATTGCTTAACTTTTATAAAACAGGGTAAAGCTTATAATATACAAACAGTAAATGCTACTGAATATAAATTTTAGGGAAAGAAACAATAGCTTCAAAAGTATTACCTAAGATATGCATACAGTTATTCCAGAAAAACTTTCTAACGGTTTGATTCCACACACTCAAATCCTTTGGGTATCTCTACAATTTTATAAAGTTAATTTCATAAATGTAACTTAAACACTCCATTCCCTAAAGTGCCAGACAGATTATCATATACTTTTATTAACAGCAGGCAGTACAATACAAAGCTCACTAAATTACTAGGTACTCAATGACCCTGCCATATAAAAGGGTTTATAGGCTTTATTTTTGCATTCTGCGTATGTCATGGTTTAACTAACATTCCCTAAAGTTAGAAGTCATTCATTTCTATATTCTTTTCATTACCCTATTAGCACTCAGAAATAGAGATTAACAGAAAGTTCTTCAATTACTACATGGATTCAAATACCGTTTTCAGTCCCGGTCTTTTTTATTTTAATGGAAATCTGCTGGCTACCATCCTTTACAGTGCTTCATTAGAGCACTGGCTAAATTAGTTATAATCACATATGGTAAGATATTTTAAATCCCAAATAGTTATTTAACTCCTTACTTTCCTAACGAGAAGCTAAGTTCTTGGAAGGTAGGTCTATTTTACTTATTATACATTGCCCATGTCAGCACCTTACATGGAACCCAGAAGACAGCATGCAACCAAAATGTTATAAAGAATTAAACCTAGCTCCTTTTGTCTGCTTTGTATTCTCTGCTATTTTCTGAAACTTTCATTTCCCTCATCCTTTTCTTCATTTTGCTCTCCCCTTTGTTCTCTTTCTCACAAAATGACACAAAGGTATAAACCACCATGTGTGTGATACACCTGGACTTGCTTCACCTATCTAAGAACAGATCACTCTTCCAGGCCTCCCATATTTGATACTACCCATTTCTGGTCCTCTCTCAGTACCTAATTTTATTAAGGGTGCTGATCATATCATCCAATGCCTTTCGGTAAGCACTGATCACCACTGTTGGATGCATCTGCTGCTCTAGGAAGTGCTCAGCCACAGACAGCATCTCCCCAGCTGAAAAAGGATACAAATACCATGTTTTAAAAAGTACCTGGATATAAAGGCAACTTCATTATGCTTCTAAAGACAGCTTACCTTCTTCCTAAAATAGGCAATTTGGCTGTTAATACTATTCCAAATTTTACACTTTGTATAAGGCAACTCACAAAGAAAGTAACTTCATCATACATATTTTAAACGATCAAAGATTGATCCCAAGGTTTACTTAGTCTTTTGATTTAACTAAATATTCATTACCAGTGTTACAAACAAACAAACAAACAAACATATTTCCGAGGACTGGAAAACAGAAATATACTTAACGTAAAATTGACTTATTGTCTCAACACCTAGGATGCAAATTGCTGGTATTAGAAACAAAACACAAAAACTTTACGCTTGGAAGAATACCCACAAAAATGTACAGAATTTACCCGTCGGAAGAGGAATTATTGGCAAAATGTCCCTTTCTTTTTAAATTTGTCTTCACTTTGTAATTAATTCACACACAAAATAATACACAGATACAAACACAAAAACCTTGTTTCCAAAAGTATAACAAGACCTGGCCAGGTGGCTCTGTTGTTTGGAGCGTCATCCTGTACACCCAAATGTTGCAGGTTCAATTCCCGGTTGGGGCACGTATAGGAGGCAACCTACCAGTGTTTCTCTCTCACATCCATGTTTTTTTCCCCTTCTCTCCCTTCCTCTCTCTCAAATACTCAATGAAAACATATCCTCAGGTAAAGATTAAATTACTTATACTATCTGCCACTAATTTTTAAAACTCAAATGTGCCGAAGTTCACATGTATACTTCTTATTATGTGCTCAAATGTTTGAATTCAATGCCTTATACCAATTCCTAAATGACCACCATGTATATTAAAAGATAATCAAATACTTAACAAGACGCTCAAATAAGTTAACTTAGAAAGCATACGCCCTGTTAAATAGAACAGCAACACAGAAGATGTCTTTAGTGACAGCAAAACAAAACTTTTTAAAGCAACCCACACCTGAGATACCCACACTTAAGGATATTCACCCTACCTAGTATCTCCAGGAGATTCAATTAAAATTATCAGCTATAAAATTTTGCCTGATATCTGAAGCCCATCTTCTACCCAAAACAGTGAGAAAGCATCTGAAGTATCCTCTGTGTTTCATCTTCCAAGTTTTGCTTCAAAGAACAGAACTGATCATATGTATTGGGCTGGCCAAAAAGTTCATTTAGTTTTTTGCATATGACAGCTCTAGTAGTGCTTAGTTCTTTAACTTCATTCAAAACAACTTTGTTAGATTGAATTGTAACAGCTGTCACACCAGGGTGCATTAAAAAAAAATCAAAATTGGTGAATATTTGTGTAGCCATTTTAATATTGAAGATGGAAGAAAATACCCATTTTTGGTGTATTATGCTTTATTATTTCAAAAAAGGTAAAAACACAAGAAATGCAAAATAAGATTTGTGCAGGGTATGGAGAAGGTGCTGTGACTGATCGAATGTATCAAAAGTTGTTTGCAAAGTTTCTTGGTACTACTGACATTCTGGCCACACAATTCTTTGCTGTGGGGCTGTCTTATTCATTAAAGATGTTTAGCAGCACCCCTGGCCTCTACCCACTAGGAGCCAATAGTGGGAGATAGACAAAGTACTGAAAATATCCAAATCAATAAAGTTATTGGTGAAAATGAAAAATGTGTCTTATTTTGTGGAAAAAACTAAATGGACTTTTTGGCCAATCCAATCCTCAAAAGAATTGAACCTAAATATGAAATTAGTTGGTGATAACACAAGAAAACTTCCCCCACCCAACTTGCCATCCTCAAAATGCAGTACAGAGGCATTCTAGAAATAATTTAAACTGTTACTTTTTAAAAAGTAGGCATATGGACCACTGCTATAAATTGGCACCTCTAAAATACAGTTCTTTTCTCATTTCCTAACAATGTGTTGCTATAATCAAATTTTAAAAAATGAATGCTTCTCTCCTGACTCATGTGGCTCAGTTGGTTGGCACTGTCCCAAGAAGCAAAAGGTTTCTGGTTCATTACCCAGTAAGGGCACAAGCTGGGGTTGGTTGTGTGCGGTCCCTGGTTGGGGGCACATGCCAGAGGCAACTAATTGATGCTTCTTTCACATACCAATGTTTCTCTCCCTTTCTCCCTTCCTTCCCCTCTAAAAAATAAAAATCTCAAAACAGACAAAAAACCCGAACCCTTCTGTTACAAACATTTCACCAACTTAAAAATTGATACAACAAATAAAAGCAATATGTCAAGTCTTCAAAGTGGCCCTTTATGATCCTAGCAAATGTGGAAAGACTAGTCATTAAAACTTGATCAAGATTCATTCTCAAATTTCATGTCAATTTGACTACTTGTTAAAACCTGCTAATATCAAAATAGGTATTTACATCAATTTCATGGTCACTCACAGACATGTGCAGAGATGAAAAATTTGAACCTCCAATGAATACACTCCCAGGTGAAGTTGAAAAATAAGACAACGTTCTGCCTTATTTGAGCTCTGACTATAAGCAAGTAGCCTCATGTGGTGTATTTAGTACTACATTTTTCACATTTTTGTGCATTTTGTTCATGATTTCACTGTTAAAATCACCCCCAAGCATAGCACTCAAATGCTGTCTAATTTTTAAATGCAAGAACACTGTGATGTGCCTTATAAAAAAAAAACATATCACCCAGGCCAGGTGACTCAGTTGGTTGGAGCATCATCCCATACACCAAAAGGTTGTGGGTTCGATCCCTGGTTGGGACACATACGGGAAGCAACTGATCAATGTTTCTCTCTCACACTGATGTTGCTCTCTCCCTTCCTCTCTCTAAAATCAATGGAACAAAAAAGAGAAAAGAAAAAACATACTAGCTTTGTTCAGCCATGAGTTCAATGTTAATAAATCAACAAAACAACAACACACATAAAATAAGGTATGTATTCAGTTAATGAATGTGCCCGGAGCTCATAGGAACCTAACCCCATGTCTCCCCTAGGACCGATGGTTTAGTATTCACTAATTCAGTTTGTGGTGACTTAATAGAATATAACTTACGTGACTAATGAGAACTGACTCAATTCTACCATTTTATTCAACCAGATTTATACAGTTCATGCTACACTACTGATGAATATTTTATACTCAATTGGAGAGAATACATAGGTAATCAGCAACAAGTTACTTAAATATTTGTAATTAAATTTGTAACACTTTCCTTCTTAAAATATGACACAGATGTTGTTTCTGGCAAAAATCCTCCCATTTCAAATCCAATTTTCCTCATCAACCTTCCATTTTCCTCTTACCAAGAATAATTACCGATGTGGTCCCATCTCCAACCTCTTCATCCTGTGTCCGGCTAATTTCAATCATGGACTTGGCTGCTGGATGCTGAACTTGAATCTGAAAAGAAAATGTAGTTGGCCACTAGAATCAACATTATTCAAAGGCCCTTCAGTTTGCTCTGCTTGGCTCTAACTCTTAAGCTTCTTGCTTTCACATTTACTTCATTTTCCTTGTTTTACTGTAACTTGAAAGGTTAAAAGTGACACCCAAAATATTTAAGCAAACCACCTTTCCAAGTCCCTTTCTTTTTAAGGACAAACTGAGCTATTAAAGTTTTTTGAGAACAGAACATTATTTTTTAGCTCATTTTCTACAGTGGAGCACCACTGTTGTGGTTCAATTGTGTACTCCAAAAGGACACGGTGACATCCTATACTCTGGAAACTGTAAATGTGGCTATATTTGGAAATAGTGTCATTGTAGATGTAAATAAGATAAGGTCATATGAATATTAGTGCAGGCTAATCCATCCACTGGCGTTATTATAATGAAACACACAGGAGACTGCCATATGAAAACTGAGGAGGAGGCTGAGTTTATAAGCCAAGGATGTGGTGAACCATCAGAAGGTAGAAAATGCGAAGGAGCTTCCCTAGAGTCTTCAGAAGAAGCATGACACCTTGATTTCAGATTTCTAGCCTCTAATGAGAGAATAAATTTCTGTTGTTTAAAGTTTGTGGTAACTTGTTCCAGCAGCCCTAAGAAACTAATCATCATCTACGCACATCTTTATGGGTACTTTATAAACATGTTAGAAAGTATAATGAAAAGTCACACCTCTCGAAGAATGGCATTGCCATCATTAGTCATCACAATGCCTCCCATTGGATCCAAAAGCATCTAGGACAAAAGTAAAAGTTGTATTTCAGTGTTCCAGGTAACAGAAAGGGAGAATCTGTAGCCGAAGTTTCAACAAGACATAAACCTACCTTCATCATGGACTTGGGTCCCAAACATGTTCGGATGATGTCTGCAATAGTCTATGGGGTAGAAAATAAAAAGCATGCAAGCACAAAGCAGAGGACGATGCAAGTGTGTACGCCAGGAAAAGGGGCATCAGTAACCCACAGAGCCAGTGTTTTAGCAACGTTACCTCTGGAGTAAGGTGGGCAGCTGCTTTAGACACTGCATACCATATGGCTAGATTGTTTGTTTTCCCCTTTGGGAATGATTTCAGGGTAGATATAGAAAATGATTTTCACAAGAAAAAGGGGATATGCCTTCCAGAACTTCAGATTCCCAGTAGTCCAGAAAAATAGAAATCTATGTCCTAGTATTTCTTTCCATGACAGTAGCCTTCACACCATGCTAAATCAGATCTAGAGCTATTTCATTCAAAAGCTATTAAATACCTATTTGGGATCTACAGGAGCACTAAGAATACAACAAGGAATTAATACAGTGTTTCCCCTCAAGTAACTCAGTCTAGTATGAGAGACAGACAAATAAAATATAAAACAATATACAGCAATTAAATTATGCATCAGTTATTATGAGAAGGCCTAATTCAGAGATGGAGAGCTTCCTTCTCCTTACCACCTTCAAGGAAATGTCCAGAAAGAAGGGAAGTAAACTTTTCCTTTGCCTAACTACGAACAGATACAGAAATAATAGGAAAAGCAGCTGGAGGAAAATACTATAAAACAACTTCAAAGATATGCTACCTTGGCAGCACTGATGTTTCCAGATTGAACTTTTCTTCCAGATTCACGCTTTGTGTTCTGGCCTAAAATAAGTAAAAACAAAAGACAACAGCCCAGGATTGTCACATTGTAGATAAGCTATTTATTCCCCAACCTTCGGAAATAAAAACATAGGTTTCAACAGCGTATATGTAGATGAAAGCTTATCAAAATTATACACTTTAAATATGTGCAGCTTGTTATATGTCAATTATACCTCAAAAACTTAAAAAATAAACATATGTACTTATGGCTTACTTTTTTATTTAGTTCAACTCCTGGTATACTAAGAAACAACTCATAATGCTTCAACTTTGGAATCTTGCTCATCACTTTCTCTCTAACCAAACATTCAGGTATTTACAGCAAGGATTCATAACCCGAGATTCGTGAATGAGCCTCAGTGGGAAAGTGAAATCCCTGATATAAGAAAATGGGAGTGACTGCATTTTTGTCTGGGAAATGGTTCTATAGCTATCATTAGATTCTCAAAAGGCTGGTGACCCTAACAAAGAACCAATCACTGCTTTATGTAAAAAGGGAAAGAGCATGGGGGTTCATATTTTCCTACTTGGATAAGGAGAGTCATACTCTTAGTAATTAATGATAGTGCCTCCCCCACCCCCGGTGTGCTGTGAAACACAAATCTTGAAAAGTATCCCAGTTTGCAAGATACAGTCATTCCCTGCTTGGATATAGTAAGAATGCCTTAGTAGTCCATTCAACATCAGTAAGAGCTGTGTACATATTTCAACAGGGAGTCTAACAGGTTCCAGCCACTACTGCCAGGGATTAATGCGGACCTAAAAGGCTTTCACAATGCACCACTCACCCCAGGGCCCTCTCAATGGAGACAAGCAAGTGGTTATAACCAAACCAACCAATATATGCTCACTTCTCTCCTCTCCCCAAATTACACATTTCCTACAATTTAAACCTGTAAAATTTTCAAATCGGTCCCATCAAGTCTAAACGTTCACAACTCTCAAGATTTAGATTTCTATTTCAGGCAGCGGTAAGTAAAATCCTGCATGAACCTTTCTAATGGATTCATCAAAAAGAATAGTTGCCCGCCCCCCCCCACCCGGGTTAAGTGAATTTTTTTCTGAAAAGTTACTTTCCAAGTATAGACAAAATGGATAAAATCTCTGAATGGCATTCAGTCTACAGAAGATGGCAAGCAAGGGAAAACGGCTAGTTGGCCATCTTAGGTGGTCTTGCAGATGTCACAGACAAGTTCACACAGCATGCAAACACACCAGGGGAAGACAATGAATGAGGTACTTAACAATCAGAAATTTGGAATGTTCCTGAAGAGAGTCAGTCAATAAATTTGGGAAAACTCGGGTTGGTTACTGGGAAAGAATACAACGCGGGTGACGCTGAGGGGGTAATTACATCTCAGGCAGTAAGGGAAGCGGAGTTACTTCAGGAACAGACAGGGGTTGCTGAGGGGGATAATCAAGAGGGCTGTGGTTGAAAAGAAAAGTGACAAAAGATACCGCTTGCTGTGTGCCATTCTTTTAAACAGTTTACCTACTTATTCATTTGACCCTCACGATTCTAAGGGAAATCTGTTAACACCAATAATAAAGATGGAAACACTCAATTCAGCCGCGGCCACAGCGGCTACTAAGGGATGGACCGAGATTATAAAGCTAGGCCAAAATAAACCCCAAACCAAAGCAAACCCCTTACTCATTTACCTACACACTGAAAATCACGTAAGGAAGGGTGCAGAGTAAGAGGGTGCTAAGAACGAAGGCCTACTACTGCAAGGAGCTTCCGGAGACGAGCCGCCGCAAAGACAAGGCCTCAATGAGGGGAAGGTCAGATTGTCTGTCAGGGCAGGAATGAGTGAAAGGATGACAGGAAAGCGGGAGAAGGGGCATCCACCCCGAATGAGGGTGACTGGAAGGCTCAGTGGCCATCCCACGGCGGCACTGGAATGCGGCAACCCTGGAAAGTGTGGACCGAGCTGGGAGAAAAGGAGGTCCCTCCCCCAGCTTTCTCACAACTCACTGAGCACGAGCACAGGACGATGGCCCATCATGGTGGCGCGATGCAGAGCAAGGTAGCCAGAGCTGAGAGGCAGAAGCTTCTGGAGAGAACTTGAGAGAAGCGCAGAAAACGTTGCCTCCTCAAGGCTGACACCTAAACCCGCTGCCTTCCAGGTGGCCGCCAATCACCGCGCCCACCTCATTGACCGGCACGAAAATAGGCCAATTGACACCCTTAGCCCTGCCCCCTACGCAAGAACGGCAACTCAAGCTAGGTAGAGAGAGCGCGATAATGGCGGGGGCGGCGGGTGGGGGGGGGCATTGGCGCTTGCGCAATGAGGTGGCCGCGCCCCGCCGCGTGCGGCTAGATCCTCGGCGCAGGCGCTGGGGAGAGCTCCGCCAGTTGGCTGGCAGGCCACTGCGCATGTGTTTCAACTTCAGGGTGGGTGGTGGGGTAGAGGTTGCCAATTAATACCGCAGGTGAGGTCATTAGAGTGGCTTGCGCCTCACCTCCCTTCGGACAGCAAAGAACGAGAAAGTCGTGACAGTTTTCTCTCTTTTGTTCCAGCCTTAACAACGGGGAGGAAGAAAGGGGCAGGATTTCAATCTGCAGTTAAGGGAAGACCTAGCAGGTTGGCTACAGGATGAAATGGGAGTTGTAGTCCTATCAGACAGGGCTAGGTGGTAATCAGCTTTTCTTGTGGGCATACTGGGAGTTGTGGTTTATTGCCTCTGGACTGTTGATAATAGGACAAAAAGCCCTTTTTAGGCCCTCTTTATCAGAGTTCACTGTCCTTTCCTTGACCCTGTCAGGCATAACTAACTGTTGTTTTTCGGAGCCTCTGTTCTCAGGATGGTATAATTACTGAAAGCTCCATAAAGACGCAGGTTTTCTGAAAATTTGTAAAACAGGACGTCCTATATCACAATGAGTGGACCCCGAACAGAAAGATAACATCGAGTGATGCCTGCATGAAATCAACTGAAGCATCCTGTTTTCTGACAGCCCTGATTACTTGACTGCAACTTCCTCATCCTTTATAACTCAATAGAAGCTCACAACTGCAGGGGTTGCTGTACTTCTCCACACTTGGTCCCTTTCCTCTTTTGGAAAGTGAATAACATTTTAGTTTAGTGCTCAGTGAAGCAAGCACTTTATCTGCCCTTTCATTCTAAATGATAGCTTTGCTGGATAGAGTAATCTTGTATGTAGGTCCTCGCCTTTCATGGCTTTGAATACTTTCCAGCCCCTTCTTGCCTGTGAGGTTTCCTTTGAGAAATCAGCTGATAGTCTTATGGGCACTCTTTTGTAGGTAACTGTCTCCTTTTCTCTTGCTGCTTTTAAGATTCTCTCCTTAACTTTAATCTTGGCTAATGTAATTATGATGTGCCTTGATATGTGCTTCCTTGGGTACAACTTCTATGGGACTCAGATCTTCCTGGACTTCCTGGGAGTGTATTTCCTTTGCCTAATTGGGGAAATTCTCCATTATTTTTTCAAATAAGGTTTTCATTTCTTGCTCTTCCTCTTCTCCTTTTGGCACCCCTATGATTCCGATTTTGGAATGTTTAAAGCTGTCCCAGAAGTTCCACAGCCTCTCCTCATTTTTTTGAATTCTTGTTTCTTCATTCTGTTCTGATTGAATGTTTATTTCTTCCTTGTGCTCCAGATCTTTGATTTAAGTCCTGGTTTCCTTCCCTTCACTGTCGGTTCAGTGTACATTTTTCTTTAGTTCACTCTGCATAGCCTTCATGTTTCACTCTATTTTGTGACCATACACAACCATTTCTGTGAGCATCCTGATTACCAGTGTTTTGAACTCTGCATCTGGTAGGTTGGCTATCTCTTCATTGCTTAGTTCTACTTTTGGAGCTTTGATCTGTTCTTTCATTTGGGCCATATTTCTTTATCTTGGCACACCTATTATGTTGTAAGGGGTCGGGCCTTAGGTGTTCACCAGGGCGAGGCAACCCACTTGGCTGCATTGTGGCACTGTATGTGGGTCCCAGAGGGAACAATACCACTTGCTGGGCTCTCAGTCGGCTTTCAGTCACTTCTCCTGCTACCCACAAGCAAATTGGGCCCTTCTGGTGCTGATTCCTGGGTGGATGGGTTTGTACATTTCTGAGACCTTGTGGGTCTCTCCAATGAACTGTCCTGTGAGGCTGGGAGTTTCTCCAGCTGCCACAGTACCCACAGGTTTTTACAGTCAAAGATTTTGAGGCTTTATTTCCCAGTGCTGGAACCCTGGGTTGCCCAGTCTGTCTTGCTCCCCAGTTGTTGCATCCAGTTTATCTGCACGCAAATGTGAGACTGCCCCATTTGCCAGCAGCCACCTTGACTGCCCATTCCTCCAGCTGTCACCTTGCCACACATCCTCTTCGCCCTGGCTGCCCATCTCTGCCTCTCTTACTGGCTGAATGAATGTTTCTTCTTTTACTCCTTGGTGGTTGGACTTCTACACAGTTTGATTTTCTGAAAGTTCTAGATATTTTTTGTTTTTTCCTTCTTTTGGTTGTGCAAGGAGGCAAAATGTATCTACCTATGCCTCCATCTTGGCCTGAAGTTCAATTACAATTTTCATTCAATGTTATTTTGTATTAGTTTCAGGTGTAGAGCATAGTGATTAGACAATCTTATACTTTACAAAATGTTCCCCTTGATTATTTCCAGTAACCAACTGACACCATACATAGTTATGATACTATTATTGACTATATTCTCTATGCTGTACTTTACACCTCCCTGACTATTTCGTAACTACCAACCTGTTCTCAATACTGTCATCTTTTTCACCCAGTCCTCCAGTCTCTGGCCCCTCTACCTATCATCAGTCTATTCCCTGTATCTATGAGTCTATTTCCATTGTTTATTTGTTTATATTGTTCTTTAGCTAGCACATATAAATGAAACCTTATGGCATTTGTCTTCCTCTGACTGACTTATTTTATCTTCTATAATACCCTCTAAGTTATGAAATCCATGGTATTTCAAGTGGCAAGCTGTTACTGTTTTTTTTACGGTTGTTTATTATTCATATTTTTACCTTTTTTTTCTTCTCAAAGAAGACCCTTTAACAGTTCTTGTAATACCGGTTTATGATCATGAAAAAGCTACTGGTTTGGTAGCTTTTTCTTGTCTGGAAAGTTCTTTGTCTGTTTTTTGATTCTAAATGATAGCTCTGTTGTGTAGAGTAATCTTGGTGGTAGGTCCTTGCTTTTCATCACTTGAAATATTTCTTGCCAGTCCCGCTGGCCTGCAAAGTTTCTGTTGAGAAATCAGCAGTCTTATAGGAATTCCCTTGCAGGTAACTGACTTTCTCTTGCTGCTCTTAGGATTCTCTCTTTATCTTTAACCTTTGGCATTTTAATTATGATGTGTCTTGGTGTAAGTGAGTTCATCTTGTTGGAGACTCTTTGCACTTTGTAGACTTGCATGTTTATTTCCTTCACAAGTTTAGGGAAATTTTCATCATTATTTTTTCAAATACATTTTCAATTTCTTGCTCTCTTTCTTCTTCTTCTGGTACCCTCATGATGCAAATGTTAGTATATTTGAAGTTGTCCAGAGGCTCCTTACACTCCTAATTTTCTTTTTCTCATTTTTCTTTTTGGTATCCTGATTGGGTGTTTTCTGCTTCCTTATATTCCAAATCCCTGATTTTGATTCTCTGCTTCATCTACTCTACTGTTGATACCCTGTAATTTATTCTTCATTTCAGTTTGTGTATCCTTCGTTTCCGACTGGTTCTTTTTTTTTTTTTTTTAATGATTTCTACATCCTTTTTCATGCTATTAAAGTTCTAAGTTCCCTAAAGTTCTCACTAGGTTCCTTGAACATCCTTATAACCATTGTTTTGAACTCTGTATCTGGTAGTTTGCCTGCCTTCATTTCATTTAGTTATTCTTCTGGAGATTTCTCCTATTCTTTCATTTGGGACCTGTTTCTTTGTCTCTGCATTTTGTCTGCTTCCTTATGCTTGTTTTTATGTATTAGGTAGAGATGCTACATCTCCCTGACTTGGTAGTGTTCTATAGGGCCCAGTGGTGCAGCCTCCCCAGTCACCTGAGCTGGGTACTCCAGGTGCACCCGTGTGTGGACTATGTGCACTCTCCTGTTGATGTTGGCATCACTGGGAAGGATTGACCCTCAGGCTGATCAGCTGTGAGCACCAGCTACAATTACAGTGGAGGAGCTGCTGGGTAAGAGCAAACCCTATGAAGCAGGAATTGCTTTAGTGGGTTTTGGTGCTTGCTGAATCTGCGCCTTGAGTGTGTTGCTCATGAAGGTGATAGGGTGGTAATTGGCATGATCTGAAGATGTCCGCAAGGTGCACTGGCTCTATGGCCTCCCAAGATGTACAAGGTCAGCCACCACTTGTGCCCTGCCTGGGACCACCTGGCACAAGCTACAGAGTGACCTACAGATGGCTGCTACTTGTGCTGGGTTTGGAGATGCACAAGAGAGGCCAAGCTGCAAACCAAGGCCAGCTTCTGCTACTGCTGGGCCTAGGGCCACTTAACAAGAGATACAGGGTATACAGAGGCCAGATGCTGCTTGTTTGAAAGATTTTAGGAAAGTCCAAAGTATGAGGGCCATTTGTATGAAAAATGTCACTGAAAACAATTTGGGTTGAGCCTGCAAGTTGGGTGGGGTACGGTCTCAGGGAATCACCAGAGCAGGGCAAACAGGGTTATCCAGGTTGATAGAGCCTCAGATATGGTGCCCACCCGCCCCCTCACTCTTATTGGGGAGAGCTCCGAAAAGGAACAATGGCCTCTGCCAGTACTTCTGTTTGGTAGCAAGCTGTCCCTCCAGTTCTTGCCCTAATGCGAGACAACTCAGTTCTTCCCTGTATGTCCCTAATGCCTCTCAAGCTGCTGCCCCAGTGCTGGAGCTCAGAGTGAGTGAGTCTGAGTAAGCCCTGTGCCTGCCCTTCAAGAGGAACTCCTGGGACTCCATCCACCCTAATGACACTCAGCCACAATCCACACAGGTTTTTACAGCCAGAAATTATGGGGCTTCTCTTCGGGGGACTGGAAACCTGGGATGGGGGGCTTGGTGTGGAGCTGGGACCACTTGCTCCTCAGGGGGACCATCAGATAAGATATCCCTCCTAATTTTATCTGCTACATGTGTGTGTGGGACCAGCTGGTTCTGCATCCTAACCCCTTCTACCAGTCTCCATGTGGCTTCTTCCTTTTTTAAAAAATATATTTTATTGATTATGCTATTACAGTTGTCCAATTTCTCCCCCATCATTCTCCTCCACCCTGCACAACTCCTCCTACCCACATTCCCCTGCCTTTAGTTCATGTCCATGTGTCATAAGTTCTTTAGCTTCTACATTTCTCACACGATTCTTACCCTCCCCCTGTCTATTTTCTACCCGCCATCTATGCTACTTATTCTCTGTACCTTCCCCTCTCTCTGCTCCTCCCATTCCCCTGTTGCTAACCTTCCATATGATCTCCATTTCTGTGTTTCTGTTCCTGTTCTAGCTGTTTGCTTAGTTTGCTTTTGTTTTAGGTATGGTTGTTAATATCTGAGTTTGCTATCTTTTTACTGTCATATTTTTTATCTTCTTTTTCTTAGATAAATCTCTTGAACATTTCATATAATAAGGGCTTGGTGATGATGAACTCCTTTAACTTGACCTTATCTGAGAAGCACTTTATCTTCCCTTCCATTCTAAATGATAGCTTTGCTGGATAGAGCAATTTTGGATGTAGGTCCCTGCCTTTCATGACTTGCAATACTTCTTTCCAGCCCCTTCATGCCTGGAGGGTCTCTTTTGAGAAATCAGCTGACAGTCTGATGGGAACTCCTTTGTAGGTGACTGTCCCCTTATGCCTTGCTGCTTCTAAAATTCTCTCCTTCATTTGAATCTTGGCTAATGTAATTACGATGTGCCTTTGTGTGTTCCTCCTTGGGTCCAACTTCTTTGGGACTCTCTGAGCTTCCTAGACTTCCTGGAAGTCTATTTCCTTCCTGGAAGCCAGATTGGGGAAGTTCTCCTTGATTATTTGTTCAAATAAGTTTTTCACTTGTTGCTCTTCTTCCCCTTCTCGTACCCCTAGAATTCAGATGTTGGGACATTTGAAGATGTCCTGGAGGTTCCTAAGCCTCTCCTCATTTTTTTGAATTCTTGTTTCTTCATTCATTTCTGTTTGGTTGTTTCTTTCTTTCTTCTGGTCAACACCATTGATTTGAGTCCCAGTTTTCTTCCCATCACTATTGGTTCCCTGTGTGTTTTCCTTCATTTCACTTATTGTAGCCTTTATTTGTTCATCTAATTTGCAACCAAAATCAACCAATTCTGTGAGCACCTGTGCTTTGAACTGTGCATCTGATAGGTTGGCTGTCTCTTGGTTGCTTAGACTAATTGGCCCTGGGGCTTTGATCTGTTCTCTTGTTTGAGCCATTTTTGTTTTTTGGAGGGTTTTTTTGGTCTGGTTGCAGCTGTTATGTAGTGAGGGGCAGAGCCTTAGGTGTTCCCCAGGGTGGGGCAGCCCAGTGGCTGGGTTGTGACGCTATCTTTGGGGGCAGGGTCAGAGAGGGAACAATGGCACTTGCTCTGCTCTCTCTTGGATTCCTGTCCCTTCTGCCTCTTCCCCTTCGCCTGGATTATCTGCGCGCGAATGTGGGACCACCTGGTCAGCCGGCCACCTTGCACGGCCTCGCTGGGTCTGCCCACTGCTGCCTGTGTGCCTGGGGTCTGCCAGCCGCTGCCTGCATGCCCGTCTGCCAACCTCCACTTTTTCCTGCCGCGACTCCACCCCTCTTACTGGTCTGGATGAATGGTTGTCAGACTTCCATATGGTTCAATTTTCTATTACTTCCGGTTGTTTTCTTGTTTCTAAATCTTTGTTGTCCTTAATTTTGGTTGTGCAAGGAGGCACAGTGTGTCCACTTACGCCTCCATCTTGGCCAGAAGTCTGTCTTCTTCTTTATATCTTTAGTTGTAACGACTTCTGTTCAGCTAGATTTCAGACAGTTCTGAAAGATGATTGTTCTGTAGTTTAATTGTGATTTTGATGTGTTTGAGGGAAGAATTGACTATTGCATTTACCTACACCACCTAGAACATATAATGACGTTAAGTATATGATGAAAAAAGCTCTAAAAACAATGGTTGCCCCTGTGGGAATGAGCATTAACTGGGAAGGGACATAGGAAACTTTCTGGCTGATAGTTCTATATTTTGATACAGGAGTTTAAGTTACAAAAGTGTATGCATTTGTCAAAATTCATCAAGTGGTATATTTAAGATTTGTGCATTTTCCCCTGGCTTGTGTGGCTCAGTGGATTGAGTGCGGCCTTGCGAAGCAAGGGGTCACTGGTTTGATTCCCAGTCAGGGCACGTTCCTGGGTTGCAGGCCAGGTCCCGAGTAGCAGGCATACAAGAGCCAACCACACATTGATGTTTCTGTCCCTTTCTCTCTCCCTCCCTTCCCCTGTAAAAATAAAATCTTTAAAAAATTAATAGGAATATTAAAGGAAAGGTTTGTGCATTTCATTGGATGTAAATTTACCTTAAAAAGAAACCGTAGCTCTGGCTGGATAGCTCAGTTGGTTGGAACATTGCCCCCAATACACCAAGGTTGTGAGTTTGATCTTCAGTCAGGGCACATAAAAGAAAGCAACCCATGAATGAAACAAGTGGAAAAACAAATCAATGTCTCTGTGTCTGTCTCTTCCTCTCTCTCACTAAAAATCAATAAAATTTAAAAAAGAAACTGTAAACAAATCTTGAACTGTAGTTAATGATACAGAAGAGTTGAGGGGTAAAGTATACTGATGTTTACCACTCTGAAATGCATCAAAAAAATAAAATGAATTAATAGATGGAAGAATAGATAGTTGTGTTATAAAGAAAGATAGGATAAAATGTTATTGTAGAACTTAAGTAGTATTTTCTATGGGATTTCGCTGGAAAAAATATTTCAACTTTTATGTGTGCTTGAAAATTTTCATAATAATGTTGAAAATAAGAGTCTCTATGCTTAGAGATACATCAGAAACACATACATATTTCTGGGTTTGCCTCAGAATAACCTGGTAGCCCTGACTGGTGTGGCTCAGTGAGCTGAGTGTTGTCTTCCAAACTGAAAGTTTGCCTGTTCAAGTCCTGGTCAGAGCACATGCCTTGGTTGTAGGCCAGGTCCCCAGTTGGGGGTGTGAGAGAGGCAACCAGTGAATGATTTTCTTGCACACCAATGTTTCTCTCCTTCTCTTTCTCTCTCCTGTCCTCTCTCTCTAAAAGTTAAGAAAAAGTACAAACAAAAATAATCTGCATACAAGGGACTGGGTTGGGGTATGGGTAAATAAAATTGGTCATAGATGCCTAATTGTTTTATTTGGGTGGCAAGTATATCAGATTCATTACCCTGTTCACTCTATTTTTGTATGGTTGAAAACCTTTTTTTAAAAAAAAGTTTTTTGTTTTTTTTTTAAATCACAGACCTTTTAAAAGCAGAAGGTATAAAATAGAAGAGCAGAAGAGCAAAAGTCTCTGCCAAAAGCCTAGGCCCTCTCCCCAAAGAAAACCACTGCCATCCATTTTCTGATATTCCAGAAAGCAATATATCTATGCCAGCATATGGTTTTGAATTGAATATATATTTTTATATTCATTTTTCTAGTTTACACAAATGGTAATATATTTCTTTTCTGTTGTAGTAATAACAAATTGCCACAAACCTAGTTGATTAAAACAACACAAATTTATTATCTTACAGTTCTCTAGGTCAGAAGTCAAATACAGGCCCCGTGACCAAACACAGGTCCAGCTGACTGCCACTACAAAAGCCAGTACTCTAAAGGCAGGTCCTGATATAAAGAAAAGTGGTTTATTTGCAGATGTTGGTCATCTGGAAGGTGAGGGACTGGTGTCTTGAAGCCCATCTTCTGGGATGATAGGGTACTCATGTCACAAAGCTCATCTCCTGCTCTCAGGAGGCAGAGGTTTTTGTAAGGAGGGAGAGGGAAAGAGAATAAATAGATCAAGGGAGGAAGTTGCAAAGTTTTCTACGTGCAGACGAGCACAGTCCATTCCGATAATGCAAATGATGGTCCGGTGTGCATCATTCTGGTTTCACATCAATCTTGGTTCCATGGTTGAAGGTCAGCAAATCTTCTGGAGCTGGGAAGCATGAAGGTTAGGGTCTGTATCTTTTGAAGTTAGTCCCTAGGGTTCATACACAAACATGCTGTTCATCTACAAGCTATATATTAATCAGAGTCAGCACTTACAGAAACAATGTCAAAAGAATAGTGGGGTAGGTTACAATTTCCCACCATTATAATTTTACTGTTACAGTCTCCCTGGGTTAAAATTGAGGTGCCTGTCAGTAGGGCTACATTTATATTTGAAGGCTCTGGAGGGGAAAAAAACTTTCTTGCCTTTTCCGACTTCTAGAGAACTCCAACCTCCATCTTCAAAGCCAGCAAAATTGTAACTATGTGCATCTCTTCCTCTGATTCCCCTCTTCCCACATCCACTTTTCAGAACTCATGACCATATGATGCCCACCAAGATAACCCAAGATAACCTCTATTTTTTTTTTTATTTTTTTTTCTTTTAGATTTTATTTATTTATCTTCAGAGGGGAAGGGAAGGAGAGAGGGAGAGAAACATCAATGTGCGGTTGCCTCCTGTATGTCCCCTGCCGGGAACTGGCCTGGCAACCCAGGCATGTGCCCTGACTGGGAATCGAACCGCGATCCTTCGGTTCGCAGGCCCGCGCTCAATCCACTGAGCCACACCAGCCAGGGCAATAACCTCTATTTTTTTAAATAAGGTTTTATTTATTTTTGGAGAGAGGGGAAGGGAAGGAGAAAGAGAATGAGACAAACATCAATGTGTGGTTGCCTGTTCTGCGCCCCTCACTGGGGACCTGGCCCACAAACCAGGCATGTGCTGTGACTGGGAATTGAACTGTCAACCCTTTGGTTCACAGGCCAGCACTCAATCCACTGACCCACACCAGCAAGGGCAACCTTCCTTTTTTAAAGTCAACTAACTAGCCAGTTTAGTTAATCTTCATCCTTAATTCCCTTTTTTCACATAATTTAACATATTCACAAATTCTGGAGAGAAGACATGGACATCTCTAAAGGGGGCATTATTCTACCTACCACATTATTCTGCACCTTGCTCTTACACTTAATATAACTTGGTGATCATTGCAAAATGCATATACAGATTTACCACATTCTCTTAGACTGCCACATAGTATTTCATTGCAGATATCTCAGAATTTAATTACAATAGTTCCCTATAAATGATCATTTATATTGTTTCCACTTTTTTACTACTATAAAAACAATGTAGCAATAAACGTCCTTGATTTGTTGGTAAGGGTACTTGTGACTAAGGATAAATTCAGCAATGGAATTGTTTGTTTTAAAAATGAGATTTTTTTGTAGAACATTTCAAGTAAACAACCTAACCCTAGATCTACAAGAGCTGGAGGAACAACAACAAACAAAGCCCAGAGCAAGTACAAGGAAGGAAATAACCAAGATCAGAGCAGAATTAAATGACATAGAGACTAAAAGAGCAATCCAAAGATCAATAAATCCAGGAACGGGTTCTTTGAAAAGATAAACAAAATCAACAAGGCTTTAAGCAGACTAATCAAGAAAAAAAAGAGGACTTCCCGCCAAGATGGAGGCGTAGGCGGACACACTGTGCCTCCTCTTACAACCAAAATTAAGGACAACAAATAGTTAGAAACAAGGAAACAACCAGAACTTATAGAAAATTGAACTGTACAGAAGTCCAACAACCATTTATCCAGACCGGTAAGAGGGGCAGAGTCGCGGCAGGAAAAAGTGGAGGTGCAGACCCGGGAACACAAGCAGCAGCTGGCGAACTCCGGGCACAGGGGGGCAACTGTGCAGACCCAGTGAGGCCACGCAAGGCGGCTGGCTGACCAGGTGGTCCCACATTCGTGCGCGCAGACGGTCCAGGCAAAGGGGAAGTGGCAGAAGGGACTGAATCCAGGAGAGAGTGGAGCAGGCACCATTGTTCCCTCTCGGACCCTGCCCCCACATACAGCGTCACAACCCAGCGACTGGGCTGCCCCACACTGGGGAGCGCCTGAGGCTCCACTCCTCACTACGTAACAGCACCAATGCGTGCGCAGATAATCCAGGCGAAGGGGAAGTGGCAGAAGGGACCGGAGTCCAGGAGAGAGCAGAACAGGTACCATTCTTCCCTCTCGAACCCCGCCCCCACCTATAGCGTCACAACCCAGCGACTGGGCTGCCCTACCCTGAGGAACACCTAAGGCTCCACCCCTTACAACGTAATAGCCGCGACCAGACTAAAACCAAACCAAACCAAAACAAAACAAAACAAAACAAAACCCCACCAAAAATGGCTCAAACTGGAGAACAAAGAAAATCCCCAGAGCCAATTCCTCTAAGCCGTGAAGAGATAGCCAACCTATCAGATGCACAGTTCAAAGCACTGGTGATCAGGATGCTTACAGAATTGGTTGCTTTTGCTCACAAATTAGACAAAAAAATGCAGGCTACAATACGTGAAATGAAGGAAGATGCATGGGGAACCGATAGAGATGGAAGGAAAACTGGGACTCAAATCAATGGAGTGGACCAGAAGGAAGAAACTAACAACCAAACAGAAAACAAGGAAGAAACAAGAATTCAAAAAAATGAGGAGAGGTTTAGGAACCTCCAGGACATCTTTAAATGTCCCAACATCCGAATTATAGGGGTCCCAGAAGGGGAAGAAGAAGAGCAACAAGTGGAACACTTATTTGAACAAATAATAAAGGAGAACTTCCCCAATCTGGCTAAGGAAATAGACTACCAGGACATCCAGGAAGCTCAGAGAGTCCCAAAGAAGTTGGACCCAAGGAGGAACACACCAAGGCACATCATAATTACATTAGCCAAGATGAAAATGAAGGAGAGAATTCTAGAAGCAGCAAGGGATAAGGGGACAGTCACCTACAAAGGAGTTCCCATCAGACTGTCAGCTGATTTCTCAAAAGAGACCTTCCAGGCAAGAAGGGGCTGGAAAGTAATATTTGAAATCTTGAAAAGCAGGGACCTACATCCAAAATTGCTCTATCCAGCAAAGCTGTCATTTAGAATGGAAGGGTAGATAAAGTGCTTCTCAGATAAAGTCAAGTTCAAGAGGTTCATCATCACCAAGCCCTTATTATATGAAATGTTAAAGGGACTTATCTAAGAAGAAGAAGAAGATCAAAAATATGACAGTGAAAAGACAGCAAACTCACAGCTATTAACAACCACACCTAAAACAAAAGCAAACTAAGCAAACAGCTAGAACAGGAACAGAACCACAGAAATGGAGATCATATGGAGGGTTAGCAACAGGGGTGTGGGAGGAGGAGAGAGGGGGAAAAGGTACAGAGAATGAGTAGCATAGATAGTGGGTAGAAAATAGACAGGGGGAGGGCAAGAATAGTATGAAAAATGTAGAAGCTAAAGAGCTTATGACAGATGGACATGAACTGAGCGGGGGGAATGTGGGTGGGAGAGGGTGTGCAGGGTGGAGGGGAGTGATGGGGGAGAGATGCGACAACTGTAATAGCATAATCAATAAAATATATTTTTAAAAAAAGAGACAGGACCCAAATAAGTAAAATCAGAAATGAAAGAGGAGAGATTACAACTGATTCCACAAAAATACAAAGATTGTAAGAAAGTACTACAAACAACTATATGCCAAGAAATTTGAAAACCTGGGTGAAATGGACATATTTCTAGAAAAAATATAATTTCCCAAAACTGAATAAAGAAGAAGCAGAAAGCCTGAACAGACCTAAAACAGCTAGTGAAATTGAAGCACTAATCAAAAAAACTCCTGGTACACAAAAGCCCTGGACTGGATGGTTTCACAGGAGAATTTTACAAAACATTTAAGAAAGAGTTAACCCCTATCCTTCTCAGACTATCCCAAAAAATCCAAGAAGGAAGACTCTCAAACTCTTTTTACAAAGCCAGCATCATCCTAATTCCAAAACTAGATAAAGACACAACAAAGAAAGAAAACCACAGGCCAGTATCAGTGATGAATATAGATGCTCAACAAAATATTGGCAAACTGCATCCAGCAATACATTACAAAGATCATAGACCATGATCAAGTGGGGTTCCTCCCAGGGATGCAAGGATGGTACAATATTCACAAATCAATAAACATAATACAGCACATAAACAAAAGGAAAGACAAAAATTACATGATCATATCAATAGATGTAAAAAGAGCATTTGATAAAGTACAACACCCATTTATGATAAAACACTCAGCAAAGTGGGAGTAGAGGGCACATAACTCAACATAATAAAGGCCATATATGAGAAACCTACAGCCAACATCATACTCAATGGGCAAAAGCTAAAAGCTTTCCCACTAAGATCAGGAACAAGACAAAAATATCCACTTTCACCACTTCTATTCAACATATTTTTGGAAGTCCTAGCCACAGCAATCAGAAAAGAAAAAGAAATAAAAGGCATCCAAATTGGAAAGGAGGAAGTAAAACTGTCATTGTTTGCTGATGTGGACCCCGGCCTGTGGGGTCTGTGTATTGTGGCTGCGACAAACAAATTCACATGGACTACAGAAGTCCTGTGGAGAAAAAGGAACAGCATGGCCACTCTCTAAGTGAGAGAGAGGGCTTTGACACCTGTCTGGACAGGCTTTTATTGCTTTTCTGGGTACATTACATCAAGGATGGTCCTCATTTACTATGCACAGGTCCACTGTAGGTGATTAAATTTTACAGATAACAAAGGAAAGAATGTTGCTAATTACCTCAAAGAGAAGGATGTTGCAGATCAAGGAGAAAAGTGGTTGAACTGGTTACACTCCATACTTGGGGGGTTTAGCACAGACTTTAGGAAGCCATCTTAAAGAGTCACAGTAAACATTTGCTGCTTCAATCCAGGGTAAGGAAGATTTAGCAAAAGCAAGCCTCATAGCAGCCTAGGAATCATGCAGGCCTGATTCCCCACGGGAAAACCAACCTGTGGGTTTGGCTCCTGTGTGCCGATCTCACTCCACATCGGTCTTCTGAATCAGGGGCTGGGCTACATTTGCCATACCACAGAGACAGGTTCCCTATAGTTTGCAGATGACATGATAGTGTACATAGAAAACCCTGTGGACTCCATCAAAAAACTACTCGACCTAATAAGCGAATTTGACAAAAGAGTGGGATACAAAGTCAATATTCAGAAATTGAAGGCATTTTTGTACACCAACGATGAAATATCAGAAACAGAAATCAGGGGAAAAAATCCTACTTGATATAACAACAAGAAAAATAAAGTGTCTAGGAATAAACCTAACCAAGGAGGTAAAAGACTTGTACTCAGAAAACTATACAACACTGAAGAAAGAAATTAAGGAAGACACAAACAAGTGGAAGCATATTCATGGATTGGAAGAATTAACATCACCAAAATGTCCATACTACCCAAAGCAATTTATAGATTCAATGCAATCCCTATTAAAATATCAATGACGTATTTCACAGATATAGAACAAACATTTCAAAACTTTATATGGAACCATAAACAACCCCAAATAGTCGCAGCAATTTTGAGAAAGAAGAACAAAATAGAAGGGATCACAATACCTGATATAAAACTATATTACAAGGCCACAGTAATCAAAATAGTCTGGTACTGGCATAAGAATAGACATATAGATCAATGGAACATAATAGAGAGCCCAGAAATAAACCCAAGTCTTTATGGTCAATTAATATTCAACAAAGGGGGCAGAAGCATAAAATGGAGTAAAAATAGCCTCTTCAACAAATGGTGTTGAGATATCTGGACAGCTACATGCAAAAAAATAAAACCTGATCACCAACTCACACCATACAAAAAATAAATTCAAGGTGGATAAAAGACTTAAATATAAGTTGTGACACCATAAAAGTCCTAGAGGAGAACATAGGCATAAAAAGATCAGATATTCCACACAACAATATTTTCATTGATATGTCCCCTTAGAGCAAGGGACATAAAAGAAAGAATATACAAATGGGACCTCATCAAAATAAAAAGCTTCTGAATGGCTAAAGAAAACAGCAGTAAAATAAAAATGGAACCAACCATATGGGAAAATACATTTGCCAACGATACCTTGGACAAGAGTTTGTTCTCCAAAATATATAAAGAGCTCACATGACTCCACTCCAAGAAGACGAACAACCCAATTAAAAAATGGGGAAAGGACATGAACAGACACTTCTCCAAGAGGGACATACAAGGACCCAGAGATATATGAAAGGATGCTCAGCATCACTAGCCCTCAGAGAGATGCAAATTAAAACCACAATGAGATACCACTTCACACCAGTCAGAATGGCCATCATAAACAAATCAACAAAAAACAAGCGCTGGAGAGGTTCTGGAGACAAGGGAGCCCTAGTATACTGCTGGTGGGAATGCAGACTGGGGCAACCACTGCGGAAAGCAGTATGGAATTTCCTCAAAAAACTAAAGATGGAACTGCCTTTTGATCCAGCAGTCCCACTGCTGGGATTATACCCTAAGACTCCAGAATCATCGTAGCAACACAATTTCCAATAGCTAAGTGCTAGAAGCAACCTAAGTGCCCATCAGTAAGTGAGTGGATCAAAAAACTGTGGTACATTTACACAATGGAATACTAGAAATAGCAGAAAGAAAGAAGGAACTCCTACCCTTCACGACAGCATGGATGGAACTGGAGAGCACTATGCTAAGTGAAATAAGCCAGGTGGTGAAAAGAAATACCACATGATCTCACCTATAAGTGGAATATAATCAGCAAAACAAATAAATGAGCAAAATAGAACCAGAGATATGGAAATAAAGAACAAACTCCCTGGGTGGTGTTGCTCAGTGAATTGAGCACTGGCCTGCAAAACAAAGGATCTCTGATTTGATTCCCAGTTAGGGCACGTGCCTGGGTTGCCGGTTCAGTCCCCAGTCAAGGCATGTATGGAAGACAGAACAAGAGAACATCAACTGATGTTTCTCTTTCACATGAATGTTTCTCTCTCTCTCTTTCTCTCTCCCTTCCTCTCTCTCTAAAAACAAAAAGAAAAAAAATTTTAGAAATGAGACATTTTATAGTATCACTGTAACTGAAAACGCAGTTTCAGCTGCTTGCCACAACAAAAGCTAAACTTCTGAGACAGGTGCTAGTGCTAGCACTAGATAGGTGCTTTAGCTAGCACTAGCTAAAGGAAATAGGTTTTTTCGGGTGCCACCACCTGGAAGAATGATGGACTCTCTTCTCAAAGACCATCTCTACTTCCTGTTCAAGCCTGTGGTTCTTATAGGGATAGGGAGGGGAGGGCATTCTTCCTATCTAATTATCTTGCTAGTTTTTGGCTCTCTTCACATAAGAACCTCTCATTTGGCCAATGAGGGAGACTTCTCAGCACCCCAACTGACTTCTATGGAAACATCACTACATTCTCTATGAGCAGATAATCCTTAAAATGATAACATTCCTTGTTCCTTATTCATTCATTCATTCATTCACTAGATATCTCTCATGTACTTCGTGGAGTTTTCATTTTAGTGCAGGGAGACTGACTATAAGACAATAAGTATGTCAGATGGTAATAAGAACTATTTAAAAAATATTGAGGAATCCATGAGGTCAAAACAATTTTTGGGCCCTGGCTGGTGTGGCTCAGTGGATTGAGCTCTGGCCTGCAAACCAAAGGGTCACTGGTTCGATTCCCAGTCAGGGGGCATGTCTGGGTTGTAGGCCAGGTCCCAACAAGGGGCACCTGAGAGGTAACTGCACATTGATGTTTCTCTCCCTCTTTTTCTCCCTCCCTCCCACTCTCTAAAATAAATAAATAACATCTTAATGAAAATAAAACAAAACAAAATCTTAAATTAAAAAAAAAAACACAATTTTTTGCCCTAGCCAGGTGGCTCAGTTTTTGGAGTGTTGTTGTGTGTGCCAAAAGGTTTAGGTTTGATTCCAAGTCAGGGCATGTGCCTAGTTTGCAATTCAATCCCTGGTTGGGGCATGTGCAGGAGGAAAATGATTGGTGTTTTTCTCTCAACATAGATGTTTCTCTCTCTCTCTCTCTCTCTCTCTCTCTCCCCCACCTCCCACCAAAGTCAATAAGCATGTCCTTGGGTGAGGATTAAAAAAACAATTTTTGTCATAATATTGGGTTGGTCAAGACATTCGTTTTCTTCCATAAGATGATTCTAGTAGTGCTTAGTTGTCTTCAACTTCATTAGAAACAATTTTGTTAGATTGTATTGTGATAGCTGTCATATCAGCTTGCACTAAAAAATAGCTTATCAAGCCCTGGCTGGTGTAGCTCAGTGCATTGAGCGCGGGCCTGTGAACCAAACAATCGCGGTTCGATTCCCAGTCAGGGCACATGCCTGGGTTGCAGGCCAGTTCCCAGCAAGGGACACACGAGAGGCAACCATACATTGATATTTCTCTCCCTCTCCCTCTCTCCTACCCTTCCCCTCTAAAGATAAATAAATACAAATCTTTAAAAAAAATAGCTTATCAAGAGGAAAGATGGCATTCAAGATATGGAATAATAAGCACAGGGTTCCTGGCACCTTCTGTTCCCCAGTTCCTTCCCCAGAGCCACAAATTCCAGACTCTCCACAAGCAACTCTTGTCTGCTACGCTCTCTCTCCACCAGAGCCCAGGATATTGTTGATTGCCGACTGTTTGCCAGGAATTCTGCTGGGTGCTGTGTACAGGATCTAGTAATGAACAAATCAAACAGTCCTTTTTCTTGAGAGGCGTAGAGATTAACACAAGATGCAGACATAAAGCAAAGAGACACATAGCTTCTGGCCAAGATGGAGGCATAGGTAGATACACTTTGCCTCCTTGCACAACCAAAAGAAAGACCATAGCAAATTTATTTATTTATTTTTAGAGTTTATTCATTTTTAGAGAGAGGGGAAGGGAAGGAGAGAGAAGGAGAGAAACATCAATGTGTGGTTGCCTCTCACATGTCCCCTGCTGGGGACCTGGCCTGCAACCCAGGTATGTGCCCTGACTAGGAATCAAACCACGACCCTTTGGTTCACAGGCCCACACTCAGTCTACTGAGCTATACCAGCCAGAGCAACAACAACAAATTTAAAAACAAAAAATAACCAGAACTTCCAGAAAACTGAACTGTATGGAAGTCCAACAACCGAGGAGTTAAAGAAGAAACATTCATTCAGATTGGTAGGAGGGGCAGAGATGGGCAGCAGGACATCTGGCAAGGCTGCAGCTGGAGGACCAGGGTGGGCAAGGTGGCGGCTAGCAGACTGGATGGTACCACATTTGCATAAGGATAAACCAGGAGGAGCAACTGGGGAGTAAGACAGACCATACAACCCAGGATTACAGCATAGGAAACTAAAGCCTCAAAACCTCCGGCTGTAAAAACGTGTGGGGGTTGCAGCAGTGGGAGAAACTCCCAGACTCACAGGAGAGTTCACTGGAGAGACCTACAGGGTCCTAGAATGTACACAAACCCACCCACCCAGGAATCAGCACCAAAAGGGCCCAATTTGCTTGTGGGTAGTGGGGGAAGTGACTGAAATTACACTGAGAGCTCAGTAAGTGGCATTGTTCCCTCTGGGACCCCACATACAGTGCCACAATGCAGCCAAGTGGGTTGCCCTGGAAAATACCTAAGGCTCCATCCCTTACAATGTAACAGATGTGCCAAGACAAAAAATATATATGGCCCAAATGAAAGAACAGATCAAAGTTCCAAAAATAACACTAAGTGGCGAAGAGAGCCAACCTATCAGATGGAAAGTTCAAAACATTGGTAATCAGGATGCTCACAGAAATGGTTGAGTATGGTCACAAAAATAGAGGGAAAAGTGAAGGCTATGCAAAGTGAAATAAAGAAATATATACAGGGGCCCTAGCTGGTGTGGCTCAGTGGATTGAATGCCAACCTGTGAACCAAAGGGTTGCTGGTTTGATTCCCAGTCAAGGCACATGCCTCAGTTGTAGGCCAGGTTCCTGGTGCGGGGCACACAGGGGGCAAGCACACATTGATGTTTCTCTCCCTCTTTCTCTTTCCCTGCCCCTCTCTCTAAAAATAAATAAATAAAATCTTAAAAAAAAAAAAAAGAAATATATACAGAGAACCAAGAGTGAAGGGAAGGAAACTGGGACTTAAATCAAAGATTTGGAGCACAAGGAAGAAATAAACATTCGACCAGAACAGAATGAAGAAACAAGAATTCAGAAATATGAGGAGAGGCTGTGGAACCTCTGGGAAAACTTTAAACATTCCAACATCTGAATCGTAGGGGTGTCAGAAGGAGAAGAGGAATAGCAAGAAATGAAAACCTTATTTGAAAAAATAATGGAGAATTTCCCCAGTTAGGCAAAGGAAATACACTCCCAGGAAGTCCAGGAAGATCTGAGTCCCATAGAAGTTGTATCCAAGGAAGCACATATCAAGGCACATCATAATTACATTAGCCAAGATTAAAGTTAAGGAGAGAATCTTAAAAGCAGCAAGAGAAAAGGAGACAGTTACCTACAAAAGAGTGCCCATAAGACTATCAGCTGATTTCTCAAAGGAAACCTCACAGGCAAGAAGGGGCTGAAAAGAAGTGTTTAAAGCCATGAAAGGCAAGGGCCTACATCTAAGATTACTCTATCCAGCAAAGCTATCATTTAGAATGGAAGGGCAGATAAAGTGCTTCCCAAATAAGGTCAAGTTAAAGGAGTTCACCGTCACCAAGACCTTATTATATGAAATGTTAAAGGGACTTATCTAAGAAAAAGAAGATGATAAAAAATATGAACAGTAAAATGGCAACAAACTCACAACTATCAACTACTGAACCTAAAAAAAAAACAAACTAAGCAAACAACTAGAACAGAAAGAATCACAAAATGGAGATCACATTGAGGGTTATCAGTGGGGAGGGAGGCAGGGAGAATGGGGGAAAAGGTACAGGGAATAAGAAGCATAAATGGTAGGTACAAAATAGACAGGGGGAGGTTAAGAATGGTACAGGAAATGGAGAAGTCAAAGAACTTATATGTATGACCCATGGGCATGAACTAAGGGAGGGGGGAATGCTGGTGGGAGGGCGGGTGCAAGGTGGAGGGGAATAAAGGGGAGGGAAAAATGGGACAACTGTAATAGCATAGTCAATAAAATATATGTAAAAAATAAAAAGGAACTTATCAAAATTTGTGAATTTTTGTGTAGCCATTTAAATATTGAAGATGGAAGAAAATAAGCAACATTTTCAGCATACTATGCTTTATTATTTCATGAAAGGTAAAATGAAACTGAAACACACAAAAAAAGATTTGTGCAGTGTATGGAGAAGATGCTGTGACTGATTGAACATATCAAAAGAGGTTTGCAAAGTTTTGTGCTGGAGATTTCTTGCTGGACGATGTTCAATTGGTCAGGTAAACCAAATGAAGTTGATAGTGATCAAATTGAGACATTAATTGAGAACAATCAACATTATTACCATATGGGCGATAGACAACATACTCAAAATATCCAAATCAGTAAAGTTATTGGTGAAAATGAAAAAATGTGTCTTTTATTTTACAGAAAAACTAAATGGACTTTTTGTCCAATCCAATCCAATACTAAGACATTATTTGCTTTCCATCTCATTCTTTCATGAGTATACAGTGAATTTTTCCAGAGGCTACCTGGCATGTGCTATAACAACAGATCAGATGCAAAAGCAGATATGAGAATCCACTTATTTTCTATTAAGCCCAACATTAAAGAGATTTGGAAAAATGTAAAATAGTGCTCTCACTAATTTTGTTTTGAATATAGTTATTTAAAAAAAAACTTCCTTAACATTGTTAAGGAACATTGCTATTGTTTTAAAATGAATACACAAATATTTTAAATGATCTAATTTCTAGTAAAGTAAATATTGAGAGATTAACCCCACATAAATAAAAGCTCTTTGGGGTCCTCAATTTTTAAGAGTGGGGTACTGAGACCAAAATGTGTGAAAAGCATTATTGTAGTTTAGTGTGGAGAAAGAGGCAACATTGTAGGAGTCAGGGGAAACCTTACAGATAAGATAGCATTTGAGTAGGGAGCTAAAGATAGAGAGGGAATGGGCCATATGGGAGCAGGACATTCCAGGCCCAGGGGGCAGAAAGTGCGAAGGCCTAGAACTCTGGAAGAACAAAAGTCAAGATGGTTGCAGTGGTATGACTTCAAGGAAGAGTGGAAGGATATGAGATCAGAGGGGTGGTGAGGGTCCTAGATGACGTGTGGGATTTTGCAGGATATTTTAAGGACTTTGCCTTTTACTCTGAGTGAAATGGGAAACCACTGGAACACTGGAAGAGTGTGAGGAGTGATGTAATTGGAAATACTTTTTGACAGGATGACTCCAGCTGTTATGTTGAGAATAGATTGTACAGAGGCAACGGAAGGAGGAGACTATTTTAATCCAGGCAAGAGATGATGGTGGCTTGGACCAAGGTGGTAGCCATGGAAGTGGTAAAAACTGTTTGGGGTCTGAATATATTTTGAAGGTGTAGCTCTCAGGATTTGTTGATGGATGTATATGGTGTGTGAGAGAAAGAAAACTCAAGGATGACTCCAGCTTTTTGACCTGAATACCTTGAATGACAGACTTTTCATTTATTAGACTGAGAAGCCTTAAGGATAAAGGGATAGGAGTGGGATACAAAGGCTAGGTTTGGATTCTATTAGGTTTATGATGTCTGTTAGATATATAATTGGAAAAGTCCAGGAGGCAGTTAGATACACGGCTTGAATTCAGTGGGTAGGCCTGGGAAGGAGATAAAAATTTGGTAGACATCAGTATATTTATGATATAGAAGCCATAAAACTGGAGGAGATCACCCAGCGAGTAAGGCTCTGAGCCCCACTTGGAGTTCCATGAGAGCAAGAGGTACTCTCAGATCCTCCTCTGCCTGGCTTTGATTGGAAAGGCTAGGGTAGTATTAGATGAAAATACATTCAAGAATGAAAGAGCCAAATAACCTTCCTTTCACTGTTAGGGTATAATTTGGTTACTGAAAAAAAAGTTACTTTAATTATTTTCCCAAAATTTCCACCAACAATTTCTTTTTTTTAAATTGTTTTTTCAAGTACAGTTTTCTGCCTTCCCCCCGCCCCTCCTTACCATCCCAGGTCTCCCCACCTCCCTCCCCCATTTCCACCCCGACCTTGTTGTTGTCCATGTGTCCTTTATAATTGTTCCTATAATCCACCAACAATTTCTTCCCAATTATTTCTTATCTCTGATTTTCTAATCTTTCTTCTTCCAGGCCCCTGGCCAACCAGTCAAGCCATTCACCACTGCTGTCCAGAACTCTACATACAATAGTGTCTTGGTACTCATCGTTAATTTGTTCCAGAACTCGTGACAAGTGCCAACACTGAAGAACACTGGACAAATTTTTCCCATAAGAAATAATGTAATTAGAAATAAGTTGTGGAAGTTCCCCAGAAATTTCACATTTTACTGGGCTAATGTTAAGTAATGAGTTTGATTTGTAATACAGAACCTTAAAACTAAACAGACATGGATAAAGAAGCAATTAATTACATAAAAATAAAATAAAATGTAACTTTACCTGTGCTGAGAGGAATTCCTGGCACAATGGGATGGTGGCGAGGTAGAGAAGGAGGAGGAGAGGCGTTAATTGGTGGAAGAAGAGGAGTCTTCTTTCAAGACAATTTCATGTGATTTCTCAGGGGTTTCTTCTGTTTCCTGTCTCTTGGCTTCATTGAACACTACGGAGACTCAGATTTAGAGAGTTTCACTAAAAACCTATCAAGAGAAACTTGTTTCTGCATATGTTTCAAAATGTTTCTTAAGTGTGACATTGCCTGTTCATTAAACAGGTCCACATTTCAGCTGGCCAGCACTTTGTCTGGGTGATATTTCTCACACAGTTTTGATCTTCAACCCATTTACCCCACATTTCTTTCATCAGGGCAGCAGATGCTTCCTCCCTTCCCTCCTTCTCACCTGAAGAAGTTTCCTCAGCCACTATCTGTTGCTGCTCCTTTTTTTTTAAAATATATTTTATTGATTATGCTATTACAGTTATCCTGTTTCTCCCCCATCATTCCCCCCACCCTGCACACCCTCTCCCACCCACATTCCCCCCTTTAGTTCATGTCCTTGTGTCATAAGTTCTTTAGCTTCTACATTTCCCATACTATTCTTACCCTGCCCCTGTCTATTTTCTACCCACTATCTATGCTACTCATTCTCTGTACCTTCCCCCCCACCTCCTCCCATGCCCGTTGCTAACCCTCCATATGATCTCCATTTCTGTGGTTCTGTTCCTGTTCTAGCTGTTTGCTTAGTTTGCTTTTGTTTTAGGTGTGGTTCTTAATAGCTGTGAGCTTGCTGTCTTTTCATTGTCATATTTTTGATCTTCTTTTTCTTAGAGAAGTCCCTTTAACATTTCATATAATAAGGGCTTGGTGATGATGAACTCCTTGAACTTGACCTTATCTGAGAAGCACTTTATCTTCCCTTCCATTCTAAATGACAGCTTTGCTGGATAGAGCAATTTTGGATGTAGGTCCCTGCTTTTCAAGATTTCAAATATTTCTTTCCAGCCCCTTCTTGCCTGGAAGGTCTCTTTTGAGAAATCAGCTGACAGTCTGATGGGAACTCCTTTGTAGGTGACTGTCCCCTTATCCCTTGCTGCTTCTAGAATTCTCTGCTTCATTTTAATCTTGGCTAATGTAATTACAATGTGCTTTGATGTGTTCCTCCTTGGGCCCAACTTCTTTGGGACTCTCTGAGCTTCCTGGACATCCTGGTAGTCTATTTCCTTTGCCATATTGGGGAAGTTCTCCTTTATTATTTGTTCAAATAAGTTTTCTACTTGTTGCTCTTCTTCCCCTTCTGGGACCCCTATAATTCGGATGTTGGGACGTTTAACGATGTCCCGGAAGTTCCTAAGCCTCTCCTCATTTTTTTGAATTCTTGTTTCTTCCTCGTTTTCTGTTTGGTTGTTAATTTCTTCCTTCTGGTCCACTCCATTGATTTGAGTCCCAGTTTTCCTTCCATCTCTATCGGTTCCCCATGCGTCTTCCTTCATTTCATGTATTGTAGCCTGCATTTTCTCATCTAATTTATGAGCAAAATCAACCAATTCTGTGAGCATTTTGATGACCAGTGCTTTGAACTGTGCATCTGATAGGTTGGCTATCTCTTCACAGCTTAGAGGAATTGACTCTGGGGTTTTCACTTTTTCTCCGGTTTGAGCCATTTTTGGTGGGGTTTTTTTGTCTTGTTTTATTTTGGTTTTAGTCTGGTCGCAGCTATTACGTATGAGGGGTGGAGCCTTAGGTGTTTCTCAGGGCAGGGCAGCCCAGTCGCTGGGTTGTGATGCTATAGGTGGGGGCGGGGTCCGAGAGGGAAGAATGGCGCCTGTTCCGCTCTCTTCTGGACTCCGGTCCCTTCCGCTGCTTCCCCTTCACCTGGATTATCTGCGCACTCGCGTGTTGTTACCTATGAGGGGTGGAGCCTCAGGCGCTCCCCAGTGTGGGGCAGCCCAGTCTCTGGGTTGTGACGCTGTATGTGAGGGCGGGGTCTGAGAGGGAACAATGGCGGCTGCTCTGCTCTCTCCTGGATTCAGTCCCTTCCGCCACTTCTCCTTCACCTGGATTGTCTGTGCATGGGAATGTGGGACCCCCTGGTCAGCCAGCCGCCTTGTGCGTCCTCACTGGGTCTGCACAGTTGGCTCCCTGTGCCCGGGGTCCACCAGCTGCCGCCTGGGCGCCCGAGGACCGCCAGCCACCGCCCGTGCACCTGGGAACTGCGAGCCGCTGCTATTTGTGTTCCTGGGTCCGCACCTCCTCTTTCTCCTGCCGCGACTCCGCCCCTCTTACCGGTCTGGATGAATGGTTGTTGGACTTCCGTACAGTTCAATTTTCTATAAGTTCTGGTTGTTTTCTTGTTTCTTGCTGCTCCTTTTGAAGTTCCTGCAGCTCCTCAGAGCTGAGCTCTGCTGTGCTCCTCCACTAACTCCTTGACTTCATCATTGACCTCTATGTCCATGGACTTGCCCACAGACACAGTATGCTCCACTACTGAGCTACCAGGAGCTCAAAGCCTTCGACATCCCTTGGAGATACAGCTTCTGGCCACAATTTCTTCCAGGCAGAGTTCATGGTCTTGTAAGAGACTTCACGCCAGTCCTCATCTATGAGAGTGACACAGTGGAGATTGTTAAAATGGTCTTTCCAGAACTCTCTGAAGATCAACTGTGTATCCAAGGTTACTTCAAAACACCTCTGGAAAAGGACTTTCGTGTAGAGGTTTTTGAAGTTGGAAATGACCTGCTGGTCCAGGGACTGGAGCAGAGAAGTTGTGTTAGAGGGCAAGGACTTCACAGTTATGAAACTGAGCTCCTCCAGTAGGTCGTCCTCCTGGCCTGGAGGGTGAGTGGGAGCATTGTCCATAACTAACAAAGCCCTCAGAGGCAGTTTGTTTCCCTGCAAATATTTTTTCACACCAGGGCCAAAAACTTCGTTCATCTACTCTAGAAAGAACTACCTTGTCATTGGCTTTAGTACCAGCCCTCCACATCACACTTAACTTGCTTTTTATCACATTCTGTATCTTGAAAACTCCCAGGTTTCACTGTGATACACTAGTAGAGGCTTAAGTTTTCAACCCCACTAGCAGTCCCATACAACAACAGAGTTAGCCTGTCCTTTATTGGCCTGTGCCCTGGTGATGCCTTCTCTTCTTGAGTGACGTAGATTCTGAAAGGCATTTTCTTCCAGAGAAAAGGTTCATTGCAGTTAGAATACTCGTTAAAACCCTCAGCCTCCATATACTCCCTAAGCTCAGTGACATAGCTTTCAGCAGCTTCTTTGTTGGCACTGGCTGACTCTCCATGCTTCACCACACTAGGAATGCCAGTTCTCTTTCGTACATTTATCGAATCATCCATGACTGTCTCTAAACACTTCGGTGATGTCACCACTTGTTGCAGGCTTGTCTTTTAACAGATCAGCATGCAATTGCCTAGCTTTTTCGCAAATTACTACCTCAGAAATGTTGTCTGTTTTTCATTAATCCATATGTAAAGCAATTTTTTAACTTCTTCCAATGTCTGTGAACATTGCTTACTCACAGACTTTACTATGCCTTTAGCAACACTTGCCCCTTTAATTGCTTCCTTATTTCTCACTATTGTCGAGATGGTTGTTCTCGGCATCTTGGATGTAATGGTGTTATCAGCCATACCTACACCCTCTCAATACTTAGCTGTAATCTCTTTTTTCTTTTCAATTGTGGTTGATAACTGCATTTTAGGCTTAGTGGTATCACTCTGAACCTTTTTGTGATCCATGATTGGCACTTAAAATGCACAAAAGTACAAGATGGTAACGATGAATCTGTTCACAAGCTACTGTGAGACTGATGCTTCAACCTCTTTCATGAGAGAAGGGTGCCGAGTGGTGAGCAAGTGACGAGTAATTTTTCTCTTTTGGGGCAGAGTCATGACTCATACAAGTTCTAGCAAGTGCAACGAGTCCCAAGCAGGCACCGAGTGCTGAAACTTTTTTTTTCGTCATAAAAATGCATGGAGTATCAGGTTTGAAGAGGTTGGAAGCTGACAAGCATCAAGGCATGACTGTATATTCCTACTTCAGGCACTTCTGCCATACAAAGTGACCCACTGGGTGTGATGCTCACGGCTCCGCCCCAGGAGAATTTTCCCTTTACTGCTGTCCTTTAGGGCCACCCCCAGCAAAGAAAGCTGTTACGCTGCAGTAGCGCATCGATAACTAACACCAATATGACATGCTGACCCACTCATTGACCAGACTGAGGGATTGTTTTTTACCTTTGATTTACGGAGAATGTGGAACATACACCTAAATAAATAGAATAGCATCATACAAACTCCCATTTGTCATAACTCAGACTTACATGGCCATGTCTGTTCCATTCATTTTCCCCTCTCATGCTATTTTAAATAAATTCCAGACATTATATGTTTTCCCTGTTTTAGTATGCATTGCTAAATGATATGTATTACTAAATGATAATAAATGAAGAAAGTTTTTGAAAAACAAAGACATCATTATTACACCTGAAAATAACAATAATACCTTAATGTAAAATACTTGAGAGTATTCCAAACAAGGCCTGAGTTTTTGCTTTTCTGCCAGTTGGTCTTGGAAAGTTATCCCTGAGACCACAGATGTGAATTGAGGGAAAAACACTGGTGCAAATGACATAGATGACATGGGAGTCTAGATAAGCATTTCATGTGATTAGCATGTCTTTTAGATCTGCTCAGACCTAATCCCAAATATGCCACTTCCCCATGCATAGAGGATTGCTGCTGTGCCCTCACTGTCCTATAACTTAGTGGATCTGATAATACCCAGTCAACATGAATAGCTCTGGACAAATGTCCCATAATCAGGTGCTAGGTCTGTGCTCAAGCCTTGTAGCCCATTTTTCAAATAATGAGTTCTTCTCTGCTACAGTAGGCAGATGGTTGCTCTAGAATCCTAAGAGTCAGTATTGCAGCTCTCCCACTGGGGCTTTCTAGAAACTATACAACACCCTTATGCACCACAGATACCTTTGGACTCATGGCATTTTTGGCGTGTCATGTGATGTTAGTGGCAAGACAGCTTGAATCATAGTCTTGACCCGCTTTAGACTTCCTTCTGTCAACATAAGAAATGTCCAAACTTGTAGAGAATTTTTATAAGTTTATTTGAGCCAAACTGATGACAATTGCCAAGCAGCAAAATCTCAATGGAGAATGGTAGTTTTATAGGTTATTTTATAGATTAGAATCAAAGGAGGACGTGTAAGGGGGTTACATGAAACTTATTGGTGGTAGATTAGGGAGGTGAGAGGAAGCAAGGCAGGGAAATCTCTGAGATTGGATAAAGGGTAAAACAGAGAGCTACATGCTCCTTTTACATTGCTGGGTATAGGCTAGTTAACAATTAACATTTATAGCACATAGAGATGACATGATGGGAACAAGGTAACAATGAGGCATTCTGTGGTCTCTTGCTCTGGTACAGTGGGTTGTACCCTGAGGGGCCTGGAAAAAGGGAATTACTTTGACATTCCAACTTAGATGCAAAAAGACAATAGACAGGCTTACTTATGGCCAAGCTGATCTTAGTCAAGGAAGCTACAGGCCTAGGATGTGACCATCCACTATGATTGGGTTTTAGTAATGAATTTTGATGTTCAGACCATCCTCTGTGGTTACTTTAGGTCTCTGAGTTTGTAAGGCCCATCATGCAGGACTCCCCTGAGGTTGTCAGGTTTAGTATGTGACTACTTCTTTTGTCCATAGGTCTTGCTTTGAACCCCACTCAATACTGATAGGCTTCCAAGTCACCTAATAAATGGTTTGGAGCAATATTTCCAAGTGTAATACATGCTGCCTCCAAAATCTAAAGAGTTCTGCGAACCACTGTTCCTCTTAGTGGTAGGGGACACAAAATGCAGCTCTTTGTCCTTTACAGAGATGTCCTGGCATACCTTGGATTATTGGATCTCCACAAATTTCTTCAATGTGTCAGGAGCTCAAAACTTTTACTCCTACCAAACTACTTGCCACTTCCTGATCGTCAGGTCCAATGAGTAAGTCATCAGTATAGTGGACTAGCATGTTGCTGGGCAGAATGTCAAGACAATTGAGTTCCCTGCAGACTCTACTGGGTTAGAGGGCAGGAGAGTTAACATAACATTATGACAAGACAGTGATTGTGTGCTACTCTTCTTCCCATACAAAGGCAAATTTCTCTGAACTATCCTTACCAATGAGGTAGACCAATATTCAATACCAACAATCACATATCAAGTGCTAGAAGCTGGCCAGTAAAAATGCCACATTCGACCTGGCTGGTGTAGCTCAGTGGATTGAACTCGAGCTGCAAACCAAAGGATTGCTGGTTCAATTCCTGGTCGGGGTGCGTGCCTGGGTTGCAGGCCATGTCCCGAATGGGGGACACGTGAGAGGCAACCACACACTGATGTTTCTCTCCCTCTTTAAAAAAAGAAGAAGAAGAAGAAAAATGCCACATTCAGTATGGCAGCTATGATTGGGGCTACCATGTGGTTAAATGTATGCTAACTCATTACTCTCTACTGTGCTGCAGGAGTCAGGGGAGAAGGGTTGCTTCTGCTGACCTGGAATATTCAGATAAATCTGGAGGTTCGAATGAATTGAATAATATATGCACCCTTATGTATCCATCATTTAGTCCCAAAAAAATTACCATTCCTATATCCTTTAAGTATTTGATGATGGTGTTAATCTCTGCAATTTTTCCCAGGACAAATACTCCTTTTGATTTACTATCTTGTCCAAGGATGAAAGAATTCAGTCTCTGGAACTTCCTCTTGGCCCTTCTTATCATAATGTCTCTTACTCCAGCTACTAAGTATATTTATCCTAATTATACCCTCAGCAACTGGTAAAAAACAAGCAAACGAACAAACAAACAAACACACAAGTGGGTTCATCAGTCCTTGGACCCACTGTATGACAGGCTTGGCCAGAATTATACTTACCACATATCATCCATAAGCGCCCATTCTAACCAGACAACCATGAATGACATTTCAGGTCCTTTAATATTGCTGTTATTAGCTCAAATCTCATATATAATAGATCTTATAAGGTCTGGGTGTTTTCCTTTATTTTCCTTTAAGTGCAGTTATCCTGAAAAAAAAATGGATATAGGTCCTTTTGGAGGTAAATGAAGGAATATTTGTCAGAAATACCTGGAACAGTGTTGCATGGTTTTTCCCCTTCAATTGATGGACTCTGGATCCACGAAATGTTAAATCTGCAAATTAGGCGAGGGACTGTGATTTTCCATTGTGATGACTTCTGCTTACAGCCTGTAATTTTTTTCTTTCAATGCTACAATTAACATTTTTTATCTGTTACCCCTTGAAATATCTTGTGTTATTAGTCATTACCAGATGCTGAGCACTCTAGGAGTATGTAGTCAGGTAGTGGGTCCTCTGAGTCTCACACAATAAATCTCTTCTAAAACTCCCACCTTTTGAGCTTTCTCAGCCCTTCAATACTGTGTCAAGACAGTTCTGGCACTTCCACCTCAACTACTGTAGTCTATCACTGAGTTTAAGCTTCAAGGAGGCATCTCTTGATTAGTACTGGCTCTGAATGTCCTTTTTAGGACACTGAACCCCAAGACAGAGATGAGCGCTCCATTTTGATAAATTCTCCTCTATCCTGCCACATGTTCCACAGTCTCCTCTTCACCCCAGATTTACGCCATGTGCTCTTCCAGTTCCCGCTGGATCATATTAGGTCATGCAATTCTTACCATGTAAATTATTTCCTCCTAGAGCAAGAACTAACTGTGTGTCTCTCTGTTTGAGCTGTATTGAGGCCCAACCTTGGTTATCTCCCTGGAGATAAAAAATGGGTGGCAGGGTGGTAGTTGGAAAGGACAGTGACATATTGTGAGATATATTTCTCATGTGATTTTTTTGGCAGAATTTCCATGGTAGGAAAGGCTCCTTTCCTCTAGCAAGGGGAGAAGGATTGCTTCTGCTGACCTGGAATGTTCAGATAAATCTGGGGGTCAAAATTCTCAGATTTATGCACCCAAATGTCTCCTTCCAGGTATTTGAGTCTTGTTCTATTTCTATCAGGGTCCTGACTTTGCTACAGGAAACTGGTTGACACTATGTTCAGTTTCCTTTAAAGTTCTGCCGTCCTCAATCAGATCCCATATCTGATTCTCAGCACCATCTTAAACATTGCCAAAAAGGCTCTGACTGTCACAGTGGGCCTTGAGTTGATAGTCGGCTGACCTGAGCCTTTAATTCTTTTAAGGCTTCCAAGCACTAACAAATGCCAGCCAATCCTCATGATTACAATTGCCCCCACCATTCAGGGGTCATAGCTATCACATACTCCAACACTTCACTCTTTACTGCAGCCCAATTCACCACAGGTGAGAATCTTAGTTATTTGATTCTATCATTCACCAGGAATTACCAGCAATAAAGTCTCTCTCTCTCTCTCTCTCTCTCTCTCTCTCTCTCTCTCTCTCTCTCCCCCCCTCCCCCTCCCTCTCTTCCATCCCGACAGTCTTCCTTCTAGTATGAAACCAATTTTTTAGCCAGGGACTCCCAAAAGCAAAGTCTGAGTCAAATGTTTGTGTGCAGGCAGTTTATTTGGAAATGTGATGCAGAAAACAGGTATGCAGAGCAAGAAGAGTGGAACAGGGAAGAAGGGGAAGGTGATATAAAGATGTATCATTCAGTTGGCTACCATTAGAGATGGCTGGTGCTCAATCCCACAGGACCTTCTGAGAAGGCTTGTGAAATGGATCTTAGAACTACCAACCAAGGCAGAATGAAAAGGGGAAAGTTCATGTATTGATTCATGACCCCTATTGGACAAGAGTGGCTCCACTATTGTTAACTCCCTGTCTTAGTCAGTCCAGGCTGCTATAACAAAGTACCGTAGACTGGGTGGCTTATAAATAACAGAAATTTATTTTTCACAGTTCTGGAGGCTAGAAGTCTGAGATCAGGGTGCCAGTTTTGTTGCGCTCTGGGGAAGGCCCTCTGCCAGATGCAGACTGCTGACTTCTTGTATTTACACATGGTGAAAGGAGGGTAAGAGCTTTCTGGGGTCCCTTTTTAAAAAAAATGTATATTGATTATGCTATTACAGTTGTCCCATTTCTCCCCCATCATTCCCCTCCACTCTGCACACCCTCTCCCACCCACATTCCCCCCCTTTAGTTCATGTCCATGTGTCATAAGTTTTTTAGCCTCTACATTTCCCACACTATTCTTGCCCTCCCCATCTATTTTCTACCCACCATCTATGCTACTTATTCTCTGTACCTTTTCCCCCTCTCTCCTCCACCCACGCCCCTGTTGCTAACCCTCCATATGATCTCCATTTCCGTGGTTCTGTTCCTGTTCTGGCTGTTTGCTTTTGTTTTAGGTTTGGTTATTAATAGCTGTGAGTTTGCTGTCTTTTCACTGTCATATTTTTTATCTTCTTCTTCTTCTTAGATAAGTCCCTTTAACATTTCATATAATAAGGGCTTGGTGATGATGAGCTCCTTGAACTTGACCTTATCTGAGAAGCACTTTATCTGCCCTTCCATTCTAAATGAAAGCTTTGCTGGATAGAGCAATCTTGGATGTAGGTCCTTGACTTTCATGACCTGGAATACTTCTTTCCAGCCTCTTCTTGCCTGCAAGGTCTCTTTTGAGAAATCAGCTGACAGTCTGATGGGAACTCCTTTGTAGGTGACTGTCCCCTTATCCCTTGCTGCTTCTAGAATTCTCTCCTTCAGTTGAATCTTGGCTCACAGTGTGCCTTCATGTGTTCCTCCTTGGGTCCAACTTCTTTGGGACTCTCTGAGCTTCCTGGATGTCCTGGTAGTCTATTTTCTTAGCCAGATTGGGGAAGTTCTCCTTGATTATTTGTTCAAATAAGTGTTCCACTTGTTGCTCTTCTTCTTCCCCTTCTGGGACCCCTATAATTCGAATGTTGGGATGTTTAATGATGTCCCGGAGGTTCCTAAGCCTATCTTCATTTTTTTTGAATTCTTGTTTCTTCCTTCTTTTCTGTTTGGTTGTTAGTTTCTTCCTTCTGGTCCACTCCATTGATTTGAGTCCCAGTTTTCCTCCCATCTCTATTGGTTCCCTGTGTGTTTTCCTTCATTTCAATGATTGTAGCCTTCATTTCTTCATCTAATTTGTGAGCAAAATCAACCAATTCTGTGAGCATCCTGATCACCAGGGCTTTGAACTGTGCATCTGATAGGTTGGCTATCTCTTCATGGCTTAGAGGAATTGGCTCTGGGGATTTCATTTGTTCTCCAGTTTGAGCCATTTTTGTTTTTTGTTTGTTTGTTTTTTTGGTTTTGGTCTGGTCGAGGCTGTTACGTAGTGAGGGGTGGAGCCTCAGGTGTTCCCCTGTCCAGGGCAGCCAGTCGCTGGGTTGTGACACTGTGGGGGCAGGATCTGAGAGGGAACAATAGCGCCTGCTCTGCTCTCTTCTGGATTCTAGTCCCTTCCGCCACTTCTCCTTCACCTGGATTGTCTGTGCATGGGAATGTGGGACCCCCTGGTCAGCCAGCCACCTTGTGTGGCCTCACTGGGTCTGCACAGTTGCCCCCCTGTGCCCAGAGTCCGCCAGCTGCTGCCTGTGTACCTGGGAACTGCCAGCCCCTGCTGCCTGCGTTCCTGGGTCTGCACCTCCACTTTTTCCTGCCTCGACTCCGCCCCTCTTACCGGTCTGGATGAATGGTTGTTGGACTTCCGTACAGTTCAATTTTCTATAAGTTCTGGTTGTTTTCTTTTTTTTTCTTTTTAAGATTTTTTTTAAGTACTTTTTTTTCCTTTTAGATTTTATTTATTTATCTTTAGAGAGGAAGGGAAGGAGAGAGGGAGAGAAACATCAATGTGCAGTTGCCTCTTGTATGTCCCCTGCCGGGAACTGGCCTGGCAACCCAGGCATGTGCCCTGACTGGGAATCGAACCGCGATCCTTCGGTTCACAGGCCCGTGCTCAATCCACTGAGCTACACCAGCCAGGGCTCTGGTTGTTTTCTTGTTTCTAAATATTTGTTGTCCTTAATTTTGGTTGTGGGAGGAGGCACAGTGTGTCCACCTACGCCTGCATCTTGGCGGGAAGTCCTGGGGTCCCTTTTATAGAGTACTAATCCCATTCATGAGAGTCCCATCCTCATGACCTAATTACCTCCCTAAGGCCCCACCTCCTAATACCATCATACTGGGGGGGGCACAAACATTCGGTCCATAACACCCCCATACTTCCAGGTTACATATGCATGAGTCTTTGTATGTTCTTGCAAAGAAGCCCTAGGGCAAGAAATTGGAAATTCATAGTACAGATTCCAAGGTGAGTCACTCTCAGGTTGTATCTGCACTGTGCTAGTTAAAACTTGTATGAAATTGCCACCAGGCCACTGGCTGGATGAAGAGGTAGGGCCCAGAGAATTTACAGAATATGTCTGTTGCAACATGTGACAGTGCCTTTCAGACATTCTCATGACAGTGTCTCAGAGGGGGTTGCAAAGAGGGGCCTGGTAGAAGGAAGATGGCTGGTATGCCTGGTCAGCATTCCCCCAGCGTCCTTCGCCTCCCCTCTTTCCCCTCACAGTGAGGCTGAGAAATCGTTAATAACTGCTCCTCTCCTTCTTACTAGAATGTACATCTTACTTCCGGCCAAGATGGAGGAGTAGGTGGACACACTGTGCCTCCTCTTACAACCAAAATTAAGGACAACAAATATTTAGAAACAAGAAAACAACCAGAACTTATAGAAAATTCAACTGTACAAAAGTCCAACAACCATTCATCCAGACCGGTAAGAGGGGTGGAGTCGAGGCAGGAAAAAGTGGAGGTGCAGACCCGGGAACGCAAGCAGCAGCGACTGGCAGTTCCCAGGTGCACAGGTGGTGGTTGGTGGTCCCCAGGCCCACAGGCGGCAGCTGGCTATCCCTGGGCACAGAGGGGCAGCTGTGCAGACCCAGTGAGGCCGCACAAGGTGGCTGGCTGACCAGGTGGTCCCACATTTGCTCGCGCAGATGTCCAGGCAGAGGGGAAGTGGCGGAAGGGATTGAATCCAGGAGAGAGCGGAGCAGGCACCATTGTTCCCTCTCGGACCCTCCCCCCACATACAGCGTCACAACCCAGCGACTAGGCTGCCCCACACTGGGGAGCGCCTGAGGCTCCACTCTTAACTACGTAACAGCACGCGCACATGCGCAGATAATCCAGGCGAAGGGGAAGTGGCAGAAGAGACTAGAATCCAGAAGAGAGCAGAGCAGGCGCCATTGTTCCCTCTTGGACCCCGCCCCCACATACAGCGTCACAACCCAGCGACTGGGCTGCCCCGCCCTGAGGAACACCTAAGGCTCCACCCATAATACGTAATAGCTGCAACCAGACTAAAACCAAAACAAAACAACAAAAACCTCACCAAAAATGGCTCAAACGGGAGAACAGATCAAAGCCCCAGAGCCAATTCATCTAAGTAACTAAGAGCCAATCTATCAGATGCACAGTTCAAAGCCCTGGTTATCAGGATGCTCACAGAATTGGTTGATTTTGCTCACAAATTAGATAAACAGATGAAGGCTACAATAAGTGAAATGAAGGGAAACCCACAGGGAACCAACAGAGATGGGAGGAAAACTGGGACTCAATCAATGGAGTGGACCAGAAGGAAGAAACAAACAACCAAACAGAAAACAAGGAAGAAACAAGAATTCAAAAAAATGAGGAGAGGCTTAGGAACCTCTGGAACATCTTTAAATGTCCCAACATCCAAATTATAGGGTACCAAAAGGGGAAGAACAAGAGCAACAAGTGGAAAAGTTACTTGAGCAAATAATAAAGGAGAACTTCCCCAATCTAGCAAAGGAAATAGGCTTCCAGGAAGTCCAGGAAGCTCAGAGAGTCCCAAAGAAGTTGGACTCAAGGAGGAACATACCAAGGCACATCATAATTACATTAGCCAAGATTCAACTGAAGGAGAGAATTCTAGAAGCAGCAAGGGATAAAGGGACAGTCACCTACAAAGGAGTTCCCATCAGACTGTCAGCTGATTTCTCAAAAGAGACCTTCCAGGCAAGAAGGGGCTGGAAAGAAATATTTGAAATCTTGAAAAGCAGGGACCTACATCCAAAATTGCTCTATCCAGCAAAACTGTCATTTAGAATGGAAGGGAAGATAAAGTGCTTCTCAGATAAGGTCAAGTTCAAGGAGTTCATCATCACCAAGCCCTTATTATATGAAATGTTAAAGGGACTTATCTAAGAAAAAGAAGATCAAAGATATGACAGTGAAAAGAGAGCAAACTCACACCTATTAAGAACCACACCTAAAACAAAAGCAAACTAAGCAAACAGCTAGAACGGGAACAGAAACACAGAAATGGAGATCATATGGAGGGTTAGCAACAGGGACGTGGGAGGAGGAGAGAGGGGGAAAAGGTACAGAGAATAAGTAGCATAGATGGAGGGTAGAAAATAGACAGGGGGAGGGCAAGAATAGTATGGGAAATGTAGAAGCTAAAGAACTTATGACACATGGTCATGAACTAAAGGGGGGAATGTGGGTGGGAGAGGGTGGGTAGGGTGGAGGGGAATGATGGGGGAGAAATGGGACAACTGTAATAGCATAATCAATAAAATATATTTTTTAAAAAAGAATGTACATCTTAGAGATTCTAGGTTTTGCCATCCCTTCTTCTCTGCGCCTCTCTAATTGCTCTGAGGCTGAGAGAAACACCTAGAGAAAAATTGCTGAGAGGAGCCTCGGTCACAAGGATATTAAAGGATACACAGCAATAGCCAGATGAAGCGATACATAGGACGAGGTCCCGATCAAAGGAGCTTCTGATCTGGTGGAGTTTGGGGCCTACCATGGTGGCACATAGAAGCTCTTTGAAAACTGACCAAGGAGTTGTCCTTCTGGGTATTTATGCAGGCTTCATTGCATAGTCAAGATTGACTAAGCTATTGGTGATTAGTAATTGAACTCAAACTCCAGCCCCTCTCTCCTCCCAGAGGTTGGAGTAGGGGAACTGATCATTTCAACCCTCTAATTATATGGCTGTTTTTCTGGTAACTGGCCCCTACACTTGGGTGGGCACCTAAGAGTCACCATCATCAACATGGCAAAACATACCTAGGTCTTTCTCAATACTTAGGAATTTCTAAGGATTTGGAGAGCTGTGAGCCAGAAACTGTTGATGAAGACCAAATACACTGAAATTATAATATTGCAGTGTAAACCCAAATTAATTTTAGACTAATAAAGAACAACAAAAAATTTAAAAAGCATTTATTTGAGCAAAAAGCTGCAGCCCTGTAGACACAGATTCAAGTAGCAACTTAGATTGTGCTCCCCCAAGACAAAGGAGAAGTCACCTTTTATAGGGAATTTTCCCACCCACCGTTCCCATTTTGGTCTGTTTCATGTAAATGAAGTTTCCAAATTGCACAGTTCTGATTGGCTTAAATTGTGTAGTTCTGATTGGTAGGTATAGATGCAAACGAGGATAATTTGCATAGTTCTAATTGTATGGGGCAGGTCTCAGTCCATTGGTCAAAACACAAAACCAGGTCTTCCCTGCAGTGATTGACTCAAATGTCCTAAACAAACAGGGCATATATCAGAAAGCTGAGCTGTCTGAGTTTCTTCTTGACCCCATCAGCAAATGGTTCTTATTTATAACATTTGGGTCTTCGGGTGACCATAGGAAGTCCTCAGCATTTTGGGTTGGCCAAAAAGTATGTTTAGTTTTTTTCCACAAGATGTCTCTAGTAGTGCTTAGTTGTCTTTAACTTCATTTGAAACAATTTTGTTAGACTGTATTGTGACAGCTGTTATATCATCGTGCATTTAAGAAAAACATTGAGCCCTGGCTGGTGTAGCTCAGTGGATTGAGCGCGGGCCTGTGAACCAAGGGATCGCGGTTCGATTCCCAGTCAGGGCACATGCCTGGGTTGCAGGCCAGTTCCCAGCATGGGACACATAGGAGGCAACCATACATTGATATTTCTCTCCTTCTCCCTCTCTCCTACCCTTCCCCTCTAAAAATAAATAAATAAATAAATATTAAAAAAAAAAGAAAAACATTGAAATTGGTGAATTTTTGTGCAGCCATTTTAATATTGAAGATGGGAAAAATATGTAACATTTTTTGCATATTATGCTTTATTCTTTCAAGAAAGGTAAAAATGCAACTGAAAAGCAAAAAAAGATTTGTGCAGGGTATGGAGAAGGTGATGTGACTGATTGAACATGTCAAAAGTAGTTTGTGAAGTTTCTCGGTACTATTGACATTTTGGCCAAATAATCCTTTGCTGTGGGGTTGTCTTATGCATTGGAAGATGTTTAGCAGCACCCCTGGCCTCTACTCACTAGATGCCAATAGTGGGAGATAGCCAACATAATCAAAGTATCCAAACAAATCAATAAAGTTATTGGTGAAAATGAAAAATGTGTCTTTTATTTTGTGGAAAAACCATAATGGACTTTTTGGTCAACCCAATAAATTCCTTCTTGGGGCTTCACATCAAAAAAACCTTTTTTTTCTTGGGGTTTACAGAAGGCAGGCCCTTCCTTCCTTGCACTGAAGCCTAATTTCCAGTGATAGGATAACAATCAAGGGGATAATAAAGTCCCACAGGTAAAGATATCATAAAGCAGACAGTACGGACAAAAGGACCCAGGCAGTAGATTTCATGAGTCAGGCAGGTGACGGGTGCACCCAACCCAAGGACTGTTTGGTGCCAAACAGAGTACTTACTTAAAAAGTCTGAAGTTGAGTAGTTTTTTTAGTTTAATTTTTAATGAAGTGCAACACTATAATAAAGTGCAACCATTCTGTGATTTCAGGTTTGACTGGTTTGTTGGCAGGTTTAATCATGAGCAAACAACTTTGCTCAAGAGGGTAGGTGATGAAGGACCTTTGTTTCCCTGAGGTTCTGAGACTCAGAGCTAGAGAAGGTCTCAAAGTTCCTCAAACTTTGGCATGCCTCAGACCCACCCAGAAGGCTTGTTAAATCACAGGCTGCTGGGCTTCAAACCAAGGGTCCTTATGACTTTGATTAAATTTAGCTTTAAATTGTAGCCTTAGAAATCATCTCTCTTTCTCTATCTATATGTATACCCCTCAGAGACCTAGCCTTTCCCCCAGGTAATCAGTAACACCCAAGGCAGCAGAAAACAACATCTGGGACCTAATTAATGGTCATGACAATCTGGACCTCTGACAGGCTAAAGATAACATCTCAACCTAAGGTGGTTCAGCTCCTGAGTCCAAAGGTAGAATGACCTCCTTGCTACTTTCCTACGGAACCAGACAGAGGGACTGGAACAGACTTCAGAGCTGTCCTCAAGACCTGAAGAAATGATTTATCCTTCTTACCTCACCTCTGACCAATCAGTTCCCAGCACTTTCCTGAACTCCTACCCCACTGTGTCTTGTGATTTTGCCCTATATAATCTACACCCTACATGCCATTGGGGGGTCAGGCTTTTGAGCATTAGCTTCCCATTCTCCCAGGGGGAGCCATTCATAAGAAAATAGCCAATATTTCTACATAGCAACTCTTTTTTTAAAAAAAATTATTGATTTTAGATAGAGAGATGGACAGAAAAACATTCATTTGCTGTTCCACTTATCTACGTATTCACTGGTTGATTCTTTTTTTTAGTATATTTTATTGATTACACGACTTGTGTTCCCAGCCGCCATTGCTAGCTCTAACGCCAGCACCTCCTCCACCTCGCCAAGCTCCAGCCTAAGGAGAAGGGGGGTAAGTAAAAAGGTCCCAATACCACGGCTCATACAAAGCAGAATGCCCGCAAATCGACCGGTGGTAAAGCACTGAGGAAGCCACTGGCTACCAAAGCCGCTCACAAGAGTGCACCCTCTACTGGAGGGGTGAAGAAACCTCATCGTTACAGGCCTGGTACTGTGGCCCTTCATGAAATTAGATGTTATCAGAAGTCCACTGAACTTCTGATTCGCAAACTTCCCTAACAGCGTCGGGTGCGAAAAATTGGTCAGGACTTCAAAACAGATCTGCTTTTCCAGAGCGCAGCTATTGGCGCTTTGCAGGAGGCAAGTGAAGCCTATCTGGTTGGCATTTTTGAAGTCACCAACCTCTGTGCTGTCCACGCCAAACATGTAACAATTATGCCAAAAGATATCCGCCTAGCACACCGCATACATAGAGAACATGCTTAAGAATCCACTATGATGGGAAACATTTCACTCTTAAAAAAAAAATTCTCTTCTTCCTGTTATTGGCAGTTCTGAATGTTAGAGATATTCTTTTCCATGGGGTCAAAATGGTACCTAAGTATATGATTGCAAGTGAAAAATAGGGACAGAAATCAGGTCTTGGCCGTTTTTCTATTTTCATTTGTGTGTAAATTTTTAAAAATATAAATTCAGGGACATAAAGCATTAATGCTAGTCAAGGTGTTTCAGTGAACAAGTTTCAGCAGTTCAACTTTATAACAATGTAAATAAATCTGTTAAATTTTTCTGGACAATGCCAGCATTTGGATTTTTTTTAAACAAGTAAATTTCTTATCGATGGCAACTAAATGGTGTTTGTAGCATTTTTATCATGCAGTAGATCCCATCCATTTCCCATACTTTTCTGAGTTGTCCTACATGCAAATATGTTTTTAATGTTGTCTGTCTTCTGTGCTATTCCTGTAAGTTTGCTATTAAAATACATTAAACTATAAAAAAGTATATTTTATTGATTATGCTATTACAGTTGTCCATTTTTTTCTCCCCTTTATTTCCCTCCATCCTGCATGCTCCTCCCTCCAGCATTCCTTTCCTTAGATCATGTCCATAGGTCGTGCATATAATCCTTTGGCTTCTCCATTTCCTATACTGTTCTTAACCTCCCCCTGTCTATTGTGTACCCATCATTTATGCTTCTTATTCCCTGTACCTTTTCCTCCATTCTCCCATCTCCCCCCATCGATAACTGATAACCCTCCATGTGATCTCCATTTCTGTGATTCTGTTCCTGTTCTAGCTGTGTGCTTAATTTGCTTTTATTTTCTTTTAAAAAAAAAGACTTTATTTTATTTAGTTTGAGAGACAGAGAGAGAGAGAGAGAGAGAGAGAGAGAGAGAGAGAGAGAGAGAAGGGAGAGAGAGAAACAGCAATGTGTGGTTGCCTCTTGAGCACCCCCAGACTGAGGACCTGGCCAACAACCCAGGCATGTGTCCTAAATGGGAATTGAACCGGTGACCCTTTGGTTTGCAGGCTGGCACTCAATCTGCTGAGCCACACCAGCCAGGGCTGTTTTCATTGTTTTGTTTTGTTTTGTTTTGTTTTGTTTTAAGTTTCAGTTGTTGATGGTTGTGAATTTGTTCTCATTTTACTGTTCATAGTTTTGATCATCTTCTTTTTCTTAGATAAGTCCCTTTAACATTTCATATAATAGGGGCTGGGTGATGATGAACTCCTTGAACTTGACCTTATCTGAGAAGCACTTTATCTGCCCTTCCATTCTAAATGACAGCTTTGCTGGATAGAGCAATCTTGGATGTAGGTCCTTGCCTTTCATGGCTTTGAATACTTCTTTCCAGCCCCCTCTTGCCTGTGAGGTTTCTTTTGAGAGATCAGCTGATAATCTTATGGGAACTCCTTTACAGGTAACTGTCTCCTTTTCTCTCGCTGCTTTTAAGATTTTTCTCCTGCCCTGGCTGAGTGCACTGAGTGCTGGCCTGTGAACTAAAAGATCACTAGTTCAATTCCCGGTCAGGGCACATGTCTGGGTTGTAGGCCAGGAGGTGTGGGAGAGGCAACCTATCAATGTATCTATTGCACATTGATGTTTCTCTCTTTCTCCTTCCTTTCTCTAAAAATAAATCAATAAAATCTTTTTTAAAAAAGATTCTCTCTTTATCTTTAATTTTGGCTAATGTAATTATGATATGCCTTGGTGTGTGCTTCCTTGGGTCCAACTTCTTTGGGACTCTGTGAGCTTCCTGAACTTCCTGGAAGTCTATTTCTTTTGCCAGATTAGGGAAGTTCTCCTTCACTATGTTTTCAGATAAGTTTCCCATTTCTTGCTCTTCCTCTTCTCCTTCTGGCACACCTATGATTCGGATGTTGGAACATTTACAGTTGTCCTGGAGGTTCTGCACCCTCTCCTCATTTTTTAAAATTCTTTTGTTTCTTCATTCTGTTCTGGTTGAATGTTTATTTCTTCCTTGTGCTCCAAATAGTTGATTTGAGTTCCAGTTTCCTTCCCTTCATTCTTGGTTCCCTGTATATTTTTCTTTATTTCACTTTGTATAGCCTTCACTTTTTCCTCTATTTTGTGACCATACTCAACCATTTCTGTGAGCATCCTGATTACTAGTGTTTTGAACTCTGCATCTGATAGGTTTGCTATCTCTTCACCGCTTAATTCTGTTCTGGGAGCTTTGATCTGTTCTTTCATTTAGGCCATATATATATATATATATATATATATATATATATATATATATATATATATATTTGTCTTGGCACACCTGTTACATCGTAAGGAGCGGAGCCTTAGGTATTTGCCAGAGCAGGGCAACCCACTTGGCTCTGTTGTGGCGCTGTATGTGGGGGAGGGGTCTGAGGGGGCAATGCCACCTCCTCAGCTCTTAGCCAGCTTTTAGTCACTTCTCTTGCTACCCACAAGCAAATTGAGCCCTTCTGGTGCTGATTCCTGGGTGGGTGGGTTTGTGTACGTTCTAGGACCTTGTGGGTCTCTCCAGTGAACTCTTCTGTGAGACTGGGAGTTTCTCCTGCTACCACAACCCCCACAGGTTTTTACAGTCAAAGATTTTGAGGCTTTATTTCCCAGCACTGGAACCCTGGATTGTGCAGCCTGTCTTGCTCCCTAGTTGTTCCTTTGGGTTTATCCACATGCAAATGTGGAACCACCAGACACTGCCTCCCCAACCCGTCTTCCAGCAGTTGCCTTGCCAGGCATCCTCTCTGCCCAAGCTGCCCAATTCTGCCCCTCCTGCTGGTCTGGATGAATGTTTCTTCTTTCCATCCTTGGTTGTCAGACTTGCATATGACTTGATTTTCTGGAAATTCTGGATATTTTTTGTTTTTAAATTTGTTGTTATCCTTCTTTTGGTTGTGGGAGGAAGTGAAGCATTTCTACGTAGGCCTCCATCTTGTCCGGAAGTTCCATTGGTTGATTCTTGTATGTGCCCTGACCAGAGATCAAACCCACGACCTTGGTATATTAGAATGATGCTCTAACCAACTGAGCTACCTGGCCAGGACCTCTTCACTGCAATTCTTGGTGTTTAGTGTTTGGCTCTGCTAATGCCAGGTAACAGGCCCTGTTCCTGTGTGGTAACAGGCCCTGTTAGCAGATGGTGACCAGCTGGGAGTGGGTGGGTCTGCCTCAGTCCAGCCTGTAGTATATGGATTCTTGAGTTTGTGCGTAAGAAAGATCTCACAAGTCCAGGTGACTTTGAGAATATGTTTATTAAAGCTGGGGACAGTGAAACAAAGGAAGGGTTTAGGGTCAAAGAAGCAACAGGAGAGCGCCCAGGCAGTGCTCTGCGTTCCCTCCCTAGAAAAGTTATAGGAAAGAAGTGAGCCAAGGCGGGACTGCTGTTAGCTCACTGGGAAGTGAAAGTGACAGAAGTGAGTCAAGGCTCTTGGATCCCTGGAAAGTCAGAGAAAAAGGGGCCTTGGAGACAGGGTCAGAGGGTAAGCCCAAAATGAGCTACTGCTGCCCCCTGCTCCTCTGGTTGCAAGTCTCATGGAGACCATTAGAGTTTAGGAGGAAGTGAAAATGTTTGCCCAAGAAGGGGCATAAGCATTCTCTAGAGCAGCAGTCTCCAACCTTTTTAGCACCAGGGACCAGTTTCGTGGAAGACAATTTTTCCACAGACTGGGGTGGGGGTGGAGGATGGCTTCTTAGCTTACCACCAGATGCAGCTTAATTGTCACTTGCCACTCACTGATAGAGTTTTGATAAGCGTCTGTAAGCAATCGATTCATTATGGTCTCTGTGTAGTCAAACCTCTCTGCTAACGATAGTCTGTATTTGCAGCTGCTCCCCAGTGCCAGCATCACCGCCTCAGCTCCACCTCTGATCATCAGGCATTAGATCTCATAAGGCGCACACAACCTAGATCTCTCACATGTGCAGTTCACAGTAGGGTCCGTGCTCCTATGAGAATCTAAAGCCACAGCTGATCTGACAGGAGACAGAGTTCGGGTGGTAATGCAAGTGATGAGGAACAGCTATAAATACAGATGAAGCTTCATTTGCTTGCCTGCTGCTCACCTCCTGCTGTGTGGCCCAGTTCCTAATAGGCCTGGTCTGGGATTTGGGGTCCCTTGCTGTAGAGTAAGCCCACACTGGTATCATCTGTCTTGAGGGTTTTATCTTTCTTCTGCCTGGTGAGAATCTTAAGGGAGGGTTTCAGCAGAATATTCATCCGCTTTCCAGGTGTGTTTTTTAATATGCTGATGCATCCAATACGCATATAAGGGAGTTTGGGATTATTCTCCAGTCAGCTTTACTGCTTTACTTTAATCTTGGGTTTGCCTGGCTTTAGTCAGGTTTTTGTTGTTTCCCTGACTTCATCATCCTTGGTTTCAACTGACACAAATGGTATTAGCCTTTGTTCTTTATCTCCCTGACCAGGATGATTTAAGCTACGTATTCTCTGGTTAGGGAAGAGAGGTGTAAACCATTTGCTTTCAAGTGTCCTTGGATGGGGAAGATAAGGTCTTGCAATTCACTAGCTGGTTGTGAATTGTTAAAATTGTTTGGCCTTGTTTAATCATCTTGTCTCAATTTCCCCATTTCACTTGCCCAGGAATTTTCCTAGCTTCTTACCATCCTGCCTCAGCCCTGCTCACAGTTTCTGATCCAGTAGATCTGGAGTAGGGCCTGAGAACTCTCTTTTCTAGGAAGCTCCCAGGTGGTGTGGTTGATGCCGCTAGATCAGTGATCTTCAACTCTGGCTGCACATTAAAATTGTCTGGAGAGCTTAAAAAAAAAAATACTGATGCTAGAACTCCACCCAAACCAAACACTGGTAATTTTTCCAAATTTCTCCCCAATCCAGGTGACTCTGATAGACAGTCAGGGTTGAAGACATGGATCCAGGCAGGGGTATCCAACCATTTGGCATCTCTGTGCCACACAGGAAGAAGAGTTGTCTAGCGCCACACATTAAATACGCTGTGACACATAATCACACACATACACAAATCTCATGTTTTAAGTAACTACGATTTTGTGTTGGGCCACATTCACAGCTATCCTGGGCTGCCTGTGGCCTGCGGGGCTGCAGGGTAGACACCCCTGACAGATTCTCTGCTAGGCCAGCTCAGTTCATTTGGGGGAGTGGGGTCTATCAAGGTCTTCTACTGAGCTGTGTCAGCCTTCCCCCACTGGTTGTGGCGAGTGTGCTGTAGGCCTCCTGTTGCCTTTGGGTCCTTTATTCCCCTGCCAGCAATCACCCAGCTTCCCATCCAGCCTCAGGGAAGGCCAGCACCCTCCCAGGGTAGCAGCAGGGTGGAGTGCTAGAGAGCTCTTCTTATCCCTAAATCCAGGTCTGACTTCTACAGTTTTCTCTGAGCCTTTAGTAAGCCAATTCCATGGTGAAGAAAGGGACCAATTGTACGCCCATCTCCCAATCTAGGACCTCCATTCTCTAGGTAAAGTAGTCCTAGTTTTTTTTATGCCCTCCTGTGGTTTTCATCTGAACCTGCCTCTCTGTTTATTGCCCACCTCAGATGTGGCACTGAACATCTGTGTGCAGCTTGGGAAGGTAGAATTTGGAAGGCGAGAGTCAGAATGCTGGAGGGGTTCTCTGGGCACACTGCAGGAAGCATCTTCTCTGTCCCAGCCCATCATCTCCCTTCCCAACACAGGACCTACTGGATTTTTTCATCTTCTGGCATTTGCAGACCACTTGGCAGGATTTCTGTGCAGTCTAATCACTGATTTCAAGCAGTGACACATTTTATTTTATTTTTTAAAAGATTGTATTTATTTATGTGTGAGAGGAGGACTGGGCAGGGTAGGGGAGAGGAATGTGGGGAGAAGGGGGACAACTGTAATAGAACAATAAAAAATTTTTATTTTTTAAATATTTATTTATTTTTAGAGAGAGGAGAAGGGAAGGAGAAAGAGAGGGAGAGAAACATCAACGTGTGGTTGCCTCTCATGTGGTCCCCAACAGGGGACCTGGCCGACAACCCTTTGGTTCACAGGTGCACACACAATCCACTGGAGCCACAGCAGCCAGGGCCAATAAAAACTTTTTTTTTTCAAGTACACTGCTTGCTTCTTAGCATTGGAACTGCAACGTAAGAATTTCCAGTAAATATGCCGAACTGCAATGAAATGACAGAACAAGGTGAGGTTCAGATACATGATTGGCAGGTTCTTATTTCTTCTACTCATTCTTGTCGTAGTCCCACTTGGCACAGAAGCCGTGGATCGGGCTGACCTTCACGTCGAGCATCCTCTTGGTCTGCTTCGCCATCCAGTCCTCTTCAAAGGTGTGTGGGATGGGGCCATACACGTGGTGCTTTACCCAGATCAGAACAAGAGCAATGAAGCCGATGAAAAACATGGCGGCACCCACAACTGTCTTCCACTCATTTGTGCTCCTGTTCATTTCAGCAAAGCTCTCGTTGAACTTAATGCGATGCAATTCAACTTTTTCATCAATCGACAGACTGCTCCAGGGGTTCTTCTCCTTTTCTTTCAAGGCCTTCTGGCTGGCAGAGAGGTTCTTGACATGAGCCACATCCAGTAAGGGGTAGTCACGCCGATTGACATAACTCGGGAGAGCCAAGTCCTCACTCTTCACAACACCCCCGTGTGCTTGTACGCACACCAAGGTGGAAATTGCTCGCTTGCCAATTAAGCTAAACACTCTGGTAGTCAACATCCTGCCACAACCGCCCAGCTGCAGACCACTGTGCCCGCTGCAACCACCCTCTACACCCTATCTGCTCCGGACTGGAAGAGAGAGAGGCCAGGCCGCAGAGCACCTCGGGATCTTGGAGGACTCCACCTCGCACCCCGCGGCGCTGGAGGTCACTGGAGAGGAATAAAAACTTTTTAAAAAAGATTTCATTTAGCCCTGGCTGGTGTGGTTCAGTGGATTGAGTGCTGGCCCGCGAGCCAAGGGTCGCCGGTTCAATTCCCAGTTGGGGCACATCCCTGGGTTGCTGTGAGGTCCCCTCTGGGGGGGTGCGTGAGAGGTAACCACACATTGATGTTTCTCTCCCTCCCTTCCCCTCTCTCTAAAAATGAATAAATAAACCACTCCAGGAAGACACACAACCCAATTAAAAAATGGCAAAGGACTTGAACAGATACTTCTCCAAGGAGGACATACAAAGTGTCCAGAGACATATGAAAGGATGCTCAGCATCACTAGCCCTCAGAGAGATGCAAATTAAAACCACAATGAGATACCACTTCTCACCAGTCAGAATAGCCATCATAAACAAATCAACAAACAAGCGTTGGAGAGGATGTGGAGAAAAGGGAACCCTAGTGCACTGTTGGTGGGATTACAGACTGGTGCAGCCACTGTGGACAACAGTATGGAATTTTCTCAGAAAACTAAAACCAAAGGTGGGATATCAAGGGTGGGAAGTGGGGATGGCTGGGGTGGGGGGGAGAAAATAATAAAAATAAATAAATAAAATCTTTTTAAAAAGATTTCATTTGTTTAGGGAAGGGAGAAAGAGAGGGAGAGAAACATTAAATGTGAGAGAGAAACATCAATTGCCTTTTGCATGCACCCGAACTGGGACTGAACCTGCAACCCAGGCATGTGGCCTGACCAGGAAGCAAACCCCCAACATTTGGGTTATGGGAGGATGCTTCAAAGAACTCACCCTGGCCAGGGCTAGCTGCATATTTAAATGCTAATAAAATGAAATACTCAAATAGATAAATATTTACTGAGCAAGTAAGTGGGAAGGATAACTTTGTTTCCAAATCAGGGAGCCCAGCCCAAGGTGTGAATGCTCCCAGTTTCTCTGCAGCCCCTGTGGTGCAGGTGCCCCCAGATGACCCCTCCACTGACTAACCTGAGCTGCGAGCCCAGGGTGAAGGTGCTGGTGTTGGGGGGAGGGGAAGCCAGTGGGTTAACTTCATTCCAGCACCGGTGACCTGCTGCCTCCTGGCAGAGGGTCTGCAGAGAAAGCAGGAGGAAGAGGAAGCCGGAAGCAGGGGCAGATGAGAACCTCCTGGGTGGAGATCTGCATAGGACGCTCCACAATGCTGGGGACCGGATGAAGTCAAAGTCCTGTCCTCTTTCAGCCACACACTTCGTTCGGAATTGGGAGTGGGGACCATGCTATGCCCAGTAGAAGGGTCACTCCCAAGCTGCCCCTTCTGGAGAAGGGGATGGAGGTATAAATCCCAACAGAGCGTCCAGTGCTGTAATTTGGAGAAAACACAGCAAGGAGCCCAAACACGGGGACTCACACTTGAGGCAGGCCTTACAAGGGGCCCTGTTTTAGTGGAAGAAAGGGCAAACAGGTAACCACGACAACTTGAGTCCAGAGTCTGGGAAGTGAATCTGTGAGCCTGGAGGGAGAAACTGGCTGACGTGGGTGGGGTTCTTGTTCCCTGCGGAGAAGAGGTTGTGTGTGCCTCTGTGGCTCTACCTTGACCACATACAAGCTCCTCAGCAATGGGATGTCAAAGGTGTTAGATAAGACTAGGGTCTCAAGGTCTGGACTCTCCTAAATGCTATTCTTGTTAAATGAGCAAATGTGGCATTGTTTTGCAGACCAGCTGAAACAGGATGAGCTTGACAGGAACTTGATAGGATAAATGCGGCCAACTGCAAAGAAGAAAGCAAGTGTAATTGACCAAATAGTGTATTTAACCATTGGTTAAGCCTCCCTTCTGGAGACAGAGCTGTGAATATGAATCCTGTCTCCTTTACTTGCTGCAAGTAAATAAAACAGTCACATCTCCTTCCAACAGAGCGCCCCCCCAAGTGGTGAGCATCTTGAGTTTGGCAACAAAGGGACTCCAGGCTGCTCATTCCAGGTCAGGGAACGTACTGAACAGCTGTAAATTCCCTCCAGCTGCTCCTTCCATTTTACCTTGATTCGTTCCACAAACATTCACTGAGCATCATCTGGTATTGTGGTAGGTACCAGACAAAGGGAAATTAGATAGGCCCCTGCCCTTGAGAGGTTCACAGCCTACCCAGAAAGATATATAAACAATTTATTTCAATACAATATCATAATATAGTAGTAATAGCTCTATTTATTGTTTATTCTGTGCTGGGTACTTCACAACATCATCTTAGAGTCACACCACCTGGACAACCTGGTACTGGCATCCCCTTTTTTAACAAGTAGAGAAATTGAGGCTCAGAGAGATTAATTAGTTCAAGGTCATCCATTTTGTTGGGGGCAGATCTAGGAGTCAAATCCAGATTTGTTTGACTCCAAAACCATTACCTTTCTATTCTCCCATAGGCTCCTACTGTTATAGAACATAGGTCTAAGGGGGGCAATTATTGGCCCACCCAGGGACGCCAAAAACTGTTACAGAACAGACACACACGGGTTCATTATGTCCACCGCCTTAGGAAAGATGTCTCTCAATGCCAGAGATTCGTGAAAAGGAAAGGAAATGTTTATTTAAAGCTATACAGACTTAAAGTAGTGACCTAATGTCTTCATTCAGATATCAAAGTCCTTATGCTAAGCTAAATAAGTCAGGCAGTGAAAGACGAATACCATATGACCTCACCTTTAACAGGAACCTAATCAACAAAACAAACAAACAAGCAAAATATAACCAAAGACATTAAAATTGAGAACAGGCTGACAGTCATCAGAGGGGAGAGGGGAGGGAATTTCAGGAGAAAAGGGGAAGGGTTTAGAGCAACAAGTATAAAGGACACGTGGACAAAAACTAGGGGGGGTGGAAATGGGAGGGAGGTGGGGAGGGCTGGGGGGGTGGGCCGGGATGGGAGTAGAGGACAGAAAACTGTACAATAATTAAAATTAAAAAAAATTAAAAAAGATATCAAAGTCCTTTTGGAGACCCACAGACACCCACAGTGCTTCCTTCTCCCTCTGCCCTAATTCGGGGTACCGTAACTCAGGAAAAGAAGCAAATGTCCGGGATCCAGGCTCCTGACACCGTCAGCTGTGTCGCTGTCCAGGCAGGATCTCTGATTAATCCAAAGCCATGTGGCATTTTCTCATGGCCTACTGGCAAGAGTTCTTTCACCCTTCTTCCAGGCAAAGTCTCTCCTGATTCCCAGGCCACACAGCCAAAGGGAGCACCCCAAAGCCACGTGGTCCTCTTCTACCAAAGCTGCAGGGGTCCCCACTGTGGTGAAACTGTGTGGCTCTCTCTGGCAAAGCTGCAAGGGGGTCTCCACTCTGCCAAAGCCACGTGGCTCCCCCTTCACCTAAGTTGTGGGGAGGGGGTTGCCACTCTGCCAAAGCTGAGTGGCGGTTCTATGCTAAAGCCACATGGTGATTCTCCCTCACAGGGCTGCAGAGGTCCTGGCTCTACCAAAAGCACGTGGCTCTACCTCTAATGGCTGCCAAGTCTGGGTTTAAATCCCCGAGCCAGTCGTCTTCTGCAGCCCCATTTCCGACTCCTCCTACAATCAGCTACACTTGCCAGCACTCCCATAGCCTTCCAGCTTTACTGGGCTGCCATTGTGAGTCTGGGTAGGTGTAGCCCCGGGGAGTTGCCTCCCAGTTCCATCTTGGGTGGAAGTCACTCCCTTCTCCCTGGCTCAAATCCTGGCCACAGCTCTTCAACATATCTATTACAGGTTATAGATACGTTAAATAACCATGCCAGAGGTTATCTGCAAAGCTGTTGCTATGCGAAGCCACTTTTAATGGCCCTGCTCCATTTGTCCCTTCCCCCAATTCACACCTGAGGGGGAAGGGGTGAGGACATCTTATATGTCTTTCTAGTATTTTCTGGACATCCCGAGTTCTGGGCCCCATTCCAAATCCCTATTTTGGGGCTCCCCTCTTGGCTGCACCCTGCTACACTACCTAAGGAGACTAAGCCTGGGTAGGGGTGGAAGGAGTGGTCATGAGGGAAGATTCGCTAGGGCTGAGAAGACTTGGGGAAGGTCCCGGGGGAAGGTGCGGAGGCATCAGAAGCCAGGTGCCCTGTGTTCCAGGAACAGCGAAGAGCCTCACCTATCTAGGGACTGACTGGACCCTGGTTTCCATGGCAGTGGGCTCACCCAGACCTGTGGAACCCTCCCCACCCCCTTGCAGCTGGCACAGCAGGGCAGCACACTTTTCTTTCTCCCTGAGAGGTGAGCCAGCTGTTTCTCAGGTTTCCTGTTTCCTGACTCCTCACTCTCTCTACTGGACTCTCTGTTTTCCCAGAGCCACCAAGGGACTCATTTATCTTCACGATTTCTTTCCATTCTGAAGTTGTTTCCTCTTTAAATGCTGGTATTGTTAGATCTAGGCAGGCCTAGGAGGACTGGCTCGATGGGAAGCTTCCTGCAGACCCTACCCAGGAAGATTAGGGTCTGGGGTCGGCCTATCAGGAATAACAGATGCAGCTTTCACCCAGCAACTGGCTCTAGCCAATCAGACTCTGATACCCCAACTGCAGGACTTTGCATTTAAAAACCTTGATCATAGAACAACCGAGGGAGTCCCAACCTCCCTTGGTTGGCTCCACTTTCCCTCTTATTCCCCACCCCCCCCCCCCCCCCCCCGCTAATAAACCCTGCTCTCCTTAGCTCGCTGCGTCCTTCCAGTTTCTCGAGCAACTCCGATCTAACAGGTATATATATATGCTTCAAGAAATAGAAATCATTCCTGAGGATTTTCAATCACACACTACATCTTATGGCATGGTGCATTAGAAGCATCCTTTAAGACTGGGGGGAAGCTGTGGGAGATTTAAGCCATTGCTACTTTATTCTGAAATTCCTCACAAGGATTTAAAGGTCTGAGGCCCATGACTCATGCTGCAACACGTAAACTGCTCGAAATATGTTTTCCTCCAACCCTTCTGCTGACTAGTCTTCATTATTCTCATTTGTTCTGTAAGTAGATTCGTGAACAATGGTTTCAATAAATTCTGGCATTTGCTGCTCAAAAGCACTTCTCTACTCCTCTCCTCATGAAGGCAAGAATACAGGCACCATTACACGACACTGCACTTTTCATTCTCACTTTTGTTTGCATCTGATTTCTTTCAGGAGGAGTTGCATTTCCTTTAGCCTGTTAGCTAGTTGTTAAAACATCTCCTGTTATTAAAAAAGAAAAGAAAGAATTTCCTTGGTCCCCGTTCCCCTCCATCCACTGCCCCACTTCTCTGGTCCCCGTGGAGCAGAACAACTCAACAGGCAGGGATATGTTCACTATTTCCCCTCCTCTCTTGAACCTCCTTGTACGAGGCTTTCATGGTAGCCAGTCAACTGTGACAGTTTGTGCCAAGGTCTCCAGACCCACCCCTTTGCAGACCCACCCCTTTGTTGTGTTCAATGGACAGTTCTCAGTTTTCTCTGAGTGCCTGGTCATTCTCTTCCAGAAATACATGTTTCACTCGGGCTTCCTTGACCCCACCCTCTCCTGCTTTGCCTCAGTTTCACAGGTTGTATCTTCTTGGTCTCCTGTACTAGGCACTCCTCTCTCTCTGGTCTCTAGGTGTTGGGGTGCCCCCTTTTTTCCTCTCTATCTCTACTCATTTTTGAGTTGATCTCATCCGTGACTAAATGACAACTCTACGCTGACAACTCCCAGATTTTTGTCCTGAGACCAGATCTCTCTCCTGAACTCCAGATTCACACATCACACTGCCTACTCGACATCCCCATGTGGACAGCTACCTGACATCTCAAATATACAAGGTCTGTCTGGAAAAAGTCTAACCATTGTTAAGTTAACGAGAACGGTTTTTGCAACATACATGTAACTTGGCAGCCAAGGAGAGTGGACTGGAATGCACATGTGTGAACAATGATGACTTCACTGTACTAATCTGTGGAGGGGGTAGATGCCATTGAGCGAGCATGTGTACTGTGTGGCCGTTGCATTCAAAATGACTGAGAGACTAGAACAATTATTCTGCATCAAAATTTGCATTAAGCTTGAACATTCCTTTGGGGAAATTATTGGAATGATTCAGAAGGCTGCAGCCATGGGCAACTGGTGATTGGCAGCTTCATCACAACAATGTGCCTGATCATGCATCATGTCTCATGCAGAGTTTTTTTTGCAAAACATCAAATCACCCAGGTGACTCAGCTCCCCCACAGCCCAGATTTGGCACCCTGTGACTTCTGGATTTTCCCAAAACTAAAATTGCCTTTGAAAGGGAAGAGGTGTCAGACTGTTGATGAGATTCAGGAAAATACAATGGGGCAGCTGATAGTGATTGAGAGAACTGTGTGAGGTCCCAAGGTGCCTAGTTTGAAGGAGACTGAGGCATCACTGTCCTATGTACAATGTTTCTTGTATCTTGTATCTTCTTTAATAAAATGTCTCTATTTTTCATATTACGTGGCTGGTTACCTTCCCGACAAACCTCATATATCCTGAAATGGAACTCCTAACTGCCTGGGCCTGCCCCACTTTTAGTGCTACCAGCTTGGCTGATACCATCACCATTCCACCAGTGGCTCAGGTGTGAACCTGGGCACCATCCTTGACCCCTATATTAGTTGGTCAGCTTGGGCTGCTATAACAAAACATCATAGACAGGGCAGCTTAAACAAGAGAAAATTATTTTCTCATTATTTTGGAGGAGGGAAGTGCCAACATTGGGTTCTGCTAAGAGATCTTTCCCGGGCTTGCAGATGGCTTCCTTCTTGCTGTGTCATGCGGCAGGGAGAATCAGGAAACTCTCTGGCACCTCTTCTTAGAAAGGCACTAATCCCACCATGAAGGCACCACCCTCATGACCTCATCTAAACCTAATTATCTCTCAAAGGCCCCATCCCCAAATACCTTCACATCGTGGGGTAGGGCTTCAACATATGAGTCTGAGGAGGACGCAGTTCAGTCTATCATAGTTCCTTTCTCCCTTATCTTCATACCCAATCCCTCAGTAAATTCTGCTGCTTCTCCCATCCGAGCACATCCAGAACCTGACTGCCTCTCACCTTCTCTTCTGTGACCACTACCGCAGCTCTTGCCTGGATTGTTCCAGCAGGCTCCAGACTGGCTGCCTGCTTCCACTTATACCCTACAGCCCATGCTCCCCAGGCAGCCAGAGGGATCCTTTAAAGTAATTCATCAGATAACATTATTCCTCTGCTTTTGACCCCTCACTTGCACATCACAATCCTTACATTAAAGTCCAAACTCCTTACCAGGGCTTTAAGTCCTATGTGTGCTCACCTCACTCCAGCCAGACTGACCTCTCCCTCCTCAGGGTCAGCTTATTGCTGCTCCCTCTGCCTCAGAGTCTGTGAGATCGCCCCTCACTCCTCCCCACCTCTCCTGAGGCTTTCCCTAGCAATACAGTCCAATCGCAGCCCTGCCACTGTGTCCTCTCACTCAGCTTTGTTTTCTATAAAACTTTTAATGACATATTATCTATCTATTGGTGTGTTTATTGTGTGTTTCCCACACTAGTGGCTCCCTGAGCACAAGGACAATGTTTATTTGTTCACTGCTGTGTCCTCACAGGGTTGAAAGTAGAGCCTGCTTGACCTTACAATGGATGGCTCAATAAATAGCTATGAAGTGAATGGCTGAATAGGTAGCACTTTGCTTAAAACACTAGGATCTCACGTTCTTCTGTGTCTCAGGAGCTGGCAGGGCTGCAGAGGGGAGACCCTGAGCAGATGGTCCATGTCCCTAAATGAGCGCTAGAGGGAGCCAAGTTCTCCTACATTCACAGTCTGGTCTGGTCCCTTTCTGCATCCAGGATCTACTTACAGCCCAGCTCCTCTGGTCAGACCTAAGGACCCATCTCACCACCTTCATACTGGCTCCTTCCGCCCTGTTGTGCTGGGTCCTTCACAAGGCCCTAGGCAGAAAAGATGTGTTTTCAACCTTTACAATTGTTCTGTCCCTGGTCATATGTGAAAAACATTTCTGCTCAGCTGCTCCCTTTCCAGAAAAAAGAAGTGTTCATCAAAAAGTGTCACTTATGGCCTTGGCTGGTGTGGCTCAGGGACTGAGTACCAGCCCGAGAACCAAAGTGTTGCTGGTTTGAATCCCAGTTGGGGCATATGCCTGGGTTTCAGGCCAGGTCCCCAGTGCAGGGCTTGCAAGAGGCAACCACACATTGATGTTTCTCTCCCTCTTGTTCTCCCTCCCTTCCCCTCTCTTTAAAAACAAATAAATAAAATCTTTTTAACAAGTGTCATTTATGTTTGGGGAAGGCAGAAAGGGAGCAGTGGTCCAACCCCAGGATGCCTGGACACAGCTTCTGGCAGAGGAGAGCAGCAGGACTTGAGGCAGCCTTCCTGGCCTGTCCAGGACACAGTGCAGTTTGGTTGGCTCAGTGGTGGTGGCCGAATCCACTGGAGAACCGAAGACAAGGAGCTGGGGTGGGCATGTGGCTTTTCATTTGCCTGCTCCCTTTGACTGCAGTCTCACCCATGTGGCCCATTCCTAGAAGCAAGCCCGCTACACCTGGGATTCCCTCCTGGCCTTTTCTCTGAAGGGGCCCAGTAAGGCACTTGAGAGTTAACTGAGCACACTTTGTTTTATTTCCAAAACTGGGATCTGAGGGCCAGTTTTCCCATGTCTCCAGCAGTTAACAAAAATTCTCCTAAGGCCAGCGGCAGGAGAACTAGAAGGGAAAGAAAGAAATGGCCATAGCAGTTATTTACAAATTTCCTCATTATAACCATGAGCTTCACCACTAGAGATACACTGTGCATCATGAACTTTGTGGACATTAACCCTAACAACAGCCCCTCGGGGTAAGCACCACTTTTACGTCCATGTGGCACTGGTTCAAAGCGCGGTAAGTAACGTGTCCAAAACCTTTTGGGACAGAGCTGGGACTATGACCTGTTGCCCTCTCATTTTAAGGCCATGCTCTTACCTTCTGCATTTTGCTCCATTTCAAAATTTTACTGGTCAAGAATTGACCACAGACCTCCCAACGGAACAGGCAAGAATTGCACCATGGAAGCAGGGTGCTATCAGACTTCAGGACCTGAGACTGCATCTCGTCCTCTCTGTCATCCTGAGAGTGGAGTTCAGCTCCATTGCATTTGCTTGCGACAGATGGAGCATGGACATTCCCCCAGAATCTGGCACAACCCCTGGCATGCAGCAGGAACACAAACAAAATATGTTCAATGAACGGGAAAAAATTTTGGTTTGCAATCATTGCCATCTGACAAACCTTTTTTTCAAGGTGCTGTCATTTTTATTTATATAAGTAAACTGATTTTGATAATCTTGTACATGGATGCTAATATGGTGAACCCCTGGGGGGGAGCCATATTAATTTTTACTGTGCCATGTATGTAAATACAATCGTATTTTGCATAGTGCCACAGCAGCTGTGGTTTTTCAGGAGAAAGTGAAATCTGGGGTTTGCCCACTCCCAGAAAATGGGTAGAGCCTCCTTCCTATTTTCATACCAGGGTGTCAGACAAAAAGGAATCCCCCTTCTCCATCCCAGTTGTGAAATTAGGCCAGGTCTCAATGTAAGCACCACTTCCTCTGAGAAGACTTCCCAAACCCCCTCCATCATGGGTTAAGGGCCCACCGGATCTGTGTTGCCCATTACGGTCCTCTGCAGAGTGATTGCCTGCCTATTCATTTGCATCCCTGCTCCCTGAGATGAAGACCCACCTACCCAGGACTGGTGCTTTATCTTGTTTCATTGGATTTCCAGCACCTGGCACAGTGCCTGGCAAAGAGTAGATGCTCAATATATGCACGTTTGCTGAAGGAAGGCTCTACCTTTCCCAAATCTCCTCTGTTCAAGAGCTGTTATGTCACTGGAGCTGCCGGTCTGATGGCCCTTGTTGAATGAATGAGCTTATCCTAAGCCCCTGTCCCCTGCTGCTCACTCCCTCTATTTGATGACAAGAAAATGCACTGAGACTGTTTCTGCTCCCTCCATCTGTCCTTGTCATCAGAGTCATGTGCCCATGGTATGTTCCAGTTAGTGACCCATTTGTCCTGTCTGCTCAGCCAATCAGAACAGTAAAAATCACATCTGTTGAATGCTTACAAAACGCCAGCACTCTTACATCAATTATTTGGAATCCTCATAACAATTCCACAACGGGAATATTATTACTCCTGTGGATAAGGAAACAGACTCAGAGGTCTCAATAGCTTCCCTAAGGTCATCCAGTAAAAATGTGGTAAGTGAATGAATGAACAAATGTCTTAACTCTGGCGCTTTGCTACTTTTCTCTTTTGTTCCCCATAACACTGGAGATAGTTCATTGGAACTAAAGGAGCCAAGTGGCTTTGGGGATTTCTAAACCAAAAAAAGCAGGGAGTAGTGAGGAGGTAACCCTGACAAAAGGCAGCTCTAAGCAACCCCGAGTTACTCAGTAACCTGAGCCCTGGTCCCCATGGGTGGCCTGGCCAGGCTGGGCCATGGCCGGCAGCAGACACTGGTTCTCCTTGGCTGCCCTTCAGGTGCTCAGCTGGTAATAGTTGGAAACTGGAGATAGAAGGTCAAAGATTGGACAAACCCCAGGCCAGGCAGGATGAAAGCAGAGTCAGGGGCCCCTCAGAGGAGGGCCGAGGTGAAGGAGGGAGTAAGATGAAGCTCCCAATTCCATTAGAGCTTCCAGGGCCAGAGGAGGCAAGAGGGGGCACCTAGAGCCTGACATCACTGGGTGAGCCAAGAGAAAACCATGGACTGGGCCTCTCATATTAGGTGGCGGGCCAGGGGAGCCCACAGAGGGGTAGGGTGGGCCTGGGGACCCTCAGAAGGGAAGCATTGTCAGGGTCTTGTTCTCTGCTGGACCAAAGGGTGATACTAGCTGGTACTCACTAGTTGTTAAAATATCAAGATCTTCCCATACAAGTTGGTGAAGAGCTGTTGCCCAGAGGTCTCCAGTGTACCCTCTACAGGCTAGCCCAGCTGTCCTGGGCTTTCCAAGGGCTTCCTTTAGACCTCTCTACAATCCACTAGGTAAAGTGTTAACATCTGCCAGAACAGGGGGGCCTCCAGGACCCAACCCTGTTCCTGGTGTCAACTAGAACCCCAGCAGCTGGCCCAGGATTGGCACAGAATGAATAGTTGTTGATTGAGTGGATGAGCAACAGAGGAGAGGGAAAATCAGAGATGCTGAGGAGTTTAGACTAAGAGAGTCAACAGGTAAGACAGAGATGGAGGAGGCTGGAATCAGAGGAAACTCCCAGAGGATGCTGGGAAGGTCCAGCTGACTGGGCTCTCTCTGGTTCTACAGCTCTTGAAGGCTCTTCCCCTCGAGGGACCTATCGAGACCCTGCCTGGGCAACCCAGAGCAACCCACATGCCCAAACAGGGCTCGGAAAGCAGGATGTGTCTCTGGAGCAGGAAGGCTGACACACTGGGAGGATACCCAGGGAGGATACCCAGATGCTGAGTTATTCAAGAATTATTACCCAAAGACTGTTGACCAGACATCTACTTTCCACACCACTCCACAGAAGGAACTAGAAAACAGCCTTCCTGCTGACCATGTAGGGAGCCTTTGGGCGAGGGGCCAGGGGCCACTGAGGGCCAGAGAGCCTGACTGGCCTGCTGAGAGCAGTGCTCCCAGAAGCTGCTACCCAGAGGCTGACCCCACCCTGACCCCATCCCCGACTGGCTGGGCACTTAGGTCAGGAAGTTGGACACCTAGAATGCAACTGTCTTCCAGCCCACACTGGCCTGGAGGCTCAAGCCCATGGCGAGCAGGGAAGAGGAGGTGAACTCGGAAAGGACAGAAGGGGAAGCCAGGAGGGGGATCAGGGACTTCATTGTCCCCTCTATCCTTAACCATTCCTGAGAAGGGGCAAGTTCTTTCCTAGGAAGACCCCCACTCTTCAACCGCTCTGGGAAGTGGCTGGTCCCTATGAACCTGGGCCACATCTTCTGGCAATGGCAATTCTTCCTGCAGGTGGGAACATCTTTGCAAATGCCTGCAAGCCCTTCCAACACGACAGCCCCCTCAGACAGTGGGGTGGCATTGCAGAGAGAGGGCCTCCCTTCCCACAGCCCCTCTGAGACTGGCCTTCGGCTTTTCTTCTTTGAAGGCCCTCGTGGCCTATAGGTGTCAGAACCCACAGTGCCAGGCTGCCCACCTGTTCAGAGCCCTCCAGTGGCCCAGTGCCCAAACGCTAGAGGCCGTGTGCCTTAGCAGGGCCTGCGAGGCTTTTCTAAACTGCCCATCCCCGGCCTCAGTTCCTGAACACACAGGACACTCACACAGCCAGATTCTGTCTGTGCTGGACCTTTTCTTGAAATGTCCCTCTTCTTTCTTCGCTTGCCCGATTTCAGGGTTGTCCTTCTAGACTGTCTGCGGACATTACCTCACAGGAAGCAATTCTGCATCTCCGTGCCCTCCCTCACACCCGCTTCTCTGGGTTCTGCAGTCTCTCCTCCTGGGTCCCCGTGGCCTCTGTGCTTTCCAGGGTCACACATTTACCCCAATGGCAACTAACTTCCATCCTAAGTGTCTGTCTCCCAACTGAATCAGGCTCCTATTGGGAGGGGTCATCTGGTTCATCTCTGAAGCCTGGTTCACAGTGTTTCCTCACTGTCTACCAGGTCCCCAGGGGATGCAAATCTTGCTTGCACAACAAGAGTCTCTTGACTCCTGAGTAAGGAGACCCTCTCTCCATCTGGCTTCCCTTCTTCACAGCTGCTGAGGCAGCCCGAACCCTCTCATACTCACAACAGGCTGCGCAGTGAAGCCCGGTGTCAGTGTGACCCCTTCCCAGGCTGCTGTACTGTGGTGGGGTGCAGAATGGGGGTGGGAGGCCGGGGAGGGTTGGATGGGGTAAGCGACTGGACTGCTGAGGCTCAGACCTCCCCAGTTGGGTTAATCATCAATGCCTGGAGTGCCATCTCTTTACCTCCATTCTCCATCATGATTTTTCAGTTCGGAAAACATTGGGTAACCCCTCAACTCTCTCTTGTGTTGATCCTGGAGGGGTCGGGCCAGGGCCTTTAAGGGCCGTTTATTCCTTGGGAAACACTAACACCGTTTTGCTTTGTTTTGTTTTGTTTTTGAAGGGACAGGTCCCCTCCCTGCCTTTCCCCTACTGGGTCCGCAGCTGTGTCTCCAGCAGGACAGAATACGAGTGCTTTCCCAGGGTCATTTCCAAGGAGCGGACCGACCAGAACAGCACCGGGGTCAGCAAGGCAAAGGGAGACAGGATCTGGGGTTCAGAACGCCCCCATCCCTCCCAGCCCTTGCGCTGTCTCAGGCCTGGGGTTCAGGGCCCCGCCGCCCGTCCTCCTGCCCGGCAGGAGCCGGGTGAAGCACAAGGTTGAGTCTCCTGGTGGGAGAGGCCTCCGTGTGGGCGGACTCCTCGGTGGGCGGGGTCTGGCGCCAGTGAAACCTGTCCTGCCGGCCCAGGAGTGGCTGTTGGCACCCCGCGCCCGGATCCTGAGCTAGAACTGGAGACCCGTAGCCTCTGTCCCATGGCAGGGTCCCCGCGCCGTGCCGCGGGCCGGCGCCTGCAGCTCCCCATGCTGTGCCTCCTGCTCCAGGGCGCCACTGCCATCCTCTTTGCTGTTTTTGTCCGCTACGACGACGAAACCGACGCTGCCCTCTGGCACGGGGGCAACCACAGTGGCGCGGACAATGAATTTTACTTTCGTTACCCAAGTGAGTTCGGGTGAGGGAGTGCGGGGAGCAAGGGCACCAAAGAGGGGGCATTGGGGTGCCCGGATTACCTCTGGGTGGGCAACCCTATCGCTCTGAGATGAATGTGCCCCAGATTTATAATAACACCCTTTCACTAGTGTCTGCCACGCTCCAGGTATTATGCTGAGGGCAGCATGTACGTTATCTCATTTAATGCATACATTAGACAGAGGTGGGGAAACTGAGGCTCAGAGAGACTAAGTGGCTGGTGCAGGGGCACGCTGTCAGAATTGAGGGAGCTGGGCCCTGGGCATCCCAAGCTCCTTAACACCACAGTTCACCTGCCTGCTGACAAGGCTCAGGAAGGGGAGGGTTAATCCCTCGATCCCTGCAGGGGACAGAGCCTCTCCAGGTTGAGGGGCCCAGCCTTGTGACTCTGGCCCTAGGCAGCTGGGATCAAGGGTACCAGATCTCTCAGACTTCATCACAAATGCTTGGGTAGGTCTTCTCTAAGTCTCAGTTTTACCATCTGGGCAATGGGGAGAAGGATGCTTCAGTTTGAAGGATATACATTCAAACAAGGCTCAGAGTGTGAGTCTCCTATAAAAAAAATCACAGGCTGTCATTATCCTATTTTCTGTACGCAGAGCTGGCAGCAGGGTGTCCCCACCTGACCCTGTCCCAGCTGCAGAATGACAAAATGAAGCTCACAATGCTGAGGACCTAGAGGGTGAGGTGGAAGATTGAAACTGGGCATAGAGCGCCAGACCCCCAGACATGCTGGGCAGAGGGGATGGCAGCCCCTCCCTTGCCCCAGCCCTGGCTGGACAAGCTGAGCCATGGAAGCTGGGATCAAAGGCAGAGCCATAGGGCTGGAATGGCAGACTCTTGGGGTCATACATTTGTCCAGAGAGATAGGGAGTTGGGAGGGAACAGTCCACAGGCTGAGAGAGGTCAACTCTTGTTCTAGGGTCTTACTTGGCTGCCTGCCATGAACCCCTATTTGCCTTTCCCCTGAGCCTCACTGAAGGCCTCCAAACCCTGCTTGTTTCAAAGTCCTCCCTGAAAACTTCCAGCTTCTCACCCCTCTGCTGGAGTGGTGGACTGTCCTTGGAAACAGCTTGTCCGCCCTGCACTGCAGTAAGGAAGGGGTATGGCAGTGGGAGTCTTCCCTCTTTTTCTGCCCTAGGTTTCCACCCCTGTGGACTTGGGACCCTGGTGTGGGGGAAGGTTGAGGAGGAGGGAACATGAGGTCCCTGGAGCCTGAGGCTTTGATGAGCCGGGTCTTCACCTGTTCCCGTGTCCAGGGGAAGAGATCAGGGTCAAAGTGGGTGTAGCTGCCACCCTTTGATTTGGGAGATGAAAGGGAGCTCTGCAGCTGTTGTAGCACTGGGGAACCAGCCAGTGCCAATGGCATGGCCGATTTGAGGGTCTGTCTGCGAGGACTGTTGGAAGGGCCCTCGGAGCCCATCTGGTCCACTCTGCTGAGATGTGGCGAAAGGGCCAGAGAGAATATGTGACTACCCAAGATCACACAACAAGTTAGCCAGGCTAGAACCAGGTCTCTTGGTTCCCTACCTGCAGCCTTTCCCCCACATTATAAGCTTCCTACCCCATTAGGCAAGTAATTGGAAAAAGAAAGAAGGAAAAACCTAGGGTTACAGGGACCGCTGAAGCAAACATGAGAAAGGGTTCTAAGAAAAGGGTATAAACAGTTCCTCTTTATACATCTCTGAGAACTTGCTTGTTGGGAGAAGGATTTAGAATAGATGGCATCAGGATCTTCCTGCAAGAGGTGGCAGAGGGAGATGTGACCTGTACCAAAGTGGTTTGTGTGACTGCTTCTAGAAGAATACAGCCCCATCTGCCCCCCTGAAAGGCAAGAGGGGACAGAGTGGGAGGAATGACTTCCTTAGCTTGCCACTCACTTTCCTGCTCCTCGTATTTTATATTCCAACTTTTCAGATGAGGAAACTGAGGCTCAGAGAGGTTAAGTGACTTGTCCAAGGTCACACAGCAAGAAGGAGGGAACTGTCTGCTTTAACTTCCCCTTGCCCCATAATCTTAATCGTGTTCAGGAGTCATTTAGTGGGGTTGGGGAGGGACAGTTAGGGAAGGGGGGGCAATAGGTGGCTCTAGAGGGCTTTTACCTTCTCTCCAACAGGCTCCATCCTGCACCCACAAAGATCCCCTGAAGGGACTGGTGAGGGGTTATCTTGTGGAATGTTCCCAAGTGAAGGAGATTTCTTAATGTTTAGACTCTAGTTGAAAAGCCAAGGGATTGAGGGTTTTTGGGTTTTTGTTTTTAATCCTCACCCGAGGACATACTTACTGATTTTTAGAGAGAGGGGAAGGGAGGGAGGGAGAGAAATATTGACGTGAGAGAGGAACATTGATTGGTTGACTCTGATAAGTGCCCTGACCAGGAATTAAACCCTCAACCTAGGCATGTGCCCTGACCAGGAATTGAACCAGCCACCTTTTGGTCTGAGCCACACCAGCCAGGGTAAGGGATTGAGTTTTGATTCCAAACAAACCTGGAGTGGGAGATGTAAATATTATTGCCTTTTAAAACAAGTCCTGGAGCAGTTTCGGCATGTAATGGGCACAGAGCCCTGTGACCCAGCCCCCTCTGTTATCCGGCTGTCCTTGGGCAAAAGAACAGACACGGCACTCTCTTTATTGCTTGCACAAAGAGAAAAAAGGCCAGGCAGTGAGACCTAAAAGAACTTAGGCTGTGGGCTGAGTTCAAATGATGTCTGTCTTTTTCTATTGGGTTTTAAGATCTGGGAGAGAAGAGAAATCTGGCTGGTTTGGGTAGTGGGCAGGGCTGGAGAAGTGGCACAGTGTTGGGGGTGTTCAGGGAGACCAGGGGTCTCCGTAGCCTCAGTCCCCTTGGTCACTGGGGCTGGCAGCTGAGCTGCAGACTTCCAGTTCCAGCATCCACCTAACCCTCTACCAGGGGCTTGTAAACTCATTTCTTATCAGCCCATATACAGCACAAAAAAAAGCATAAACGTTTGCTTCTCTCAAAGTTAGTGATTACATTCTGAAGTTCAATAATAAATTTTTGGCTTGTTGGTGCTTCTTCAGATTAAACAAAAAAGGTGACCATGATTTTGTTTGCTTTATGATCTGCCTCTTTCTATAGGAGACCTGAGGTCATTTACAACAAAAGGTGTGTATCAGAAAAGAAAAGCAACCCTGGCTGGTGTGGCTCAATGGATTGAGTTTCAGCCTGCAAACCAAAGGGTTTAGGGTTTGATTCCCAGTCAGGGCACATGCCTGGGTTGTGGGCCAGGTCCCCAGTTGGGGGTGTGCGAGGGGCAGCCCCACATTGATGTTCCTCTCCCTCTCTTTTTCCTTCCCTTTCCCTCTGTCTAAAAATAAATGAATAAAATATTTTTTAAAAATAGAAATTATTTTAAAGAAAGGAAAGAAAATCAGCCCCAACTGGTGTGGCTCAGTGCATTGGGTATCATTCTGCAAACCAAATTCACTGGTTCGATTCCCAGGGGTCCATGCCTGGGTTGCCGGCTAGGTCCCCACTGGGCCGTGTGAGAAGCAACCGATCTGTTTCTCTCCTTTTTCTCCCTCCCTCCCCCTCTCTCTAAAAATAAGTAAATAAAATCTTAAAAAGGAAAGAGACAAAGAAGCAGAATACAAATAATGAACCCCTTAAGAGTCTATAGTTGTTGCAGGTGGGATTCCAGTACAGCTCTGAGCTTTCAGGCAGCCGAGGAAAAGGGAAATATGATAGGCTATGTGTTCTCTTCAGAACCCAGGAAGCCTCACACATGCAGTGCTTTGATGCTTGATGTCTGTCCTCCATGCCTGTGAGTGCAGCAGGGACTGTGGCTGCTTGACAACAGCTACATTCGTGGAGCCTGATGAGCCTGCAAACATCTGTCACATGAATACAGGAAAGCAGACTGGTTACTCGTGGAAAGTGACATTTCCTAGCATTACGTTCTAAGAAAAGTTTCTCGCATGGAGCTATAAAAGGGAAGTTTAGGGTCATGGTTGACCCTGTTTCTCAGTAACTTACTTATAACAAATGCAATAGCTTATAACAAATACTCTTGCTGTAGTGTTTTCAATTAAAGCCAAAGATACAGAGCATGGTGTTACTGTGTCGTAGACCCAAGGCAAAGGAAACAGGCCCACATGCATGCCGAATATCACACTGGGTTGTGTTTCAAACTCTGTTTACAAGTAGCTGGGGGAGGGGTACAGAACTAATAATCCAGCAAATTATTTGTATTTGATCTTATTGTCATTGTTACTGTATATTACTGCTATTGGCTTAATGTTTTTAAATTTTGTTTTATTCATTTATTTTTAGACAGGGGAGGGGAGGGAGAAAGCGAGGGAGAGAAACATCAATGTGTGGTTGCCTTTTGCATGCTCCCTACTGGGGACCTGGCCTGTAACCCAGGCATGTGCTCTGACTGGGAACTGAACCAGCAACGCTTTGGTTTGCAGGCTGGCACTCAATCCACTGAGCCACACTAGCCAGGGTGGTTTAGGTTTTTTTTTTATACCTAGTGGTGCAGAATAGAAAGCAAACAGAAAAGGTCCCAAATCTCCCTTCCCAGAAACCCCATTAAAAGTGAAAAAATAAATAAATAATCAAGTAATTCATTTAGAAACAAAGAATTCAAACTATAGAAAGAAACAAACTAAAAAGTGAAATCCTTCTTCCCAGCATCACCATGTTGCATAAGCCCAGGGGGCATCATTTGCACTGGAGTTGGGTGCTAGCATCCCCTCCCCTCCCTTCATTTTCTTTTACCTGAGGTAATCTCCGTTAATAATTTAAAGCTATTTTGTGAATTTTTTTTTAATTTAAACTTCTCAAAATGGAGAGGTATAGGTTCTGAAGTATGAGGGATGGTGGTTAGACATCAAGAAGAACTTTCCAGCAGAAAGGGAAAATTGAAGAGAAGCCTGAAAGGGAAGAGAATCTTGAGCATGGTGGGGCAGGGATTGCAGCAGGAGAGACACAGGTTGGACTTTTTTGGCAGGTGGTTGTAAGAGCCCAGGGATAGGGCAGATAGGGCTGCAGAGAAGAGAGCATAAAAAAGCTCTACTTTCTTGCTCTGACATGGGGACACAAGGGATGGTCTGGTTCCCACTGCTTCAAGTTAGCCAGCTAGGCACAGGTGGCCCAGGCTGTGAGGTCTCACCACGCCTGGGAGTGTGATAGCTCGGCTCCACCCTCAAGAGCTTGGGGCTCCGGCGGGATGGCTGCTGGGTTTGTGGGTTGTGGCCAGAGCAGCCCCAAATGCCCCCTCAGGCTTCCAGGACGTGCACGCCATGGTGTTCGTGGGCTTCGGCTTCCTCATGGCCTTCCTGCAGCGTTACGGCTTCAGCAGCGTGGGCTTCACCTTCCTCCTGGCCGCCTTTTCCCTGCAGTGGTCCACGCTCATCCAGGGCTTCCTGCACTCCTTCCACGGCAGTCACATCCACGTTGGCATGGAAAGGTGGGCAGCAGCTGTCTCCTTGCTCTCCCCCGTCTGCCTGGGAGGCGCTTGCCCACAGGACCCAGCTTAAGCCCTGTCCTTTAAGTTGTTTTATGACACAAGGTTCTGACCCATCAGTTGATTTCTCTTAGGTGCCCTGCCTGTTGCCTGATTTCTTCCCCCAGCCTCAATCCACACACCTAGCCATACCACCCCATTTTTTAGGCCCCTTATTACCCAAGAACTATTGGGAGGATAGAGAGCTTCATGGAAAAGGGCAGGGTTCAGAAGAGCTCCTAGTTCAAGATCTGGTTCTCCCACCTGTTGGCTCTGTTCACTGAGTCCCAGAACCTACCACCCTGAGACTGGGTTTCCTTATCCACAGAGAGGCAAGGTGATCCCTTCCCACCCACCAGGGAAGAACTTAGTAGGCTCATTTCCTCCTCCCCTGGGCCCCGTCCCCTAGGACTCCCCCTCTCATCCTCCCTCTCCCCACCTTCCAGCATGATCAATGCTGACTTCTGCGCTGCAGCTGTGCTTATCTCCTTTGGTGCCGTACTGGGCAAGACTGGGCCGGCCCAGTTGCTGCTCATGGCCCTGTTGGAGGTGGCACTGTTTGGCATCAACGAGTTTGTGCTCCTTAGTCTCCTGGGGGTGAGTGTGACTAGGGATGGAGCGAGGGCTGGGGGACGCCAGGGCCAGGCCCTGAGGAGCGGGGTCGGTGGGGGGGGGCATGGCTGGGGCAGGGCGGGGTGTCAGGGGTTCCCCTTCACCTCAGCTCTGCCCCCTCAGGTAAAGGATGCAGGAGGCTCCATGACCATCCACACCTTCGGTGCCTACTTCGGGCTGGTCCTCTCACGGGTCCTTTATAGACCCCAGCTGGAGAAGAGCAAGCACCGCCTGGGCTCCATCTACCATTCGGACCTCTTTGCTATGATCGGTGAGGCCTGCCAAGGTGGGGCGGGGTCAGAGCCAGTTCCAGGCACCCCTGAGCTGGGCTCCAGGCAAGTTCTCTGGGTGCTGCTTGTAGTCTTTGGGGTTCTGGCTGAGAACTCCCTTCCTACTTGGATTCTTCTATCGAGTGGCGGTGGGGGGCGGTGGTGGGCTGTGTTCCTCCTTCTAACAATTTGAACAGCTGTTAGAACTCAGCCCTGGGGTATGCAAAGGCCCTGAGACACATTCCCAGGGGTCTTTCAGAAATGTTGGCAACAATCCGTGCTTAAAACCCTTGAGGGCCCACCACCCGCAAGTTAGAAACCAGACCCATCAGCCCGGAGCATGGCCCTTCGCCCTTCTGCTCCCTCCCCATTCAGTCTCCCTCTCACTAGGCTCCCCCCATCTCTTAAACCCAGGCCTGTCCCTAGTGCTTCCTCCCAGAAGCTTTTCCCAGAAGCCCCTGCCCTAGGGCGTGGGGTTGGGAGTCATGGGCCACCCCTGGGAACAAGTGGGGTCTGACCTGTGAACGCCAGTCACCACGACCTGTTTCTTCCACCCTGACCTCTGCTCCTCTCTGTGCTTCATAAACGAGCCAGGAAAGGAAGTCAATTTAGTTTTTTGTGTGTGGGTAGTATTGAAAAGTGACTGGAGTGCTTATTCTTACCCTAAAAAGAGGGGCTGGTTTTATATTTCTTGCTCTGGATTTGTTGTGAAATAGAGTACGTGTAACCCTGGGGTGGCTCAGGCCTCCTCGCCCTTTGAGACCCAGATAAGTTTGGCTTGAAGTCCAAAGGCTTCCCCAAGATTTCCACTCCCAGAAGCCTCCATTCTCAGCTCTCCCGTGCCACCCAGCACCTTCTAGACAGGATACCTGAGGTTTCCTTGAGTCCTCCCCAAACCATCCCCTCGGAGCTCCGGTGCGTGAGTGCAGCAGTTTCCCTGCAGACTGTGGTGTGGGGCTGCCAGGGGAAGTCACACGGCCCTCCCCGGGACCGCTCAGCCCTGGGCAGTCCCTCCAGCCTCCTTGCCGTGCTAGCCCCTGGAGGGTCCCAGCCTTTCCTCACTTGTCTCTCGGCTTCTCCTCGTTCTCCCACCACGACCAACCTGGGAGCCTCTGACATGGGCAGGCAGGGCACCTGGAGCTCCAGCCCCGACCCCAGAGCGCACGGCCCGGCCCGCCGGCGCTCAGCGGACAGAGGCCTCTGCTGTACACCACAGGGACCACCCTCTGTAACAGGACGTGGAGGTCATAAAACAAATGATTTTCCTGGCATTCATATCAAGTACCCCGCTTAGTGCCTAAAATGTAGTACACTTTGTCTTTTTTTTTTCCTTTACCGATACTAAAAAAAAAAAAAAAAAAGAAAAACCAAAAACCCTCAACCCTCTGTGGTTTTCAGTCAAGTGCTCCCTTTTGTGCCAGGGCCCTTCCATAGCCACTGTTTGCAGAGCCTTTAGCGCCTACCGGAGCATGGTCCGTACACTTCAGGACCATGTCACCTCGTTCAGTCCTCACTCTGTGAGGCAGGTATTATTATCCCCGCTTTACAGGTGAGGAAACTGAGGCTGCTGAGAGGAAGTGACTTACCTGCAGTTACACAGCTTGAACCTTGTGGGGAGCCATTTACTTCCTCTCACTCTGCCTGCCCGCCCATCACTTAGGGACCATCTTCCTGTGGATCTTCTGGCCTAGTTTCAACTCTGCACCCACTACGCTGGGGGATGGGCAGCACCGGACAGTCCTCAACACTTACTACTCCCTGACCGCGAGTACCCTCAGCACCTTTGCCTTGTCATCCCTTGTCGGGGACAATGGGCGGCTGGACATGGTATGGGGAGGAGGCCCTGGGGGAGCTGGGGGGGAGGAGACGTCCCATACCCGGGAAGTCCAGTTCTCCAGGGGAGCAGGTAAGGGCACGGGTGCAGGGCATGCCAACTGCCCTGGAGGCAGTGGGGTCACAGTGTGAGATGATGATACAGTAGCAGGAGAGTTAGAGGTTGGATGGTGGAGGGACTTCCAGAAGCAGTAGGCACCCTGTGCTGGATGGGCTTGGATTGGATATGGGCTGACGATTTGAAGGGGCCCCTAATGCCTCGCTCTTCCCGCTCCCTTAGGTCCACATCCAGAATGCTGCCCTGGCTGGAGGGGTTGTGGTAGGGACATCAAGTGAAATGATGCTGACACCCTTCGGGGCTCTAGCAGCTGGATTCCTGGCCGGAACTGTCTCCACACTGGGGTACAAGTTCTTCACGGTACAGACGCCTCTCCAACCCTGGGCAGGGGGTCTCCAACAGGTCCAGGGTTGGAGGGACACACGAGACTCATTATTGGTGTCCTGTCCTCCAGCCCACCCTTGAATCAAAATTCAAAGTTCAAGACACATGCGGCGTTCATAATCTTCATGGGGTGCCTGGCGTCCTGGGAGCCCTGCTGGGGGTCCTTGTGGCTGGGCTGGCCACCCATGAAGCTTACGGAGATGGGTGAGTTCCCCCCATCAGTCCACACTGAAGTCATCACCCCCCTGAAATGACTTCCCTCACTCTTTCCCCACTTTGTGCACTGACCAAAAAAAAAAAAAAAAAAAAAAAAAAGCAGTGTGTATTTTCACTTATTCATTCACATTTTGGGAGCTGAGGGAACTAGAGTGAGCAAGACCAATGAGGGGGCTATCTTCCTGGCCCTCAGTCACGTTTAGCAGATCATTTGGACAAATGATTTCAATAGTGTTACTAAAGAGCCAATAAAGCATAATGACCCTTAGGAGCGATTTTTGCACATCAGAGCTCAAGAGAGTGGGCAGGCAAAAGTGACTCTCGCACTGAGTCTCGAAAGGCGTGTGGGTGTCTGCTATCATACAAGGGTGAAACATGAGGGAGCGTGTTTCAGGCTCCAGGAGAGAAGACTCAGATTGACAGGCTCCTGAGGCCCTTTCGACCTCTGCACAATGCCATGCCGTGACGCACTGCCCTGTGTCTTCCTTCCTGTGTCCCCGCAACCTCTCCCTGCAGCCTCCACAGCGTGTTTCCACTCATAGCCGAGGGCCAGCGCAGTGCCACGTCTCAGGCCGTTTACCAGCTCTTTGGCTTATTTGTCACACTGACGTTTGCCTCTGTGGGCGGGGGCCTTGGAGGTGAGTGACCTTGGCTGGGGGGAGGGGAGTGGCAGGAGCTCGAGGGAGGGCAGAAGGCAGAGAAAGGCAGTTCTCTGGAGGAAGGGCCGTTGGATCCCATCCCCCTGACATTCATTTACTCAGATATTTATTGAGCGCCTACTCTGTGCCAAATGCAGGGCGGGGTTGTAGAATTGAGGGGTAACCTCCTCTAGGTAAGGAGAAACAAGTGGGCACATGCGTCCTCTGGGTGCTGGGTGCGGCGGCAGGCGGCGGGGGGGTGCAGTGCGTAGAGCAGTAGCTACGGACCGTTGGGTTCCTCTACTTCGGTTTTGCGGCTTCCCTGTGCTGCTCCCTCTACCCACTAGAGGGCAGTCCAACCTCAGGCTGAGTTCCTGAAGGGGATGCTGAGCTATCTATCTTGGTCCAGGGCAGGGACAGGGAGCCAGGAAGGAGACTGCAGCACAAAAACTTTCCACAGAGGCCGACTGTCCAGTGATGCGGGGTCAGACAGTCCTTCCTGATTTTTGGCCTTAGTCCTTTTGGCCTTCAAAATAAAACCTATGATTTAGTATCTTCACCCTCCTGGCTCTCAAGATTTTCGTTCTCAGACAAGGTTCTATTCATTCATTCATCTAATTATTTACTTAATAAACACTTTCTGCACCCCTCCTGGATAGGAGGCTGCAGAGAGCTCAGCAGCTCTGGTTCGTGACAGAATCACTATTTGGTTCATTACCAACTGTGCAAAACGTAAGTGAATTTCTTAACTTCTCTGAACCTTAGTTCCTTCTCTGTCATACAGGGATCACATTAATCTTCAGGATTGCTGATTGCTCAGGAAGGCAATGCTTGTCAAGCCCTTTGCACAGGGTCTGGCATACAGTAGGTGCTCAATAAATACAGCTGTGACTTCCCTGGGCTAGGCACCATGCTGACTCCAGGCCTCTCAGCTCAGCTCCTCTGTGCCTTGTGGCACTGGCTGGCAACCTCTGCCATGGAGACAGTAAAAAGCCTCACACATCCTTCCCCCCTCCACCAGGGCTCCTACTGAAGCTGCCCTTCCTGGATGTGCCCCCAGACTCCCAGTGTTACGAGGACCAGATTTACTGGGAGGTAAGACTGAGCAGCCGCTCCTCAGGCCCACAGGGCCCTGTCACGCTCCCCTGCCTCACCTCCTATGATCCAGCCTGCCTCTTTCCTTCCTTGCCTCCTCTCTCTCCTCGGGGGTATACCTCTGAGCTGTGGCATCCAGCCATCTGGAGTTACCCCTTCACCTGCTCCCCAACTCCTGCCCTCCAGGTGCCTGGGGAACATGAGGATGAAGCCCGGGGACCTCTGAGGCAGGAAGAACCAGACACTCAGGCCTAACTTGCTTCCCTTGAGAGGATGCTCTCCATTTAGAAGATAATGACTGGCTACGACCAGGAAGTTATTTTGTAGCTCCTATCCTTCCTACTGCGGGAAAGAAGTCACACGCTAGAGGAGCCTCCTTTCCATAGGCAGCACCAGGGGAATGACTGTAGGCCTGGGAGATGGTGGAGGAGCAGGACTGTTACTGGTTGTGGTGGGGGAAGAATCTCCCAGCAGCCTCACCACCACCATCACCCTCTAGCTGACAACCTGCAAGTGAGGCACCAAGGGACTGCTGATCCATTGGTCCGACGTTGCACAGTTAAACAGTGCGAGCCTGGGCCTGGCTCTCCGCTCCGAGGGTGATAAACACCATCGCCGTCAAGGACTCTGACTCCTTTTTTTGTGCACTGGGAATTTGGGAAGTTCCTTTTACCCTCTAACTCACAGTGTTAGACCCTTGGAGTGGGAAACATCCCACCTCCCTGGGTCCATGGAACTCCCTCTAGGATGCTGTGTTCTACCAGGTGGGTACCCAGCCTGGGCTTGCCTGCCTGAAGAGACAGGAAGCTCACTCCCGTCAGAAAATTTGTGTCTGTTATAGGCCAGCTTGGGCTGCTGGAGAGTCCTTATATTCCAGAACCGCCACCACTTCGACCCTCAGCCTGGGAGGCTTCAGAGCAGAGTAGGAAGGAGGCAGCCGCAGGGCCTAAGCGAGGAATAAAGAGTTCTTTGCCACTAACTTCTCAGAAGCTGGAAGCAGCCAGACACCACCTGATATCTCTGTTTCAAGTCTGAGGAGTTGAGGAACCCGTTAGAGTCCGCTCTGAGAAGGATGGGGAGACAGGTCCAGGGCCTCTGACCGCCTCAAGTCATCTGACCACCAGAGGGCACTCCAGACAACAGAAGAAAATGCAGCTTTCCTGCCCCTCCATCCTCTATCAAGAATGGAAGTCCTTCCTATAGCCTAACTGCCTTCCTGTCTGCTTCTACTCTGGTCCTCACCATTCATGACACACCTTTCTTAGCTCCCATTCCCCACTATATGTCAGGTGGGCGCTAGGGCTTTCAGATCTTATCCAAACAAAGAATCTACCCCTCCAGTAGATGGGAGCTCCCTTCCCAACCCTGAAGGACTGGGACCCCTCTATGCCCTCTCCTGCCCTTCCCCAAGGCTTCTAGCAGGAGTTGAGCATGACTACAGACTAAGACCTATTCAGACCTAGGAACCCAAGGAGGCAGTGGAGGGATTTCTGGGACCTGGCCCTGGGACAGCAGCAGAAAGTGACCCCACTAGGCTCTACCGTCACTGTGGTTGGCAGGACTGAGTTTGGCTGGAGAAAGAGGCCAAGCACAGAGTTGAAGAGAGGGGAGAGGAGCAAGGAGGGCAGCTGAGGGACCAGCACCCCATGGGAACCATTGCTGCCCACAGCCCAACTATGCTCCCCAGCTTCAGCCCCCTCCTTCCTCTGCAGCCTCCCTGCCCAGTGCTGGCTGGGGTAGGAATGTCAGGGAGATTCTGGTGTTGAGGCAGAAAGATGGCTGCTGACATTGCAAAGAAGTTCCTGGTCCTGTCAGCCCCTGATGAGAGGGAAGGAGTTGGAGAGAGCCGAGGAGGCCCCAGCCCCCATCCCACTGTCTCAGGCCTTTGCTCCCAGTACTGCCGACCTGCTCTGCCCCAAATCTCCCCAAGCAGTCCTCAGAGATCTGAAAGACTTCAGGCAAAGGAAGATTCAAGGGTAGTATGAGATCCCTCCCTGATCCAACTCATTCTGGGTAGAGAAAGCTATACATGTTCATTTATTTGATGACATGCACATTTTCCTGACCTGATCCTCTCCCTCTACTGCTCGTTCCTCCTCCACTGCTCTCATCTCAATCCAGGGAGGCTTCTAGAGAAGGGACAACTGAGCCCTCTCTGCTGGAGGGCAGTTACTGGTCCAGATTCCAAGAGAGAAAAGGCCACAGGTCCCAGGATGGCCCACCAAGAGGTCCCTGAGAAAGGATGAACGGAGCGCTGCCCCGCAGGAGCTGGCCCTGCACCTCTTGCACCCAGGCAGCTGCAAGCTCTAGCCCTCCCACAGGCCTTCTGAAGCCTGGGAGGGGCTCAGAACTCTCCTAAAACAGGCCCTTGGATCTTCACTCTGCATTTCCTTCTCTCCCTCCCCCAAATTTGCCTCTAGCAACAGGCACATTGGTGGGCCATCCCTAATTTATTCCATTCAGCTGAACTCAGCCATCACTCCATTGTGGTCTGGGGGTGGAGGCAATTTTCCCATCATCACTTTCAGGCAGGGAATTCAGGACACAGGAAAGACAGGTGTCCCGGGAGCCCCTAGCTGGGCCAGGACCAACCTCTTCCTTTGTCTTCTCCGTAGTCTCTGCTCAGCACTGTTGGTCCTCACTTGGTGGGTCAGCCATTCAAGCTGGGTCAGCAAGGTGACAGTGAGCAGGTCAAGAAGCTGGCAGGGACAGGGGCCAAGGGGGCTCCAACTTCACCCCCAGAGGACAATGAGGCCTCTGCCCTCAGGGACAGCCCCCTGATCACCGCCATCATTTCTCTCCATGCAGGGCGGTCGGTCGGACACTTGCCCACTCATGAACTCTGTTCAGCCCAAAGTCTGAGCTCTGGGAACAATGATGGACGAAGACACTGGGCCCCTGTTCATCTCCCAGGGCCTCACTGATGGGAGAGACAGGCTGCATTGAGGTCAGTCAGTGTTGAAGCTAGCAGGGCCAGAGGCATTAAGAGCAGCATTTCTGGAAGTGGCCACTGTTCTGGCTTGGCACAAGTGTGTGTGGGTGACAGCACCTGCTTAGACATCTGGATAGGGGACCCAAGGTCCCCCAGGGGCCTCAGGGTGCTTCTGCGCTTGTGTGGCCAGATCTCCCCTGGCCAGGAGCTAGGAGCTACCCCGTGGCCTCTAAAGGACCTGCACTCTGAGCCCCGGCGGCCTGGGAAAGGGCTGAGATCTGTTCCCACCCCACCGCCCCCGATTGGGATTCACATCACGGTGCGCAGCGGGCCCGGCGAGGGGAGTAATTAGACACGGCTTGGGTGTCCGAAGTGGGGCGTGGTGGCCTTCCCAGGGCAGAAAAACTCGGCAGCCGCGACCCCCCACCTCACCCCGATATTCTCCCCCACCGTGAGGATCTCCCCACCCGCCGCCTCCCGGTCTGCGCCCCTTTCCTTTGTCTGGCCCGCCCGCCCGCAGCCGGGTCCCCGCGCCGCCCAGCGCCCCGGCCCAAGCGCCCGCCGCTGCCGGGAACCTCCGGGAACAATGCGAGCCTATGTCTCCGGACGGCGAGCCCGCTATGCAAATGCCGGCGGCCTGTGAGAATCCCCTCCGCCGCCGCCCGGCCTCCACCGCCTGAAAAGGGCAGGCGGCCCAGCGGTGTGGGGGAGGCGGTCACTGCATAGGGATGAGCTGCGGGTCGGACCGCCCGCCCGCCGGGACAGAGCGCCATTGTCTGCGCGCGCCGTCTGATCGCCGGTCCAGCAGCCGGCCTGGGGAGGACGGCAGAAGGTGCCTCAAACCAGACCTATTTCTCTCCCCAAAGTCGGTCAGACCCTGGTGGGCCCGCAACTTCACTCCCCTACGCGCACGCTCGGTAACCCGCACAACGAGCCCGTTCCTTTCCCTGAGGCTCTCTGCCTCTTGGAGGTGTAAACCTGGTCCACAGTGGGTGCTCTTCCCACCTTCCTTACCTGTTAACCACGCCCCCTCCTCAATCCCCGTCCTTTTTTTTTTTTTCCCCCCACATTGCCTTGAGCCAAAGGAATCTCATAGCTGTCTCTGTTCACTTCCTGAACCCTGAGGGAAATACTCCCGGTTTCCCCAGGGTGGGTCGTTACTGGGCAGATGGCCCAAGGACCCTCTCTTCTGAGCGCAAGACCAGCCCAGGCCTTGAGTCCCTCTACCTTGGTCCAGAAGCCTGTGTCCATCCAACAGATGGTATTGGTTCAACACTGGAGGACAATACCCGGACGGAGGGCAGGAGAGCTCTGTGCTCTGAGCAGAGTTCAGTCCCTTTTAGCTGGAAAGTCGACCCCTGCTGACCTCCCGTAAATGGGCCTCAGACCCAGCACAGTGAAGGACTGAGTCCCTGCTTCCTAAATGCTCTTGAAGACTTAGAACAAAGGCTGACGTCACTCAGGGGAAAGTTGCTTCAGAGATGGTGCAGCGATGCTTCTAGGACTCAAAATGGTTTGGGGTGGGGTGCAAAGTCAATCAGAGCAACACCAAAATAAGAGCTGCCCCAGGAAGTTAGGTCTTCAGTCCTGGTAGGGCAGGAGAGAGCTAAATGAGGGAGAAGGGAGAAGATGCCTGCAGGGCAGGCAGTCTTCCTGGAGGCAAGGGTCCTAGCTACCTATTCCTTTTAGGGTTGGCACGGCCTTCCACTAAGGCAGAGCTCTTCTCTCCTCCTGGCCTTGATGAGGGCCCAGGTGCAACACCTCCGTTATAAGGAAGTTGGGGCTGAGTCGGGGCAGTGGAGCCTGGCTTCCTGGGAGAGCATTTGGGAGACTATTAGATAAAAGTGGGGCCGGGGGACTTGGGCTGGGTGCTGAAGCATTGATACTTGGTGCCAGTAAGCAGCTAGAGCTCTGCCCACCCCACTCCCCACCTTGGGAAGGAGCTCCTCCTGCAGCTTCTCACCCTGCTGCCCTCTTGCCTGGGTCTCTGCTTCAAAGCATTCTGACCTGGGGCCCCCAGCCTCATGGAAACTCGTCCCTGAGAGCCACCTCAGAAAGACGCCAAACCCACATCCTCACGTCTCCACACAGGGCTAGGGCTCCAGCTGCCTGACCCCAGAGCACACCCTCCCTCCCTCCGCCCTCCCTGTTCTCAGCCCTGTATTTCCAGGGCCCTCTGGGTCTGCTCTGGCTGGTCTTTGAGTGCCTAGGCAGGACCCAAGCAGCCAGCTTGGCTCTGAGGCTGAGAGAGGAAGTGGGCTTTGTTGTGCCTGGGCATTGTCTGGACTCTTAAACTTGCTTTTCCCACCCTGCTCCTCTTGGCAGGAGAATCCTTAACTGGAGAAGCTGCTCTACCCACCCCACCCCCACCCCGCAAGCACACACACACTCACACTCCAATGTCCCCTCCTTCCCAGCTCAGCACCATCCATCTCCGTCTCCTCAGAGCAAGGAATGTGGCTCCAGGACACTGTGGAGCTTGTTCCCAATCCCCTTCTAGCTCATTTCACTTGAGCTTTTGCAGACTTGCCTTCATCCCACGGCTGCTGTCTGAATTCTGGCTCTGAGGCACTGACAGGTCTCCCCTCCTCCCTGTAATCCCTCACACTTCATTTTGTCCCAACACCATCTGAGGTGGCTGCGCCATGGGGGCGTAAAGGAACCCTGGTGTGGAAACTGGTGAGGGGCAGGGTCCCCATTCTTCCCATCTTTCCTGCCACTTAGGCTGCCCTCTGCCTCAGCCGGGCCCAGCACCATACACTGTTTGCAAGCCAGCCATCCTGCACCCACCCTTTCTGTCCATGCCCCTCAGCCTCGATTATTCCCGGAATTAGCACTGGGCCCCTTACTGGTGGTTGCTAATTCAGACCATTAATAAACTCAATTACTAATGCTGCAGCAGGTTGCAACCGCCAGCATCTACCACCAGAACCACTGGCCAGGTACAGCCTCCAGGGTGGCTTCTGCCTGCCTCCACGTTGGGAGGGGCTGCTCCCTGCTATCACCTGCCCCACGTGGCCTCAGGCCCTTCAAGGCACAGGTGGGTGGGTACACAGGCTCGAAGGGGGGTTAGCTAAGACTTCTGGAGAAGTGGAGGGGCAACCTTCACTTCAAGAAGCCCCAAACTGGAACCAGGGAAGCCAGCCTGTGCATGGGTACGAGAGGGACTGTGTGAGCCAGTGATGCTGGTATCTTTCTTCCCCAGGACATTTGGGAGCAGGTCAGATGGAGCACATGAAGATTCAGGGAAGATTCAGGTACCCCCTAATGTGTACCTCTGCTTTCCAGCACCCAAAGCTCTTGGTGCCTTCACAGTTCCCCTTTGCTTTCAGTCAGGTAATACAGTATTTGAATTTTTCCTGTGGTCAGGGGACTGTTTCAATAAGACTGTGAAACACTCTCTGTAAAAAGGGGATGACACGTTTAAGTGGAACACATACCTCACAATTACTGAGTACCTACCAGGTGCCAGGCCTTTGGAGTATGCTCATAGATAAAATGTAGTTGCTTTTTCCAGGGGGCTGGCCCTAATCCCTGCAGACTGGATGAGGTCTGCCTCCCCTGTGGACGCCCTCATCCCTTTCATATCCCAGCCCATCTCACAGGCTGTTGTAAGGACCTGCCCTTTTATACACTCAGCTCACCCCCACTGGACACCGCACGAAGCTAGCAGCTGTGCGTTGTTCCCTGCAGATAATGAGAGCCCCCTCACATGTGGCTGCTGCAGCCTTCCCTGTAGTTCTCCGCCCTCCCTGACCTCCACCCTCAGGCTACTAGAGCAGGATGAATGGCAAGTTGCCCTTTGGTCCATTCTGCCTCAGTTGGACCCAATCGGGGCAAGAACGGCTCCTGAACCCTCAGCTAGGACTTGAAGGAGGTGGTAGGTGACCTGGCAGGGAGGGCTAGACCCTCCGAAGGAGCCTGCTGGCTCTCAGCAGGCCTGTCTAGGCTTCCCCTCTGGCCCAGCCTGGCCCCTCCCCCTACATCCCCCACCCATTCATGCCCCAGAAGTGGCCTAAGGTGGCCCAAGAAAGCTTGGGAAGGGACTCTCCCCTCACACCTGCTTCCCCCACCCCCCTCCCCGACCCCTTTTTCTCCATCTGGACTTCAATGTCTTGACTTTTATTTGCAGCTTTTGAAGGAAGGATCCACCAAGACTTTGGTCTCCCCAACACAGGGAAAAAGAAGAGAAAAAAAAAGTCCTAAAAACAAAACCCCTACAACAACTTCATGTAGGAGAGATTTGTTGGAAGGCTTTAATCCCTTAATCCCTCTCAGATGGGCCTCCAGACGCTAATGATTTTCCTAATTATCCCCTCCCATTTTCCCATTGCCCTGTAAGGACTTCGAGAGGAGTGAAATTCAGAGTGAACACTTGTTGGGTGAATGGCAGGCTGACCTCCCCCCAGATCAAGCCCTGAGGAGAGTCGGACAGCTGGAGGGGTGGGGGAAGGGCCAGGAGTGCTCCAGCTGGGGGCTCAGGCTTCCCTACCAATGACACCCTTGTAAGGCAGCCTTACAATGGGGCTCTGGGGGCTGCCTGAGAGGTCCAGGTGTGGGGCTGGGGTCCCTCAGTGTGAATGGCCCATTATCCTGCCTAAAGGATGGGAATTGAGGGTCTCTTTGTATCCTACGGGAAAGGCCCCTCTGGGTGATAATCACCCTGGGAGGGAGGTGGAGGTAGTGATAAGGGTCTTTATAGGGGACCAAGCTTCCTCCAAAACAGTTGGCAATGCAGCCTTTGGCCCTTCACTTATCTCCAGCAGCCTGGGACCCCATGGCCCATCCATGGGTGATGGGAGTGAGGGGTAGGCCAGCAAACGAGTCCACTGTGGCCTACTAGACTGAGTTCAGGAGTAGCCCCTGACCCCACTTCTGACCTTCAACTAGTCTTGGGGGCCATAATATGGCCTTGTCTCACCTCTTCCAAGTCACTGAGGCTCTCTGGAGCCCGAGCTGCCTGCGAGTAGATCTGACTCAGCTGTATGGCCCCACTCTTATGAAACGTTCATAGGGGTTCTCACTCCACCCCTGCAGTGCCCTGCAGAGTAAGGGCATCAGTCTCATTTTACAGATGACAAAACTGTGGTTCAGAGCAACTGAGGGACTCACAGCCAGCAGGGGCAAAGCTGAGATGAGAGTCTGGTCTTCCAAAGACCAGGCACGAGGCTTTTCACTTGCTGTCCCCTCTGCCTGGAATGCTTGCTCGTCTTCCCAGTGACAATGCGGCTGGCTTCCTCAGCTGGCTTCCTTGTCTCCTTTGGTCTTGACTCGAATCACACTCTCTGTAAAAGAGATGCCTGGGATTTGCTTCCAAACAACATGGAGGGTAGAAGCCCCGGTCGAACAAGACTGGCAGTTGCGGGAGCTAGATGACAGAGAGGTGAACCTTCATTAGACTGTTTATTTTTGTATGTACTTAAAATTTCTCACAAGTGAGAGTTGAAAAATCTCTGGCCTTTTCTAAGCACCTTATTTTAAATTGCAGCTCCCCACCTGACCCCCAACCCTCTGTGTCCCATGTTCCGTGGCTCTTTACGTGGTCTATTTTCCTTTTCTCCTGCAGATCTCTCATTGCCATCTGACACCTGATGTATTTTACTTGTTCTCGTTTTTGTCCCCACTAGCCTCACAAGGCCCAAGGTCCTGGGGTCTGTTTGTCCAGGCTGGTGCCCCTACACGCACAGAGGCACCTGACGCTGGGAGACGTTCACTGCACATCAGTGGAGGCCCGGGTGATCTGGGTTTGGGTTCGAAGGCTCTCGGCTGAGCCACCTTGAAGCAGAAAAAGGGTGGCCTCTCTTAGGTTTCTGGCTTGTGGGGTCTCTCAGCATCTGAAGCCACAGCTGGAGGGTCCTTCCCAGGGTCCCCCAGGCTGGGCTATGTCCCTAAGTGTCGCACTATGCACCATTCACTTCTCACTTCTTTGGGCCATCCACAGCCACTGAGTCCTTTTGTCAGAGGGGCCTGCGAGTGTGAGCAGCTATTACCACAAGGCCTTATTATTCCTAGCCAGAGTAGTAATGAGGAGCTGCCCGGAGCTAGCACATTTTGCAGAGTCCCTCCCATTTAATAACTATAATAACAACCACCACTTTTGAGCCCTGCATCATGCCTATGTGCACCAAGAACTTCACATACATGATCTCATTTAATTCCTCTAACAGTTATGGCATGTAGCTACTGTGTGTGTCCCATTTTGAAGATGAGAATGCTAAGACTGGGCAGTTAGAGCTCCTCTATCCTCAGCTTGGCCATACAGGGATATGCGAAGGTCAGGGAGGCACCTGTGTCCCAGATGAGACCTTGATGTGCAGAAGGGAAGTGGCCTGCAGGAGAGTGCTCAGCAGATTAGCAGGGCTCACAGTGGGCCGGGTGGCAAGATTCCCTTGGGCCTGAGCAGAGGAGGGCAAGCAGCAGCCCCCAAGCTCTCCAGGAGAACTCTCACACACACCTCTGAGATACAGTAGGGAAGTGGCCATGTCCCTCTCCCCACTTGCAGGGGCAGATGCTCGCTCAGGGAGCATCAGCGACTTGTCCTGGTGCACGGGGTTAGTGGAATCCAGGTGCTCTGCCCTTGACACCAACGGGGTAGGGAGGGGCACTTCTGCTCTCCAGCCAATCTTGAAAAGCTCCTGAAGGACCTGGGCAGAGGGTGGGGCACAGCGACCGGCGGAGCTGGCCTATGAGAAGGCTGGTGCGGGTGAAGGAAGTGGAGGTAGAGAGAAGGGACTGAAATTCAACTGTTTTCTCTCAAATAAGGAATCTCAGAGGTTCTCTCATACTTTGGTCTTTAGTATTAAACGCTGTCCTTCTCCAGACTTGAAAAAGTTGCCATAATTAATATTTTAAATTAAATTTATTTCTGAATAAATAATTTCTTCACTTGAAAGGCACAAAACTTTACAGGCACAAAAGAATGTACTATACGGTAGCAGTTTCCCTCCTGCCTCGTCCTCCACCACGCACTTCCCAGCCAACATTCCTCCTAACTGTGCTGTACGCACCTCAGCCAGGCTCTGGCGGCAGCCAGAGACAGCCTTCAGCTCTCAGGGGAGCTCGGCGGGGGGAGGGAGAGGGAGAGGGAGAAGGAGATCTCTCAGAGGAGCAGGCAACAAGCCGCGGCGGGGGGCGGGGGGGCGGCGCTGGGATGGCCTTCCACGGAGAGAAAGCACGTGCAAGGGCTCTCGGGGTGGCGCCCAGCGTTCGGCCACGCTCCTAGGGTGCCTTTTGCATGAGAGGCGGGAGAGGAGGCTCCACCACCTAGTGAGTCTGCACTCCCATAGCCGGAGGCCTTCGGGCTGCAAACTGCATGTTTTTGACCCTCAGCCTGAGGTCTCTCAGCGTCTGGAGAGGGTTTGTCCACCTGCGCCTTCCTCAGAAGGAGGAAGGGTCTGAAAGGAGCTCCCTCTAGTCAGTGGGAACCATGTGCTTAGCTGGGGGGCTGGACCCTGCTTTATGGACAAGTATCTCCCCCCTCAGTCTAATCTCGGGGGAGACCTACTTTCTAGCATGGTTTTGAGGGTTAAATAAATGTATAAACTGTTTCATATAATGCTTGACACAGAGTACAGTTTCAACTAATGTTGGCTGTTAAAATTATCCCAAGGACACCCTAACTATCTTGTCTCAATGTCCCCTCTCTATGAGAACCTAAGTGTTCTCTTTGCTCATTCCTGCCCACCCCCCCCCCCAGTTTTTCTCCAGGACTTCATTACTGCATTATGCTGCAGCCTTATCTTGGCTTCTCAGGGAGGGTGGTAGGGTGAGCCTCTCTGAGGCCTGACCCTGTGAGCTGGGCTGTTCAAAGGGAAGACAAAGACTTTCACTCCTGGCCCCTCGACTCTGTCTCTACTCATACACCCTTTTTTGAAAAAGCCACCCCCACTTATTACCAAACCCAGCAGCCAGGCCGAGGCGAAAGCCCGGGCTGAAGGTGGCAATTAGATAGTTAGCACCAGCCCAACCCACCTGCCCAGAGTCCCTCAAACACATTTTAATTACAATCCCTTAATCTCCTTCAGATGGTGAGGCTGGCTCTAGGGCGTTTGCCCCAACAGCCCTCCCCGCACCTTCCCCCAATTAAGTGGTCCCCTCAGCAGAGGGTCCCTTTCCCAGCTAAAGGCCTTGCAGCCCAGGAGGAGCAGGATCATGCACAGATGGCGACCAGTGCCCCAGAAGTTCCCGCAGGTGCAGCTGAACACCCTCTGACCGTGTCTTCTGCCTGGGCACAGACCGAGACGCCCAGGACCGTTTGTCTTTCCCTTGGTCTCCTCTTGTCCTGGTTTGTGTTCTCCGGGAAGGATCTTTCTTCCCCTGGCTTTTTCATAGTGACTTCTGTTTTTCTGTCAACCCACTCAGGCCACCCTGCCCAGGCCAGCTGTCTTCCTTGGCAGTTCTGTCGAGGAGCCACCAGGTTCTGTTACACATGGAATTGAGGTTAAGACCCTGAAGGGCTGTCTCCTGGTGGTAGCCCTGTATTGACCTCCCACTGACCTCAGCAGAGGGCGGCCTTGCTCTCGGTGCTTCATGCCTAGTCAGGCCTCTGACACTCTTAGCCACACAGGGGCTGGCAGAACACTGGGCAGGCCTCTATCCCTGAGCTTCGAGCAGGGCAGAGGCAGGGGGAGGGAAAAGATGACCCAGCGTGTGGCCCTGTCTGAAGCTGAGCCTGGAAGACGCTCTTTCCTGGGAAAGTTCTTTCACTAATTGACTTGCAAATGCCTCTTCATTTGTCCCCAGATTCATAATTAGTGCTAAGGATTTCTAGGGCCCCATCCCAGAGGGGCTTTTATGGGGGCAGCCTGTTCCTCTCCCCTCTCCAGGGTCAGCTGGGTTGGGGGTGGGCAGAGCCGGGCACCGGTGCCCAGCTGCCGTCCAGCGTTCCCACGGCTCTGGTGCCAGCATGTAAAAGGCGAGGTGTGGGGGGTGTGGGGCCAGGGCTCCCCGCCATCCTTCAGCCGGGACCAGGGCCAAAGCCCTGAGGCTCCAGGAAATGACAGAGCTGGGGAAGGGCAGTGGCAGCGGGTGGGGGCTGGCTGGCACCCCCAGGAAGGAGAGCCCAGCCTGTGCTGGGGGCCTGGCATGGCCGAGCCTCCAGCATAATGAATGGACCAACAAGGGGCCTCTCTTCCCCATGGTTTACCCACAAAGGCCTTGGCTGCACCATTAGATGTGGTGGGCTGGGGACACTGGAGGAAGAGAGGCCATTCTCAAAGACACCCCCACACCCAGGCTCTGCACTCCCAGGAAGGGGGCCTGGGCTGGGGCCCAGTGTCTTGGGTTCAGGCCCAGTATGGACTCGGACCTGCTGAGCAAGGAGGGTCGCCCTCCCAGTCTCCCTGGGCCTCAGTTTTCCCCACTGTATTTTCCCTGCCATCCTTCCCAGCCCTGATGTTCCCCTCCAGGTTTCTACCCTCTCAGCTGCTACCAGCAGCCCCATCGCACCCTCCACTGCTAGTTCTCAGCCCTCCGAAGGCCCTCTCCGGACCCGAGGCCCAGCCGGACCTCTCCTCAGGGTGTGTCTGCACCCCTCACCGAGGCACTGCCCACCAGCCCCTGACACCCTCGCCCCCCTTCAGGTCAGGAGGAGCTATTCTAGTCTGTAAGCCAGGAGGAAATAGGAAGATTCTCAGCTGGAGCTGACTGCCATGGAACCCAACGGGGCCCTGCCATTTGCAAACTATGTGACCGGGACGTGTCTGTCAGCCTGTCTGGGCCTTATCTGTGAAAGGCCTCAGAGGTTATCTCCAGGATCCAGTGAGACCTCGAATGGAAGGCACTGTTGTGGGACCTGGCACGGGCGGATGCTCAGTCAAAGTTCTTTTTATTCCAGACTCCTTCTCAAAGCTCCTGGTCAGTCTGCCTGTTTCCCTGTGACTGGGATGCTCTTTCACGGTCTACTCCCCATCGTTTTTTTGCCTGACTCTCCCAGCAGTCCCTCTAGAGTCCCAATTTCATCTCCAAAACTGGCCATTTTCCTTTGGTAAGTCCTTCTTGAAGTCTAACCACTGCCAGTTGCCCCTCCCCAGGCCTGACCTCTTCCCATGTAGCCCAGCATCTGGGGCCCTGAGGGAATGGGGTGGAGCTGGGCTCTATGGTAACTCTGAGAAGAGAATGCCCTCTCTCCCCATCTGCATACAGACAGTCTCATTTACATACAGACAGGTCTCATCTGCATAGGCTCAGTAGGATTCTGAGAGCACATTCTGAAGTGTCCCTCCTGGATCCTCCTACCTCAGTGCTGGCACTTCTGTCGGGGGAGGGGTCCCTCCCCACCCCTACTGCCCCAGTCTGGGTCTGGGTCTTTCCATTTCCAAAAGGTAAACCTGCTGTGGCTGGTGCCCTGCTTCTCTTTCCTGTGCCCAGAGGAATTCTGCCCCTCCTCTTCCACCTCCTCATGCCTGCTCCAACTTTCCAAGCCAGAAAGGAGGCTGCTGGTGGAGGCAGAGGGCAGGCCCCAGTCACTGCTGTCAGACTGATGCTCAGGCTCTGGGGTCCAAACAGAAGCCGAGGATGGGGGAGTCTGTCCTGGGCAACTTCCTGCATGCTGACCCCAGACCAAACCCTGTGTCCATTCACCCCTACTCCCCAGGGATTGAGGGGCAGGGGTGAGGAGGGCCCCGAAGTGGGTCCTTGCCAGGCTGGGCAGCAGGAAGGTCCTGAAAGGAGGGCTGGGAACTCCAGAGACACTCCCCTGGGCCTGGTGAGCCCAGGGCTCAGCCCCTTGAGTGTGACAAATTGATACAAATGAAACTGCCTCTTCCTGGCTACTTCCTAGGCCTCAATCAGTCTTCCTAGGTATGGTCCTTGTGGGGGACCCTGGGACTCCTTGGCATGCATGTTGAGGGGGACTGGGAGTCCTCTCCTGACAGGCGCCCCCCCAGGCTGAGTACCTGGGTGTAGTCCTCTCCCTCTCTGGCCTCATTGCCTCTGTAAAATGAGGAGCAGGGCTAGACCAGGTGGCTCTCAGTGTGAGCCTCCTTCCTGGTAACAGCACCCAGCATTCTGTATGCAATTTCACAGATACAAGGGTCCCCTGAGGTTCATCTTGACTTCAGACTGGGGTCCTGGTCTCCAGGAGCTAAAAAGCTGTTGTCCACGTTTAAACAGGAGTGTGGACAGGTGCCGAACGCATGTGGAGTATCTCAGGGAAGACACAGGTGCCAGTGGTTGCCTCTTGGGACAGAAGGTGAGTGGCTGGAGACAGGGGTGGGAAGGAGACATACTTTCCCTTTTGTGCTATTAGAATTGTACCGTATGAATTTTTGTAAGCTTTTTTATTTAGAAAAATTCCAGGATTCAGACTATACTTCCAGGGAGAGACTGTGGTTAGATGAGAGGAAGGACTTTTTAGAGGATGGTGGAAAACTTAGAATGTGCTGGCAGTCTGGACTCTGCTAACACTTTCCAGCTCAAGAGTGAGGGGCCCATCCCTTGGAGGAGCATGTTGGATACAGATGTGTCACGGGGTACATGGAGTCAAGAGCATAGTCCCAGCTCCTCCTTGCTGTGGTTCCCCTGCCCCTCAGCTCCCCTCTCAAGATCTTATTGGGAAGGCCTACCTGCTCTCTAACCTGAATTCCTCTTGCTAGGCATATTCATTTCCTTCTGTTGCTACTGAAGAAGAAAGCAGGGGTGGGTGGCCTTGTGGCACAGCGGGTGCTCTGTCTTTGTAGTCTGGTCAAACCCAGGGCATATCTGAGGAAGGGGTCCCTTTAAGGAGGAGTCAGAGGCCCACCCACCCAGTGACCTCCCACACAGGCACTCTGGGGAAGCAACCCACCTCTTCCATTCTCTTAGTTCTTGGGATGCTACTGAGGGGCCTCCTCGGCTGGGTGCATCAGCCTATTGCTCTGAGTTGGGACTGACCAGTCACGGGTAGCATTCCCAGGAACCTTAGGGTGGCTGAGAGAGACAGAAGGAGCCGAAGAGATCTTTGTTCCTCCCCTGCCCTCACCGAGGGAGCTCTGTCTTAATGAGGCTTTCCCCTTCTGTGGCAATGGTGGCTTCTAGCATTGGTTCCTGGCAGGGAGGGGCTAGGATTGCCCTCCTCTCATGCAGTCCCTCCCCACCCAACCCAGTGCAGGCACATCCACTACCACTAGTACTGTCGTTCAGTAGTCAAGAGTCTTTATTAGACAGGAGATGGGACTTCCTTCTCAGAGGAATCTCAGCTCAGACAACACAGGAAAAACCAGGATGGGATGGGACCAGAGCCAATGATGAAGCCAAGTCTTATTCCAGGTGGCCCCAGGTGTAATTGGCTGTCCAGGCTGGAGGCTGGGGCCTCCCTCCTTCCATCTGTTCACAGGCTTCTTGGAGGAAGCAGCCAACTTGTTAGAGTTTAGCCTCATCTTTCAGTCAATCCAGGAAGGCCTCTTGGAGGGAACCAGGACAACTGGGTGAAGTAGGTTCTTTTTTTTTTTTTTTTTTTTTGGTCTGGAAAGAAAAAAACGTCAAGAGCAGAAAAGGTTGTTTTTGGACGGAGACGCTAGCAGTAGGCAGAGGACGAACTCCCAGGGAGAGCATCCAGTGGCCCTGGAAGGGCTTCCCCTCCATCAGGAAAGGTAAGGGGTTGGGAGGGTCCCCCCACCAAGGGCTACTATGACAGTGGCTGACTTTGGTTGCTTCTTCTAGGTGCTCTGTCCAGGACCACAGGGCACAAGGAATGCCCAGGGTGGGGACTCAGATGCCAAGCAGGTAAGAGAGTAGGTGGATACCCAGGGGACTTGCTTCAGGAAGGTGGGAAGCATGCTTCCCTTGGCCGAGGAGCAACCTGGGAGGACTTGGGTGACTTCCACAGCTCCTGTGGCCTCTTCCTTGGTCCTGCCTTCAGCCTGCAAGGACTGTTTTTAGCATCCCTTAGACTTCATCCCTGCACCTAAGATGCATGACGCCTTCCTCCCCTGAGAACTTGTCCAGAAGTCCCCCTGCCTATCTGCTCTTCTCTCCCATCGGTCCCTCCCATTGTGTTTGGAGCATGTTCTGCCAGAAGTCAGCCCAGGAGGAGAGAAAGAGAGAGAGAGAGCATATGCTCCAGGATCCATAAGCCTCATCTGAAGCCCAGCCCAACCTACTAGTTCTGTGACGCTAGGCAACATGTCTTTCTTGGGCTCTGATCCCACCTTTGTAAAGTGGGGACAATATCTCCTCATTTTTAGGACTTTTGGAAGATTAACCAAGATAACAGCTAAGAAAGGGCTTACACAAGCAAGTAGGTGCCTAATCAAGGTCAGTTCCTTCCTTCCTGGGGTGTAGTAGAGCTGTGCCTACAATAAAAGTATCAAGTTAGTAGGAGCTACACAGAAGTTGGGTCAGAAGCACAGCTGTGGGCAAATAATTCCTTTCCTGCCCCATTTGGGGTTGGGAGCCAGCAGCTTTGGTATCCCCGAAAACTCACCTGAGTTGACTTCTCCAAAGAGCTTTAAAATTTGAGGTGAGATTTCAGAGAGAGGAGTGGGGGTTCTGAGCCATGCCTCTACACTGCCCAGTTCTGCTCGGATCTCTGCCACCTTCCCCTACCCAGACTCTCAGACCTTCCAAACTGATGTTCCTTTTCCCTGCCTTACCTCCTCCTTTCCCTACCCCATCCTCACCCAACCCACGACTCTATCTTTGTCAGATGCCTAACCTTGACCATACTATGGAGGGATGGGGCTAGGAGGTCTGCCTCACCATTCGTACTGGAAACTCCCCAAAGGTAAGGCTTTGGTCTCCCTCATATCTGGGCTTCTTGAAGCATGTGCCCCTGACTCCTTCTTGCCCTTTTCTGGGCCTGGGCTGGCTCCCAGAGGCCCTGAGCTAGCCAGCTGTTCTTCAACATCCCAACTAAGTCTACCTGCCTCTCCCTCCACAGCTCCCTTCCCCATTCCTTGCTCCAAATCCTCAGCCTGCCTAGGAAATCTCTTAGCCCCAGGTTGGCTGGATTGGGGGGAACAGCAGAAGAGACTGGTGTCTGTCAGGGGTTGGGAAAGGATGGTAGACGAAGGTCTATGCAGGCCCTCCCCTGGGTGGGGGAGGAGCAGTCCAGATGGAACAGTCTCCACCTGTTCCACCCACCCAGCTCCAGGCAGAGCCAGCATCTCCTAGCAACGGTTCAGTAGCAGGGGTCTGGGAAGAAGGTGGGGGCTGAGAAAGTGGGGTGGGGAACAATGACATCATAAATTATCTCCAGCCTCTCCCTGCCAGCCCACTCCTCCTCATTTGAGAGTGGCCTTTTTCTCTCCACCTGCTCCTCATTCCAGATTCCATTAGTAAAGCTTGGTCCTGCTCAGGGCCCCTTGTAGATGCTCCTCTTGGTCAAGGTGACCATTCTCTTAACCTGCTTGAGTCCAGAGGAAGGACAAATTCTCACCATTCTGGGATTTCTCAGGGACCCTGTTGGAACCTCCCAATGGTAAGAGGGGAGAGTGTGCCTTCCAGAGGCTCCCCATACCCCCAAACCCTGGGAGACTATCACTTTCCAAGGGTCTCTGGCTCTCGCTTCTTTCTTTGGGTGAGGATGGGGGAAAGGAAGGGGGATTTCCAAGCATTTGGTGACATTGACTCCCCTTCTCTAAACAAAAGGTTTTTGACCCGAGGCTCCTAAATCTTTAAGGGCACTTGGACCTCTCACCAAACTAGCCAAGTCTCAGTTTCCCTATCCCAACAGCTGGAGTCCAGGAAGCCCAAACAAATGACCAAAGGTGGGTGGCAGTTTCTTCTTTACTTCTCAAATCAGTCATGTCCAGCCAAAGGTCAAGGAACTGATGCTTCAGCAGTACTGATCTTGGTTAGACATTGGGAAGGACTTCCCAAGACAGGCATAGACAAGATCATGGAGTTTCCTGGCTGAAAAGAGGAAAAGTCTGTCATAGAAACAGGAAATTATGTGGGAACCTCTTAAATTTTATCTCATTATTATTTCTTAGCCATATTAAATAACACCTAGGGAGTATTTTTAATTTTATTTATTTTTAGAGAGAAGGAAAGGGAGAGAGAAAGAAAGGAAGAGAATCAACAATGTGTGAGAGAAACATGGATCAGTTATTTGTCTCTTGCACACCCCCAACTGGGCACCTGGCCCACAACCCAGGCATGTGCCCCAACAGGGAATCGAACTGATGACCTTTCCATTCGCAGGCTGACACTCAATCCACTGAGCCACTCCAGCCAGGGAAGGAGTATTTAGCATAGAACTTGACATATAGCAAGTCTCCATTTGGGCTATTTAAAAAAATAATATATTATGGATCAATATCAGAAGGAAGGGATAAATGCCTGGAGACCTATCTGCCATCCTTCAAGAACCCATGGGACAATCCAGATATGAGGTAGCACTCTGAGTACAACAGGGCAGCCAATTGCCATGGCAACCGCAGGAGTCTGGTTGGTTGCAGGGCAGTGCCAGGAAGCCAGTTGGTGCCAGATGGATGAACCCAGAAGATAGCCCAGCCGGGTGAAGCTCATGTCCCCATGCCCAGGGCTGTCCCTCCATATGCCAGCCTCCGCCTGCTCTTCCCCTCCAGAACTAAAGGCTCCACTGCTATCTGTGGGGGATGATGCCAAAAAACAATCTTCCGCCCAATTCTTGCATGTACAACAAAGAATGACCATTTAGAGACAAAAGCCCCCTCCTGTGCGAAGTCTCCCTGGACTGTGGGCTGAAGGATCTAAATAAGTGTGAACTTAGCTCACTCCTGAGCTATGCTGAGGAACCACAAGAACAGGGACTTGAGAGGGTCCTGAGTGGCAGGGCTTGGTGTACCATATTACACATACTCAGTGGAGGCCATGATATCTGGCTAGAGTTCTCTCTGGAGGACTGAGATGAGGGCTTCAGGGAGAGAGCAGTGTGGGTGAGGACAATGGGGGAAGCTGAGTTTCACTGCCCCCTTCCCAGGATTGCTGTGCATATTTACACAGGGCCAGGGGGAGTTCTTCCTGAGGATGAAAGAACCTGTGGTCAAAGAGTCTCCCACCTAGTTTTTAAAAATGTTCCTCTCAAACCAGTCTCAGCAAGATGCTAAAATGCTTGAGCGGTCCACAGTGCCCTGTGATGCTTCCCAGACAGCCTTCATCATGAGCTGCACAGAGTCCCTGCACTCCCCCTCACTCCGCCCTGATTTCTAAACCCTGGAAGCCTTCCCTGATGGTCCTCATGTACCCGTAGTGCTCCCACCCCCACTGAATATGTGCACGCAACTTTACTAAACTCTCATTTCCTCCAGCCCATCTGACCCTCATGAGAACCTTGGGAGGAAGTTAGTCACATTAAGTGACTTGTCTAAGGTCACCTGCTAGTAAGGGACAAAAGCCAGAATTTGTCCTGCCAAGCCTGTCCGATTTGACTCAAAAAGCAAAACCTCCTTGCCCTGGCTGGGTGGGTCATTTGGTTGGAGTGTCATCCCCATACACCAAAAAGTGTGCGGGTTTGATTCCGGTTGGGGCACATACCTGGGTTGCTAGTTCTTCCCTTGTTGGCATGCAGATGGGAGGCAACCAATTGATGTTTCACATCTATGTTTCTCTTTCTCTCTTTCCCCCTTCTTCTCCCTCTAAAATCAATAAAACATCCTTGGATGAGGATTTAAAAAAAAAAACACACTTGTTTTTGTTATCCTTCCTGCAGACAGAGACCCTCTGTCAAATCTGTGCGCAACCCACAAGCTCAGGTTGTGTCCGCTGTCATTCTACTGATTCCAGGGCCCCAACACAAACACTTATTAGAAGGGACAGTGTGTATAAGGGGTTGGAGGTAGGGGAGATGGCCTATCTATCCACACTTTAGACTAGCAATCAGTGACATAGGCCAGACAGGGGGAAAGCCTCTTTGGGGGAGGACAAGATTGGGTGTGGAAACTGGGGTGGTGTGGAGACTTCTTTTTAACCTGGTCAATCTTGTCTTTCTGTCCTCACAACGCAACCCTCGCTGGAGGAGGAAGTCTGTACAGGAGATGGAGGGGAACTGAAAGTCCTCTGCGAAGATGAGAGACTCAGGGTGGAGACAGCTTGGAAGCACGGGAGGGCATGTGTGTGGGCTGGGGAAGGGAGGCCGAAGAGGCCTGGCAGGGTATGGAGTTACAGCTGGGAAGAAATGGGAAGGTGGTGGGAGCCGCCATGCCTGTGACACCCAGGCCAGGTCTCAGATTCTTTCTCCTTCCCGGAACTGGTTAAAGCTTAAAGCCAACCCTCAGGACTTCCCTCCTCCAACCCTGTTCCTCTTCCCCGCCAGTGGGCCCCCTAGGAGCTAAGCCCCTTCACCTGACAGGGCCATTGCCACGGCCACTCACAGAGAGGTCTTTGTGCAGAGGCTGGGCCTGGGGAAGGGGATGGAGCCAGCTCCTCCTACTTACATTCCACCCCAGTGCCCAGCAACGTGGCCAGTCAACGTCTCCTCAGCTGTCTGTCCAGCCTCTCACCCCTTTCTCTAGAAGAATCCCCTCAGGGCCATGGGCCACCCCTAGATACCCTTTCCCCCTCTGTCACTCCTTCTTCCAGAAGTTTCCAGGACTGAACCTACTTTTCTGTTCTTCACTCCAGTCCTCAGTGGCCCGTCTCCTGTCCCGACCTCAGGGCACTCATTGTGCTAGGGACCAATCTTGGCTTCTCCATACCTCCCCCTCAAGGAGCTGCTGTGAGGCCACTGTGTGTGTGCATGGTGTGGGCGTGTTTAAGGGGGGCATTCTGGTGGGGGAGACGGAGACCTTTCCTCACGTAGCTTCCAGGCTTTTCATATGTTTCTTCATTTATTCAGAAGTAGCTGGGAGCCGGTTCAGTATCTGGCTGGGTGTTGGGCTCAGTGGGCAGTTGGGTGGGGCTGTCCTCATTCCTCCTTGGTGTGGTTATGGGCTGGTCTCCCGCCATACCCTGCACCCCGCATCTCTGAGTATGTCAACTAATTTCCCAGTAGACCTATCAATTCCAGTCCCCCGGCAGAGCACAAAGGCTCTGAACAACCCAACTCCTGCCTCCATTTCCTACCTCCTCCTAGCCCAGGCTCCCTTTGCTGGACTCTCTAGTTCCCTAACGCACCAGGCTCTTCCCTACCTCCTTGCCTTCAAGTAAGCTGTCTACTCCCCAGTACCCACTTCCTCAAGCTCCTCAGACTGACAACCCCTGCTTACCTTTTATTCCCTTATCTTTTATCACTTATCCTTTAAAAGGCTCCCCCTCCAGGAAGCCTTAAGGAATGAGACAGAAGTGATAAAAATGAATGAGAGTGAAAAGAAAGGGGGAGAAAAAAGAGCTCATAGCTGAACCTTGCGGAACACTTTTGGCTGGAGAACTGGTTGACCCAGAGGACTGGATGGATAGAACAGAAAGAATAATCTGTTATAAGAGAAGAACTAAAGGCCGAGGGAGAACGCAGACTGGGTATCAGTATGAAATGTTCCATAGAGGTCGCCAGGCCTGAGCAAGGGCTGTTGGGTCCAGCTGAGGAAGTTGTGAACTGGCCCTAAGAGGGCGCAGTTTCAGCAGAGTTGTGCAGACAGAAGCCAGACCGCTGGGCTGAGGAGGGAAGACTTGGAGGTTCACTTCAAGGATGCAGCAGCCCTTCACAGACCCCAGAGAGACCCTCAAAATGGCGGGAGATCCTGCATGTCCACACATTACTCTCTTCCTCCTGCTGATACTTCCAGTTCTGAGTCCTCCAGTACTTTTTACATTGCCCACAGCCTGCCATTCCTCTGACCACTGGTGCTCTGGAACTAAACCCAGGGCCGAGACCTCTCTGCCACCCCTGCTCCCTCCTGGGTGAGGCTTGCATCTCTTCTGGGGTGCCATTCCTCATCTCTCCCTCCTTTCTTCTTTCCCCATCCTCTCTACCCAACCCCTCTCTTGGGAAGACTCAACAATGTTCCTCATCAACCAGAATGTTGAACCTCACCTCCCTCCGCATCCACCCGCCACGGACGATGGCAGCCTCCCCCTGCTTCCATCCCCGCAGCCGCCGCTCCCACAGCCATGCCTCCGACCCCAGCCCCTTTCTTTCTGGAGCCCAAGCCCAACAAGGTGGGGGGCCAGGCTGGGGAGCCAAGACCAGAGGAAGCAAGACAAAAAAAGGACAGAAAAGCCGGCCCCTTGGCATCTTTCTTTGGCATTTGAGCCCAGCTTACCGAGGGAGGGCAGAAGGGAAGAAAGAAAGTAGTGTGAATTTTTATTTCTGTCCTCTTCCTGCCACCTCCCCCCACTACATACACACTTTGATGAAAACAAAATCTCTCCCCTTTTTTCTCTTCTCCACCTCCCTCCCCCTTTTTCCTGGCTCCTACCAAAAGCCTCCTGGAATGCAAATGAGCTGTATTATGCAAATCTATGCAAATCGGGCTTAACGAGCGGAAGGAGGAGGCAGAATGCTTAATGAGTAATGGCGGAGGGGTGCAGATGGAGGGTGGCAGGAATGACCTTGTCTTCTTCATTCCCACAGCCTGGAGGCTTGTTAGGGGTAGGAAGTATCCTTCACTTCTGACTGGACACAGGGCAAGGCCCCATCGCTTCATCTGAGAAGGCCTAGGATGGCCTTGGCTATAGGTAAGGGATGCAGAAAGCTTGGGAGGAGAGAGAGTTAAGTACAAGGGACTTGTGCTGACTTGCACAGCCTTGCCCAGAGACTCTGGATGCACCAGCTTCCCAACCTTCAGCTCTGGTTGCTGAAAAGAGGGTGATGCTTACGCACACCATGGCTTGTGCATCAGAAAGAAGATTCCCAACTAGACCCAGGTCTTTCCTGGGAGTGGGGAGGGTGATAGCTGTCTCTATGTGCTTTACGGGGGGGGGGGGGTGTGTGTTGGAGTGGTTGCCATGGCAACATAGCATGGAACACCCACCTCCTCAACATCCAGCCCCAGAGGACCTAGGAGTTGGGGGGGCAGGATAACAGATTGACACCTCCTGATGCCCCCACCACCTGGCACTGCCAGTCGGAGATGGCGCCATCAAATCCTGGAGAGAATGGCCCCTTTGTTTGTAGGCTCACTATGTTGGGGGAGCAGGCTGGGGCACACAGAAGGGCATTTCCCAGGCACTGTTACAGTTTGCATGACTCTTGCTGGCTTCTGGAGACTACTTGTGGACATCCACTGGCCTCTGTGCCCTGGCAGATGGCTGCCCCTGCCTTTTTTTCCCATGGGCTTGCCAGCTACTGTAGGTATGCCTTCCCCTGCACTTCTCCCTCCAAACCCCTCAAATACAGACAGCAGTCAGTTGCACCCCTTCCTGGCTTATGTGGACATGTAGACATCTCATGTGCCCAGATACGCATCCTGTCCTTTTTGTAGGGGGACAACCTTTGAACTCTCCCTACCAGCTTTAGGCCAGCTACCTCCAACTCAGGCAGGGAGACTCCAAAGGAGGCATGAGACATAATAGGTGGACTAGGCTGAAATGTAGGAGCCTGGATATTGTCAGGGGTTGGCATTTCCACTAACCAGAAGAGTGACATTGGTCACACCTTTTCCACTCTCTCGGGATGTGTAAAATGAGGGATATAAGGCTGATGACATCTAAAGCTCATTTTAGCTCTACCTGGTCAGTTCACTCTGTATCTCACCTGAACTTAAGTTAAATCCTTCTTGAAATCTAACCCTCTCCTTTTTACTGCTGGAGCAGCCTCTCACATTCAGGATCCCTAACGTGGACAAACCCAATTTCCTGGAGATGGAATGCCAACTGCCCTCAGCCTTTTCCTCTCCTTGAAACTCCACAGTTGCCTGCAAACAACTCCTGCAGATTAAAAAGCTAGAGTCTTTGATATCTGCCCGTTCAGACAGGAGGAACCCCTCCTAACCCTCTCAATAAGGGTCAGCTCAGCCATCTCACTCACCGCCCGGGAGCTGTCCGTGGTGCTGGAGGCGGCTCTGACGCACGTGTGGATGAAAGAAGGTGGGAGGGTGGTGGGGCACCCACCCACCCCAGGTGAAAAGCTAAAGGGAGGAGAAGAAGCAGAGACATTTGGAAACAGTAAGGAAAGGAGCAGATGTATTCCTGGAAAAAAAAAAGCTTCTCCTCTCTGAGGATCTCCAACTTGCCAATGCTACTTTTGGGGGGAGGAAGAGCATAAAAGTCATGGGAACTCTGAACCCCCCCACCTTTTCATCCCTAATGACTAAAGTGTCCAGGACTAGCTCAGTCCTCATCTGGATCCTATTTAGAAATTCACAGGGAGATAAAGTCATATTTCCTGCACTTGGGGAAGGGCTCAGGTTGAAGTAGTTGACAGGGTACAGACCTCTAAACTCCATCCTAAATTCTAAGGCTCGTACAAGGAATTTAAAAATCAAGATGAGGAGCATACACCGGTGTAGATACACAATCTGCCTGATAGTATGATAGATATCAGGAGCTTGGGAGGAAAGGGAAGAAAGATAGAAAAGGGTGTGTGTGTGTGTGTGTGTGTGTGTGTGTGTGTGTGTGTCCCAGGCAGAGAGATAAGCCTATATCAGTGGTTCGTAAGCCTAGCTGCATATTAGAAACACTGAGGGAGCTTTTAAATGATACTGAGGCCTCAGCCTCATTCCTAGATACTCTGATTTCATTGGTCTTGAGCTGGGCCTAACCATTGGTTAAAAAAAAAAAAATTTCCAGCCGATTTTAGCACATAACCAAGTTGAGAATCACTATCTTAGAAGAAAGTGGAATTTAAAAAGTGCAGGAGTTAATCCTGATCAGGTGGAAGAAAAGGCAAAGCTAGGGCCTCTGAAGAAGAGAATGAACATGGAAGAAGACAAGAATGTGACTCCTCTCCTAGAGCTCCTGTTGGCCTGGAGACCAACTCAGGTGGTGGGCTTGTCTTTTCTGTGCTGTGAAAACTCAAACCACCCCAAGACAACAAGATGAACTGCAGAGACGGAATGGGTGCAATGACCCCAAGGGTGTGCTTCTCCCATTCACCCAGAAGGTCCCCAAGGAGGCAGTTGTGGAAGGTAAACAGCAACAATGGTCTTTTTCAGTGTCCAGATTCCAACCCTTCAGCTCAATTAGCAGGCACAGCAAACAGCAATTCAGCTTCCTTCAGCTGCTGTCATAACAAACTCAGTGCAGCTTAATGGGGGATTAGGGCAGGAGGAGGGGGGGTTTACTCTGAGTCCTGGGAGAGCCAGGAGCAATGAAGGGTTCCCTCTTTCTCTCACCTCTCTCCTATCTCAATATGTACTCATTCACCTTTACCTTCCATAACCCTGCTTCTCATTCTCCTCAAAGCTCCAAGAATGTTTTTATAGTTTTGTCTCCTCTTTCTCTCCAGTGATTTTTAAAGGATTAACCTAAAATCACTTATCTCCTAGGGAAGCTGGCACACCCTGCTTCCTGGATGAGACAGTGCCACAATACCCCAAGATCTCTGAGGTCTCAACAGCAAAGGAAAAAAGGTGGAAAGGTCATTCAGGTTATGAGGAAGGTGAAGAAATAAATATCAATATTCCAGCTCCCAAACCTTGGAAAGTGCAGACTTCAAGAAGGATGTCCAGATGAAGAATGCAGAGGGGCCAGTGCTTTTCTGGTGGGTTACCAATCTTGGGAATCCAGTTAGGGGTTGGGGAGGTAGGGGTTGGAGGCAAGGGGAGAGTATGTGGGAGGCAGCCAATTAATGTATCTCTCACATATCAATGCTTCTCTCCCTTTTTTCTCCCTCCCTTCCCCTCTCTCTAAAAATAAATAAATAAAATCTTCAAAAAAAGGAAGAAACCAGCTTAGAATTTGGTTTCCAGTAGGAATAGATGGATATTGCAAGATCTGAAGAATAGAACTAACAATTCTTGGCCACAGACAGACGTGTTATGATACAAAGAAAGAAATTTCCTAACTGGTGAGGCCCTTCTCAGCCCTTTTGAAGCCAACCTTCCTGCACACCATTCCATCAGTTCTCCTCTTGGGTTTAACTGGAGGAGCTGCTGCTTTGTGTGAAGGTTGGGGGAGGCAGAAAGCCTCAGTGGTGTCACTGTGATGTCTCCATTTGGTTAAACCCTCACTTAATTCCAGAGTGTCTGTTCTTCTAGTGGGTTTACACCTGTGTGTAGCCAGGCACCCTTACCACCCTGGATCACACACATCCCGACTGCATGCTACTGAGTGTCTGACATCACACACAGCCACACGCAGCTCACAAGCACAGTCGCCCACCATTCCTACAACCCTGTCCACACAACTGCAGGCACACACGAGGCTGACACACACCCTCACCCCCGCATCTTCCTGGCCTCTGTTCCCGCATTCCACCACAATACTTGTTTTCTAGAGTGTAAATCCTCAACCCGCCAGTTTCTTCAGCCCATCTATTCCCTTTTGGAGAGTCTGTGGTCAAATGTGCTAACAGGACACCATGATCATAACACAGACCCCTTGCGCTTAATCATATGGATGCTAAGTCTCATGTGGATGAGCCTCAGCAGATCCCAAGTCCCTATTTCCAACCAGAAACACGAGAAGTTTAAAAAAAAAGACTTATTTTTCTTGGAACTTCTCATCAGATGCCAACTCCCTTCAACCCATGGTCACCCCCAGGCCTTGCATCTGCACGGCCCTCCCCTCTTCCCCAATGCGCTGATCCCCCTTCTCCCCCTCCTCAGCTTAACCCCAGTTTAGTCCCCTCACCTCACTCTCTCCAGATCCTCTCACAGGCAAGTAAAGTAGTGGAAACAGCACTGGGTTTTAAACTGATAAATGACCTAGAAACTCATTTGAGTCTGTGGTTCCTCATCTGTAAAATGGGGTTAAGAAACCAGCTATTTCACAGTGTGGGAGGATCAAAGACAGGAATGTAGGCAGAGCACTGTTACCTGGAAGCACTGGTGTGGTGCTTAGGGTTGTCAGTCTCCACCCAAACATGCTCCCTTTCTCCTTAATCTTGTCTGCAACTGCCTGCCTCAAAAAATAAGACCTCCAAAATTCCAAACAGCTGAAAAAGCAATAGGCCGTTAATTTCTTCTTCCTCCCGACCCCTGACGGAAGAAAATAAGTACTCTAGGCTCTCTGAAGCACAATTGTTTTAGTTTGGATTCCCCAATATTTCTCCCACATAACGTATAATTCAATCATAATCTTCTAGCTATGAAAAATTCCTGGCAGGAATTTTTTAAATTTATAATGGAAACTGGGGTACAGTCTGTACAGTCATTTTTCCCAGTTCTCCTATCCTCTTTTTACTCCTTACTACCCTGCCTGTGTCGTGAAATGCCAGGCGGTATGGGGTGGGATGGGGAGAGGTAATAAACACAGAGCGGACCACTTCCACTTTGGCCACATTTACTTTTACTGTACCAAGTGACTCTAGACCGTGTTCCTCTTGACTGCACCTAAACACTCTTTTGCTTAAAATATTTAGGTCAGGCCAGATAAATGGATTCTTTTAGGAATGGCCCTGGTTAATCTGTAATTCTTTGCTTTCTTTGGGCAGCATAAATACTAAGCCACAAATTCCTTTGTGTTTGGGCTCTCTAAGGCCATTTTCTCTTGGAGATGATGGGGGGGGGGAGAGAGAGAAGTAGGGTGTCCTGAGAGACCCCAATTCAACCCCTTGGATCAGTGAAGAGAAAGCTGGCATGAGAAGCTTTTCAAGACGTTGGACTCAGATCCTGGATTGTAAGGAGGAATGAATATGAAAACAAGGAAAGTGAGAAATACTCTGCACTTCTTGCCCCAAAACCCAACCTGGGCAAAACTGTTCCATACTGTCCTCTTTCTGAGCAGATCCTGACCCAGTACCTCTAGCCCTGTCTCCACTTGTCACCACTCTCAGCTCACAACCAGGCTGGATAGACCTATATGGCTTCAGAGAGCCATAAAAGCCAAGACCATCATTCTCAGGTTACCTCCTCACAGCGTTATCAGACCCCACCCCTGCAATAGCTGTGGGCAGCCTGCAGGAAAGTGTGTATCAGAACCCAGGGAAGAGGCCTGGGCAGGGAGCCCCAGGTGCTGTCCGGAATAACCCCGCGACCAGGTTTCAACAGATCCTCCCTTGGAGCAGCTTCCCCAGCAGTGACCCAATCCACAGACTGCCAGGAAAGGCCCCAGATCGAGAGGGAGCCACGACCCCTTTTTTGCTTCCCAGCTCAGCGCAGTAGGTCACTGCACCTAGCAAAAGTGCAATGGGACAGAGACTCCGACCTGCGCGGAAGGCAGGAAGTCGCCCGGACCAGTGTGGTCTTGAGGCTCGGGGGCTGCCACGTCCTCTTGCCGCCTCCTCCAGTCCGTGGGTCCCCGTAGCTCTAGGCCCTCGCTCAGGCCTCCCCGCCCATGCGACCGCTTTCCCCGGGCCCCTCTGCGCAGTGTATGGGGTTATTTTTACTTTCGGTTATCTAGCTTTATGAAGACTCCACACCACTCATACAGCTAGATAACCAAAGATAACAACCAACCCCGCCTCCTGGCCGCCGCCGCCTCTTCCACGCAGCATCTCGGCCGCCGCCTCCGGGTGGCCCGCTGGTGAGGGTTGGGGGAGGGTACAAGGATGGAGGTGGGGGGCGGAGAGAAAAACGGAGTCGAGACTGAGACTCAGAGGCACGGGGATACAGACACGGCAGAGACCGAAAAGGGCGTGGAAAGGACGTGACAGGCAGTGGCGTCGAAGTCCGGGGATCGCCCGGGTCCCGGACCCCAAAGCTTCCAACGCCGTGTTTCCCTCTCCCCATTCGAACCGGAGTGGGAGTTCCGCCGGTCCTGGGGGAAGGGACTCGCCGGCTTTCGAGCCACCCGGGAAGGCGGCAGGCACCGAGACGAGGCCTCCCAACCTCACCGGGTCTCCACCGCCCTCCCCTGGAAGACCTAGGGCGCGCCACACAGCCCGAGCCTTCGCCTTAGGCGGAGCTCCAGACTCTCTGTGAGGGGGGCGTAATGGGAGGCCCGGGGCCGGCCCCACCAAGTCTCCCAACTCGCGAAGGCGGTGGAGACCGAGCGGAGTTCGTGCAGCGGAAAGGCTGGATCCCGCAGCCGACTAAGGGGGCGCTGGCAGCGAAACCCGGGGGTAAAGCCCCGGAGGCGCCCCAGTAGGAAACAGGGAAATCCCGGCAACTCAAAGAGAGGGAAGCCGGCGGGGGTGGGGTGGAAGGCAGCCCGGGGACTTCCAAGCAAGACTCTCCAGGAGGGAAGGAGGGGGCAAAGACCCTGCGGGAGAAGGGATTCGGGACACCTCCGGAGAGATGGAGTGCGGGGAGAAAAGTGGAGGGCGGGCGGGGCAGGTGAGCCGAGTCCCAGGCCTTGCAGGACTCCCCAGAGAAACGGCTCCAACAATTACCCGGGGCAGTGAAAATGGCCGGGGGTTCTGGGCAAGCGGTTCCCTAGGGGTTGGCGACGGTTCCAATGTGGAGCGAGAATCGTGCAGAAGGGCCCGGGAGCCCCGAGGAAGAAGTGGGGCTCGGCCGGCCTCTCGTGGCGGACGCACAGGCACTCTGGATGCCAAGGCGCTCGGCCCCCTCCGGCCTCGAGCCGGCCAGGCCACTTACATCGAGCCCGAGGCGCCTATCCGTGTTCCCAGACGCTGTCTCTGGGCCCTTCCCGCCCACGGAGCTCCATGGCCCTGGGTCCTGGGTGCCAGGGCTCAGCAGGGCCGGGGCGGATGCGCCCACCCGAATCTCAGCCTCTGCCGTGCAGAGGCGAGCAGGGTAGAATGGGTCTCACCTCCCCAGCTCCCTCCTCAGCCTCGGCCGCAGCGCTGGCCCCGGCGCGCTCCGGCTCCGGACTTTTCATTCATCCTTTCGTGCTCCCTCCCTAGGCCATCCTCTGATTGGCTTCACCGAGTCTGACGTCACCACCTTGTTGCCCCTCTGTGCTCGCCCCTCCCCTGCCCTGTTTGAGCTGAAGCGCGCAATTGGGGCACCCCACCCCCAAGAATGGGTGGAGGGCGGGGTGGGGAGGAACTACTATGTCTGCGTGCTGATTCCCAGCCTCTTGCTGCCTCACTCATCCCCCACACCCTCCTGCCATCTCCACCCAGTCCTTTGCCTTGTGCGGCTTTGATACCCAACCTCACTCTTTTTGGAGGTTCTACATTTTCCATTCTGGCCCTAGGTATATTGCACCAGGATCAGCGCTCAAAGGTGGAAAAGACAGCTGAATGATGGAGACTCTAGCCCTAACTGCTTCCTCTCATTAGGATAATCTTCGTGCTTCTCGGATTCTGATTCCTCCCAGACTGTGATCCTAATCTTTTAGGACGGGAGGGAACTTTTCTTGATGGTTTTCAACCCAAAACAGTGAGGTAAAGACTCGGGAAGTTTAAGACTCCTCCTGGAGTCTGAGCGAAGGTGGGCCTCCTTGTTGATCGTGCAGAAGCGGGAATACCTCTTGAACTTGTTCCCAGCGCCGGAATTCCAGGTGGGGGAGGCTGAAGGAGCATCCCAGCTGGCATGAGCCTAGGCAACACCCGCAGATTTCGACTCATCCATGGGGACCCTCTTTAGCGCCTTCCTTCCCTTCCCCACCCTGTATGGCTTCCTCCCTCAATCCTGGGCCCCCAGCCTGGTTCCATCTCCGCGCGTCTGAGAGCTGGGGTAACCGGGAGAAAGATAACTCCCCACCAAGGTTTCAGGTTCCGGCCTTTCCCGATCTGGCCAGGAGATTCAGAGCCGAATAAAGCCGCGTCCCAACCCAGGGTGGCAAAAGCCGGCGGCAGGCAGGATTCGGATTCTCGGCCTGGCGGCATGGCAGAGCTCTGAAAGCCAGCTGTCTGTCGCCTAGCGGAGCCGCTGTGCCTGCCAGGGAGCAGTTCGAATCTACTCTAGGCCCCTTTTCTTAAAAAAAAAAAAGGGGGGGCGGGGAGCACCTTAAGGTTTAGAAACCTGAAGTCTGTCTGTCTGCTTAGCATGGGCTGTTCTTATCACCAGGGCTCTCTGAACACTAGGCCAACAGGAGCACACTCACTCCATCCCCCACCAGTTTGGCCATCAGGCGGGGCCACATTGTTTTATCTGCCCCAGAGTCCCATCTCTGCACACTCTAGGACAAAGCCTGGCCTGAATGCCATTCACCTTGGTTAGATACAAGCCAGTAGCCACTGGGTTTCATTTGGTGCTCCCTCAAAGATTGAAGAATGTCTGAATAATTGCTGCATGATGGTGAGGTGGAGGATACTTCAAAACAGGATGAAGCCCAGGGGTCGTGTGTTTCCCCACCAGCATGGAGCTGCCTGATTCCCCCAGCCTGGGGCATTCTCAGGACTGTGCTTGGTGCAGCTTCCCCCTGTGTCAGCCTCCACAGCATCTCAGGGCACTTACTCCCAGAACTGGAAGCACAGGGGCCATGGTGGGGAGGGAAAGAAATAGACTTCTTACTTGGTTTCCTCCTACCCTCCCACTTACAGCTCAGAATGGAACACCGAAGAAGTATCCAGGTCCCTGTTGCTCCAGCGCAGTTGTGGAAAGGCAGAAACTTCCCCAAACACTCTCACAGGTAGGTCTACCCTACGGGATGCTGCTAAATGCATTCCCTAAGTGCATCCCTCACACCAGGCCGCAGAGGAACTATAAGCCCCTCTGCCTTTCCTCTCTGTGCCTACAAACTTCCTCAAATATGTCTCAGTACAGCACCTCACAACCCTTTATAGGATACCAAATAATCTCTAGACATTCCAGCAATTCTAAGTAGGGTCTATGCTTCTCCAGACCCACCAACAACTTCTCCTACAAAGATTTCCCCTTTGCCCTCCCATAAGATCCCTTAAAAGTAGCTTAAGTGAACCTTTCTCCCCCTCCTTCCTCCCCTGACCCAGTGCCTGGAAGGCTGGAGCCAGCTTGTGGGAAAGAGCTGGCTGTCCTGCTAGCTAACATTGTCCCCTTTCTTCTCTGTCGCCAATTTCCGATCAATTCTTCTGCCCTCTGCGGGGCCCAACCTTATTCCCACAGCCCCATACCTTGGCCTGTGCCATCCAGACAGTATAGCAAGAGCATGAACCACCTTCTGTTCCAGCCACTGCTATGTTTTTGTTGGGGAGGGGGAGGATAGAAAAGTCTCCTTGCCCAGCAGAGACCCACCCCCATCCCCACCCCGACTGGCCAAATTAGACTAAACTGGACTTCCTCGAAACCAAGGTCAGGAGAGAAATGGGCACATACCTAAATTTCCCCAAGTAGCTCAGTAAAGAGCTAGATCCCCCTGCCTCTTATTGTAGCTTTGGGTTCTACACAGGCACCTCAGCCTAAGCAGAGTCCAAGTTCAAGGAGGCCCCCACGAAAGAAAATGGAGATCAATCTAAATTGCCCTGACACTATCTGCTGGAACCCCCATCTCTGTCCAGATGCCTGCCTGGTGAAGGAAGGAGCTGTTGGGCTTCGTCTGGGCAGACAAAGGAGTCGACAGCCATCCTCTCACCACTTCTGCTCAGGGATGAAGGCGAGCGGGGCGTCTGCCTTTATCCCAGTGGAGACGGGGAGATAAGACAGGAAGGATCATGTTTGCAGGTCGGTTTGTATATTAAACCATGTTGCTCCAGTTTCAAAAAAGAAACTACTTCAGGTAGCAAGTGAGACAAGCCCTCAAGAGCAGAGGCAATTTCATATATATTCAAATTGTCATCATGAAAGGTCAGCGAATTATGAGTGCAGGGGGTACTGACAAAATGTGTGTCCTGTGCGATCTGTGGCAGGTGTGCGTGAGAGGAAGGGGGGAAGGGGAGAGAGGTTGTGTCTGTTGTGTGTCCTGTGTTAGTGACCATTAGGCAGCTCCTTAGACCAGAAGAGACACTTTACTACCTAGAATTGGATACAGCAGGCCTATAAGTTGCAAAATGGGTATGTTAGGTGCCCCTGTGCTTGGCGCACCAGCCTCAGTTTCCCTAGAAAGGCCTCGGTGGGAGCCCTTTCTTCCTCTGCTTTCTGCACACAGCACAGTCCTCTGTAGTATTCTAGGGAGGGCTGGTCTGCAGACCTCACCCTAAGTCCTTCCAGGGAGATTTTGGGGCACTATGAGGGGAGCACCCCACATTCCTGGTGCTGGTCTGAGTCTGCAACTGGCTCAGCCTAGGAGACCACATGCATTCCTCACCAGTGCCCACCCCACCCCATCCCTCCGACCCTACCCTCGTGCCTGCCCACTGTCGGTGTGCCCGGAGAGGCCCGCAGACAGAGACCCACAGACTAAATTGTGATCTCAGATGCAGCTGTTGGACAGATATTTATAATTTGGGTTCCAACATACACGCTGATATTAAGTCACTCTCTTGAAATAGTCAAGTAATTAAATGAAAAGCATATTTTTCTTTATTTTAATTATCAGGTTAATTTCCTTAATGATACAGATGAAAGCTGCATTTGGAGGAGGGTGGGTTCAAGTATTTATTCTGTCTTATAAGTGCATCATTACTATAGACATTATCACACATTATTCTTTTGCTATAGTATATTTGCATTGTCTAAGAAATAGTGACCAACAAAAATAAGAATTGACATTAGAAATGATGAAGCTATGAAAAAACCTATATATTTTTAAATCTCCACATGGGCAGATAAAATTAGAGGGCATGGAGACATAATCAAAAGATTTCGTCCCTGGAGACACCACTCTCCCCTCCGCAGGAGAGCGTTTTTTTCTGTTGTTGAGAGGCTAGCTTGAGAATTCTTCAGGCCTGTGTAAACATTGCCTCCCCTATCTGCTCCCAATTCTCTTTGAACCCACAATCTGTGCACTTGCCTAAGAGCCCTATGGAGTCAGGGAGGTGAGAACAAGGTGACAGAGATGGTAAAGGGTTGGCTATCAGCAAATGGTCTCCTTGAGAGGCAAAAGCATGGGCATGTGAAGCTGCTGTGCATGCGCGCACACACACACACACACGTGTGCACACACACACAAACTACCCTCTGAGAAAGATGTGATGTCATGTCCACAGATACTTCCAGCAGGACCACCTCCTGAGGCTTACACCCTGGCACACACACTCACTCACAGTGGTTTCAGCCGCCCTACCCGGGTGCCCAGCCACCACAACCCCCACACCTCTCCTTTCTCACCTCTGTCAGCTATGAACAATATCTCTCCTCCCTTCTGCAACCAGCCCCCCGCCCCCCAGGTCAACTGGCCTCCATCTCTGCCCTCGGAATCCTGTGAGAGAAGGGGAAAAGCGTTCCCTGTATCCAATGCTTCTCTCTTACACAGATGGGCTGCAGGGTGGCCTTTCATTCCTAAGCCACCTTGTCCCATCCCCATTATTTTGACTAGACAGGTCTCACTGTACAATCAGAGTAGACGAAAATCAGGACTGAAAGCTAGAAGAGACAGGGAGTGGGGTATAGGAAATAACACAGGTGATGCAGGGCCAGCTTCCCTTTTCTCCCACGCCAGTACCATCATAAAAAAAAAGAAAATAAATACCCGAAATTCGAAGGTGGCCACCTACGATGACGCCAGAAACAAAGGAGACTTCTTGGATGCCCAGCTCCTGTCAAGGAGAATGCAAAGGTTAAAGTCCTTTGAGTGGCACCAGTCTTCTCTCCCTAACACCCTCCGGTCTCCCTGTCATTCTCTCACTAACTCCTGTTCTCCCAGTCTTATGTTTTGAGGACCTAGATGGTCTAGGTTCCCCTCTTCAGTTGCCAGAGCTTGAGACTGCACGGGTCCATAGCCAAGCGAGAAAAGCCTAGGCAGTGGGGAGGGCAAGGTCCCTGGCCAGAGTCTCTCCAGCTCCAGCTCCTTCTTGCCTCGAGGACTCTCACCCAGCCCCGTCCTCACAGCCTCCCTCCACTTCCGCCCAAAACCTTAAGGCCCAGGCAGGGGTTTGAATTGAGCCTGTGGAGGTGCTGCGGCCCTTCTGACTTCAACCTACAGGAGTAATTTTCTGCCCAGTGGGTTGATCTCCTCCCAGATTTCTGCTGCTTGTGCCCTCCCAGAAATCATGCTCAAGACAGAAGAAAGATCTGGGGTCAGGGATATATTTTTGTGTGTCTAGATCTAATTGCATGGCCAATTGTAAAGTGTTATGCAGTTCAGATATTGTCCATGGTGCTATGTCTCCAGCTTCCTCCCCCATCTCTGTCATTACCTATTTACCTGTCATCTATCCGTGCGGATCACTAAGGACCTATAAAGACACATCTCACACCCATCAGTTTTCTGTCTCTCTTCTTCTCCTCCTCTTCTTCAAATATACAAACGATGTGAATACAAAGCAGTTTTTAAAAAAAAATTTTAATGTTGAGTATGGAATCCAGTCTCAATATTTTATACTCTTACTTTCTTAGTATTTTGCTTTCAGGCTAAATTCTAATTTGAGGGAATGACCTATACACCATAAGTGACCCAGCTAAAACACTAAGAGGGGTGCGTGTGCGTGTGCGTGTGTGCTCGCATGCCAGAATAAGTCAGAGAATCCTTCTACTTAAAACTCAATTCCACAACTAATTCTTCTTTCCCTTCTTTTTTTCTTCGATAAGTTAAGAAGACAACATGACCGAATGCAGAGGAAATCAGAGGAAAGGAGAGCTGGGGAGCAGGGACAAGCCTTAAATCCAAGCTCTCAATGCCCCCTCCCCACTTCTAACAACCACGAACACCCATCTGACCCCTGGCCTCTGCTAGCCCATCTAGTCCATAAAGTGTCTGCCTACCAAAGAGGAGACCGACCCTACCTCCCAACTTGCAGACTTGCTAGAAGATAAGCACAAGCACACTGGGGATCTTCTGGTTCCTTCTTTCACTCAGATCAAAATGAGTCATGGGGTCCCTGGAGCAAGTGTACCTCTCCTCACCAATCTCCACCCTGGCACCCCCCCCCACACACACACAATGCCCAGGGGAACGTGGTGACAAGGACCACAGCCCAGGAGGCATGGAACAAATGTGTGCATGTTCAGTGTCTGGCAGCCTCAGCCTCACCCAGAAATCTGGCCTTTGAAGTAATAGTCTGCTGGCCTCCAGCCTCCACTGCCCCACAGTGGTCCCTGCCAGTCTCCCAGAAAATGCCGTGTGGGTGGGGACTAGGGGTGATAATAGTGCCTTCTTTCTATATTCTCTGGCTTTTCTTAAAAAAACATGAAATTAAAAAAAAAAAAAACCCACACTGTCCTATGGGTCTGATGAGGGCTAGAGTAGGGTTCTCCCCCTTCTAGAACCTAAACATCTCTTCCCAAAATCTCAGCTCCTTTCCCACCTGCCAGTTCATGGAAAAAGCAAGGAAGAAAGGAATGAAATTAATCTAATTCCTGTAAAATGTTTTTGGATTTTTTAAAAACTCTGGTCTCCACCTTTCTGGAAATGTGGCTCCTTTCTTCCCATCCCCACAGTCCCTCAGACTTAGTCCTCCCCTAAAACCTGAGGTCTCTGGGGCAGGGGGAATAAGAGCCATCCTCCCCTAAAACCTGAGGTCTCTGGGGCAGAGGGAATAAGAGCCAGTGAGGAAAGAAGGTCAGGAGTCCAAATGCAGAACCATTTTCTCTTCCCACCCATCCCTACTACGATCTGCCTTCCTGTCTCTCCTCTGGTGTAAGCATTAAGATGTTGGCCCTGTCTCATAGAGAGAAGGAGGGGGTGGGTTAATAGGATCAGTAGTACCATGACCCTAAAGCCCCCCTGAATCCCACTGACAAACTTAGTGAGCTGTCTCCCAGCTGGCCAGGGGAGAGGGGAAGGCGGGGGACCAAGAGGCGCTCTGGGGTAGCTAGCCGGGGCACACCGCCTCAGCTGCCAGGTAGATGCCGGGGAAGCGGGAAGTGAAACCCACTCTGAAACTACTCCTCCACACACATGCCTCGTCCCTTTCGGTCACCCCTTAAACCTTTTATCAGCCTTTCCTTTCTGTGCTCATTATACCCGCCTCCATTAGTCAGTGGGCAAAGTAGGAAGGTTAGGGCGCCCTGAGTGATTTTAGGAGATCCCTTCCCACCCCTAGCCCAGGGTCTGAGGGGGTTAAGACTCCCCAGAATGGACTTACCGGGCTTTTGCGAGGAGAGCCTGCTCAGTGGCCCCTGCCGCTGGACTGCGTCTCTCTCCCTGGCTCCTAGCCTCTTGTGGAGGGGAGGATGCAGCTCGGATGACGTAGCATCTGTCTCTCCATTCAGGAATTTTGCTTGCCTCTTTCTTTCTTTTGCTGCTCTCCCTGGAAAGGCAGCAAAAAGGGGGTGCTGCCCCTGTCTGGAGACACCACTCCATGACTGAAATAACAACCCACTCCGATGAGCCCCTCTCCTCCTTCCTTCTCATGCCTGTGTGGAAAAGGGTCTTTGTCATCTCCACTGTGTTCTACCTCCTCCCTCTGCCTTTTCTAACCTGAGACAGGATGAGGAGCTAAAGGAAGCTATTGTTCCTCCCGGCCACCCTCATCCCCAGAGGAGGCGAGAGAAAGGGTGCAAAAGAAATACCCCTGTCCCTGGTCTCCTTTCAGTTCTAATTCACTTTGGAACTTGAGAGCCTGATTACATGCTCTGCGTGTGTCATTGGGGAGTGGAAATGATGAGGAGTGATGGAGGGCAAAACTTGCCATTTGGAGGTTCAAGGTATTCTAGTCCCTCCTTCCCAAACCTCCCCCACTCCCTGTCCCTGTCAGCTGAACTCATCACAAATGGAGATCTTAGTTGCGAAGGGTACGGTGACAATGGAAGATGAAGGCTGAGAGCTCCAGTGCGGGAACAAGGTAGAGGGCGATGAAGGAGTCTAGACAAGAGAAGAGGAGGGGTGGGACCACAGAATCAAAGTGGGAGATAAATTATCTTGTTCTTAGAGGGGGGAGAGCAAGTTGGGGGTGGTTTCCAAGGCCGGGTCTGATATTTGGTGGAAACTGGGGCCCGGGATGATACAATGGTCCGGTCTCTTGTCTGTCTCTCTCCCCCACCCTCAGCCCTCCCTTTTTCTCCCTCCCACTCTTCCTGGCCTGCATGGGAACTCAGTCTGAGCTTGATGTGACAGACAGCAGGCCTGCATGCTAATGAAGTTTGTCTCAAGTTCATTGTCAAAGCCCCCCCTTCTCCAAGGCCCCCTCCCCTCCTCTCTCATACACAAATCTCCTTCCAACTTTTGTCCCACAGACCTGGAGGCCACTTGAGTCTCTGCTGGCTCCCCTGTCTTACCCTCCCCCACGGCTTTCAGTCTTCCCTCTTACCACCACCTCCTAAACTGGGCCGGGGGCTCTCTTGCTCCCTGGTGCCTTCCCAGCCACCTTCTGGTTTGGCTTTCCTGAAGCTCTGAAAGGGGTTCTGAGGGCTAAGGCCACAGAGTCTGGAGACCTGATCCTTCTTTCTTCACTCTAAAGTACGAAGACTTTGGGGAGGTGAGAGAACGCAACAGATCGCCCCCACTCAAGGCTCCCTGCCCCCCAATCCCCAGCCCCGTCCTGGCCCAGTCCCCCAATTCCATCCTCAGCTTCCCCCTCCCCTCATTCTTCCCATTATGATTATTTTGCTCTCCCCTTGATTACATCTGCTTCACTAGCTCAGAAATAAAGATCCTTTGAGACTAATTTTGCACCCCCCAGCTCCCCACCCTTTCCCTCCTCCTTCCCTCTAGACCAGGGCTCCCTTTAGCTCCTTTCTCACCGCTGGAAGACATTGAGTTCCTTGTCTGGGGAGCTGTGGGGTTGATGGGAGGGGATGCCAGTGGAATGGAGGGGGGGTCTCTCCAACTCTGGGACGTGTCCAGCAATCCAAACCTGTCCTTCTTTTGTTCCTACAAATCTCTTCATACTGCCACCACCCTCTGGAGTCTGCCTTTCTCCCAGTAACAGAGGGATAGGGGAGGAAGGGGAGGAGGACCCTGAACTCACTCCACCCCTCAATTCTAGGGAAAGGAAAGAAGGAGAGAAAAGGGAGAACAAATTAAAACCCCCCTCATTAGCCAGAAAGGAAATGAAAGGGAATAATTATAATTAAAAGCAGACAGCTGTGGATTGTGTCTTTTATGTTCCTCCAAAGCTTCCTACCCACGTCTGCACCGTCACCCAAAAACATGCACAATTCCACCAGCATATTCTCCCCGGTCTCCTGAGTGCGGGGAGTGTGCTAGGAGACTAAGGCCTGGGGGTGATTTGTGAAGGGGGGTCCACTTTCTCTTCACTAGACAACTCATTCTTAAACATCTCAATAGGCCTCGAAAATGAAGGTGTCTTCTTATCTCCCAACACGCACCCCCAAGGCACGGGCCTGTAGGGGGAGTGTGGCATTCAGGTGATAATAACAATTTTGATAATTTTGGGAAATCTTTGACTTTCCTAAAAACACTAATAACTTTTCTAGCATATTTTCTCATTCAGACATCTCTTTCCTCCTCACTTGGGGTTGCCTCAAAACAGAGGAGGGCTCTCTGACAGCCAGAAGAGCTAGGATCTGTAAGGGGTGTACTCCAACAGAGAGGCCCCTGGATTTAGAGTGCAGAGGTGCACATGCACACTTACGCACGCTTTACAATTTGGGGGTGGTGTTGCCAGGCCTAGCTCTGCTATTCTATGTATTTATAGAACTTGATCATAGGCCAGAACAGCAGGGTAATTATAGCATATTAGCATATATGCAAATCAGGTAACCTATATCCGCTGAATGGAAGCAGATTATTATTTACTTCTCTACCTCCTCCTTCCCTGGTATCAGCTCTGGTTCCTCAGAGCTGCACACCAGCAATTATCTGACATTATAAGAGGGGATTGAAGCCTTGAAGGAGTGGGCTAACAGGAGGAAGGCAGAAGAAAACCTCCCAGCGGGTTGTATCTCATTTTACTCAATGTTATTCTGGGAAGAGTGGGGAGGAGCTCAGTAAAAATCCTTCGAATTAATAAAGGGTGAGGGTAATAGAGAGACAGAGACAAGAGAACAGAGACATGAAGCCGGAAAAGCTGTGAAGCAATCACGGAGTTGGGGAGAGACAGGCCCACCGTTCAAAGGACTCTCTCCAGAGGGAGAGTCTCAAACTCACAGACAGAGGCACAAGGAATCCAGATCTGGAGAAAACCACGGTCTGTTTATCTGGAGGTGGAGCTGTGAGTTCTCCAGGTTCACTCCAGGAGCCCCTGCTGACTCCAGAGCCCACCCCGCATTAACACCTCCTTTGCCCACTTTCCACTACCCAGTAACTGATTAAGGGGCCCAAGCACAGGCTTTTGGCTTATTCTTCATTCCAACCATCCTGTGGTGAGCACAAATTGTGTGGGCAAAGTCTGACTCCACCCTCCTTTCTACCCCAGGACTGAACAGGAGCTCTCTTCCCCTCAGCGTTGTCTGTTGTCCGTCAAGCCCTGGGATCTCCAGTTCTATGTCCACAGGGTGGCTTGGTCTCTAAGGAGCCAGTCAATCACTGCCTCCCCCCTCCCCCCTTTTTTTACTGGGCTAAGTGGATTTAGTAAAGAAAGCCAGGATTACAAAGGACTTAAGAGCTGGCATTGGGGCCCTTCTTCTTGCCAGTGGTGGGCACAACATTGACAAAGTGCCAGTGTACTGCACTTGCCCCTTGGGCCAGCAAGTCTTCTTCTTTTTCTCCTTTTTGGCCAACTTGGGGGTCTGACCTCTTATTTTCCCAGCACAGGCCAGGGAACCATGGACTTTACCTCCAAGCAGCGGGTAGCCTCATCCTCTGGGGGTGTGCCTATCAGGAGCACGACTGACCTGATCTTTTGGAGCAATGCTTTCCAGTGAGGCTACATGGGCCTTGATCTGGGCAACAGTTACCTGGACAGTCACCTGGACAGTGTGTAGCTTCTGGGGACAAAAAACTGCATGACTATGACTGAACTGCAGCCTCTGCCACTACAAAGATGGAGTCCCTTCTACTATACCCTGCAGATATCTACTCGGACGTTACTTATATCAGATGCAAACTGGTAGCCAGGGCCTTGACCGTAGTTACTGGTTTTCCTTCATGTTGTTCACAGGACTCACTCTACTGAATTGGGTACCTCTTTCCTTGCCTGGTTGGGTGGCTTTCTGGTGATGCTTGATAGCTACGAACCAGCCAGCTACTGGGATTTCAGAGCCCCATCTACATCCTTCCCTCCATCCCACTCAGAAGAGGCTTCCAGCCGCAGGTGGATTAGGGAAGTATCTCTGTTTGGTTGGCACCAAATGCCCTAGGCATCCTTGTATCTCCTTCAAGTTCAAGTATCTCTTTCTCCAGGTACCACTTGCAATGTGGCTATCCTGCTATCTCTGTGTAAAACAACAACGACAACAACAACACCTTTGCCCTCCTAAGGCAAACTTCAAAGAAGGCAATCTTGTGGGGAGGAAGGATTTCTAATACTGTGGCAGGGCCCAAGGGCCAAAATGCCTGCCCTTGTGTGGTATAATGAAGAAAGGGAAGGGTCCTTGAGAGAAATGGACACACAGACAGACACCCAAAATGACAGCAGCTGAAAGACTAAAAGGAAAGAGAATTTCAAGGCTGTACTTAGATTTTTACATAGAAATGAAAATGTACTGTCACATAAATATATTGGGTTGGACAAAAAGTTCATTTATTTTTTTCTGTAAGACAGCTCTAGTAGTGCTTAGATGTCTTTAACTTCATTCAATACAATTTTGTTAGATTGTGTTGTGACAGCTGTCATTTTGGCATGTGTTTTTAAAAGAACTTATCAAAACTGGCGAATTTTTGTGCAGCCATTTTAATGTTGAAGATGAGAGAAAATATGCAACAGCTTTGGCACATTGTGCTTTATTATTTTAAGAAAGGTAAAAACACAACTTAAACACAGAAAAAGACTTGTACAGTGTATAGAGAAGGTGCTGTGATTGATTGACTGTGTCAAAAGTAGTTTGCGAAGTTTCATGCTGGACATTTCTCTCTGGATGATGCTCCATGGTTGGGTAGACCAGCCAAAGTTGACAGTGTTCAAACTGAGACATGCAGTGAGAACAATCAGTGTTATACCATGCAGGAGATAGCCAACATACTCAAAATATCCAAATCAATACAGTTATTGGTGGAAGTGAAAAATGTGTCTTTTATTGTACAGAAAAAAACCAAATGAACTTTTTGGCCAACACAATATATAAACCAGAAAGATGGATGAGCTTTGTCACCATTGACCCTGCATCTATGATATGCATTTGTATTTACATCAGCGCTGGGTCTGCCTGGGTTTCCTTGTGGCCATGTAATACAGAATAATAAAAGAGCCGAGAGGCAGCGAAAGACAACCAGAGCAGAGACAGAAACTGAGGGGCAGCAACTGAGATCTGTAAGAGTGAAACAGAAAAGCACTGACAGGCACCAGAAACTCAATCAAGGACAAGTCAGACCCAGAGCCTGATGTCCAGCCAGCTCTAGAGACCAAGCTTGCCATACTCTATCCTGTGTTAGAGACCTAGGATGTGGCCCTCACTTCTGCCTGTTTCTCCCCCAGCTCACCTCAGAATCTTGGCTGGTAGATTCAGAACTTCGTCAGGCACATCTCTCTGCATTAGGCTGGGGTCATTTGGACCATGGATAGAGCCCCTCTGGGAGCCACCCCTTTTCTCTGCAGCCTGGCATTCTATGATGAGGACTCACTGGCATTTCTCTTTCAAGATATACACTTTCCTACTTCTGTGGCTGTCTTGTACAATAACTGAGCTCCAACATGTGGAACTGTTTGTGCACATAAATATCTCTTACCTTATCTTCTTTCCTACAAAATCAATCACCCTGGCAATCTAACTGGATACGTGGAACTGCACAGGTCTGTGTTTTTATGCAGCATCACCTCGTGTTATTGGCCCTGCCTGCAGTCAGGCTCCACCGTCATGCCTGGCCACCACCTGTGCTGCTGCTGCCTACAGCACTTTCCAGACCCAGGACTTCAGGGCGCAGTCTAGACAGTCTTTTACCCCAGAGTTTCCCCTGAAGGTGCCAAGATCTCCCTTTTGGTGGTTTGATAATATATCGGATATGTATGGTTTCCCACAAACCAGCCTTCGCCACAGAGCTCCCACGACGCCAAACAATCACATCTGCCACAGAGGCTCGGGCTGGCAGGCCAGCTTGATGACAGTACCCCTGAGCTGGAGAGAGATTTTCTACTTTCCATCTCTTTAGGTTTGTATTAGTAGCTATATTTGTATACATGTGTTACTTTTATCCCTGGAACTGTATACATCTCTGCTCGTTTTCACAAAAATAATGGTCTCTACATGGGCACCTGGCCAAGCACCAGCACTGTGTGCAATGCATGCAACACAGAGTACATCCTGGCACGTGCGTCGGTGCCTGCCTTATCCTCAACACAGCGCTGTTTTCTGGGGGCAGTGACTGCTTCTATCTGCTTCACAGAGGGCTCTCTAGGTCTGGTGCTCATTTCTGTTGCTCAGGCTCTGGGATTTGGGCTGGATCCCTCAGCTAAACAAGAAGGCAGTGTTTCCCAGCTTTGAAGCCCCTGAAACTGTGGTCCAAGTAGAGGCACTGAACTCTGGGTGGTTCTGCATAGGCTGGTGAGACCAGGCAGGTTCCCTTCCCATTGCCCGGGCTGGTGCTTGCTCGAAGGTCACCACTGTGACTGGTTGAGTTAGGGCTGGCCCTGAAATCCCCGGAGCTGCTGAGTGTGTGCAAGCAGGTTCACGTCTGTTTGCAATGTGCAATCAAGTGAGTGGGGTTGGTGTGTGTGCGCCACAGTCAGATATGTCTGTGTGCCCACATTCTGGGATGCATGTGCGTGGGGGCAGAATGTGTGACATTTGTTGATCTAGGTGTTTGTCCTTGCGTGCTGCGGGCGCACACCCTTGACTTGGCTGTGAGGCTCGTGTTTGTGTCCTGTGGTTCAAGGGCGAGGGTTTGTCGTCCCTGAGGCTTCGCTGTGTGAAATGCGGATTTGTCTCGCTTTCTGGCCTCGGGCCAGGCCGAAGTCAGTCCGAAATTGCCCGCGCAGTCCCTCGCGCCTGTCTGGGCGCTCCGGAGGTGGCGGAGCTCGGCTCCCGCTTCCCACCAAGTCCCGGCTCGGCAACGCCCAGAGGCGGCGCGGGACACCCGGGCGCCCAGGAGAGGAAATGAAGCACGAGGGGGGCCGCCGAGCTGAGCGGGCAGAAAAGGAAAAGAGAGAATCAGAAACGGAAACAGAAACAGAAAAAGTAAAAACAAAATCCATTTGAAAAGAAATAAACGTTAAAACAGGAGATAAAATAACGCTAAACGAAATAAAAGACACATACCAAAGACATTAAAAATGTTAAACTAATTATAGGAAAGGCAAAGAAACAAAGAAAAGGCTCCGAAGAGCTTCGGGAACCGGAAACCCGGCGGCCGAGCCCAGTCCCGGGCCCCCGCCGCCCGCCCGCCGGCCCGGCTCGGGCGAAACGTCCGCGGGAGGGTCCCGGTCCCACTCCCGCCGCTGGCAGCGCAGACGCGGGGCGCCGCCGCCGCCGCCGCACGGGTCCTGGGGGAAATAAACCAGCGCGACGGTGGACCCGCCGCTTCGCAGGGTCAGCCTCCTCACGGTCTGTGGTCTTGGCGGCGAAGAGGCCCTGGCAGCTGCCGCGTTGGGGCCGCGGGCAAGTCCTCGCTCGCGCAGCGCCAGAGGACTGGGGACCCGCGGCTGCCCCAGTGGTCGGTGGCTCGGCACTCGAGCCCCAGGGCGCTGAGCGATGAATACTCGGGAGACGCTGGAGTAGGAGGGAAGCCTGGCAAGCCAAGGAGAAGGAAAAATGAGAGACGGAGAAGAAAGGGGTCCAAGAATGAGGTGGACAAGAGAGGAGGAAGGCCTGAGAGATAAAGAAAGGAAAAAGAGACACGGAGAAGGGCGGTGGAAAGGCCACCGGCCCACGAGGGTGTTGGCCAGAGGCCCTGATACCCGTCCTGTTCAAGTGGCCGCTGGGAGCCTCTTCCTTTTTCTTCCAAAGATGCCAAATTCTGTAACCTCATAGTCTGTAACTCGCGCTTCAAAGAATTAGGAATCTGTAGACCCGGGGTTAGGGGGAGGGAGGGCTCCTGAGTCTGTGGCTCTCAGAAGCAGAGAAGGGGATGAAGAGACTGCGGGCTGGTGGGAAAGCTGGAACATCTCAGGGCACAGAAAACGTGCCTAAGACAGGGACCCAGCAAGTGCAGCTTAGGGGCAGAACCATTCTAGGACTCTGGAATCTCTGCCAGGGAGAGACATGCTGGGCCCAGAGCTCACCCACCTTAAATTAGCCCAGTCACTGACTTCGGTGTCAGGGCAGGGGAATCAGTAGCACTTTCACCTTCATAACACCTGAATAAATAGCTCCCTCCACCCTCCTGCCCCCACCCATGGACTGATACAGAAGGGCTTCTGTGACCCACTGAGCGGCCTCCGCCAAGTCATTTCCTCCACCACCGGTCCTTCTTTATAAAAGAAGAGCACAGGGCTGGGGATTACCAAAGTCCTTCCAGTGGAAAGACGATCAGAGCAGGAAGTAATGAGACCAACTCAGATCTGGTGGGTCAATCATCCCAGAACATTTTGGACTTTATCAGGAAACATCATATATTAATTTGAGGCAAGATGTGTGAGCCAGACCGAGAGAAAGCCAAGAGCTGTGGGGGATGGGTGGTGGGGAGTGGGAGAAACCCAGGGGGACAGGGAGCAGGAGGGCTTCCCAGGAGGGATCCTGCCCTGATGTGAATAGCCAGACAGGGTGGTGTGGGCAGAGGAGAACAGAAGGGCCAGACATCTCAGAGGAAGGCGCAGGGTGCTGGGAAGAAAACAATCTGCAACGGCAGCCCCACCACCTTACTGGCTGTGCAACTCTGAATCAGTCGTCTGAACTCTCGGTGCCTCCCTTCTGAACAGGTAAAAGGAAGGAGAGGAAACCTACTTCTCTGGGTTGTAAACTCAGTGAATTAATGTACCCACCTTCTTGGCCCTTCATAGATACCCCCCAAATAGTAGCTTTTTTCTGATTCAGACCGGTCATGTCAACTTTTTTTTTTCTTTCAATCCTCACCAGAGGACATGTTCATTGATTTTTAGAGAAAGAGGAGGGGGGTGGAGAGAGCGAAACATCAACCCTCACGCCCCCTGGCTGAGAGTCAAACCTGCACCTTAGGTGTGTGCCCTGACCTGGAATAGAGCCCAAGACCTTCCTGTGTACGGGGCATCTGCTCCAACCAACTGAGCCACGCCAGCCGGGGCCCATGTTACCGTTGTGATCTTCGCATTTGGGAGTCGAAAGTGGGGGACATTGGAAGGTGGGGAATTGTTGTAGTTTGCCCCCTTTCCCCTGTGCCTCCCTGTTTTCCGGTCCACAAGTCTGTGTCAGCCTCAAGTCACCTCAAAGAAACCAACATATAACATAAAGTGTCACTTTTTAAAAAACGACACTAAAATAAAATAAACCACCCCTTAGTACACTGAAATACCCTGAAATAAAATTCTACACAAGTCAAATTCCTCCTGCATATCCACCAGTCCACCTGCTACATCTCTCACAGTTAAAATCAATACACTCACAGTGCTGGAATTTCTACTTGGGGTTGAGTAATTTGTGCTGACTTCTTATCTGTCCACCTCTTTCCCACTTTTTAATTTAATATTTATTTTCAGAGAATTGTCGTAATGACGTTTGGGTACATGCATGTTTTGACAGTTTGTGTTTGGTTTTTAAATCCCCCAAGTTAATTTTATAAAATTTTTAAAAGGTTTTATTTATTTATTTTTCAAAGACAGGGGAAGAGAAGGAGAAAGAGGAGAGAAACATCAATGTGTGGTTGCCTCTTGCACGCCCCCTACTGGGGACCTGGCTTGCAACCCAGGCATGTGCCCTGACTGGGAATGGAACCAGTGACCCTTTGGTTTGCAGGCCCGTGCTCAATCCACTGAGCCACAGTAGCCAGGATAATTTTATAAATTTGATATAATTCCAATTAGATACTTGTTCGAGAATGGTTGTAACAATAAAGTCTTGGAAACAGCTTAAATGATGAGATGAATAAATAAAATGTGCAATAGTTAAAAGAAAAAATTAGGCTTATCAGCATGAATAGATCTCATAGTATATTGATGTTAAATTTAAACTGGATGACCTTAGGAAAGTCACTTAGCTTCTCTAAACCTGCTTTCCAGCTTTTCAAATGCCCTCCTCACTTAGTTGTTACAAGACCCGAATGACATTCTGCGCATAAAAATTTCTTTATAAACTGCAAAGTGATATATGACTGCAAAGTGTCACACATACTGTAAATAGTTTATATGACCCAGCCCGCATCAATGCCTCCTGCTGCACCACACCTCATACTGAACGGGTCTCCCTATGCCCCCAGCTCAGCGGATTCTCCAGATGGAGGGCATCCTGGGCCTAGAGGCAGGCGCTTGGGACCTGGGGGATGGAGGTGAGTTACAAGGGCAGAGGGCTGAACAAAGGGGTTCATTAACACCTCACCGCCCCTTTCACAGTTCTCCCTTTTCCCAGTCCCTGCTCCCCACTTGCAGGGGGTGGGAGAGTTTGCCCCGTATCCTGCCCCCTGGCTCTTTCTCTGCCTGGCTTTCAGGCTTAGGGAGAGTGGAGGGGTCCTCCTGGGCTGTAGCATTGGAGTGGGAAATGGACTGAAATTACAAAGCAGAAATATAATTTGGATTCTAAGAATTTTCTGACCTTCCAAGGCAGGAGGCCCAATATAGTTTGTTATCAAAGTAGAGTCCCCCTAAGTGCCCGGGGAATGGAAAGGGTTGGGGGCAAGGGATGGTAGTGAAAACACTCCGCCAGTCGAAAATGAGAGGAAGGGGAGAAAAGGAGAAAATGGAGGCTCTGAAAGGTCACAGGGAGAATTCTTAGTTCTGTGCTCTCTCAAGAAGAGAGGGGCTCCCAGTGCACAGCTAACAATCTTCTTCCCAAATTCTCTGTGCAAGATGTGGCTGCTCCCAGATGGAGGTCCTTTCTAACAAGGTGCTCCCATCCCTGCTGCCCGGGGGCCCTGCCCCTCCTTCCCCAGGAGCTGAAGCCGCCAAAGGTTCGTGGAATATAATGGATCATTTTCCAATTTACCAGGGTCTTGGAGATTACGCCGCTAATCCCATCAAAGACCATCTGCTTACATTGTCCTTCCTGAGCCAAAATAAATAGATCCTTTACTCCCTCCACTTCAACTCCACTAGGGTATTGTAGCCAGAGAAAGTTCGACAAGGCCCATCCCATTTCCCCCGCCCTCCTGCTGCGGGCTGAACAGAAAGGGAGAAAACAAACTTAGTTTGTCTGAGGTGTGAAAGGTCACTTATGCCCCTGACCTGCATTATTCTCGGGAGCCTGTGACGATGGGAATGGGGAGAGGGGCGGGCCTGGGGCTCTGGGGGTCTCTGAGGATCAGCCCCCTGTGGAGGTGTGGGACAGGCTTCGTCGTGCCCCGCCGTCCTGCTGTCTCAGCTCTGAGGCTGCCGTAGCCCCAGCTCATTTTTGGTCTCTCTCTCCAGTCTCTTCTGAGTTTCTCCCACCTGTGACTGTTAGGAAATAATTACTGAAATCCAAGTTTCATGGCTACCTGGCAGAACTGTTGGGGGAAAGACATGAAAATTTACATAAATGCTAATTTGATTCCATCTAAAAGTCATTTATTTTATGAGCTTCACATTTATTCTTTTATTTGTCATAGGGGACTTCACAAATGGGGGGGGGGTGATTAGGAGGAGCTCCTTGGGAAGCTCATGGTTAGGATCAGGAAGAACCGGTAGGTGCACGTCAGGCTCAGGAAGGAGAGCAGGCAAGTTACTGGTGAAAGATGCTGACTGCCACAGAAAACAAAAGAAATGTAAGATAGGGTAAGGGAGTGAGGGCGCTGCCTTACTGAGAAGGTGGAACTTGAGCAAAGACTTAAAGGAAGTGAGAGTCATTCAAAAGGGAGTCAGGAGAAAGAGAGCTTAACACACAAAGAGCAGTCTCTTCCCACAATTTCCACCTGTCTTCCTTACTTTTATTCCCTTCTGTCCCTCAGCCATCATTCTTCGCTATTTTCTAATCTGCTCAAGAACTTAAAAGGGCTCCCAGCAGTCTGTCTGTTCCTCTGCGAATTGTCCCCAACTCTGCAAACAGCCCTCCGTGTGGGGTGACTGCCCAATACTCCTGGTCTCCAGCAGGGGTACATGTTTTACTTCAGGGGAAAAACAAAAAACAAAAAACAAAAAAACAGTGGCAGAAACAACACAGTCAAGGGAGTCAGCAAGATGTCATTTTGAATCAGTCCCAACTCGGCTGCTAGCTCTCTGTGTTATCTTGAGTCTGGACACTGGATCTCTGACTCTCCATTTCCTCCTTTGTAAAGCGCAGCCCATGCCTGGCTCATAGGACTGCTGTACAAAATCAGCGAGATATATATAGTTCCTGGTGGCTGCTCCATACAAAATACTGTGCCAGACAGAGCAGGGACTGAGCCCCACACCACAGAGGAGTCCGAAAGGATTTGCTCAAGAAAGTTAACAGGGATATGTAAAGCATTTATATATTTAGGGACAAACATGAACTCCTAATTATAAGATTTGTTCATTTGGCAAGTGTTTGCTGGACTCCTCTAGGTACAGGGCACTAGGAAACACAGGGGAATGAGGTTCGTGCCCTGATTACAGGCTGCAGCAAGGGCGCAAAGCACTGGCATACACAACAGAATATAGTGTGTGCTCAGAAATGAGACAGACATTCTGTGGAGCGAGGAAAAGATAACGTTCAATTGGAGCACTGTGGAATCAGGAAAACTTTCATTAAGGAGGTGGTCGGAGCTGGGCTGTCCTTGAAAAGTCTACAGGGCCTGAACCTGCAGAATGTAAAGAGATTGTTATTGTTCTCTTAACTGGTTTCATCTGAAGATACTGACGCATGAGAGAGTTGAGAAGATGATTAGCCAGAATGGTGAGTGGCTCTGCCGAACACCAGGTGTGCGGCCATTGGACCACTGGTGGGTACTTCGCCTGTCTCATCTTTGTTCTCTGGGTAAAGTGCGAGTTCTGTTTACTGCACACGGGGCTTGCAGGGAAGTTAAATGAGTGCCTGACACATGAGAAATACTTAAAATGATTCTCGAAAAAGAGGAACCCTTCAAAAATAAAACATTGTGAAAAAACCAATGGATGCTTGAGACATGGTATCTGTCTTTAATTAATTAATTAATTAAAATTAAAAAAAAAGATTTTATTTATTTACTTTTTAGAGAGAGGGGAAGGGAGGGAGAAAGAGAGGGAGAGGAACACCAGTCGGTTGCTTCTCGCATGTCCCCAACTGGGGGACTGGCCAGCAACCCAGGTACGTGCCCTGATTGGGAATTGAACAGAAGACCTTTTGCTTCCTTTCTCTTCGAAGGCTAGCACTCAATCCACTGAGCCACACCAGCCAGGGCCGTCTTCAATTATTTAATGGAACATTGTGAGAAGAAGACAGATTTACTTAATGGTGCAGGAGAAGAATCAGTGAATGGGAAATAAGCAGATTAGGGTTGGCATGAAGAATGTACAAATGCCTGGAAAAGACCAAATATAGAGAACATTAGGTTAAGAATGGCCACACATCAAAGATGTAGATGAAGGAATGTCTGTTTTGGGTAAGTGGTTGAACTAGCTGAAATTCTAACACACAGCAGTGGATGCGTAGGCTTAAATCGAAAACCATAGGCTTCCTTGAAAGTTTCAAGAAGGCAGGGATCATGCCTATCTAGTTTATTTCTCTAGGAAGTGCCCAGAGGAGTGCTGGGCATATAATGGGCACTTGGTAGATAGTTGTTTAATGAATGAATGAACGGCATAATGCATGCAAAATTTCTCTATTTATTTTTTTAAAGATTTTATTTATTTATTTTCAGAGAGAGGGAAAGGGAGGGAGAAAAAGAGGGAGAAACATGTGTGGGAGAAGCATCAATTGGTTGCCTCTCACACGCCCCCAACAAGGAACCAGGCCCACAACCCAGGCATGTGCCCTGACAGGAATCGAACTGGCAGCCCTTCACTTTGCAGGACAATGTCCAGCTGAGCCACACTGGTCAGGACCATGCAAAATTTCTTGTAAAATATTGCAGATAATTGTAAGTGGCGATGATAATTGCTGATATTTAATGTGTTCTGTTTCAAGTGCTTTCTATGCATTGTTATCAAGACAAGAAGTGTTGCAGGAGTTCAGTGAAAGGAAAAGCATGGGAGGAGGTGAGGTCTGGAGGACACAGGGAATCATCGCCACAGACAGAGAAGACAGGATAAGACGGTCTTGCTGAAGGAAATTGGGAGGGGTGTGACTGGGTCACACATCCATGGACAACTGCAAAAATAAGATGTCGAACAGAACAACAGGAAGAACGGCAATGATATAGAAAGGGGGATTTCTGTCACAGAGCTATAAAACCAAGCAGAGTGAAGCTAAGGAGAAGGTGGCATCTTCCCACTGGAGCTATGTCCATGACTTGCGTTACGGTGGTAAAGATGGCGTGATCAACCCCTGTTTAGAGCCACAGTGGCTTTTCAGGGTTTCCTGGCTCAGATGAGGGTTTACTCAATGGCCCCTGACTTCTGGCAGAGACTTCTTTCCTCTAGCAAAGAATCAACACTTGGCGGATGGATAATATGAAGAGTTTTCGCTGAACTACACGCTAAGAAAGGCTACAGGCTCTCTGTCAACGGAGAAGTTGGAGGAGAGATGTGCAAGGATTCTGAGGTAGGAATGCACGAGGCAGTAGTTTTGTCAGAATACCAATTTTTCTTATTTTGATTTAAAAAAAAAAAAGGATTCCTGCCACCAGTTCTTTCCCCAATCAATGTAGATTGGGGAGCCCTATCTAAATGTTTCCTTAACCTAATCCAGATTTATCTGGCAGCTCCAAATTTTTCCTTTCTTATACCTTTTTGAGGGCTGGAACCCGCTTCCGGGGGCTATCTGAAAACACCCCTGGGCAATATGCATTTTTCTCTCTCCCAGGTTTTCTCTCCCACTCTTGCACTGATGTCTTTACCACTAGAGAGTGTCATCATTTGAAGGAACATATGCGGAGAAAGAGAAGAGGGGCTTAAATTCAGGAAGACAGAGGAGGTGCCCTCCTTTCAGAGCAGCCCGGAGGAGGCGCGCCTCTCTTGGTTTGCTGCTTTGTGCTGCCACCTAGTGTCCTATTAAAATACCTTATCCTAGAGGGGAACCACATTTCCTTCATTGTTTTCATTCACCGATTCCCTTAATCTTTTGGCAAAAATATACGAATTCTGCCCTCCCACCAATTATGGAGCAAGTGACCCCATCCCTCTGCTCGTTTCTAGGTGTCCCTGCTTTCATGGTGCCCTCTTCCTTTTTCTCCCTGGAGTTTAAAGAGACTCCAGCCTTCCCCTCTAAATATTTCAGATGAATTGAATTCCAATACCTCTCGCTATGGTTCAAACACATTCTTCTTTGCTAGCAGAAGTGGGAACAAGGTGCTCTGCAGTCCCTTTCTAACGGTGGGTTTCTGACCTGAGGCACAGGGTTGACAGACACAGAGAGTGTCCACTGAAAAGAGAGGAGAAGGGAGAAATGGCACAGTACAAGATTAGACAAAGGTATAAGCTTTTTGGCACTTTACAGTTAATAAATAGTATTGATATGTGGCAGGATATTTAATTTTTAGAGCAACCTAGTGAGACTCATAGGACAGATGAAGAAACTGATGCTAAAGAAAGTTGAGCAGTTAAACCCTGGCTGATGTAGCTCAGTGGATTGAGTATTGAGTGCTGGCCTGTGAATCAAAGAGCTGCCAGTTGGATTCCCAGTCAGGGCACATGCCTGGGTTGCAGGCCAGGTCCCCAGTAGGGGGCACACAAGAGGTAACCACACATGGATGTTTTTCTCTCCCTCTCTCCTTTCCCCTCTGTCTAAAAATATATAAATAAATAAAATCTTAAAAAAAAAAAAAAAGTGGAGCCCTGGCTGATGTGACTCAATGGATTGAGCACAGGCCTACAAATCAAAAGATTGCTGGTTCGATTCCCAGTCAGGGCAATGCCTGGGTTGCCAGCCAGGTCCCAGATAGGGGATGAGTGAGAGGCAACCAATCCATGTTTCTCTTGCACATTGATGTTTCTCTCCCTCTGTTTCTTCCTCTCTTGCCATTTCTATAAAAATAAATAAATAAAATCTTTATAAAATAAAAAATAAGTCAAGCAGTTTGTAGCTAATTAGTGACAAAGCTGAGTGAGCTACAGGTCTCCTGGTTCCCGTTCAGGGTACATTCCTTTAGAGCAGGCTGTCTGAAAAAAGAGAATAGAAGTGTGGAATTAGAGAGCCTGTGTCTGCCAGGAGGAGGAGGAGGACACAGGGAGATAGCAGCGGTGGCATTATAAAATAGCACATTGTAGAGCAATGTGCCCCAAAGGGGATGCGGCCTGGAGACTCAGGCGGACTTTTCCTCCTGCAGGATTGGAACTCCTTCTGTGGCACAAACGCTCCTCCTAGTGGTCGTGCCCGGCTATGTCAATGCCCTCCTCCGCACAGGAGGAGAGGAAGGGAGGAAGAGAGGAAGGAGGGGCTGGAGGTAAGCAAGGAGTGTCATTTAACCTGCACTGTTGTGAATTTCCAAAAATGGTGGGCACGTTCATATTAAAGTATAAATAGATAAAATCGTTAAAATGTATTCTTTCTCTTACTACAATACCTAACATTTATTAAGCTCTAATCTTTGCTAGGCCCTACTCTAGGTGTTTGCTTACATTATATTTATTTCTCAAAACTCACGGAGACTCCGAGAAACATTAAGTTTCTGTGCCAAGTTCCAGAGGCAGTAAACGGTGAGGCCAGAGCCCGAACCCAGATCCACATGGCTCCAAAGCAGGGAACATGGCTTCTTTGTGTTCCTCAGAATAGGCTGACTGGGTAAAAGCAAAGTTTATTTATGTCAGAATCCAGTGGGAAAACAAAATCTCTCTTCTTAGGGCTAGCTCTGATCTAGTTCTGCTTGCAGGAACGACTCCTGCCTGCGAAGCAACTTTGTTCAGAAACACAGCGCAGCAGCTCACCTGACAGAGCCTAGAATGCAGAAGTTGACGGACTGACGAGAATGGGCCAATGGTTCGACTGGTTCAAGTGAGTCAAACTAAGACTGGTGCATGGCACACGCCTACTTTAGAGACTGTCTAGTGGGGTAACTTGGGAGATGTAAAGATGGCCAAGCAGTCCACACCCTGGAGAATGTGAGAGACTAGTGGAGCAGACACACGTTTTTATAAGACTATCTCTGACATAAGGGAAAGTATGATAAAGAAAGGCAAAAAATACTAAGGGTGGGAGTTGGAAGAGGTAGAACTAAATGTCTCCTTGGAGGATTTGGGTTTTTTAAAAAAGATTTTAGATTTAATTTTAGAGAGGGAAGGGAGGGAAAAAGAGGGAGAGAAACACCAATGTGTGGTTGCGTCTCATGCATTCCCACCAGGGAACCTGGCCCGAAACCCAGGTGTGCTCCTCAACTGAGAATTGAACCAGAGACCCTCTGGTTCTCAGGCTGGCACTCAGTCCACTGAGCCACACCAGCCAGGGGCTGGAAGGGTTTTATAATAGAAGAGGTGGTGTGTGAACTGGGCTTTAAGTGTGGATAAGATCTCAACAGACACAAATGGGGTGGGGGAGGAGCAGATAAAAAAGAAAGGGAATTACAAAGTGGAGCAATAGCAAGAATAAACACAGGGGTGGGGCGGGAAGCAGGGTGTGTAGAAGACCTGTTCTCAACCAAATGGAATGTACGGTTCACAGGGGCACTGGAGGGATGAGAGTCTGGCATTGGAGGGTGGAGAACCTTGGGTGCCAAGGTAAACAGTTCAACTTCCTTCAGCACCAAGAGACATTTACAATTTTTACTCGCAAGGAGTGATATATTTAAAACTATGCTTTAGAATGAAGTCTTGCAGTTATGGTTGAAGAGGTTTTACTAATTTCCAGGCAAAAAAGAGCAGAGCATCATCTAAGGAATTAGTGTAGGGCAGGTAGACAGGAGGCGGGTATGCAGGGACCTGGAAACTGGCTGGATGTGTACAAAGGAGCAAGAAGGAAGAGACTGAGTGATGCAATACCACACAGAGGCTTTAGCACTAACGAGACTCATCGAAACCACCGCTTTCTAGTAGTTTCCTCATAGTAACAATGGGAATAGTAAATCTGCCTGAGGATTCGATTATGTATGGAAAGCACCTGGTATACAGCAGGTACTCAGTACACGGTAGCTCTTAGACTATGGTTTTGAGCACAATGACTAGGAGTGTGGTGACAGCATTCACTGAACTGGGAGGCACGGTGGGAGGAGCAGGGTTTCCTGTGTGCGTTGTGGGGCAGGGTTGTTGGCTGACAAACTCAGTTTGGGACATGTGGAATCTAAGGAATCACATCCAGGTAGAGCTGTCCAGCAGTGAGCTGCATAATTTGGGTCTGGAATTCAGGAGAGAAGCTGTGAATCATCAATGTAAAGGAAATCACTGAAGCCACAGAAGTAAGTGAGAAAACCCGAAGAGAGATAGATGAGGCTTGGGGCACACGATCATGCAGCCTTACAGACGCTGTTCTGAGAGGAGAACCAGAAGAGGGCAGAATTACGCAGCCAGAAGACAGCCTCAGGATAGAGGGCATGGTCCTGAGTCAGAAGTGGAGTGGCGAAGAAATGAGGAAGAGAGCAGAGACCCAGACTTCCACTATGGCCTTGGGGTTGCTTGGGACAGCTGGGTTAGAATACAGAGAAGTAATGAGAGTCAATAAACACTTTTTTAAAAAAAAAAAAACAGTTTTTTTAAAAGATGTTATTTATTTTTAGAGAGAGGGAAAGGGACGGAAAAAGAGAGGGAGAAAAACATTGATGTGTGAGAGATACATTAATCGGTTGCCTCTTGCATGCCCCCAACTGGGGACCCAGCTCACCACCCAGGCATGTGTCCTGACTGGGAATCAAACCTGTGACATTTTGGTTTGCAGGCTGGCACTCAATCCACTGAGCCACACCAGCCAGAGTTCAACAGATACTTCTTCCTCTTTTAAATATTTATTTATTTATTTATTTATTTATTTATAGTGATGGGAAGGGAGGGAGAAAGAGGGGGAGAGAAACATCAATGTGTGGTTGCCTCTTATGTGACCCTATCTAGGGACCTGGCCCGCAACCCAGGCATGTGCCCTAGACTGGGAATCAAACCTGCAACCCTTTGGTTCTCAGGCCAGCACTCAGCCAGCACTCAATCCACTGAGCCACACCAGTCAGGGCTCAATAAACACTTCTTGATTGTTCCTTGGAGAAATTTAATGGTACAGGAAGAAAAAAAGAAAGTAGTATTTTGCAAGAGTAAAGGGTGATGGAATTCTTTTTTTTTTTCTTGTATAAGAGAGATTTAAGTACATTTGTTGCCAAAGGGAAGACATTACTGCTCTGTTAGTGGGAGGCGGTACTGCCGTAGAAAGAAGCTCTAGGGGAGGAGGAGGAGGAACAGGAGTGCTTTTGGAGGGCCGGCCCTAACAAGAAGGGAGAGAACAAATGACCTCTCAGACACAGAAATTTAGGAAAAGAGGAAAGTAGGGAAGATACTGAAAAATCACACAAAAAACCCTCACTGTGCACAAGAGTAGCAAAAGCAGGGCTAAGAGGGGAGTGGGGATGGTAGGAGAGGGTAAAGAGGGGATGGATGGTGATGGAAGGAGACCTGACTTGGGGTGGTGAGTACACAATATGATATACAGATGATGGATTATAGAATTGTACCCTGGAACCTATGTAATTTTATTAACAAATATCACCTCAATAAATTCAGGGTTTTTAAAAAATGGGACTAGACGCTTAGGGAAAGTTCAGGAGATTGAGAATTACTCCTATGAAAAATTTGGTGGCACCTTCCCCTCTACCTTTCAAAAGGAGGTTGTGTGTCCCAGGGAAGTTGCAAGAATACTCAGAAGAGAATGATGAAGGACTCAGCGAAACGTCAGGGACTGAAAGTGGGAGGGTCAGATACAGTTTGTTAAATCAGCAAAAGTTAAAAATAATACCATTCAAAGGTACAGGCAAATGAATGTTACCATATACTTCTGGTACAATTTTTCTCAGAACTCCTCAGAAGGCCAGTTTGGCAACATGTATTAAAAGCTTTTCAAATGTGCATGCTCTTGGCCCTCCATTTTGAGTTCTAAGTATTCAATCTAAAGGAAATAAAAGATATGTACAAATATATTTTTATAACACATAATTTGCTATTTTTAAATTTTTTATTTATTCATTTTAGAGAGACAGGAAGGAGGGAGAGTGAGAGAAACATTGACTATTTATGCATTCATTGGTTGGTTCTTGTATGTGCCCTGACTGGGGATCAAACTTGAAACCTGGGTGTGTGGGGATGAGGCTCTAACCAACTGAGCCACCTGGCCAGGGCAATAATATATAATGTGCTATTTATAATAGAAAAGGAAACAAACAGAATTTTCAATAAGACAGTAGAATATAGCACATGTGTAGGATGTAATCTATGCACCCACTAAAAATGTATAAAAGTATTTATTGGCATGATAAAATGATTGCATTATTAAGTGAAAAACAAAACATAATCCACAAAAAGTGTGTTCCTATTCTTTTAAATACCTTTCAACACACATGCACATACATAAACACACATTTGGAGAGAGAGAGAGAGATGAAGATGTGTATCTGTTGGCTTGAGCAACTGGGAATATATTGTGACCATTAGCTAAGTTACTTAAGATAAGTAAAGACTTTCAGTCCTGAGGTACTGAGCTCCTGTTCGATTTAACCTGTATAGTGTCCTGGGGATAGGTTACATAGGTAGCTGGATGCACATGTAGCTGGATACTCGAAGCTCCAGAGGGTGATTTAAGATACAGACATAGATTGGGAGTTGTCAGCATGTAGGTGGGTGCAGAGATAGGTGTCAGCTTTCTGAGACACCGTAACGAAGAGAGGGTAGCTAAAGACAGAACCCCCAGGAAGCAATGCAGGGAAGCAAAAGGAGTTTAGCCAGCAAAGAATAATATCTCTAAAATTGCCAGCATCCTATTATTCTGCTGCACCACCCCATTATTGGAGACGTAACCTTGCTTCCATCTTATTGATAAAATGCACAGGAACTCTCCTGCATTACCCTTCCCAACCTTAATTAAGAGTCTGTATGTAATTATGACTCATTCCTTTTATCCTTTCTGCCTACTTCAGAGAAGGCTTCTCATGTCCTTGTAAAGGCCAAATGATTCCTTCATCTGGCTGATTTCTCAGTTCTCTCCCATTATCTCTGATGGTGTATTCTCAAGTATTCTTTCTCAAGCACTTTCAGCACCTCCAATGCTGCTGGATTTGTTCCTTTCACCTACAAACATGCCAGAATCTTCTCAATCTTAAGAACTCTAATTGGCCTTATTGTCTCCAATACTTCTTGATTGATTTTCCCCCATATAGTGTCAAATTTCTATATCCTCTGTTATCACTTCACAACTTTTTCTTTATAAACTACAGTGATATGTCTTCCAACTTCTACTTTTTTTTAAAAAAGATTTTATTTGTTTATAGAGAGGGGGAAGGGAAGGCGAAAGAGAGGGAAATACCAATGTGTGGTTGCCTCTCGCACACCCTCTACGGGGGACCTGGCCCACAACCTAGGCGTGTGCCCTGACTAGGAATGGAACTGGTGCCCCTTTGGTTCACAGGCGGGCACTCAGTCCACTGAGCCACACCAGCTAGGGCTTCCAACTCCTTCAGCTGAAATAGCCCTTTCAAAAGTCACCAACAATCTCCTTATCTTAAAATCTAATGGGTTTCATTTAGCCAACACAGTCTTCAATCTTTCTGCAAATTTGATGATGCTGACCATCCTTCTTTCTTGAAAACACTTTCCAATTTGGCTCAATAAACATGGATGGAACACCTCTTAGATGATTTAAAAAATAAAAGGATAATACTTTATCTCCAAGTGTGAGGAGTTTTACCCAGCTGGACGTTTCAATGAATTTAGCAACAGAGACCTTAGCCCTGGTCAGAAAGGTTTTAATGGATTGGTGGAAGCTAACCTTAAACTACAGTGAGTGAAGCCAACTTAAGTGAGAATTGAAATAGCAACTGCAATTATTCTGTTAAGAAATTTGTTAGTGAAGGGAAAAAGAGAGAAAGAACTTTCTAAAAAGTCCCTACATGCTTCTAGCACACAAAGTAAGACATGGGAAGCCATATAATGGAGAAAGAACATAATATGGGACAACAGAGGAAAACAGAGTTCCAGTAATGGATACATCTGTATACTTAACTATATGAGTAGATTTAACTAGATCTTGAGGAGGAGATTGGGCACATTCTTGTTGTGTGTATATGTTCTTTAATATATGAGGAAATAGTCCCAACAGATTAAGTGGCTTGTCCAAAGTAAAATTGTTAATTAAAGACAAGGCCATGTCTAGAAATCAGGCATTCTAACTTAAACTCCAGTGTTCTTTCTCTTACATCTCAGTGTACCTTCAGCCCTTATTTCTCCTCAGCACTATCCTGTGTTTTCAGCTGCCTGCTAGGCATTTCTAAATGAATGTCCATCTGCTACTGTTTTACCTAGTAAGCAGCACAACCATTCTCCCAGTTGGGATGAATCAACAACAACAATTCACACAGACTACAAAATACAACAATTCACACAACAACAAATACAACACACTTCCTGCATATTCTGGCAATAGGTCCTAACTTCAAAATGTCTCCTTTATCCAGGCATTTCTTTGGTGACCACTTTCACTACCCAGGTGGGAGAGCCTTATTATCTTAATACCGGTTTTGTCTTCATTCTCTGATAAACTCATACAGCCTTAACATTGAAAAGAACCTTAGAGGTTACCTACGTCCAACCTCCACCCAAAGAGAGAACAGTACTCCTGTACCTGAGAGTGGTCAGCCAGCTACTGTGCAGGGTCCTCAAGTACTTTCAGGGCAGCCTGTTTCGCTCAGACACCCATGTAATTAGCAAGTTCAGTTACCCGCTGAACAAATGTTTACTGACCATATTCCCTGTTGCAGGTACAAGGCCAGGCACAATGGAGATTTCACTGCACAGGGCTCCTCATTGGCCTCCTGCATTCGCACCTTTCCTGTCTTGGTTCACAGGCCTTAAGTAACTTTCAGTTGTTTCTTCATCCCTAACATAAAAATAATATCTTACAGGGCTGTTCTGAAGATAAACTTGGATGTGTAGAAATGCTCTGGAAACCAAGTGTAATGTATAGATAAGGCTTTTCTCCCTTCTCTCCAACTATGTAATACATAATTTTCTTGGAGGTGATTCCACTATCATCTTTTGAATTATACTTTATGCATACAAAAGAATAACTATTGTATGTGATACGAAAATAAAAAATACCCATACGTTTACCTCTAACCCAATAACTAGAACATTACCAATAGCGTCCACTTGATCTTCCCCATCCCAACCCCAGTCTCTCTCCTAGGTAACCGTTAATGAACTTTTTCTTCTTTTTGAAACATTTGGTCATATATACCTAAATAATATATTGCTTAATTTTGCTTGTTTTTGAAATTTTTAAACATTATTTCCAATGTTTGCATTCTGGGATTTATTCATTCATTAAATAGTGTGTTCCTAAGATTTATCTAATCCAAGTATATACTCTGAAGCTGCTTCTTCACATAGCCTTTTCACTAAATCACAGAGTGATCTTTCCCTCTTAGCACACTCAGTGTCTATTTAAAAAACGGGCTGAAATTCTACCTTCACTTTTCCGACATCTTAAGTGTCATCACCTCAACTATACAAACTCCTTGGAGAGCAGGGAGGCAGCTTATCAAGGCTCTTCTACCTCGGGTGGCCTGGGTTTCAGTCCAGGCTCTACCCTCACAGGCAGCATTCTCTACCTTCCCTTCAGCTTCTCCAGCCTACTTTAATCTAACTGGAGGGGGTTTTTGAGGAGCTCTTGAGATAATGGATATAACATGTAGATGAAGAAAGGGGTTCTATGGAAAGTAACCTCACAGGGTGACCTGAGCGTAAATGCCTAACAGGGCAGGTCATTGTGGGTAGTCACGTCCCAGGCCTATAACTTCTTAAGTGAAAAGTTTTAGTACAGACTTCCGGCCAAGATGGAGGTGTAGGTGGACACACCATGTGTCTTCTTGCACAACGAAGATTAAGGACATAAAGATTTAGAAACCAAAAAACCAACCATATCAGACAGAAAATTGAACTGTAAGGAAGTTCGACAACCATTCATCCAGACCAGTAGGAGGGGTGGAGTTGGTGGCCCTTGGAGAGGGATCGTGGCAGGAGAAAGTGGTGCGTAGGCTGCGGCTGGCAGACCCGGGGCAGGCAAGGCAGCTAGCTGACCACGGGCACATATTCGTGCTCGGATAAACCAGGGGAAAATGGGGAGACAGACCACGCAACCTAGGGCCCTAGCGCCAGGAAATAAAGCCTAAAAGCACCAATTGAAAATACTTGTGAGGGTTGAGGTGCTGGGAGAGACTCCCAGCCTCATGGGAGAGTATGTTGGAGAGACCCACAGGGTCCTAGAGTGTTCACAGGCCCACCCACCCAGGAGGCAGCACCAGAAGGGCCCAATTAGCTTGTGGGAAACGGCCAAAGGGACTGAAATATGAGAGAGAGCAAGAGAGCAGAGCAAGTGCCAGTGTTCCCTCTTTGACCCCATCCCCACATACAGCGTCACAACCCAGTGACTGGGTTGCCCTGCCTTGGTGAACACCTAAGGCTCCACCCCTCATACGTAACAGGTGCAACTAGACCAAAATAATAATAATAATAATAATAATAATAATAATAATGCTCAAGCAGAAGAACACATCAAAGCCCCAGAGCCAATACTTCTAATCAATCAAGAGATAGCCAACCTATCAGATGCACAGTTCAAAGCACTGGTGATCAGGATGCTCACAGAATTGGTTGATTTTGGTTGCAAATTAAATGAAAAAATGAAGGCTACACTAAGTGAAATTAAGGAAAAAGCACAGGGAACCAATAGTGATAGGAAGAAAACTGGGACTCAAATCAATGCAGTGGATCAGAAGGAAGAAAGAAACAACCAAACAGAAAAAAATGAAAAAAACAAGAATTAAAAATAATGAGGAGAGGCTTAGGAACCTCCAGGGCATCTTTAAACATCCCAACATCCAAATTATAGGGGTATCAGAAGGGGAAGAGGAAGAGCAACAAGTGGAAAACTTATTTGAACTAATAATAAAGGAGAACTTCCCCAATCTGGCTAAGGAAATAGACTTCCAAGAAGTCCAGGAAGCCCAGAGAGTCCCAAAGAAGTTGGACCCAAGGAGGAACACACCAACACACATCACAATTACATTAGCCAAGATTAAAATGAAGGAGAGAATCCTAGAAGCAGCAAGAGATAAGGAGACAGTCACCTACAAAGGAGTTCCTATCAGACTGTCAGCTGATTTCTCAAAAGAGACCTTACAGGCAAGAAGGGGCTGGAAAGAAGTATTTGAAGTCTTGAAAGGCAAGGACCTACATCCAAGATTGCTCTATCCAGTGAAGCTGTAATTTAGAATGGAAGGGAAGATAAAGTGCTTCTCAGATAAGGTCCAGTTCAAGGAGTTCATCATCACCAAGCCCCTATTATATGAAATGTTAAAGGGACTTACCTAAGAAAAAGAAGATAAAAAATATAAACAGTAAAAAGACAGCAAACTCACAGCTATTAACAACCACACCTAAAACAAAAGCAAACTAAGCAAACAGCTAGAACAGGAACAGAACCACAGAAATGGAGATCACATGGAGGGTTAGCAACAGGAAAGTGGGAGGAAGAGAGAAGGGGAAAAGGTACAGAGAATAAGTAGCACAGATGGTAGGTAGAAAATAGACAGGGGGACTTCCGGCCAAGATGGAGGCGTAGGCGGACACACTGTGCCTCCTCTCACAACCAAAATTAAGGACAACAAATATTTAGAAACAAGAAAACAACCAGAACTTATAGAAAACTGAACTGTACGGAAGTCCAACAACCATTCATCCAGACCGGTAAGAGGGGCGGAGTCGCAGCAGGAGAAAGTGGAGGTGCGGACCCAGGAACACAAGCGGCAGTGGCTGGCAGTTCCCAGGTGCACAGGCGGCGGCTGGCGGTCCCGGGGCCCACAGGCAGCAACTGGTGGACCCCGGGCACAGGGGGGCGGCTGTGCAGACCCAGTGAGGCCGCACAAGGCGGCTGGCTGACTGACCAGGTGGTCTCACATTCGAGCGCGCAGACGGTCCAGGCGGAGGGGAAGTGGCAGAGGGGACTGAATCCGGGAGAGAGAGGAGCAGGCGCCATTGCTCGCTCTCAGGCCCCACCCCCACATACAGCGTCACAACCCAGCGACTGGGCTGCCCCGCACTGGGGAGCGCCAGAGGCTCCACTCTTCACTACGTAACAGCACGCGTGCGTGCACAGACAATCCAGGTGAAGGGGAAGCAGCGGAAAGGGCCGGAGTCCAGGAGAGAGCAGAGCAGGCGCCATTGCTCCTTCTCAGACCCCGCCCCCACCTATAGCGTCACAACCCAGCGACTGGGCTGCCCCACCCTGAGGAACACCTAAGGCTCCACCCCTCACTACGTAATAGCCGCGACCAGACTAAAACCAAAACGACAACAACAACAAAAAAACCCCACCAAAAATGGCTCAAACCGGAAAACAAATAAAAGCCCCAGAGCCAATTCCTCTAAGCAGTGAAGAGATAGCCAACCTGTCAGATGCACAGTTCAAAGCACTGGTCATCAAAATGCTCACAGAATTGGTTGATTTTGCTCACAAATTAGATGAAAAAATGCAGGCTACAATCCGTGAAATGAAGGAAGATGCATGGGGAACTGATAGAGATGGAAGGAAAACTGGGACTCAAATCAATGGAGTGGACCAGAAGGAAGAAACTAACAACCAAACAGAAAACGAGGAAGAAACAAGAATTCAAAAAAATGAGGAGAGGCTTAGGAACCTCCGGGACATCTTTAAACATCCCAACATCCGAATTATAGGGGTCCCAGAAGGGGAAGAAGAACAGCAACGAGTGGAAAACTTATTTGAACAAATAATAAAGGAGAACTTCCCCAATCTGGCAAAGGAAATAGACTACCAGGACGTCCAGGAAGCTCAGAGAGTCCCAAAGAAGTTGGACCCAAGGAGGAACACACCAAGGCACATTGTAATTACATTAGCCAAGATTAAAATGAAGCAGAGAATTCTAGAAGCAGCAAGGGATAAGGGGACAGTCACCTACAAGGGAGTTCCCATCAGACTGTCAGCTGATTTCTCAAAAGAGACCTTACAGGCCAGAAGGGGCTGGAAAGAAATATTTGAAATCTTGAAAAGCAGGGACCTACATCCAAAATTGCTCTATCCAGCAAAGCTGTCATTTAGAATGGAAGGGAAGATAAAGTGCTTCTCAGATAAGGTCAAGTTCAAGGAGTTCATCATCACCAAGCCCTTATTATATGAAATGTTAAAGGGACTTATCTAAGAAAAAGAAGATAAAACTATGACAGTGAAAAGACAACAAACTCATAGCTATCAAGAACCACACCTAAAACAAAAGCAAACTAAGCAAACAGCTAGAACAGGAACAGAACCACAGAAATGGAGATCATATGGAGGGTTAGCAACAGGGGCGTGGGAGGAGGAGAGAGGGGGAAAAGGTACAGAGAATGAGTAGCATAGATAATGGAAAAAAAATAGACAGGGGGAGGGCAAGAATAGTATGGGAAATGTAGAAGCTAGAAAACTTATGACCCATGGACATGAACTAAAGGGGGGAATGTGGGTGGGAGAGGGTGTGTAGGGTGGAGGGGAATGATGGGGGAGAAATGGGACAACTGTAATAGCATAATCAATAAAATATATTAAAAAAAAAAGAAAATAGACAGGGGGAAGGGCAAGGATAGTATGGGAAATGTAGAAACTAAAGAAGTTATGACACATGGACATGAACTAAAGGGGGGGAATGCCGGGGGAGGGGCAGGATGGAGGGGAATGAAGGAGGGAAATGGGACAACTGTAATAGCATAATCAATAAAATAAAATTTTAAAAAAACAAACAAAAGTTTTAGTACAGTCCTGTTCATGTGTATCTAGGTTAATACACCTTTGAAATGCCAGGCAAAATACCCCTCCATGGGATAATTAACCCTCAAGAGAGCAGTAATCTCATTGGCTATTTAAAAATCCAACCCCAGCCTTGCTTTCTCCCACCGCATTAATTTCAAATGTGTGAAAGAAGCTGCAAAACTATTATTTTCTGGAGCATTTGAGATCTTGCTTTCCAGCATATGTCAGTTTGGCTCAAAAAACTCATAAAATTCTCCACAGGTCTGGATGTTTCTTACATGGACAGGCTTGGCAAACTGAGAAGTGTCATCATCAAATTAATATTCACGTTACTGTTGGCCCAGAGGGGTCTCTGCGCAAAAACCCAGACTAATGGCCTTGGCTGTTTGGGGATAGTCGTGTGGTCCCTGAAGGCAGCTACGGAAATCCATCCATTCTTACGGATCCACCAGGCAGAGCCAGGTCTGACACAGTGTTCTTATAGGTTAGACTTCTGGGAAAACTACGAGGAAGACAGAGGGCGCTATACACCCCTCAAACTGGGCAGAGAAGAGGTTACATCCACGCATGCGAGCCTCCTCTGTTTAGGACTTTCCAAGACCTAGCCAAAATTGGTTCGCTGTCCTGTTCCCACCCCCACGCCCTCCACCCCGCCACATAAGGGCTGAATCTTTTGTGTACGCATGCGTCTTTCTCAGGCTGCGGTTGGCTGATCTCCCGACCCGTCATTAGAAGAGCCAATGAAATGAGCCACAAGATCCACTGCCCCCCCCCTTCCGGCGGGGACGTTGGGACTGGGTTTGGGTCTTTGTACTCCTGCAGTTGTGGACAAAGAGATTGAGGGCTCTGTTCTGTCGCGGGCAGTAGGCTAGGAAGTGCTGGTTCACTGGCTGCCGAAAGACCCCATTCTTTGTCATGCCATAGTCGGCCGGTGAAGGGGCAGTAAACGGGGAGGGGGGGTCTGTGTAAAGGGCGATGGGCTCAACTACTACTGGTCGTGTCAGAGCGGTAGCCGCCTGCCAACTTCTGCTAAGGCGCTTTGGATGGTGCTCTTCGCTTTCTGGGACCTTACAGTCTAGAGGGGCAGGTTAGACCAGTGCCTTTATTGCCTTCTCTCCCCCTACTTCCCTTTCGCCATAGATGGAGATTTTTTTCTTCCCGATTCCTTAACGGCTCCGCCATCCCCAGACGTCCCTGGCTGGCGGCACACTGATTGGGCGGAAGCCACCACTCCCAGCTGAGGATAGTGACTGGCGCGGGGACTGGCGCCTCGGTCACGTGAGGGCGGAGCTTATCGGGCGTGTGACTTCCCCACCCCCTTTCGAGCCTGCGGTGTGGTCACCTGCTTTTATTACGCACGTGGCAGCAGCTGCGCAGTAAATAGGATTGAGTCTGGGCAACCACGCTGCGAAGGCAGAGACAGCACTTTACGAGAGACCGAACTGCCCGAGCGAAGCCCAAGAGCTGTAAACCCATGGAAAGGAGTCCAAAGCAAAGGAGGAGGGATGTTAAATACATACGAGTTAAGTCCGACTGGAAGCAGTAAATCCAGGGGCCTCAGGCTGATCTATCTGAAGCGCTGTGGGAAGAACCTGTAAGTCGCCTCCCCTTTGCACCTTCAGGTTTACCAACTGTAAAATACACACTTGGGTATCTGGTCTATAGAACCAGACGTGTCCCTTAGCTGGGCAATAACCCAGAACTATTTAACTGCAAACATGTATGGGCTCCAGTAGGAGCCACTTTGGAGCCTGAGGTAGGGTCGCCTTATGCCTCTTTCACATCTGCTAGCCATTCCTAAAACAAGTTTCCACAGTCACAAGCCTGGAAAAGTTACTCAACCCATGGGACTGAGGGGTGAGTCAGAAGAAAATGAAGTACAGGGAACTGGCCTGGTCTCCTTAGCTGGAACAATCAGATGGTACCCTTGCTTCCTGCCTCCCAAGAGCCACCTCTTTGAGGGGTAGGAGTCCAGAAGGTACTAAATCTAAGTGAATAGCTAAGCCCAGGAAATTGGAACCCACGCTCCTTTTCAGCCTCATTGGGTCTGGTGCTCCTGGAGCTGGAAAGTAGAAGATACAGAAAACCATGCCCTTGAGGGGGAAAAAAATCCTTCAGGTTTGTAGCACTCCAGTTTATAAGTGTATTTTCACATACATTATCTCATTTTAGTTTGACTGAACACATACTGTATGCCAGGCACTGAGCTAGACACAAAAGGGATGAGGCAGTTTTGTTTTTTAAGATGTTGTCTATCTTTAGAGAGGGGGAGAGGGAGAGAGAGAGAGGGAAACATCAATGTGAGTAAAGAGATGCCTCTTGCATGCCCCCAACTGGGGACCTGGCCCCCAACCCAGGCATGTGCCCTGCCTGGGAATCGAACAGGTGACCTTTTGGTTTGCAGGTTGGCACTCAGTCCACTGAGCCACACCAGCCAGGGTAGCGGTGTGTTTTTTAGAGGAGTTTTCAATCCAATTTTAGAGAGAAAATTGAAACTGGTACCCACGTTTTCAGAAAACATGAAGCAGGTGTTATAAAGAAGAGGCAGGTTCCTAACACCCATTAGAGCTAACACAGCCTTCTGGGTAGGACAGGGGAGGGAAAAATTGTAGGAACAAAACCCCAGATGAGAGGAAAGGTTTCAAAGACAGAAATAGGGGTGTTCAGCAGTTTAGACCTTACCCAAGTAAGCTCATCTATTTTCATAAATGGCAAGTAGCAGCAATAAAAATAATAACACTTATTGAGCACTTAATATATGGGTCAGGAATGGTTTTAATTTATACGTGTCATTTATTTAAGTCTCACAGCAACCCACTTTACACAGGAATCAACTGAGGCATGAAGAGGGCTGATGTCTTGCAAGTCTACTAGGCAGTTCCTCCTGAATATCTTCTGGGTACCTAGTAAAGAAGTGTCATCTGCCCTGGCTGGTGTGGCTCAGTGAGTTGAGCACCATTCTGTGGACTGAAAGTTCACCGGTTTGATTCCCAGTCAGGGCATATGCCTGGGTTGTGGATCAGGTCCCCAGTTGGGAGCTTGTGAGAAGCAACTGATCTGTGTTTCTCTCCTTCCTTTCCCATCTCTCTAAAATAAATAAATAAATAAATAAATAAATAAATAAATAAATTTTTTTGAAGTGTCATCTTCCCTTATCAAAAGAGAACCAATGACCGACCTCTAGGGTTGCACTGGGTGTCTGGCCTTTAAAACCCTATCTTCCTAAGGCTCTCACACAATCCTGACCCAACCACCATGCCTAACCTTGCAACTTCTTCTGGGGAGCAAAGCACCCCTTCTCCCCTTTGATGGCCCAAAGGATGCACCAGTGAGCTTCCCCGTTTCCAACTCAGTTCGTCTAAGATCCCAGGATATAGCTGGTGGCCCTGTTTGGAGCCCCAGAACCCACCATCCAGTCAGTCCAAGCACAGGTTTGGGAGTCACGGACCCTCCTCCCTTTCCTTCTCTACCTTCACCAGCAGTTTCCAAGTCCTGTTATTCTACCTCTCAAATATCTACTAAGTTCATCCTCTCAGTTGTCAAGGACCCTGACTGGGCCTCGATTTTGCGTTCCTTCCAGCTGTATCTCTGCAGTACTGAGTGTGAGAGTAGTACTGGCAGAACTTTCTGAAATGCAAGTATGATCCATAAAGTCCTTTGATGACCAGGTGTCTACAGAATGAAGTCCATATTATGGCAATCAAGGCTCTTCACAACGAGGCTTCTGCCTTCCTCTTCAGCTTTATCTGCTATTCCTTTGACCTGCCCACAGTATTGGATTTCCTGAATGCACCCTTCTTTCTCCATACCTTACATGCTATTCCTATTGGGAATGCCTTTCCTGCCTTCATTTGCCCAGGAAACCCCATGTTTTCAAAATCCAGCTCAAACACTTCCTTGAAGGAAACTCTCTGATCTCCACTGGCTTGGATTTGTGTGTACCTCATCTCTCATCCCACAGACTTCTATCCATCCTTTATGACACTTAACAGATTGGTGACTCAAGTGTTAATGGTTGGTTCCCTTGGCTCTTGTCCCCACTGGACTGAGTTGCTGAGAAGCAGGAGCTGCCTCGCTCCTCTCCATATCCCTGGTGCCTAACAAAGGATTTCACAGAGCAGGTGCTTAATACATGTTTGTTGCATTTGAGACAGAAGGATGACATGAGCAAAGATACAAAGGATGTCTAGGAATGGAGTAGGCTGCTTGGCCAGTCTGAGTTCAAGAGAGGTGTGGCCTAAGCCTGGAAGAGGTTATGTTGGTTCTTTGAAGGCCCTGGAAGCCAGGCTGAGAAGTTTGGGCTTTATATGGTGGGTACTGGAGAACACCGAGGTGTCAGATGATCAGAACTATGCCAAAGATAGGAGGATGAACTGGAGAATCGGGAGGAGGGCAGGTAGAGAAAAGAGGCAGCTATCTTACAGCTGATTAAACAGCAGCTCAGGGAGTGCTGGTTGGTGTGGCTCAGTGGACTGAGCACTGGCCTGCGAACCAAAATATTTCAGGTTGGATTCCCAGTCAGGGCACATGCCTGGGTTGTGAGCCGGGTCCCCAGTTGGGGGCATGCGAGAGGCAACTGATTGATGTATATATCACACATCGATGTTTCTCTCCCTCCCTTCCCTTCGCTCTAAATAAAAAAATAATGATGAGCAGCAGCTCAGGGAGATTACAACTACCCAAGGCCACACAGCTGCTAAGGAGCTGAACCAGTTCTGGACTATGTCAAGTTCAGAGATCTGTACCTCACCACAGGGGCTGTCAGCAGATGGGGCTCCAAGGTCGCCCAAGTATGAATGGATAATCCATTTGTCAAGACAGGACAAGTTCTATTGCAGACACAATACCCAAGTCACTGGTTGAACACATTTATTTTGTATTCACACAAAGCCCACTGGTGGTGCTGGACCACACCTGAAGGCAGCTTAGCAATCCAGGCTGCTTTGATGTGCTCCATAGTTCCCACAACAGGGAAAGAACACGTTGTACATCATGTACTAGCTTTACTTTGGAAGTTTTATTGGTCACACATACCAACCATGACTCAATGTGAGCAGAACAAACAAGAGCATGAGTATCACACTGAGGTGACGATGCCATCTTGATGACTGCCACCACAAGCAGCCGGCAGGGAGCCTCATCTGGAGCATGGTGTCTTCCTAACCCTTTCCTGCTCACTCATCTTTCATCTCTGCTCAGCTGAGGGAGAAGCAAGGTAAAGTTTACACTGACCGAGAGGGAGGCAGATTGCCACCATTTGCGGATGAGGGAACCCAAGGCACAAGGACATTCTGCCACTTGCGTGATCCCATGTGCTCTTGCATCAACTGGCATGTGCAGCGACCAAAGCAGGGACCATGCAGTGTGGACTTCAGGCATCTGCAAGCCTGTCTCTATCACTATACGTTAGCCTCTTACACTCCATCTTTGCTTCTGCAGCACCTAGCATCGACCTCGTACAGAGCAGTGGCCAACCCGGTAGCCAAGCCCTGCGCATTTCCCTCCACAGCCCTTGCACCTGCTCACGGCATAGCTGTGCAGGATGTGGGGAGGCAGGAGCTAGAGTCGCCTGCCCCTAAGGGAGCCAGGTGGGGAGGCCCTTTGGGATATGTGAAGAGGGTATGGAGAGGCTCCTGGGCACTACTGAAGTGCTGCCAAAGGGCAGATGCCCCTGCTGGACTGAGCTCTGTGGGGACCACGATGAAGGTGGAATTCATCCGTGCCTAACAGTGCCTGGGCAAGTTCCTGTTGTGGAAAAGCTTCTGGTAGCCAAAGGTTCCCTACCATGCTGTTGCCTTACTGCGTACCGTCCTGTTCTGGACATGGCCTTGAGTGTGATTTCTGTTTCCCTTGTGTCCTAGGGTCCCTCCTATGGCTCTTAACAGGATGACTTTCCCCAGTCCTGGGGCTGCCCCTGCCTCTGACAGAGCACCTGGAAGGAATTCTCACCTGAAACCCCACCTCAGTCACCTGAAAGTGCGCACCCTGAAGGCCAACACCACTCTCCCACTGACAGGATGCTTGGCCTCTCACCCTGGTTGAGCCACAGAGTCCCTTCTTCCCTCCTCAGCCGACCGCACCAGAGAAACCAGAACCCAAGCCAAAGTATCAGAAACGTGTATTTTTTCTTTTAATAGTAAACCTCTTTACAACAAATATAGTGAAAGAGTTTTCCAACAAAACTCATTAGAATATCGAGGACTTTTTCTTTTCTTATTGTGTAGAATACTAAGAAAGCATCACCATACAGCACGAAAAGAAATATTGAAAACAAATCAACAGCCACACACTTGGACTCGCCCTGCCCAGGACCCAGGAGGAACCCCAGGAGTGTGGGTGATTGTCGGGTTTGGGGGTGGGGCACCTCCATGGCCTGTCCCCTTCCTCCCTCTGGGACTTGAATGGGGAAGACAGAGAATCCAGATTCCCCATGTAACATTCCAGCACCCCTCCCCCAATACAAATCCCATTTCTTGTATCCACTATTTAGGGGACGGAGAGAGGTGGCAGAGGGGAGAACAGAGGAGTTCCCAGGCTCCCTGTCCCCTCTCCTCCATGAAAGCCTAACTTCACCCCCACCCCACCCCAGGGGATTCCAAAGAATCAGTTAAAAATATATAGATATAGATATTTCTAGATACACTTTTACATCATTTCTGTCTCTCCAAACAAATAAATAATCATTAAGAGAAGGTGCATTATTCCCTTCCTGTCCAAGATGGGGAGGGCTGGGTAGGAGTCAGGGGTCAGTCTCGCTGCATTGAGTGCACTGCCGGGGGCGGGGGGCAGGAAACGGCATGTTGAATTGGGGTGGGTGCGAGTCCTCTTGCCCACTGTCCCTGAAAGCTGTGGGAAACCTGGGAGGCGGGAGAAACATTGGATGACTCCAGTGATTACTTTGGCAAATGCCCGGTTATTCGGAGGAAGGAGTGGGTGGAGGCAAATTTGGCTTGTGAGAGGAGGAAGAAATGAAGTCTACACTTGAGGTCTGGGTTCCCAGGGACCCTTCATCTGGCCGGCCAGGAGCCCCTATCCCCAAGAGAAATCTTGGGATACTGAATTGCAGAAATGTCACATACTCACTCACAGACCACCCCCTGCCCCTAGGGATAGAGAAGAAAGTATACACACACATCCACACATGGTAATCAAAAGCCAGGTTTGCCATTAAAGGCAGAGGGCAAAACTGGTAAATATTGCACCATGAATTACAGGGGCCCTCACCCTCACCCCATGTTTAATGGTGGCCAAACCCAGCCTAGAAAGGTGGACAGACATGATGGCGGGAATAGCCTGAGAAGGGAAGGCCAGTCATTCAATGTTTATTGAGCACCTATCATTCAACCATTCACCCGTTTAGCATTTACTGAGTGCCAACCATGTGCCAGGCACTGGGCAAGGCTCTGGGGATGCACACACACAGGACTACATCCTGTCTTTCACGGCCCTGATCAAGTCTCACTGATTCTTGAAACTCCCTCTAGGAACCTGCAGGAAGACTGAACAGGCTGTGAGGTGGGGGTTAGGGTGTGAGTAAGGACGGTTCACTGATCAGGTAAGGGAAAAGCTTTAGGGAGAAAGAGGAACTTGACTTTTACCCTGAAAGCAAGCCTGGGGTGAGGAAAAGAGGAAATTCCAGGGAAGAGGTTGCGTGTACAGGTGTGGGTTCTGGGTACACAACTGTGTGTGGAGCCTGGAAGAGGCAGGGCTGCAGGGAGAAGCAAAGAGGACCAACTGCTAGATCCTTTCTGACTGAAAGGCAAAAACATCAGAGCTGAGGGTGAAAACAGGTGAAGGAGCAGGGCATAAGGAGTAGAGCTCAGGGAGGAGGGTCATGGAGCTGGAGGCCAGGGCTGTGTGGCTGCGACAGCCACCTGTCCCTCTGTAAACACGTACCCAGGCACATGCTTACATGCACACACACAGACGCCCTCGGAGCTCAATCCGCCCGAAGACTCGTGTGTATGCCCAGATGGGCTCAGAGACCCACACGACCACACACACACACAAGTACAAAAGGACACTGGGTTATACAAATACCAGATGTCTTCATGAATACACTAGGTACCTGTGCAGCCACATGCCTCCCTCTGCTTCTGGTTCCTTCCCTGCTTCATGTTGGAATACTGCTAGTGGCTGGGTCATAGAGGTGGGCAAGACAGTCACCTGGCACAAAACTAGGCCTTGTCTACTCTGCTTTGAGCCCACCAGGAGGAAACCCCAAAGGAGTGCTGCACCCCGTGGGCAGAGGAGCTGGGCTTATGTGAAGGAGCGGGGCAAGACCCCAGAGTGCCTGCCCATGCACCTTAGGGTGAGGGTGGTGTGGATCACGGGCTTGGGGCCTGCGCCCTCCAGTTTGATCTGTCATCCAGCCTGAGGTCTCAGGACCTGGGGAGGCAGCAGAGAGGGGCAGGCTAGGGGAGAAGAGGAGCAAGAACAACAGCAGAAGAACCTCATCTGTACAGTACGGGCGTTTGAATCATTATTATTACAATATACTTTGACAAAAATAGAATCTCATTTCATATCAATACAACAACAACAACAACAACAACAAAAAAAAAAACAGTTCCTGGACTGTTACACTGCTAATGTTTTCCAAAGGTTGCTATTTACAATTACAGTAGCCAAGAGGGAAAGTAGGATGTGGCCTGGGGGTGGTGGGACAGGAGGTAGCCAGACAATGAGGGTGCTAAGAGCAGGAAGGTGGGGTACACAGCGGTTCGGGAGTGGAAGGAGCAGGGAAGAGGGCTGGCTAGAGGGGCCAAGGAGGAAAGAAGGGAGACAGGCCTTCTGCAAACCTCCCAGTCCCCTCTCCCATCCTCATGACCCCATCCCAGCAACCATTCCTCTGGGGATGTGTACGTGCAAGGAAGAGCAAGTCCCCTCACTCACACTTGCCTGTGGATGCAAGGGTTCCAGTCCTCAGGCACCACGGAGTGGCCAAGGCCCGCTCCCACTGAGTCACCTCACTCACGTTCCTCTCCCCAGTTCTCCCTGTGCCAGCTTTCTTTGTGGCCAGCTTTCCAGGGCTGGTGTCAACTGAGGGATAGGAAGCTATTGCACTGTGTATGTTAGAGAAAATGCTGGGAAAGGGAGGGACCCTGACTCACCCCTCGCCCCAGCCCTCTGTCCCTCCTCAGCCATCTCCTCATGGCTCTTTCTCTCCAAATGTGCTTCAGAGGGGCCCCGCCTCAAAATCTACACCCAGCCTCAGATTCCCAGACAGCCTTCCCAGCACAAAAGCTCAACCAGCACCCCCACACCTTGGAGGTACAGTCACACAAGAATCAGTGAGTATGTCGTGTGTGTGCAGGGGCACGTGGGGGCCAGGCCTGGGTACTCTGCCCCACGTGCCTGTGGCCACAGAAACAGCCCGGAAGCGGAAACCCTTTACAGAGCCTCTGCCTCACTTTCCCCTGAAATACAGACCCACCATCAAGCCAACTTTGGGGTTTTGTTGTTGGGTAGTTTTTGGTTATTTCCCTCTATCTGGGGGACGGGGTGGGAGGGCTCTGCATGCAGGGCTCGGCACCTGTCCTTTCCCAAAGGCCCATTGGCCCCACCCCCTCCTGCAGCATATGTGTACAACGTGCAAAGTGTCCCCCCCTCCCCGCAAAAAAAGAGCTCCCACAGCCAGTGAAAACGGCAGGGGTGCAGAAAGGGGATGAGAGCATCCTCCTCTCCAAGGTGAGAATCCAAATTAAAAAAAATATAATATTAATAATAATATAATAATAATTATAGACAAATGTAACTGTCAACAGGACATGGAGCACAAGAAAGGAAGTGGGGGTCGAGCGGGAGGAGCCCAAGACAGGGGGGTGGGCGGTGAGATTGTCAACTCTTCATCTGGGAGGCTGAGAGGAGGGGAGTGGGGATCGTCACTTTAAGGTCTGTGAAGAGAGGAGATGGAGAAGAGGGTGTGAGGGGGTGGCCCAGGCTACGGGGTGATGGGTCCCCCACGCCCTTCTCCCTGTAGGGCCAGGTTTCTAGTGGCAGGACCAGCTCTGAGGGGAGACGTTATCGAGCAGTGGGACTGATGCTGAAGGAAGGGTTAGGAAATGAGCCTTTGGTGGGGGTAAAAGGGCATAGATGCTGCCCCAAAGGGGCTGACAGAGGGGCTAGCTGGCCAAAAGGCCTCTCAGGTGGGAGATAAGATAGGCTGGGGGCACACGGAGCAGTCCCTGGGTATAGCAGACACTGGCAGACGGGAGGGGTGATGCTACAGTACCCAGGTGTCGAGCCGCATCCTCTTCACAGCTGAGCCCTCGGCCTCAGGCTCTGGGGCTGGGCGCAGCAGGCCCAGTGTGGGCCCGAAGTCCGCCCTTCCATCATCCCGGTCCCCCGTCTCGTAGGAGCCCCCAGCTGGGCTGCTGAGACTATCACCAGGCTCAGGGCGGGTCGCTGGGAACACAGCTGGAGGGGGAGGCGCAGGGCTGCGCTCACGGCTTGGGGACACAGGTTCCGACTTGATGCTGATGTGTGGGTGGGTGGTAACCGTGAGGGCAGCTCCCACGTGGGGCAGGGGGCTGCCAGGGCTGGTGACAGGAGATGGGGACGGGATACAGGGAAAAGACACAGGAGAGGACGTTACAAAAAAAGTGATGGGCAGTGATAAGACAGAGGGTGACAAAGGACAGAGAATGAGAAGATGGGGGATGAGGAAGAGACAAGGGGATGGGAACAGACAGACCAGGAAAGAGAGATAGCCAAGTGAAGGGAAAGAAGGGAAATAAGTCATATTAGTTCTCTCTTTCATGTCGCGTTTTGCAGTCTTGGGTCCCCACCCCACCCCCACCCCAGGCTAGCTGGGGACGGGGCTCAGGGCGGGTCTCCCAGGCTCATACCTGGGACATTAGGGCTGCTATCCGGTGCCTCACATACTGTCCACTGATGCTAAGACAACCTCAAAGGGATCCCGGCTCTCAGGAGGCCCCTCTTCTCCCCACCCCTCAACTGTCCCCTCACGAATATGTGCATGGATCCCTAGGGACTCACATTAGATTGCTGAGAGACACAGGGACCAGGTGGGGCTGCTGCTGTGGCGGCGGCTGCTGTTGCTGTTGCTGCTGCTGCTGCTGCTGCTGCTGCTGCGGCTGGGGCTGCGGCTGGGGCTGAGGCTGCGGAGGCTGCGGCTGTGGTGGCTGCTGGGGCTGTGGTGGCTGCTGCCAGGCGGTGACATTGCCTAGTGACAGCCCCCCAGGTGAACTGAAGGCTGGCAAGGAGGAGAGCTCCGCACTGGTCAGCTGGTAATCTGCATGGAAGAAAGGTTGAGCTTCAGTGGAAGGGAGAGGACTAAGGCGGGGGTGGAGGGGCACCTCCAGGAGGAACATGGAGACGGAAGACGTTGTTCATGATAGACGTGAATAACTGGAAGAACCCATACAAACCCAGGAAGATGGCACTCCCAGTTCAGAAATGTAAATCCTAATAACCATGACATGCTGTTTTGTTTTAGTTTTTTTTAACAGAACAAAAAAGGTGGTTTTCTAAAAACTGTTTTTTCCCCTACTGTGTGTAGGTATCATTTTTAGAGTGTCAATTTATAAAAAGAAGGGTTAAAAAAAAATAGGGGTGGTTTAATATATGTTTGTCATCTCTTCAACTGCCAGGTCTTCAAGTGCCTTTCTGAAACAGAGTGGGATTGTAGTAAATGCCAGGTGAACGGCGCAGCCGAAGCAAATCACTGTAGCGACCATTCCACCTTCTGCAAGGTCTAGAGTCTCCTAAAGACTGTCAACATGTAAGCAGCACCCAGGGACTGAGCTGTGGGCCCATACACACGAACACAGAGGACATGTGTCTGCCCACCAGAAAGGTCTGCCAGAGCAGAGGGGCCACGAGAGAAACAGGTCCGGAGCCCAGCAGGCCAAGGTGCTGACCGAGGTCACCATGAGGTGTCACTCATTAGTTTCCAAATTTCTGTCTCAATAAAGAAACAGTGACGTTTGCCCTGTCACAGAGCAAACAGAACTCTGCGATGTTTCAGTCTCCACAGTACTACTACGTTTCAGGTTGCTTCCTGTTTGGGACAGTTTAGAAAATGTCTCCCCTGAGGAGCATAAGGTGACTGCACCGTGAGGGGCGGGGTGGGGGGGACACAAGCACACCTCCCCATTGCAGCAGCACTAGGCCACGGTGCTCTGGAGCCATCTGCTCCAGCCCCCCATCTTTATGCACGGAAGACAGCGTCATCTGTGCAACACAACAATAAGGTCACGGGCATGAACGATGAGGTCCAACTTCCTGGCTACCTCCTCCACTTCCAGGTCATGTGAACTCAGACCAGCTACTTACTCTCTACCAATCAGAGGCGACGATCCTTCCTGTATCACACAGCTGTTATGAAGACTGAGTTAATACATGTGAAGCATACAGACCAGTTAGCACATAGTAAATGTTCAAAGATTTACTTATTGTTGTTACTAATTTACAAATGAGGCAACTGCAATGTCAAGTTTGAGGAACTCAATACAACTAAAAAATGGGCAACGGACATTAACAGATTCCTCTCCAAGGAGGACATACACAGGGTCCAGAGACATGAAAAGATGCTCAGCATCACTAGCTATCAAAGAGATGCAAATTAAAACCACAATGAGCTATCACCTCACATCTGTCAGAAAGGCCATCATTAACAAAGCAACAAACAAAAGTGCTGGTGAGGCTGTGGAGAAAAGGGAACCCTAGTGTACTGTTGGTGGGAATGCAGACTGGTGCAGCCACTGTGGAAAACAGCATGGAATTTCCTCAAAAAATTAAAAATGGATCTGCTTTCTGACCCAGCAACTCCACTGCGGGGAATACCTCCTAAGGACCCTGAAACACCAATTCAAAAGAACCTATGTACCCCAATGTTCATAGCAGCACAATTTACAAAAGCCAAGTGCTGGAAACAACCTAAGTGCCCATCAGTAAATGAGTGGATCAAAAAACTGTGGTAGATTTACACAATGGAATACTACTCCGTAGAAAGAAATAAGCAACTCCTATCTTTTGCAGCAGCAAGGGCAGAACTGGAGAATATTATGCTAAGTGACATAAGCCAGTCGGTGAAAGACAAATACCATATGATTTCACTTATAAGAGGATTCTAATGAGCAAAATAAACTAACGATCAAAACAAAACCAGAGGCATGAAAACATGGAATAGACTGACAGTGGCCAGAGGGGAGGAGGTAGAGGGACAATGGTGGAGAGAAGGGGAAGGGACTAGTCAAAGAACATGTATGAATGACCCATGGACATGGACAACAGTGTGGGGACTGACTGTGGGAGCGGGGATGGGCTGGGTGGAGGAGGACAAAGGGGGAAAAATCAAGACAACTGTAATAGAACAACAATAAAAAATGTTTAAGGAACTCACTGCAGGTCATGGAGAAAGCCAATGGCAGAGCAAAGACAAGATCCCAGACTCTTTATTACCTTTAAATCTCACCCTAGAGATGGCCCATGCTTGCCTCTGGCCTCATAATGTTAGCCAGGAGCTTTGAGATGCTTATGGGTATATTTAAAAAGCAGAGCAAGGTCAGAAAAGGGCCCCTAGCACCAACTGTTTCTAACACTCATTTAATAAACAAGGAAGTCAATCACAGAACACTGCATCACCTACCCGAAGTCCCTCAGTAAGGGAATCGTTGAGACTCGACTCTCAGCCCCCCACCTTCCCAGCACACTCCAGCCCCATCTACCTGGAGACTTGGTGCCCCAAGAGGCTTGGCTCTTCTTAGATAAGAGGAACATGGCCTGCAGGCCACCTGGCAGCCCACCTGGTCTGCTTCTAGCGTGACCACAGACAGACCACTGCAACCAGTATCAGCAAGGGGCCAGGCCTGTTCCTTACCTAAGACATGGCCATAGACAGATCCACCACAGCCAGAACCTGACCTGGGGCCAAGGACTATAAACAGTAAATAACAGCAATGTGTTCGTTAGGGTTTTGTTTATGTACCGACAGTCACCTGAAACTGCTGCTGCTAGTGCACTGTGCTGTCGGTGGGAATGCAGACTGGGGAAGCCCTGCAGAGAACAGTATGGAGTTTCCTCCGAAAACTAAAAATGAAATTACCTTTTGACCTGGCAATTCCACTGCTGGGATTATACCCTAAGAATCCTGAAACATCAATTTAAAAGAACCTATGCACCCCAATGTTCATAGCAGCACAATTTACAATAGCCAAGTGCTAAGAACAGCCTAGGGGCCCATCAGTAAATGAGTGAATCAAAAAACCATGGTACATTTACACAATGGAATTCTATGCAGCAGAAAGAAAGAAGGAGCTCCTACCCTTCGTGACAGCATGGAGAGAACTGGAGAGCATCATGCTAAGTGAAATAAGCCAGGCGGTGAAAGACAAATACCATATGACCTCACCTATAAATGGAACCTAATCAACAAAACAAACAAAAGAGCAAAACAGAACCAGAGACTTGGAAATAAAGAACAAACTGACAGTGACAGAGGTGAGGGGGGAGGGATAACGGGGGAAGAAGGGGAAGAGGCAAGCAAAGGAACCCAAACAGAGGACTCATGGGCATGGACAATGGGGGGGACTGACTGTAGGAGTGGGGGGTCGTGGCAAGGTGGCAGCGGGTGGACCCAGCCAGGCAGCAGATTGTGGAGGGGCACGGTGCACAAGGCGACTGGCGGAAGGAGCGGTCCCACATTCGCGTACAGATAAACCAGGTGAAACTGGGGAGCGAGACAGACCGAGCAACCCGGGGTCCCTATGCGGGGAAATAAAGCCTCAAACCACTGATTGAAAACACCTGTGGGAGTCGAGGAACCGGGAGAAACTCCCAGTCTCACAGGAGAGTCCAATGGAGAGACCCACAGGGTCCTAGAACGTACACAAACCCGCCCATCAGGAATCAGCACCAGAAGGGCCCACTTTGCTTGTGGGAAGCAGGGGAAGTGACTGAAATCGGGCAGAGAGTGGAGCAAGCACCATTGTTCCCTCTTAGACTCCTGCCCCACATACAGTCACAACCCAGCCACGTGGGTTACCCCGCCCTGGTGAACACCTAAGGCTCTGCCCCTCACTATGTAACAGGCGCATCAAGACAAAAAAAAAAAAAAAAAAAAGAGGCCCAAATGAAAGAACAGATCAAACCTCCAGAAAAAATACAACTATGCGATGAAGAAGTAGCCAACCTATCAGATGCACAGTTCAAAACACTGGTAATCAGGATGCTCATAGAAGTGGTTGATTCTGGTCACAAATTAGATGAACAAATGAAGGCTATGCTATGTGAAATAAAGGAAAATGTACAGGGAACCAATAGTGATGGGAAGGAAACTGGGACTCAGATCAATGGAGTGGACCAGAAGGAAGAAAGAAACATCCAATCAGAAAAGAATGAAGAAACAAGAATTCAAAAAAATGAGGAGAGGCTTAGGAACCTATGGGACATCTTTAAATGTCGCAACATCCAAATTATAGGGGTACCAGAAGGGGAAGAGGAAGGGCAGCAAGTAGAAAGCTTATCTGAACAAATAATAAAGGAGAACTTCCCCAACCTGGCAAAGGAAATAGACTTCCAGGACGTCCAGGAAGCTCAGAGACTCCCAAAGAAGTTGGACCCAAGGAGGAATACACCAAGGCACATCATAATTACATTAACCAAGATTCAAATGAAGGAGAGAATTCTAGAAGCAGTAAGGGATAAGGGGACAGTCACCTACATAGGAGTTCCCGTCAGAAGGTCAGCTGATTTCTCCAAAGAGACCTTGCAGGCAAGAAGGGGCTGGAAAGAAGTATTCTAAGTCATGAAAGGCAAAGACCTACATCCAAGACTGCTCTATCCAGCAAAGCTGTCATTTAGAATGGAAGGGCAGATAAAGTGCTTCTCAGATAAGGTCAAGTTCATCATCACCAAGCCCTTATTCTATGAAATGTTAAAGGGATTTATCTAAGAAAAAGAAGATAAAAAACAGTAAAATGACAGCAAACTCACGATTATTAACAACCATTCCTAAAAGAAAAACAAAAACAGACTAAGCAAACAACTACAATAGGAACAGAATAGAAATGGAGATCATATGGAGGGTTAGCAACAGGGGAGTGGGGGTGGGGGAGAGGAGGAAAAGGTACAGAGAATAAGTAGCATAGACGGTGGGTAGAAAATAGACAGGGGGAGGGCAAGAATAGTGTGGGAAATGTAGAAGCTAAAAAACTTATGACACATGGACATGAACTAAAGGGGGGGAATGTGAGTGGGAGAGGGTGTGCAGGGTGGAGGGGAGTGAAGGGGGAAAATGAGACAACTGTAATAGCATAATCAATAAAATATATTTAAAAAAAGAAAAAAATAAATGAAAACTTCCTCCCCTCAAAAAAAGGATATCCAGTTAAATCTGAATTTCAGATAAAACAATGAATAATTTTTTAGCCTAAGTATGTCTTTGGGCATATACTGCAGAAGAATGTCTTTGAGACATACTAAAAAATTACTGTTTTATCTGAAATTCAAATTTAACTGGCATTCTAAGTTTCTACTGGCTAAATCTGGCAACCTTAATTAGAAGGGCCTCTCCCAAATCAATGGCCTTCCTTGGACCAGAGTGTGCCCCAGAGAACATCTCATGTCCCCTCTCCGGCCCCTCCCCTGCCCCAAACCCATGTACTCACAGCTTAGGCCACCCAAACACTCACCTGTGTTGTAGGCAGTGGGCATGGAAGAGAAGGGGAGGCCCTGGCTGAGTAAACTCGGTGTTGCCACGGAAACCACTGGGGTAGTGAGTGAGTGGGTAGACTGGGAGACCCCAAGGCGCTGGGCATTGTTCTGTGGGAGAAAATGGTCTGTCAAGAGGTGGCAGATGAGGGGCTGCTCAATCTTGGCCTTCCACTGGAAGACCAATCTGGGGTCTCTGAGTCGCAAGGCCCAGAGGGAGGCCTCAGCACGGAGGACACGCAAACGTGTGCTAGTGCACTCACAGAGACTGGGAGCCCTGGGGAGAACAGGCCGCATAAGTCCATTCGCACCTACACACAAAGAGGGACGCACCTGCGCTTGCCCTGTGGCCCCAGCACCGAGCTCTCCTACTGCAAAGTGAGAGAAAGGAGAGCCAATCTCCTCCTGGCTGATCCCTCTGGAATCTGCTCTCCATCCATCACACTGCAGCACATGCCCGGGGAGAAGCGTGCTGGCATCTGTGAGGGGAATGCGTGTGCCTGCGTGTATGCACACACGTGTGTGGGGCTGTCAGCTCCATCTGCCGCTGACTCACTTGTTTATTCCAACTCCACGCTGGGGCCGAAACTGCTGCTGTGTTGGCCGCCGAAGCCTGCCTGCCTTTTCCAGCCTCACTGGCCTCCCACCAGGGAGGGAGGGAGGGAGGGGCCCCCGCCCGACTCCTGGATGACGGTGAGTATGCAAGTGTGTGTGAGAGAGAGAAAGAGCAGCTGTGTGTGCCTCTGAGTGCCTGTGAGACGGCCTGCGTGCTGGGCGGAGCACGGAGACAAGGGCGGGGCGGGGGGGAAGCAGGAGGCCTCCCACCAAGGACAACCCTGGCCTTGCCTTAAGCCTCAGCTTCCCCTGGAAAATGGATTTTATTACCTGGCTGGTACCCCTTCTATAGAGTTCTATGGGTTCCAAGAATGCTCGGTGGGCCTGAGTAGAGTCAGAGGGCAAGTGCAGTCCAGCCTCTGGGACATATCCTAGGATACGTCCCGGGACAAGGCCTAGGGCAAGGTGTGGCCCACTCCTCTTGCACATGCACAACACACAGAGAAAGGTGTGCTTGCATGAATGCAACATCACAATAAGACATCCATATCATACAAGTCCAAACACATGCATACCCGACCCCTTGCCCCTACCCCATTCACCTCTGTATCCTGCTTGGCATTAAGCATAGCTTCTGGCAAATAACCAAATAAACAACAACACACTACACACATAGGCCAAAGAACAAGGACACACACACACTCCATGCTGGGGGCCACAGAGCAACGGGATTACCCAAAATTCCAAGCCACGGCAAACATCTCACAGCCTCACTTACCAGATCTAAATGGTCCTCAGTCTGGGAGCAGAAATAAAACCAAGGGATGGTTCAGTCCCTTGTCTCCACCTTCCCCTCACACCTGTCCCCACAGCCATCTCATCTACCTCTCTGCATGGGAGCAGGATGGCTCTGCAGCCTAGAAGCACAGAGCTTTTCACTGTCCCGATGGGTTTCCAGAAGATGCTACCTCCCACTGTCTACCAGTTAGGAAACCCTCGCCATCAAATTCCCATCCCTCTGTTGTGATTAGATCTCTCTTATCCTCCTTCCCGTCACAGAACATTCTCTTCCACCATCTCCTCTTCCCTTTTACTGCCTTTGAGGCTGGTCCTTCTGTGTTCCAACCTTTTGTAAAGCCCTTTGGGATTTCTTCCCAGCCAGATTTCCATGATCTTTCTTGGGAAGTCCTCACGGTAGGTTATCCTTCATCTCTCCTGCTGGAAGTTGGCTCTTTCCTCCCTCCACTCTCCCATTCCCCAGTCCCTCACTCTGTCCAGACCCCACTCACCAAGTGGTGCATTAACCCTTTTCCTCCCTGGGAAGTGATGACCCTGAGGTCGGGCTTGCGGCTGGGGGCTCCAAGCTGGGCGCTGTGAGGAGGTGGAGGTGGAGACTTGGCAGGGATGACCTTGTTTAAGCTGTTGCCATTGGCCACAGGGAGGAGGCCAGGGGAAGCCCGAGCACTGACGTAGCCATTGCCTGGAGAAAGGAGACGAGGGTAAAAGGGAAAATGTGGAGCCACCCCTCAGCCCTGTTAACTGCCCCCATACCAGTATTCCTGTTGCCCAGGCCCTATCAAAGCCATGCTCAGGCTTCAAGTAGGTACTGAGATCTCTGATTTCCCCTGAAACCCCTAACTGCCAAATCACTGGGTTTGCCCTCCTGACTCTAAGCTGTGCGTGATAGGGCTGGGTGGTAGGAGCTCTGAGGTTAAGGAAGAACTGGCAACTGGAACCACAATGGCCAAGAAATACTTCTGCAGCCAAGTCTTCTCCACCTTTTCTTTTTGGCCTCCACGGGCAGGAAGTCCAGAACCTTCTGACCCCACTACTGGCCCCTAACTGGGCCCACAATGACCCAGGCTGGGAAAGAGGTGCCAGCCCGGAATCTGGGCCTCAGTGTGGATCCTGCTCACCAGGCAAATCTACCACTCGGGCTGCTCCCTTCACAGTCAGCTGGGAGCACAGTGACTTGGACAAGCACATGACAAGATGCCCACAGCTCTGGGGAAGATGAGTCATTCACTGGTGTTCCTGACACCGACTGCAGGACTGACAGTCCAGCCATCACCATAATTACACTGGTGACAACAAGCACAATAACTACCCTTACATTTGCTTCATACTCTACCTCTGTGAAGCTTTCACATGTGTATCATCTCATTTAATCCTCACACTAACCCTCAAGGTGGACAGGACACGTTATCATCAGCCCTATGTACAGAAGAGGAAACTTGAGGCCTGGTTGGCAGAGGTGTTAATGACTTCTCCACGGCCACATGACTGGATGTAAGCCAAGCTAGGGCCCTACCACTTTCCACATGCCAGGCTTGAGGGCCCACAAGTATCACTACTTCCTTAAGGTCTATAGGCATTTTTCTGGCCCTCTCCTTGGAGAGGGAAGGTACTCACCCATCTGCCCCATTTCCTGACCCTGTATACAATCACTGCCTGGTGCTAAGATGGGAGATTCTAAAGCCCAGAGACATAGGGGTGACTACAATCAGAAGTGTCACCTTATTCTGTCACCTGAGAGCACACTGTTGCCCTGTAAGTGTGCGGCTGCCTCCATCCCAATTCTCAGATCACTCTGGGAATGGCAGGAATGGCAGAGTGACGTCAGTGGTGACATTCGAAGGCACAATCACCAGCACAGGGCAAGAGGGACTGTCAGCTACCGGAGTTGGGGAGCAGCCTTTCTTCTGGTGCTTACAGATGTGTACACACAGAGTACACCTAATGTCTGGGTATTTCCCTCAGTAAGAATGTCTGTGTGTATGTGTAATTGTGTGTGAGTCTGTGCCTACTGTCCATCAGCAATGCCAGACGCATTCGCATCTTCCAAATCCCAACCAGACCCCTCTCACTCAACTGAAAAAACTTGGATCTTCACCTCCAACTAGAAATGTCGGTCCATTCTTACAGTTTGTCCAGAATTCCCTGAGCCTACAGCCCCACACCAATCATTGCAAGAGACAAAAATCCTGGGGCTTAGAAATCCTCAGACTAGACCTCCAATTTAGGCCCTGGGATCTTCCTCTCCTGTAATCTAGGTCCTTCTGGGTCCCTGGGCCCGTGGCCCCTGAGCAGGCAGGCCCGCTGCCACCCCCAGGGAAGGGCAGCCGCACTCACCGACAGGGCTAGGGCAGGCTCCGTTAGCACTATTGAGGTCGCCACCCAGCATGGCCCCTGGAGGACAAACAGAACATTGATAAGCTGACAAGACCCTCACCCCCCAGCAGTGAGTCTTAGGGACTAAACAGAGAGAAGAGTCACAGTCCCTCTCCTCAGGAGCCACATAAATGGGCAAATGCTATGCAGATGAAGGGAAAGACTCTGTATTGGAAATGGAATCCCAAGTCCCGTCACTCTGCATTTCCACCTCACCTACTGTCTGCAGCCCACTCACCTGCACTGGCTGGGCGCTGGGGCAGGCCAGGAGACACACTGTTCCTCTGTAGTGCTGGCTGCTGGGGGGACAGGAGCCGTGGGTCCGTGAGGGATGATGTCACCAGGGAAGGGGTGACCAGGGAGCCGCTGGGATTGCTGAACTGCAGTGAGCTCTGATTGGACACGGGCACTGTCACAGGCATGGCAAAGTTTGGGGCCGGGACAGCTGACTAGACAGAAAATGGAGAGGCAGGGTCAGGCCAGGGTGACCCCTTACCCGAGACCCACTTTGCCTGAGAAGGCAGGCAAGAGTTCTCCTAGTGCTGAGCAATGTGTACTAGGGTCGGCAGCTCAGTCTCTCCGCCCTGGGCCCTTTCGGAGTCCTGCCTGCCACTCCCATCAAGAAAGTAGGCTGGTGGGAATGCTTTGGGATCCAGCTCTGGCCCAGAGAATGAGAACAAGGTTCTGCTCACTACAGACAGGACCAGGGACACCTGGAACCCCCCTAGTAGAGGTGGGTTAGTCCTCAGCCAGGCAGGACACACAGAGAGCAGGTTAGAGGCCCTGACTGAATACAGACTCAAACTCACACCACACAGCTGTTACAGGCCTGCGCCACAGGTCAGGACATTATTTCACTTGTAATCTCTCACCTATCTGGCCTACTGTTGAGGGTGTTCACCCTACCTCACTGCCTTTGCCTTTAGCGTTCTCTGCCTCCCCTAAACACTGCTGCTAAGTATCTGAGCCTGGGAGTGTCAGAGAGGCCCAAGGGGTCTGTCCCCAAAAAAGATCCAGACATTCTCTATATTCCTGTTATCTAAGGATCTCACATCATCCATACATTTCTTGCTGGTGAGAGGAACACTGCAGGCCTCTCCTGGCTTGTGCTCCAAGTGAGGCTCAGCAAGGGTCAAAGGTTTATCACGACCAAGGTCAGAGAGGTTGCTCAGGAGTCACCAATAGCCCCAGCATGGCTCAGAGCGGAACATTCATCAGAGGCAGCAGAGGGCCGGGCCAGGGTGCGAAGCCACACCATGCACCACAAGGAGGCTCTCCTCCATGCTACTACTCACGGCCAGTCTATAACTCTGCATCATTTTATCAAACTCCTCGTCTATCTTTTTATATTTCTCCTCCGTCTGGGGGGTCAGAGCAAACACCTCGTCCACCTCAGGGCTTTCACATTCCCTGTGCTTCTTGTGCAGCGCCTGGGGGGAAGGAGCCGGAAGGGGGGCCAACAGAGAGAGAGTGAGTGGGGCTCACCCCATAGCGCCGGAAGAGCCCGTCGAGCTCCTCACTGGCGCGCCGGTACTTGTCCTCCAGCAGGGGGCTCTGTTCCAGCGAGTCCTCCCCGTCGGGCTCCGGGCTGTCGCAGCCGTTGAAGCCCTTCTTCCTCAGGGTCTGTAACCACACCACTACCGTCAGCAGAGGTGAGGGTCCTCCCACGCCCATCTCTCCAAAGTTCTTTCAGCCCTTCCAAGGATATTCCAACTTTTCTCCAACCTCCTTCCTCAAGGGTCCCAGCATCTCCCCAACCCCCTCCCTCAGTGCCACCTTCCCCTCCTGGGACACTGTGAAGATGTGGCCAGTGGGGGGAGCGGGGGACAGCACCAGAATGCGGGAGTCACACGAAAAGAAAGGTGGGCATAGCCTAGGGAATACACTTGGCAAAGAGACATGTGCTTCCAAGGTGGGGATGGCTCTGGGGGTTGGGAGGGATGGTGGTGCCCTGGCCAGCCCCTGCCTTACCACCCATGACCAACTCCAGGCAGAGGCACGGAGCGTTTCCCAGGGAAAGGTAGTTAGGGCTGGCTTTGCCCAGCTGAATCGCTGGGTTCTGCTTATAAGATGGGGGAGAGAAAGAGATGAGAGAGAGAGAGAGAGAGAGAGAGGGACGAGAGGGAGGAGGCAAACGGGACTACCATTTACTGAGCTCCTACAGTGTGCTACCCTACACACTGTCCTTGCTGAACATCAGAGCTTCTCACTGTGGCCATACAAAGCAGGGACACAGCAGTGGGTCTGGGGTAGATCCTAAAGCTGCCCTCTCAATGCTCAAAACATCTTCAAAGACACTTGTTTTGTCTTTTAAAATGGATGCAAATTTTACATTCCACTGCTGATTAAATGTTTTCTCTAAACAAAAATAAGGGAACTTCCTCCACGTCTGTGAACTACAGTCACTCCAGGAAGGCAGGCCTGTGCCCCACCCCACGCCCCTCTCATCGGCACAGGTTCACATGCCCATGCACACAGCCTCGGCGTGAGGAGCAAGAACCGGACCATCTCATTTAATTCCCACAAAACCCTTCAAAGCAAGTACTGGCCCCAGTTCGTGGAGGTGGTGAGCACCAAGGCTTGGAAAGGCTAACCCAGATGGCCATGCAGCCGATGAAGGCCAGAGCTAGACCCCAAAGCCTGGGTCCTTCAACAGTCCACAATGATAACTCTCTCTGAAACAGTACACAGGGCCATGGGGACCCAAAAAGGGACAGAGACAAAAAAGGGATGAAAACAAAGGAGACAAAGAAAGGAAGAGTTGCAGTAGCAGACTAACAGCTGGAGAAGGGGGAAAAGACAGGCACAGAGAGTTTGAGAAAAGACAGGAAAGAGAGAGGTCATGTCATGCACAACAGACAAGAAAGACTCTGAGAGAGGGCTGCAGTGGGAGTGGGATGGGTGGGCAACCCTACCCGGCACCCACTCACTGCCCCTCCTTTCTCCTCAGCCGATTTGTGCGAGAGGATGTTTCTGTGTTTGTGCACACAGGTGGGAAGCTATGAGGGCAGGTGTACACATGTGCAGGCATGGGCAGGCCCACACATGCGTGCATGTGTGCTGCACGGGCAACATGGTATTCGGAGGCAGGCAGGGATGGGTGGGGTCCACATGAGTGGGCGCACCTCAATGATGTCAGCATTGGTGCGGCTCTCGTGCGGCTCGTTGTACTCGGTATACTTGAGGAGCACCTTGTCCATGTCGGTGCTGGCGTACTGGAACAGCTTGTTGGAGTGGTTGAAGATGATGAGCGCGATCTCGCAGTCGCACAGCACACTCAGCTCATAAGCCTTCTTCATGAGCCCGAACTTCCGCTTAGTGAATGTCACCTGCGGGTGGGTGGGTGGGCAGCCAGATCTGGCTCAGTCGAAGCCTGCCTAGGAGCCCCCACCTACAGGCAGCTGGAAACAGCCCCTTCTTGAAAGGTACCATCTCAGGATGATACAGATCTTTTCTCAGGAGCCCCTCGTCTGGGGAAGAAACAGGCAGAACCCCTCTGCCAACACATGGCCACCACATAGCCCACAGCAAACTCACTGAAGGCAGGGGATTCAGATGAACAGACCTCCATATCATTATTCTGGGGACTATAACGAGGTCAGGGAAGGGGAACAGGACTTCCTGGCTCTTCCCCTGGGGTAGGAAGAGGAAAGAATTCATCTTGGGAAAGGGGGCGTGCCCAGGTGTGTCCTGAGACTTGCGTATGGCTCCTGGGCAAGGGCCCAGGTCTGCCTGGTGGCAGCAGTGGGAGTTCCGGGACACAGGGTTCTAAGAGCTGCAAGGAGGCGGGGCTTCTCTTTTCCCAGGGCAGCCCTTGCCCTTCCATAATAGCCTCCAGAATACAATTCCTCCAGGAAGTCCTGCTGGAGTGGCTGCAAGGAACGAGGGCAGAGGCCAGCTCCCTGCCCTCATCCACACTATGTGGATCCAGGATGTCCTCACCTGTCGGTTCCGCTCATCAGTGATTCGCTGGATCTGAATCTTTTTCCTCCCCATCTTCTCTGGTATCCTCAGTGCTAGGAAGGGGAGGGGATCGCTGGGCGCTGGGTCTCGGCACGCCTCACACTGTGCTCATGAACGGTCCAGGACCGGTGCTCAGTTCATGGTCTGCAGGACACTTTCTGTACAGCCTCCTGGGGGGACAGGGCCATGAGACGACCGTTAGCCCTGGCAACCCTCAGCCCTGCTCCCTGGGCACACGGGCCAGGCCTGCAGCACCTCTGCAAGAGGCTGTCGGCGTTTGAACCCATCCTCAAAATGAGGACATGATGGCAACTGAGAGGATGGCATGCCACAGCTAGGTACAAGCTGGACCTCACTCGGGTCCAGGCCCTTTTCACACCATCACTGCTGCCCTCGGGTTCTAGGTCAGACAGCGCACACAGAGCTCCCTAACTTCTAGGGGTCTCGGTCTTAGAGAACGCCCACACACTTCCTTCTCCTGGAGTAGAGACACCCGAGAGCTCATCAGCTGCCCCTCTGGCCTAGAATTGTGGTTCTTGTGCTACAGCATGGTGCAGAGAATGGGTTGAGCGAACACCTGCCAAGTCCATGAACAGCCAGCACAGTGTACCTGGTGCCATGATGGGAGTGTTTCTGCACTCCTGTACCAAGAACATACTAGGTCAGGGGTCCTCATGGAGCCCCAGACCCCCTACCTCTTCAACCAGCGCCCTTCCACATTCATCTGCTTCCTTCAGTGGGCCTCAGCCTACGATTGTTTTGGAAGGGTTCTGCTGCTATAAATTAATCAATCATTCAATCAATCACCCTTCTAGACCAGAGGTTGGCCATTTTTTTCTGTGGAAAACCAAATAAAACATGTTTCAGGCTTTGCAGGCCATGCAGTTGCAACCACTCAACTGCCACCGTGGCAGGAACACAGCTGCAGACGACACACAAACAACCGAGTGCGGCTGTACGCTAAGGAATCCAGATTTGCAAGAACAGGCAAGGCCACAGCTAGCTGGTTCCCACTCTGAAGGGACGGGCCAAGTCTGGAACCCAAGTTCCGTCTGAACATTGCTTCCCAACGCTGTTCACCATGAAGCACAAAGAGAAAATAGAGAGCCTACTGATGTATGCAAACGAGGCTGCTGAAAGCCAGGGCATGCGGGCACCAGGCGAGGATCTGTGTCTCAGTACACCTACGAACCACCCACTAGTGGAAGGGCTTCCACTCCAGTGCCAGAATGGCACTGTGCTATACAACTCTGGAGGCACCTTGGGCTGGAGGGGGCAGAGGTGAGAGCCCAGCCTGAGCCAGAGAAGGTGCAGGCTTTCAAGTGTGGGCGGTGCCCAAATAGGCTGGGTGGGCCCAGCCTGGGGGCTGGAGGTGTGAGATAGTCCTAAGGTCCCTCCAGCTCTTGGATTCCAGAAGTCTTGTGTCACAGGTGGAGCCTTCTGAGAGACATTGAAGGGGACAGTGAGAACAGGGCTCCTGTTTTCTAAAACTTTTCTGAATGGGTCCTGAGAGAAGCCCAGACCACAGAAGTCCAGCCCTTCCCCTCCAGAGTCCCCCTTCCACAGAGTCCCTGCCAGAGACCTGACAGCAAAGTTGAGGGAGGTGGGCAGAGGTGTCACTGTGGTGTCTGATGACAGACATCTGTAATTAGAAACCCCCTCCCCAGCCCCTATTTCCAATGGCTGAGTGGCCCCCAAGGCTCCACAATAGGTGCTGAAGTTCAGCTTTGGCATCTTGGCATAGGGGGAGGGAAGGCAGAGAATCTGTGGACTCAGGAGCCAGGACTACCCCCTCCCCTCCTTCCCATGACCTGGGCTGTCCCTCAGGCCTTCCCTAGCCCAGCTGGAACGAGAGCGTCTACTCTGTCTAGGTATCTTCAGAAAACCATGTAGCCCCTTCCCATTCCCAGAAGGACCCTCTGCCCTTCCCTCTCCCCAAACGTGGATGCTCCCTTTTTCCTTGTTCTCAACCTACTCCAGGGGGCCTGAGCCTCCTACTGTCCACCCTCACAAAGGCCCCAAGACAACGCCAAACCCAGCGCCACCAACCCTGAGCAGCCCAGCAGATACCTCAGCCCAGAACCGCCCACCCCCCACATTCCTTGCCTGTAAACCCAATTCTGCCAACCCCCATTACACAGGCTCCAGCACAAGAATTTCAGCTCCCCTGCCTCCCGGTGCAATCCATAGGTGGTGCAATCCATAGGCATGCAATCCATAGGTGGTATTTTTCTAGAGTTTGGCAGGAAAGGTGGGGAGGGCACACCAAAGGTCGGGGGTGGGGTTAAGAAGAGGGTATTTTAAACAGGATTCTGTGGCCTGCCTTGGAGACCCCAATCCAGACTGGTAAGTGCAGTCAACGCAGAACCCCTCTGGCTTATAGCATCTACATGCCCTCCCTCTCCCATCTTACTATCTTCTCCTCACCATGCTTTGTTCACAAGCAAATTCTTGATGAGATGCAACCTCTATCAATTTATGGTCAATAATCTGTCTTCCTCCAAGTCAGGAGAGAACAATCTCTTAGCTCTCATGACCCTCAGTAAAGTCATTCCTACAAGCCAACCTCACTCCTTTGGTTCCACCAATTATTTACTCTCAGGGTGTCTTGTTCTTTTCTTTCTAGCACTTATCATGGCTGTAAATCATCACAATTCTGTGCTTCTATTTCATGCCTGGCTCCCCTATGTGACTAAAGCTCTGTAAGGGCAGGAGCGACATGTCTTTTTTACCACTCCATCCCCTGGAAGGAGGAACTCAGGAAATATCTGTTAAAAGGAGGAAAGAACTGTTTCATCTTTGTGACCCTGTGAGAAGTACTGTGGTCCTTCAATCAGTCCTGCTGCAGGACCGGCTCCTCTCTCCATCCGCTATAGAAACAGAACACTTCCTCTGCCAGCTGTGCCTGAAGCTTGTCCAGCTGGAAACCATCTACTTTCCAACCACCTCTGCCCTCAACCTTCTCCACCCTTGGGTTGGCTGTACAGAGGGTGAGACTCTCAAGTCTTCTAAGGAGCAGCCCTGAGCACATGGAGATGGAGAGGATGGGGTTGCTTAGGCAACTGTTGCCTGGCAACCAGCTCCCTGGCTGATCTCCTATACCGCCCCCCCCACCCCCGCCTCATGCTAGGGGAGCTGGGATGTGAGAGGGATCAGGGCTGAAAAGACAGGGAAGCCAAAAAGACCCATCCAACATACTCTGACAGGAAGTCAGGGCATCATCATCCCCAGTCCCTGCCAAAGTAGCTGGACGCACTTTTTAGAATTCTGCGTTCTCATGGCCCCTTCTCCACTGCCCTCCTATCTTTTTGCCAACACTGCCAGAGGAAGAGATGCCCCTGCCTTAGGCAGTCCTTCCTCCTATCTAACCAGGAGCCCTCCTACAAAACAGGCTCAGTCTATACCAATCTCTTTCCTCTCTGCTCTCCATTCTACATTACTGCAGTCTTAGAAACCCCTGGGGTAAAACCATGAACTCACCTCTGACTTTGGAAGAAGGGGTGGCTGGGGCCTGGATGGGCACAAAGGACCCTAAAGTGATGCTATCTGAGGTACAGAGGCCTATCCTGTCCAAGCTTTCCTCCTACCCAATTAGGGAGATTTTAATGAGCACCTGGACATTCTTTTTTATTAGCACTCTGCCTAATTACCTAACCAACTGCCAGGAGCCAGAGGCCTTGGCATCTGTTCTCCAGATGTGAGCCTTTTCTCCCTAGTCTGCCTTGGCCCCCTTCCTCTTCTTTCCCACCTGCTCCTCCTTCCTCTAGGAAGCCCTCCCAGATGAACTGGCTTTTGGCTACTTCTCCTGGTGTACAAGGCTTGGAAGGGCTTAGGGCTGCCATGGAGATGGAGGGGGGTGGGGTTAGCCAGGATGGCCTTCATGCTGATGGCCCCGGGGCCTGCCCAATCCTGACCTCAGGCCACAGCTATGACCCCTTCGGTTGGCAGCATCTGTGTCACCAAAAGTATCCCCGGAAAGTTTCTGACTGCTTCTGATTCACCCAGTGGGACAGTGCGGGCAGGACAGGATGGAGCAGCTCCTGCGTGGATTGGGGAGTGGGGCAGGGAGAGGTAAGGCTCTCCCTGTGAAGACAGAGGAGCAAAGAGGGAGGGAAGATGGCAGCTGGTCAGCAGAGAAGCCTTTGCAAATGGAGAGGAGAGAGGACGAAGGGTGGGAGACTCATCTGACATTTGGACAAGGAGGAGGGGCTGAGAGGACCAGAGACGTGGGAGATCCAGAAGGATCCCATGGACAGCCATTTTCCCAAGCTGTACTACCAGACCCAATAGGAACATGTGGGTTATATTAACATGCAAATGAGGTGCAGATAATAGGCAGAATGTACCCTAAAAGGGGTCTGGGTTTGGAGAGGGCATGGGAGAAGTAGCAGGCCTCAGCCTCCCCCAATATAACACCTTCTGGTACCTGAGCAATATTCAAACCATTCTTGGGGTTTCAGAATGATGCTATCTCAGTTCCTGTGTGAGAGTGGCCTGGGGCCAGTAGGGGCGGGAGCGGTCAGAGCTGTCTCCTGGAGCGCAGTTGCAGCAGTGCTGCCCTTCCTGGGAAGCCACAAAAGTGCCTTCCAATGGCTAGTGTCAGGGGAGTACCTGCCTCCCCTCCCCCATACTTTTCCACCCGTATCTGTCCTCTGTTCCACAGACTCGAAGGAACCACAAGGCACCTGCTTTCAGAGCTGCCACACCAGCGCAGGTTATATGGGGCAGATGCTCAGAGAGGCTGAGTGAGCAGCCCCCGTCACAGAGCAATGGCTTCAACCCTGCTCTTCCACACGAGCAGGAGAAAGGCAGCTCTCATTAAGTGAACCTTTCATCCCTCCCTCCCAGACTGCTCCGGGCGGCAGGCTGTGGACTGGAGGGGAAGGTAGGAGGCGCTGGAGACAGCTGTCATCCCTCCTCCCGCCCCTTCCCTGTGGCTGGGCTGCAGGGCATGAAATAAGCAGCAGGAGCTGGGGGAGGGGGTGACAATCCAATCCACCTGTCACCCCCACAGTCAGGCGGCCTCAAGCAGCCTGCTCACTAATGAGGGAGGAGGCGTGGGTGAGGCAGACACAGAGGGGGACAGACACAGGAAAGGAGAAAGAGAAGAGGTAGAGAGGCCAAAAAGAAGGCTGAGTATGGTGAAGAGGCAGACAAGGAGAGGATGGAGGGGAGAGGGAGAGGCAGGAGCAGACAGAGGGGAAGATACAGAGATAAGTGGGTGGAGAACCAACACAGGACCCTGATGCCAGGCCTGGCGCGTGGGCATAACTCAACAGGACGCCATCCCTGCCCCGAGAACTTGCACTCTGGCCAAGAGACAGACAAGAGAAGGGCAGGTCCCCCTTGAGAGAGGAGGGCAGGCAGAGGCAAGGGGGCACGGGGCACTTGGGGGCCTGCCTAAGCCAGGTTCCCCCCTCCCCTGCTGGAAGGATCATTCCAGCCGTTGAGGCTCTGGATTATGCCCAACCTTGAAGGCAGGCAGGTCCTGAGAGTAGGCAGAGGTAAGCACAAGGCCCAAGGGCACTCTCAGTCCCCTGGGTACTGCCTCCATTCCCACCCCAGCTCAGTCACTCTCTGAACTCAGCCTTGGGACCACCTCCCTGGAACCAGAGGCATATGATGACGAGCTGTGTAAGATGGGAGGAAGGTGAACCCAGTCAGATCCAAACACCAGGAGATAGGGCCCTGGATGGGGAGCCCTTCCTTTGCAAACACTACTGGTCCCGAAGTGGGGGACACTACCCCTCCCAAGTCTGAGCAAAAGCAATGCCCCTCCCCTCAGCTCCATTCTTACCATCCGCAGCCTGTTCCCCACCCACTGCTCAGTGGCTCCATTCTCTCAGTCTCCCCCATCCCTCCCCACGTGGCAGTCTCTTTGCCTTCACCCCAGTTCTACAGCTGGCTCTCAAAGGCACAGGTGGGCCCCACCCCCCATCCTCCTCCTGCCTTCAAAGTTGTTTGGCAGGCTCACTACCCAAACCCCTGGTTCCCACTATTTTCCCCTTCCTCAGGGACTCCCCTCCCCCAGCCCGGCAGCCTCAGGGTTGGGCAGGGGCTATTTTTAGCCCAAGCACTGAGCTAATTTTAACTCACCCACAAGGGACCTGGGGGCGGGCTGACGGCTAAGGGGGAGAGGGGAGGACCAGTCCAGGAAAGCTGGACCTGGAGCAGGGGTGGTCTCAGGTCTCAGGCACCCTAGGAATGCAAGTGGAGGCAGGGCATTACAACCTCAGCTTAAGGGACAGGAACTGACTTGCCAAAAGGAGCGCCCAGTGTGGGAACAAGACTGAAAGCCCTCCCTCCAGCTTCCGCTGGACAACTAACTCTCTTGCCCCACCCTAGGCTTCCCACCCTCTTGTCCTTGGCACATCTCCTGGGATGGGGTCATCCTGTTCTCTGCCCAGGAGATGCTTCTCCGGTGAGGGTCTGTCTCCTGAGCCTCCTCCACTGCTTCCCCACCCCAGCTTGTCCTTCCTGTAGTCTAGCTCTCATCCTTCCTGAGGCAGCTGTGAGGCTGTTATGTCTCCCAACAGAGGCAGTAGCCAGCCCACCCTCCCAGGCTCCAGCACCTCCCATCCCAGCTCTGGCCTTCCGCTCGTGGCCTCTGGTCTGACTCCTAGGCAGACCTCCTCAAACCCCTGCAAGTTCCTGGAGCCACCCAGTCTGACCTCAGGAAGAATCTGGGAGCAGCAGGAGATTGAATCCTAATAGAAAAGGGGTGGGTGGCATCCCAGGGAAATATGGGGGCTCAAGGCAGGGATTCTGGAGACCTAAGTCTAGTCCCTGCTTTGGCCCTAAGTTACTGTGTGACCCTAAATTAGTCACTGTTCCTTCCAGGTCTCACCCGCTGGCCGGCAACGGATGTGTAGAGCAGACTAGGTACTCAAGTGCCCTTCCAGCCTGAACATACAGTTCCTGTGCTCTTCAGAGAAGCCCAAAAGGAAAAAAGGTCAGGACTGTGTGATTCCATGGAGAGGTCACAGCAGAGATGACCCGGCTGTGTCCACTGTCCTCTACTTTAAGAGTGAAGGCAATGTGGAGGCCAGAAGAGAGTAGGGAGGGGACTGAAGAGAAAGGTGCTTTCTGAACAGTAACCCCCACAACAGATGGCCAAGGGTTGACAGAGGCTTGTGGTCAGCCAGGTCAGGCGCCAAGTGGGACACACAAGGCCCTGGGGGCAGCTTCAGTCATCCCCATCCCCTCACACACCTGGAATGCCGATCAGATCCAGGGCTTGGGTCCTGTTTCTGGTTACTGAACGGCGACTGGCCCAAGGTCAGTGTCATGGTTGTTAGCGAAGCCAGTTCTGGAACCCAAGCCTGAGCCTTGCTTCGTGCTCCACCCCAGCAGGCCAATCGGGTAATGACTCACTACCTCTTATTTGCATGGGGATTTGCATAGTGTCTCAACTTTTCATTCCAGGACCTGGACCACCCAGCAAAACTAAGGCACTTAGGGAACCCCAATTGGAGTTCTTGGTACCTCAGGCCTCCAGTCCCATCTTTCTCCTCCCCAAAGCATTCATGGATGATCAATAACCACCCTTCCCTGTACGGTCTACAGCTCTCAACCAACTGGGCCCTCCACTCTTGTCCAGGTCCCTGTCCAGGTAGAGATGGGGGTTGAGGGAGGTGTACTTATGATGAATTGGATAAAATTCACAGGGTGGAAGGGTGCTGGCTCCGCAACTGCCTTGCGGCTTCCCAGTAAAAAAACCTCCATTCCCCTCTTTGGTGCAGAGGCTGGGCAGCAGGAGGATGAGGTAGGTGGTAAACTACCTCTATCCCTGTTTTTAAAATCCACTCCCAAGAGTGCCATATAAGAGGAAATGGCCTAGTAGAGCAAGCAAGAGAAATGTAAGACTACAGAGAGGACTTCCCAGGGTGGAGTTTTTGCCCTCAAAATAGTCTCTGGGGCTCAAATTTGCTTTGTTAGAAGCCACCCAACCAAGCAGGGACAGCTAGTAACATTGGAGGGCATGGAGGTTCTGGCATTACACTCCAAGCAACGGGAACTGGAAGAGGTCAGACAAATTGACCTCTGCTTGTCCAGTTATCTGCTTGTACACTTTCAGCCACACCCTCTAAAACAATGAAAGCCCAGCAGTGGTCTTTAGCCCTGGGAGGTCCTTCCTGCTATCTAACCACCATCCCTCTCACTGTAGCCAACCCTTGCACTGCAACCTAAGCCCATTTCAGTCACCTAGATGAGAGTGGCAGACAGGACCCAGGCCATCCCAAGCCTCAGCTGAGGAGAGGTGGGGGCGGTTGGGACGGTTAGTGTGTCACCTTCCACCTCCCCACCCAACTTCCCTCTGGGGTCTCAGGAGACAGAAGTGAAAGTGGCAGCTGGGGCCTTGGGGGCGGGTCAGCCTGAGAGCCGTTGGGGTGAGCACCATGACACCAGTGCCGGGTCTGGGCTACCTGCCATTGTAGGCTGATGGTTAGATCAGAGGAAGGACTTCCCTTGGAAATGAGGGTAGGGTTAACAATGGAGTGTGGGCCCCTGGCAAAAGGAAGAGCAGGCTGAAGAGGGAAATGTGGAGAAAAGCAGGCAGTAGTCTCACAGGAGCACTCTCTTCCAGGGCAAGGCTCCTCTGGCTGAAGCAGATGAAGGGAATCGGGCCCTGACTACTGGGACAGTGAGAACGAGGAGAATGGGGAAGGGGCCTGAGGCTTGGGCCCTTGGATTGGACAGCACCAGTTCTGATGAAAGGCAAGGTGGAAGATCGGAGTGTGATATGCCCACCCACAATTACAAACAGGGGGCCCGAAAAAGGCCAACACAATCAGGGAAAGCAAATCCCACTAGAGACATCATGACCCTAGGAAGCCACGGAGGATTTAAAGGGGCCACTCAGGAGGGAAGCTGCATCTCCTTCTGACTCAGAAGGACAGTCCTCTAAGCCCCTGGCAGGGGAGGGCAGGCAGGCAGCTTCATGGGCTGCTGAGAAGGCCAACCAGGCAGCTCTTACAGGATTAGCTTGCTGCTTTCAGGAAAGGTGCCAGGTGAGGCTAAGATGCCCAGCCAGATGGAGGGGCGGGCAGGGGTGGGGGGAAGGGGACCTGCACACAGCTATGCAAATACTTGCCCCCAGATTCAATTCGTGCTCCTCATCAATACCCAGCTTCTCACCTTTTCACGAAGGCACTGTGCAAAGACCCCTCTGGTTTCTGTCAGCAACGACCTCTGCCTACCAAGCTTTCTCTGCCATTATATGATCTGGAGCTATCCTTCCTCTGAGTGGAAAGTCCTGCCTGTGGTCTACTCTCAATCCTGCTACACTTTATAACCAGGCCCCACCCAGGCAGCAGGTGAGGGGGCCAAAAGGTTCCTCCTCTCCCCTCCCCATCAGCTTCCCACCCACTGGGCTGACAGGTGGGCAAGACAAGAGGGAGCAGCCGTCCTGGACACCTGTTCCCACCCAGTCAGCAGGGGCCTCCTGGGCCTGCCTGAGAGTAGGCACAGGGGAGTCAGCAGAGGCCAGCAGCTGTGGGGACTGGAGGAAAGGGGATCAGAGGTCAAGAGATGGGAGTGGGAAGGCCTGAAGCACCTTTTCAAGATAAGCCCTTTCTCTTGGTCTACCCCCAACCATTATCCCTCACCAAGTACCTAACATATGCATGCTTTAAAGGAAAAAACTTGAGGTGCAAGGTTATCTGCTCCATCCCATGCCTCCCAGTTACTTGACCAACTGGAGTGGGAAGACTCCATGAAAAAGAGACAGACCCTTCCTCTCCACCACCCCCCACAGGTTTTTCCTTGAGGTGTGGATTGAGCTCTCTTATTTCTTGTTCTCCCAACCTTCAACCCCAATTATTTGCTGGTGGGGAGGGAGCAGGGAAATCAAGAACATGAAGCTGGAGGGATTTGGTAAGCTCATGGGGCAAAGTGTGGAGGGGTCCTGAGACCAGGAGACAACAGGCTGGGGAGTGCAGGGCTGAGCTCAGCTTCCCAAGCCCATCCCAAGTCACACTAAACCCTAGGCATGGAGGTCCCCTCAGGGCCTCCTCTCCTCCCTAACACACACACACCAGGTCCCTACCAGAGACACCACCTGCCCCCACCTCACCTTCTGGGTGGCTGCCTTAGCCAGCAAGCCCTAAACCAGATTAAACCTGATGTCTAGAAGAAAAGACACACCCACTTTCTAAGCACCCATTCTGTGTTGAGTTTCACACTGTATTTTCCCAGTGAACCTCCTTTCCTTCCCAGGTGAGGTATCTCTTCCAAAGAAATGAAAACCAAACTCGGAGTTGGGCAGGGACTTGCCCAGAGTCACCAGGAATAAGTGAGAGGTGGGCTGACTGCTAAGCACCGTGCTTCCCTGCGTGACCTGGATCAAGAGCGGGCAGGGTCTCCCTCCACCTGGGATTACTGCACATTCCCTGCAGGGCAGGTTCCCAGAACCTCAGGGCCTGAGAGGCTCCTGTCCACCATGCTGGCTGTCTTCACACAAGCCCAGGCCTCTGGTGGGTTGAATCTTCTGGCTCTAGTCTCTTTCCTCAATCCATCTCACGTGGCAACTGAAGCGGATACTAACAGGTCCCCCGGAGGGGTCTCTGGGTGTCATTCATTTCTTCTTCCATAGCACTGCTTTGCGGGCTCTCTCCTATGGCACTCCATAAGAAGACAATACCTTCTCAGGGAAACAAAGCACCTCTTCTCCACTTGCCACCAAACTTTAATCCTCTGCCCTCTGCCAGGGAATCCTACCAGGCCCACTTTTCCCTTCACCGTATCCTCCTCCTCCCTCAGGGTCTCCCTGGGCCACAGGTTTCACTGTTCCCTGCAGGACAGGACCCTTTCCTTAACCTCAGACAAAAGGCCGCAACCCCCCCTCACTGTGAAAGCTTGAGCAAGTCACTGAAACCTCTGATGCAGTCTCCCCAACTATAAAAAAACAATTGTGGAGAAAAATAAACAAGTCTTCATATGTTTTCATGCCCAGTACAGAGCTTGGCACACAACAAATGGAAGTTTCCTTCCTCCAGTCCCCAGGGACCTTAAAAGTTTTAGTTTTTTGGTCTCCAAAGTACATTGGAAAATAGGGGGAGTGGGGTAAAGCTCTCCTGACCAGGGGCAAAAAAACCACTCCTTCTCTATATGCTTTCCTGGTCTGCCAAACTCCTAGGATAGTGGCCAGAGCACCCAGCCAGAGGCACCAAGCCAAGGTCAGTGACCAGGCTGGAGCAAAAGCCTCCTAGGAGGGTGAGTTTAAATGAGTAAATATGGTCCCGCCTGGGTGTGGCCAGCAACAGGCCAGAGCGCTGGACAAGTCCCTCCCCTCCCAGCCTAGAGCAGAAGGGAGAGAAGATCAGACAGCAGGGACAACACCCCTCCCCCTTCCTTCCAGACTATCAAGGTTCTATGCAGAGTCAATGCCTGCATCTCCCTGTCTCCATGCCTGGCCAGAAGCAAGGCTGGGCTCCCAGGAAGGGGAGGTTGTGGCCACAGCTCCAAGAAAAGGAAAAATCAGATGTGAAGGGCTTTGGAGATTACCCAAGCCAGGGGTCTGCCCCCAAATGCCTGAGGGCTCAGGTGCAACCCCGACACCTCAGAGCGGACAGGGCTTGTCAGGGTGAATGGGAAGGGCAACAGAGACCAGGGACAAACCACCAAAACAACCGGGCACGCTGATCACCACAAAATTAGGTGAAACTCCTTATACATCTGGAAAGCTGCCTTATGCAAGGATGTATGGGCAGGCTAAGCCAGGGCCATAGAGGGAGAGAAGTAGGGGAGGGTGGGGTTGGTAAGAGACAGCGATGGAAGTCAGCCAGGGCTCCGCAACTCAGAAGCCATGTTGCTCTAGGTCTGCCCATTTGTAGTCTAACCTCCATCCCTTATAACCGGGTCAGCCCTCATCTCTTCAGAGTTCCTGCATGACCTTCACCTCCTTGCCTCCATCCTCCCCTACTGTATCCCCAGTCTCCAATCCTTTAATCATCTTTGCCTTTCAATATCCCTACCCCCCCACAGGGCAGCAGCTGCTCCGTGGGTACCCACACACCCACATGCATTTGCTGCACACCTTCATGCACCTGTGCCACTAAATGCTGTGGACCTGCCAGGTGCATCTGGGCATACCTATCTACACAGACCGCCACCCAGCCCCGCTGCTAGTCCACAGGCCAGCCATCCCACAGCTCCAGGACAAGCTCTCCTCAGAGTACTTTCAGCCCCAGGCAGGGGGAGAGAAGTGAAACAAATATTCCAGGAGCCAAACTGCACCATTCCCACTAGGCCAAAGTTCAAGGGCTCTCAGCAGAGCCACCAAGAGCCACTGAAGAAGAAAGTGCTTTGACATCCCCTTCTTTCCAAAGCCAAGTTAGAGACATCTCTCCAACAACTAGCTCTACTGGGAAGTTCTTCCTGAGGTCTAAGCTCCATTTTGCCTGCTGCAATTATGAACAGACAAGGCAATATCAACCACAACACAGCAAGGTGTCCAGCTTCCAGAACAGAGCTACTAGGACCTAACACCCCCCTTCCCCCCATGAGTAAGTGACCAAACTGGAACAGAGGGACAGACAGTTGGCCAGACTCCGACCCCATGACTGGCTCATAAAAGCCACCAGTGATTACAGTGATGCTGAGGTTATGCTGGCCTCACCACCATCTCCTCCTTCCCTGTAAAAGGGAGATAATTGCCTCAAACCAGTTGGCCTCAGAAAGTCTAGAGTCCCAGCATATTCCCAAGCAGTGGGGATAATCTGCCACCGGTGCCACAAGACCGAGAATCTAACCCCTGAAGACGGGTTCTAGGCCCACGCCTGGTCCTTATACTCACTGAGAGAACCCAGATGAGCAGCAGCTCTGACTTGTGGCCAATAGGTGGGCACCACTATTACCCACCCCATGGACCCATCTTCCCCAGTAAGGCCACCACCCTCTGGACTAAAGGGGGAGAGAAGCAAGGGTCCTGGCTCCAAATAAAACTAGGAAAATGCTGGACCCACCCATTTGTCCCTGACTCCTGTTGTCCCCAGAGGTACAGAAGTAGTTGGCAAAGTTTGACATAGGGCCCACTCACACCAGGCCAACACCAAGGTAAACACTGAGATTCCACATCCAGCGCCAACCAGAGAGGGAAGGGGGCCCACCTGGCAGGAGAAAGTTGACGGGGTGAACAGAGGGCCAGTGACAGCCCGAAGACCATCCCAGGGGAGGATCAGAGAGGGGGTGGGGAGGGGCTAGATAACAATCGATGAGGGGCTAAACCCACAGCCTCTTCCCCATCCACCTCAGGGGCCAGGGGCCAGGGGCCTCCCTGAGCCGCCTTGCCACTGGTCTTCCAGCCTACCCTCTGGAAGTCTACCCTTCACCTTCTCTTCCCATCTCACCTCCCAAGAAAGATCCAGGGAAGACATTTTTTTTTTTTTTTTTTTTTTTTAAGAAAAACCTGCTGGAGAGAGATTATGTAACAGCAGTGAGAAAGACTAGTGTATCTCCCAGCTGATGAGCAGATCCAGTAGCCAAGAGGGGCAGAGCTGGGAAGCCCAGGCCCTGCCAGTGCAAGGGCAGCAGGTACAGAGTTGAGTGGACAATGGGCAGCTCCTGCCATCCTTTCATGTCTTCTGCCTCCCTGTTCCAGGCATTGGGTACAGTAGACAAAAGCTCTAGTCCAGCTTCCCATGCCTATCCCCCAACGCAAGAGTTATAATGGTCTCTGACTGGGGCTGGCTTCTCCCATTGGACCAGGGCCTCCAAAAACAAGGATTGTGTCTTCCTATAGAGGAATGAGAGACCATAGAAATGGTCTCTCCCTATCAGGGAGCTGTGTCTGAAAGACTGGCGGTGGGATTCAAATTCTGACACAGATCTGCTGTGTGATCTTAGACAAAATGCTCAACTTTTCTGGTCTCTAGAGAAGTATGAATGAAAGCTTCTCTTTTCCCCCAGAGTAAGCAGAACCCCCCACCCTTACAAAGGTATATGTGCATGTGCGCATGCATGCACGCACACACGCATGGTATGTTGGGAGCAAGGGAGTTACAACAATGGGGATATGACCACTGAGACCCAAAGGTCCAAATACCTATGCTCCAGCAAGTGGGGAAAGAACTACACAAAGCTTCACCCTCACATTCATCCCACCCCACCCCACCCCACCCCCACCTCCTGCCCAACACTGGGAAATCACAGGAAGGAAATTCATTCCCAGGCAGGCCATGGGAGCTGGAACAGCCAGACTAAGACCTGGAGCAGGTGTGACCCTCAGCCACAGGCAGGCGGACATCTGTGAACACTGACATGTGCCTTTTTGATGTTCTTGGCCACTGTTGTGGGTTTGGAGGGGAGTGGGAGGTAGACAGCTCCCTAACTTCAGAACACTCAATCTTGTGCTCCCCTCCTATCTCCAGGCCAGAGCAGCCCAAGGTCACTGCCCCAGATGGCAAATTTCCCATAGTCAAGGCTGGCCAACCTGAACTGCCTAGGAGACCCAGTGAAGGGATGGGGATGGGGGAGGGAAGGGCCATGGAGAAGGGGAGGGTGAGCCACCCTCCAACTCTCCCCCACCCTCAAAATCGAGGCCTACCAGGAAACCTCAAGACGGGGCTGGGCAAAGAATAGGAGACACAGGATCCACCCACTGTACCCTCTCCTAACTCATCAACAATGCACTACTTAAGGGGACTTACAGAGAGCCTCCCACTCAAGACAAATCTGGGATAACCCAGCCGGTGGCTCCAAGCCTGCTTACACCTAGGAGCCCTCCTCTCACGAGAGATACCTCAAAGTAGTCTTCAGAGAGATGGGTTTGAATCACTGAGGAACGGAGGCCCTTTTCCCCCATCAATGTAAGACCTAAACCTGATAGGATGGGGGTCTGATAGGATGGGAAAAGAGACTAGCTGCATCTTAGTCTCATAGCCCCTCCGTCCCCAAAAGCCCCCACCCCACTCCCCAGACCCCCGAGTCAGAGCTCAGTTCAGCCCGCCATAGGTGAAGAGAGGGACTGGAGAACTCTTGCCCAGATGTCACACAGCTGCAAACTTCTGGCTGGGGGTTCCCCAGCTGGGGCTGCTGACAAACCAGATCAGGGGTCTTGGAAGCGACCTAGGAGATTCGAAGGAAGGATCCTGCGTGTCCACCTTCGTGGTGACTCCGCGTCCCAACTCCAGAGGCACCCGGCAAACCCGGGCCGCGGACACACACACACCCCAACCCACCACCCGGGTGTCATCTGAACAACATGCCCCCCTCCCTCCCCCGCTTCCCAAACAGCTGCGGCTCCCCCGCCCCCACCCTCCTGCCGCCCTCCCAGGCCCCCTTCTGCACCATTTCGGTCCAAGGAGGAGGGAACAGGCTGCGCGAGGAGGAAGAGGAAGGGGGGCCGGCTGTTAAAATGTCAGTCGCTCCCGGCTGTCACCGGAGGCCCCTCTGAGGATAGCGTCCCTTCTCAGACTACTTGAAGACCGTCGGAACACCCGGACACCAACAGTCCGGCACACTCGCAAGCTGCGGGTCCTCACCCCGACCCTAGAGACCACTCCACTTGTTCCCCCACAGCCGACTCCCAACACAAACAGTCCCTCATGTAATCTCCCACCAACGCCACACGAAAACACAGCCCGCTCCGCGAGTTCCTCCCGGCCCCGGAGGCCACCCCCATCCCACCCCTCCAAGGGGACGGTCTGGACCACCCTCCACCTCAACTCCAGGGAGGGGTGGGGGAGGGGGCCTCTTAAAGCGACAAGCGCATTATTTTTCTCTACTCACCGGCCCTGCTGGGGGAAGGGGAGTGTCACGGCTGGGAAGAGGTATCCCTCGCTTCTAGTCCGGGGGATCTTCAACACCGGGAAGCCGCAGCTCCGGGCCGGGGAATAATAAATGAGGCCGGCGTGCACGCGGGCCCTGGGCGGTGCCGGGGAGCCTGGGCCCCCGTCGTGGGTGTGGGGGGCGGGCAGGCGTGCGGCGGGCAGGCGGAGGACCGGGGCCGAGCGCCCGAGCCGCCGCGGCTGTGTTGATATTTTGCTTCCTTCCTCCTTTCAGGCTCCAAAGGTAACTCCTCCAGCCTCGGGAGTCAAGGCCGACGTAGGCACTGCTCAGCCTAGCTTGAGGGGTGGGAAAACAAGTGGTGATGGACAGGCGAGAGGCCAATGGGAAGAACCCATGGAGCTCAGGGGCGGGCCCTAGGCAGGGGCGGGCCCGGAGACACGGCCCCGCCCCTCCCTCTCTGAGCCCGCCGGGCCGGGCCGGGCCGGGCCGGGCCGGGCCGGCCCCCACCCCATCTCCTGCCCAAGCTAGGCTGTAGCACCAGGAGCTGCAGATCCCTCCGCCTGCGGAGAGGGAGGGAGGAGGCAAAGTGGGGGTGGTGAGACCCAGAGGCATTTAAAGGGATCGGTCCGCGCTCTTGGTGTCCCCTCACAGCTCTCCGCGTCGCCGCCTAGCGCTGCTGCCACCAGGCATTTAAGACGGTCCTTTTCCGGAAGGCTCCGCGCGCTGTGTGCGTTCTCATAGACACCAAAGCTACCCCGACAGCTTACTCTGCGAAGCCCCAGGAGAATTGGGAGGTGGGAGTCTAAATAGATAAATTAAGGGTAGACACAGGGATTAAAAGATTCCATCTCCTCCCCACTTACTGTGTGCCGAAGCTCACTTAAAGGGACACGTTCGCTTCTGGGGGGTTACCTAGGGAGCTCGTTTGCTCCCTCTACCTGTGACAGACCCCCCTCCCTTACCGGGGCCTGACTCGACAGACGCCCAGCAATTTAAAGCGACAGCTCATAGTTCTTGGGTGACCTAATCCCCGAGTTTGCGGGCCCCAAAGCACTTACAGCCAAAGGGAGCAATTTAAAGGGGCGGGACCCTAATTTTCCCCAGCTCGGGAAACGCCCCAAAGCTTCTTATTAAAGGAGCAGTAGTAGCTTTTTAAAATAAATAAATAAAAATTCCTGGTTGCGCCAGGGTGTGGTGAATCTTCACATGCCCTAAACAAGAGTGTGGACGCCTTACGGGTCCGACTTCTCCAGCATCTATCTCTGTTACCTTCTAAGTTCTGCTTTCTACCCAGACCTTGAAGAAATAATGGGATCTCGCTTAGATCTCAAAGAACCTTGCAGAACATAAAGGCACTCAGTTCTTCACACCGTGATTTCTATCTGGCTGGCTTTGATTTACTTGACAAAGACTTGATTCTGGGTTAAGTGCTGAAGAGACTAGCATATACAGAGGGAGGCAGCATATCATGGTGATGCGAAGCATCAACTTTGTAGTAGTCAAGCTTATTTTGGTTCAAAGCCTTACTCCACCATTTATGAACTGTGAACACAGGCACATTATTTAACTGCCCTGTACCTCATGACCCTTGTGGGTAAAATTGGAGATGGTGGTAGTAGTACCTAACTCATAAAGTTGGCATGAAGATTAAATTAGTTCATTTAAGTAGATAGGTTAGAACAGTGCCTCATGCTGCGTTATAATAACTCAAGGGCCAGACTGCAAAGACCCCTTTAGACCCATTATGATATACAAGCTTCAAAGGAGACAAGCTCAGTAGACTTGCTCTGCAAATAGGTTGAAGGCTTGTCTTAAATGTCCTAAGACAGGGAGCCAGCAGATTCCTATTTCCTTGGCCTCAGTTTCCAACCCTTCCACCTGGCTCCTCCTTCAGGAAACCTGGTTCAAAGTGTCCCGCTTTGTCCCCAAATGTAGCTTCTGAGTTCCTCATTATATCTGGGAGATGGGGCCCCAGCACCAGAAGATGTCAGTCTTCCCTACCAGGCAGGGCTAGCTTTCCCTGAAGGGTAGGCAAGAGAAGCCCATCTGCCCTGTCCCCAAGGACTCTGAGAAGAACAGGCTTGTGCCAGGCCTGGGGCTCTGTTAGCAGCAGGATGGGAAAGTGCACCCTCCCTCCCTCAAGTGGGGAACCTTCCCTCACTTGTAGCCTCTATTTTTAGTGCTTCCCCAGGCTCTTGCTGGAGAAACCGTTTAGTCATCAGGGTGTTTATTTTCCGGCTGTTTCCGATGTCGGGAAAGCAGAATGTTGAGACTGGAGAGATCCAGGGCTGCTGGAAAAGGCTTCTTAGGCACAGGCCTGGGAACTCAGCCTTCAGACCACTGGGTCCTAGGGAAGAAAAAAAAAAGTGGGGCAGCCAAGCCCCCAGGGGACCTAGAGAACTGGATTCTTCACCAGCCTCTAGTTTTGAGGTTCTCCAAGACAGAGACCTCTCTGGACCCAGCTCTACTAGAAGGATTCTCTCAAAAACAGAAGCAGCCCTTGGGCAAATTCTTGCCCAGGGCTGATTCCCAGAAACCCCCTCCCCGATCTCCTATAGACCTGCAGTGGTGAGCCTCCCGCCAACCACAGCTCCAGCCAATCTCAAGCCAGAGGCAGGTTTGCCAAGGCTGTGATTGGCCAGTTAGTTGCCTTGGAATGTTGGGTCCTTAACAAAGGAATGAGGAAGGAAGGTGAGTCACCTGGGAGGGTGTTTTAAAGGGCCAGGAGCTGGAGGGACAAATGAAGGGGGCGGGGGCGGGGATGTGGGGGGTGGAGGGAGAGTCGTGAAGGGGTGTAGAATGTCCTGGACCCTGAGATGCTGTAATGATAATTCACCAAAGAACAGAGTAGGAGAAACTGAGAGGTAGAATTTATATATTTATATATCCATGGAGAACTAAGAAAGATTCTAGGGAGTAATGTTGCTGGAAATCAGGTTATAATAAAGACTTCCTGAAAGTGGCTCACTGCATCCTTTTCTTCTATCCCTTGGACTACCCATCCCACAATCCTCTAGGTGGAAAGTGCCTGAGCAGTCTCAGACATTTGGATCTCCTTCCGTCTCTCCCTCTGACTACCAACCCGTATTCCCTAGAGAAAAAATCATCTAACAGCCCAAAGTTGAAAAAAAAAATTCCCAGGAGTCAGAAAAACAACTGCCTAAGTCCTACAAAGCATGTGTAAACTGCTCTGTACAGTCTCATCTTCATAAGTCTATACGGCAAAGCGACATCAACAGCCCCCTTTCTTCATGCCTCCCCAAGCATCCCTAATTTAACCTAATTTGGAAAGGTCTTCCTCATCCCTAAGGGCTGCTTCTCTTCCTGCCCATTGTCTCCTATCTCTGGGGAGCCATTATTGCTGTTTCAGTCTCTGTCAGGCTGCTTGGTGACCCCTCTTGCCTTTCCCCCTAGTCAGGTGAACAGTCTTTATACCCTGCCTCCATCCATCTCATCCCTTTCCTTGTGCAGATCACTCCTCGTTTTTTGGTGATCCCAGCAAAGTCCCCAATCTCTCCCCACATCGTGCATGTCGCTGCCAGGGAAAGGGCCCTCAATATGAGTACTGGCGGTCCTTCTGTGTACACATTCTCCATATGGATTTGTGTGTCCACCTGTGCCGCTACTTGTGCATAGTACTCTCTACTCTGTGTGTCTCTGCCCCACCAATACAAACCATATTGTACTGACATTTTTGGTGTCTAATTTACTCCTCTTCACCAGATCCTGAGCTCCTTCAGGGCAGCAGTTTAACTCAAATTTGGGTCTGTAAGGCTTTGCAAAGCCTGGCCATGGAACATGCTCAGCAAATGTCTGTTACATGACTCTGTGTGTATAACTGCATCTGGGTTAAGACTATAAAAACTTTATTGAACACTTCTACTTGTCCATTGATAACTGTACTAGCCCAGGAATGGGGCCTCTGATCTGGAGTGCTGGACGAGTTCCATAGGCCGGAGGTGTGGGGTAGGGGAGAAGAGTCAGGCAGGGAGCTGTGCCCCAAGCTGTGCCAGGGGGTAGGCCGGCTGGGGCAAAGATCAGAGGCCCTACCCAGCAACTGAAAGGGGCAGGGAAGGGGTGCCAAAGCCAGGTCCTAGGTCAGTGCCCCCCACATGAGTTCCCTGCCTGGGCAGGATGTGGTGGCAGCTGCAGGAGGGTGGGCAGGATGTGGGGGTGGGGGCAGCTGAAACGAAGCCTGACAGTCTTCTCCCAGCTCCTCCCTCCTTCCCTCTCCCCTCCCCTCCCCACCACCCCCTCCAAGTCACGTGCTTCCAGCCGAGGCACCGACGGACTATTTCCCCTTTACGCGGAAGGACATAATTGACATTGCAAACTCGATCCACCAGAGAGTTCAGCCGTACCACGCCTTTTCCTTGCCCCGTAGTCCAAGACGTCAAGTTTGCTAGATAACACATTTCTTTCAAGACCTCATCACTAATCCGGGAATGGCCCCTTTAAATGCAAATGACAGCCTTCTTGCTCTCGCCCCCAACCCCCATTCCAACTTCTCTCCTCGTGCCCAGACCACGCCAGCTGCCATTGACGTCACGCGTGCGTCAGCGTCGCCAACCCAACCAGACGCACGCGGGGGGGAAAGAAGGTGGCCTTAAAGGGCCAGAAGGTTTTGGTTTACCCGGTTACTGCTGTGAGATTTGGCCTTGAAAACGAGAAATAAAATGAAAGGAAAGTCTATTGGAACAGGAAGAAATGCAGGATAGACGTTGGGAAGGACTTCGCAGAGTAGGGGGCCAAACTTTCCTCTAGAAATTTGAGTATTTGCGCCTGGGAGAAAGACCCAGAAGGAGCAGGACAACTCTGAGGGTAAAGAAGACTTGGCATTGAAGAAGACTAGCCCTTTTACAATTTCACCTCTCCTCTATTCCTGTTTAGCATGGCCTCTATTCATATCCACTAAGTGTTTTTGTTTTTTGTTGTCGTTGTTTTTTTTTTTTAATCAACTAAGTGTTTGTTCACTTGGTATCCCCAGCCAGCACCAAGAACAAAACACTTAGTGGATATGAATAGAGGCCAGTACAAAGCCACCTCCTTTAGGAGGCTTTCCCTGATTGCCCCACTGAGCATGCATAGCACATACCCGCAACTAAGACAATCTCTTTCTCACTCTCTCTTAAACACCCACCAAAACATTTAATGAACCTGTATCTTCCTTCCACGCATTCGTGACCCCAGGGCAGTGTTAAGAGCACAGAACTTGTAGTCATGTAAACCTGGGTACCAATCCCATTTACACTGTTTAGTAGCTGAGTGACTTTGGACAAGTCTCTTCATTTTAGTTCTAATAATTGTCAAATGGGGCTAATGCTCCTTAGGCCATAGACTTGCTATGAAGATTAAATGGCACAATTTCTTTGAAGCACTTGTATGATATGTATTGCATAGCAAACCCACAATAATAATGGGGAATACGTTTTAAGATAGCCATTTCCCCAGCTGAACTATGAGCTTCCTGAGTCAAGGACCTTGCTAATACTAATTATTCCCAGCACCAACACAATGGGAGGCTTATAGCTGGTGCTTTTAAAATGTATGCTGAATGAATAAACAGGAATGAATGAATGATATCAGTGTTTCCTGAAATCTGACCTCCAAACCCACCCCTGAAGTTTTTACCCAAAGGGAGAAAATAGAAATGTCCCTTCTGTGCCCAGGTTTTAAACTCGTGGTAGAGCCTCAGGTAGAGTTGAACTGAGGCCCTAATCTCTGTGGTTGAACCAAAAGTATTATGCAAACAAGCCGCAAATGACTGGCCTGCAATGGAGAGCTGAGGGGGCCTCCTCGCCTCTCCCGTCCCCAGCTCAGCTGCTAAAACCCTGTCCCGGGAAACCCAGGCTGGGCTTCTGCCAGGAATACAGGAGACTAAAAGGGAGCAGGAAGAGGAGGGCTTCTTGCCTCTTCAGAATTCCTCAGTCAGACACTAATCCATGTATGGCCTTTTCTTTTCTGGATCCTAGTTTGTACTGCCCCTCTACCCCCTGCCAATTCCTCTCCCTAGCTCTGCCTCTCACCCCCCACCCCAACCTACATTCCCTCCACAGCTTTACAATAGTTATAGTGGGGGCAGGAGGCACAAGACCTCTTAAACCTGATTCCAGCTTCTTGGCCAGAGGAGCAGTAGCCACCTGATCCTGGTTCAGCCTGTTTTGCAGCTGCTTGTTGATTTCATTGTCAATATCTGCTACCATCTCTGAAGTAGAAGAGCTGACAGACAATAGAAGGGACTTCCTGTCAGGGGAGGAGCTATGAGCAAGAAGTAGTGAGAGCCCTCTCCTTCCATGAAAACCAGAAAAAAGCAGTGAGACCCTCCTGAAGGGCAAGGGAGGGAGTGAGATGGTAGGGGGACATTCGAGAATCTCCCAGTCTCCCATCTGCCTTGATGCTGGCTCCTCCCCCTGAAGGGGTGGGGTGTTGCCCAGGAGCACCCTGTGTTCCAGAAAACCCTAAAATAACCGCCTTTGCTGTCCAGTTGCTATTTCTGTCCATCTTGTTTAATTATTCAAACCAAAGTTGGGGAGTGAACTATAAAAAGCTCTCCTACTTGGGGACCCAGGAGAGCTGGGAGTCTCGCCAGGTTGCAATAGCAGCAGGCAACAGAGTTTGGGTGAGGTCACTTGGTCTGGCCTCCTGCCGCCTCTGTTCCATCTGCTGTTTGCCTGCTTCCTCTGCTAGAAGGCAGAATCTAGGACCCGCCCCCCTCCCCAAGCTTCCCTCATGTCCTCATTTCAGCATCCCTCAAGCCAGGCCTGCCTGGGAGCTGAGCTCCACCTCTCTCCCTTTACTCTGTGAGTATTTTCTCTCAGCTGTCTCTTTGCTGACTGCTTTCTTGTCCTGGTTCTTAACCCAGAGACAATATTGTCAGACCCAATTATCAAGGCTTAAGGGAATGGGGTGGCAGGGAGTATGGGTAAAGAGGTCAAGTCAGGGGACACAGGGCAACTGGAGAGTGCTCTGTTAGCTGGGGACGGGGAGCATGCTTTTGGGAGTGCGCAGGTGCCTGATATCAGTCACAATTGCGAGCTTCTTCAAGGGATTCTCCTGAAGTCTCTGATCTTGTAGCTGAGAGGATAGAGAGGAGGCAGCAGGAAGGACCTGCTTTCTTTTTCGGGACTAGTCCTCTTCTCATTTGTCAGAAGCCTAATGGCAGTTTCCACTGAAGCTAAAGTCCAGGGCAGGCTAAGTGACCAAAGCGGGATTTCCCTGGGGTCCTCCTCTGTGCCGTCCTCCCATTGTTTTGTAACAAGGGATGTGATCGTGGTTGTTACAGCAACATGGGGTCGTGCCCTTGGAGGTGGTGAGTAAGGGGATTGTGTTAGTGAAGGGGAGGCTGTAAGTTATACTGTCTGAGCAGGAGGGGCCCAAAGAGAGCCTGGGGCAGCCACAGAGACCCAGAGAGAGAGACGTGGATATGGCGTTACAGTATGGACAAAAGGACAATGGGCCTCAAGCTCCAAGACAAGGAGAGACTATAGAGACAGATTCAGAGCCCCGGGGCAGAGAGAAGGGCAGACACATGAGGTAGGGAGCCCAATGTAGGAGAGGGAGCCAGGGGAGCATGGCAGGACTTTCTAAGAGCCAGTGTGGGTTCTGAGTGTTAAAAAGAAAACTTCGGTTTCATTTTTGGGCCTGTTCCTACTCATGGCCTGTCAGCAGCAGCAGCAGCAGCAGCAGCAGCAGCAGCAGCAGCAGCAGCAGCAACTCCTGGAGGTGCAGCCTGGCTTTCCTGCTGCGGCTGCTACTAGAACTTCAAGGTGGTTGCTGAGGTCCAGAAAGAGGCACAGCATTGCTAAGCAGCAGAAGGCTGTGTGCCTGGAGCACATAGGAGGGAGCCCTGGCACCACTGATACAGGGAAGACAGGGAGATGTGAAGGAGCAGGGTGGACAAAGCTCAAGGCTCCCTGTCCGTCCCATCTTCCTCATGACCGTTAGAGAGGAGGGGTGTCTCCATCACTCACTAAGCATGTTAGTGAGTGTGTGGTCTTTCTCCAGAATGCCATGATTATGTGCACGTGCCTTGTGACAGTTATCAGACTGACTCTGAGGACTGGTAGGGGCAGGGGCCAGGGATGAAAGACCAGGTTAAACATCTTTCACAGGGTGATAGGAAGGGTCAAGGACCTGCCCCATTTGCTAAAAGGTAGAGAAACCTCTGGAAATGCAGAGGCCTGAGGGTGGCAGCTTGTTTGGAGACAGAAAAAGAGGAGAAGCTGGTTGTAACCTGCACCAGCCTCCTCGTTAGAGGCTCCACAGAGGAGAGGCAGCCTGGCAACAGGGTCCCTCACTCCTCTGGATGTTTGTGTTCTCAAAGCTGAAGTTCTCCACTGTATTTCATTATTTTTATTCTATTGTTTTAAATTAATTTTTAGGTTGACAAGAGCTTGCAGAGGTAACCATCAATGAGAAAGACTGTTCTTTCTCCTTTAGCCCTGTCACCTACCCAACCGCATCTCCAGCAGGTCTGTGGAAGTAGCTACGGCTGCCACTCAGAGTTGACACTGGGCCATCACCACTCTTCTCCCATTGGCTCAGCCCCTATTCACAATGAGTACTTTCATTCAACAAACACTTACTGGGCACCTATGATAGGGTGTTGGGGAAGTGACGAGGGGTGGGCTGTGTGCTGGACCGCACCTAGCCCCTCCTGCATAGTGCCAGTCTGCCTGCTGGAGTCCCAGCAGGCTCTGGTTCTTCCACCAGACTCTCCACTCGCACATGTTGCACGGACTGGTTAATAACTTCTCGCTGTCTATCCTGGTAAAGTCCCCAGTTCCACAGGGAACAGTGTGATTCAGCCCCTCCTCTCAGTAAGGGTTGGGAGGTTGCGAGCCCTCTGTCTCAATCCTGACAGACCTGCTCCTGGAAGGCTGTGTTGCTGAGAAAACCAGTGAGAGGCTGCCTTAGGCCTGACCCATGAGAAAGAGAAGAAGTTGGGGCCAAAAGGGGTATGACCTTGTATTGTCTTAATCCCCGCTTTGTGCCAGGCACTCAGAAAGGCATTGTACACATTATTTTCATCATCATACAATAGCCCACCTGACGTAGAATTATCACCCTCATTTTACAGATGATGAAAGTGAAGATCAGAGAGGTTAAAGAGCATAGTCATATTTGTATAGCAAGAAGCAGCCATGGGGTTCCAGCCCAGGCCTGTCCGTACCAAGTGAAGGGTGAAGGGAGAAAACGATTTCACTGTTGCCCAGGAATAGAACCCTGACAGTGTGATCACAGGGATACTGGAGTGACCAAGGACTCCAGAGCATAGTTAGGACAATACCCTCATGAATTCAATGTTTGAAAGTGCTAATGAGGAAGAAACGGCCACTCAGAGATCCGGTATGGTCACACACAGACCTTGGAACTGCGCAGGTTTAGAGAAAGCCAGGAGAGAAGGCTGGGTCAGACAAAGCTAAAACCTAATCTCAGCTCAGTCATTTCTAGCTGTGTGATCTTAGGCATGTCACTGACCCTCTCTGAGCCTTAGTTTCCTCAGTGAAAATGTGAGAGTGATACTTATAAGGCGCTGCAAAGATTATAAGAGGTAATGCAAATAATGGTACCTTGCAACAAAACCCCTCTCTTTCCATTCCCTGCAAGACAAGAGGCCCATATACAACCAAGAGCAAATTCACAGGGGTATAAACCTGTTGGGATAGTACCAGGAAGCCCAAAGCCTGGCAGAGGTTTGTGGAACATTTTAGAGTTTTCTCTTTCTCATGGCAGGGGCCAGGGGGAGGTCAGTCACATTTAGAATAAGCAAGAGTATCAAGAAAAGGGCCCAAGAAGAGTCCTCTGCTGAAGAATGTGAGTTACTGGTGAAAGTAGACAAAGGGGAAACAATTTCCAACTCCTGTTTTCTTCCTGTTTTTCTCATGAGATAGATATTGAAAGTGGAAATAAGAGAAGTGAAGTTCTGGAAAGGTGAGAATCAAATCTACAGCCTGTTCGTTCAATGACTTCCTATCTCCACCCTGTGAAGTTCAGGGGTGGCATGGAGGGAATGTGCACAGATGGTTATGGGGGCCTTGGAGAATAGAAGAGGTGTCAAAAGACTGGAGATAAAAATAGGAGACTCCAATGTTTCACAGGAGGGAAAGACAGATTTTCAAAACTCCAAGCTGGAGCCCGCTCCCCCACCCTACCTCTTTCAGAAGGCTACAGAAGAAGGCAGGGGTCATCTGGAGCTAGCTGGGGGTGGCCAGCCCCTGGCTACTCGAGTGTGGGCATCACCTGGGAGACCGTAGAACTGCCAAGAATTTCAGCCCACTCCAGATCTGCTAATTACAACTTGCATTTTAACAAGATTCATAGGTGATTTGAATGTAAGCATTCAAGACTGAGAAGTACTTCTCATCATTGTGGCGATACATGCAAATATCAAATATTGTGACTGTGGTTATATACCGCATGAGGATTTTCAATCTGCAATGGACGGCCCACACAATGGTGGCTCTGTAAGATTATAAAGGAGCCAGAAAAATTTCTATCAGCATTGATGTCAAAGCCATCATGATGTTCTAGCACAAAGGTTACAAGAAATCACCAAGACTGTGGTTGAGATGGTCAACCACAAACAACTTTAACCTGGTGTGGCTGAGGATGACATCGAGGAGCTCCTGGAGGCGGTTCCTGAGGACTGGCTGATGAGGAGGCGTTGGAACTGGAACAGGAGCACACAGCTAAAGGAGAGGCAAGAGAAAAGGAAACTGCGGGAGAAAAAGATGAAGAAATTCACAGCGGAGGGTTTAACAGAAGCTATTGCTCCTTATAAAGTTGGAAAACGTGATCCCACCCCTGAAAGGTTTTCACTAATGGAGAGGAGTGTTCATGGCACATTATCCGCTTACAGGCAGATCTGTGACGAAAGAAGAAACAAAACGAGGAAACCGCCACAGGCATGTTTCTGAAAAGGGGGACCCTCTTCAAGAAGAGCCTCCGGCAGGTCCTTCAGGAGATCTTCCAGAGGAAGACATTGTTGTTACCATGGGAGAGGAGAGCTCCACTCGTTTTATTGCCCTGACGAACTTCCAGTGGGATGAGATGTATAGCTGGCAATGTCATGATAAGGAAAGTATGCGGGATGGCAGATTTTGTTACGGCCATCTTAGAAAGTATAATCTGCCACGTTTACTAATTATCAAAGATGGAACCTAAACAAGGATGCTCTGGCATTTTTCCAATTAGCAACAATTGACTCAGTTAACACGGAGTGAGAGCTAAGTCCTTCCCTGTCAAGGCAGATGAGCTAAGTTGCGCTACAGTGATAAACGCCCTCGAAACCTCTCTCAGTAGATTAACACAATGCACGTCTTAGTGCCAGACAGTGGCTGTCTCTCCAGGGTGCTACCGGCTGGTGACTCAGCCCCTGACATATGTCACACACAGGTTAGTAGGGAGGGCAGTGCTCCACATGGCGGTGGGGGAGGGAGGTGGGCGGCGTAAAAGTAGGTTTACAGTTGCATTGTGACATCTTTTTGAATTAATAAAGCCACTGTAATAATCATAACTGCCTGTCTTTTTCCATACGAACAACTGTGAACATACTTTTGCCCACCCTGTGGTCACTCAGGGACCCAAGCTGACAGAGGCGCTGCCATGTTGTAGCTGCACCATCAGGGACAGGTACCATTTCAGGGAAAGAAAGAACAGAGAAGCACATGTGGGATTTTTGTTTAAGGATTTAACTTATTTATTTTCTCTCCCAGAGAGAGGAGAAGGGAGGGAGAAAAAGAGGGAGAGAAACATCCATTTGTGAATGGTTGCCTCTTGTACCCCCCCGCAACTAGGGACCTGGCCAGCAACCCAGGCAAATGCCCTGCCTGGGCTTTGAACCAGTGACCTTTTGTTTCTCATGCCAGCACTCAATCCACTGAACCACACCAACCAGGGCTAGGATTTTTACTGCCAGATTTAGAAGTGACACACTATATTTCCACTCACACTTTGGCCCAAATAAGTCATACAGTCCTGCCTAAACTGCAAGGGAGCTGGGAGATGTAGCAGAGTAAATGAAGTTTAGGGTGAGTGTCTCTGCCACACCTCGTATGGCATGTACAAGGCCATACATGATGTGTCTTTCCACATCTTATCTCTCAAACCTTTTCTCCAGATACATATATGGCTTACTCTTCACCTCTTCCAAGTCATCACTGAGATGTCTTCTCCTCAATGAAACCTCTCCTGATCACCCTATTAAAAATTGCAGCCTACCCCTCATTCCTCTCCTTCACCATATTATCTCTCTCTCTTTTTTAAAGATCGTATTTATTTATTTGTAGAGAGGGGAAGCGGGGGAGAAAGAGGGAGAGAGAAACACCAATGTGTGGTTGCCTCTCGTGTGGCCCCCACTGGGGACCTGGCCCACAACCCAGGCCCATATCCTGACTGGGAATTGAACCTGCGACCCTTTGGTTCACAGCCCGAGCTTAATCCACTGAGCTACACCAGCCAGGGCACCATATTATCTCTTCTTATGCTCTTTGCTTTTGCCAAAGCGCTCATAACTTCTGACATGCTGATGTACCTGTCTTTACCTGCCATGCTGTCAGTGCCATATGGGCCTTGCTCTGTGTCTGCTTTTGTTAATGATGGAGCCCAAGTACCTCAGGTAGTGCCTGGCACATCTAAGAGAGCAGTTAATATTTTTTGAAGGACTGAATTTTTAAAAACAGTTGCTGCTGGCAAGGGTGTGGTAAGACTGCCACACTTCTACCCCTTCTTAGTGGGACTATAATTGGTACAATACAACATTTTTAAATCTTGCTTTGGAAAAAATCCAAAGGAATTTTTTCATTGCTTTTATTTTATTTTTAAAGACTTTATATAGTTCTAAAATCTGTATATATTTGTATATATAAAATTTTCAAAAAAAATTTTGAGATAGGGAAAGAGGGAGAGAAACACCACTGTGTGGTTGCCTGTTGTGTGCCGCCCACCAGGCATCCAGCCTGCAACCCAGGCATGTGCCGCGACTGGGAATTGAACCAGCGACCCTTTGGTTTGCAGGCTGGCACTCATTCCACTGAGCCACACCAGCCAGGGCTTTCAAGAGAGGGAGAGAAACATGGATTGGTTGCCTCCTATACACGCCCAGACCTGGGATCATACATGGAACCTGCAGCCTAGGTATGTGCCCTGGCCAGGAATCAAACCCACATCCCTTTGGTTACAGGATGACCCTCCAACCAACTGAGCCACACAAGCCCGTGTTGTACAATACAACTTTAAACAACCTTTTAATTTTGGGACAGTTTTAAATTTACAGGAAAGTTGCAAACACAGTACAGAGGGTTCCTGTTTGTCCTTCACCCAGTTTCCTTAAGGTTAGTATCTTATATCACATTTGCCAAAACTAAGCAATGAATATTAACATATAACTGTTAACCAAAATCCAGATTTTACTTGATTTTCCTATTAAAGTCCTTATCTCTGTCCCAGATTCTAGTCCAGGGTACCATATTGCATTTGGCAATCATATTATTCTTTTGGAGAAAGGGCTTCTCTTATGCAACACTGTTGGAAAGGCAACTGAGAGGTTCTGCAAGCCACAGTAAGGGCAGCTTTGCATTGATTTACAAGAGTCTGGCTGAGCTGCTTTCTGGACCCTGGATCGTTGGCCCCAACAGAGTATGCCACTTTTCTTTCTTCTTCTGGGAACTCTTTCTGTTATTGGTACAGATTCTCTGGAGGATATTAGGCCACATGTAAAAAGATTCACTATAAAGTGCTTACCTTTTGATGCAGCAAATTCCCTTTTAGAAATACATTCCAAGGAAATAAACACAGACACAAAGATTTAGGTGCAAGAACAAATCAGGACGGAATCTTTCTAAATGACAAAACAGCATGTCCAAGGAACTTCAGCAAGTAGGGATCTGTTGGGAGATGCTAGTGGCACTCAGGGTTGTAAGGAATGAAATGATTTGACCTGGGGAAGATGACACACTGATCCTTCTGGGGGGTCCCAGTGCCAGAAACTGGTGGCCATCTCTCCAGAGTGCTGCCGGCTGGTGACTCAGCTCCAACTGGCTTCCTGGGTTCTGCCCTCAGAATTCAAATTCCCATGGTGGAGGGGAAAGGCATCTAGTGTCTGTCCAAGAGTCCTGAGCCCAAGGTCTGGTCAGTGCGAGGCTGATTCCACCATCTAGTAACCCCACCTGTCACGTGGAGGGAAGGAGGGTCTGTTCCCTAGAGAAAGAGAGAACAATGCCACAAAGGATTTGCAGCACAGCATTCTTTTATATATTGAAACTTAAACTATCTAAGATGGTTACATTGTAGTGGATTAATTAATTAAATTATGGTGTATCTAATTGAAATAATATGGGAAAATATTTATGATGCTAAGTGAGAAAAAAGCTGATAACAAAATAATATGCATAAAATGATTCTAATTACAAATATGATTCAACCTGGCTGGTGTGGCTCAGTGGATTGATCTCCGGCCTGCAAACCAAAGGGTCACTGGTTCAATTCCCAGTCACAGCACATGCCTGGGTTACAGGCCAGGTCCCCAGTAGGGGTTGCATGACAGGCAACTACACATTGATGTTCCTCTCCCTCTCATTCTCCCTCCCTTTTCCTCTGCCTAAAAATAAATAAATAAAATATATTTTTAAAAAAGAACCAAGTAAATATGATTGGAAGAAAATACATAAAAATGTTACAAGTGGTTATCATTTTGTGATGGGATCATGAATTATTTTTACCTCATTTTTTGCTCTTAAAATATTTTTCAAAAAGATTTTATTTTCAGAGAGAGGGGAAGGGAGGGAGAAAGAGAGGAAGAGAACTGCCTCTCACAGCCCAACTGGGGACCAGCCCACAACCCAGGTGTGTGCCCTGACAAGGGGTTGAATTGGTGACCTTTCACTTTGCAGAACAGTACCCAACCCACTGAGCCACGCAGGTCAGAGCTGCTCTTAAAATATTTTCTATATTTTCTACAATAAATATATATTATAACCAAGAAAAAATGATATTTTTAAGTTCCTGCTTTTTTTTCTAGTTATTTCTGTTCTAGCTTTCTATTCTAAGGAGATAATTAAAAGTAAGTAAAGATGTTGTATACAAAGATATCACTACAGAATTATTAATAATACTGAAAATAGAAAACAACTTCAATATTGTAGGAATGTTAAATACAGTAAATACAAGAGGGGACCCAAAAAACTGAATTCATTTATAAAAATTGTTTATTTATTCTTATATGTTTAAACTTTAGTCACCTTCAAAGTACTCTCCATTTGATACAATACACCTATCGGGACAGTTTTTCCACTGCTCAAAACAGTTTTTGAACTCATCAATTTTTAAAAAGATTTTACTTATTTACTTTTTCTTTTTTGTTTACCTTTTCTTAAATATATTTTATTGATTATGCTATTACAGTTGTCCCATTTCTCCCCCATCATTCCCCTCCACCCTACACACCCTCTCCCACCCGCATTTCCCCCTTTAGTTCATGTTCATGTGTCATAAGTTCTTTAGCTTCTACATTTCCCACACTATTCTTGCCCTCCCCCTGTCTATTTTCTACCCACCGTCTATGCTACCTATTCTCTGTACCTTTTCCCCCCTCTCTCCTCCTCCCACACCCCTGTTGCTAACCCTCCATGTGATCTCCATTTCTGTGGTTCTGTTCCTGTTCTAGCTGTTTGCTTAGTTTGCTTTTGTTTCAGGTGTGGTTGTTAATATCTATGAGTTTGCTGTCTTTTTACTGTCCTATTTTTTATCTTCTTTTTCTTAGATAAGTCCCTTTAACATTTCATAGAATAAGGGCTTGGTGTTGATGAACAACTCTAGCTTGACCTTATCTGAGAAGCACTTTATCTTCCCTTCCATTCTAAATGAAAGCTTTGCTGGATAGAGCAATCTTGGATGTAGGTCCTTGCCTTTCATGACTTGGAATACCTCTTTCCAGCTCCTTCTTGCCTGGAAGGTCTCTTTTGAGAAATCAGCTGACAGTCTGATGGGAACTCCTTTGTAGGTGACTGTCCCCTTATCCCTTGCTGCTTCTAGAATTCTCTCCTTCATTTTCATCTTGGCTAATGTAATTATGATGTGCCTTGGTGTGTTCCTCCTTGGGTCCAACTTCTTTGGGACTCTCTGAGCTTCCTGGATGTCCTGGAAGTCTATTTCCTTTGCCAGATTGGGGAAGTTCTCCTTTATTATTTGTTCAAATAAGTTTTCCACTTGTTGCTCTTCTTCTTCCCCTTCTGGTACCCCTATAATTCGGATGTTGGCATGTTTAAAGATGTCCTAGAGGTTCCTAAGCCTCTCCTCATTTTTTTGAATTCTTGTTTCTTTCTTGTTTTCTGTTTGGTTGTTTATTTCTTCCTTCTGGTCCACTCCATTGATTTGAGTCCCAGTTTTCCTCCCATCTCTATTGGTTCCTTGTGCATTTTCCTTCATTTCACTTATTGTAGCCTTCATTTATTCATCTAATTTGTGAGCAAAATCAACCAATTCTGTGAGCATCCTGATCACCAGGGCTTTGAACTGTGCATCTGATAGGTTGGCTATCTCTTGGTCGCTTAGAGGAATTGGCTCTGGGGCTTTCATTTGTTCTCCCATTTGAGCCATTTTGGGTTTGTTTGTTTTTTTTTTTGGTCTGGTCACGGCTGTTACTTAGTGAGGGGCAGAGCCTTAGGTGTTCCCCAGGGCAGGGCAGCCCAGTCACTGGGTTGTGACGCTATATGTGGGGGCGGGGGTCTGACAAGGAACAATGGCACTTGCTCTGCTCTCTCTTGGATTCCAGTCCCTTCTGCCTCTTCCCCTTCACATGGATTATCTGTGTGAATGTGGGACCACCTGGTCAGCCAGCCGCCTTGCACGGTCTCACTGGGTCCGCACCGTTGCCACCCCATGTCCAGGGTCTGCTAGCTGCCACCTGTGCACCTGGGGTCTGCTAGCCACCACCTGCATGCCTGGGATCTGCCAGCTGCTGCTGCCTGTGCACCCGGTCCACCAACCTCTACTTTTTCCTGCTGTGACTCCGCCCCTCTTAGCGGTCTAGATGAATGGTTGTCGGACTTCCGTACAGTTCAATTTTCTATCAGTTCTGTTGTTTTCTTGTTTCTAAATCTTTGTTGTCCTTAATTTTGGTTGCGCAAGGTAGCACAGTGTGTCCACCTGTGCCTCCATCTTGGCCGGAAGTCCTACTTATTTATTTTTTAGGGAGAGGGGAAGGGAGGGAGAGAAACATCAATGTGCAAGAGATACAGTTGCCTCTTGCACCAGCGATCTTTGGGTCCACAGGCCAGCACTCAATCCACTAAGCCATACCAGCCAGGGCTGAACTCATCGATTTTGATGCCTTTTAGTGTTTCTGCCATTTTTATTTTTTTTTCTTTTCACCTCTTCACATCAGCAAAACATTTCCCTTTGAGGACTTTTTTCATCCTCAAACAAAGTTGCTTGGAGAGAGAGTGAGTACACAGGGAGCGTGGGGCATGGGGGTCTGTCATTGTTGGTCAAAAACTGCGGAACGCTCAGCGCGGTGTGAGCAGGTGCGCTCATAAATCACCCATCATGAAATGGGCAAACATGTTGAGTCTTCAAAAAAAATTCACTGAAGCCAAACATAGCCTCTCACAACAACACCAGCTGATACACTGACACAGATGGTTTCCTAGAACACTCACCTAGCAGGGGAAGCCTGTACTACAAGGACCCACCCTCCAGGAGATAATTCTGTTTTGGGGGGTTCCCCCCCATATATGGGCTTTATTAGAGTCATTAATGCTTTGAAGAAATTTTAAAGACATGGAAAAATGTTTTTATGGGTAAATGAATAAAGGAGAATCCAACATCGCATGTACTGTATTATCTCAGCGACTCCAGTAGTCTGTTTAATTCAACAGTGTCAATTCTTTTTTTTTTTTTTTAAATATTTATTTATCTTTAGAGGGGAAGGGTAGGAGAGAGGGAGAAGGAGAGAAATATCAATGTATGGTTGCCTCTTATGTGTCCCATGCTGGGAACTGGCCTGCAACCCAGGCATGTGCCCTGACTGGGAATCGAACCGCCATCCTTTGGTTCACAGGCCCGCGCTCAATCCACTGAGCTACACCAGCCAGGGAAACAGTGTCAATTCTTATATCACATTACTAAATGTGTGCCTCTAGAACAGGTTTCACTGAACTGTCTATAGTGAAGAGCATTTTTTAAAAATATTTCACTCTGTTATGGACTCATTTTTGCAAAATACAATAACAACTAGTTACTAGAAAAATGAAATGAAAAAGACCTATAAAATACACACTCATTTTTTTCTCATTCAGTGCAGGGATTTAAATGACTGGCAGCTGACTGGATATTCCTAAGTGCTTGCTCTCAATTTCTGCATGTGTTTGGTAGTGGACCAGAAGCAGCTTGTGGGTCCTGCTTTGAGCAGCACTGAAGCAGCACAAGGGACATACCACCCGACCCTGTGGCTCACAACTCAGGTCAGAGCCAAAGTGTGTTTGGCTTTCCTTTTCATAAGATTAACATAAGCTCATTCATTGTAACTTAAGCGCACAGAAAAGATACTTCCCCTCCTTGCTACTTCCCAAAGGTGACCACTGCCAAGTTTCTTGTGTATCATTCCAAACAACATAGACCACTGACAGCTTTTCACATCGGTACACACAGATCCAGATCATTGTCACTAGTGTTCCACTGGGTGGCTGCCCTACTAAGATTGTTGCCATTAAAACAATACCGCCACAAATACTCCAGAGTCCTCTGCTCTTGTATCCAGTATGTCCATGGGAAAAGTTCCGTGCTCAGTATGTGCAGATGCCATTTAAAAAAAACAGCTTATTGAGCCCTGGCTGGTGTAGCTCAGTGGATTGAGCGCGGGCCTGCGAACCAGAGGGTCGAGGTTCGATTCCCAGTCAGGGCACATGCCTGGGTTGCAGGCCAGTTCCCAGCAGGGGACACACGAGAGGCAACCGTACATTGATATTTCTCTCCCTCTCCCTCTCTCCTACCCTTCCCCTCTAAAGATAAATAAATAAAAAATAAATTAAAAAAAACAAAACAGCTTATTGAAATATAATTCACATGCCATAAACGTTACTCTTTTAAAGTATACAATTGAGTGGTTGTTGCTGTGTTTACAGAGTTGTGCAGCCATCACCACTGTTACAGAACATTTTCATCACCCCCAAAGGAGAACCCATATGCACCAGCAATCACTGTCCTTTCTCTCCTTTTCCTAGGCCCTGGTAGCCACTAATCTACTTTATGTTCCCACACTTGTGCCTATTCTGGACATTTTGTATAAACAGAAGCATGCACTTCGTGACCTTTTATGTCTAGCTTTCACTTAGCATGCTGTTTTCAAGGTTCTTCCATGTGGTAGCATCTATCAGTACTTTACTCCTTTTTTTTTAAAGATTTTATTTATATATTTTTAAAGAGAGGGGAAGAGAGGAAGAAAGAGAGGGAAAGAAACACCAGTGTGTGGCTGCCTCCTGTGCGCCCTCCACTGGGAACCTGGCCCACAACCCAGGCATGCGCACCGACTGGGAATCAAACTGGCGACCCTTTGGTTCACAGGCAGGCACTCAATCCACTAAGCCACACCAGTCAGGGTTACTTCACTCCTTTTTAAAAATTGTGTAATAATATTCTTTCCTCTGAAAACATGTTTTATTTTTCAATTTCAATTGACATCCAATATTACATTAGTTTCAGGTATACTGCATAGCAGTTAGACCTTTATACAACATATGACGTGATCCCCTCAATATGTCTAGCGCCCACCTGACACCATATTAACTATATGTATTCCCCAAGCTGTAGTTTATGTTTCCATGCCTGTAACTACCAATTCGTACTTCTCAATCCCTTCACCTTTTTCACCCAGCCCCCAAATCCTCCTCCCACCTGGCAATCATCAGTTCATTCTCTGTATCGATGAGTTTGCTTCTGTTTTGTTTATAGATTTATTTTGTTTTTTAGATTTTATGTATAAGGGAAACCATATAGTATTTGTCTTTCTCTGCCTGACTTATTTCATTTAGCATAATATCCTCTAGGTCCATCCATGCTGTTGCAAATGGTTAAATTTCCTTCTTTTTTATAGCCAAGCAATATTCCATTACATACAGGTGGGGCAAAAGTAGGTTTACAGTCGCTTGTATGGAAAATAATATAATAAATAATAATACGAAAATAAATTCTGTGTTTCCCATACACACAACTACACCCCTACTTTTGCCCCACCCTGTGTATGTACCTCTTCTTCATCCTGTCATAAATAATGCCACGAGGAACATAGGGATACATATACCTTTTCAAATTGGTGTTTTAGATTTCTTTGGATAAATATCCAGAAGTAGCATTTTTAATTTTTTGAGGAACCTCCATAATGTTTTTTTAATATATTTTATTGATTATGCTATTACAGTTGTCCCATTTCTCCCCCATCCTTCCCCTCCACCATGCACACCCCCTCCCACTCACATTCCCCTCTTTAGTTCATGTCCATGTGTCATAACTTCTTTAGCTTCTACATTTCCCACACTATTCTTGCCCTCCCCCTGTCTATTTTCTACCCACCGTCTATGCTACTTATTCTCTGTACCTTTTCCCTCTCTCTCCTCCTCCCACTACCCTGTTGCTAACCCTCCATGTGATCTCCATTTCTGTGGTTCTGTTCCTGTTCTAGCTGTTTGCTTTTGTTTTTGATGTGGTTGTTAATAGGTGTGAGTTTGCTGTCTTTTTACTGTCCTATTTTTTATCTTCTTTTTCTTAGATAAATCCCTTTAACATTTCATACAATAGGGGCTTGCTGATGATGAACTCCTTTCACTTGACCTTATCTGAGAAGCACTTTATCTGCCCTTCCATTCTAAATGAAAGCTTTGCTTGATAGAGCAATTTTGGATGTAGGTCCCTGCCTTTCAAGATTTCAGATACTTCTTTCTAGCCCCTTCTTGCCTGGAAGGTCTCTTTTGAGAAATCAGCTGACTGTCTGATGGGAACTCCTTTGTAGGTGACTGTCCCCTTATCCCTTGCTGCTTCTAGAATTCTCTCCTTCATTTTAATCTTGGCTAATGTAATTACAATGTGCCTTGGCATGTTCCTCCTTGGGTCCAACTTCTTTGGGACTCTCTGAGCTTCCTGGACTTCCTGGAAGTCTATTTCCTCAGCCAGATTGGGTAAGTTCTCCTTGATTATTTGTTCAAATGAGTTTTCCACTTGTTGCTCTTCTTCTTCCCCTTCTGGTATCCCTATAATTCGGAGGTTGGGATGTTTAAAGATGTCCCGGAGGTTCCTAAGCCTCTCTTCATTTTTTTGAATTCTTGTTTCTTCCTTGTTTTCTGTTTGGTTGTTTGTTTCTTCCTTCTGGTCCACTCCACCGACCTGACTCCCAGTCCCCCCCACATCTCTATTGGTTCCCCATGCGTCCTCCTTCATTTCACGTATTGTATGTAGCCTTCATTTGTTCATCTAATTTGTGAGCAAAATCAACCAATTCTGTGAGCATCCTGATCACCAGGGCTTTGAACTGTGCATCTGATAGGTTGGCTATCTCTTCTCGGCTTAGAGGAATTGGCTCTGGAGATTTCATTTGTTCTCCAGTTTGAGCCATTTTTGGTGGGTTTGTTTGTTTGTTTGTTTGGTCAGTCTAGTCTCGGCTGTTATGTAGTTAGGGGTGGAGACTTAGGTGTTCCCCTGTGCGGGGCAGCCCAGTTGCTGAGTTGTGATGCTGTATGTGGGGGCGGGGTCTGAGAGGGAATAATGGTGCTCATTCTGCTCTCTCTTGGATTCCAGTCCCTTCTGCTGCTTCCCCTTCGCCTGGATTATCTGTGCGCGAATGTGGGACCACCTGGTCAGCCAGCCGCCTTGCGCGGCCTCACTGGGTCTGCACAGTTGCCACCCCATGCCTGGGGTCTGCCAGCTGCCTCCTGTGGGCCTGGGGTTTGCTAGCCGCTGCCTGCATGCCTGGGAACTGCCAGCCACTGCTGCCTGCGTGCCCTGGTCTGCACCTCCACTTTTTCCTGCCGTGACTCCACCCCTCTTAGCTATCTAGATGAATGGTTGTTGGACTTCCATACAGTTCAGTTTTCTATCAGTTCTGTTGTTTTCTTGTTTGTAAATATTTGTTGTCCTTAATTTTGGTTGTGAGAGGAGGCACAGTGTGTCCACCTATGCCTCCATCTTGGCCAGAAGTCAGGAACCTCCATAATGTTTTTTATAGTGGCTGCACCAATTTGCAATCTCACAAACAGTGCTTGAGGGTTCCCTTTTCTTCACATCCTTGCCAACACATTTGTTCATTTTTTGATGATGGCCATTCTGACAGGTGTGAGGTGGTACTTCATGGTGGTCTTAAATTGTATTTCTCTGATGGTTAGTGATGCTGAGCATCTTTTCATATGTCTTTTGGCCATCTGTATGTCCTCTTTGGAGAAATGTCTATTTAGATCCTCTGCCCATTTTTTGATCAAATTGTTTGTCTTTTTGTTGTTAAATTGTGTGAGTTACTTATATATTTTGGATATTAACCCCTTATTGGATGTATCATTTGCAAATATTTTCTCTTTTTATTCTGTTGATGGCCTCCTTTGCTGGGCAAAGACTTTTTAGTTTGATACAATCCCATTTGTTTATTTTTTTCTTTTTCTTTTTCCTTTGCCCTAGAAGACATATCATACATATATAACTAGGAGCAATGTCAGAGAGTTTACTGCCTATGTTCTCTTCTAGGAGTTTTATGGTTTGGGGTCTTACATTTAAGTCTTTAATTTATCTCTCTCTCTCTTTTTTTAAGATTTTATTTATTTTTAGAGAGAAGGGAAGGGAGGGAGGAAGACAGGCTGAGAAACAGCGATATGAGAAAGAAGCATTGATTGATTGGCTCTTGCATGAGCCCTGATCATGGACTGAACCTGCAACCCAGGCATGTACCCTGACTGGGAACTGAATGGGTGACTGTTTGCTTTGCGGGCCAACTCCAAAGCAAAGGAGCCACACCAGTCAGGGCAGTCTTTAATTTATCTTGAGTTTATTCTTGCCTATAGTGTAAGAAAGTGGTCTAGTTTTTTTTTTTTTTTTTTTTTGCATGTATCTGTCCATTTTCCCTAACACTATTTCTTGAAGAGACTGTCTTTACCCCATTGTGTATGTTTTTGGCCCATTTTTCATGATTTAACTGTATACTCTGTTATTATCCAGCTATACAGCATAAAAAATAGAGACATTTATTGAAGAAGATGTAAGATATAAGAAGCATTGTACATAGGGCAATGACACCTCAGTCCCCTTCAATGTAGGCACCTTGGGACCTCACACAGTTCTCCCAGCTTCTCTTCCACTTTTCAAAACACAGTCTTGATCTTGCTGCAACTTTGCTGCACCTTCTTTGGACATGGAAAACCAGGTGATTTCCATTGGGATGACTGGGCCTTATTTTCTGGATCATAGCCATAGAACCAGGATTCATTTCTGGTTATTACCTTCTTGAGGAAATCCGATTCATTGGTAGTGGTTTAAATCAAGTCATTAGCAACTGCAACATGATGTTCCATCTGCTCTGGTAGCAGGAGCTATGGAACAAATTTTGCCATGGCACATTCCACGCCAAGATCCTGTGTCAAAACCTCAGACACAATAGTTTTTGGAATCTCCCAGATCAGCTTCTAGTTCTTGCATTGTCAGTTGCCAGTCTTAGTTGATTGCAGCCTGTATAAGTTCAACATTCTCAGGTGTTTTGCTTGTTGTAGGCCTTCAAGAACGTGAATCATTTTCAACATATTCTTGACCAATTTGAACCTCTGCGCCACACTCTTATTTGCACTGCACTCATTGCATTGTCCCTGAAAGCCTTCTGAATCATCCAAATAGTTTCCGTGGAGGAAACTATTCAAATTTCAAATGTTCAAGCTTAATGCAAAATCTGATGCAGATTCATTTTGAGTGTGACGGCCACACAGTACGCATGCTCACTCAATGACGTCTACCACCTGCTCCTACTAGTACAGTGAAGTTGTTGTTCATGCATGCACGTTCCAGTCCGCTCTTCTTGGCTTCCAGGCTACATCAATGCTGCACAGTTATATAACAATGGCTGGAATTTTCCATACAGATCTTGATAGGCCTGGGATTATTTCTGGGTTCTCTATTCTGTTCCATTGATCTACATGTCCATTTTTATTCCAGTACTATGCTGTTTCAATTACTGTAGACTTGTGGTATAGTTTGCTATCAAGTAGCATGATACCTCCAACTTTGTTCTTCTTTCTCAAGATTGCTTTTGCTGCCCTGGCTGGTGTAGCTCAGTGGATTGAGAGCGGGCCTGCGAGCCAGATGATCCAGGTTCGATTCCCAGCCAGGGCACATGCCTGGGTTGCGGGCCAGTTCCCAGCAGGGGACGCATGAGAGGCAGCCGTACATTGATATTTCTCTCCCTCTCTCTCTTTCCTACCCTTCTCCTCTAAAAATAAATAAATAAAATATTAAAAAAAAAAGATTGCTTTTGCTATCCAGGGTCTTTTGTAGTTCCATGTAAACTTTAGGATTATTTGTTCTAGTTCTAGAAAAATGTCATTAGTATTTTAATAGGGACTGCATTGAATCTATAGATTGCTTTGGGTGGTATGGACATTTTAACAATGTTAATTCTTCCTAGCCATTGTGCATGGTACTTGTTTCCATTTATTTGTATCTTCAATTTTTTCATCTATGTCATAGTTTTCTGACTATAGGCCTTTTACCTCCTTGGTTAAATTTATTCCTAGGTATTATTTTGATGCAATTATAAATAGGATTATTTTATTTTCTGATAGTCCCTGATGTTTAAAAGTGAAACCAATTTCTGAATATTAATTTTGTATCCTGCTACTTTGCTGAGTTCATTTTATCAGTTGCAGTTGTTTTTTGGTGGACTTTTTAGGTTTCTCTCTATATAGTATCATATTATCTGCAAATAATAACAGTTTACTTTTTCCTTTCCAATTTGGATGCATTTTGTGTCGTGTGTGTGTGTGTGTGTGTGTATGTGTGTGTGTATTTGCTGTGGCTAGGATTTCCAATACTATGTTGAATAGAAGTGGTGAAAGTGGAGATCCTTTTCTTGTTCTTGATCTTAAGGAAAGTGCTTTTAGCTTTTTACCATTAACTGTGAGGTTAGCTGTGGGTTTGTCATACAGATGGCAGTGATTTTTAACTAGTGTGCCACAAGAATTTTTAAAACATGCAAGTCCTACTTAGTCTGAGACACTGTCCTCTTTTCCCTTAGATTGTCAAATAGAAAAATAACAACAGCCAACAAAACAACATTGTGTGAATGAATCAAAAGTATATCATTTTTTAAAAATCGAATTGGCAAAAATATATTTTTGGCGTGCCACAGAATTTTAATAATTAATTTATGTGCACCATGAGATAAAAAGTTTGAAAATCACTAATATATGGCCTTTGTTATGTTGATGTATATTACCTGTATTCCCACTTTGCTATATTTTAATCATAAATGGATGCTGGATTTTGTCAAATGCTTTTTTCTGCATCTATTGATATGATCATGTTTTTATCCTTCATTTTTTTAAATATATTTTATTGATTATGCTATTACAGTTGTCCTGTTTCCCCTCCTTTATTCCCCTCCTCCTTACATACCCCCTCCCACCCACATCCCCCAACCTTAGTTCATATCCATGGGTTATACATGTAAGTTCTTTGGCTTCTACATTTCTTCATACTATTCTTAACCTCCCCCTGTGTATTTCCTACCTACCATTTATGCTGCTTATCACCCATTTTCCTCCCCTCTCCTTCCCTGCTGATAACCCTCCATGTGATCTCCATTTCTGTGATTCTATTCCTGTTCTAATGTTTGCTTAGTTCATTTTTGTTTGTTTGTTTTTTTAGTTTTGGTTGTTGATAGTTGTGAGTTTATTGTCATTTTACTGTTCATAGTTTTTCCATCTTCTTCTCCTTAGATGAGTCCCTTTAACATTTCATGTAATAAGGGCTTGGTGATGATGAACTCCTTTAACTTGACCTTATCTGGAAAGCACTTTATCTGCCCTTTCCATTCTAAATGGTAGCTTTGCTGAATAGGGCAATCTTGGATGTAGGTCCTTGCCTTTCATGACTTGGAATACTTCTTCTCTCCAGCCCCTTCTTGCCTGCAAGGTCTCTTTTGAGAAATCAGCTAGGTAACACTCTCCTTTTCTCTTGCTGCTTTTAAGATTCTCTCATCTTTAATTTTGGGTAATGTAATTACGATGTGCCTTGGTGTGTTCCTCCTTGGGTCCAACTTCTTTGGGACTCTCCGAGCTTCCTGGACTTCCTGGAAGCCTATTTCCTTTGCCAAATTGGGGAAGTTCCCCTTCATTATATTTTCAGATAAGTTTTCCATTTCTTGCTCTTCCTCTTCTCCTTCTGGCATCCCTAGGATTCAGATATTGGAATGTTTAAAGTTGTCCCGGAGGTTCTGCAGCCTCTCCTCATTTCTTTGAATTCTTGTTTCTTCATTCTGTTCTGGTTGAATATTTATTTCTTCCTTGGGCTCCAAATCATTGATTTGAATCCTGGTTTCCTTCCTTTCACTGTTGGTTCCCTGTGCATTTTTCTTTATTTCACTTTGCATAGCCTTCACTTTTTCCTCTATTTTGTGACCATACTCAACCAATTCTATAAGCATCCTGACAGTGTTTTGAACTTTGCATCTGATATGTTGGCTATCTCTTCATTGCTTAGTTCTACTTTTAGAGCTTTGATCTGTTCTTTCATTTGGGCCATGGTTTTGTTTTTGTTTTTTTTGTTTTTGTTTGTTTGTTTTTTGTTTTGGTGTACCTATTACATTGTAAGGGGTGGGGCCTTAGGTGTTCATCAGGGCAAGGCAACCCACATGGCTGCGTTGGTGTGCTGTATGTGGGGCAGGGGTCCAAGAGGGAACAATGCCCCTTGTTCAGCTCTCAGCCAGCTTTCTCAGTCACTTCCCTGGCTACCCATAAGCAAATTGGGCCTTTCTGGTGCTGATTCCTGGGTGGGTGGGTTTGTGTATGTTCTAAGACCCTGTGGGTCTCTCCAACAAGCTCTCCTGTGAGGCTGGGAGTTTCTCCTGCTGCCTCAACCCCCACAGGTTTTTTCAGTCAGATGTTTGAGACTTTATTTCCCCACACTGGAACCCTGTGTTTCGTGGTCTGTCTCACTCCCCAGTTGTTCCTCCTGGTTTATCTGCACGCAAATGTGGGACCGCAGGCTCCTCCAGCCACTGCCTTGCCCACCCCAGTCCTCCAGCCACTGCCTTACTGCAAATCCTCTCTGCCCAGCTGCCTGTCTCCACCCCTCCTACTGGTCTGGATGAATGTTTCTTCTTTAACTCCTTGGTTGTCAGACTTCCATACAGTTTGATTTTCTGGCAGTTTTGATGTGTTTTTTTTTTTAATATTTAATTTATTTATTTTTGGAGAGAAGGGAAGGGAGGGAGAGAGGGAGAGAAATGTCAATGTGTGGTTGCCTCTCATCTGGCCCCCAACCAAGGACCTGGCCTGCAACCCAGCATGTGCCCTGACTGGGAATCGAACCTGTGACCCTTTGCTTCGCAGGTCCATGCTCAACCCACTGAGCTACAACAGCCAGGGCTTGTTTTTAAACTTGTTGTTGTCCTTCTTTTGGTTGTGTGAGGAGACACGGTATGTCTACTACCTATGCCTCAAATCTTGGCCAGAAGTCCTTATCCTTCATTTTGTTTATATGGTGTTCATGTTAATAGATTTGCAAATACTGAACCAATCTTACATCCCAGGAATAAATCCTGCTTGATCTTTTTATTGTATTGCTAATATTTTGTTGAGGATTTTTGCATCTGTTTATCAGCAATCTTGGCATATCATTTTTTTCTCATGTCTTTGTCTGGTTTTGGAATAGGTAATACAGGCTCATAAAATGAGTTTAGGACCCTTCCATCCTCTTTAACTTTGGGGGAATAGTTTGAAAAGAATAGGTGTTAACATTTGAATGTTTGGCAAAATTCATATATGAAGCCATCTGGTCCAGGACTTTTTTGTTTGTTGAGAGTTTTTTGATCACTGATTTGATTTTGTTGGTAGTTATCAGTATGTTCAAATTTTTTGTTTCATTTGGTTCAGGCTCGGAAGGTTGTATACAATTTGTTTCTTCCAGGTTGTCCAATATGTTGGCATTTAATTGTTCATAGTATTTTGTTATAATCCTTTTTGTTTCTGTGGTGGCAGTTTTATCACTTCTGTCACTTTCATTTGTGATTTTATTTATTTGGGTTCTCTTTTTTCTTGATAAATCTGGTTAAAGTTTTATCAGTTTTATTTGTTCAAGGAACCAGCTCTCGGTTTCATTAATCTTTTATATTTTTTAAGAGTACTTTTTACGCGGGCCTGCGAACCGAAGGATCGCGGTTCGATTCCCAGTCAGGGCACATGCCTGGGTTGCCAGGCCAGTTCCCGGCAGGGGACATACAAGAGGTAACCGCACATTGATGTTTCTCTCCCTCTCTCCTTCCCTTCCTCTCTAAAGATAAATAAATAAAATCTAAAAGGGAAAAAAAAAAAGAGTACTTTTTAAAAAATCTCCACTCTGGTCTTTATTTCCTTCCTTCTACTCACTTTGGACATTTCACATAAATGGAATGGGCTTTGTTCTTTTTTTAGTTCCTTTAGGTATAAGGTTAGATTACTTATTTGAGATTTTTTTGTTTCTTGAGGTAGGCCTGTATTGCTATAAATTTCCCTTTTTGAACTGCTTTGGCTGTGTCTCACAGATTTAGGGTCCTTGTGTGTGTGTGCTTTTTTAGTTTTTTATTATTATTATTATTATTTTAATCAGTATTTTTTAATTGTTTATCTTGTACAGTTTTCTTTTACTCCCCCCAACCCACCGCCCCAGTCCTCCCCACCTCCCTCCCATTTCCACCTCCCATAGTTTTTGTCCATGTGTCCTTTATACTTGTTGCTCATCCTTGTGTTTTTTTAAAAGATGGATTTTATTTATTTTTAGAGAGGGAGAAAGGGAGAGAGAGAAACATTGATGTGTGAGAGAAACATGGATCATTTGCTTCTTGCACACCCTCAACTGGGGACCTGGCCCACAACCCAGGCATGTGTCCTGACTGAAAATTGAATCAGCGACCCTTCAGTCTGCAGGATGGTGCTCAGTCCCCTGAGCCACACCAATCAGGGCAGGATCCCTCTGCTTTCATTATCATTTGTCTCAAGGTATCTTTTGATTTCTTCCTTGATCTTATTGTTAACCCATTCATTGTTTAGTAGCACATTATTTAGCCTCCATGTGTGTGATTTACAGTTTCCTTCTTGTAATTGATTTCTAGTTTTATACCAGCATGATCAGAAAAGATGCTTGATATGATTTCAGTCTTTTAAAAGTTGAGACTTGTTTTGTGGGCTAACATGTGGTCTATTCTGAAAAATGTTTTATGAACATTTGAAAAGAATATATATTCTGCTGCTTTGGGGTGAAATATTCTAAAAGTATCAGTTAAACTCATGTTGTCTGTGTCTAAGGCAGCTGGTTCCTTGTTAATTTTCTATCTGGATGATAGTACCTTTTGATGGCTGAATAATATTCCATTGTATGGGTATACCACTTTACATTTACTCATTCTTCAGTTGATGGAGAGTTGGATTATTTTCCCATTTGGCTATTATGAATAATGATGCTATGAATATTTGTGTACAGTTTGTATGGACATACACTTTCAATTTTCTTGGGTTTATTGAAGATAGAAATGGAATTACTAGATCATAAAATTTTGAGGACTTACCAAATTGTTTTCCAAACTGGCTCCACAATTTTATAACCTCCCTGCAACATATAAGGTGTGAGCTCTGTGTCCTCACCAACACTTGTTATTGCCTGTTTTACTTTAGCCATCCTCATGGGGATGAAATAGTATCTTGATTTAATTTGCACTTGCTAATGACTAAAGATGAGCATTTTTTTCATGTGCTTATTAGCAATTTATCTGCTTTGGAGAAATAGCTATCCAAATATTTCATCCATTTAATTGGATTGTCTTTTTTTTTTTTAATTGTATAAGAGTTCTCATACATTTGGGATATAAGTACCTAATCCGATATATGATTTGTAAATGTTTTCTCCCATTCTGTGTTGTATTTTTATTATCTTGAAGGTGTCCTTTGAAGCACAAGTTCTTTACTTTGACGAAGTCCAATTTATCTAATTTTTCTTGTCATTTGTGCTTTTTGGTGTCCTAGGGAATCAGTGCCTAATCCAAAGTCTTGAAAACTTGTATGTTTTCTTTTAAAATTTATTGACCCAAGAAACATTGATTAGTTGTGCCACCCATTTATGCACTCATTGGTTGATTCCTGTATGTCCCCTGACCAGGGAGGGATTGAACCTGCAACCTTGGCACATCAGGACAATGCTCTAACCAATTGAGCTACCAAGCCAGGGCTATATCTGTTTTCTTCTAAGAGTTTCATAGTTTTAGCTCTTACATTTAGGTCTATAACCCATTTTAATTAATTAAATTTGATCTGCGATCTACGTTTATATATGGTATGAGGTAGGGGTCCAACTTCATTCTTTCATGTGGGTATCCAGTTGTCACAGCACCATCTGGCAAAAAGACTAGTCTTTCCCCATTGAATAGTCCTGGCACCCTGCACTTGCATTTTTTTACCTCACCAATTGTCCTCCAGAGGTTGCACTAGTGTATACTCCTAACCACAGGAGCCAAGTGCCTGTATCTCAGATAGATCATTGAAGGTTAGAAAAGGACACTGATAGACTGAAGCTCATCAGGGACCATCACTTCTGGTGGAGGAGTGGGGGTAGGCTTCAAAGAGTGGGTTGAAGTAGAGATAGTTTATTTCAACAGAAAATGCTGGGGAATATAAATGCTGAATGGGTAGGCCTGAATTTAAAACCCTTACCAGCTGTGTAAGGTGTCCCTTACTACCTCAGGTAGTTATCCAACCCTACTTTAGTTGCATTAAACAGTAACCACAGACCTTTGTAGAGTTGTTGTAAAGAGTGAATATCTATAAATATCCCACCCCATGACAGGCCCTCAATAATGGTAGCTATTGTGGTATTTCTGTATGTGCTGTATGGGGCCAAAATCATGTGACTGTAGGGGAGCATCACAGTGGAATAGTGTTGGAGTCACTTGTGAGATTTTTAATGACTGATCATGTATAGAAACTTGAATCTACTGCTGTGTGTCACTGTCACCCAGAGCAAGGCAATACTGAAGTCTTTGCTGTGACATGTTAAGAAGAGGGGAAAGGATGTGACCAAGACTGAATGTGACAGCGAGACAAATCCCGAATGACATAATGGAATGGAGTGTAGGGAGGCGGGCTGCAGCAAACTTGTGCGGGCCCAACACAGGCTGCTTGGGAGTTCAGATAGCAGGGCAGGCTTCTGTCCTGTCCCCTCCTCCACAAACTTCCCTCCCTGCTTTCAGGAAGCAGGGAGGGGAGGAGGTGGCTTTCCTCATGGAAGGGGGATTTAATGCAATATTTAAGGAGCTGCTGCTCAAGCACCTTTGGTGTCATCACCCAAGGCTCAGGAAAAGAACCTGCTGGAAATGTGTGCAAAATGGGTCAGGTAGAACCCAGAATGGTTTCTCCTCTTTTTAGCTTTAGTTTTCAGAGTGGCTGATGAAAACAGACTTGAAACCTAACAATTCCTTCCTACTCCTGTCTGTTCCCTGGGGAAGGAAGAGAGGCATAAATGCCACATCTCATTAAGCTTTTACAAGCTCAGACAGGCAGAGTGGTCCTACATGGGAGGCAGGCAGGGGGCTTAGGGAGGCTGTAGGAAGGACTCCCCAGTTCTTTCAGGAACTATCTGTCCAAGACCATGGAAGCCTGCTCTGCACAAATGAAATAAGGGTCAACAACAGATGTGGAGTAATAATGGCTTTAATTGAAAAGCAATCAGAAGGGCAACAGGGACAGGAAGTTGGTAGATGTGGGGACAAGAGAGACAGTGGCAGAGACAAGACTGCAGATTATCAAAACTGCCTGGAAGAGTCGGCTCTAAGGTACAGGAGTCCTGAGGGTAAAAGAGAAAAGGGAAAGGCTGCTTTTTGTACCATATGAAGCTGAAATAATGAGTGGGGCTATTGCCCTTGGCCTAAGGTGACTTCGTTTTATCTTTTCAGGTTTTTACCCTGAGCCTTTTTATTAAAACTGAACTTATTGGGGTGACCTAAGGTGACTTTAAATACAAGGTATAAAAGATTGGCATAAATATCAGTTTGAACAAGGGAAATGAGAACTTTTTCTGAGCTCAAAAAGATGAAAGAATTAAGCCCTGGCTGGTATAGCTCAGTGGATTGAGCGCGGGCTGCGAACCAAAGGGTTGCCAGTTCGATTCCCAGTCAGGGCACATCCCTGGGTTGTGGGCCAGGTCCCCAGTACGGAGCATGTGAGAGACAACCACACATTGATATTTCTCTCCATCTCTTCCCCTCTCTCTAAAAAAATCTTTAAAAAAAGATGAAAGAATTAAAACCATGATCCAAAGTGTAAGGCTGGGAGAATAAATAGCCTAGTGATCCACATATAAAAGACCATAAACAAAGGAGTGGGATTTGAGGTTAATGGAGGGTCAGCTTGCCTTGCCACCGTGGAGGGTAACCGTGCCACAACTGCACATGGGCACTGCCTCGCACTGCCTGCCCCCTCCTGGGTGTGAGGGTGAGGGGTCACAGCAGCAGGGTGGCCTGGGCTGCAGCAGGGCAGGAACACCCAGTGTTGATGAAGTGGGATTGGGATAGGGAGCCTGACTCTGGCCCTGGGGTCTGCAGAGAACGTAGAGGAAATAAGGCTGCAGGTGCAGTGTGTGTAGTATCGGGGTAATCACCGGAGGGCAGCTGCAGACACGAGTGCAATTGCCTTCCCAGGCCAAAGGGCAGGGTTCTATCCCACCTAGGTTCATGCCCTGTCATGTAGCTGGAAAACTATGACGTTCTGGGACTTTAAAGTCGCACAGCCAGACTCTGGGGCAAGGCTGACTTTAGCCAGTTAGAGACCCTCCCTGTGGCCAGGTAGACAAACTCTTCCCAGCTACAGAGCTCTGGGTGTCTGCAGAGAAGCAGAGTAGTGTATTAGGGTTAAAAAAAAACATCCAGCGAGATAAAGGCTAGGGTAGCACCATGCTCATTGCCTCTGTCACTTCTGCAAGAATTTCTTATTGAGGAGGAAAATGAGAAGGTTCACATTGACCTTGGCCTTGTTGAAGAGTTTCATGACAGCCACACCCTCGTACTGAAGCTGCAGGAGGTCCTAAGGAGAAGGGAAAGGAAGGAGTTTAAGGCTTCTTCACCATGGCCCAGCCAGTCTATAAAACATTTTGGAGACTTACATAGTCATCCAGTGGCACTGACCACTGCAATGGGGCACTGAAACCCCACTTCACAGATGAGGAAACCAAGGCCACAGGAGAGGTATAGTACTTGGCTAAATGCCAATTCAAGCACAGCCATGCCTGAAATGAGTTTTCTCATTCAAAAGGCAAAACAGCAGAGCAAAAAGACTTAGATTTAAAATGATTGCTTTCCTGAACAGCCTCTGACTTAGGCTGGCTTCTTAACCTTTTAGCTTCAGAGCCTGTACATAGGTATGATGCTTCAGAGCTGTGAAGAGGGTTAAACAAGACACTGTGTAAAGTCCTTGACTTGAGATAGGGCTTCACATATTAATCCTACTTCTCAACCCTGCCACCCCAGGCCATTCTCCTATGTTTGGCAGTGGGTAGGGTCTGAGTTGGGGCATGGGGACAGAGGGGCTTGGGCTGCACAGACCCTCACTCTTTCTTCAGGAGCAGACAATACTGATTGGGTGGGGAACACCGCTGATGTCACCTGAGGTCAACCTGTCATTAGGCTAGCACCAAAAGCCTGGTAGGTGTCTTGAGGGATCATGAGGATGTCCTCTCACCTGATAATGAAGCTGAAACCGCTCCATGTCCACACCCAGGAACTTGGCATTTACTTCAAATTTTCCTGCCTCATCTCCAGGAGTGATGTCAAAGATCACATTTCTGAAGCTATCAGGAAGAGGATTCAAAATGGGGCCCATTGCCTCTTTCCAGAGTCATAGTCCCACACTTCCACCCACTGCCCCTCACCCTGGTTAGTGCCACGTGTCATCCAGAGCCTGGACTTCCCCTCTGTTACTCCCAGGGCCCAGCTCTGTCTTCTCTCGTTTACTTCTGCTCACCACCCCATGTCTGCCCAGCCCCAATCAAATGTTCTCTCCTCTGGGAATCTTTCCCAGCATCCTCTGCCTGGGGGCTTCTAGTGCCAGACTACACCCACTGTCTTCAACTTTCTGTCTGGAGATGTCCTGCCTTCCCCAGCATTCTAACAGCTCAAGGCAGGGACCTGCTTCTCCCCTCCTACCTGGCCCCCAGCCAAGAGCTCCACCCCCAGGTAATGGGACAGGAAGGGGCTGATATTCTGCCCTCTGAAGAAACATACTGAGAGGTGGGAAGATCTTCAATTTCCACCAAAACACCCTTGTCCAGGAGCTGGGCAGCAGTGTAACGAAGAGATAGCTGCTTCTTCCCTTTCCCAGAACTCCTGATTGAAAAAAGGCCCAGAGAATTCATCCAGTAAACTCTTCACCACCAAAGACAATGTACTTTTCTGTGGCTGGTAGGGAGGAAATTAGACCGCGAGGGGGACTTCTGACTGGTGGAAGACAAAGGGGCTGCACCTGAGCCCAAGACTTCACAAGGGAGATTCAAAACCTGAGTTAGGAAAGGGAGCATGTCTTCTGCTGGTGGAGAGCAGGGCAAAGGTTGCCATGGGCAGGGTGAGAGGTCACATGGGAAGAAGATAGCACCTACTTGGAGCCGGGGGCCAGGTGGCTCAGGCAGGCCTGGATGTACTGGCTGTAGTAGTCACCCTGCTCCTCATAGAAGGTGGTCTTAGCACTCAGGCCTTGGAGTGTGGCCTGGAGCTTCACCAGATCTGCCTTCCGCCGCTGCCGGTGCCTGCGCTGGTTACGGATGTCCTGGGGTTGGGGGACCAAGGGAGGGGGAGTTGGCCATTCCTGGCAGGAGAATCTCAGGGCCTGACCGAGGCCCAAGAATAACTCACTGTGAGGACATTCAAGGAAGAAGGGGATTTCAAGGCTGTTTTTGTTAGAAGGAGCACAATCTCAAGGGCCATCCCATCCTTCAAAGGACATCTTTAGGACCTTCCCTGCTGAGGAGTAACTGTTTCAAGGCTACTTAATTTTTAGTAAAAAAAAAAAAAGAGTTACATAAATACGTCCTTCCCTAATTTTAAGACATTTCTTTCAAAAAAGACCATTTGGACGTTTCTTGGCCTGCCCCTGGCTGGTGAAAACTTGGAGTGGGCACTTTCCAGGCAGAGGCCTGCCCTTGAGGTGCTGATACTATGCACGCATGTGCACCCACAAGGGCACACACGTGCACTCAAGCACACAGCCCCAGGCTCAGGTCATTACCTTGGCCAGTTTGTCCACCAGCCCCTGGTAGCCATCACTGGCACTGACCAACCCCAGGCTCTCCAGTCGACGCAGGTTCCGCAAGACACGCCTTTGCTTCTCTGCCAGTGACAGGAGGGAGCCAGCTGTCAGTGAGTGGTGTCGTTGAAGCAGCTCTGAGTTCTTGGCCTCACAGGCCTGGCGTCTGCACATCAGCCGCTTGTGAGATGCTTCCTGGGGAGGGGCAGAGATTCTGGCTCAAGGCCCTATTGTTCTGCCCCCAGCCAGGGCAGGCCCCAGGGCACCAGATGCAAAGGGAAACTGGGCACTTCAGGGTATTGCTGGGAGACTGCCCCCAGAGCCCGGCTTCTGGGGGCAAGAGACAGGGTGGCTTGTGAGGAACATCCAGGTGTGACGTCACAAATTAGAAGGGCCTTATGGAGCACCAAGGGGAGCGGAGGCCTGAGGGAGACCCAAACAGAAGTACAGCATAAAGGGTTCCAGACAGACGGGCTTCGACTTCCCAACATTGGAGCTCTGAGATGGGTCCAGGGTATCTGGAGGCATTCCCCTTCTTTCCTGCTGTGCTGGGACATGCCTCTACTGGCCATCCCACCTTTTCTCCGAGAAGCCCCTGGCTTAGTCTGCACTCCAGCTGGCCCAGTTTGCCCCCCGACCCCCGTTCCCCACCCACTTACCACTTTCCCCTGCCTCTAGGCCTTCAAGCACCCACCCTCTCTGCTGAGCACCAGGCTTTTGGTGCTCTTTAAGGTAGTCTGTCCAGACCGTCTCTTGGCATCCCCCACAACACCTGACCTGGTACCACGGGCTGGTGTCCCTGCAGAATTCACTCTGATTTTAGTGGGGAGTGGGGAGGAAGGTGGAATCCCAGGACCCTGTGGCCTGAGGCTCCTCACAGCTAGGGCTGTTCTCTGCCTGTGGGTCTCTGGGGTCAAGGACATAGGCCTTAGCCCTCCGGAGCTCTCATTACTGGTGAGCAGAGATATCTGCTTCTGGCAGACTGTGGGTGGGGTACAGGGGAAGGAACCGGTAGTGCTGGTGGGGTGAGGTAGAGATGAACGAGACAGTACCTGTGGGCCAGATGCAGGGAGGGACAGTATCTCCTTGAAGGAGTCCCCAGGGTGGAACTGCATGATGTCAGCCAGCAACTGCTTGGTGCTGTAAGGAGAGGGGGTTGATGGGGGAGAGGAAAGGGACAGGGGAAGGGTCTGGACGTGGGACAGGCTAGACGGCAGACAGTAAGTGGACCCTGCCTAGCATCATGGCTGCCAGGGACACTAGGGAGGTGGTAGAGTGAGGGAGAGTGTGTGTGAGGAGAATGCCACCCAGGAGGGAGACCCCTGTGATACAGAAAGAGCTACCCCATTCTGAAAATACTGGTCTCTTACACCTCTGTGTCCCCTGCCTACAGTGCCCTCCTGCACAGTGTTTTCCTTTGAGTCCTTCAGTTGAAGCATGTACTTCCTCTTCTGTGAGACCTTCCCCAACCCGGGTGTCCCTACACCCACCTCCTTCCTGGTGGCTCTGGCTGTGTGTTCAGCCCTAGCCCCATCCCGCTGTAAGGCCTTTGATGGCAAGACAAAGCTGAACACCCAGCTCACTTGCTTGCTAGGTGAATGAGTGGGGAGGGGCTGCCTTGCTGGCAGGGAGATTGAGGTAATGACTTGGCTCCTCTTCTGCCCGGATGCGCAGCCCAGCACTCTGTGAGTCCTCCCTCACTTTTGCAGAACCAGGGAAACCAAGCTCCATGCCCACCTCTTGACCATCCCTCAGCAACAACAGGGAATTAGAACTCGAATTAGAACTCAAGCTCCACCATCAACTGGCTGTGGGACTCTGGGCTAGTCACTTAACCTCAAGTTTCTTTCCTCAACTATAAAGCTCTTTGTTACTAAGGTTAAATGATAGCATATGAAAAGCATTTGGTAAACAACATAAACACACACACACACACACACACACGTCCATTGTTGCCAGTATCTTAACTATTCCTTTGCCTTTAGCTACAACACAGATCAGAAGCTGAGGATGCCAGGAGGCAAACAGCTGAGATGGCAGGCAGCAAGGAGAATGCCATTAGGCCTCAGGGAGAACTTCCTGAAGGACAAGAGAGCCCAGGAAGAAGGTGGCATGGCCACTTCAGTGTAGGCTATTTGACCGGCCTGAGATCCAGAAAGCTCAGGTCAGCAGGGTGCCGAGGCCTCTCTCACTCACCTCAGAAGTAGGCTACGGGCACTGGTATCATCAGCGTCTGTCTCAAGCCCTTCAAACTTGTTGGTAAGTGCCAGGGACACTTCTAGTTTGCTCAGATCCATGCTCCCATCTGCACCTACATTTCCCCCTGAGGTCGGTTGAGAAATGTGAGAGACAAGAACACACTTCCACATGCAGAAATAGGGGTGCGGTAGACACACTGCTCTAGCACCCTTCTTCCAGGAAGCCTTCCCACACTGCCCTGTGGCCCCGCCCTGAGCACCAATCTGAGCACCAATGGAAGGGCTGTTCCCCACGGAGCTTACCCTCACATTACTGGGAATGTGCCTCCTCAGTAGCCTCAGCCTGGGTGACCTCAGGGCAGGGGGGCTGTACCTCCCTGAGCCCAGAGCTCCTGGCTCTCTATCTGTCCGCATCTCCATTCTGCCCGCCCACCCCCGGAACATACTTCCTCCCACTCCATAGCTCCCGAAATCCTTCCTTGTTAGGGGAACTTTTGAGACCCCAAACAAGGTCCATCTCCTTCCATATCTATCTTACGTGATTTAACCAGCCATTTATATGATGGTGCTGGGTCTCTCTACTCTCCGCCCACTCTCTCCACGGTAGTGTGTGTCCATGTGTCCATCTCCCCGCCAGAAGGGGAGGGAGGACAAGTGTGTAACCAGCTTCCTGGCACACATTCCAGACTGAACAAAAACCCAGAAAGGGCATGTGAGCATGCCCTGCTCACCTGCCTGTCCATCCCTCCCTCGGGCTCCCTGCAGGCCCCCTGACAGCCCAGTTGGCCCCAGCACCCACCGATGAGATCAGGGACAGTGGGCAGCTCTCCAAGGTCCTCCAGGAGCTCGTGTAGAGGGTCATGGTGACCAGGAGCAATCCAGTCCTGGTGCTCCAGCAACAGCTGCAGCGTGGAGGGAGCAAAGGAGACGCAGGGCCTGAGCCAGGCCTTCCTTTGAAGGTCAGCCTTCCACCCCATGCGGACTTCCAGAGCCCGGCTCACCTACCCAGCACCCCCAGGGTGTAGCTCCTCACCTTGTGTGTGTTGATCAGCTCCCCCACAGTGATGTACACCACAGGTTTAGACACAGCCACCATATCCAAGTACTCATCCACTGCAAAATGCTCTTCTGGCTCTGGCACCTGGCAGGCTCGGCAGACGAACCTCCTGTCTCCACAGGGAGAGTGTGTGAAAGAGTGGGGCAGGTCAGCACCCCACAATGTTCTCTGGCCCCTCCAGTGACTGCTCAAGCCAACCCCAACTCTCCAACCTCAGCTCCCACCCCTCTGTCCTGCCCCACCTCTCTCCCAGCTCCCTCAAACCACTTCCTCCAACAGTCCTCTTTTATCTCCACTGGGGAGTCCTTCCAGTAATCTCCCCTCCAGCCCACTAACTATTCTCTTCAGCTCATGCCTCTCTTCCTCATGGGTTCCAGAGAGAAGCAGGAAATAAAAGAAGAGAAAAAGGGGGTAGGGAGGAACAAGGGTGCTAGGATCCTAGACCTGAACTTGAGGTGTGACTGCTCCAGATAATCATTCAAGACTCGCAGGTGCTGGCTCTCTCCAGAGAAGGTTTTGCCAGTTGCAGCAAGCTGCAGGAGTTGAGCCACAGCCCCCAGGGTGTGGCGCTGGGGGGTGGCCAGGGCACCGCCTGCAGCCACGGCCACAATGTCAAAAGCGTCAGGGGCCACTACAGCTGGGTTCAGGAAGCGGTAGTACAGGAGGTTCCCTACAACCTGAGGGCAGAGGAGACCATTCCAGAAGCGCTCTGGGGTCTGCCTTGCCAGCCCCAGCCCTAGCCCCAGCCCCAGCCTAACCCACCCAGCTCACTTGGCTAGGAAGGACCATTTCTATCACTGGGACTATGCTGTCATTTTACAGAAGAGAAAGCAAGACCTAGAGCAGGCCAGCAACTTGCTCAAGGTCACACGGCAAACTTGAGCAAGAGATGGGACTAGAACCCAGATCTCCTGACAAGTCTGTGGTTGTCTACTCTGTCAGTTCATGTCCCAGTTGCCTTTCCATCTGCCAGCTGAAGCCCTGCTGGTAAGCCAGGGTCAATTTACATGGTGAATATTTTCCTTCTTGTGTTTTTACATTTTTACAGGGTTGATTTGTCCTTTTATCCCAGTCTGGGGGTTCACAGACACCACCGGGGCAAAGGAAAGCCCAAGAGACTAGGGAGGAAGGATAACACTTGCCTTATAGATTTCAGTTTCCGTGGCATCAGGGAACTTCTCTGCCAGAGTCATCTTTAGGACCTTGGCCACATACCGCATCCCGTAGCTGCAAAGTAACTGGGGTTCTACCAGAGTTCAATTCTTAAGTGTCTGCCTGCCTCTCCCTCCTCAGGCTCAGCCACACCAGAGCTGGGCATTAGCACTGGCCCTCTAGAGCCAGCTCCCCAGTGCCTCCTCCAGACATCTCTGGGCCTTCCCCTTCCTTCCTGCACTGTGTCAGTGACCAAAACTACGCTAGACTCTCACGCAGTTTCCCCCCTGACCCCAAGAGTCTCTTCTTTGGCCCCTATAGTTTCCCTGGGGACTCCCCAGATCCCAGTATTCACCCCGCATTTCTCCACAGACTTTTAGCCTGTGGCTTGGGTGTCTGACATTCACAGCCAGAACCCTGCCCCAGGACAGCCCAGGAGGCCCTGAGGCGGCCAACCTTGTTGGTTGTCACGAAGCACCTGTGAGGGGCGGGCCTGGCCTGGGAGAGGCAGGGCCCAAGCACAACACAGAACTGGAGTAGGAGCTCCAGTCCTGACTCCACCGCTACCCGGAGATACAAGTTTAGGCTGTTTCTTCCCCTTTGAAAGCTGTCCCCCTGGTCTAGATGGGGGATGATTGTTTTCACCTTCTCTGTTTCATAGGGTTTTTGTGAGGGTCAAATGAAATTATGTCTGTGAAAGTGATATGTAATGGTACAGTACTACTCAAACATGCCAGAATGTATTGTTATTATTTTTATTATTCTCATCACGGATGTGCCACCTACAAACTTCTTCCAATTTGTTTGAAAGCTATTTCTATCTCCTAGGGTACCAGAGACAGGAATTTACAGCTCATTGTGTCCTTTCCTTTTTGGGCTCTAGGACAATCCTCGCTGTAAGCTCGTAACCCTGCCCGCCCTCCAGGTCTGAGGAGCAGAGTTACAGTCTGTTGGTTTCCTCACCTGCATGCCCACATCACCCCCCAGAGCAGTAAGCACCAGGAAGGCTGGCTGGCTGGCTGATGACCTAGGTGATAGGCTCACCTTGTCAATGTTTTCAACCATTTGTTTTCAAAAAAACACCTACTAAATTTTAAGAAAGGAGAGAACTATAAAGTGCTTACTGCTTTGAAGTATTTCTCATTTTTGACTTTGTGGACTAAAGAGTCCTATTATTCCCCATTTGTTTTCAGATAATAAAACACCCCCATAACCACTCGACATTCCCTTCTCTGGCTCCAGTGATGTCCTGACAGGCCACACACAGACCTGCGTGCTGTACTCCGGCTCGGTCTCCAGGAGCGTGCTCATGCCCTCTCTCCACCCATCTTCTGGAAGCCCTCGGGCACCCCCAGACACATTTCCCTCCCGGTCCTGCCCTACCCAACCAGGACGGCTCTGCTCTTCCCACTGGGGCCCGGCCTAGGATGGGGTGGGGCTGCTGCACATACGGAATTTGGTCCACAGATGAGATGATGGCTACAAGGAACTTATCAGTCATGGCAAGGAGGGTGTGAAGGGAGATGTCCAGTCGTCTCTGGACCTCAGAGTGGCTCAAGGCCTGCTCCAAGGTGACGTTGTAGGGGAGGTGGCTGTGGGCAGAGAGAGACGAGGTTATCAGCCAGAGCCCCCTCCCATGGCTTCCCCTGCCCGAAGCCCTCCCCCTTAAACTCTCATCTAACAACAGCATCTCACACATACTCATTTGCGAAGGGCAGCCCAGCATGCTTATGAGGATCAGGCCAGAATAAGAGAAAGAACTCAGAGAGGACTAGAGCCATATGAGTGGAAGGTGAAGAAGAAAAGAGCTGGAATATCCGCAGGGAGCTGGAAGAGTGCAGAAGGGAATGAAGAACCTGGAGTCTGTGGAAAGACTCCCAAAGGAAATGGAGGACATCATCCATTTGCATCTAGTGTTTGGCAATTAGGGCAATAGGGAAAGCCGGGCCAGGGCCTTGCAGTCCCCCCATCAACAAGCCTGGGTGCCACCAGGAGAAGCCACCAGCACTGCATGCTCTCCTCAGTGGCTCCATTTCCCTAGTACCTATGCACTTGAGTAATGTCTCCAATCTATAAGGCCAACTTATTTCTCTTGCTATCTAATTTGCCTATTCATTTATAAATCTGAATATTCATCTATACCCCTATAAATAAAGAATCCATATTCCAACTCCCAGCAAGTCTGACATATCATTTGCAAGTATTGACGTAGCAATTAATGAACTTGCATATTCATCCGTGCTGCTCATTCTATGTTAGGCACACCAGGTCCAATGTCACTTACATCAGTTTCATGTTAATTACCAGAGGGGTTTGAAAAGCTACTTTATTTCATCCTGTAAGGCTGGTGTCATATTTTCATAAATCAGCATGCTCATTTATATGCCACCTTCAAAGCATACCCAAGCTTCCCCAGTGAGGCCTAAGGCAGAGGTGGTGAAAGAGGGCTCTCCCTCTGTCCTCTCTGCCCGTCTGCTCACCTGCGCTTCCCCGTCTGGGCCTCCGTCTGGTTGATCCAGCTCTTGTAGATGTGAACAGGGTCTGTGTGGATGCTCAGCATCTTATTCTCCAGCACGTCCTGGATAACCTTGCCCAGGATCTCCATCAGGGCACTCTGTCCACGCCCATTACGGTAGAATCTCACCACCAGCCTCACCACAGTTGGGTTGCCTGTCACCATGTCCTGGGGCTGTTCCACCTTTGACCTGTGGTTCAAGAGGTCATTGAAGCTAGCCTCCTGTCTCTGTGTACGACAAATATTGCCTTTTCTTTTTGAGATGGTGGCTCTTGAAACCTGCTCTGGTGTCCCTCCTCTTAAAAATGTCCTGATACCTTTGTCTCATCTTTGTGCTAACATGTCCGCCTGTGTCCTCCCACTGTGCTGTCCTAGGACATTTCTTGTTGTCACTCCACTGGAGGCAGAGCAAAGTCTTCTGATTACATCCCTTCCCTCAAACCTCAACACACTGCTACCTTGTGAAGGTACCAACAGTGGCATCTCTTAACCTACTTACTCTCTTTCCATTCCTTTGCATCTGGAAAACCTACTTGATTTCCTCCTGGAGTGCTGTCTTGAACAGCTGGAGCAGGAGATAGGCCTCACGGCAATTGGAGGCATAGTTGTATAGGCTGAAAATCACTGACTCCATGAACTTGGTGGTTTTGTTCTGTGGCATCAGAAAGATCAACTTGGCCAGGTAGATGGGTTGAGTCTGCAAGCAACGGGGGAGATGAGAACGGTGGCTCATGCACCTTGAGGCCTAGTGATTAGATAAAGGAAGGATTTCCTGATGGGGACTTGCAGTGGAGGAAACACTGTCACACTTTCTCAGGGGTACTGGAAACCTTTCAGACAAGATGGAAAAAACAGTCTCTGAGGGAGTAAGGCATTAGGGTTATGGAAAAGAACATCTCACATGGAGGCAAAAGCAAAGACACAAAGGCCTCAAGATCCTAGACCCTCAGGAGATGGTGAAGACATCTCCTTCCAAAGTCCTCTGCTCACCTGGAGCAGGTAAAAGAGGTGTTGGTAAGCTTCTAGTTTCTGCCGTTTCTCTTTGCTCAGCGACTTTAGTCCCTTCTGCTTGTCCAAAATCATCATATCCGACAGCTGTTCCTTATTCTTCTTGGTCAGCTTCTTGCAGTGGGAGACTACCTCCTGCAGGGGTAGGGGAGCAGGTGATACAACCAGCCCAGGCCAGCCTGGAGCACAGAACATACGGTCTAAAATCAGTGCCTGGAAGAGCCAGGGCTTTCAGCTGTTCAAGGTATTCAAGGCAGGAGCCAAGGGAGATACACAGTTCTAGGGTGAGGAAGAGCCCCTCCTACTGCCCCCAAACTCCACCTGGCACCCCTGCTCTCACAGGGTGAGTCCCCAAAGAGAACCGGATTGCCAGGCTGAGACATAATACCTACCGGATTTGCTTTTAGTTCTTCTCTTAAAAAAAAATTTGTAAGACTTAATTTGAACCAAAACTGACAACAATTACTGGAAAACAAGATCTAAAATGCTCCCGTTAGTCCTTATTGGACTGCTGCACAAATTTAAGTGGAGATCCCATTTCTACCCAGTCCTTGCACGTTCGTGTGGTAACTTACAGTTTAAGGAGCTTTCGCATCCATCTCTACATTTGGTCTGGTGAGGTGGGCCCCTCATTATCCCCACTTTAATAATGAGGAAACACACTTCACAGTTAAATGACCAACCCATAGCACCACCACTAAGAATCAGCAGAGCCAGACATTTCAATTTTATATTCAGTGCTCTTTCTACTATATCACATGTGCTCAACAAATTACTAGAATAAAAGAGGACGCCTAGGTTAAGGACATCAGCCAGGGGATGAAATCCAGACTATTAAAAGTATTGGATTAGCGACCAGAAAATGTCCAGTAGCACTGCTTCAGAAGCAGCTAGATTTGGGGGAGAGGGTGGGCTGGTAGGCCCCTCACCTGCAGGGTGATCCGGTTCTTCACCAGCAGGCCAATCTTGATGTCCATGAGGTTGAGGTCCTGTTCCAGCTGCTGGTTGGACCGGATCTTCCTGACCACCTCTTCTTGCAGCTTTAGCAGCTCTGCCTCAGCCAAGAAGTCCTGCTGGCTTTGATTCAAGAGGTGGACAAACCTGCATACCACTCTGAGAGGGGGATGGGACATATGGACTGGGAGGAAGGGGAACAGCATCAGGATTAGACATGCCCTCATCAGAGGTGGCGTCGCCTACCCCCTACCCTTGTTATCCTACCCTGTCCCCATTCTGATTGAGGCCAGCAGGCCCCCGAACCCCAGTCCTTTTCTAGTTGGTTGTGCTTGTAGGTGGAGGACAATGGGCAGCCTCCCAGCCAGTCCTGTTCCTGAACTCCTTATCTTATAACCAAGTATGACATGAACTGTCCTTCCCCTGCCTGTGGATTTGTCCCCAACCCAGGCCTATCCCAGTGACCTCCACACCAAAGTCAGAGCCCTAGCTCCCTCAGATGATCCCCTGGGCCCTCCTATTCGATTTAGGACTTACTCTTGCTGAACCAAATCCCAAGTTCACCTCCACTTAACAACCTCTACTCAACCCTACCTACCCCTCGCACAACCCTGCTGCCAGGAGTGTCTACACAGGAAGAAGCAGGGATGCCCAGTGGGTTTTATAACACAGGGAGGTCAGAGGTAGATGGATTTCTCCTGGAATCACTTTTGGAATGGGTATTTGAGCAAAAAGAAGCCTCTGAGCAAAGCTACATGGAATAGCAACGAAACTACATATAATTTTCAGTATGGGACAGGAACTGTTTTACATACTTAAAACAACCCTGTGAGGTCAGTATACTAAAACCAATTGATGAAATCACTGAGGCACAGAAAGGGTAAGCAACTTGACTTGTTTACACAGCTAGTAATAAATGAAAGAGTCCGATTTGAACAATGAATAAAACAAGGCCCTGCCACTGAGAACTAGATAAGGAAACCACAATCCTCAAGAGTGTAGTTAGTGATTTCAGAGGTGTGAACATGGGGACCTTTGGGGGAACATAAACAGGCCACCCAAACCCTCCTGGGGAGTGAAGACTTCCTGGAGGAGGTAAGGCTCTCAACCCAATGTCTGAAAAGAAAGTAAGGGCAAGCAAACATGGATGGCTGTTTCAGGAGGTGCCAGAAGTCCCTCATGTCTGGAGCATAGTGCAGAGGGTGCAGGTGGTGAGGGACAAAGCCAGGGGCAGTGAAGCCAGAGGTACAGGCAGAGGCTGGACCAGAGAGCTCTGGACGCTGTGTTTGAGACTAGACTTCTACCGAGGGCAATGGGGTTCACCGACAGGATTTACACAGGAGAGTGACCAGATCACATGGACAGGTTTTGTGGATTAATCTGGTTGCTGCATACAGGGCGGGTCTCGGACAAGTGAAGAATGGTAGAATTGAAGACAACTAAAGGCATCTTGAAATACAGTACATCAACTCATTTAACTCTCAAAACAACCCTACAAGACAGGTACTGTCCTATCTCCATTTTACAAATGAGAAAACCAAGGCAGTAAATAAGTCAAGTAACTTGCCTAGGGCCACATGGCTAGTAAATGGCAGTGCCAAGTAGAGCTTGGGATAATAAAAGTGGGAGGCAGAACTGATAAAACAAAGTTCTTTAGCCCTGACTAGTATGTCTCGGTGAGTTGGGTGTCGTCCTGCAAACCAAAAAGTTGCCAGTTGATTCCTGGTCAGGGCACACACCTGGGCTGCGGGCCAGGTCCCTGGTTGGGGGCACATGAGAGGTCATCCGACTGATGTTTCCCACCCCCTCTCTCTCCCTCCCTTCCTCTCTCTTAAAAAAATACAAAATACAAAAAACAAAAAACAAAACCTTTAATAAAAAAAAAAGAAAGAAAGTTCTTTCAGGAAAACTGTAAACTAAAGAAAGGAAAAAGAAGATAAAGCACAGCTAGGACTGTTATTAGCGCACACAAAGAGAACGAATGATAAGGGCTAGGCTGGGCAAAAGTAAGGAGGAAAAGCAAGTGGCTGTCTGGAAGCATATGGGCTGAGTGTCCATGGCCAGAGGGAATAGGAGGTGCCCCCCAGGGTAGGACAGGGTGAAACAAGGGACTAAGGAGGTGAAGAAGATGACTCCCAAACAGTATGTTCAACTTGGAGCCCAGCCCTGGAGCTCAGGCCCAGAAAGGAAAATGGCCAACTTTTTCAGGAATCCAAAAGCCAGTGGGGAACCTAGAGATGGACCATTAGTCCACCTCACAACGAGGAGGACCTCCAAGGCTGGGCTTCTGGGCTTTGAACAGGAGCCAAGAGAGCCTAGAGGACCTCTTTAAATGCATGCCCCACCCTGACCAGTGTGGCTCAGTTGGTTGGGCATCGTCCTGGAAAGTGAAGGGCTGCCAGTTTGATTCACCATCGGGGCACATGCCTGGGTTGCAGGTTTGGCCCCACGTGGTGTTTCTCCCTCACATCTATCTTTCACTCTCTCTCTTTCTCCCTCCCTTCCCCCATAGGCAAACAAACAAACAAACAAACAAAAATAAAATAAAATGGGTGCCCCACTACCTCACCTGGATTCCTGCATGCTGTACCACAGAGGTTGGGAGGTAGAAGGGTCATAGGCAGGGAGAGAGCAAAGTGGGAGAAGGCTAGAACTCTAGGGAGAGGAAAAAGAACCTTTTCTTTTTTTGTGGCTTTAGTGGTAGCAACAGAAGATAACTGAAGCCTAATATATAATGAAACTGGTTAGAAGAGCTGTCCCTGTGACCAGGCTTTTTGTTATTGGGGTGGGCAGGGTGGCTCTTGTTACCACCTGTTTGACATTCTTGCACAGACAAGAATGGAGGACTTGTACCTCCCCCTTACCTGCTGTGCAGCCCCGGGGAGATATCTAGACCTGCCTGACTCTGAGGGATCTCTATCTCCTCCATTAAACTGGGGGATCCCCAAAGGCGGGGGCACATCTCCCCACTGTTCTGCCCACTCCAGGTCCCAAGGCATACACAAGGTTTGCTGTCAATGAGAAAAAAGGACTCAAAAAGGCCAGGAAACTTCTCCAAGGCCCACTTTGTAAGTGGCCCCACTTTGTAAGTGGTGAGTGGTATGACTTTTTCCCCTTGCTGACAGGTGGACACCATCCGACTTGCCCAGTGGACACTCACAGAGAGCAACAGGAAACCAGGCAGTTCACTCACAATGCAGAGAAAGACCAGAAAGCTTACCTAACCTCCTATAGTCATCTTGGGCTTTCCTGGCTCGGAAGAATGCCTGGATCTTAATAACAGAGTTAACCTGTCAGGAACACAGATGGAAAGAAGGTCACTGGCTGCCTTTGCCCTGGTTTCATGAGTAAAGGTCGAGTATAGAGACAGGGGAAGCAGAAGGACCCTCACATTCTTCTGGAAGTAGCCCAGACGCCTCTGGTATTGCCTTCGAGCCACCCACATCCGGGCCCAAGCTTGAATCTGAAAAAAAGAGACACAATGCCCTCAGATTCAGGACAATTCAGCCATCTCTGAAGATCACAAGTTGGTGAGAGAATTAACAGTTGTTCTCAGGGGATCTTTCAAGAGAGAAAGGAACCTGCCCAAATCATGACAGCTACCTTGATTATAGCATCTACGTTTGCTTTTAAATACTGCAGCCGTTCCAAGTAAATCTTCCGTTGTCTGTAACCCCGCCAGTGAGCCTGTGCATCAGGAGAGAAAAAGAAGTAACCTTGGCTGGTCCCTGTTGACCTGAGAGGTTTGTGGAAAAGCCTTATCCTGGGTTCTCCAGGGAAGGGTGGGATCGGGCAAGCAGAGGGGGAAGGGGAAACTGGTCCTGTTCTCAAAGAACTTCCAGTTTCAGGGGGAGACCGAATCCCTGCTCATAGCCAATCATGCCCTCTGCCACACTCCCTGGTACCAGCTCGCATCTACCCACTAGACAGTGGAGCACACACATCCACGCTAACCAACACCTCCTCACAGGAACTCAACTGTAAGATATAGCTGCTTAAAAGAAATGAATAAAGCATAAAGCATACACCACTGCACCAACTTCACCAAACCATGCACCATATCCCTCCAAAACACAGTCATCCACCCATTTGGAATCCGCCTGAACAACATCGCACACACTCTGCTCCCTCACATTCAGTTAGGGAAGGCACACAGTGGCAAGATCTGAACGTGTGCACAGGCAGAGCTGTGTGCCCACCATCTCTGCCAATGGGCAGCAGGTCACTAAAACTCTTGTAACTCACACTTCTCTTTACAACTCTACCATACAGCTCCCCACCCCAGCTCTAAGTAAGCAAGGTCCCCGATAATTCAGCTGCCAGTCTGATGGCCTCCCCCGCCCCCCCCACCCCGTCATTGGTCGGCTACAAAAGGTTCAAGTAACCATCTCTTCCATAAACCACACCCTCTTTGGTCCCTAAGATACAAATCTCATGGCTCCCTCCTATTCTGTCTCCTTCCTAGGGGCTTCTTCCCTTTCACCCCAAGCTTGTGTGACATTAATTTTCCCGAAGAACCACTTGGACTATGTTTCTCTCAGCCCCAAAGTTCCTAATCGTCTGACCCACACTCCCATCTGACTTTCCACTGCTCCCTACCTTCTTGAGGATTCTAGCCACATCAGACATTTCACTTTCTCCTAAACATGCTTTATGATTTTCTGCCCCTGAATCTTTGTTTATATGCTCACCCTCACCCCCCAGCCTTATCTCCCCTCTGAAATCCTTCCTGACTTTCAGGGCCTATGTTAAATATCTCCTGGGCACTGAAGCCCTGGAGAATGCTCTACCACTGACAATGTCACAGTTTGGTGGGTTATGTGTATCCCCTTTCAGTCAATTGTCCTCCCAGCCCTTCCTAAAGGCCAGGCTTTCCCTAGCCTGAGGATTATACTGCCCCTCCATTGGGATAGGATGTAAGACACGGCTTGGCTCCATGACACCAGCTGTCTGTTCCTCTTAGAGTGGAGAGGCCAGAAGAACCCATTTCCAAGTCTTTCCTCAGCACTCCTTCCTCTCCTACTCCAGGTACTGCCTGACATACCCTCTGCACAGCTGCTGGAGTGAAAGGCAAAGGTCTCTCTGCTCTTGCCCCCACCCACCTCACATGGCTCCTCCTTAAAGAGGCAGCCTCCCAATCTGGATTGGGATTCAGGACTCTGACTGATGTCCTGGCAAAGGTCAGAGCTTTCAGGAGAGATTAGTCTCAGCACATCCAAGAGGGCTCATTTCTGACTCTTCCTTCTCCACAAGTGGAGGGCAAGGGGCCTGGGGTTCTGTGTGCCCTCTGCCTCCCAGGACCTAGACCAGACCCTGCACAGCACCAGTGTTGGTAGCAAATGACTCTATCCTCCTCCCACTGTTGATATGGCTTTTTGGCTCCTCAGAATTGGCCTGAGATCCCAGTCTGGGCTCATAGGAGGGAATCCCTGTGCTTAAGGCCACTGAATGTTGTTACTAAGACTCTGTATTGAGTTCTTGGACCGAGGCCCTGAAATTTAGTGATTCGTAGTGGCTACTAGTGATGGAGTGCCTACTATACGCAGTGCCACATGGAACTGTCCTGCTCAACCATCAGATGAGGCAAGCACCACCATTATAAATGAAACCAAGTGCTGCAGAGGGCTTAGGTAGGGTGCTCAAGGTCATAAGACCTGGAAACAGTAGGACCAAGGAAGTGAACTCCAGCCTCTGACTCCAAAGCCTGAGCCCTCAATTACCACCCACATGACCTAGATCATAATCCATAATTGAGGGCCGCTGAGTCTCAGCCTGTGCATGTCTCTCTGGGATGCTCTGGGGCTGTCTTTGTGTCTCTTCTATCACAGTGTTTAACATCAGTTGTATTCCAGTTCCTGTGAGGGGAGAGATGTGATCAGTCAGCTATGTCTCACATCTACCTCTGTGTCCCTGCAGATACTGGGTATTCAGAAATGTTCATTAAATAAAGTCTCTTTACACTGCCAACATCTCCATGAGTCGCATCTCCAGGTCGCATCTACCTGGGAAGGTCTCTGTTTGTTCACCTCCCATCATTTCTGGCTTGTAAAGTGCTCAGGCCTGAGGCCTATCTTTCTAGTTGGCCTCATGACCCGGTTACTTGTGGGTCAGTCTTAGAGGCCACACTGGACCAGCCCCAGGTTGCAATAATAAAACTGGAAAGGGCTGGCTAAAGAGAAAGGACAGAAGTTCTTTCCCTAAGAGATATTCCACCCCTTTTGCATTTATCCACCACCTTCTCTTCACTCCTCTTATTCTAGAAGGAAGTTCTCCTGGTGTCTAAACCCTAAAGTCTTACTAAATGTCAGTCCACTCTCCTCATGGGGAGACTGACAAGCAGCTCTCCCACCCTCTGGACAGTGATGGTGGTGACAGTAACTAGCATATGTACCATGTTTCTGTCTATCTGCCAGGCACTATTTAAAAGCACTATAGATATCTCACTAATCCTCACAACAACCCTATAAGGTAGGTGCTATAATTTTCAGATTCCTATTTTTCAGGTGAAGAAACAGAGAAAGTAAGTAACTTGTCATAAGTGACAGAGCTGGGAAGCAAACCCAGGTAGTCTGGGGCTCAGAATCCATGCTCTTGACCAGTATGTTCAGAAGATCATCCCAAACCCATCTAGCAAAAGGGAATTAGTGAGGGAACCATGAAGCCTGGGTAAGTCCAGGCCCTGAAGACTGAGAAAGCCAGAGCCTGCCACCTGGATCTTGATGACTGCTGGGAGCCAAGTCCTCAGAAAGTGCGAATGCTGAGCAAACTTCTGCCGAACCAGGAAGCCACGGAGACAGGCCTGGAATTGGATGACAAAGCCAATGTTGGCCTTCCAGAGCTGTTGGCGGTCATGGGCAGCAGTGACCTTGGTGATGGCTGACTGTGGAGGCAGGAAAGAGAGCCTGTGGTGCCTTTCTGGGTGGGAGCCTCTCTTACAGGGGGTCCCTCACCCATGGTCCCCTCCCTTGTAGGGGCCCTGCCAACCTGGATCTCCTCCCGAGTCAGGTGGGAGGTGTTGAGGTGGCAGCCAAGGGGTCGTTCCCAGGTACCCTGGAAGGTCTGTAGATGGAAGTAGTAGGCAGTGCCATCCTTCATGTCATGTTGAACCCAGAAAGCTGTGTCCCCTAAGCAGAAGCCAAGTAAGCAAAGAAGGGTCAGTGGAGGCAACAGGTGGCTGGGGCAGGCAGAGAATCGGGGGTCAGGCTAAGGCCATCACCTGTGCGCCTCTTCTTTGCCATGGCATCTTCCAGGATCCGTTGGTAGCCATCAGCATGGTCGGGAACCACCCCTCGGAGGGCCACAGCGGGGTTCCTCAACACCCGCTCTGTCTGGGCTGCTTTGCCCTCCTTGATGGCCTGATTGATGGCAGCCACACCAAGGGCCACTGGCAGGGGCATCAGAAAGGAATGGTCAATCCTTCCCTGAATCCCTCCCATGAGCCCTATCCTGTCCACCAGCGAGGGATTCAGAGAAGGACACTAAAACACTCTATATGATGGAGAGGACAGGGAATATCCCAGGATGGACGCAGACACATGAAAAGCAGCAGCACACAACTGTGCTTGGAAGAAAAGAGAGCAGTTGAGAAAGGCTTCCTGGAGGGAGGTAGCATGGGGCGGGGCTAACTTGTATAGAAGGTCAATGGCAGGATATGGGCACAGAACCTCAGGACAGTTTCCTAGGAGGAGAATAAGGTCCAAGAAGTGGAGGTGGATGATGCAGCCTGTCTTCCAGTCACTCACAGACAGACAGACAGATGGACATAGGGACTCTAGACACTGAGAACTAACATGTTTCTGTTTGTACTGATCCTGCCTGCTTTTCTTCAAAACCAACTCCTCTTCTCTACACTCAAGACTAGACACTCTCCAGCCAGAGCTGATTGTTAGAATCCAAACAAGCTATCAATAGCAAATGTTATGAATGTTTGGCTCCCACCTGATTCCACATGCTCACTTTGTGGGGGAAAGTGCCCACACAGAAGGAGGCAGTGAGTAGACAATGCCCTCGCAACTCCGGAGGTTGTCCTGCCCCATAACTTCTGGGAACTCCATCCCATGGTCTGAGCAGCTGACCTCTCTTTCTGAAACCAGCCCACCTCCCCACAGAGGTTGAAAGGGAGATGCAGCCACCTGATTATCTGGGCTCTTGCTGAGCCTAAAGTTCCTTCCCTCCTCTCTGCCCTGGTGCCCCTACCCAGCCCATTTACTTCTCTGAGCTGTGTCTGTGTCCTGGTTGGCTCTAACCACTTCCTGGCGGATCTCTTCCAGCCACAGCACAGCTCCAGGATCTCCTGTCGCCTGGAAAATTGAGAGAGATAGGAAAGAGAAAAGCTCAGCATGGTCTCCCTGGTTCCCAGGTTCTCTCAGGGGAACCCCACTGCAGAGCCACAGGGACAGCAGTCCCCACTCGCCTTCCTCCTGCCCTGCTTATGCACAGCCTTGTGACTCTCTGGACTGCTGCCCTCAGAAGGCTCTTTCCTACCTGTTTTCAGGTCAGCCCAGCATCGACTCAGCTTGGCCACAGCATCCCCAGAACTCTCTTAAACTTACCTTAGTATCCATCACCCTGTTAACAGCTCACTTCCTGCCTTTGTCCCTCAGCCATGTCCACAGAGAGCTAACAATGGAGGCTCCACCTACTGCCCTTACTCCCATTACCCTATGCCTCAGTTCACACCTTCTCAGGCCAATCCTGATCCTGACCTTCACCTTCTGCTTCCTAAACTTCTCTACCGCACAAGATAGTGGAAAGATTATGTGCACCACATTCTTCAACTAATTTGACTTTCCCCCCCATGACCAGGACACGTAGTATTTTACAGATGAATACGTGGAGCTCAGAGACATTAGAGATTTGCCAGAGGCCACATGGTCACTGATGTCAGAGCAGGATGTGTCTAGCCCAGTTCTCTGGCTCCCAGGTTGTGCTCTTCCCACACACAGGCCCCCACCATTCTCTCTGTGCCGACGACTAGAGCTGTCAGTGTTCTGGCTGTGCGGGCCATCTCCTCCTCCTGCCCCCACCCCTAGAGAGAACTGTGTCCACTAGGTTGGGGTTCCCAATGACACCTACTGGGCACAGCCCCACCAACAAGGGATGTTCTTCCTGCTCTGGTGACCAACCCAGACAGCCCAAATCTCACCTGGGCCTTCTGCCTTTTGGCTGCCACAAGGAGAAGATGGTACCGAGGGGCAACAGGAAGGTTGACATTGTCCAGGCCAGCTGAGGGAAGCAGCAGGGCAGATAGGGTCTTCTCAGGGCTGTCTTGGTTTAGAGCCTCATTGATGAGGCTGACCGCAAAGACCTCTGGGAAAGAGAGCTAGATGGGCAGAGGGCCCAGACTTATGACTAAGAGACAGGGCTACCTGTGGTGGGCCATGCTCCCCAACCCAAGACTCCACTCACGATTAGTCTCTTCCTGGACCTGGGCGTTGACCTGGCTCACAGTGGCCTGCAGGTCATTCCAGCTCAAGAAGGCCCCATCCACTCCTTGCACCTGGCGCAGCTTTACCAGAGCATCAAAGTAACTGGCAGCAGGGTGAGCAAGTGCATCATCAGCCAGAAGTCAGAGGAAATTTCTGAAGCACATTCCTTACTTGGCCTCCAGGATATCAGTCTCTTGGTTCTCTTCTCATCTCACTGGCTATTCTTTCTAAGCCTGCTCTGTTGGTTCTTCCCTGACTTCTAAACATTGGAGTATCTCGAGGCTCAGCCTCAAACCCTCCTTTCTCCCCATATCCATGTAGGAGGTAATCTCACAGCTTGAAACACCAGATTCTAGTAACTCCCCAAAGCATACCTCCAGCCCATTCACAAATCCCAGCTGCCCCCTTGGCATCTCCACGTGAATGCCTGATAAGCACCTCAAACCCAACAGCTCAAGCCTGATCTCCTGATCCCCCTGCTCAATTTGCACATTCCACAGTACCTCCCGTCTAGGTAAATATTCACACCAACCTCTCAGGCCAAAAGTCTGGATGTCATATTTGATTCTACACTCTCTCACATCCCATATCCATTACATAAGCAAATCCTGTCAGTTTGACTTTCAGAATATATCCCAAATCTGAACACTTTCCACCACCTCCACTGCTACTGCCCAAGGCCAAGCCTCCATCACCTACCTCTGCCTGGATCACTTCGATAAATGTCTAACAGGTCTCTCTGCTTCTCCCCTTCTAACCTGTAGTCAATTCTCAGCACAATAGCCGGAATGATCCTATTACAAGTAGGTTAAATCATCTCCTTCCTCACTCAAAACCCTCCTCTGGCTTCCATCTTCACTGGACTAAAAGGCAGAACCTACATCATCTGGCCTCTACTTCATCTCCCACCAATCTCCCGATGGCTTCCTGGTGTGCTCTGAATACACCAGGCTCACTTCTCAAGGCCTGTGCCCTTGAGAGCCTCATGGTAACCACTTTTGCCCTGTAGGTCCCTCTCAAAATGACCCCTTACGAAAGAGGCCTTCCGTAACCACACTATGTGAAACGGACAAACTGCCCCTCCCACACCCCCACACCTACCCCTAGTGCCCTGTTTTATTTCCACCATAGCTCTTCTCTTCTAATCATCTGGCATGTTTATTTTTTGTCTGTCCCTTGCACTAGCATGTAAATTTGAGGAGAGCAGAACTTCATTTTGTTCACTATTGTTTCCCAGCATGTAGAACAGTATCTGGCACATAAGTGGGTACTCACATCTTTGTGATGTAAGAGCAGTTAGATTAAGGAAAGGGGAATGACTATGCCCCCACCCACTGGAGGAAGAAAAGGCCACCATGTAAGAAGGCTAGTCTCCAAGTAGAACTGGGAGTCTTGGCTACATTCCCTCCAATCCCCTCACTCTCAACATGGGGCTAAACCTTTCTCACCGATGAGCATTCTCGTCTGCCACCTTGGCCAGGCCTGTGGCAGGGTTCACCAGACTGCTCCAGAAGCCACTGGCATCCCCGGCCTCCAGGGCCCGGTTAATCAGGACCACAGCTGACAACATCTCCACGGCCACGAAGAGTTCCTCCTGACAAAGCTCCTATAGCAGGGGGAGTGCTGGTGAATGCAGGGTCTGGGGCTCACCTGCCATCCTGCCCCCAAGAATCCCCTATATCCCAGAGTCTCTGTCCCAAAACCTCATTCACTAACAGTCATACTTAATATCTGAGAATGCTTATTATGTGTTCAATGTATAAGTATTTCACACAAATTATCATTTAATTTTCATAACAAGCCATGAGGTAGGTTTTAACATCCCCATTTCACAGGTGAGCCCACAATCAAATTCTGTAAGTCAAACCCAGCTGCCTGACTCCAGAGCCCACACGCTAATGCGAGCTCCACCAGTTCCTGTCTGGTCCCTTCTACATGTCAAGAACTGCACTAGGACCCAGGCACACAGACAGAAAGACAAAGTGGGCCCCTCCGCCACACACCCCAAAGGCTCTAGCCCCACTTCTCTGCCCAGTCCTCCTCCTTTTAAGATATCTGCTTATGCTCTTCCCTCTGTCTAGAGAACCATTCCTGTCCTCTACAAGCAGAATACTGTGAATAATAATAGCTAAAACTGCCCTGGCTGGTGTGGTCTGGTGGGTTGGGTATCGTCCCACAAATCAAAGGGTCACTGGTTCGATTCCCAGTTAGGGCACACGCCTGGGGTGCAGGCCAGGTCCCTGGGTTGGAGGTGTGCAAGAGGCAACCAATTTGTGTTTCTCTATCACACTGGTGTTTCTCTCCTTCTCTTTCTCCCTCCCTGCCCCTCTTTCTAAAAATAATAAAATCTTGCCCTGGCTGGTGTAGCTCAGTGGATTGAGCGCGAGCCTGCGAACCAGAGGATCGAGGTTCGATTCCCAGTCAGGGCACATGCCTGGGTTGCAGGCCAGTTCCCGGCAGGGGACACACGAGAGGCAACCGTACATTGATATTTCTCTCCCTCTCCTTCTCTCCTACCCTTCCCCTCTAAAAGATAAATAAATAATAAATAAAATCTTTAAAAAAAAATAAATAAAATAAAAAAAAATAAAAACAATAAAATCTTTTAAAAAAAAAAAGCTAAAACTCACATGCCGGTTTCATTCCCAGTCACATGTTAACTTGTTTAATCCTTATAACAATCTCATGAAATATGTTATTGTTCCCATTTTATATATGAATTGAGGATCAGAGAGGGTAAATAACTTGCCCAGGGTCACTTGGCTGGAAGTAGCAGAAAGAAATTGAACTCAGGCAGCCCGGTTTGAAAGTTCACAAACTTTGTCACTAGGCTTTACCTCTTAGTTCTTATCTGATGCTTGGGCTATAGTCTCCTGTGTTGAGACTGTGCCCTTCCTGAGCATTGTGCCTGGAGCTGATGCTCTATAAAAGCCTGCTGAGGGTACAATTTTCTTCCTCTCTTCCAGGAAGCTTTCCAGACTTACCCCCAGTTCTGCTCACTCCACTTCACTGGTCTGAAGTCCTATTCCACTTATATCATCTACTTTTCCCTCCCTGTGTCTCTACCTAGATCCTCTAATAGTCTAGGAAGGCCCTATCACCCAAAGGAAGCGTCCTATCGCCCCACTGTCAGAGAAGCTGTATGGACTGGGATGATGTGGGACAGCAGAGTTGTTAAAAGCATGGGCTGCCAGTACATTCAGCTGAGCATTCGCTCCACACTGCCAGCTACACCTGTGTTGAGCAAGTTAACCTGTGTACCTCAGTTTCCTCATTTCTAAAATGGAAATAATACTTATAGGATTCTTTTAAGGATTAAGTAAGTTTGTAAAGCAGTTTTTGCTCAAGAGTATCTGCTATTATACTATACTCAGGGAGGCAAGCCAGGTCGCCCTCCTTCCTCCCTAATCTCTGCCAGCATCCTTAAGAGTACCTTCAGAGGGTGCTCTGGGCTGATTGCCTGATCCCCCCAGCTGCTTGGGAACCCGAGAGCAAGACCCCACATTGCTGGGGCTTACCCCCTGCTGCTGCTGGAGGGCTGCTAGCTCCCGCTGGTACACAGCTGAGGCAAAGGGGTACACAGGAGGCAGCTGGGCTTCAGGGCACATCAGCTCCTTCATTGTGTCAGCTGCCACTCCCTTCTGGACAGCTTTGTTGATCCTCCGCACAGCCTGGAGCACTGCAGGGGAGGAAGAAGTGAGGCTGCCCAGGTTGGCCATTCACAGCCATTTCTATTCTCCTGACCAATCAGGTTCTGCTGGGGATCTCTGAGGGGATATGGCTTTATAACTACTTTTAAAAACTATTCTGCTAGGTTCACACACCTAAAACAAAAGCAAACTAAGCAAACAGCTAGAACAGGAACAGAACCATAGAAATGGAGATCATATGGAGGGTTAGCAACAGGGGCGTGGGAGGAGGAGAGAGGGGGAAAAGGTACAGAGAATGAGTAGCATAGATAGTGGGTAGAAAATAGACGGGGAAGGGCAAGAATAGTATGGGAAATGTAGAAGCTAAAGAACTTATGACACATGGACATGAACTAAAGGGGGGAATGTGGGTGGGAGAGGGTGTGTAGGGTGGAGGGGAATGATGGGAGAGAAATGGGACAACTGTAATAGCATAATCAATAAAATATATTTTAAAAAAAAACTATTCTGCTAGGTTCAAAATGTATTTCTAAATATTTAGGAGGAAAAGGGGCTAGATCACTTTAAAAAGAAGTTCTGAAAGAAGCAATATGTCAGGCCTAGAAGTTGAGTAGCTCAGCAGGTAACATAGAGCGTCTGTTACAGCTGAGGTGAGTTCCTAAGGTGTTGAGCACAGGAGTCACAGGAGGCTGTGGAGCATAACTAAGATGAGGTTAGTCCAGGAGTTCCAGAGGGGACCAAATCTTGACAACAGCACAGAGAATAAAAAACCAGCTCCAAGATGGAGCCATTTGGGTGGGTTGTAAAGGGCAGGAGTAAGCAAAAGGGCGGGGGGCATGGTGCATCAGTGTAGTTTAGCTTTGAAACACCAGGGCTTATAAAACACCAGGTAGATATGGGCACTGGCAGCAGGGAGCACACAAGTTACAGGGAGAAATAAGGGCGCAAAAACACTCACAGTGCACTGCTGTCATTGCATCTGGGAGATCACTACATTTCAGAAGGCAAAGGAACTGTAGCAGGATGCAACTGTCAAAATACAGGGCAAGTGCCTAGAAGGAAATTGCCTGCACTGGGAGTGCAGCCCGGTGCAGTGCTGTCATTATCTCTAAGGCTTTAATGAACTTATCTGTAGTGTCCCTCCAGGCAGCCAGGAATAGGGCACACTAGGTGAGAAAGGAGAGAAGTCCCTTGCCAGGCAGGAAAATCAGGCATCAGTTGCACTGCACTGCACAGAAACTGGCGAAGGGTTACTCTTCCAAGAACCTGTGATGCATCCAGGCCAGACCTCGGCCTGGAGATGACTTACTGGCTTGTTCCTGATCACCCTTCATGTTGGCAGCAGCCACACCAGCTTGAACCTCCACCTTTTCCAGAAGCTCCACCAGGCCTAGCTCCTGGAAAAGGAAGAGATGCAATAAAAAAAGAGTCCTCCAGGAGCACTGAACATGATTTAGAAGCTGCCAGCATAAGCTCCCAGATCTACCCAGTCACCTACTGTCAATCCTCCTCTCCCATTTAGGCAGACTAGCCTGGCCCACCCACCTCTATTAACCTGTCCCTATTCACCCATCTCTAATCTCTGACTCTTTATCACCCAGCAAGCATCTGATATAACAACCCAGGCAATGCAAATATAAATAGTGTCATGGAGAAATTCAACAGCATTGACAATAAGATTACTAGTAAGTTGAGGTTCCAATTCAGCAATGGAGGAGTTCACTAACACTGTCTAGTGAATTGCCCCTAGGCCCTCCAGGTAGTCTGAGAAACTCTCAAGACAGCAAAAGCTGATTGGTCTAGTCCATTAGGCTTTGGGGTGCTTTAACCATTTAAACATGTAGTCAGCACTGAGTACAAAGAACTGACAGAGGTGATACCTAAGTAAGAGGCCCTTCCCCATCCTGTAGTCAGACAGAGAAGGTAGCAGGTGACAGACATAGCCTGACCTGTGCTTTCTGCTCTCTGTCTGAGCTCAGCTGTTCCAGGTACCAGTTCGCAAAATCACTCCTCACTCCTCGCAGGGCTAGGGCAGGGTCTTGAAGGGCCTTAAGCAAGGCTTCAGGGCTCTGTCTTTCCAAAGCATCATCAACAACTTCTAGAACTCCATGGACTGAAAAAGATAAGATTCCACAGTGTACACTGTGGGAAAGCCTGCTGCCACCAACCCCAGCCTAGCCCTAGAAACCTACCCTCTTCCTGCTGGCCCTGAGTTACCCCAACTCCAGTCCCCTGAATTCATGGGGCCTAACTGATCTAGCCCAAATTCTTCAGCTTGATCTGCAGCCTTCTCATCTCACCACCCCAGACCCTGAAGCTTCAACCAGCGCCTCATGTTCTGATCTCCCCCTCCCCATCCTTTCTGCACATCTTCTTCTTGAAGGACCCCATGTCCTCTCCATGGATCTCCATTTAAACAGAAGTCCCCTGGACAGACACTACTTGACTTTGATCTTTCCCTGAGATAAGGGTTGGCCCCAGCCCCAAACCTCCCAATGCAGGAGCTCACCCTGAGAGCATTCCCCTAAGCTCTTCCTGGCCTATCTCTCTTACCATTGACATGGTTGATGTTGCCCTGGATTTCAGCCTGAGTTAGGTAGCAGTCATAGATGTCCTGGTTTTCTCCATCATCCTGCAAATACTACATTGAGAGGGGAACCCAGGAAAACCAATCAAATCTTCTTCTCCTCTTTGTGTTTACCTATTTCTTCTTCTGGGGGCCTCCAAAGGCCAAAAAGTCAGCGTGGTAGGAAGGAATCTGGGAAAATTGTGGGGTCCAACTCCCCCCCGCCGGCACTGACACAGTTAGGTCAACCAGCCTTTGGAATCTCCAGTCCAATCTCATTCAGTTCTATATTCAGCCCTCACTGAAGAATCATCCCCCAAGAACCTCTTTTCCTGTCTTATTCTCATTGTTATCCCAAGTTCCTCTCCTCTCCTATTTCTCTAAAATAACTGGCAAGTTAGTTTCTCTGAGCAACTTTGGGACCTAGAAACAGAAGGGATAGGAGTCCTGGTTTCACCTGAGGTTTTCCAAACCACCCAACTGTCTAGCCCCTACGTTCGAAGGTTCCTCCTTACACAGTTCCTGGCATTGGCAGCCTTCTCCATCTTGGCCTGGGCCAACAGCTCCTGGTAGATGGCTGCCAGAGGCTCTCGAAGATTCCCCAGCAGAGCACTGGGATTCTGCAAGGCAGCCAGAGTGTCCTCAACCACTCCCCGCTCCACTGCCTCATTGATGGCAAGAATAGCTGCATGGACTAGGAGGGGGCATCAGAACAAGGTAAGGAAGCCAGATCACCTCTAAGCTACTTGACATCATCCCTTTTCCAACCCCGGGGGTCAAGCCAATCATGTAGCTTGATGGCCCTGCCTGTGGATGAGAGGTATCTAGAATCCATCTGAGGTCTGTGAGGCTCAGAGTCCTCCCATTTTCACTGAGCCTACCCCCTAGCGGAGCAGAACCCAATCCCTACCTGCAGCCTCATCCACCGAGAGCTCACTGGCCAGGATGCCCCCAATTTTGCTGAAGGCAGGCAGCTGAAGGCCATATTTGGCCAGCTCCGAGGCCATGTTGCTGAGTTCCTCAGCTGCAATGATACCATAGGTGCCCTCCATCAGGTCCAAAACTCCAGGAGCCTGACCAGAATTGTGGTGGTTGGGGAACAAACAGCTTACCTGTGAATTTCACTTTTCCGTATAGATCATGTATCTGAGGGGCCAATCCTAGCTGGAAGAGGAAGAGACTAGGAAAGAAGAAGGCAATGGAGCCTATTTATTTTGACATGCTGCCCATAATGGGTTTTCAGGAGATACTATGGAGACCTGGAAATGAAGACCACTCAGTACCTGCCCCCAAGACTCCCCCAATACACAGGAAGAGATGTTATTGGAAGTCAGCCCAAGGCAAGTGCCATAAAATATAAATAAGATGCTGTGGAGACCTGGGGATTGGGAAGACTTCACAGATAAGGGCACACTGCAATGGCAGGTCACTGGATGGAAACAGAGAGTGGGAAGGGCATAGAGAGCACAGACCCACTGAACCAAGCAAGGCACAGAGGCTTGAAAGAACACAGGAAATGAAGTCAGAAGGCAATGACGTGCAGGACACAGGAACTGGTCAATCACTTCTATGAGTTAGCCAACTGGTTGCTGATGGCTGGCTATGAGTAGAACCAAAGAGCCTTCACCATTCACACTGAGTTGCTCTTGATAAATCTTGTGTACCCGTCACAAACTAAAGAACATTCCCTCGCTGCTCTTTTCCTTCACCCACTCAGGTTACGCATAAATATCCCACAAACGTGCACATAACTCTAAACACAACTACACAAATCTAAAACCTTACTTTCCTGAGAGGTGCTCCCTGTGGTCTACCATCCATTCTTCCTGCCGCAGCACTTGTTGCTGTCAAGTGTTGGTTGCGTCCACCTGGAGCAACCAGGATAAGAGAAGTTTGGGGTCTCTCACCTGAGTGCATGGATGCAGTAGACCACTCGAGGCATGTTCTTCTTGTCGTAGATGTCCGTGGTCTCCGGGAAGAAGGTCTGGAGGGGAAACCAGCAGTTACTGCCACTGGGGACCTTTAAGCAGCACCACATACAGAGAGAGGGGGCTGAGTCACAGGGCCTTCCTCTCCATCCTGGGGTGTGTGCTCCTTTGTTGCCTGGGGCTTCTAGATTAGTCTCCCCAACCATTTACAGCCAACTCAGTGTAAAGGAAAAGCAATAGGGACGCATACTAAGCCAATATCCAGTAACAGGCAGGGTCATACAGTCCCAGATTAATCAAACACTAGGCAGAGCTATAAAGGATATAGAATGCAGGCCATATCCTCCAGGAGAAATAGGCCCCTTGTTCATCCCATAGACATAGCCAGCCTGTGCCCCTCACCCTAGACTCTTGCCAGAAAAGTGGCATGCTAGGGAGATGGCCATGGTCCCAAAGAGGGCTCAGTGAAGCATGTTTTGCCAAGAACCACAAAGGGGTTAGGGTATGGCATCACTGTCTACAAGCCAGAGGCCTCTGATCAATGGGAGCCCCCCCTAAGAGGAACTGAGTCACCCTAGGGATGGATTTCCACACCACCTAGCAACTGAGGTCCAACCTTAGTACCTCTTGATTACTTTACATTCATAATGACCAAACCTAGAGACCTAAGTATTCTAACCCCACTGGGACACATGGCCTCTATTGCTCTTGCCTCCCACCAAAGTGTCTTTTTTTTTTAACTGCTATTTCCTTATCTTTTTTTTTAAATTTTATTTATTTATTTTTAGAGAGGGGAAGGGAAGGAGAAAGAGAGGGAGAGAAACATCAATGTGTGGTTGCCTCTCAAGCGCCCCCTCCTGGGGACCTGGCCTGCAACCCACAGTATGTGCCCTGACTGGGAATCAAACCAGCAACATTTTGGTTGGCAGTCCGGTGCTCAGCCCACTGAGCCACACCAGCCAGGGCTATTTCCTTATCTTATAATATCCTTCCACATTGAAGAAAAACAACACAGAAAGAAATCATACATTGTAGAATCCTATCACGCCTTATTTGTATAACTCTTTACAGTTCAAAAAAAGAGTTCTCATGGATCACGCAATCCTGTCAACCTCAAGAGGCAGGGATTACTATCCCTGTTTTATAGACGAGAAGCCAATTGGGATTCGAAGAGTCAGAGGACATGCACCACATGCATCAACTGGGGTCTGGAGCCTAGGTTTCCAAGTCTATCACCGAGGGATGGGCTATTCCCTACTTCACATTATGAAATCCTGGTGGAAAGATGGCTCGCCTACATGAGCCCCATCTCCTGCATTATACGAGGGCCTCCCTGCCTAATGGGAACAATGAAACTTGAGCCAGGGAGCCGTCACCTCCTTTTTTTACACACTGAGAAGTGGAGGCAGAGACCAAGTAACCTGGTTCAAAGACACAGCTCCAAGGAACTTAAACTCTTAGATTAAGTTAGTTTACAAAATACATGGAGATGAAGGCTAAAGGGTCCCAAGGAGACAAAAATGTGTGGGTGGAGAGGGCTGCAGGGGGCAGCGCTGGTGAAAAGTACAGATGAATCCCAATCTTGAGGCCCAGTGTTACCGAAGGCAGACCGATGTGGGCTATCGCAGAGAGCCAGAAATTAATGTTGTCTGTATGACGGAAATGCAAGCCAGTTGCCTGAAAGGGAAAGGATAAGAGAGTTTATTCCCACAGTTCTGAGGGTTCCCTATAAGCAAAGCCCAGACCACAGCTTAGAGGTCCACAGCCATTCAAGTGGCTGGAGGAGCCAGTGGACCCTGCCCCATGGACTTCCCATCTCCACAGGACAGAGACACACAGACCAACAGAAACGACAAGGAATGGGTCCAGAGGGATATTTGGGGGATATGGCACCAGGATGGGACTAACAATCTAGTAAGGCTTCCTGGAAAAGGGGAGTGTAGAGCTGGGATGGGAAGGAGAGGCAAGGTGGGCTAGCCAGGGCACAGGGAAGGGGCAGTGTGCCCAGGAAGTACCTTCAGGTGGCAAAACCCACAAGCCTGAGTATAGACTGTGGGTAGAAAAGTCTTCTTGGTCATTCTTATATCAGAGGTATCTGAAAGCCCACCTATCAAGTGTCTGTCCCTTGCTAAGGATAATGTACACTGCTGGGCTGGGAGACACCAATTTATACCTGTTGTCCCAGTGCAATGGTTAGTTATACCCTTTTCATCCTCAAAAGTAGCTAGTTTTAGACAATAAGTTATATGGTCATTCTACTCTCACAGTTTTGAGGAGAAGGGGCAGTTTGAGAAAAGGTAGGAGGTAGAGACCTCTATTTCACACCTGGTACCGCAGCTGCTCCATGTCATAGATCTTCTTCAAGGGAACCACAGAGGGTGCAAAACAGTGGCCCAGCTTGGCCAGCAGCACTCCATTCCGGAGACTCTCCTCTAGCTCCACCGGGGAAGGAAGCTCCTCCTTCAGGCAGGCCTCCATCCAGCTGAGAGCATGAGAGCATGAGAGCATGAGAGCATGAGAGCACCTTCTCACCTGCTCTGGCAGGCCACCGCAGTTCATTCTAACCACAGGATCTTCCCGCCCTCTCTCCCCCTAAGCAGGCTCTGATTCTCCTGCCTCCTGTTCCTGCCCTGCTCCCAACTCCCCTCTCTGCCCATTGCCTGACTGTTCTCACCTCCCAAGCTGCCCCAAACACCTGGACTGGCCAATCCTCAGCCCTCAACCACCCCAGGAAATCTCCCCTGACAGGTCATAACATGCCCACCTTCAGCGGGGCTTTAAACAGCCTCTTATCTGTTACATTTGGGGTGTCAAACTCATTTTCACTGGGGGCCACATCAGCTTCGCAGTTGCCTTCAAAGGGCTGAATGTAATTTTAGGACTGTATAAATGTAATTACCGGTACTGCTTAACTAAGGGCAAGGAGCTTGGCGCTGCCGTCTGGTAGAAGCAAGGTGCCAGGCCTGATAAAATAAGGTGGAGGGCTGGATTCGGCCCGCGGGCCTTGTGTTTGCTAACTGCGTGTTACATGATATAACCTCTCACTCAGTCTGGTTATGCACTTGTCTGCCGAACCAAATTGAATCTGCACACTTTTCTCATTCTGCATGTTCTCTGAGAACCCAGGTATAGAAAGGTCATGTCTACCTGAATGGTCTACATAGCCCATAACCCAGCTTTGATGATGGTGATAGCAGTGGGGAACACCCAGAGTTGACGGAAGGGGAGCAGCACAAAGGGGCAGAAAGGTCACTGCCCTTGGAATCGGAAAATGTGCTTTTCACATCATCTCCCCTACCTCACCTGAGTCTCAGTTGCATATCTTCAAAATGAAGATACCACAACTTGTACTCCCTTTGTCAGTGGGCAGCTGCCAGGATTAAATGAGCAAAGGAATGTGAGAACGCTTTGACTACAAATGTGAAGTACTCTCACTGTTGATAATTGTATAAGGGAGACAATGAGGGCTGCTCACACGGAACCCCCAAACTTCTCCACACAATAGATCTACAGGAAAATAGCTGTTTTCAGAGACAGAGTCTGCCACAACTCCCTTCATGCTTTCCCTGCAAGACAACCGATTTCCCATCTTCCCCATCCTACCTACCTTTTTGGAGAACATTAAAAACATACTATTTTCAAAAAGGGAACAAGTATTTATCCTGCCTTTAGAGCCAACATCCATTTACAGGAAATACGGGGTATAGAGGAACAAGCTGAATGACACAAGAAAGCAGAGACAAAACCAGAATGTAGGATGCTCTCCAGGGCAAATGACTTGGCTTCTTCAACAAGTTAATGACATAAAGAACAAAAAAGAGATGGAGGCATAGGTGGACACACTGTGCCTCCTCGCACAACCAAAATTAAGGACAACAAATATTTAGAAACAAGAAAACAACCTGAACTGACAGAAAACTGAGCTGTATGGAAGTCCACAACCATTCATCCAGACCGGTAAGAGGGGCAGAGTCGCAGCAGGAAAATGTGGAGGTTGGCAGACCCCTAGCGCGCAGGAGCCCCGGCCGTGCAGACAGCGGCTAGTGGACCCCAGGCATGGGGTGGCAACGGGCAAACTCAGTGAGGTTGCGTAAGGCGGCTGGCTAACCAGGCGGTCCCACATTTGTGTGCAGATGATCCAGGTGAAAATGGGGAGCGAGACAGACCTCACAACCCAAGGCCCCAGCGCCGGGAAATAAAACCTAAAAACACCGATTGAAAACAATTGTGGGGGTTGAGGTGCCTGAAGAGACTCCCAGCCTCATGGGAGAGTTCGTTGGAGAGACCCACAGGGTCCTAGAACGTACACAAGCCCACCCACCTGGAAATCAGCATCAGAAAGGCCCAATTTGCTTGTGGGAAGCGTTGGAAGAGACTGAAATACGAGAGAGAGCAGAGCAAGTGCCATTGTTCCCGCTCAGACCCCGCCCCCACATACAGCATCACAACCCAGCGACTGGGCTGTCCCGCCCTGGTGAACACCTAAGGCTCCACCCCTCACTACGTAACAGGTGTGACCAGACCAAAAAAAAAGAAACAACCAAACAAAAAAGAATGAAGAAACAAGAATTCAAAAAAATGAGGAGAGGCTTAGGAACCTCCAGGACATCTTTAAATGTCTCAACATCCGAATTATAGGGGTATCAGAAGGGGAAGAGGAAGAGCAATAAAAGGAAAACTTATTTGAACAAATAATCAAGGAGAACTTCCCCAATCTGGCAAAGGAAATAGACTTCCAGGAAGTCCAGGAAGCTCAGAGAATCCCAAAGAAGTAGGACCCAAGGAGGAACATGCCAAAGCACATCGTAATTACATTAGCCAAGATTAAAATGAAGGAGAGAATTCTAGAAGCAGCAAGGGATAAGGGGACAGTCACCTACAAAGGAGTTCCCATCAGACTGTCAGCTGATTTCTCAAAAGAGACCTTACAGGCGAGAAGGGGCTGGAAAGAAGTATTTGAAGTCTTGAAAGGCAGGGACCTACATCCAAAATTGCTCTATCCAGCAAAGCTTTCATTTAGAATGGAAGGGCAGATAAAGTGCTTCTGAGATAAGGTCAAGTTCAAGGAGTTCATCATCGCCAGGCCCTTATTATATGAAATGTTAAAGGAACTTATCTAAGAAAAAGAAGATAAAAAATAGGACAGTGAAAAGACAGCCAACTCATAGCTATTAACAATCACACCTAAAACAAAAGCAAACTAAGCTAACAGCTAGAACAGGAACAGAACCACAGAAATGGAGATCACATGGAGGGTTAGCAACATGGGAGTGGGAGGAGGAGAGAGGGGGGAAAGGTACAGAGAATAAGTAGCATAGACAGTGGGTAGAAAATAGACAGGGGGAGGGCAAGAATAGTGTGGGAAATGTAGAAGCTGAAGAACTTATGACACATGGACATGAACTAATGGGGGGAATGTGGGTGGGAGGGGAGGGAGGTGGAAGGGAATGATGGGAATGATGGGTGAGAAATGGGACAACTATAGTAGCATAATCAATAAAATATATTTAAAAAAAAGAATTAAAAAAAATGAGAGGCTTAGGAACCTCTGGGTCAAATTTAAACATTCCAATGTCTGAATCATACGGGTGCCAGAAGGAGAAGAGGAAGAGCAAGAAATGGAAAACTTATTTGAAAAAATAATGGAGAACTTCCCCAAGGAAATAGGGGAAGTTCTGGAGAAGGAAATAGGCTTCCAGGAAGTCCAGGAAACTGAGAGAGTCCCAAAGAAGTTGGACCCAAGGAAGTACACACAAAGGCACATCAGAATTACATTAGCTAAGATTAAAGATAAAGAGAGAATCTTAAAAGCAGCAAGAGAAAAGGAGACAGTTACCTACAAAGGAGTGCCCATAAGACTATCAGCTGATTCCTCAAAGGAAACCTCACATGCAAGAAGGGGCTGGAAAGAAGTATTCCAAGTCTTGAAAGGCAAGGACCTACATCCAAGATTACTCTATCCATCAAAGCTGTCATTTAGAATCAAATGGCAGATAAAGTGCTTCCCAGATAAGGTCAAGTTAAAGGAGGTCATCATCACCAAGCCCCTATTGTATGAAATGTTAAAGGGACTTATCTAAGAAAAAGATGATAAAAAATATGACAGTTTGCCCTGGCTGGTGTAGCTCAGTGGATTGAGCGCGGGCCTGCGAACCAGAGTATCGCGGTTCGATTCCCAGTCAGGGCACATGCCTGGGTTGCAGGCCAGTTCCCAGCAGGGGACACACGAGAGACAACCCTACATTGATATTTCTCTCCCTCTCCCCCTCTCCTACCCTTCCCTTCTAAAGATAAATAAATAAAAATCTTTAAAAAAAAATATGACAGTAAAAAGACAGCAAACTCACAGATATTAACAACCACACCTAAAACAAAAGCAAACTAAGCAAAGAACTAGAACAGGAACAGAAACACAGAAATGGGGATCACATGGAGGGTTATCAGCAGAGAGGGGAAGGGAGGAGAATGGGGAAAAAAGTACAGGGACTAAGAAGCATAAATGGTAGGCACAAAATAGACAGGGGGAGTTTAAGAATAGTATGGGAAATATAGGAGCCAAGGAACTTACATGTATGACCCATGGACATGAACTAAGGGGTGGGAATGCTGGTGGGAGGGGGCAGTGCAGGGTGGAGGGAAATAAAGGGGAGAAAAAATGGGACAACTCTAATAGCATAAGCAGTATACTTAAAAAAATAAAGATACGCATCATATGTCATCAGGGAAATGGAAATTAATACAATGATGAGGTTCTGCCTTGAAGCAGCCACCCCCTTCTACCTAGCCCCACCCTGGAATTGAGCCATTGCCTCAGCCTCACTGGCTGCCTCTTGAAGCTTTCCAACCACGGGCCATCCCCAGCCCACCCATCTTCGGGGCCTTCATAAAATTGTATAAGCATGATCTGAGCATTCTGCACAAGGTAATACGCTTCCTGATGGAGGGGGTGGAGAGCATGAAGGGTAAAATACCGCTTGGTACTCTTAAAGCCAAAGCAGAAGAACATATCAAGGAAGAAAAAGACAGTAGTAAGAAGGTGGAGGAAAACATAAAGACAGAGAAACTATCATGTGAGGAATGTGATCTTAAAATTGACAATGAAGGTGTGATTGAACCAGACACTGATGCCCCTCAAGAAGTGGGGGATAAAAGTGTAGAGATAAATGAGGAGATGATGGTTCAGGCAAATAATAAAAAAAAGTGGCTGCCATTGATGCCCTAAATGATGGTGAACTACAGAAAGTCAATGACTTGTTCGCAGATGACATCATGCTGAATCCTCACGCGGCCATTCTATACGCCAAGAGATCCAGTATCTTCATCAAATTACAGAAGCCAAAAAGCTGACAAAGCTGTTGAAATAAATCCTGATTCAGTTCCATCTGACAAGTGGCGAGGGAAAACACATAGACTTCTGGCCCATTGGAAAGAAGCAGCCCATATTCTTCCCTTGCTTGCAAACTGGATTACGATGAAGATGTTAGTGCAATGCTGAAGATGTTCAACCAAGGGCACAGAAAATTGCAGAACATCAAACAGAAAACACGAAGAGCAAGAGATCAAAGAAAGAATGGAAAGAGTTAAGAAGGCTCTGAAAAAACATGAGCGAGCCTAGAGGGAGGAAGAAGCCAAGACACAATCAGGAGCTCAGGAAGACTATTTTCCATGTGGCTTTCCTGGAGGAATGCTTGGGAAGGGAGAAGGCATGCCTAGACTGGCAGGAATGCCTGGGATCAATGAAATGCTCAGTGATCCAGAGGTTCTTGCATCCAGAAGTTATAGTGGCCTTCCAGAATGTGGCCAGAACCTGGCGAATATGTCAAAACGTCAGAGTAAACCAAAGGTTATGAATCTTGTCGCCAAATTTGGAAGTCAAGGGTAATGCCATCTGACAAATAAAGCGCTTTAAAAAAAAAAAAGGCAACTAAATCACCCAATGGATGTTGCAATAATACAAACCAGTATACATCAGACCTCATGAAGAAAGCTGGGGTGCTTTGAAGAGAATCCCTACCTCTCTGCCCCAAATAAGCTGTCACATTTTACAGTGGTTTGCCATTAGGGTATTTGTTCAGGTAATACTAGGTATACTAGGAATTATAAACTTCAAATACTTTTAAACCTTAAAAATATTTTAAAAGAAATTAAAAGAACATGGTAATCCCTGTATTTTTCTTTGAAAAAAAAAGATGAGATACCAATATACACCTATTAAATGGCCAAAATGTGGAACACTGATGACACCAAATGCTGGCAAGGATGTGGAACAACAGGAACTCTCATTAACTGCTGGTGGGGATGCAAAATGGGTTAGACACTCTGGAAGATAGTTCAGGTTAGTTTCTTAAACTAAACATACTCTTACCATATGATCCATCAGGCTCCTTGATATTTACCCAAAGGAGCTGAAAACCTACGTCCACACAAAAAACTGCATACAGATATTTGTAACAGCTTTACTCATAATTGCCAAAACTTAGAAGAAACCAGTATGTCTTTCAGTACATGAATGGATAGTAAACTGTTACCTCCAGACAATATAATATTATTCAGTGCTAATAAGAAATGAACTATCACACCATGAAAAGACACAGAGGAACTTTAAATGCATATTACTAAATAAAAGAAGCCAATCTAAAAAAGCTACATACCATATGATTACAAGTACATGACATTCTGGAAAGGCAAAACTATGGAGACAATAAAATTATCAGTGGTTGCTAGGGGCTAGAGAAGGGGGACAGATGAGTAGGTAGAACACAGAGGATTTTTTACAAATTTTTATTTATATATTTTTAGAGAAAAGGGAAGGGAGGGAGAAAGAGAGAGAAACATCGATTGGTTGCTTCTTGCAGGCACCCCATCTGGGGATCAAACTCAAAGCCCAGGCAAGTGCCCTGACTGGGAATCAAACTGGTGACCCTTCTCTTTGTGGGACAACACTTAACAGAGCCACACAGGTCAAAGTAGAACACAGAAGATTTTTAAAGTAGTGAAAGGATTCTGTATGATACTATGATGGTATCATGGATAGTTATACATGTGTCCAAACCCATAGAATATACAATACTGATAGTAAGTCCTAACATAAACTACAGACTTTGAGCGGTAATGATGTGTCACTGTATGTAGGCGCATCAATTGTAACAAATGTACACTCTTGTGGGGAATGACGATAATGGGGAAGCTATGCATGTGTGAGGGCAGGAAGTATATGGGAAATCTCTGTATCTTCTTTTCAATTTTCCTGTGAACCTAAACTGCTCTAAAAAAATAAAGTCTTAAAAAAAAATAAAGATGCTGCCCTGGCCAGGTGGATCAGTTAGTTGGAGCATCACTGTGTGCACCAAAAGGTTGTGGGTTTGAACCCCAATCGGGGCATGTGTGGGAGGCAGGGAAGCAGCCAATTGATGTCTGTCTGTCTCAATCTCTCTCTCTCTCTGTCTCTCTGTTTCTGTCTCTCTGTCTCTCTGTCTCCCCACTTTCCTCTGTCTCTGAAATCAGTAAATAGATTCTTGGATGAGGATTAAAATAGATAGTAGAGCCCTGGCTGGTGTAGCTCAGGGGATTGAGCACGGGCCTGCGAACCAAAGGCTCGTGGTTCGATTCCCAGTCAGGGCACATGCCTGGGTTGCAGGACAGTTCCTAGCAGGGGATGCACAAGAGGCAACCATATATCGACATTTCTCTCCCTCTCTCCTTCTTTACTCCTCTAAAGATAAATAAATAAAATATTTAAAAAAAAAAAGAAAAGAAACTACTAAAAAAAATAATAAAATAAAATAAAATAGATAGTAGATAGATAGGTAGATAAGATAGATAGATACGATCAATAGAGGCATATCCTTGAGTGAGGAGAAAAAAAAGATGCAAAGATGGTGACCTGGGCAGACATGGCTCACCTCTTTGCACAACCACATCAAAATTACAACTAAAATATAGAACCATCACTAAGAATCGTCAGAAATCGAGCTGAATGGCAGTCTGACAAGTACAGAATTGAAGAAACCACATCCATTCAGACTGGTAGGAGGGGTGTGGGTAGGGAATGAGCGGGCCCCACATCCACATGGATAAAAATTCAAGATCAGTATCTTGGGAGTGAGGAGTCCTAGCCCCATACCAGGTCTTCCTCCACTCCCAGCCACACAGGATGCCAATGCCAGGAGGATATGTCCCCACAACTTCTGGCTGTGAAAACCAGTAGGGATTGAGTTGGTGGAGGAGGCTGCTGGAGCCCTAAGCAGTTCCTCTTGGGGAACCCACACACCGACTCACCTACTCAGAATCACTTGTTCTGATCTCCAGCTCTAGGGTGGCAGCTTGAAGGGCACCAGTGGCATACAGGGAAAGACTGAATTGTCTGGCATTGGGGTGAGTAGAGGCCATTGTCCCTTTGCTGAGCCCTACCCCACCCCCAAAGTTGGTAGGCTGGTACCATATCTGAGACTCCGGGCTAACACTGTGTGACCCACCTGGAGATCCACAGGGACTCTACTCAACCCACTTGCAGGCCCACCCAAGCTGTTTTTCCAAAAGAGTGGCTGGGCTCCTAAATCCTATCAAACAAACAACAGCTAGCTTTAGTGAGCCCTAGCTGCAGCCTGATCAGAGTCACAACTTGGCTTCACCTGGGAATCTCCAAGCTCAGCACATGTAGCAGCCATCTCAGATTGCTTTACAGCTCAGGCAGGGTGCTACGGACAAAACATAGGTGGGGCTGGCCTTGGCCTGCACCACCCAGGAAACTCCAGGGCCAATGCACACAGAGGACAGCTACAGACCACTCGGAGCACCACCACCCTGCTCCTGCACAACTGATCCTCCTCAGAGGGCAGAGGTTGGTGGTCAGTGGTCACAGCCTTGCAACTCCAGGTCCTTGCAACTGACTGACCTGGGTAAATCCCTCCCATTGATCTGCCAACAACAACCAAGGCTCCATTACAAAAGGAGGGTATACTCAGCCCACACAAAGGGGTACCTCGAGTACCCAGCTTGGGTGATAGAGGAGGCTGTGCCACTGGACCCTACAGGATACCTATTATATTAGGCCACACTACCAAGACATGGAGTCAAAGCAGCTCTACCCAGTACAGACACAAACACAAGGAGGCTGCCAAAATGAGACAAAGAAACGTGGCCCAAGTGAAAGAACAGATCAAAACTCCAGAAAAAGAGCTAAACAAAATTGAAATAAGCAATCTAACAGATGTAGAGTCAAAACACTGGTTATAAGGATGTTCAAGGAACTTAGTGAGGACCCCAGCAGCATAAAACAAGACCCAGTCAGAAACAAAGGATACCCTAAATTGAAATAAAGAACAATTTACAGGGAAACAACAGTGAAATGGATGAAGCCGAGAATCAAATCAATGATTTGGAACTAAAGGAAGCAAAAAACATCCGTAGAACAACAAAAAGGAAAAAAAGTCCAAAAAAAATGAGGATAGTATAAATAGCCTCTGGGACAACTTGAAGACATCCAACGTTCATCTCATAGGGGTGCCAGAAGGAAAAGAGAAAGAACAAGAAATTGGAAATCTATCTGGAAAAACAGTGAAAGAAAGCTTCCCTAATTTGGGAAGGAAATAGACATGCAAGTCCAGGAAGCACAGAGTCCCAATTATGATGGATGCAAAGAGGCCCACTCCAAGACACATCATTATTAAAAGGCCAAAAGTTAAAGATAAAGAGAGAATCTTAAAGCAGCAAGAGAAAAGAAGTTACCAGCCCTGGCTGGTGTGGCTGAGTGGATTGAGCGCCAAGCTGCAATCTAATGGGTCACTGGTTCGATTCCCAATCAGGGCACATGCCTGGGTTGCAGGCCAGGTCCCCAGTTGGGGGCACGTGAGAGGCAACCACACATTAATGTTTCTCTCCTTCTCTTTCTCCTTCCCTTCCCCTCTCTAAAAATAAATAAATAAAAATATTTTTTAAAAAGAAGATGCTATTTCAACTCTCCCTTTCCCGCAGAATGGACTCTTATCCTTTTGCATTTGCTTTGGGATCAGGTACTTGGTGTGGGAAAAGGAGACCAGAAAGACACAGTCCTTCTGCTCACCGTTTGGCTTCCTCCAGCCGGCACAGGTACTGATAGGCAACGTTCTGCCGCCTCTGCTCATCCATCTCCTCAGCTGTGAGGCGTTCATCTGAGGAGTGAAGGGGATGAGGTTAACGAAGGGAGCATTAAATAGAGGGCCACAGCAGCAAAGCTTCTTGGTGCACAGGCCGATCCTCCAACCAACTGAGCCACCCGGCCGGGTGAAGTTCTTAACAGACTTTCTTAGGCAACTCGCCTCAGAGACCAGAAACATCTCCCATATATCTGTTTCCCTCTTCCCAAGACACCCTGGCTCCAGTCTTCTGCTCCCATCCCGTAAAGCTAACCCAGTCAGCATCCTGCTCAAGGGTGGCTTTTGAACCCTTTAACAGGGGTATCCTTCCTGTATCAAAGGCATACCTTCCCATTCTTCTTCAGTCATCTTCCTGACCGCCTCCCCCCAAATGTTCTTCATGGCCCTCCCTCCATGCAGGGATATCCCAGCAGCGATACCCAGATCCCTCCTTGACTGGTAACTTAGCTCCTTATTTTACCCCTACTTAGACTCCGAGTTCTCCAAGAACTGACTGTGTCATCCTCCTCAAGTACTCTCCCTAGGCCAAGTTAACAGAACCGACTAGGATTCATTATTCAACAGCCATTCATTCACTCAATACCTCCTATGTCAGTCACTGGGCTAGCAGACACCCACTCTCAAGAAATACAGAGATAATTATTAAAAGAGAAAAATACTCCAAGATTATAACCCATGAATAATCTATACAAGCAGCAGTGGAAGCAAAGGATTCTGCCTACAAATAGAATCTTAAAGAAAGAACAGGTGGAGCCCTGGCAGTTGTGGTTCAGCGGACTGAATGCCAGCCTATGAACCAAAGGGTCACCAGTTTGATTCCCAGTCAGGGCACATGCCTAGGCTACAGGCCAGGTCCCAGGTAGGGGGTATGCGAAAGGCAGCCACACATTGATGTTTCTCTCCTTCTCTGTCTCCCTCCCTTCCCCTCTCTCTAAAAATAAATAAATAAAATCTGAAAAAGAAAGAACAGGTGGAGAGAGGGAGAAGGAAGTTCAATAAAGAGAACGACATGAAAAAGTCCACTTGGGATTAAGTAGAAGGAGAAAGAATTTTATTTTACTTTACTTATTTTTAGAGAGAAGGAAAGGAGTGGAGAAAGAGAGGGGAAACAAACATCAATTGGCTGTTTCCTGTAGGCGCCCCAACAGGGGATTGAACTCGAAACCCAGGCATGTGTCCTGACCGCAATCTAACCGGTGATGTTTTGCCTTGTGAGCTAACGCCCAATCCACTGAGCCACACCAGTCGGGGCAGAAGGACAAAGAATTTTTAAAAATAATAAAGGTTGCCCTGGCTGGTGTGGCTCAGTGGACTGAGTGCTGGCCTGCAAACTGAAAGGGCACCAGTCTGATTCTTAGTCAGGGCACAGGCCTGGCTTTCGACCCAGGTCGCCGGTAGTGGGTGTGTGAGAGGCAACCAATGGACATTTCTCTGGCATATCAATGTACATCTCTTTTCTCCCTCTCTTACCCTCTCTCTAAAAAATAAATAAATAAAATCTTAAAAAAAAGAAAAGGTATCTTTACCTTCCTTTGGTACAGGTCACTTGAGGAGGAAAATAATCTCCAGAATAATTAAAGTGCAAACAATACTTTGACCCCCAAACTCAAGAACAGGGAATCCCTTAAATGAGACTGTATTCATAGTCTGCCTTAGCCACAGCCTCCCTTTCTCCTTCTCCTTTCTCCTCTCCCCCATTCCCCTGGTCTCCTTAGGGAAGGCAATACAAAATTAAAATGAGAGAAAGCTATACACACACACCAAGAAAATAAACTCAGAGGGCTTGAAGAGACAGAGTTTAATCAATCTGTCTTTGATTCAGCACCTAATGTCACCCCCACTCTTTATCTTATTTCTTTATATTGCACGTCCTGCAATGTTTTGGGAGGGGCAGGGCTTATTTGAATTGGCAGTTAAGCAAGATAAAACACACACACACACATACACTCCCCCGTTCAGATTTGAAAGCACTGGCCAACTGCAGGAAATATATCAGTTCCTCCGATGCAGTATATAAGGAACAACTGTTGGTTGCTAAGCATGGAAAATAAACCAGTAAGTGAATGATATCATCTCTGAGTTATGAATTGAGGAGTATGAGACATGGGCAGGGCTTTGTACATACCCACACAGTCTTAAAAAATATATTATATATATATCAGTCTTCCTGCCCTTCTCAGGTCTGGAACTAGCTTTTCTTCAAAAGATTGGTGGACACGGGCTTTGTTTTATGACTCCCAATGGATAGGAAGGAAATTTTGCCTTTTATTCTGGTTTGATGGAAGACTTTCTGCTGCCCCATCCTTCTGACCCCAGTCTCTATCTAAAGAAGTGCTTTTAAAAGTGTGGTTCGTGGACTAACTGCATCATAATTACCTGGGGTGAGGAAGAAGCATAGCAGGGTTCATTATACGTGAAAATTATGAGCCCCCATCCAGACCTACTGGAGCTAAAATTCTGGGGATAGGGTTTAAAGTTTTCATTTTAAACAAGCTCCCCGGGTAATTCTGACACCCTAAAGTTTGACAGGCATTACCTCAGAGGCATCAAAAAGTCAAGGAGACCCTGTGGGGGGTCAAAAAAATAACTGTCCTCCTTCCTTTCTAAGTTCTAGCTGGGCTAATAATCACATTAACATGAGACAGATTAACAGGAGAAATTTATTATGGGTGAATATGCAGGGGTGCCATAAAAAATGAGACTCAAGGAGACAGAGGCAGTGTCTGAGACTGCAAACAGAAATTAGATAAGTCACAGGTAGATGAGAAAGAGCAAACATGTAGTAAACAAATTCTTTCTGGGTCACCCAAAAACAGGATACACAGAGAGAAGTTCAACAAATAGGCTTTGCTGGATTTCTCCCTGCCTATCATATTTAGTTTATATATTAAGCAAGGGTGTTGTGGTTTTTTTTTTTTTAATTCCTTTAGGCAGGTAAGGACAGAGGGTCAAAAGTTCTTCCTGAATCTTGTGTTTCTTAGTAACTAGCTTAAAATCAATATCCCAAAAGACATACTTTGGGGTGCCAAAACTGGCTCGCCTCACCTCCCAGGTCTCTTTAGGCGTCCAGTCCCCTGGTAGCGCTTAGCAAGCATGGCAGCCATCGGTAGCTGCTGAATTTTACGGGATTATCCAAACCACTTACATGCTCCCAGAATGTAGGAGGCCCACAATTTGAGAATAAGGGAGCAAACTCTTTGTAACCACAGAAGTTGGAGAAGTTTTGCTGCTCACAGCTGCTCCTGCCCTCAGGAATCCAGATTCAAAGCTCCCTCCTCGCTGAACATAGAGTCCCGCCAGCCCCTTCATGGTAGGGCCCGCGCCCGGCCGCTTCCCAACCTCTCTCAAGCACCACCTAGCCCCCGATAAAGGGCACCACCGCCCGACCCTCCCCGGCCCCTTCTGACACTCACAGACCGCCCGGCCGGGGCGCGCTCCTCTCTCCTCCATGTTTCTCCTTTTGCAGGTTTGAATCTCCCGCCGCCAGCCACTGCCACTCACCGACCAACACTTCCAGTGTGTGCGCAGGGAACACTGGGATCTGTAGTTCCAGGCGGCGGAGGTCCGCCGCCGCTGGGGAGGACAAGGATACCGCCCTAGCGTGGGAGGGGCCCTCTCTGGCTGTACCCTGGGTTGCTACTCCTCCAGGGCTCCTTAGTTGTTAAACCGTCTTATTTCAACGAGCCCCTGTCCTTGCCTTTATCATTTCCTCCTAGTATTCCCCATTAACCTGAATGCGACCTGCTTGGATGATGTGGATACACAGATAAAGAAGTACAGTTAGCCATGGCTGGTATGGCTCAGTGGATTGAGTGGCGGCCTGCTGACCAAGGGGTCACAGGCTCGATTCCTTGCTGGGGTTGCCGGTCGGGCGCCCCGTGGGGGGGTGCATGAGAGGCAACCACAGGCTGATGTTTTTTCCCTCTTTCTCCCTTTCCTTCTCTAAGAATAAATTCAATCTTTAAAAAAAATACAGTTAAAGCCCTAAAGAATCTTGCTGCTCTGGAATGAGCGATAAACATATAGTCAAATGTTAGAGATCAATGATACATAGCGTATAAGAGTCAATTGCTGTAATGAAGGACAGGAAGACTTTCTTGTGGAGGTAACAGCTGATCTGGGTTGAAAAGTTAACAAGAATTCAACAGATTGAAGGAGAGAGGAATTGCAATCAGTGGAAACAGCATGTACAAAAGCAAGGAGGTGAGTTCGAGAAATTAAAATCAGTTCAGTTTTATAGGAGAACAAAGCCCAACCAGAGAAAGGCAGGAAGTAAGCCAGGAGAGGCATAGGCCCAAATCCTGAAGGGTCTTGGGCACCATGGTCTGGGGAGCAGTCACAGGCCAGAGAACACTTTAGACATAGGTCAGAGACAGCTTTATATTTTATAAAGATGCCTGTGGCAGCAGAGACTTGAAAGGGAGTGAGGCCAGGGACAGAGATCAATTGGGAGTTCATTACAATAGCACAGGTGAGAGATAATAAGGGTCTGAACTAATAAAAATAATTATAATGACAACTATACTGAAAAATTATTTTTTGGTATATTACCTAATAGTCTTCCCCATCTGGTATTTCTCCTATTGCCCTTCTCCCCATACCCCATTCAAGCAGCTAGGCAACCGAGGCTCATAGTCTCAGGGGAGAAATGTGAAGGGGTAGAAAATAGAAAATATTCAAACCTTCAGAGAAACAAAGGAGACTCCGCTGAGAGGAAGCTGTTTGGGAGATGTGGGGTTTGAAGAGAGTGGGTGTTCCTTGAGACTAGGAGGGATTCCTCTTGCCACCTCCGCCACCACCACTGGGGGAGGGTGGGGAGAAGGGAGAATCTAGATGTTGGTGGTTCCTGGTGACAGAGATCCCACTCCCTATTTCCTGGGAAGGACTGGAGGAGCACAGGTCTCTGAGAAGGAACGGTTGCATAACCAGCCAGGCAGCTATGCCTTTACAATGTTATGCAGAAATTGCCCATCCCAGCCAGAAAGATAGTACCTAGATGATGTACTCCCTCTTCTGGTTGGGATGAGGGTCCCTAAGCCTGAAATGGCCAGTGGATGAGAAATGTCAGAGGAGAGTAAATAGGTAGCCAAGGACAAGAGGGGCTTTCCTTCTTAAGTCTTAGCATCCCATACCTCCTCCAACTTGAACTGCACCCTGGGAGAAAGGAGGACGCAAACTAAACAGACTGTTTCTACCATCCCAGTGGAATAGGTGCTTGAAGTTGAGATGTAATCTCAAATACATGATTTGCAGACCATTACATCAATATTCATTGAGTGTTTATTGTATCCTGGTACTATATTCAGCATCATCTTATAAGGACCATCTTATTTAATCTTCATAGTATAGATGAGGACACTGAGGCTTAGAAATTTCACACAACTAAAAACTGGTAGAGCCAAGATTCAAACTTAGTCCAATTCCAAGCTTGAGTTCTTTTTCTTTTTCTTTTTTCACAACTTCTTTTTTTAATTTTTAAAATTTTATTTTAATTGTTGTTCTTGTACAGTTTTCTGTCTTTTACTCCCATCCCAGCCCACTGCCCCAGCCCTCCCCACCTCCCTCCCATTTCCACGCCCCCTAGTTTTTGTCCATGTGTCCTTTATACTTGTTGCTCTAAACCCTTCCCCTTTTCCCCTGAAATTCCCTCCCCTATCCCCTCTGGTGACTAACAGCCTATTCTCAATTTCAGTGTCTTTCCAAGCTTGAGTTCTTAATCACTACATAATATACCACTTCCAAGGCTATGGCCATGAGACTGCGGAAGACAAGGTATACCAGAAAGAGGTTTCAGAAGTAGAACCAATAGGATTGAGAGCTGAAGGAGAGTGGGGAGTCATGGGTGTCTACCAGGTTTCCAGCTTAGAGACTGTCTTGTTCATTTACCAACTAAGACCAGGAACATATTGGGTTGGCCAAAAGTCTGTTATGTTTTTTCCGTACGATAGCTCTAGTAGTGCTTAGTTGCCTTTAACTTATTCAAAATAACTTTGTTAGATTGCATTGTAACAGCTGTCATATCAGCATGTATTTAAAAAAACTTATCAAAATTGGTGAATTTTTGTGCAGACATTTTAATATTGAGGATGGAAGAAGATACACAACATTTTTGGCATATTATGGTTTATTACTTCAAGAAAGGGGACTTCGGCCAAGATGGAGGTGTAGGCGGACACACTGTGCCTCTTCTCACAACCAAAATTAAGGACAACAAAGATTTAGAAACAAGTAAACAATCGGAACTTATAGAAAATTGAACTGTACAGAAGTCCAACAACCATACATCCAGATGGGTAAGAGGGGCAGAGTCGCAGCAGGAAAAAGTGGAGGTGCAGACCCGGGAACGCAGGCAGCAGCGGCTGGCAGTTCCCAGGTGCACAGGCGGCAGCTGGTGGTTCCCGGGCCCACAGGCGGCAGCTGGCGGACCCCGGGCACAGGGGGACAACTGTGCAGACCCAGTGAGACCGAACAAGGCGGCTGGCTGACCAGGTGGTCCCATATTCACACGCACAGATGGTCCAGGCAAAGGGGAAGTGACAGAAGGGACTGAATCCAGGAGAGAGCAGAGCAGGCTCCATTGTTCCCTCTCAGACCCCACCCCCACATACAGCGTCACAACCCAGCGACTGGGCTGCCCTGCACTGGGGAGCGCCTGAGGCTCCACTCATGACTACGTAATAGCCTCGACCAGACTCAAACCAAACCAAACCAACCAAACAAACAAACAAACAAAAAAACACCAAAAAATGGCTCAAACCGGAGAAGAAATAAAATCCCTAGAGCCAATTCCTCTAAGCCATGAAGAGATAGCCAACCTATCAAATGCACAGTTCAAAGCCTAGTCATCAGGATGCTCACAGAATTGGTTTATTTTGCTCACAAATTAGATGAAAAAATGCAGGCTACAATATGTGAAATGAAGGAAGACGCGTGGGGAACCAATAGAGATGGGAGGAAAACTGGGACTCAAATCAATGGAGTGAACCAGAAGGAAGAAACTAACAACCAAACAGAAAACAAGGAAGAAACAAGAATTCAAAAAAATGAAGAGAGGTTTAGGAACCTCCAGGACATTGTTAAACATCCCAACATCCGAATTATAGGGGTACCAGAAGTGGAAGAAGAAGAGCAACAAGTGGACAACTTATTTGAACAAATAATCAAGGAGAACTTCCCCAATCTAGCAAAGGAAATAGACTACCAGGAAGTCCAGGAAGCTCAGAGAGTCCCAAAGAAGTTGGAACCAAGGAGGAACACATCAAGGCACATCATAATTACATTAGCCAAGATTCAAATGAAGGAGAGAATTCTAGAAGCAGCAAGGGATAAGGGGACAGTCACTTACAAAGGAGTTCCCATCAGACTGTCAGCTGATTTCTCAAAAGAGACCTTGCAGGCAAGAAGGGGCTGGAAAAAAGTATTCCAAGTCGTGAAAGACAAGGACCCACATCCAAAATTGCTCTATCCAGCAAAGCTGTCATTTAGAATGGAAGGGAAGATAAAGTGCTTCTCAGATAAGGTCAAGTTCAAGGAGTTCATCATCACCAAGCCCTTATTATATGAAATGTTAAAGGGACTTATCTAAGAAAAAGAAGATAAAAAATAGGACAGTGAAAAGACAGCAAACTCACACCTATTAACAACCACACCTAAAACAAAAGCAAACAGCTAGAACAGGAACAGAACCACAGAAATGGAGATCACATGGAGGATTAGCAACAGGGGAGTGGGATGGGGAGAGAGGGGGGAAAAGGTACAGAGAATAAGTAGCATAGATGGTGGGTAGAAAATAGACAGGGGGAGGGCAAGAATAGTGTGGAAAATGTAGAAGCTAAAGAACTTATGACATATGGACATGAACTAAAGGGGAGGAATGTGGGTGGGAGGGGGTGTGCAGGGTGGAGGGGAATGATGGGGGAGAAATGGAACAACTGTAATAGCATAATCAATAAAATATATTAAAAAAAGAAAGGTAAAAATGCAACTAAAATGCAAAAAACAATTTGTGCAGTGTATGGAGAAGGTGCTGTGGCTGATTGAATGTATCAAAAGTATTGTAACAGGGTGCAGCCAAGAGGGGGGCCCCAAATAGGGATTTGGAATGGTATCCAGAACTTGAGGTGTCCAGGAAATATTAGAAATATATAAAGGATATCCTCTCCCCTTCCCCCCACAGGTGTGAGTTGGGGGAAGGGACATATGGAGTAGGAACATGCAGAGCTGTTTTGCATAGCAACAGCTTTGCAGCTAACTTCTGGCATGGTTATTTAACATATCTACAACCTTTAACTGGTTGCACAGATATGTTGAATAGCTGTGGCCATGCTTTGAGCCAGGGGGATGGAAATGACTTCCACCCAAGATGTAACTGGGGTGCAGCTCCCCCTGGTTACAGTGCCTGTGTGAGAGCTTGGAGAACACTGGCTCCATGACATGGGGCTACACCAGCCCAGACTCATGATGGCAGCCCAGTAAACTTGGAATAATACGGGAATGCTGGCAGGTGTAACTGATTGTAGGAGAAGTCGGAAATGGGGGTACAGAGGAAGGTTGGTGTGGGGATTTAAACCCAGACATGGCAACCATTAAGGAGAGGGAATCATGTGGCTTTTGCCAGGGTAGGGACCCCCACAGCTTTACCGAGAGTAAGGACCACATGGCTTTGGGGTGCTCCCTTTGGCCACGTGGCCTAGGAAGCAGGAGAGAATTTGCCTGGAAGAAGGGTGCAAGGACTTTTGTTGGTGGGCCATGAGAAGGTGCCACATGGCTTTGGATTAACTGAAGATCCTGGTGGTGACACAGCTGATGGTGCCAGGAGCCTGGATCACGGACCTCTACTTTTCCTGAGATACGGTACCCCAGTTTAGGGCAGAGGGAGAAGGAAAGACTGTGTGCATCTGTGGGTATCCCAAAGGACTTTGATATTTTAATGAAGACTTTGAGTCACTACTATAAGTCTGTATAGCTTTAAATAAACATTTCCTTTCCTTTTCACAAATCTCTGGCATTAAGAAATGTCTTTCCTCTGGTGGTGGACAAGCAAACCTAGTGGGGGGTCCTTTCAGTAATAGTATATCGTACCCTCCCTTGGCCCTGTCCTGTAACAGTTTTTGGCGTCCCTGGGTGAGCCAATAATTGCCCCCTACCAGGTCTGTTTCTGTAATGCTATTGACATCTTTGTCACACAATTCTTTGATGTGGGGCTGTCTTATGCACTGGAAGGTATTTATTGTTTAAAAGGTTTTTTTGTTTGTTTGTTTTTTCAGAGAGAGGGGAAGGGAGGAAGAGAGGGAGAGAAACATCAACATTCGAGACATGGCCTGCAACCCAGGCATGTGCCCTGACTGGGAATCAAACCTATGATGCTTTGTTTTGCAAGCTGGTGCTCAATCCACTGAGCCACACCAGCTGGGGCTGCACTGGAAGATGTTTAGCAGCATCCTTGGCTTCTACCCACTAGAAGCCAATAGTCAGAGTTAGCTGACATACTCGCAATATCCAAATCAGTACAGTTATGAGTGAAAATGAAAAATCTGTCTTTCATTTTACAGAAAAAAAGTAACAGACTTTTTGGTCAGCCCATTAGAATGAGTAGATTTGAGGAACTAAGAATTTTGCTTAGACAAAATTCTAGAGGTATACATTTAGAAATTATTGCCTTATCAGTGGTGGTAAAATCAGAGAAGTGAATGAATATGAAACCAGAAAAGACACTGGTGTTCCAGCTGCCTGCCACTACCAAACCCAATAAGCAATGACAGCGATTGAATCTTCATGGGCACTTCATTCAGATGTCTGGCGATCTGAGAAGATGGCAGGTTCATGCCCTAACAGACCATCTTGTCTTTTCTTTCCAGGCCAAGGTTTTTGTAGCAGGGAATAAACAAGGTGCAGTGAGGGGTTCTGAAGTTCAGGGAGGATTAGGTGAAAGCAACTGCAACATTCCTGTCCTGGGCAGTTAGCTGTTCCCGGGGAGGGTGGTCATCTCCCTGAAACACAATGGCCCGGATGCCTCCACTTGTCCCCCGGTAGTAATCTTTAGCAGTGCCCCAGGAGGTCTGCTGTTTTCCCAGGAGCCTGGACAGGCCTTATCTGTAGTTTCTGAAACAAAAGCTTTAACATATACATTACTTGCTAGGCTTGTAACTTTTTTTAAACTAAAATTTCCCCTATCAAAATGTTTGTGGAAGGGTATGTAAAGCAAGAAAGAGCAAAGGGCACAGTGTTTTGGAATGCTAGAATTTAAGAAGTCGACAGAGGGCACAGAAAAGGAGACAGAAAAGGGGTTGTCAGAGCAGGAGCAGGAGAGCAAGGACACATGGGACATGGAAGCCCAGTAAGCAGAGTTGCAAGGATATGTCAGTTAGCAGGAAATCAAACAGGAAAATGATTCAAGAAAATAATGACTAGATCATTCAGAGGTCTTTGCAAACTTGGTGAGAGCAGTTTCAGTCCCTGTCCCCTCCCCAAATCATCCTCTCCCCTTAAGGTAAGTGTGCAGAGTCAATAACAGACTAAGCTGCATATATGGTCCTGGCCTATAGATCTGGAAGGCCTAAGCCTGGGGCAGAAGCCGCAGGTAGCTGGGGCAGTCTGCCTCCTGCAAAGCACAGCAGGCACTCAGTAAAGGCTGCCAGGCAATGCAGATGAGCCCGGCTATTTCCTTATAATTTTGTTTCTGGCAAAGCCCTACCTACTTAAAAGAGGCCTTTCCTCAGGAAAATGAGGACATTTGCTTTCTGATTCAGGTACCCTTGGTGAATTAGGGCAGTAGGTGCCCATTGCCTTAGGGACTGCTGTCCTCTCATTAAACAGAACTTGGAAATTGCAGATCAGTGAAGCTGGGAAAAGGACTCTAGGAGCAGAAAGGCTCTTCTGATCTCCAGACCTTTTCTGATCATCAACCTTTCACCCTGTTCCTAATTGCAAAACTCCACACAGAAGTACGGTGTGTTAAGAGTGTATGTGTGTGACCATTTGTGCATGTGTGAGAGGGTTCACTTCTGGGATAGCTCAAGCCTTATTAAAGCTTGCAGTCAGACTTCTGGCCAATATGGAGGCATAGGTAGACACACTGCACCTCCTTGCAGAACCAAAATTAAGGACAATAAAAATTTAGAAACAAAAAAAAACCCAGATCTGACAGAAAGTTGAACTGTAAGGAAGTCTGACAACTATTCATCCAGACCGGTAAGAGGGGTGGAGTCGGCGGCCAGTGGAGAGAGGTCACGGCAGGAAAAAGTTGTGGTTGGTGGTCCTGGGTGTGCAGGCAGTGGCTAGCAGACCCCGGGCACGGGGTGGCAACAGGCACACCTAGTGAGGCGTGCAGGGCAGCTGGCTGACCATGGACACACATTCACGCATAGATATTCGTGCACAGATAAACCAGGCAAAAACAGGGAGCGAGACAGACCACGCAACCAAGGGCCTCAGCACTGGGAAATAAAGCCTAAAAGCACCGATTGAAAACACTTGTTGGGGTTGAGGTGCCGGGAGAGACTCCCAGCCTCACAGGAGAGTTTGTTGGAGAGACCCACAGGGTCCTAGAACGTACACAAGCCCACCCACCTGGGAATCAGCACCAGAAGGGCCCAGTTTGCTTGTGGGAAGCAGCAGAAGGGACTGAAATCCCACAGCGGAGGGAGCGCCATTGTTCCCTCTCGGACCCTGCCTCCACATACAGCATCACGACCCAGCGACTGGGCTGCCAGGCCCTGGTGAACACCTAAGGCTCCACCCCTAATACGTAACAGGCACGACAAAAAAAAAAAAAAAAAAAAAAGAGAGAGGCTCAAACGGAAGAACAGATCAAAGCGCCAGAGCCAATACATCTAAGTGATAGCCAACCTATCAGATGCACAGTTCAAAGCAATGGTGATCAGGATGCTCACAGAAGTGGTTGATTTTGCTCACAAATTAGATGACAAAATGCAGGCTACAATATGTGAAATGAAGGAAAATGTACAGGAAACCAATAATGATGGGAAGGAAAGTGGGACTCAAATCAATGGAGTGGACAGGAAGGAAGAAAGAAACAACCAAACAGAAAACAAGGAAGAAACAAGAATTCAAAAAAATGAGGAGAGGCTTAGGAACCTCCAGGACATCTTTAAATGTCCCAACATCTGAATTATAGGGGTCCCAGAAGGGGAAGAGGAAGGGTAACAAGTGGAGAACTTATTTGAACAAATAACAAAGGGGAACTTCCCCAATCTGGCAAAGGAAATAGACTTCCAGGAAGCTCAGAGAGTCCCAAAGAAGTTGGACCTGAGGAAGCACACACCAAGGCACACCATAATTACATTAGCCAAGATTAAAATGAAGGAGAGAATCCTAGAAGTAGCAAGAGATAAGGAGAGGGTTACCTACAAAGGAGTTCCCATTAGACTGTCAGCTGATTTCTCAAAAGAGACCTTGCAGGCAAGAAGAGGCTGGAAAGAAGTATTGCAACTCATGAAAGGCAAAGACCTACATCCAAGATTGCTCTATCCAACAAAGCTTTCATTTAGAATGGAAGCGCAGATAAAGTGCTTCTCAGATAAGGTCAAGTGAAAGGAGTTCATCATCGCCAGGCCCTTATTATATGAAATGTTAAAGGGACTTATCTAAGAAAAAGAAGATAAAAAATAGAACAGTAAAAAGACAGCAAACTCACAGTTATAACAACCATACCTAAAACAAAAGCAAACTAAGCAAACAGCTAGAACAGGAACAGAACCACAGAAATGGAGATTACATGGAGAGTTAGCAACAGGGGTGTGGGAGGATGAGAGAGGGGGAAAAGGTACAGAGAATAAGTAGCATAGATGGTAGGTAGAAAATAGGGGAAGGCAAGAATAGTGTGGGAAATGTAGAAGCTGAAGAACTTATGACACATGGACATGAACTAAAGGGGGGAATGTGGTTGAGATGGGGGTGCAAGGTGGTGGGGAATGAAGGGGAGAAATGAGACAACTGTAATAGCATAATCAATAAAATGTATTTTTAAAAAATTACAAAAAAAAAAAAAGGGGGAAAAAAAAGCTTGCAGCCACAGTTAGTGGAAATGACCTAGGCTAATTAGCCCAAAGTCAGAAAACCTCCAATCTAATCCCAGCTTCAGGCTGCTCTGTGACCTCAAGTACCTGCTCTCTGAGCCCGATCTTCTCCTCTGTGAAATAAGCGTATGAGATAGATGATCTTTGAAGTTGCAACTAGTAACAAACCCATGATACTTTGACTCATTGCTTGAGAGTGTGTCTGTATGTTTGGAGAGTGGTGGGACAGGAATGGAAATGAAATTCAGGTGTCCGTGCCCAAGCACCAGTAGGGTTCAGCACTGAGACAGGGCACCTAAACTGTCCATCAAAGAATTCCCTAGGAGAAGAGGGTGGTACCTAGTTGTCTGGTAACTCAGGAGGCTGTGAGTAAGGAGCCAGAAAGGTAATTCAAGCCAGAGGGACCATTCCAGAAAGCCAGGTGCAGAAAAGATCGGAGGAGGTAAGGCATTTTATGGCTGGGGCCCCCAAACCTGGTGGAGGTAGCCAGGAATACCCCAGGGATAAGGGCCTTCAAGAAGCAGGATTCGAAGGTGTTATTAGGAGCGGGGGAAGTTTCTTTAAAAAGAGGATGTATGGATAACCTCTGCCTACCTCTCCTAAAACTGGGAATAGAGGATGGGAGAGAAAGGGGGAGGGGCTGAGAGCTCAGTGCCTGGGTCTTTCTCACCCTTTGTCTTTTGGGAGGAGAGTTTATGAAAAGGTTCCACCTTGATGGGGGAGAGACACCAAGGGGAAACACATGCTGATGAGAGAAACGTATTTGGATCTAAGAGCGCCCTAGAGACCAGAGCAGGATGTTGGGAGTCTGGAATTAGCCAGAAGGCAGAAAGCCAAGGAGACAGGGGAAAAAGAAGCTCCTGTTGAGATGAGTGGAGGGGGTGGGGAATAGAGATAGAATCCTCACTTCTGGAAGCTAGTTCCTTGCCAATTCAATAGCCTCTTCAGCTTTGTGACCCCAGTGCCTTTTGTGGCTCCTGGTACATAGCAGGAGCTCACTGAGTATTTGTTAAACTGACTTGAATCGTATCTTAATATTAGATCCACTCACCTGCATTGTCAGTGGATGGGTGTAGTGGAGGCACAGGGTGAAGGGGATGATGGAGGAGAGACCCTATATGTGCTCAGTTTATTCATCAACCCATTAATTCATTCAATAAACATTTTATTGTATTCAAATATATATAACATAAAATATATAGTTTTAAACCATTTTAAGTGGCAGAGTTGTGCAACCATCAGACCACCCATCTCCATAATCTTTTTATCTCATTTGATAAATGTTTATGGAGAATCTACTATGTGCCAGGCCCTTTAAGTTGCTCCAAATCTAATAGGGGAGACAGACAAGAAAGTGAACAAATCTGACCCTAGTGTGACAAATGCCATAAAAGACAAAGTTGCTATGGGTGTACAGAAGGACCTAGTTGGTTGAGGGGAGGGGACTTTCTGTCTTTTCTTTTTTTTCTTTTCTTTTCTTTTCTTTTTTTTTTTTTTAGGGAGAAAGAGAATGGGAGAGACTTCCATGTGTGAGAGAAACATCAATGTGTGGTTGCCTCTCGAAAGCCACCAACTGGGGGCCTGGCCAATAACCCAGGCATGTGCCCTGACCAGGAATCAAACCCATGACCTTTTTGTTTGCAAGACAATTCCCACCCCACTGAACCAGAGCAGTCAGGGGAGAGGGTAGAGGACTTTCCAAAGGAACCTATTACTTGAACTGAGTTTTGAAGGAGGACTAAGAATTAGTCAGGATATTAGAATTAGTTAATTTGGTGCCCAGTGGGATAGATGAAAGCAAAGTGGGAAGTGGGATGGCAGAGAGAAATTCCTGAAACCCTGAGGTTCACAACCAAGGCAGGGGTAGAACTAGATTGCCCTAGAGCAGTGATTTTCAACTGGTGTGCCGTGGCACTCTGGTATGTTGCAAGATTTTTTAAAACATGCAATACGTGACTAGTCAGGGGCACTGACCTCTTTTCCCTGGATTGTCATAAAAAAATAATAGCGGCCTGGCCAGTATGGCTCAGTGGATTGAGTGCTGGCCTATGAACCAAAGGGTCCATGGTACCATTCACGGTCAGGGCATATGTCTGGGTTGCTGGCAGGGTCCTCTGTGGGGGGGCATGCAAGAGGCAACCACATATTGATGTTTCTCTCCCTCTCTACCTCCCTCCTTTCCCCTCTCTCTGAAAATGAATAAATAAAATCTTAAAAAATAACATCAGACAATACAACAATAGCCATCTGGTGTGAATGAATCAAAATTATACCTATTTTTTGTTAGATAGGCAAAAAATATAAAACATTTTTTTGGTGTGCCACAGAATTTTAGTAATTAGTTTATCTGTGCCATGAGATGAAAGAGGTTGAAAGTTGCTGTCCTAGGGGGATCCTGCTTTGGAGGAAGTGAAAGGTGACGTATTGAACCCTTTGCTTCCATTGGTAGTACTATGTCTTCCCCCAACCCTGAGGATACCCTGCAAGAAGCTGAGCCCGAGCCCTCAAGCTCCAAGAAGAAAAAGAAGAAAAGAAAGTGGCAACAGCTAGAGGCCAGCATCCAGGCCCTCACCAGCGCTGGCCACAGGGCCCTCCTGGCTGGCCAGAACCATGAGGCCTTGACCAGCTTCCAGAGGGCCTTCCTCCTGGCCTCCAAGGTCCCACAAAAAAGGGACACCCCTATTCTTCGGGCCTGTGCCTTCAACCTGGGTGCTGCCTATGTGGAGACTGGGGACCCGGCCAGAGGCCTTGGGCTGCTCCTCAGAGCCCAACCTGAAGAGAAGGCACAGGGCAAGTGCCATGGTGACCAGTGTTTCAATGTGGCTTTAGCCTACCATGCCCTGGGCAACCTGCCTCAAGCTTTGGCCTGGTACCACAGGGCCCTGGGCCACTACCAGCCACTAGGTGACCAGGGGCAAGCCCAGGCAAAAATGGGAGCCTGCTACCAGGCTCTGGGACAGCCCGAACTAGCAGCTCACTGCCTGCAGGAAGCAGGCCAGACCTATGCCCACGCAGGACAGCCCCAGGCTGCAGCCCTGGCACTGGGGGCTGCGGCAGTGTGTATGCTGAAGAGTGGGCAGCACAGTGTGTGTGAAGTGGTGCAGGTGCTGGAGGAGAGTTGGAGGCTTGCTGAGATGAGTACCGAGCGGGGACTGCTGGGTGAGGCCTTTGATCGAGATGTGTGGGATTTGGGTAGATTCGGATCTAGTGATACCCTGAGAGGTGGGGTGGAAGCAGAGGCATTTCTTGGGGATGGGGAAGGGAATTGGGGGGACCCTGTAAAAATGGGAGGGCTATACCAGTATAGCCTCAGTTGCACCTGACCTGGCTACCAGTGACCCTGGCCTTGCCCTCTAGGGCAACTCTATAATGACCTAGGCCTGGGCTACTCCCAGCTCCAGCTGTTCCCGCTTGCAGCAGAGGCCTTCCTGCAGGCCCTGCCCTTATGCCGGGGACTAGGGGACAAGGCCACGGTTCTGAGAAACCTTGGAATGGCCCACAATGCCCTTGGCAACTATCAGGAAGCCCTGGAGTTTCACCAGAAGGCTGCTGTCCTGCATGGTGAGTACCAAGGGCTGGGGAATGGGATTGAGACTAAGGGACAAAGAGGGGATTCCAGCAGGAGCCGAAAGGCTGAAGAGTAGATGGACCTTTAGGACTAGTTATAGGATTGGGAAGCCCAGAACCTGGCGGGGGGGGGGGGAAGTGCTGGGGATACAGGAGATGGGATAGTCAGAAAAGATGGAGTATTGTGGGCCCAAAGACTGAGGCCTAGGGCTGGGAAGGCAACATGGGCAGAAGGAAGAGCTATTAATACCTGTACTGCCTGCCTCACAGGGCTGTTGCATGGCTCATAATAACCGGGGGGAGGCATTCAGGCCAAAACTCAGGACCGACGAGAAGCTCGTTATGGATATTGAAAGTCTGGGCCTCTGTGGTACATCTGAAGGTGTGCTGGGCCTGAGAACTGGGACTCCTGCAGACCTTCACTTGGTTGGTCGGGGATAGGGTCCCAATGCCCCAGTGGCCAAGGCCCTCTCTTAGAATTGGGTGGGCTCTGTCATCAGGCTCTGTGGGGCAGCGGTGGGAGCAAGGTCGGAGCTTTGGCAGCCTGGCATTTGCGCTGAGCCAACTGGGGGACGACAAGGCGGCCAGAGACAGCTACCTACATGCACTGCAGGCTGCCCAGGACACTGGTGAGGGTGAGGAGGTTAGCAGAGGCTTGGGGGTGGTGGAGCAAAGGCTGAGATTCCTTGGGGCTAGTGGGGAGGCAGATGTGGGGGTTGGGGTGGGAAGTACCTCTGCAGGGGAGGGTTAATGGAGTAGGAGCCATAAAAGGACCTCTCAGGATCTCTTCTCCAGGAGACATGAAGGGGCAGTGGCAGGCCTGTGAGGGTCTGGGGGCTGCTGCAGCCAGACTGGGGCAGCATGATCAGGCCTTGAAGTACTATAAGGAAGCACTGGCCCGGTGTCAGGTGAGACCCTCCATCCCAGAATCTAACTGTCCCTTCCAGGGAGCATTCTCTGGCTAACATTCCTGCCTCATGTCTTGTCTTCTTTGTATCATTCATTCACTCATCAAACATGTACTGGGCACATCGTGTGCTAGGTCCTGGGACATTATTGTAAGAGTTCATCTCTATACACAATTCTGGACAGGACCCTGGCAAAGGCATGGGGATGGGGCAAAAGAGAAAGAAGACAAAGCCCCCTTTCCTCCCTCCTTTCCCATTTCTTTCTTCCCCATTTCCCAGATAACCACATGACTTCTGTATCATGCCATTTTCCTCCCTCTTCCCAGAAGGAGCCAGACTCTGTGCGAGAGCGACTGGTGGCCAAGCTGGCAGATGCCATGAAGACCCTTTTGACCCAGGGTGAGCTGGACCCGACTCATACCCTGGTAAGATGACATCTGAGACAAGGAGCTGGGGATAGGGAGAGGTTACCTGAAGAAGGGAGAGGGTAGAGGTAAGCAGAGCTGATGTTCTCAGGGATGCTGCGCCTCACTGCTCTCCTGTGTTCATCTGCCCCTGGACCAGCGTATGGTACACGTATCATTTTCCCAGGACACCTGGGGGTGGTATGGGGACAGGGGATTGTAGCACATGTCCAACACTAGGGCTTTGCCAGGGCCTTGGCTGACTGTTAACTAGCTCAGTGAGTGAAGGCCATGGGGTGCAAATAAGGACACTGAGTGCCCTGCCCAGGTTGCTTAGTTGGTTAGAGCATTGTGCCACTACACCAAGGTTGTGGGTTCAATCCCCAGTCAGATCACATACAAGAATCAACCAATGAATATATAAATAAATGGACCAACAACAAAAAAATAGATGCTTCTCCTCCTTCCTCTCTATAAACAAACAAACAAACAAACAAACAAACAAACAGATAAATGCACCCTGAGCCACACCAAGTGGATTTTCAGTCCTTGGCTGTAGTTTCCCAAAGGGCTACACAATACGGGCAGTGCTCCAGGGAAGTCCCTTTCTCTCATCTCTTGTTCTCTGGGGCCATTTCTCTTTGGGTCTCCACTGTGTTCCTCTCCTCCTGCTCCTCTTCCCCCTCCCTCTGCCTCCCAGCCTCTCTTAACAGGTTGATATTTCTCTAACTGTCTCCTTCCTCACCCTCTGAGATACTCTCAGGAAGCCTCCCATCTCAGGAATCGAAATTTACTTTAGTATTTATTATATTTATTTAATATACTTTATGTCTTCTCTTATTTTAAAGACTAGGACACTTTATAATTTGCAAGCAAAAGTTAAATTAGGCTGATACAGAAAGAGGACTGGAATGGGAGTCAGAGGAGCTGGGTTCCATCTAAAGTTGTCTACCAACTTTCTGTGACTTTGCTCCTGGAGGCCCCAAGTGGGAGCGGGGGTGGTCAGGCTTTGGCCGCATCTGATAGTCCACAAGCCTGAGCTCTAATGTGATAGTTACTAGTACGGCCTTGCCAGAGCAAAGGGCCTCACCTTGAAATTTCATTCTCAGACACGTGGCACAGCCCCATTCTCTCTAGCACTTCTTTGTCTCTGGGGCCCTGTGTCTGGAAGGAGCATATACTCACGTGCACATCCACAGCCATTTTTCTCAAACTGATTCCCTTTCATTTCCAGACCTCAGCTCCAGGGAGGCCTCAGGCTCCAGGTGGAGCCGGCCCAGCAGGGACTCCAGCCAGGGTGGCGAGGCACCCAGCAGAAGTGAAGCACAGGTGAGTGGGGTGGGGTAGAGCGGAGCTTCTGGGATGGATATGACCTCTGAGAATATTAGGAGGTATTGAAGCAGTGCTGGGAAGGGTGGAGGGCTGGTAGGTGCCCCAGGGAGGAGAGGTACTGGCTGGGTGCCACTCTGCCCCTTGTTTCCTGCCCCTATAGATCTTTGAGTGGGTAGGAAGACTAAGAGTTAGAGGAGGGCTATGAGGAGAAAGAGGAAGAGGGCTTTGTGAAAGTTCCCTATGACTGGGTTGGCTTGTGCAGGGACTGGAGTGTGAGTACATGTAGGCTGTCCTGGCTGAGAGCAGCGCTCTCCCCACGCCCCTCATTTCCCTTACTGCCCTGCTTCCCTGCCTCAGGTCTGACACCCAAAACCAGCCCTCTCCCCATTTCTGCTCCTCTTTCAAGACTCTGGCCCATTGTTCCTGAACCCTTTCTGGAATCACCTTTTCTCCCTTGCTTCTACAGCTTTCGTAACTTCTGGAACTGCATCTTAAAGCACCAGGGTTTGTTGGAAGCCCACTAGGTTCCAGGTATCCAGTACTTTTCTTACTCTAGCTTGTCTCTTTCCTCAAAGGCTTCCAACTTTGGCAGCAGAGTTCCTTGCTGTTTGTTGACTTGAATTCACTGATATTTTCTTTTTAGTCTTTCCTTCCAGGCACTGCTAAATCATTTCCATGTTTAGCCCTAGATGACCCAGGGTTGTCAATCACCTGTCCCATACAAGGCACAGTTTTTGGTGCACCCTTCATGTACAGTGCCCAACACATTCCCTGACACCCACCCTTCTTGTTCTCCCAAAGTGTTCTCTCTTCCACCATGATGGTTCTTGGTTCAGAGAGGCCTGTGATGAATATGTCTGTCCCTCTCCATCCAAGTCCTGGACCTAGAACTCATCTCCTATTTGGAGACCAAGCTCCCCACCATCCAGAATGGAGTACCCTGGCAATCTGGTACCCAGTGGTCCCCAAGTCAGTAGGTGCGTCCTTGGGGAGGGAAAGAGGCCTGGAGAATGGATGAAGAGAATAGGGAAGAATGTGTCTTTGGAGATTTTAATGGAACTTGATCACTGTTGAAGTTTGGGAAGATGTCGTCCAGTGCTTGGGAATACCCAGTGCTCCAAGCCTCTTTGTCTCTGCCCTTCAGCAACAACCAAACTTCACTCAGCTCAGGAGGCCTGGCATATCCCCTGCCTCCTGTGTGGCTGGACTGTAGACCTCAGAGAAAGGGGGAGTCCCACTAAATTGGGGGATATGCAGCTTAAGTCTACTCCCTACTGCTCTGTAGCCCACTGGCAGAGGTAAGGTCCAGCAAGGGCAACAGAAGCTAGAGCCAGAGCAGGCTGCCTGTGCTCTTTCCACAGCCATTCCCACTGGCAAGCTCTGCTCTGCCTCCTTCAGGTCATTAAAACGACCTGGGGAAACCCCCAGCAGCGACCCACAGAGGAGACCCACCACATCTGGCTTCTGCACGGTCATGTGATTCCACTCTGCTGGCCTCAGCAGTGCCTCCACATACATGCCTGAGGAGTTTCTGGGACCAAGCCTCTTCCTGGTTGCTCAGCACTGTACAGACATGGAATACAAGGCAGTCAGCAAGTGGGCTCCTGAGCAGGCTGGAAAAGGGCTTTGCAGTCTCAGCACTGAGGCTGTTTGCTTCTTGTTGAGATTTTTGGACTCAATAGATAAAAGGGAAAAGGAAAATGGATGGTGAATCTTCCCCTTTCTTTCTGGATACAAACTTCAAGATCACTAAGGCCCTTTCCAGTTCTGAAAAGCTTGGCCAAGAGGCTTTGGAGTCAATGACTCTCTTCAGACTCCCATTTTCTCATTTGGGACATGGGATTATACTACTATAGAAGGTACATCTTAACCAATCTATGCACCCTACTTTCTCAGTGTAACATAGAAGAGGCTGGGTGCAGGACCCTGAGGCCTGTGGCCTGTAGGACAACTGCTTCCAGCAGCCACAACTATGATATTAAGTAAGCTTTATTGATGACTTAGCACACACCACCCATGTTCTAAGTGCTTCACAAGTATTTTCTCCTTTGATCCTATTTCACAAATGAGAAAAAGAGAGCACAAAAGCTACATAGCCTGTCTTCTCAGATCACACAACTAGCTAGTGGAGAAGCCATGATTCTAAGCTAAGTAGTGAGTTCCTTCTTCCATAATGCCAGGCAGTCCCACTCCTCCAGCTAAGCCATTGTTTATCAAGAGTTGGTTATGCTTGACACCAATCATGTTTATGCTGGTTATATGTGTTATTATAATTTGTAATTTAATTAAATATTACATAAATTGATGAGCTAAGAGTGTGAAAACAAAGTTGAATCCTTAGAAGACTTAACTAAGGTGAGACACTACAAACTGTTATTGAGCTCTGGCTGGTGTAGCTCAGTAGACTGAGTGCTGGCCTGCAAACCAAAAGGTTTCCTGTTGGGGACATGCAAGAGGCAACTAATCACACATTTATGTTTCTTTTCTTTTCTTTCTCTCTCCCTTCCCATCTCTCTAAAAATAAATAAATAAAATCTTTCAAAAACAAAACTGTTGTTGAATTGGATGTGAGCAAGAAGACTATTACAGATTGGGAGAAAATCATAAAAATCTAGATGAATTTTGCACTCAGATTGCTATAAGCATGCCATTTATTTTTTCCATCTTAAGGAAGCAAAATGCAAGGTATAAGTGATACATAACTGGTGAGGTTTATGGGTTTATGGAAGAAAATGGAGAAATACAACCATTGGCTCTGTTCTCAAAGAAGAGCCTGGCCACACTTTGACAGGTGGCAAGTGAATGTATTTTGTGTTTTAAATTGAAATAAGATAATCCACCTCTGATTATGTTATATAAGAGGCTTCTACTGTACTGTGAACTACTTCACAATGAGATTTTGAGTATTCATTAAAACAGTTGTAGAGGACCTACTACGTGCTAGGCACAGAAGTAGGTGCTGGGGTCACAGCTGTTAATCTTCCTTATGTAAATGGAGTATATGATCTTGTCAGGCATTCGAGATGTCTTGATTAGGATGTAGATTCACCAACTTTAACAAAAGCCAATAAAACAGTGCCTTTTTCCGGAGAGAACTTTATTCTTGTCTCATATAAGCAGTTCAGGGCCTACACAGTGGTTCTGTAGAGCTTCAGGAGCCAGGCAGGATGCTCTGCCATCCTCAACCTGGGATTTACATCTCATGGTCTAAATGGCTGCTCCATCTCAGCATAATACCTTCTTTCCAGCCACTAAGAAGAAAAGAGGAAGTGGAAGAAAACATTTCTTAAAGGATATGACCTGCCAGTTGCATGTATCATTTCTGCTCAACTCTCATTGGTCAGAGTTTAATCACATGCAGATGGTTAGTTGCTGCATGGGAGACTGGATAATGTAGTGTTTAGATATGTTTAGATGTACAGCCAGTGTTTACATGTGGCCAGATAAATCTCAGGGATTTTGTTATTAAAGGAAGAAAGGAGAATGGATTCTGAGGGACAAGTAGCAGCGTCTGCCAGCTAGGAATATTGCCAATTCATTATCAATCATCACTGGCTCTACTGTTTAATAGCTGTATTATCTTAGGAAACTTGCCTTCTCTCTGCCATTCAATTTCCTCATCTATAACATGAAGATAAAAATATGTCATAGGATTGACAGGATTACATTAGATAATATACGTAAAGCATCTGGAGCTCAGCAGGTGATCAATTCATATGCCCTTCCTAAACTGGTTTTGAAGGTATTTCTCAAAGAAAACTCCAAAAGTCTGAAGGACAGCAACAAAGGAGACTAGGTCTTGGCCACTGCCTTCCTGGGGACAGCCCTCATTTGTTGTTTTATAAATCGTGCGTGTGTGTAGTGGGATGTTTTTGTGTCATTTTATAATTATATCTCATCAAAATGAAAACAGCAGGAACAAGCCTTTAATTACCTACTTCTGCATTTGGGGAAGCAGTTCAGTATAGCATGGTGCTTAAGAATGCAGAACTCAAGGTCAAGCTGCTTGAATCCTAGCTCCACTGACAACTATCACTGTATCATTGGGCATGTCTTTCAACATCTTTGAGCCTCAGTCTCCTCATCTGTATAATGGGAATAATAACAGGGTTGCTGTGAAGATGAAATAAGATGATTCATGTTATCACTGGGCACATATAAGTACTCAAAATGTTATCTTTGTCAAATAAACATGTTTTACATTGTACTTTATAAATGAATCTTCAGAATCACCAAATTAACTTCTCAAACACACATAAAAGTAAAACTATTTATATGCTGGTGAAGTTACAAAGTTAATGAGGTCTTGGGCAAGATTATCCAAATGTAATATGGATAATCTCAATTTCCTCAGTTTCCACTGTAAACTCAATTTCCAGCCATAAACACAATCTGACAAAACAGTTTTGCACCACATAGTCTCATAAATTCAATTTCCCACCACAAACATGTAAAGCAAGCATAGCTGGAGACCAAGGATACATCCATAGGAGATGATAAACCTCGTAATTAAAAGGAGATTATCAGAGGAGAAATTAAAAGGTGAAGGGTTTTTTTCCTTTTGCAGTGAACTAGCCAGGAAGGCAATCCATGATACAGAATGAGAATAAATCTAGCTTAAAAACAGGAACTTTATTCCACCTGGAAAATTATTTTAGTGCCTTGATGGTAACTGATTTGTTATTCCGCAAACTTCTTAACTATGCAAAAGTGTATTTGCACTCTTAAAAGTTCTTGGGTAAAAAATTTTGTTTTCCTCTCCAGGTTTTTCTTTTTCTTTTTTTAAAAAAGACTTTATTTATTTAGTTTAGACAGAGGGAAAGGGAGGGAGAAAGAGAGGGAGAGAAATATCAATGTGTGGTTGCTTCTTCCGTGCCTCCCACTGGGGACCTGACCTGGTCCACAGTCCAGGCACATGCCCTGACTGGGAACTGAACCAGTGACAGGCTAGTGCTCAGTCTACTGAGCCACACCAGCCATGGCCTCCAGGTTTTTCTTGAAATATTATCATGGCCCGAAGTCTATGGTTTCAACATTTTTGACAATGGCATAGTCAACCTTTTAAGGTCTATAATTTTCTGTCACTATTACCTTGATAAAGGGGTAAATATTCTGTATGATTAGAAGTATATTGTGCTATCCTGGTAAACAGAGTTAGGAGGAGCTAATGTAGTGAGGAAAGGGGTCCTAAGTTAGATAAAACGCTTAGCAGTGTATATAAGAACACGAGCTCTACCCTGACTCCTGTGACTCAGTTGGTTGGGCGTCATCCCACAAGGCGAAAGGTCACCTGTTCAGTTGGAAACATGATGTTTCTCTCCCTTTTTCTCCCTCCCTTCCCCCCCTCTGTAATATAAGTAGTTTTTTTAAATACCATAAAAAAAGAACACTAGCTTAATTTATTGAGGCCTATGTACGCGGTCCTGTCGACGCTTTCCATGCATTACCACCCTATGAAAATGTACTCTCATCCCGTTTTACACACAGGAAACTGAAATCTGGAGTGTTCTAATTAACTCAGTAGTAGGGGCAGGAACCCAGGCTAAATTCTATGCTAAACTTGAAGAATTATTATCAAAAGGCAATCGGGAGCAAAGCACTTCGCTCCACCTGGAAATGCGAGGCAATAGGTAACTAATTACGCTCAGGAAAGGAGGGCTGGGATCCAGGCTGTAACGGAAGGTGCAAGTACGGAGCCCTCAACCCGCAGGCACAGCAAAGCGCCTGGGAGCCCAGCAAAGATTCCGACTCGGGGCGCCCCGCCCACTTCTTGGAGGCGGGACGAAGCCCTGCGCATGCGCCACGGCGGCTAGGCGGAGCCGGAGGCGCGCGCACGTCCGTGGCCTGAATGGCCGGTCTGCGGTCTCTGCTGGGGTTTGGGCTGCTGGTGGCGGGCTCGCGCCTGTCACACGTCAGAGCTCAGGCCAACATCTGTCGCGCGGAACCCACGTGGTGGGGGCCGCAGCGGCTGAGCTCGGGGGGCCGCGGGGACCCAGAGGTTATGGCTAACACCGCGGTGAGGTACTTGAGGTAGGCGGGGCTCCCGTGGGGCGCAGGCCTTGGGCGGTAGGCGTTCGCATGAGCGAGCCCCTGAGCAGAGGGTTTCCTCAGCCAGGAGGAGGCTCAGGCTGTGGACGAGGAGCTGTTTAACGAGTACCAGTTCAGTGTGGACCAACTTATGGAGCTGGCTGGGCTGAGCTGTGCTACAGCCATTGCCAAGGTCGGTGGTGCAACCCTTAAGCTGTCTCCTTGACCGAGGCACGATGGAGGGGGAGGGACGGCTGGGCCAAGCCTGGGCTATGACGGCCTGAAACTCCTCTGAATCCCCTGACCTCTGCCTTCAGGCATATCCCCCTACGTCCATGTCCAGGAACCCCCCTACTGTTCTGGTCATCTGTGGCCCCGGGAATAATGGAGGAGATGGCCTGGTCTGTGCGCGACACCTCAAACTCTTTGTGAGTATGTGAAGGGCTGTGGAGAGGCTCTGCAGTGTCTAGGAGCTGGGCATGAATTACCTCTTGCTTTTCCTCACAGGGCTACCAGCCAACCATCTATTACCCCAAAAGGCCTAACAAGCCACTCTTTACTGCCATGGTGACCCAGTGTCAGAAAATGGACATCCCTTTCCTTGGTGAAATGCCCCCAGAGGTAGGTACCTCTGGTTTCAGTGCCCTCCTCCACAATAACCACTGTGTCCTGCTCTTCATCTGCTTATCTTCCTCTATACCAGCGGTGTCAAACTGATTTTCACCAGGGGCCACATCAGCCTTGCCGTTGCCTTCAAAGGGCCAAATGTAATTTCAACTCCTTAACAGTTAAGAAGTAGTTATATTTGTACAGTCCTAAAATTTCAGCCCTTTGAAGGAAACCTCAAAGCTGATGTGTGATACCCCGCCCCCGCACTTGAAAATAACTTCGACACCCCTGCTCTAGACATCAAACTCTCAGAGGGTAAGAATAGTGCCTGGCACCGAAGGCGCCCAACATATGCTATTTGAACAGAAGCAGTGTAAGAGGTGTGCTCTATGCATTCCCAACACTGCCTCCAAAGCCTCCTTTCTCCCTTTCATCTCTCCTGGTCACTCCTTTTACTTTGTAATCCTTCCTCTTCCCCTACAATGTAGTAAACATATTATCTGCCCCTCTTAGGAATGAAGTGAATGCCTAAACCCTTTCTCCAGATGCATGGATTTAGGGGTGAGAAACTTGAGAGTTTTTTTTTTTTTTTTTTTTAATTTCATAACACATTTTACAGATGAAGAGACTAATGTGCAGCAAAGGGAAGGAAGTGGTTTGTCCAGAGCCACAGACCAGATCATGGCAGAGCTGACACCAGAACCTGTCCCTCCTGGCTCGTAGTCTCAGGCTTTCCTATACTGTGGCCTCCCCAGTGGCAGGCAGGCAGAACCTGGAGTCTGGACTCAGCTTGGCCTGAATCAGGAACCAACTTACACTTAATTCTAGGCCTCAGAATGCCGTCTGAATGACACAGAACTATATTTGTGCCTCTGTGAGTGGTCTGTGGGTGCAGAGGACAGCCCACTCCTGTTAAGAGCTCTTTGTGTTGCTGCTGGCTCTGACATCCTTTACTTTTCCTGCTCCACCACAGTCCATGCTGATTGATGAACTATATGACCTGGTGGTGGATGCCATCTTTGGCTTCAGCTTCAAGGGTGATGTTCGGGAGCCATTCCGCAGTGTCTTGAGTGTTCTGAATGGACTCACTGTGCCCATTGCCAGCATTGACATTCCCTCAGGTGCTGGGTCCAAGGAGGTTGGGATTGGGGTCCTGCCTTGTCTTTAGTTAGATACCTAGGAGACTTATGTCTTGACCCAAGGCTCAGACCAAGTCTAAAATGAGTCTAGAGGTGCAGAACATAGTCAAGGAGCAGAGTTCAGGAGCACTCTTTACATGTTGGCTCTAAGAGACCAAAGCCCAGGGACACATGGAGCTCCAAGGATGCAAGTTTCTTGGCTGGGGATGCAGGGGGGCTTCCCATTCCTTTAGAACTAGGACAGAGCAAGGTTTGGAAGAGGACTAGACATCTGGCCTCTTCTGCTCTTCCTGAATACAATCCTTTTTTTAGGATGGGATGTGGAGAAGGGAAACCCTGGAGGGATCCAGCCAGACTTGCTCATCTCCCTGACTGCACCCAAAAAGTCTGCCACCCTGTTTACTGGTCGCTACCACTACCTGGGGGGTCGTTTCGTGCCACCTGCTCTGGAAAAGAAGTACCAGCTGAATCTGCCACAATACCCTGACACTGAGTGTGTGTATCGTCTGCACTGAGAGAAGGTGGGTGGGTGTTCTTCCCAATAAAGATTTAGTGCCTCTCTCCCCCAGAACTGTGGAGACCTGAGAGCTCTTCTGGCAGCAAGTTAATGGATGGCAGGCAACAGTGGAGATATTGTGCCATCTCTGGGGAAGCAGACCAAACAAGAGAGGTTGCTGTGGCATTTGGGGGCAATAAAAATGGACTTTCAGATACTGAAAAAGGCTCCCAAGTGAGGTGCTTGTCCTTTACACACACACACACACACACACACACACACGAATCTTAACCATTAGGGACACAGACAGGACACTGGAAGGGGGGGTGGCAGTTCTCTAAGCTTTCCCTTTCCATTTAACAGTGTAGCAGGACCACAGGAGATTAATAGAAGAAATTTCTTCAGAGGCCTCCAAGGAGACTCTTGTATTCAGGACCTTCCCAGACTGGGAATGGAGATGCCAATCAAGACGTATATAGGGTAGGAGCCCAAACTGACATTTATCGAATCATTTGCCAGTGTTAGAAACCAGCTCACAGACTTACTTGGCTTCATATAAAAAATAAACAAAAACCCCCAAGACATACCACATAAGTCCACATTTCCAGCTTCTTTTAGTAAGGATATCCATTTAAAGGGTATCTGCATTCCTGTTCCCACAACCCTCACCTCACTACTCCCTGTCCCTTGGCTGCCTGGCTCCTACTGGCACTTGTCAGAAGCTGCAAAGGAGAAGATGCCCACTCCCTGAACTAAGGTATAGTGATACTACCTCTGTCCACTTCAGCAGGCTGGTATTCCAAAGCTCAGTTTTCTCTTTGGGAAGGACTCCTCACTGGGAGGGTTCAGGAGACCTGCATCAGCTCAGGTCTCTGTGGCTTCAACAATTAAAAAGAAATTGAGCCCTTACCCTGACCTGACCTTCAGTCTCTCTTCTTTTTCTTTTTTTTTGCTCTCTGGTCAGTGCTGACTCTGGCTCTTTCCTCCTCTGCTTGCTTCTGCCTCCTCCTCTTCCCTCTGCTGCTTGAGCTCTCCCTAGTGCTGCCATTGTCATGTCCATTCCTTATAGTCAAGACATCCTCTTGATGCTGCTGTCTTTTCTTGCTTTTCCTTTTCCTATCACTGCATGCTCTGCTTTCTGCTTCCGTGGTCCCATTATCTACAACAGCCTCCTCAACTTCTTTATCCTCTGTGTTCAAGTCTCCCTCCTCATGCTGCTGCCTCTTGCTTCTGCTGCATGGATCAGTGTGTGCTCGGCTCTCTACCTCTGTTCTCCATTCTTTACCTAAGACCCTCAGCTTCTCCTCGTGGTGCTGCCTCCTCTTCTTCTTCCTTTTCCTGGGGCACTCATCAGTTTCTTCTCCGCTCTTCAGTTCTCCAAGCTCTCTTGTTCCTATGGCTTCTTCCTCACCCACTACAATTATTCCCTTTCTATCATCTGTGACCTTTTTTTCCTGATGTTGTTTTTTCTCCTTGCTTTTTCTGATGCTCTGGTCAGTGTGATCTGGGTATTCCTTTTCTGCATTCCTTTCAGTTGCTGTAGCCTCTTCCTCCTTTTTCTGCTTCCTTTTCTTTTTCTTTTTTTTGAGGGGCTTGCACTCACACTGTGGTAGAGGGATCCCAGGGTTCTGGTCTTTAAGCCGATCCAGGAAGGCCTGCTCCTGGGCCTCCAACCGAGCAAGCTTAGCTTTCATCGTAATCCCAAGACGGGCAGCTCTGAAATAGGGCTGAAGTCAGAGGGAGGATCTTGGGAAAAATAGGCCTAATTCTTGAGACTGCAGGGGAAATTGGTAGGGAAGGAGCTATCTATCTTCAAGCAGCTTCAGAGATGGGCAGATAGTATGAATCATTTCCCTGGGGTGAAAGATAGTCAAGAAGTGGCACTCAACTAGTGGCCAGGGGGTAGGGGAAGATTAGGGGATGGAGGGATTGAGCAAAAAGGAAAAAGGACTCATGGACAACAGTGTGATGATTACTAGGGAGGGAGAAGGGCATAAGGGGACTAAATGGCAATAGAAAAAAAATAGAATAAAGATTAAACTTTTTTTAAAAGTAGCATAGGCTATCATTGGGGGTAGGCTTATAAAGGAGATCCAGGAGCTAACTATTACTTACTTGTGTGCTGTTCGCCCCTCACAAGCTTGGAGCAACATTTCATCAGTCAGACTGTTGGGGGGGTCGGGGGAGAAATCGGGAATTACAAACATCTGGTAGAAAAGCTTGACCTCTCCTCCCCTCTAAAACATTCTTTCAACACTGAGTTCCTGTTCAGGACCTGGTATTTTTCTAGGTACAGGGGATACAAAGATTAGTACAACACAGTTCCACCCTGAAGAAGCCCACAGTCAAGCATTAGACTTGGTCCTTTCTCTTGAGATCTGAAGCATCTCCTACCTGACCCCAGGGCTAAAATGAAGTCTCACATTTTTGGAGGCTGAGGCCCCTGGTTGTTGTCATCACTACAGCTTTCCAAGTCCTTGTCTGGCTTCTCCCCACCTGAAGTCAGTGTGGCCATCTAGGAGGAGGGATCATGAGGTAGACAAGGTCCACTCAACACCATTGCCATCCCTCTTCCTTTCTGGAACTCCCCTCCCCCAGCAATCATAGCCATACACACAAATTTGCCACCCCCAGTATTGCTCCTTGCAGACCCACACAGAGGTGCACCAAACTGTATACTTCAACTTGGACAGGAGGAGGGGTGTGGGGATGGGGAGTGCTGGCCTTCCCTGGCTAGTGAGCGGAACAAGGGAGAAACTACTGTGGGCCATCAGGTCTTCACCGTGGGAACAAATGCCCCCTGGTGGTCATTCCATGGTCCTTAGTAACTGACAATAAAGATGGCACTTCCCGCCGCCCCCCCACCCCCCACCCCCAACACCAATGCATAGTACTTTATTTGACCAGATTGAGAACCTACTGTGAGCCAAATGTTGGGGATACAGAGTGGAATAAGGGTGAGATGTGTCCCGCCCAGATGGAACCTACATGGTGAGGGGGAAAGGAATAGGACAATTACAATGAAATAGACAATTACAATGAAAGTTTGCCTGGGCTAGAGGAGTGGTACCTGCTCAGACTTCAGAGTTTGGGGAATAATTTCTAGAAGTAGCTGAGCTCTGGGAGACAAGAAAAAAATCAGGTAAAGGAGGAAAGGGAGTGGAATGTCCCAGGCAGAGGGAATAGCATGTACAAAAACTTGAAGGTGAAAGAACATGCTAACTTACAGAATGATTCCATCTGGCTAAACTACAGAAATCTTGAGAGACGTGGCAAAGGGTGGGGGGGGGGCAGTGGCCAGAGAAGTTGGCAGGGACAAAGTTTGAAGGGCCACATTAGCCAGTCTGATAAATTCAGCTTGTGTCATACTAAGTCAAGGAGGAGTCAAGTCAGTGACACAATGAATTCAGAATGCTCTGGATGCTTTGTGGATGATGAACTGACTAGAGTGTGGAGTGAGATTAACAGGTAATGAGTCTGGTTATGAAGCCATGGAAGAAATTAGGCAGGAGATGGTGATGGTCTGGGGTGGAAAATGGCCACAGAGATGAACAGAAATGGTAAAGATATGCTAGTTACCATGTAGAGCCCTTGGCACATAATAGGTGATTAGTAAATATTAGCTCCCTTCTATTGGTATGCTAGTAGGCGAGAGTCTGAAGACCTGAATTCTAGTTCTGTCTGCCATTACTAGCAAGCTCTTCAGCAAGCCTTTCTTCCCCACTTTTGGCCACATGTGCAAAATAAAAAGGATGGATCAGATAATCTCTCAGGTCTCTGACTTCTAAGTCCTTTGAATTGGATATCCCCTCCCTGCCCCACTCTGGCAGTTCCTGAGAGTATGCCCTACCTCCCACTCCATTGCTGCCCCCTCAGCTGAAGGTAGGGGTCCATGTAACCTGAAGATCTCAATTCTTGCCTAGAGTTGGGGCAGTCTAATTAAGCAACAGCAAGGTTAGTTGCAGGATCCCACTCTCTTAGGATGGTCCTGAGAATAGGTAGGGTATATAAGGCAATTGTTCAGGCCCCACAGAAGAGTAAAAAAGGATGAACCCTCTCACCCCCAACCTCTAATACCTTCACAAACTTTTGATACAGCAAGTTGGGCTTGGGATGATTATGATGGGTGGTCTCCTTAGAAAGGTGCTTTATCTGTACTCCATCCTGTGGGGAAGTATCAGTGAGTTGATGACATATGTCTCCCTCACCTCCACATGTCCCAGGCCCTCATGTTTCATGTGCCCCTTGATTAGAGTTCATACCTGTCTAGTTTCAACTACCAAGTTGGCTGCAGTTTTGTTGAAGAGCTCATTCCACCAGTGGTTTGTGAACTCCTTGGAAGGGTCATGTCCCACCTGCCAAAGGAAGAAGTATGAACTCTGAACCTGCCTCCCTGTCCTCAAGGGTTCCCCTCTGCCATCCATACCCCCCAGCCTGCCCAGTCTTACCCCATGAGTGTCCTGCTTTAGCCTTATCCTGAGGGCCTGGGTGATGCCATTCTCCTTGCGGCCCAGGCCTTTGCCTGCAGAAGAGAGTGAGTGACTTAGCTTATTCTGCCTGCCCACACCCTCACAACGCACCCCAGAACATGCCACTCCTTGCCATTCCACACATCCACCATTGGGCAAACTCTGTCTCTTTCGGAAGCCCTCCCAGTTCTTTATAGCACCTCTCCATGCAATCCCCCACCTTTATCTGGAGCCAAGCTCTTTTCCTTCACTAATTCCTTTGGGGCAGAGGTCATGTTTCTTCCCCTCTGCCCCAGTCCTCCCAACCACTTATTTCTTACTATTGTCAAATTTCTTCTTCTTTCCTTCTCTGTAAATGTCGAATTTTCTTCTTCAAATTTCCCTTTGATCTAGCTTTTCCTTCTCCAGTTGAATGGACTGAATAGAGATAATTGAGGATGATGCCTCTCCCCTGGGCAGAGGGTGGGCAGTGAATTGGGGTGATGCAAAAGGTCACCTTGAGTCCATCCATGCTTTAGCAGCTGCTCCTCAGCAAACTTCATCCCATGACTCTTGACCTCTGGGGTGATGACACTCATGGTGAAAAAAGAGTAACTGTCTTCAGGTCCTCATCAAAGAAGAGGTCACTTATCCTTTTAAGAGTAAAGGAGAAAGGGCCAAATCATACATCACATCCACCTTGATTGCTTTTATAAGAATTATTTCCTGAGGCTGAGGCAGAGACAGGTTCAGAAGCCTGGTCCTTGGGGAGCTTCCTGTCTGACCACAAAGAGGTCAACATCAACGTGTCAAGAGGTATTATTAACAATACCTACACTTCTGGAGAGCTCACCCACCACATGCCAGGCTGTACTAAGGCCTTACATGGATTGTCATTTAATCTTCCTAACCCAGGAAGATTTCCTGAACTTTACATTCAGGAAAGTATGATTACCCCTATTTTACAAATGAGGAAACAGGCCTAAAGAGGTTAGATGATTTGCTCAAGGTCATGCAGCTAACGTATATGGAACTGAAACCTAGGCAGCTTGTTTGAGAGTCCCCAACTCTTCACTACTACATGAGAACATCTGCCATGTAAAAACAAAGCAATGAGATGTTTGTTAACCTGAGTTAAAACAGTACTTAATAGAGCCCATATTCTATACCTGTGCCATAGTAGTTTCACTGCCCTCTTAGTGTGGGGGCTACGTATCTCTTCCCCACTGCCACTGTCTTTCACCCTTGTTGGAGCACCCCTCCTGAAATTGTCCAGCTTGAGAAGGGTACTCTTCCTGAGCATTTGATGCACAGCAGCTGTATTACACATATTATACTGTCTCATTTAATCCTGACAGTCTTGTCAAGTTATCCTTATTTTACAAATGAGGAAACAAAGCCTGTTTCTTGCCTGAGGTTACAGAGCTAGTAAGAGATGGAGCTGGAACATGACCCCAGGTTGCCTGACTCCCAAGTGTCTTTTCTATCACATCCCCAACTAATGGCATTTTTTAATTTCATTTTTTAAAAGATTTTATTTATTATCAGAGAGAGAGGGAAGGAGAAAGAGGGAGAAGAACACTGATGTGTGAGAGAAACATTAATTGGTTGCCTCTCACACACCCCCAACTGGGGGCTTGGCCCACAACCCAGGCATGTGTCCCCACAGGGAATCCAACAGGTGACCTTTCAGTTTGCAGGCCGACATTCAGTCCTCTGAGCCACACCAGCCAGGGCTAACTGCATTTTTTTAATAATCACTCTGCTATTCCTCCTTTTGGACTCCAAAGTGGCATTATCAAACTCATGTATCAAATATGCCTCTGAAATGGTTAAGATGGCTTATCACCCAAGAAATTCACTGCTGACTTGACTCACTGAAGTTAAGTATTAAGATAATTTATTACAGGCACTGTAGACCATTTTTAAAGCTGAACAATGAACAGCACTACTAGAGTAACCCTGTAGCCTCCCAAAATGACAGCTCTGAAGGTAAAACTTTCATGTGAGTTTAGGAAGGTCTAGTAAGTATGCTTTAAAAAAATCAGACACATCATTAGGGCACCCCTCCTAAACATTATATGTTACGTCTGCAGAGTGGCAAATCAAGACCGACTCACATTTCTGTTCACATTTCAATTGTGAAGGATGATTACCTGTCAACCTAGCTGATACCTTGAGAGTCCCAACAGAAAAGCATTGAGTGAAGAAGTGGCCCTATCTTGCTACTTGCTACTTAAAAAGAATTAAAATTCAAACAATGAGGCCTTTACAATCACCTCAAAACTCTGCCTCTTCTCAGAAGTTATCCCTGATCTTTCAGCCCCCAACTTCAATAACAGTATTATTACTTACTGCATTTTACTTGGTGCATTTACTTATTCAAATACTTACACACTTACTTGATGACAGCCTGTTGCTAATTACTTGACACAGATTACCTCATTTAATCCTCCAACAACCCGTTTAGGACGCGGTATTACTGTAATTTGCAAACGAAGAAATGGCACTGAGGGGTTTAGTTATTTGTCCAAATCAAGTAACTGGCAAATAGTGGACCCAGGATCTCAGGCATTCCAGAACCGGTGTTCGGTAATCATACGTTCCTCAGTCTCTCACAGCTCTTTTTGATTTCTTTTGTTAAATCTTACCACACAGCCTATCCCTTGTCGCGGTAATTCGAAACAGTACGCCCTGGGCTGGGAGTCAGAGCTGCCTTCATTCCCCAACCCCAGTGCACTCGGAGAATGAGACAGCGTCCAGGCGTTAGTTGCTGAACTGAATGGCTTAGGTGGGAGTTGCTGTGACGAACTTAACAACAGATACCTGGGGACAAAAGCAGCTAGGTCCCAGGCTCTGCTCTGCAGTCTTTGTGAAGGCTGCGAGCACACGTTCAGGAACTGTCTCTCTAGTCAACCCGAGTTTCCTGGAGTGGTGCAGGACCACTCTGTTTACTGAGATTCTAAAGAGCCGACTAAAACTTTTCCCTCCGCTTCCTTTCTGTTGAGGTCTAAATTCCAGCCCTCCCGCCGCAGTTTTACTTGGAGCACCACCTGCCACCTCTCAAGAGACAGTAGCCCCTTACCCTCAGTCACTATACGGCCCTCTCCGCGACACACGTGCCAGCTCCGACCTCTATGCCGCCATCTTCCCGGAAGTGTCCTTTCGGTCCTTCTAGCCTGTCGAAAACCATAGAGAGAAACTCAGGAACCGACGTCCCGGGCAACCCGGGAGAAACCGTATGGAGGTGGGCCTACTTGCTGGTGTATTTACGGAAGAAGTTGGCCCCAGAGTGTCTCATGGTGCCGAATCATACTTATACTCACGCATTCTCTCCTTTGTTGCCTGAGAGATGCGTGACTGATCATATATGCATCAACATGAAAGACTTGGGTAAAAAACCGAAGTTTTGTTTGACAGTTGAGACATTTTTCCTCCATGAACGACCTGGTTGAGAACCGAATCGTTGGCAATAGGAGACATTCAAAAACTGAGGTTTATCCCTGACTGGTGTGGCGCAGTGGATTTAGCACTGGCCTGTGAACCGAAATGTCACTAGTTGGATTCCCAGTCAGGGCACATACCTGGATTGTTGGCCAGTTCCCCAGCTGGGGGTGTGCGAGAGGCAACCATTGGATGTGTCTCTCCCTCTCTTTGCCCTTTCTCTAAAAGTTAAAAAAAAAAAAAAAAAAAAAAAGAACTGAGGTTTGACTCTAAAGCTTTGTCATGATTGCTCAGTGTGTCATACTCCCTTATGCCCATAAAACTTTTGAAAAATTTTTCCATAGAATTAATTTTACTTTGAAAATATGCTACATTGGGACAATACTAAGCAACAGATTCTGGTTAGTGTAATTTTAGGTGATTGCGGAAGGGATGCAAGGCGCTTTAAAGGTCCTCCTCAGAGGCTAGGTTATTGACTAGAGGAACATTCTGTGAATGGGAATCAGAACTGAGTCCTTTCCCCCCTCAGTCCCTCATTGTGTGACCTTGACCAAGTCAGTCTTGCTCAAGAGCACCTTTTCCTTGTTCTATACAATTAGAAAAATAGAATAGCTCTTTTTAAAAGATTTTGTGTATTTTTAGAGGGGGGGATGGGAGGGAGAGAGAGGGAGAGAAACATCACTGTGTGGTTGCTTCTCCAGCGCCCTCCACCGAGGGCTGGGTCCACAACCAAGGCATGTGCCCTGACTGGTACTCAAGCTGGCGACCCTTTGGTTCTCAGGCTGGCACTCAATCCATTGAGCCACACCAGCCAGGCCCACTCAATCCTTTTTACAACTTGGTTTCATTGTGGTATCTTGGGCCACAGAGAAAATTTCACAGTTTCTCAATTTTTACCATCTTCCCCTCTATCTCTGCTATCTATCTACTTATCTATTTAATATCATAGGTTACACTGTGGTCATAAAAGAAGAATCGAAAACTCCTGAATGAGGTAACCCCAGGGCCCTTTCCAGCCCACAGTTTTTAAGTGGCACACTTGGCAGGCCATTCCAAAATCCTGGCCATAGTTTTTTGTCTCAAGATTCCTAGTCTGGTCTAGGACCTTGAACTCCTGACTCACTCTCTCAATAAACATTTATTAAGGGCCTCCTATAGACAAAGGGCAAGAGGTGTAAACACGTTTAGCCCTTGGTTTCCTGTTGAGTCTTATGATCTTGTGGGAGTATGTATAACGATCACTGAGTGATGAGGGCTATGGCAACTTCAGGACCCAGTGCTGTGGGAAGTAAGATGAAAAGTACCTGACTTGCTCTAGGACCCTGGGAGCTTCCTGAAGGAGCTACAGGCCTAACCCTGGGGATTACAAAAGAAGAGGAATGGGCCTCAAGGAATTTAAAGTTTTTTGGGATCTCATACCTCCTCACAAGAGTAGGAATAAAGGCCATTATAAGAGAACAAGAATACATGAATAATTATAAGGAAATAATTTGAAATGTAGACATAGCAAGATGCATGTTAATATTTATAAAATGGAAAAGCTGTAAAGCACCTAAATATCTCATAACAAAAGAATGGCTAAATAAATTATAGTATAACCATATAACAGACTAATATGTAGGATTTTATTTTTTTAATTTAATTTAATTTTTTATTTTTCTTTATTTTTTTAAACCATCTGGCCCCAGACTGATGTGAGCCGGCCAGACTTTTAAAATGATGTTGAAGAAGGAGCCTTAATAGCTTGGGGGAAATGTCTATGATATGATATAATGGAAATGAAAAAAGCAGATACAAATGTTACATACCTATAGTAAGAGCCCATCTATGTTAAAAATTCATAGGCAATAGCATAAGAAAAAGGAATAAAACACTTAGGAATTTAACAAAATATAACAAAAGAAGTGTCCTGGCTGGTGTAGCTCAGTGGATGAGCGCTGGACTGCAAAGCAAAGGGTTCCCAGTTTGATTCTCAGTCAGGGCACATGCCTGGGTTGTGGGCCAGGTCCCCAGTAGGAGGCACAGGAGAGGCAACCACACATTGATGTTTCTCTCCCTTTCTTTTTCCTTCCCTTCCCCTCTCTCAAAAAAGAAATGAATAAAAAATTTTTAAAAAGGAAGTATAAGACATACGCTGAAAACTAAAAAGTGTCATTGAAAGAAATTACAGAAAGTCTACATAAATGAAAAGATACCCCGTTCATAGTTTGGAAGACTTTGTATTGTTAAGATCATAATAATCTCCAAACTATTCCACAGATTCAATACAATCTCTATCAAAATCCCAGCTGGGTTCTTCATAAATTGACAAACTGATTCTAAAATTTATATGGAGGCCCTGGCTGGCAGTTCAATTGGTTGGAACATTGTCCCAGTCAGGGCACATATAGGAATCAAGCAATGAATGCTTAAATAAGCAAGACAAGTCAACTTTTCTCTCTCTCTCATCAATACATATAATTTTTTTTTTAATTTTAAATTCATATGGAAATGCGAAGGACTCCAAAAAGCCAAAACAATCTTGAAAGAAAACAAAGTTAGGGGATTAACATTTTCCAATTTCAAAACTTACTACAAAAATTCAGTGGTCAAGGCTGGGGTTCTAGCATAGGGTAGATGGAATAGAATTGAGAGTCCAGAAATAAACCCATCCATTTATGTGCAATTAATTTTTTTTTAAGTTTTTTTTTAAAGATTTTTTTTCCTTTTAGATTTTATTTATTTATCTTTAGAGGGGAAGGGAAGGAGAGAGGGAGAGAAACATCAATGTGCGGTTGCCTCTTGTATGTCCCCTGCCGGGAACTGGCCTGGCAACCCAGGCATGTGCCCTGACTGGGAACCGAACCGCAATCCTTCGGTTCGCAGGCCCGCGCTCAATCCACTGAGCTACACCAGCCAGGGCTATGTGCAATTAATTTTTAACAAGAATGCCAAGACAATTCAATGGGGGAGAGAATAGTCTTTTCGACAAATGGTGCTAGCACAACTGGATAGCCACATGTAAAAAATTTAATGAAGTTGGATCCCTATTTTACATAATATGCAAAAAGGAACTCAAAGCAGATCAAAGACCTAAATGGAAGATTCTAAAATTTTGAAAACATAGTTGTAAATTTTCATAACCTTGGATTAAGCAATAGTCTTTTTCATATGACTCCAAATATATAAGCAACCAGCTTCCAGCCAAGATGGAGGTGTAGGTAGACACACTGTGCCTCCTTGCACAACCAAAATAAGGACAACAACAATTTAGAAACAAAAAAACATCCAGTATCGACAGAAATTTGAACTGTATGGAAGACCAACAACCAAGGAATTAAAACAGACACATTCATCCAGACCGGTAGGAGGGGCGGAGTCAGGCAGCTGGGCGGAGAGGGTTCTTGGCAAAAAGAAAAACGAACAGTGGCTGCTGGGCCCTGGGCACACAGGCGGCGGCTGGCAGACCCCAGGGTGCAGGGAGGCAGCAGGCAAACCCAGAGAGGTGGCAGATTGTGGAGGGGCACTGCGCACAGGGCGGCTGGCAGACAGGGTGGTCCCACATTCGGGCGCAGATAATCCAGGTGAAACTGGGGAGTGGGACAGACCACACAACCCAGGGTCCCAGCACTAGGAAGTAGAGCCTCAAGACACTGATTGAAAACACCTGTGGGGGTTGAGGTGCCGCGAGAGACCCCCAACCTCACAGGAGAGTTCATTGGAGAGACCCACAGGGTCCTAGAATGTGCACAAGCCCACCCACCCAGGAATCAGCACCAGAAGGGCCCAGTTTGCTTGGGGAAGCAGCAGAAGGGACTGAAATCCCACAGCGGAGGAAGCGCCATTGTTCCCTCTCGGACACTGCCCCCACAAACAGCATCACAACCCAGTGACTGGGTTGCCCACCCTGGTGAACCCCTAAGGCTCCACCCCTCATATATAACAGGTGCATCAAAACCAAAAAAAAAAAAGCCCAAATGAAAGAACAGATCAAAGCCCCAGAACAAATACAACTAAGTGACAAAGAGATAGCCAACCTATCAGATGCACAGTTCAAAGCACTGGTGATCAGGGTGCTCACAAAAGTGGTTGAATTTGGTCGCAAATTAGATGAAAAAATGAAGGCTACGCTAAGTGAAATAAAAGAAAATGTACAGGGAACCAATAGTGATGGGAAGGAAACTGGGACTCAAATCAATGGAGTGGACAAGAAGGAAGAAAGAAACATCCAGTCAGAAAAGAAGGAAGAAACGAGAATTCAAAAAAATGAGGAGAGGCTTAGGAACCTACAGGACATCTTTAAATGTCCCAATATCTGAATTATAGGGGTCCCAGACCAGAAGGGGAAGAGGAAGAGCAACAAGTGGAAAACTTATTTGAACAAATAACAAAGGAGAACTTCCCCAATCTAGCAAAGGAAATAGACTTCCAGGAAGCTCAGAGAGTCCCAAAGAAGTTGGACCTGAGGAAGCACACACCAAGGCACACCATAATTACATTAGCCAAGATTAAAATGAAAGAGAGAATTCTAGAAGCAGCAAGGGATAAAGAGACAGTCACCTACAAAGGCATTCCCATCAGACTGTCAGCTGATGTCTCAAAAGAGACCTTACAGGCAAGAAGAGGCTGGAAAGAAGTATTCCAAGTCATGAAAGGCAAGGACCTACATCCAAGATTGCTCTATCCAGCAAAGCTTTCATTTAGAATGGAAGGGCAGATAAAGTGCTTCTCAGATAAGGTCCAGTTCAAGGAGTTCATCATCACTAAGCCCTTATTATATGAAATGTTAAAGGGACTTACCTAAGAAAAAGAAGATAAAAAACATGTATAGTAAAAAGACAGCATACTCACAGCTATTAACAACCACATCTAAAACAAAAGCAAACTAAGTAAAGAACTAGAACAGGAACGGAAACACAGAAATGGAGATCATATGGAGGGTTAGCAACAGGGGAGTGGGAGGAGCAGAGAGAGGGAAAAGGTACAGAGAATAAGTAGCATAGATGGTAGGTAGAAGATAGACAGGGGGAGGGCAAGAATAGTATGGGAAATGTAGAAATTAAATAAATTATAAGTATGATACATGGACATGAATAAAGGGGGGGAATGTGGGTGGGAGAAGGTGTGCAGGGTGGAGGGGAGTGAAGGGGGGAAATGGGGCAACTGTAATAGCATAATCAATAAAATATATTAAAAAATTCTTGCAGCACACAGGTTGAAAATCACTTTAATAGAATGTTATTTTTCTTTTTGTTGAGAAAAAAGATTCACCTGTGTCTCACAGAGTTTTTCTTTTTCTTTTTAATATTTTATTTATCTTTAGAGAAAGGGAAAGCGGGGGAGACAAAGAGGGAGAGAAACATTGATCAGTTGCGTCTCTTACATGCCCTGACCAGGGACCAAACCCATAACCCAGGTATGTGCTCTGACCTGGAATTGAACTGGTGATCTTTCTCTTGTGGGCCAGTGCCCAACCAACTGAGCCAGGATGAAGGCCACAGGGTTTTTCTTAGAGTGCTATTATTTCCTACTCCTCAGCCTAGGTAGTTTCTAATTTTCCTAGTTTACTAATCATTTGAGTTCATGGTAATAAAAATATTGCAAACCCTTGTGTACAGTGATTCGCTATTTTAAAATAATAGTTTTTATTTAAAACCATGGCTTACGGTTCAAAATATTTTCACAAATATTGTCATATTTGATCCTCACCACAATGCCATGCTGTATTTAAATATCTCCATTTGTAGAGAAGTAACCTGAGAGTCAAACAGCACAGAAAAAGGCAATGGAAAAAGAAGACATGATCTCAGCCACAGGCTGCAGTTCTTCGATGCAGTCTAGTGTAGATTCTGCTTAACAAACATTTATTTCTCTTTGAAGCCCTGTTGCCATCTGCCCCTTGGTAGCATCCTTTTCTCCAATGGGGTCAAGACCTGTCTCTGAGCCCTGCATCACTGGTTCCTCTAGTTCTTGTGTCTTCCTTTCCTTGGCCTCAGCGTAAATGTTGGTTGTGCTGGGAAAAATGACTGGGGCCCTCTTTCCATTATAAAGCTTGCTGCCACTTCTAAAATTGTCCTGAGGACTGCAGGTTTCAAGGTAACAGACACATCCGTTTGGGATGTTATGGAGAGAGAGACAGAGAGAAACATTGCTTTGTTGTTCCACTTATTTATGCATTCATTGCTTGCTTCTTGTATATGCCCTGACAGGGATCCAAGCCACAACCTTGGCATATGGTGACAATGCCAAAACCATCTGAGCTACCTGGCCAGGGCCATTTGGGTTGCTTTCTAAAAATTATTATCACTTATCAGGAACAACTGTGAAGGACACATGGACAAAACCAAGGGGGCAGGGGTGGAAGCAAGGGAGAAAGGAGGATTTGGCTGGGGTGAGGGGGAGTGGTAGGGAGTAAACGCAGAAAACTAATTGAACAACAATAAAATAGTTAAAAAAAAAACTATTATTACTTAAACACTGAAATTGAGAACAAACTGACAGTCGCCAGAGCGGAGAGGGGAGGGGATTTCAGGGGAAAAGGGGAAGGGTTTAAAGCAACAAGTATAAAGGACACATGGACAAAAACTGCGGGGGTTGGAAATGGGAGGGAGGTGGGGAGGGCTGGGGCAGTGGGCCGGGATGGGAGTAAAAGACAGAAAACTGTACAAGAATAACAATTAAAATAAAGAAAAATAAATAAATAAAAATAAAAAATTTTAAAATAAATGTAAATAAATTGCTCCTATAGAAATTCTTTTTATGATCAATAAAAAGTTTTTATGAAAAAAATTATTACTTAAAATGAGATATTTCAGGTATATCAGTAAAAATGCTGTGGAAATTTTTCTGAAAGAGGCATTATAAAAGACACCAACTCTAGTGGGGGTAGAGGTGGAAAGGAGGACCGTGCTCTAACTGAAAAGAGCAAGGAATCCCAGCCTCGTTCTTTTTCCCGGCACTGCTACCAGAGATAGAAAGAAAAACGCTTTGAGAAATTGGGCTTACTTCCTTCCCAGCCAGAGTTTAGCCAAACGCACGAAGAACGAGTTTGAAGGACGCCTCCAGGTCTCTACTGCAGCATTTTCATCTGGGTACATTCTCTGCTTTGGAACTAGAGGTGATGATCTGTGGAACGCCAGCTGGCAGTCGAGCCCAGAGCTCCGCAGGGCGGGTCTGCGCGGCAACGCAGCCTTTCCATGCCACCTGCTGGTTATCTGATGTATTGCACAGTATTTAAATCGGCAAACTATTACATATTATATATAAATGTATATAAATGTCTTGAGAGTTTAGGATAGACAACAAAGTGGTAAAAATTATTTTCTCTGGTAAGATTAAGGATAATTTTAGTTTTCAAAAATACTTTTACGTTTTTTAAATGTTTACAATTAAGTGTATCATTGTGTAATCACCTTTGAAAAGCAATAAAATTTGACTTCCAGTTAAAAATTATTTTTCTATGATTCATTCTGCATTTACTTTAAAACGACAGACGTTTAATAGTATACAATATATACCTCCTGTATGCTTGGGAGAGACCCAGGAAATATGAGCAACTTTTCATCTTTATCATTTAAATCTTCGAGCTTCCTGAAATTTACTTAGTTTAAGGAATGAGTTATGGACTGATTCCCCCCCCATGTGATTAGTTAATTGTCCCAACTTCTAGCAACCTAAATGTTAATCAATAGGCTTCCCATTAAATAAATTATGCTACAGACACCTACTGGAATACTTCGCAGATAAGAATGAGGGAGCTTTATGGTATGTACTTACAGGATAGAGGCTCCCAGCATATTACTAGGTGAAAACAGCAAGATAGGGAACTGTTTGTACAATATGATTTCAATTCAACTAAAAAGAATGTATGCATGATGTACGTTTCTATTTATTTGCATTCTCTAGATTCTTAAAACTTTCTGACAGGCACAGAAGTTTAATAATGGTTTAATTGTTCTAGGGGGAAATGAGAAGGAAGACAGTGAAGAGGACTTGATCTTCTGCTTCATTCCTTTAGTAGTGGTTGAATTCTCTTTCATTATGTGTCTATATTACTTGTGTTATAAGTAAAAATAGTTGAGGGGAACATTGACTTTTAGGTGTGTGTGGTTTTTATGTCCTTTTAAAAATCGGGTGATCCCTTAAAATCAATCAGTCAGTGTCTGTGTTTTGATTGATTCTATTCCCTTTGACACTTTTCCCCTACCAATAATAAGGGCCAAGATATACCAAGTGTGTTGTGTGAGTCAGGCACTGTTCTCATTACTGATGTTGCCACTGTTGTTGTTAGCCTTGTTTTCAGATGACAGCAGCAAAGCAGAGAGGATGTTGGTCGGTTGTCTGATGCTATCCAGTTAGAAGGTAGCAGGGCTGAGATTTCTCCCCAGACACTCAAATTTCAGAACCTGTGGAACTTAACCACTATGCCATATTTGGTCAAGCTTGCAAAAAATTAGAAGAAAGTCTCAATTTTCTTTAGTTATTCAGTAAACATTTTCTGAATGCCTAGTATATGCCAGGTAAGAAAACTGTTAAATCGTTTCTTGCTTTTGTTAAGGAAGCCTTCTTAGAGGAAGTACAACAGGCGTGTTATCAAGTCTGATGGCTAATGGGACTCAGTTGTTGTAACAATGGTGGCCCTCTAGAGCAACAGCCAGTGCAGGATGTCCTTCACTCCAAGAAGGCACTGTAGAAGACTCCTGCTGAGAATGGCAACTTCCTTCCAGGCCCCATTGCTGGTCCACTGTGGGCTAGAGACGCAGGGTCCTACCCTCGAGGAGGTGCAGTCTTGGGGGAATGTGTGCTAGTTCCACCAGTGGGTCTGTTATTCGACGGACGCAGAGGGTGCTAGTGTGGTGCTTTCAATATAGGGAAGCTGAGAAGTGGAAAAAAACAATCCTCAAAGTTACTTGCTAACTCATGCCAAAGATTTATTTACTTCATTAATGAGGGAACCAAGAAAAAGACCAAAAAAAAAAAAAAAAAAGCTGCTTTGAAGAGCATTTTGAGAAACAGAGATTTATATAGTCAATAAGAAAGGAATGATGAAATAAGATTGCTAATTTAAATATAAGACTGGTCAACTTTCTAGGACAATAAAACCAAAATACCTTAGTGGTTAACTTCTCTGTTGGGCAAAAAACCCTCTTATTTTATCAATTTCTGTAGGTTAGCCACTAACCGCTAACTAGAGACTATAAAATTCTCCACCCTTTATCACTTGTAGTTCATGTATCAAATATACTATGACAGCAAAGTCATTCCCCAAGAGAAGCAGGTGAGTGTCAAGCTTTTTTTTTTTTTAAGATTTTATTTATTTATTTTAGAGAGGGGAAGGGAAAGAGAAAGACAGGCAGAGAAACATCAATGTGTGGTTGCCTCTCATGGGCCCCCTTACAGGGGACCTGGCCCGCAACCCAGGCATGTGCTCTGACTGGGAATTGAACTGGCAAGCCTTTGATTCTCAGGCCAGCACTCAATCCACTGAGCCACACCAGCCAGGGCTCAAGCAAGCTTTTTAGACAATGTTCTAGTAGCGATTCCAAAAAACCAGAAAACAATCTTCATTTTACCTTTTCCAAGTTTGGAGGACTTATTCTTTCACAGAAGGGTTACTCTGTAGCACTTTGGAAATAAGCTACCTGGGTTACTCTGTAGCAATAGGACCTTGACCAAATTACTAACCTTCTCAGGAAATCAGTTTTCTTGTCCATAAAATGGGAATCATTATACTATGATAATATTACTTCTCCCATGCAAAAGAATGCAAGATGGGGTACTTTTTAAAATTATTCAAAATGCTGGTCTGATAACAGTTGATTAATACTTGCCAATCTTCTTACTTCTAGGTTTAAGTTTGACTACTGTGAGACTGGGGGTGAGAGTCTGCACAAGCTAAAATCAGACCCAGCCTACACTGGCTGTAATGAGAATAAAAGCAGGGAGCAGAGACAGCAAGCCTCGAGGCCTGGGAGAATGAGAAGGGCTGACAAAATGCGGAGGCAGGGTCTCTAGGTATTTGCAGGTGTAGTTTAACAAAAATACAGTTTAAATGGTCCACTTGAATATAGCAGTGAACTGACTGCACAAACAAAATGATAGGTGACATGGTTATTAATAAGTAAAATATAATTGTTAGTGTTGGCCGGGTAGCTCAGTTGGTTAGAGCATTATCCTGATACACCAAAGTTGCAGGTTCAATACCTAAAGAAGGCACATACAAAAATCAACCAATGAATGCGTAAATAAGTGGAACAACAAATTGATATTTCTCTTTTTCTCTCTCCCTTCCTCTCTTTCTCTAAAATCAATAAATGAAAAGAAAATTATATATATATATATAGTTGTCAAATCTTAGTAACCATGAAAATAGCTTCTACCTGTCCACTTTACCCTCCCCTATCTCTGAAGTAGACAGAACAGGTGTTGCCCCACTAGACCAAACATGTGATAAAGTCAGGAACCACATAAGGTCATTTAATTCTCTCCCTTACACAGTTCACTGCACACAGAGGCCCTTTAGTGAAGGACTTCAGAGACAAACTAGCCTGATGTCCACCCCCCCCCCAAAAAAAATGCCCTCGGAATAAAGATGAGTGTTGAACCAGAATGTTTGCTAGGTTGAGATGACAACATGATGTCCCTACTCCATTCCTTCAGGAACTTTCAGAGCCAGGGAGAAGCTGACCAAACAGCAGCCAACTCCTTCCCTCTGGATATCTTCTTGTCCCGTTTCTAGGTTCTCATCAGTACGGATGTGAGGTCCACTTCTTGAGAGCCCCAAATAAAGGGGCTGGAGTGATGAACAGGCTCCTCACGCCGTCTGAGGCCTGGTGGTGACATCCGCATGCTTTTCCGAGATGGAAATACAGAGTAAGAAGGAGAGGTCTCTGGCCCTCTACCACTTTTTTCCTCTCCTTTCTCCCCTCCTTCCTTCACCCTTACTTCCTAATCCCCTCTTCTCTACTGTTGCCTCAGACTTTCAGGGACACCCCACTGGTTACCCTCACTGTATAGAAGGGCCCCCCTGTTCTTAGAGGGTGTGGATGAGTGGGTCCAATGGGTCTCATCTCTTTCCCACCTTATCCTCCCCCACTCTAGCCTTGTCTCAATTTGAACCAACCATAGAACAATGAACATAATTCTGTGTGTGCTTTTCACCTGGTAGAACGTATCCCATCACCCTCACACCAGCCAGACCTGTTGGGCAGATGTGGTTTGATCATTAGAGAGCCTGAAGCTCTCAGGAGTTTGGTACTGAGTCTCATATGAGGTTCGCATCTGGCTGGAACAGGATGCCTGATCCTGATTCACGGTCCAGTGTTCCTCCCATAGCCCATGTGGCCTCAGGCCCCGTGCCTCAGGTTGGCAGCCTCCCAAAGGACATGGACCTCGCCTCCCACTTCTTTCTCCACCCTTGGATCTATCCACAGGACAAAGGCTGTTCAGAGTGCAGGGAGGCCTCCTGAGTCAAAAGAGTGTCTTTCCTGAAGGTTGATTCCCTGGGTCCACCCCCTACATTGTCCTGAAGCGCAGCCAGGACCCAGCTCCACAGGTGCCTGAGCCTGGGCCTGAAGGAAGAGGGTGCTTGGGGGACCCCAGGGAGGAGGAGAAAGGCAGGAGTCAGCAGAGGAGGAGCGTGAAGCTACCCTGCAGCACCCCCAGAGAACTCTGCTGCACAGATGCAGGGAGGCGGCGGAGGCAGCGACGTGTGTATGAAGTCACACCCGGTCCCTCCCTGCTCTTCCTCCTGAAGTGCCACTTTGCCAACTCTTTCAGTCTTTTATGTGACAATCCCAGTAGTAAACTGGCATCACACCATCACGGGGGTGGGGGGGCAAGAAAATTAGTCAGCTAAACATACCTGGAGGGTGTAAGCTGAGCCTGAGATATTAGGGAAAGAGGTATCAGGATTCCCTGCTCGTTCAAGATGAGTCCACCTCACCCTGGTCGGTAGGTAGCAGGAGTGGCAAAAGCCTCTCTTTAAAAGATGCCATTTCGGCCCTGGCTGGTGAAGCTCAGTGGACTGAGCGCGGGCCTGCAAACCAAAGGATTGCGGTTCGATTCCCAGTCAGGGCACATGCCTGGGTTGCAGGACAGTTTCCAGCAACAGTTCCCAGCAGGAGACGCACGAGAGGCAACCATACATTGATATTTCTCTCCATCTCTCCTTCCCTTCCCCTCTAAAGATAAATAAATAAAATCTTAAAAAAAAAAAAAAGGATGCCATTTCGGTGAAAAGGTGCCAACTCAAGCCTGAGCAGTCTTATCCGATTCCTATTTTGCAGTGTCTTGGGGAAAACGGAGAATGAAAGTGACCTTGAGCAAACTACAGTCTGCTTGTCTATTCACTATGTCTGTTCCTGCTCTGTTCCTTTCTCATTCTATTCTCAAAGGTTTTTGTCGCTGTTGTTTTTGTTTTCTGGCATCTATTGAATAGTTCTAGGTTTTCCTCCACGCCAAACTCAACCGTTTTTGGACTTACACACCAGAGACTTCCAAACCACAGTTCAGAAGTGATCCGGGAAGAACAGAGCGGTGGGTGAGGTGCGATCTGGGGCTCGTGGCAGTGACCAGCGGTAGCACTGACCGGCTGTGGAGCCTTTATGTTCCCCTCTCTCTCCGTGAGAGGCTGTTTGTCTGAGTTGGGTGGAAGCCAATCAGATGCACTGGATCAGGGTGTCCTGGCCCAGGAGACAGGGGGTTATTTGTCTTCTCTGTTTGTCCTTTTCTCTGGGAGGAGGGAAGGGCTTAGAAACAAGGAATGGAGCAGGCAGAGCAAAGACGGTCAGTCAAGTTCCTAAAGAGGACGACGAACCCCTGTTACTAGATCTGGTCCCAGTGAAAACCCTGTAGCTTGTCCAGCTTGAAGAGTGGAGGAGCAAAGTAGAAGATGAATCACCGAAAAAGGCAGCAAGTTCTGGCTTTGACTCCACAGCTGCCTTCTGTACGGTCCTGGGCAAGTCCCCTTCTCTTCCATCTCCTCTTCATCTGGTAACAGAGGAGGCTAAACATCCCGAACTCCCCTCCAGTTCTGAAAGTGTATGATTCCAAAAACACAAAACTACTGGTGTGTGGTTGCTCAGCAGAGATGAAAGAAGGCTAAGAGGCAATATGAAACTCAGAACGTTTCTAAATGAATATTTACGGAGGGAGACCTCTCCCTGCACTGATAGCAAACAAAAAAGAAATGTGCTTGCTTATGCTGGGTGTTGGAAAGGTCCAATATCTTTTTTTAAATATCATGTATTTTCTTTTTTAAAAAAATATTTTATTTATTTTTAGAGAGAAGAGAAGGGAGGGAGAGAAACATCAATGTGTGGTTGCCTCTCATACACCCCCCACTGGGGACCTGGCCCACAACCCAGACATGTGTCCTGACTGGGAATGGAACCAGTGACCCTTTGGTTCGCGGGCTGGCACTGAGTCCACTGAGCCGCACCAGCCAGGGCAGAAAGGTTCTACATGTTGACGGGAGAGGTTACATAGTCTGTGCACACGTCAAAATTTATTGAGCTGTTTATTTTATTACCAGTAATTTATACCTCAATAGAAAGCTTTTTAAAATGAACTGGAACTCCAAAAGGATTTTAGATTTCAGAAAGAACTCCCTGACAAGAGGGACTTTAGAGAAGTAAATTTCTACCCAGGAAATTAAGAATCTCCTTTCTCTTGAGAACTTTTATTATCCACCTGGGCTGAAGGAGGAGGCGGAGATCCAGGAAAAAATAATATAACCTCTCTTGGAGAGCTTCCCATAATCCTTCCATCCTCAGAAATTCCATGTCCCCTCCTAGGGACAAATCCTCCTTGCTGTCTAATTTCTATCTTTCCTGTTGCCATTCTAACCACTTGCTCTGCCCTCTATGGAGCCCAGCCTCACACAAAACCTCTTTAAAGCTTTGAAGCTCACAGTAATGAGGGGGACCCCATTTCAACCTTCTCCAGAGCCATTCTCTCCCCCTCATCCTGTTCTGTTCTCACTGGGGATGTCAGTTCCTGTTCTAAACCCACCCCCACCCAGGCCCTTTTCCGGTGATGTGTGCCAGCCAGTCCTGTACCCCACATCCCCAGCTGTTGACATTTTGTTGCCATTACCCACGGGATAAAGAAAGGGGCCCTGTTGTTCAACAATGGGGGAAAGATCAGAACAATGGGAAATTGTGCTTCTGATGGGGTGGGGACAGAGACGGAAAGGACAGACAGATGGACAGATGGGGGGCTGGACAGAAGGGGTCAGGTTTCTTGAAGCAGCTAGAGGACCTGAGAGTCTGGTTCCCACCTTGAGAGCCTCTTCCCGGAGGCGATGCGCACCCAGGCACCAGAGGGCAGAGGTGAGGACTTTGTTGGGAAAGAAGGAGGGGAGGGGTGCTCCATTCCCACACTGCTCTTCTGGGTTTTCTAAGTTCTGGCCTGTTAAGGAGTCAGAGCCCTAAAAGCAAGATCATTGGCCCAGCAGCTCAGCCTACAGATGAGGCCCATATAGGAAAATGGAGGCATCTGGAGCTTGACAGCTATGGATCTTTGAGACTCATCCCTATGCCTATTGGTCCAACATCCTCACATCTACCAATCAATCAACTCTTCTCTGGTCAAAGATGAAATGAGGCACTTCGCTGTCTGCACTCTTCCAGGTGATCATCCCTGGTTGCTTCCTTTACTCCACATCCCTTAGTGGGTCCCCAGCCAATATCCCAAGCCCAGCATCTTCCCCTGGGCCCAGGACAGTGAGCAGTGCAGATAGAGTGTCTGGTCACAAGGCTGGACCTGGGTCACTTAGCCTAGCTTTAGTGGAATAATGGGTAGTGGAGTTCTTGGCACCCTGGCTTCTTCTGCAAGCTTACGGCAGAAGCCTTTCCTTGATGCACAAGGAGTGATTGCACTGACCAGGTGCCTAAGTCCAGGGCTGTAAGGTGTCTGGACCTCCCAGTGGCCCAGGCAACTCCCTTACCAGGAACCTCTTCCTCCAGCAGGACAAAAAGCTGCTGATCACTGCTCCCTCCATCTCTGTGAAGAGACCATCTTCTAACAGGTAGGCACTGGAGGTGTTGGCCTCTCATCCTCTGTAGGGGTATGAAGAAGCTGTGCGTGCACTTGCTCTAAAATACAAAAATACAGATCAGTGATTAGGAACTTAAGCCTCAGTCAGATCTGGATTCAAATCCCAGAAAACTCCTCCTATTACAAGCTGTTTGATCTCATTCAAGTTTACTAAAATGTATGCACCTTTGTTTGAGTATATAAAATGGGATTTGTAATTGTTCCTACAATTGTTCCATAACTGTAGACTTGCTGAGAGGAGTAAATATAAAAGTATGCATGTGAAGTGCTTAGAGCTGTTTCAGGCACATTAAACTGGCTAAAGCTAGCTATTACTAGTGGTCCCTCAGTAAGTCTCAGTTCCCACCTATCACTCTGATTACCAGGTTCTCCCTCCCGTACAGAAGTGGTTCCCTTACTCATGTCCCTGTCCCAGATGCTTTCCTTTTAGCCATTGGGAAGTCCTTTGTGTGCCTAACCTCCATTTCTCATTCTGCAACGTTGTCTTTGGCCTTCATTTGCAGGAAGGTGGAACTCAGTTCCTTAACTTTCTGACCCCTCCTCAGTGATTTTTCTGTCTCCCCATATCCCAGCTCTCCTTCCCAGAAATCCTTACTATGAGCTCATTCATTCTCTCTCCCTCTCTCTCTCTCACACACACACGCACATTAATTTAGTGCCTACTGTCTGCCAGAAACTATGCTGGGAGACGCAGAGATGAGCTCACATATAACACTTACTATACATCAGGTACTATTTTAAGCAGTTTAGATATATTATTTTCATCAAATCCTCACAACTACTCAGTAAGGGAAGCGTGTATTTCTGTCCGTATTTTACTGATGAGGACATTGAAGCAGAAAAAGTTTACATAGCTTGTTCAAAGTCATGCTGTTAGGGGAGGAGATTTTTAAGGTCAATAAAACTAGGTTAAGGATCTTCAGTTTTAAAAAATGGCCAAAATGATGAATAGATACAATAAAGAAGGGGGAAATAACTACTGAAATAGACCATTGTGTTTGAAATATTTTTATTTATTTTTAGAGAAAGTGGGGAGAAAGAGGCAAATATCAATGTGTGGTTGCCTCTCACATGCCCCCAACTGGGGACCTGGCCTGAAACCCAGGCACGTGCCCTGACTGGGAATAGAACCTGTGACCTTTGGTTTGGAGGCCGGCACTCAATCCACTAAGCCACACTACCCAGGGCTGAAATCTTTTTTATAACTATATTGTTATACTTTATAATGATCTTAAACCTTAACTACATATGCTTATGTATTACTTTCAAATTCACATTGTTGGTTTAGCTGCTAATAAAAGTACTTCTATGGGGGGAAAAAAAAGTCCCCAGTCCAGTGCAGTAGGGGAACCAGACAAGTGGATCACAGTGCACCAGTGTCGTAAACTGGGGGGAAGAGAAAAGACTTCCCAGAGGAGGTGAGACCCAGACTGATGCCCGAGAGGAGGTGAGAGTGACTTTGGACTGTTTTGGAGCCTGGAGGCCAACATGTGTGGAGTGCGGTGAAGAGGGCACAGGTGGTGCAGAGACTGGATCACAGAGGCTTACAGGTCGTGATTAGGCGACTCGGCTTTATTCTCAGGGCAACAGGGAGCCACTGTTTTAAGGAGAGTGACCAGATCATATTTACTCCGGCTTCAGATGGGAGTGGGTGTTGGGAGAGGAGAGAGACTGGAGTTGGCAATCCAGATGGCAAGACTTGGGAACTGGCACTTGAGAAAGTGATAGGTAGAGAACCTGCTGACTGAAGGGATGGGAGAAAGAGGGATGGGCTGCCACGGGGGTGTGGTTGCTACTGACCCTCCCTCTCGCTCTCACCTTCCTTTTGCCACCAACATAAGGCCCCTTTTCTGCCCCAATGGCTTCCAGCTGGACAGTCCTCTCTGAGGAATCCCTGATGGAAGTTCCCCTCCAGTTCTCCTTTCCCTGCCCTACCCCCACTCCCTCAGTCCTAAAGAATGACCCACTCTTTTTGCCCTTAGATCCAGCCAGGCTGACTCCCCATCATGCGGGGCTGGCTCAATCTCCCTACACTCTGTCACTTTCTTCTCCCTTGGGCTTTCACCATCTTCCACAAAGCCCTGGGGGACCCAGGTAAGACCTCAGTCCAGTGCAGAATCTGAGGAACAGTGGGGGGAAGTCTCCAGGTGTGGGAAAGGTGAAAGGCAGCTGTTGGAGGTACCCAGGGAGTGAGAATCATTGCTGAGTGGGCAGTGGAGTAGAGGATGGGGCAGCCTGGGGAACAGAGTCTAGATGGGCACTTGGGGCAGTAGGGGTACGGGGGTTCCTGCCACTGTGGCCCCCTCTGCTCAGCATCCCATGGGGGCCCTCACTACCTCCTGCCCCCCATCCACGAGGTCATTCACTCTCGTCGTGGCGCCACAACCACGCTGCCCTGCATCCTGGGCACCCCGCCTCCCAGCTACAAGGTACGCTGGAGCAAAGTGGAGCCAGGGGAGCTCCGGGAAACGCTGATCCTTATCACCAACGGACTGCTTGCGCGGGGCTACGGGGCCTTGGGGGGTCGAGCCAGGATGAGGAAGGGTCATCAGCTAGACGCCTCCCTGGTCATCGCGGGCGTGCGCCTGGAGGACGAGGGCCGGTATCGCTGTGAGCTCATCAACGGCATCGAGGACGAGAGCGTGACGCTCACCCTGCGTTTAGAGGGTGAGGCCCTTCGGTTCCAGCCCCCTCCTCTCTTGCGGTGGTGGTGGGGGGGTTGTCCGGGTCTCCCAAGGGTCCTTCCTCAGCATCTCTCCGGCTTGTTCCTGCGGTCCACCTCTCCCCCGCCGCCCAGCCCTCTCTGCTAGGCTGCGCCGCCTTTTCTTTTCCCCTCCCGCGTCCGCCCCCTCCCCAGGTGTGGTGTTTCCGTACCAGCCCCGCCGAGGCCGGTACCAGTTCAATTACAACGAGGCGAAGCAGGCGTGCGAGGAGCAGGACGGACGCCTGGCTACCTACGCCCAGCTGTACCAGGGTGAGCTGCCCCCGGGCACCGCCTAAGCCCCTCCAGACTGTCACCAGGGATCTCAGCGGAGGCGACTTCCGGGTCTGGCTCCTGCCTGTGACGCCTATAATCCCCCCGTCTCCCGCCAGCGTGGACCGAGGGGCTAGACTGGTGTAACGCGGGCTGGCTGCTCGAGGGCTCCGTGCATTACCCTGTGATTACCGCGCGCGCCCCCTGCGGCGGCCACAGTCGGCCGGGGATCCGCAGCTATGGGCCGCGCGACCGGAAGCGCGACCGCTACGACGCCTTCTGTTTCACTTCCGCGCTGGCAGGTGAGGGGCGGGGCGAGCGCTGCGGCGCGGGGGGCGGGCCTGAGGGGCTACGGAGGCTGAGCTGCTGAGCAAAGGCTGTGAGCTGGGGCGGGGTCTGGAGAATCGGGACTGGCTGGTGGGGAGTAGGACGCAGGAGGCTAGAGATCCCGGTAGGCTTCGAAGTTTCTTCAAGGCCTGGCGCGCGCACCACTCCGCCCACCCACTCCAGCCCGCCTCCTGCAACCCTGCCCGCACTGCCACCCAGCCTGGCCCAGCTCCTCCGCAGCCTACCTCTAGACTCTGTTCCCTGGGAGCCGGAATCCCCGCTGCACCCTCCCTGTCCCCGTCCTGCTCTCGGCCAGAAACCCTCTTCGATCCCCAGGCCAAGTGTTCTTCGTGCCCGGGAGGCTGACGCTGTCTGAAGCCCACGCGGCGTGCCGGCGGCGTGGGGCCATGGTGGCCAAGGTCGGGCACCTCTATGCCGCCTGGAAGTTCTCGGGTCTGGACCAATGCGATGGCGGCTGGCTTGCGGATGGCAGCGTGCGCTTCCCCATCACTGTGCCGCGGCCGCGCTGCGGGGGCCTCCCTGATCCCGGAGTGCGCAGCTTCGGCTTCCCACAGCCCCAGCAAGCCAACTACGGGACGTACTGCTACTCCGAGTAGGGCCCACAGCACAGCCTCCAGCGCGCGCGACAAAACCTGGGAGTCCTGGCAGGGTTTCTCTTGCCGCCTCTTTCCCGAGAGCCTCCTCTCCCGCCAGATGAGCAGCCCCTCCTAATCCGCCTTGCTGGCGGAGGGCTGCAGGCCGTAGATCCCGGCTGCTCGGGTGTCGGGAGGAGAGGTAGTGGAGTCCCTGGTGGCGTTGTGCAGCTACGACCCTCGGATCTGCGGATCAAGGCCCCCGTGGCGTATTGCGTGCCCCCGGCAGACGACTCAGCCACTGCTAGAGGGCGGGAGGGATGACCAGGGGACATTAAGTGACCTCTGTATGCAGCAATAAAATAACGGGAAGTTTTTGTGTTAGGCGAAGCTATAAGCGCGGCGAGTCTTCCGGGATAAGGGGAATTAATTCGGGCCCAGAGTGCTGACTGTACCCGGAGGGGCTACTACCACTTAGGGGCGAGCCTGCAGGAGTGGGGATGGGGAGGAGTTAGCACCAAAATGGCTAAGGAGAGTTGGAGACACAATGAACTACCTGGCAGGGTATAAAACGGGGAGATCACAGGGTGTTGAGCCAAGCACCACTAGGGGGCGCCACAAATGCACCTCATTCAAATCTGCCAGAAGAGCTCCAACCCCCAGGCCTACCCCTAGGCACCACAGAACAAATAAAAGAGGGACCTAAAACTATTTCAAAATGTGTTTGTATCCTGCCAGTCTCCTAGAAGGGTTTGCAGAAGTACTATTAAAGAAAGGAAAGTTATACCGTTGTTACAATTAACGGGAAATTAATCTTATGGAAGGAGGAGGCAGCAAACACCACACCAGCACAGTTAGGCAGCGTTGATACTGGGGGTGATTGTACATTGGTTCAGAGCTCACCATCACCATGGCCACCAAAGAAAAGAGGCAGCTGGATCAGGAGTGGTCTTATCATCTGGTGAAAGGAAACATGCCAGTAACTCAACATACAAACTCGAATGCCAATTCATTTTTCATATATATTATTTTTTACTGTTCAAGCAATCTAACTGCAGCACAGAAGCCTGGTCTAGAGACTAGGAATGACTGGAGCAAAGGATATTACCCTTCTAATAAGGCTTGATCCATGTAAAATTATTTTCCAAGAATGTTCTCACTATTACTGTTAAAGAGAATTCATCTCATAGGACTGTACAGTATAAGGGACAGAGAATGATCAAATGAATAGCATCTTCAATAACCCTCAGATAGCAAATGAAATATTTGTGCCAGTTCCTAAGCTTTGGTTTTATGGAATTGGGCATTGGATAATATCTGCCTTCCAAGTTTGTGATGAGCAGTATTGAGACAATGCATATACTGGGTAGTACCTGCCTGCTACATAAAAGGCATATGGTAAGTGGTGCCTATAATAATCAATGATTGTTATAACAATAATAGAACAATTATTATTCAGGTTTTTATGAGATAGCTTGTAAAATTGGTTGCCATAGCAACCAATTAGCAACCAAAACCCTTCTGGGTTTTCTAAGTTCTGGCCTATTATGGAATCAAGAGCCTAGAAAGCCAAAATCCTTGGCCCAGCAGCTTAGCCTGCAGGCAGACATGGATTTTCTTCATTTTGATGCTTTCAGACTTTGTCGAGAGACCAATGAGAAATTGTCATAGGAGGAGCTTCGTATTTGCTGCAAAGCTTTGTCTCTTTACCCATAAAAACACATGACCATCCCTTGCCAGTATGGTTCAGTTGGTTGGAGCATTGCCCCATACACCAAAAAATTGGGTTTTTTTATTTTTAATATATTTTATTGATTATGCTATTACAGTTGTCCCATTTCTCTCCCATCAGTCCCCTCTACCCCGCACACCCCCTCCCACCCTGCACACCCTCTCCCACCCACATTCCCCCCCTTTATTCATGTCCATGTGTCATAAGTTCTTTAGCTTCTATATTTCCCACACTATTCCTGCCCTCCCCCTGTCTATTTTCTACCCATCATCTATGCTACTTATTCTCTGTACCTTTTCCCCCCTCTCTCCTCCTCCCACACCCCTGTTGCTAACCCTCCATATGATCTCCATTTCTATGGTTCTGTTCCTGTTCTAGTTGTTTGCTTAGTTTGCTTTTGTTTTAGGTGTGGTTCTTAATAGCTGTGAGTTGGCTGTCTTTTCACTGTCATATTTTTATCTTCTTTTTCTTAGATAAGTCCCTTTAACATTTCATAGAATAAGGGCTTGGTGATGATGAACTCCTTCAACTTGACCTTATCTGAGAAGCACTTTATCTGCCCTTCCATTCTAAATGAAAGCTTTGCTGGATAGAGCAATTTTGGATGTAGGTCCCTGCCTTTCAAGTCTTCAAATACTTCTTTCCAGCCCCTTCTTGCTTGTAAGGTTTCTTTTGAGAAATCAGCTGACAGTCTGATGGGAGCTCCTTTGCAGGTGACTGTCCCCTTATCCCTTGCTGCTTCTAGAATTCTCTCCTTCATTTTAATCTTGCTAATGTAATTACGATGTGCCTTGGCATGTTCCTCCTTGGGTCCAACTTCTTTGGGACTCTCTGAGCTTCCTGGATGTCCTGGTAGTCTATTTCCTTTGCCAGATTGGGGAAGTTCTCCTTTATTGTTTGTTCCAATAAGTTTTCCACTTGTTGCTCTTCTTCTTCCTCTTCTGGTACCCCTATAATGCGGATGTTGGGACGTTTAAAGATGTCCTAGAGGTTCCTAAACCTCTTCTCATTTTTTTGAATTCTTGTTTCTTCCTTGTTTTCTGTTTGGTTGTTAGTTTCTTCCTTCTGGTCCACGCCATTGATTTGAGTCTCAGTTTTCCTCCCATCTCTGTTGGTTCCCCATGCGTCTTCCTTCATTTCACGTATTGTAGCCTGCATTTTTTTCATCTAATTTGTGAGCAAAATCAACCAATTCTGTGAGCATCCTGATGACCAGTGCTTTGAACTGTGCATCTGATAGGTTGGCTATCTCTTGGTCGCTTAGAGGAATTGGCTCTGGGGCTTTCATTTGTTATCCCACTTGAGCCATTTTGGTGGTTTTCTTTTGTTTTGTTTTTGGTCTGGTCGCAGCTGTTACATAGTGAGGGGTGGAGCCTTAGGTGTTCCCCAGTGCGGGGCAGCCCAGTCGCTGGGTTGTGACGCTGTATGTGGGGGTGGGGTCCGAGAGAGAACAATGGCGCCTGCTCTGCTCTCTCCTAGATTCCAGTCCCCTCCGCCGCTTCCCCTTCGCCTGGATTATCTGTGAGGGCGAATGTGGGACCACCTGGTCAGCCAGCTGCCTTGTGCGGCCTCACTGGGTCTACACAGTTTCCGCCCCGTGCCTGGGGTCCGCCAGCTGCCACCTGCACGGCTGGGAACTGCCAGCCACTGCTGCCTGCATTCCTGGGTCCGCACCTCCACTTTTTCTTGCCTCGACTCCGCCCCTCTTACTGGTCTGGATGAATGGTTGTTGGACTTCCGTACAGTTTAATTTTCTATCAGTTTTGACTGTTTTCTTGTTTCTAAATCTTTATTGTCCTTAATTTTGGTTGTGAGAGGAGGCACAGTGTGTCCACCTATGCCTCCATCTTGGCCGGAAGTCAGATTGGGGGTTTGATTCCTGGTCAGGTACATGCCTAGGTTCTGCATTTGATCCCTGGTCAATTTCAGACACACAAAAAATGGAATTGTGTAATGAACCATTTCATCATGCAGCTTGACCACTTCAAATTTCTGCCCTTCTTATTTCATCTATCCCTATGCTCATGTTTGTTTTGGCTGGAGTATTTTAAAGCAAATCCCAGACAGTCTATCATTGTACCTGTAATACTCAGTAGGTATTTCTAACATACAGAGACTTTTAAAAATAACTATAATTCCATTATCAATCACAGTCTCCCAACAAAATTAAACTGTGTTGTCTATTATTTAGTTAATGGTAAATTTCCCCTGAATATCTAAAAAAACATTATTTTATAGTTGATTTGCTCAAACCAGGATCCAACTAAGATCTACATATTGTACTTGATTAAATTTTTGGTTAAATTTTTAAAGTGTCTTTGAAGCTATAATATTTATTACTCCATTTTGTCTATGCCATTTCGTTTGTTTGTTTAAGAAACTGGATCCTTTTCCTGTCAAGTCTCCCACACTCTGGGCTTGGCTTAGTGTGTCCTTACAGTGCCATTTAACATGTTCCTCCGTCTCCCATAATTATATTTAGAAGCTTGATTTAATTTGCATTCACTTCTTTCCTTTTTTTTCTATTTTCTGACCACAAGTTTATTCAACACAAAATAACCCCTCCAGCTCTACTGAGGTGGTTGACCACATCCACGACCAAACCTGCCTCTAAACTGGGATTCAGTTGCTGACCCAGCCCCAGCCTCAGCTTTCTTATCAGTACCAGGGGGCACAGCGCTCCATCTGCAAGTGTCTCTGTCAGCTTCCCCTCCTGTAAGCCTTGTAGGTCACTCACCCTACAGACCTTTGGGCCTTGACCTGCTGCCAGTCTCAGGCTAGCTGCTGTGCAAAGTGGCAGGCACGATCTCAGGGGGCAGGTGGAGGGAATCGCAGAGATACTAGATGCCCTCATTGGTAACGTACCAGTAGAAATGTCTCCAGGCAAACTATTCCTTCAAGCAGCCTTGTGATTTGAGAGACTGCATGGCCTTCATGACGTGAAGATTAGGCACATTCTTGTCTGCCAGCTCGGGGTGTCTAGGTATGTGCACATCTTTCTTGGCCACCATCACTCCCTCCTTAAAAAGGAGTTCATAAATGACAATATAGTTATTCTTGGGCATCAACATCGCAACAACTGCTGTGTATGGGCCCGGAGCTGAAAAGCCACTTTTTTCCTCAGGGATATTTCGTAAGTGATACAATATTCTTCCTCTTTCATCATATCAGGATGCACATGGTGCCTCATTGCTGTACTCAAATAGTGATGCTAAGTTTGATTAGTAAATTCAGGTAGTACCAGTTTGATTCATTCATTATAAAGTTTCTTATTGTATTAGTTTCCTATGACTGTTGTAACAAATTAGCACAAACTTGGCAGCTTAAGACAACAGAAATTTATTCTTTTTACGGTTGTAGAGGTCAGAAGTCCAAACTCGGAGTTCACAGTGTAGTCTTCCCTCTGGAGACTCCGAGGAGAATTTCTTCTTGCTTATTCTGTCTTGTGGTAGCTGGTAGCAAATCACTCCAGTCTCTTCCTCAGCGGTCATATTGTATCCTCCCCTTTATGTGTCTGTGTCTTCTCCTCTTCTGTCTCTCACAAGGACCCTTGTCATCAGAGTCACCCTACCTGGCTAAATCAGTGTAATCTCATCTCAAAACCATTAACTGAATTTAGGGAATAAATTCATGTAGTGAATTACATCCACAGAGACCCTTTTTCTAAACAAATTAACATTTACAGATTTCAGGGATTTAGATGTGGACATATCTTTTTGTGGCCACTATTCAACTCACTACACCGATTCATTAACTGTTTATGTAAGGGTTATTGCTGATCATTGCTTATCGCTATTATTTCATTAGGAGTGCTAATGAAATAGAGATTTTTTTGTCTTTCTCATTCATTTATTAGCTGTAGTCTATAATCTATAAAGAAAAAATTTCCTCATCAACTATTTTGTTGCCCTGACATATAACCCATTCAGAAAATGTAGACTTAATGCTCGATTCTCTTCCATTTTTCTTAGATTGGTGCTATGGACTATATTTTGTGTTCCCCCCGCCCCAAATTCATATGTTAAAACTAATCCCCAAAGCCATGGTGTATGGAGATGGGGCCTTTGGGAGGTAACTAGGTCCTGAAGGTGGAACCCTTGCGATGGGACTGAGTGATCTTACAAGAGACCAGGGAGAGCTTGCTTCCTCTCTCTGTTCCCCGTCAGGTGAGAATGCAATGAGAAGCTGCTGTCTGCCAACCAGGAAGTGGGCCCTCACCAGACACCAAATCTGCTGGCCTCTAGAATTGTGAGAAATAGATGCTTGTTGTTTAAGCCACCCCATTTGTGGTAATTTATTGTAGCAGCCCAAACTGACTAAGACAACAGGGTTCCCCAAAAGCACATGTTCAGTCAAGACTTGGAGTGCAACTAGTTTGAGTATAAAACATTGAGCACAGGGTCAGGCTGAGAGGCACTGGGAAAGAGTGGAGAAGTGAGACAGGAAAGGGCAGGAAGTCAATGAAAGCTTTGTAACAGAGCAGCTGGAGCAACTGGGGCTCAGTTCTTCTGGGGAATTCTGGAAAACAGTGCAGAGCCTGTCTCTGAGAATCCCACCCAAGACATAAAGAAACTCAGGTATCATTGGTCAACTTGCTAGTGGAAGGTTGAAGGCTGCTTCTGGAAGCATTAACCCTCTGGTATTCCTTGCTAGCACTGAGCTCAAACATGCTCCCACAGCCAGGGGAAAAAAAAAAGCCCTCAGGCAGAGTCACAGATGTCCTCGAAGAGCCTTCCTGTGGAGGTGAATGCTGAAGGATATGGGTCATATCTATAGTCCACCTTTTGCAGTGCTCACATCCATTGGTGGCCCCATGTTAAACTCACTTTGTCCTGCCACTGATTCTTCAACTTGGTGGCTGATTGCAATGTCTAATTCTTAAAAAAAAAAAAAAAAATCTTACAATAGGAGGGTTAGTGGGGCAAACTACAGTAACTGTTGTTGCAGTTGGTTCCAAAGCTGTAATCAATATTCAATAGCTCCGTCCTCTACAATTCATTTTGTTGGTCTCTGGGGTTTTCATAGTGCAAAACCCAGTCCTTCATCCTTGAAGGCCTCAGCCTTCCATTACCATGCCCATGATAAGCCAACATCGATGCAACTGCCTGTTCATGATTACCACTAGACATGGGATAATCATGATCAAATGTCTTTTCCAGTATTGATATAATTCTTTTCTTTGTCTGCTGGTCGATTGGCATAAGGCACCCCAAATGACCCAGAGGCTGCTGTTGCCTCAGGCTTAGTGGCCCCCTTACTGTGACTCCTGGTAGATGCAGCTTCCAACCTAGGAACTAGGGCTTCTGATCCTTCAGAGACTCGGTTTATAGGAACAGGAAACACAAATTCCCCAAGTGGATCATGGGGACTGATTGTGAGAGGGGTATTCTACTTCCATACCCTCATTCTTGGCCCATGCTTTCTAGCTGTCTGGGATATAGCACCATACAGTAACCATTGGTTCAAAACATATACTGTATTCCAAAGACCAGCAGCCCAACCTCAGGGGATGCTTCCGCAAGCTGGTGTTTAGATGTGCTATAAAGAGACCATAGTAATGGACTGTCAGACTGGCAATTTCAAGGTGATGCGGTGTATCATAGGGCCAGTGGATAAAGTGGTCCTATGCCCATTGTCACATTTCCTTCACTGTAAAGTGGATCCCCTTGGCTACCAATGATACTATATAGTATCTAATAAGGAGAAATCATTTTCTTTATGTCCTTGGATGTTTGTGCTGCCCAAGGGCAGGAAAGGCAAATCCACATCCAGAATATTAATCCCAGTAAGGAGATATTGTTCTCTCTTTTGGATGGAATGAGGTACATTACAATCAACATGCTGCCCAGTGTCTGGTTGGGCTCCTGGAGGGATAGTACCATTAGGGTTCAGTGTCTGTCTGTGCTGCTGACAGGCCAAACATCTTGCAGTAGCATTAGCTAGATCAGCCTTGGTGAGAGGACCCTTGCTGGTGAGCCCTTGTGTGGTCTCCATGTCTACTGCCACAGCTACTCCATTCATGGGCCCCTTGTTCAAGCCCTGGCAGAGTAGAGGATAAAGGCTGGCTGTCACCCACTGGAGTCCTTCTGTTCCCTTGGCTGTTCAATACCTCCTCTGTAGTGAGTGTTCTTTAATGGCACTGCTACAAGACACAGTACCCACTGCTGTAAGTGCATCCGTATAGCTCTGCCCCAGACTTCCTTACCTCCAACCTTCCAGTCTTACCCCTTCCTGGCCCCTGATTAACCGACAAAGTCATTTGCCACTGTTCAAAAGTTCACATATACTTCCTGTAAGTCCCCTTTGTCACCGCTAAGTAGGTGGTCAGTGTACTGCCTGAAACCCCGGGAGGGTCCTCCCTCACCAGTGTCTTTCAAGAACACCCCTGAGTGGGGCTGTTGTCTGGCAGCTGTCCATGTTTAGCTCACATCACTATATCGGAGTGACCTATCCATGAACTAGGCCTCGGCTTTTTCCTTCTCTAGAGCCCGACCACAGAGACACCGCACAGAACTATAGGGTGGGATTCCTGCTGACAGAGCTTACTTGTGCCCTCTGAACACACTCATACCCAGTCACGAATGTGCCATTTTGTATTGCTCTGTGCCCACTCTCGTGTGCTTATGACTTTGTGGGTCTGAAAATTCCCAGATCTTAATAAATCTGGAAAGTGAGACTGGGAAGGAAAGGAGTACAATAAATAATTGAGTAAGTAATCCGAACAATTAAACGGGTTATGACTGTGGGCAGCTGGAGGTTGGAGAACTTGCCTCACAGTGTTTCTGCCTGACAGGTGAAGGGCTGGGTTGTAGTCTACCAACTCACCCTCTGTCACTGGTTGAGGGCAGTCTCCAGAGCCATCAGTCCTCGGGTACTTCTGACTTGCCCTGCACTGAGAAGCCAAGCATACCTCCCCAGTCAAAAAAAAAAAAAAAAAAAAAAAATCCTCAGAGGTCAGCAGCCTTTGGCTTGTTGAGCTAACAGCTGAGAAGGTGTGGGCAGGTGCATCATCAGGACTTGCTGTACCCTAACGATTTTCAAAATCATGTGCTTGTATATTGTCAATGTCCAAAGGTGACCAGTGATTTTATTTTTTAGTGGCGTTATGAACCCATTGACTTTTTATATGTTTGATGTATTTCCATCACTTATAGTTATTATTTATTTTAATGCTGAAGATGTTTGGCCAGTGGGAGTATTTTCAAGTTGGCTATTGGGTCCCTTTGACATGAGTCTCATAACTTCCTATTCTCAAGTATGAAAAATTATCCTTCCTCAGGTGTGGAATTTCCCCAGAGCCCTGGTTCCTTTTAGTGGAAAGTTCAAGACTACAATCTGGATACAAGGTGGACTCATTGTTATTGGGTTGTCACTACTTCTAAGTAAACTGTATATGTAAATAGTATTTATAAACTGTTACATATATGTTTACATATGTAAAAACTGGAGAATATATTTATATATATTGACATATGTGCAGACTGGAGAATATATATTATATATATTTACATATATAAAGCAGAAAAAGTATATATTTATATATATTATATATGGTGTGTATATAAAAATATATAATGAGTTCATTTTGTTATGTCTGTTTCAGATTAAAGGTTAGCAATTGTTGCTTAACTTTCATTTTTTTAAACTGCAAATCTTAGCTCCTAACACTATTACTATAGTTACTTGTTTTATCACAATAAATAGCACTTTTTAAAATAGTAGTGCTACCCTGGCCCCTGCCTAGGGTGGAACCTTATTCCATACACTGTAAGGCTGCAGGTTCAATTCCTGGTCACAGCACATATTGGAGGCAACTAATCGATGTTTCTATCTCTCCCTCCCTCCCCCTTCCTTCCTCTCTCCCTCTCTAACACCAATAAACATACCCTCGGGTGAGGATTTTTAAAAAATTAAAAAACAACTGTAATGCCAACATTAAGATATCTCCATGGCTCTTTTGTTTTTATAACTGCATAGTAAAAATACTGAGTTTCATACTCATAATCACTTGAAAGAAAGTTCTCTTGTGGCTTTGCCTCCAACTTCATATGCAATGAGGTGCATTTGTTTAAGTTTTAGACTTTAAGGGATAGAATCACTTTTATTCTTTTACATTTAATTCTTCAAATTTAATTTTGTATTTTAATCATATAAAACATTTACATGGTTCCAACACCAAAACCATAAAACCAGGTGTTAGTACCACTTGACAGGTGAAGAAACTGAGGCTCAGAGAGGTCACTTAGCTGACCCAGAATCCTAGAAGAGTGAGTGGTCTTCCCATCAGGGCCCAGGGACAGGACTGCAGGGAGCCTGAGGAAACAGGCTTTTTGTCAAGTAGATTTGGTTCTACGTGGGGTCGAGCCTTCCAGTACCTTCAGCTGCTCTTTGTGGAACAGGCTGGGGGTCTCCTGTGAACACACAAGAGTTTGCATTCCTCAAAGCAAGGGTCTGTCAGCTCAGGGGACAGTTGGCTCCTGCTCACACAGCATGGGTTCTTTCACAAAGTTGTCCGGCCTATAGGCCCCACCACTGTCTCCCCACCACCCCATTTCCCCTCCCACCCTCCCACACTTGTTCAGCTGCAAGAGCCCTCAGAGCTATCTATACCCAGCCATTCCTGGCCACTCCCTCGCCTGGGCTGGGAGCCCCTGCTTCTGGCCCCTTTCAGAAGCTGTCAAAGCCCCCATTCTCTGAATACAGCACAGCTGTGCCAGCGTTTAGCACTGCCTCCATCCTCCACCTCCCACCCCTCCCACCCCTCCCACCCCCCTGCACATCCCCATGGCATGGGACCCAGGTGCCTGTGTGACTCGCAGGGCCTCAGAGAGGAGCTAAGCTGTCTGGGCCCCCACCCCCAAGTCTGAGAAAGTGGGGGCAGATATTCTATTCGAGGGGCTGGGAAGGACAGGCTCTTCCAGTGACGACTTTGGTTGGGAATCCGGTGAGGAAGGTTGAAGCTGGAGACGGAGTGCTCTTGGCATGTGAGAACTTGGAGGGGAGATGCTCTTTCCTCAACTTGGGTCATGACCTCAGCCAAAGGAGGAGAGGAAGGAGATTGATTGTCTTCATCCAGAGAGACTGGAAAACTCCCCAGGGCTCAGGAGGCTGGGAAGCAGGCCAGCTGGGCTGCGTGTGGAAGAGGGAAGAGAGCTCCCCCACTCTCCCTCCTCTCTGTCTTCTTTCTCTTTCCTGAGAGAGACAGTGGGGGCCCTGGCAAGACCCTGCCCTAGGAGGCAGGGGATTTCGTTTTTGTCGTAGTCAGTCAGTTACCTACTACGTGACCCTAGACAGTCACTTCACCTCTTTGGGTCTCAGTTTCTTTGTTCAGAAGATAGCTATGGTTACCTGAGACATTCTCCTCCTGTTACTGGGCCAGGGGTTCCACTTGAAATCTTTCATTCTTCCTGCTTCCAATGATTTTGTTTGCTTTCAGCCAGTCCCGAGGGTCCCTTTCTGAGACCTAAAAGGGACGGTCTTAGTTTTTGCCTCTGCTCTGAAAGTAAATAGAAATGGGAGGGTGGTCACATGGCCATGGCTCAAGATGCAAATGAAGACCGTAAAGAAAGTCCCTGGTCAGCAGCTGCCAGTGAAAAGTATGATTAGACTTCAGTGTGAATTTTCACAGCTAGCAATGTTGGGAAAGTCTTAGGGAGGTGGTCCCCAGGAAATCCTCAAGAAAGGGCTCCTAGATCAAATAGTGAGTCCTCCATCCCATTCACAGAGAAGTCGCCCACTGACCTCCTGGCCAGGAGATCTGGTGGAGATTAGGGTGTGTGTGACAGAGAGAGAGAGAGAGAGAGACAAGCAAAGGAAAAGAACTAGATTTTGCTGAGCCACGGGCCAGGTGCTTTCCTTACCCAGCCCAAGTGCAGTAGCCATCACCCAATGCGGTGGATGTCACCCAGTGTGGTGAATGTCACCCAGTGCAGTGAATGTCACCCAGTGCAGTGAATGTCACTCAGTGCAATAGGCATCACCTAGTGCAGATGTCGCCCCATGCAATAGATGTCATCCAATGCAGTAGATGCTGCTACAGAAGAGTAAATAGTTTAGAGAAACTAAGATCTTTTCAAGATTTTGCCACTGCAAAGGGCAAAACAGGAGTTTGACCTCAGTGGCCATGACTCAAATCCTGGCTCTCACCAAGATCTTCACAGCAGCAGCTGTCCATTTTCTCACTATGTCTGGTGTCCCACCAAGAGTCTGCCTTTTGGAACAGACTGTCTGGTACCAGCCCTTGACCAGACCCAGGTGCTACTGGCTTTGGTCCAGGTTGGACTCCCCCAGGGCACCAGACTGTGCCTACAGTTCTAGTCACGAGGGGAGGTAGTGAGGAAGGTCACTTCCTCCATCCTCCCAGGTCACAGCAGGTTTTCTGGAAGCAAGAACTGTGGTTACATGTGAGCCACCATTGGGATTGACTTTCAACCACTTGGTTGCCTGGCCCCATGGAGTCCTGAAGGAGAAGAGCCATGCAGGGCAGGCTGGATGCACATGCCTGTGCTGGAACTGTCCTGGGGGAGGAGGGTTCTCTTTCAGCTTGGGGGTGAGAGGTGTCAGTGGAGCCAAGGGAGGTCCTCGGGTTACCAGGTGCTAATCTGTCCCAAAGGCTGAGATCTTTCTCTCCACTAGAGGACTTGGGATAGCATTCTCAAGGCCTACAACAGTGCTGGTCCGTAGTGGACACTCAGTGAACATTTATTTAATGAAATCAATAAACTGAGGTGTCTTTCTCCCAGACCATTCCAGATACGCGTTGCTCTGTGCTCTTCAGTCTTACATCCCCACCAGGGGCATTTCCCTTACTGAGGGACTGTACCACCCTCCACCCCAGGTCTTCCTGGCCTGTCTCTAGAGGAGATGAGTCTTTGGGGTGGGGCCAAAATTCCATCCTTAGATCCCCAAGGGTTGGGGGAAGAGTTTTTTTGGTGAGCTTCTCAAAGCCCTTGGAACCAAGTCCACAGCACTGGGACTGGAAACCCAGGCAGGGGTGAATGGGGCAGTTGGGGCATCTGGTAGAAGGCAGTCCAGAATTCCCATACAGGAGGGATTTGGGTAAAGTCTAGATGGGTGGATAGGACCCTGCCCCTGGACTGCATTTGCATTGCAGGCACCTTACTTTCCTTGGGATATTTAGGGGGTGCTTCTGAAGACTATGGGGATCAAAGCCTTCTACAAGCTCTCCTCAATGCTACTACCACTGGTATACCAGGGAGAGAATCCAGGCATTTGGCTGTCCTGCCCACTGTCTGTGCCAGGGGCTTTGCCTGGAGTCCTGGGGGGAAGAAAGAGGAGGGAGGGGAAAGAGAGCCTGGGAAAGAAGAGGGAAGCAGAAGCCCTGGATCTGGGGAAGGGGGTTTCATTGGTATTCTGGGCACTGATGAGTCCCCAGTGGCTGGGCAGCAGTCAAGACCAACCTCCTGGCACCAGGCTGCACATTCATCCTCAACAGCCCTGGCCAGGGGGCCCTCTGGGCTCCCAGCAACCCCTGCATTTTGCACATTGGTTTGCATGAGCAATAATGTCCATTCACAGTGCCATTCCCCTCCCCTCCCTCTGCCAATGTCTGGAGAGTTCCTGACTTGCTTTGCTTAACCCATGAATCTGCTGTCTAACCTCATAGCTCCAGCTGCAAAGTCAGCTTCTCCTCTGTTCAGAGAGTGGGAACACCACAAGAGACAAAACCTAATCAGAACTTCCTCCAAGGAGGTAGATAAGGCCTTCTGCCCTCCTCCTGTCTCTAAAAGAGCTTCCCTCCCCCATTTGTGTGTGTGTGTTTGTGTGTGTGTGTGTGTGTGTGTGTGTGTGTGGTGTCGCTTCAGAAGCAAATCTTCCCATTCCCTCTTCCTCCTTTTCCCTACTCTCAAAGTCTGAGTCCCTCCTTCAATCCCCTTGACCAACGGGAAAGTCCCTCCGGCTGTCTAACTTCCATCCCTCCAGCTGTAACATCATCCGCTCCCTCCCCGCCCCTCCTGCCCTCCCTCCCTATTCCAAGTTCTCGGCTTCTCAGCTCCAGAAGGATGTCCTACTTCGGTCGTCCTTGCTCTCTCTACTGCCGCCAGGAACCAACGCCGAGAAGGCAGCGAGTCCCTTGACCTTCCCGAGCCCCCCTATGTTTGGGGCCAGGGGCGGGGGCAGCCGGGGAGAAGGGCAGGGCGGGGTGGGGCGGGGCGGGGTGGGGGGAGAAAGGGGGTTTTGTTCACCGCCGGCCTGGCGCCCTCTTTTGAGCATACTGCGGGCCCAGCCTCTCGCGCCCGCGCAGTCCCCGCCGCAGTCCCAGCTGCAGCTGCAAGACGGAGCTGTGGACCTGGCTGAGACCCCCGGAGAAGACAACAAACTTCGAGGTGTCGTACCCCAACCCTGGCCCTCGGCCTCCCGCCGGTAGGTGAGCGCGACCGCAGCCCGGGCGCCCGGGACCTGGGAGGGAGAGAGAAGGGAACGCCTGCCGGCTGCCCTGTGGTCCATGCCCCGCACCCCACAGCCCTTGCCTCTGAGGCTCCAGCGCACCAACTCGCTGATCCCCGATGCCTCGGCGAGGTCCGCGGTCAGCCAGCCCGGAGCACCTACGGCTCCTGGTGCCGTTCTCTGCCGCTGGCACCCTCACTGCTGCTTGCAGTCGGACCAGCAGCTCCCTCGGAGTCCGCGGGCTAATGGGAACGCCCCTCTTGGTCCTCGCGTCCTCTCTGCTGCACGCTTCATCTCCGACCTTGCCTGGGGCAGAGTGGCGGAGGTCTGAGTCAGCCCCCGACTCTGCGAGCGTCAGTCGTGCGGGCAGCACTTCGGGAGGAGCGGAGGCAAGCAACCCCTCTTTTGCGGGCACCTCCCGTAGACCGCAGAACAGCCCGTAGGAGCCGCTGTAGCGGGCGATCCAGACACCCACCGGAGCTGTCATCCCACTCTGGCACTTACGGGCTGGGTGACCTTGGTCAAGTTAGTTGACCTCCCTGAACATTGGATTCCTCATCAGTGTAACGCCTAAACAGCATTTCTCTCAAAGTTGAGGATATCCTTGGGAGACATTTGGCAAGAGGCCTGGGTCAGGTACCCCTGCTGCTTTCCTTCCTAGAACTGCCAGGAGCTGGAAACTCCTTCCCCCCAGGTGTTTCCAGAATAGCTCTTCCGGCATGGCTCTCCAAGGACCGAGAGATCTGCCATCAGTTTTGTTATTACCATTAATATCTGCATTGCTTCTATATGGAAGTTTTTTGTGTTTTTTTTTAAGATTTTTTTTTCCTTTTAGATTTTATTTATTTATCTTTAGAGGGGAAGGGAAGGAGAGAGGGAGAGAAACATCAATGTGCGGTTGCCTCTTGTATGTCCCCTGACGGGAACTGGCCTGGCAACCCAGGCATGTGCCCTGACTGGGAATCGAACCGCGATCATTTCGGTTCGCAGGCCCGCGCTCAATCCACTGAGCTACACCAGCCAGGGCGCATTGCTTCTAGATAATACCAGTAAGACCTACCCACAGTATTACCAGTGCCTGTGTTGTCGTGGCTAATTTTGCCATTGATAAAAGCATCATCCACATTTCAGACTTTCTATCAGGAGGAGCTACAATAGCTGGTGATGTTGCTAACAGCATTATTAGTTGTGTTTCCAGTAAATAGGACTATTTATACCATTACTGCAATTACTCCTGCAGGCCCTGTAGGTTTTTGTCGCTGCTCACATAGCCACTAAGGGCGTAACTGAGAGCATCCCCCCGTTGGGACCTGAGCTCTGGCTTCCCCTGCATCCCAGCTGATCCTGATGAGCACTGGAGCTCAGGTGCCATGGGGCACACCTTGGACCCCAGCTGGGGGGCATTCAGCATGGAGATGGTGGCTGTTTGTTGTTGGGTCTCTCTCTCTCTCTCTCTCTCACACACACACACACACACACACACACACAGCCTGGCTCTCAATTCTCTGTGAATTGGGTCTATGAAGCCTGTGAGGGAGAGGAACAGCCATGGCCAGACAGGAATGATCATGTAACGAGGGGAAAGTTTCCTGAATAGCCTGGAAAATTCAAGACAAGGGCAGAAATCCAGACTCTAGAGCAGGCAAGACAGTGCTGGAGTGAGGGATGGAGTGGCATCAAAGGGAAGGGTGGGAAGACTGCTGAGTTCTTGAGGCTAGGGATGGAGTGGTGTGTCCTATTCTGGAGGGTGAGAAGATGGAATGGAGGTGGGCTGGTGTGTGGGATGAAGGCAAGGCCTGGGCCCGTGGGTCTAAGATTGGTGCTGGACGAGGCATGCCTGAGTTTTCTCAGGACTCCTAATTATATCAAGAAGGGACTAAGGGCCAAGCTTGGTGTTAGTGGCAGGTTGGGTGGGAGTGGCAAGGCTCTCTGTGAGAACCATGCGACTAGGGCCAGCCTCTCCAGTCAGTGACTCCCATTCCTAGAGGCAGGGGTGGAAAACCTTCTGTGTTCCAGGACAGCAAGGTCTTCAAGCCTCAGACCTTCTCCCTTCATTCCCCCACCTTCAAGGCGCAGACAAAGGGGCCTTGGACCCAGAGTGGCTCTGACTATGTGGGTTTCTGGGCCACCCATTAGAGAGCTAGGAGTCAGATCTGAGTAGCACCAGCTCCAGCCCAGAGAGAGGGGAAGCAGGGTGCCAGGGAGGGGCCTGGCCTAGGACCTGGCACAGCTCAAGAGCATGGCCAACCGTGTCCCCGGCACCACCAGGTATTGGCTGCTGAAGCCAAATGGTCCTCCCCAACCCTAGAAAACAGTCCTCCCAAGGTCCCCCCATGCCCAGGGCAGTTTGGGCACCTCTGATCTGGCCCTATCAAAGGTCAGAGAGATGCCCTAGGCATCTGATCGCCGCCACTCCTCCCCCGAATCTGACCCCGAGGAAATGATGTCCAGTCACAGTGGGGGAAGAAGAGGTTGGCAATGGTGAGGAGACATCCCCGGGAGAATCTGGGAGAAGACAAGGATTTCTCATTAGCTCAGGCTCAGGAAAATGTATGAAGGCTGATCCTGAGAAGGCAGGGAAGATAGAGGTTGAACAAGGGGCCGGAAGTGGGAATGGGTAGCTAGGGGGATAAGCCTGATCTCTAGTAAGTCTTGCCTGAAGTCTAATCACCTCTTCTGCTGCAACATTGGCCTGTTGCCTGACAGACTTGGGTCCTCATGGTGTTCTAAGTCTAACTTAACCATTAAAGATGACATTGGACACCAGCTCTGCAGCCTTCCCTCCTGTGGACACATTGGCTTGGTGCCTGACTTGGCTTCACTGGGGACTAGGGTCAGCCCTATCCCTGTCTGGGCCCCATTTCTCAATATCACAGACCTGTCCCTCCATTATGACAGTGTAAATGCTTTGAAATCTTCTGAGGCATATTCTGGGTTCTCACAGAACTTCTCACAGCCAAGGGCAGGAGGGAGATAGCCCCTCCCATTTATTCTCACCCACCCCCGCTTAGCCCACCCTCCAGCCCAGGGTTAGGGTAGGGGAAAGGAGAGGCTGGATGGAGGCCAGGCTGGCAGAGACAGGGGCTTTGTCCCAGCTGGTTTCCGAGCCAGGAGATCCGGTGGGAAAGCCCGTGCCAGGCAGAAAGGAAAGGCTGAGAGGAAGAAAAGAGAAGGCAGCCAAGGATGGGGGTGGAGGTTGCTGGGAGTAAAGAGAAGAGTTTCCTTATAGGTAATAGTGGGCTGGAGGGTGGTCAAACAGGGGTGGGACTGGAAGTTGTGCATCGCTTGGGTTCAGTCTAGGAGGCCCTCCTGTAGGAGGCCAGGTTGCTATGGTACTCAGGGAGGAAGGGACAAGGAGGGAAGTTTTGAGAGATACTGTGTTAGGAGAAGATTCTGGGTTCAAAGAAGGAATCTGACACTGGAGGGACAGAGGGAACACTAAGTGTAATAGCACCGATTCATGCTTTATGCTATAAGCATTTATTGAGTTCCTACTGTATGCTGGATGCTGTGTATTTGTACAGGGTTCTTTAAGATACAAAGCATTCTCACCCTGGCCAGGTGGCTGTTGGTTGGAGTGTTATATTGTACACCAAAATGTTGTGGATTCAATCCCTGGTCGGGGCACGTAAGGGAGGCAACCAATCGATGTTTCTCTCTTTCTCTCTCCCCTCCCCAACCCTGCTCCTCTCTCTGAAATCAATAAACATGTCCTTGGGTAAGGATATTTTAAAAAGATATAAAGCATTATCAAAGCACACAGCCTTATCACAGGCTGCAAGGTAGCTAGCAGTAATGGTGTTCTTTTGCAAGTAAGAAAACAAAAGCCCAGAGAGGGTAAGGAACTTACCTTAAGTTACACAGTGAGTTGACCAGAACTGAGGTCTTGGCTCTGAAGAAGAATCCCTTGGTGGGGAGACAGGGATCAGAAACAAAGTTAACGGTGAGGTGGAGGCAGTGGGCTGCTGGGGCCAGGATGTGTGTGAGTCCACGTGGATGTGGTAGGGAGCCAGGATGAGGTCTAACCCACTCTTTCTTCCTCAAGTCCCCCCCATCAGCCAGCAGTATGGCCCCACTGTTCCTGGTCCTGCTGGTAGCCCTGACGTTGGCCTGGGTCCCTGAGGTCTTAGCTGATGCGCTGGAAAGGGACAGCTCAGGTAAGCAACCCCCTTAAGGTCACTTTCTCTGTCTCCTGCATCTTCCTTATGGTAGGATGAGGCCTCTTGTTCTGCCCTAACCAACATCTTTCAGCTTGGGGGTCTCAGGAAGGAGGAGATAGAATTGGAGGACTGTGGGGAAGGGCCGGGGTAGGACCCTTGGAAATAAGGGATGAGTTGTGAATCCCTGGTAGGGTGTGGAAAAGTGGAGAGTGGAAACTCAAGCTGGGAAGGGGCACAAGGTGCAAGGCTGCCAGCCTCTGGGGTGGAGGGTGAAGGATCCTTGGAACAGGGTGTGGGGCTGGGAGGCAGAACGTAGGTGGAAGTAGGAGAGATTCTGAACAGACTGAAACATTTCGAGCACAGGGCTCTAAGACCCAGGGGGCGGGGTTAGAAGACTGTGGGTGGGGCCCAGGAATCCAGGAGGAGTATTCTGGAGGCGAAATTGACTGGGAGACTTTGGAGACTGGTCTGGCGATCTAGATGTGGGTTTGCAGGACTATGAGGGCTGGGCTTAGGTTGTTGGGGACGTTTAGGAAAACCCAAAGGCGAGGCCGGGAAATCCTGGGGTGGGGCGGGAGGGATCCTGGAGCGGGGCTTGGAAACCCGGGCTGGGACCCGGAGGACCCAGGGCTGAAGTTCCAGCCCGCCCCACCCGCCCGCCCACAGAGGACCGGGCCTTCAGCGTGCGCATCGCCGGCGCCCCGCCGCTGCAGGGCGTGCTGGGCGGCACCCTCACCATTCCGTGCCACGTTCACTACCTGCGGCCGCCGTCGAGCCACCAGGCGGTGCTGGGCTCCCCGAGGGTCAAGTGGACCTTCCTGTCGGGGGGCCGGGAGGCCGAGGTGCTGGTGGCGCGGGGACTGCGGGTCAAGGTGAGCGAGGCCTACCGCTTCCGTGTGGCACTGCCCGCCTACCCGGCGTCACTCACCGATGTCTCCCTGGCGCTGAGCGAGCTGCGGCCCAACGACTCAGGCATCTACCGCTGCGAGGTCCAGCACGGCATAGATGACAGCAGCGATGCTGTGGAGGTCAAGGTCAAAGGTGAGCAGGCAGAGACAGGAAGAAGTTTCTGGAGGGAGGGGAGAACTCCAGCCCTCATAGAACCTACAGTCCGAGGGGGAAGCAAACACACCTGAAAGACACAGACTGAGTTGGAAAAGGACTGAGGACATACAGACTTTTGTTGCCCCCTTTCTCACTTGAGTGAAGGAAATTCTACCTATAGTCTAACTTAAGCCCCTCATTCTGTAGAATGAGTATAATTTGGACTTTATCTTTCGTGGATGGATGAGTGAGAAGAAGGGTTAGGGGAGGTGGGTGTGCAGGCTGAACACGCCTCAGAGGTCCTCTCTGCCCGTTAGGGGTTGTCTTTCTCTACCGAGAAGGCTCTGCCCGCTATGCTTTCTCCTTCACTGGAGCCCAGGAGGCCTGTGCCCGCATTGGAGCCCGCATTGCTACCCCGGAGCAGCTCTATGCAGCCTACCTTGGGGGCTACGAGCAGTGTGATGCTGGCTGGCTGTCCGACCAGACTGTGAGGTGAGCTGGGGCTGTGGACCAGGAGCTCCTAGTTGTCTCTGAGGTAGCTGTGGCCTCCAGTCCTGCCAGGGGCTGCCTGCTGCCTCGAGCTGGCCATAAAGGGCCCCCTGCCTCCTGGGAATGAAGTTGGTCTTCAGAGGATGGGTGAGGACCTGCCCTGGAGGTGGGCATCCCTGCAGAGCTGGGAGGACAGTTGGCTGCATTGAAAAGCAGTGTGATCTGGGACAGTCACCATGGGACAGTTCCCTAGTGAAGGCATCTGTCCTCCCTCCCCAGGTATCCCATCCAGACTCCACGAGAGGCCTGCTATGGAGACATGGATGGCTTCCCCGGTGTCCGGAACTATGGAGTGGTGGACCCAGACGACCTCTATGATGTCTACTGCTATGCTGAAGACCTAAATGGTGACTGGGGCTGAGGGGTTCTCAGAGGACAAGCCCTTTATCTAGTGTTGCCCATGAGTCCTCCGGGGGCCTCTGCTGGACCTATTGCCCCTCATGCATTTAAGAGGGCAGCCAGGGATAAGGAACCAATAGATGTCCCTCTTTCCAAACACTGTCAAAGAGGCAAGTTCATGGTGAAAGCCTTAGGCAGGTGGTAAGAGACTGAGTTTATGTTTTGGCTCTGCTGTCATCCACTGTGCATCTCTCTACCTCTAGCATCTCTAGGCTTCCATTCCTTCCTTCCTTCCTTCCTTCCTTCCTTCCTTCCTTCCTTCCTTCCTTCCTTCCTTCCCTCCCTCCCTCCCTCCCTTCTTCCTTCCTTTCTTTCTCTCTCTCTCCCCTCTTTCTTCCTTCCTTCCTTCCTTCCCAGCATGAGGAACTCAGGCCAGGTTCCTTTGAGCAATAGTATCCATCCTGAGGTTCTATTTAGACTTTGATCATATGAAGTAGGATAATTGACTCCTTCTCACAAATGAGGAGACTGAGGCTGAGAGAAGCTTGCCCAGGATCTCTGTGGGAACCCAGAGTAGAAGGAGCTACCAGCCTCCTGGTAACCCAGCCTCCTTTTCTCTACCAGGAGAGCTGTTCCTCGGTGCTCCCCAAGACAAACTGACGTTGGAGGAGGCACGGGCATACTGCCAGGAGCGGGGAGCAGAGATTGCCACCACAGGCCAGCTGTATGCAGCATGGGATGGTGGCTTGGACCGCTGCAGCCCAGGCTGGCTGGCTGATGGCAGTGTGCGCTACCCCATCATCACGCCCAGCCAGCGCTGTGGTGGGGGCCTGCCTGGTGTCAAGACTCTCTTCCTCTTCCCCAACCAGACCGGTTTCCCTAACAAGCACAGCCGCTTCAACGTCTACTGCTTCAGAGGTGAGCCTGCTATCCTGAAGGGACTGAGACCAACCTCACAGATGCAGAGTCAGCCCTGAAGTCCTATCCCAGTTCTGAGCAGCTCCTCTCAGGTCTTTGCCATTTGCCTGAAAGAGGCTTGGTTGATGCTTAACTTCTCACCTAGGATTCTGATTCTGGTCACATCCTCTGGCTTCACTATGTGGCCTCAAGGATCGCTCACTTCTCTGCATCTTCTTGCCTCCCTCCACATCATGCCTGGTTTCTTCCAGTTTCAAAGCTGCCTCTCCCATATTGAGCTACCAAGTATGTTTCCATTTCTGGTCAGCTCATTAGCAGAGCAGAGATGACCAACAGTCTTTGAATCCAATGAATAATTTGGTCTAGTTAACCAAATGCCCTTGAGAGCCCTCAGAAGAGTTTCCAGAACCTTCAGCTTTTAGGTGTCATATCTTTAACCACAAAATATTGATGGACAGACACAGATTCCTTCACAGGGAGCAGGTTGTTGAGGAGAGCTGGGTGTAGAGATGGCTTCCTGCACAAATCTTATATTGGGAGATGGGGGGGTAGTGCCTAGGACCCCCAGAGGCACAGGGCTCCAGCCAGGAGTGACTAAAAATCAGGGAGGAATTGCTGTTAAGTCTCTGGGTCCTTGCCCCAATTGTGAGCCTGCAGTACTGGTACAAGGGCTGGAGACAGACATGGGGGAAGATGCAGCCTTTACCTTCAGGGATCCCCTTGTCTGAAGGGGGAAGACAAGGCTCCTGCCATAGGAGCCCCCATTCTGAGGAAAGACAAGACATCTTACTCCCAGAGTGAGCAGAGACTAAGAGAAAAGCATTACTTTTACTGGGACAGATTTCAAGATCTGGGATGTGTGTGGGGACAGATAGGGAAGTGAAATCTATAGGAAGACAGGTCCATCTGAAAGGACTTCCTGGAACAGGGGTGATGATGATGATATCTAACACTTCTCTGCACTGATTATGATTATGTGCCAAGCGCTGTTCTGGAAAAAAATGGAGAGTATCTGAATCAGGAGGAGGGGGAGAGAGAGGAGGAGATGATGGTGGTTGTAAGCAGGTGGAGGACAGAGAGGCAGACAAGGGCACAGGTTTGCTTGGCTGGCATCAGCAGGGCTCACTGGAGCAGGTGACGAGGGCAGGACGTGCTGTCCTGCTTCATCTGGCTGAGCACAGATGGCCCTCAGGGCTTTTCTTAGCCCAGTTCCACCTTCACTTCATTGGTTTTCTGATCTTGGTTTACTTCCCTAGAGACAAGGTAATCTATTCTAAAAATCTGATTATTTGAAGGGAGCAGACCCTGGGAGGATGGGGTGACCCCTTCCTTTGCTTTCTTGCCTCAGTACTGAGGTCCTCAGATGCTGACTGTTGGACATTCTTCCTTTCCTGTGCCCATCGGCTTTCCTACTGGTGGCAGTCTATCCCCTTCCATTTCAAAAGTCTTGGGGTAACTGAGATCCCTTGCCCCTTGCTCCAAGCCCAAGGTGCTGAGGCCATTCTGTTCATCCTTCTGCCTCCATCCCTTACTCAAGGGAAGGCCTCTCCCCTGAGCTTTTCTCAACCATTCTACCTACAGCAGTATTTCCCATCCCATCTCCTTACTCTGCTTAATTTTTCTTTATATGATAATATTATAATATATGTTTGTTTGTTTATTATCTGTATCTAGAATATAAACTAGGGCAGAAAGCTTGCTGTTTTGCTCTCCACTGTATTCCCAATGCTTTGGAGAATGCTTGGCATAACACATGGTGGGCACTTGATTAATGCTTGAGGAATGAGTGATGAAGGCCTAGGATGCTTCCATGGCCCCATGGGTGCTTCACAGGGAAGATGAGAGAGAACTGTGAGAATTCCATGGTCATTGAGTCTAACCCAGAATGCTCACATGTACATCATTACTTGGGAGGACAGAGCCACCTATTTAACTCCCCCCACTGTCACTTAACTCCCACAATAGACTCTGCCCAGCCCTCTGCCATTTCTGAGGACTCCAACCCAACCTCTGACCTGGCCTCTGATGGACTGGAGGCCATTGTCACAGTGACAGAGACCCTGGAGGAACTGCAGCTGCCTCAGGAAGTTGTGGAGAGTGAGTCCCGAGGAGCCATCTACTCCATTCCCATCATGGAGGATGTAGGAGGTGGAAGCTCCACTCCAGAAGACCCAGCAGAGACCCCTAGGACACTTCAAGGTAACTCAAATCCCTCATCCCAGGTAGGTCTGCATCTGAGAGGTTGGGGGCAGAAGCCCAGCTTGATTCTAGGGTTATGGAGGCACAACTGCCTTGTCCTTTCTCAGCAGCTCAGTGGTGTAAGGCATCTCTCCTATCCCTCTTCCAACATTAGCCTTTCCAGCAAATTCCACTCCCAACTCTCTGGGTCTGGGGAGGTTAGACTTAGGAGCTTCCCTCTGGGAACAATGGGCCTTTTTTGTTTGGTCTCACCTCTCCCTCAGCAACCCAAACTAGACTAGATGACTTTAACAGACTAGGAGAGGGAGATGCAAGGACCATGTTTCCTGGGCTAATGACAGCTCATAGAGGCTTCTCAAGTGTTGCCTCAACATTGCAGCTCCTGTTGAAATTCTGGTGTGGAGCAAAGACAGCTTCTCCCCAGTGCTGGCTCTTCCCTCTCCCCTGGGCCTCACCCTCCTCAGCTGCCTTTCTCCCATTCCCCTTCCTGTCCTCTCGCGGGTGCTGTCCCTGGTGCTGAATCATCTGTGCTTTGCCTAGAATTCGAAACCCAATCCATTGTACCTCCCACGGGGTCCTCAGAAGAGGAAGGCAAAGCATTGGAGGAAGAAGAGAAATACAAGGATGAGAAACAGAAAGAGGAGGAGGAAGAAGAGGAGGAGGTGGAGGATGAGGCCCTGTGGGCCTGGCCCAGCGAGTTCAGCAGCCTGGACCCAGCAGCCCCTTTCCCCACTGAGCTGGCCTTAGAGGAGTCACTCTCTCAGGCATCCCAGTCATCAGCAGTCCTACAGCCTGGTGCATCACCACCTTCCAATGGAGAGCCAGAGGCTTCCAGACCTCCAAGGGTTCTGGGACCACCAACTGAGACTCTGCCCACTCCCAGGGAAGGGAGCCTGGCATCCCTTCCACCTTTCACTCCAGTTGGAGCAAGAGAGGTGGGGGAAGAGTCTAGGGGTCCTGAGCTGTCTGGGGTCCCTCGAGGAGAGAGTGAAGAGACAGGGAGCTCCGAGGATGCCCCTGCTTTGCTTCCAGCCACACAGGCCCCTGAGGGTACCAGGGAGCTGGAGGCCCCCTCTGAAGAGAATTCTGGAAGAATTGTCCCAGCAGGGACCCCAGTGCAGACCCAGCCAGTGCTGCCCACTGACAGCGCCAGCCACGGTGGAGTGGCCGTGGCCCCCTCATCAGGTACCTTTCCCCAAGGCTCAGCTTCCCTCTTCCTCCTCTTCCTTTTTTTCCCCCTGCAACTCTGGATCACCTGACCTGTAGTACTTTAACCCAACATTGCCCCAGATCTCCTGTCCTTTGCCTTTATTCTACTACCCACCTCTACCTATGGGTTTCTTTTCTTGGAAACCCCACCGAGTAACTTTCATCCCAGCTCTGACTCCTTACCCTGTGGCCCCCAGTGCCCTGACTCCTACCCTCTCCCTGTTTCTGAAATCCTCACCCCATTACCCCAGCCCCACCAATGACCCCCTCAGACTCTCCTACTCTTGGGCTGTCCACCTGTGACTCACATCTCACCGACCCCACAGAGCACCCTCATGCCACATGCCCTAGGGTGCCTTCGTCACCTGTTGCCCTCTTCAAGGCTCAGACCAGTCTCCCATGGCTCCCTTTTCCCATTTGGTGTGCCATCCCTTTCAGTCACCTCCCACGGATATCAGGGAAGCCTGGGACCCCATCCTCACCTCTCAACTTCTGGAGTCCAGGAGAGCCCTTAATCCCACAGAGCCTTAAGCAACTACTTCTGTGAAGTATTTTTTCAATTGTTTCATGGAAAACAAACCTTGGAAATAAATCTCTATTAAACTGCTTTATAACCAAAACACTGGCACCCTCTGTCTGCACCCCCAGCTGCCTGCCCCTTGCATTCCCTAGATTCATGTCATGGATAGCTCTTTGATGCTTCTTTCGGACACTGTCTCTCGCCCTCTCTTTCTGTATCTCTTTGCCTTGCTTCCTTTTTCATCTTCAGCCTGAACATTTCCTGTCCTAGCAATCTAACAGCCCCTTGCTGTTCTCTCATCCTGCCCTTCTCAGGCCTGTCTCCCCTTTCCTTCCTGACTGCTGAGGTCCCAAATCGGACTGTACACATGCCCCAAGAACTCCTTGTCCATCAGTCTGTGCAAGTGCTGGGAGGTGTGGTCCCTCACTCACCAGAGTGAGTGGGAAGAAACCTTCACAGCCTCAAGTGTGTGTGTGTATGCGTTTGCATTCATTCCTGGTCCATCACAATGGCTCCCACATAGAGCCACATATACAGAGCAGTGATGAAAAAGTCCTTCTTACCTTGCATAGATGCATATGCATAGATGCATTTTCCTGGTATACAGGTGCCCCAGGGCCCATGCACCCCCCTTCCCCACCCCGGCATCTCAGCAGGGGAATTGTATCTAACTTTCAAACCATGGCCTATAGCCTCCCCCTCCTCCACTAACCTCTGCACAAATGGCCACCCCCACCCCTTAGAAAGAATGGTTTTACTCTCGATAAATCCAAAGGACCTCGAAGTCATTAAGGCTGGAGAAGACACAGGTCAGAAGGCAAGGGGAGAAAGGAAGTGTAGAGGGCAGGGGAATGGGGAGTTAGGTTCTGAGGTCTGAGAGAAGCCCTACCTGCTTAGGGAAGGTTGGGTTTCCCAATGGAGAGCTTTGCAGAAGGCTAAGATGCCCTCAGTCCCAGGTCCCCCTCTCCTAGATGGCCTATGGTGGTCTAGGGGTCCTTGCATCACATCCAGACTTACATACTTCAACTGTTGGCTCCTTTCCAGCTTGGAGTTCAGCACTGGTGGGCTGGGGAGGGGTTTGCGGGTAAGGAGCACAATGGACAATACCTGCAGTATCTTAGTTGCCCACCTGAAGGTCGAGGAGAGGTCTTCTGGGATGCTAGAAAAAACTTTCTGGTTGTGTATTAATAGTTGGCCCAAAGAAGAGGAGAAAACAAGACCAGAAAGTCTCAAGAAAAGTTTCATTTCCCCACTCTGCCTGTCCTGGCTCAGGTTCAACCAGGAAGAAGGACTTATGCCCTGGGTGGGGCCCCAGGGACCAAGTTTGAATTTCTGTCCTCCAGGGTCGGAGGGTTGGAGAGAGGGCAACAGGAGGAGCAGGAAAATGTGAGGAACGAGGGAGGGCTTCAGGACATCTACCCTCTGTGGGTGCCGGTGCTTGAAGGGTTAAATAAAACATCTCTCCTATCCTGCTTTGCCCTGGTGTAGGTAGAATTATTGGTTAGAAGGGAGATGACAGGGGGAGCGTTGCTGAAACAGCTGATTCATTTTACCCCAAACAGCTAGATCAGCCCAGCAAAAATATTTGAATCAACTCCAGTTTCTCTACCCCCCGCCCCACCTCTGCTTTGATCCCTATCAGGCATTGGGATCTTGGGCCATAGTGAATCATTGTGGGCCTTGGCTTTGGCTGCTAGGGGTGGATGCCATGGTCTGAAGGGTCCTGCCCAGGGACAATTTTACCACCCAAGGCTGAGAGCCCTGACCTGTCAGTCTGTGGGGTTATCTTCCCCTGGATCATCAGGATGAGAAAGGAGTAGAATATGACAGTCTCTCCAGTACCCAGGCTCAGCCTAAGGGTAGCCAGCCACTTCCAACCCCAGGTTCTCGAGAGAGAGAGTTCAGAGGAGGAGGCAGATGGCCTAGCCAGATGGAGCTGGATCCAGATAGCAGATTACAGGCCTTCAGGGTAGGGTGTTAGTGTAAGAAGAATGCTTGGAGAAGAGAGAGAGAGAAGGAGGGAATGAGATGCATCAGAGAAGTTTCTAGACTGATGAACTTGCAGAAAACCTGAACTAGAGGGTGAAAGGGAAGTATGTCAAGGAGGGAGAATCTGTGGGGATAAGAAAGGGAGGCAAAGGATGGTGTTGAAAGAGTGTGGGGGGCCTGCATTGCAGGACAGTGAGAGCCACTGCAGCTTCGTTCCTGAGCCTGGAGAGGGATTGGGTGTAAAGTGAGGGAAGTGTATTGGATCTTCTCTCACAGCTTCTGGGGCTGACTCTGCCCAGTAGACAGCAGGAGGAATGGTTAGCTCCCATCTGGATACCCGCCTCCACTCAATATCAGATCCCAAGAGCGGTAAAGGGCAGGCCATACTCACTGTTGGCTGTGAGGACTCTCCTGTCCTCCACTTCAACGCAGCCCACCTTGACTGTACAGAAAGAACTGTTCTGAGACCTGCGTAAAAACAAGAGAGTGGGGGACTAAACTCCCAGAGAGGTAGAGTGACCTGCCCAATGTCACCCAGCAGAGCTAGGAACCAGACAAGTGTCCAGATATCATGACTGACAGCCCAGTATCTTTCCCCTTACTGGGGCTAGATCCTGAGGGCATTCCTGGCCACTTCCCCCCAAGTCCTGTTAGACTGGGCCCCCGCTGGTAGACATGACAATGGCCAGCACAGAGCTGAGCCAATGTTGAAGGGGTGGGCAGGAGGGTGGGGGGTGCGAGTGTCAAGGGGACCCAAAGGGTAGGGAGAAATCCAGAATTCAGGGCTGATCTCTAACCACAGGCAGGTTCCAGGGAGAAATTTTAGGGTGCTGCGATAGCTCCCAGGACAAGAGGGTTAGGGTGGGGGCTCTCTGAATCCTTTCCAGGACTCAAGCAGCACAGTTGTGCTCCCTTGCTTCCCCGGACATCACTTCTCTCCCCTCTCAGGTGACTGTGTCCCCAGCCCCTGCCTCAATGGTGGGACTTGCATGGAGGAGGAGGAGGGGGTCCGCTGCCTATGTTTGCCTGGCTATGGGGGGGACCTATGCGATGTTGGTGAGTGTGTTTAGGGGCTGGTGTGGGGTAGGGGTAGATCTGAGGCCTGGACCCTGCCACACATGCTGGCTCCAGAGGAAGGAGGGAGGGCATTGATTTTGGCTTTGTCATTGATGAATCCCATTTTAGGCAAATCACATAACCTGTCTGAGCCCTACCACAATTTCCTCATCTGTTAAGTGGAACTAAAAAATGCCTCTCTCAGGGGCTCTGTGTGAGAGGAGTGCTCAGCATACTCCTGGCATTTTGGAGTCAATACATGTCAGCTTCCATTCTCCTGGGAAGAGAGGAAGGTGCAGCTCTTTTTTAGGATTCAGGCCGGCAGAGACCCAGGCCAGGACTCCCAGCCCTGACCCTGGTCCCCAGTCGCCTGGAGAAGAAAGGCATCAAGGTCCCTGGCACTGAGACTCCTTTAGGCTCCTCCTCTCCCTCCGTCCCCAGTCGCTCTTTGGCACCGCCCTCCTGTCTAGGCCACGCCCCCTCAGGCTATCGTGGTGGGAGGAGCCAAGACCCTTCCTGGTGACCTGGCCACATTGAGTTCGCGGGTCCTGCAACCTAAGTTGTCCGACCTTCTGCGCCCCAGGCCTCCGCCTCTGCAGCCCCGGCTGGGACGCCTTCCAGGGCGCCTGCTACAAGCACTTTTCTACACGGAGGAGCTGGGAGGAGGCAGAGACCCAGTGCCGGATGTACGGCGCGCACCTGGCCAGCATCAGCACGCCAGAAGAACAGAACTTCATCAACAGTGGGCTGGGGATGGGCGGGAGGGGACCCTGTCACCAGCTCTCTCACATTCACTCACTCATTAATCACATAATTAATGAGTGAGTGTGTTCATTAACACCCTTATTCATTAATTCAGGTACTTATTACTTAGTTACCTCATTCTATTAGTTCACTTTTCTTTCTCTCTCCTTTCCACTCCACACGTGGGCGGTGGGCCTTCAGGTAGGGAGGCTGAGGTTCGAGGGGGAAATACACCTGCATCTGCCTGGCGGTGGCTCAGGGGCCACCCTCAGTTGCTCCCACCTCCCTGGCTTTCATCCCCATCTGCTTCCCCCGACTCTGACCCCATTGAACTTTTTTACTCTTTTTCTAGAGTTTCCCTTTTCTAGCCCGGGTGATATTTTTCTTCTTCCCACATCCACCACGTCCCTGCCTTCCATCAGGCCCATGTATATAGGGTGGAGTGAGGGTAGCGCGGAGCTTGGGTGGCTGGAAGGACTCCGGCTGTCACACAGGCAGCTCGATCCCTGGGAACGGCCGCCCTCTGTTGGCAACAGAGCTCACTGCACACCGTCTCCCCTGCGGTTCTTTCCCAGATCGATACCGGGAGTACCAGTGGATTGGGCTCAATGACAGGACCATCGAAGGCGATTTCCTGTGGTCAGATGGCGTCCCCCTGGTGAGAGGCTCCCGCCACCTCTCAAGCTGTCTAGGTCGCTTCTTCAAAGCATTTCCGCATCCACCTCCAGTAACCCCAACCCTTTCTCTCCTTTGTCTGGCTCCTTCCTTTCTCCATTCCCTTTCCCTCTCCCCGGGCCCCCCTCCCGTCTTTGTGTCCCTCTGTCTTCTCTTCTGGCTCCATCATCCCTCCTCCCAAAGCCCCTGACCTCTCTTTCCCCCTTCCCAGGGTCCCCTGTTCCACAACCCCCTAGCCTGCCCTGTCCTGTGCCCCTCCCACCTCTCCTTCTCCTAGGCCCTCCAAGTCCATCCTTGCAGGGCTCCTGTGCTGGAGCTCCTCACCACTGCCTCCGTCCACACTCCCTAGCTCTATGAGAACTGGAACCCTGGGCAGCCTGACAGCTACTTCCTGTCAGGAGAGAACTGCGTGGTCATGGTGTGGCATGATCAAGGACAATGGAGCGATGTGCCCTGCAACTACCATCTGTCCTACACCTGCAAGATGGGGCTAGGTGAGGGTGGACAGGGGAGAAAAGGGGCGGGGGCTCGGGACCCAGGAACTGATGTGTGTATGGAAGGAGGATGCAGAGCTGCATAGAAGAGTTAGAAGTGTGTCCCAGGCCAAGAGCATGGGAGGCATAACAAATTAGATGGGTCCACTCAGAATCACTGCTCTTTTTTGTATCAGGTGGCGGCTCACTGCTCTTCTCCTCATCCTGATTCTGGGAACCGTCACTTGTAGAGCCAGGCTCCCCGTTTCTGACTGTATCTCCCTTACAGTGTCCTGTGGGTCACCACCAGAGCTACCCCTGGCTCAAGTGTTTGGCCGCCCACGGCTGCGCTATGAGGTGGACACAGTGCTTCGTTACCGGTGCCGGGAGGGGCTGGCCCAGCGCAACATGCCACTGATCCGCTGCCAGGAGAATGGTCGCTGGGAACACCCTCAAATCTCCTGTGTGTCCCCCAGGCCTGTGAGTGCCAGGCGAAGGCGGGTGTGGGGGAACTCCAATCCTAGTTCTGCCAGTCACTGGCTGTGTGATCTTGGAGTAATCACTGACTCTCTCTGGGGCCAAGGGAAGGGGGTGGGCTGGATGCTCTGGGGTTCCATTCAGTGCTGATGTCAGAACTCTCAGCCAAGCACTGGGCCCTCAAAAGCTGAGCCAAGGCAAGTGTTTGATGAGGTCAGGCATCAAGGAGCAAGAACACCAGAGGGCAGGCTCTGAGAAGAGAGAGGAGGAGGAGTTTAGGGTGGAGGGTGAGTGTGTGTGTCTTCTCCAGTCTCGAGCTCTGCGCCCAGCGAAGGCCCCAGAAGGACGTCAGGAGAGGCCACTGGGGCTCTGGAAGGCACTGTTGACCCCTCCTTCCAGGCCTGTTCCAGGTCCCCAAAGGCAAAGGCCTTGAATATTGCTGCCCCCAGCACTGCCCTCATGCCCCACCATGGGAAGTAACAACGTAAGAGCAGTAGAACTGGAGTCCAAGTGACAGTACCTGAAGGGGCTTCTGCTTCTGGGAAATACCTGGGCAGCTCCAGCCCAGCCTAGGCCCTTTGACCCCTACACTGAGCATCACATTCTTCCTTCAGGGTGTCTCCCCTAAGTGCCTCAACTGCCCTCTCCTTACCAGCCATCCTGTCCCCTTCAGTCCCTTGGGGGGCTCTATGTCCACTCATTCTCAGTTTCCCAAAGGAATGAGTTTGCAGGATAGCAGACCTGTAAAACCAGCAGGAAATAAAGCTGCATTTGAGCCCAAGCAAGTTTGATGCTTTTGAGAGAGAGAGAAAAGTGGTGTTGGGATGAGCCTCACAGGATAAATAGAACTTCTGGGTTTATTGGTTTCTGAAGGTCAGAGAAATCCCTGAAATATCAGGGGGTAAAATAGTGCCTGGCATAGAGCAGCTGCCAGTAGTGTTTATGGGATCAGGGTTAGAGGACAGCATCAGGGTGTTTGGAAGGAGCTGGAGTGTCCAGAGTGCTCAAACTGACCTAGAGGAGTTCAGTCTGGGAAGGGGTTGTGGGCCCGGAGAGGAAAGCGGAAAGGTGTCCCAGTTCCTGAGGGGGGTTCACTATGGGGTGGGGGAGGGAGGGTGAAGGTGAAGGGAATGCAAGTCTGGGGGTTAGACTGCAGGAGGGCTTACTTCCGGCAGACAAGAAAGAAATGCAGGAATAAGGACACATGATAACGGCCGAGGAGGAAGCCCCAGCCCTGCTGTGGGCCGGGTTCTGGGAAATGACTTGTAGGTCTCTAAGGTTGTAGCCGGAGAAGGCGCTGCAGATGCCGGCACTTCAGCTTGAACATGCTGTGTGCGCGTGAGTGAGTGGAGCCGGAAGGGAGGAGTCCTAGGATACCACCAGAGGGCGCTGCGATCTTTTTTTTCTGAGTTGTCCAGGGCCTGGAAGTGGGGCAGCTGGCTGGAGTGGGGCAGGCAGGGGGCGGGTAAGGCTTCCGGCCAGGCAGAGCTGTGCTGGGGACAGTGAGTCAGCGGGGGTTGAGGTCACTCTGAGAACTGGAAACGGAATGACCAGCTGTGTGTGTGTGTGTGTGTGTGTGTGCACGCCTCATTGCAGTGCACACAATTGTGTCTTATGGTAAAGTGTGTCAGAATGCCATCTGTCTCTGTGACGGGGGTGAATCTTCTTGCTGCAGATCCTCACACTTAACCACACGTGTGCAAACTGTCATGTGCACACACTCCTGCTTGTACCCACTCTGACACCACATTCACTCACATGAACAATTCTTATTCCAGAGAAACAAAAGGCTGCCAGTGGTAGGGAAAGACCCAGACACAGCCAGGCAAGACAAAGAGAGACAGGGGCTCTCCCAGGCCATCATCGCCCAGCTTCTGCTCCTTCTCCACCCTGTATACAAACCCCAAACCATCTGTCTCTGAGATACCAGCTCTGACCACCTACCACCGCATTCCTCTCACGCCAGGGCTCACCTGCCCCAACTTCTGCCCTCTCCATACAAACCAGCCTAGCATAGTTAGGGAGCAGGGTGTTTCTTAAGGAGCTACAGGGAAGAGGATGATTTGGGGACCAGAATAAACCCCCACTTTATCCTGTACTACCTTTCAGTTGCTCACTCGTTGCATTTTTAGGCATGTCAGGGAATTTAGCTGGATTCGTGAGTGGATCAGGACTAAGGTGGGCCTTCCAACATAGCACCTGAAGAAGAGAAGGCTCAGGAGGGAGCAGTGTCTGTACTTGGCTTCTTAAGGGAGTTCTCTGAGAAATACATCCTCACAGAAATGGAATTTAGGAAGCACATTGGATTTCCCAGTGAGACCCTGATGGTGAGCTGGAAGGGGCTTTGGCTTCCCAGCTCCTTAGTCAGTGCTTTCTCACTGAATGTCCCCCACAGCACTAGGCAGGGGTCCATTGTCTTCTTTGATCTGCACATGAGGAGCAGTCCAGAGGTTGATACAGAGCTGGAACTAGAATCCTTTCCCCCCTCCCAATACTTGCTGGGCTGCTTGGACACAGCTTCCTAAAACGGAAGCCTTCTGGCTTTGTTGGGCTTCCTGGGGAAGGGGGGTGGGATCGGGGGTGACTCAACACCCTGCACAGAGTCCAGCCCTGGCCTAGGGAGAGAGAGAGAATGAATGAGGCCTGTCTTGGTCTGGGCAGGGGGAGTTGGCCCCTCATACAGTGTTAGTCTGCCTCTTTGGGAAGCTGAAGTAGGGGAGCGCTTGTATCTGCTTCTGTCTCCAGTACAGAGACAGACCTGCCAAGCCCCTGGATATGTGGTTAAACCCTCAGCCTTTCTCACATGTCTAAAACGGAGTCCCCCCAGGGTTTCCTGTTCTCTGGGAATGAGGAACGAGGGGGAGGTCAGAGAGTGTATGGGTATAAATGGAAGAGGGAGGTCCAGCCTGGGTGAAGGTCAGGGGCTTGGGCATTGCAGAAGGGCCTGAGAGCCTGGTGAGATGGGCCTTCCAAGGTCCTCAACTGCCAGGGTCCTCAGCTTCCCCCCAGGCTGCTCTGATCCACACCCCACTTCCTTATTCCTCCCCCACTCCCTGCCTCCCTACCCGCAATCCTATACACTGCCCTGACTTCACTGGGGCCTTTTGTCCCAGCCCTGAGGCCCCGTCTGCAGCCTACTCCTGTGCAGGGAGAAAAAGGGCCCCATTGTCCTGCCTGCCTGCTGTGACACAGCAGCTCCCAAAGACTTCCAAAAATGCTCAGCCTATCAGACACCTGTATGTGGGAGGGCTTTCCATGGGGGCTGTATTCAGATCCCCCTCTCCTTTTCCCCAGACTAGATGTCCTTCCTGTGATCTAACTTCCACCTTGCATGCTACAAAGCAACCTCCTTCCTCCTGGGAAGAAAGAACTGAAAGATTCAGGGCAGAGCACAAGGAAGGGGCTGGGAAGGAGAGGAGAAAAAGAGGGAGAAAGAAGAAGGATGTGGGAAAATCCCCCTCTGAGGGACTCAACTCTACTCACTCGTCTGGTGGGTGGGTCTATGGGCTCTGTATTTATTTCCTGGTGGTTCTTCCTTCATCTTCAGATAGCTTGTTCACAGAGGGAAGGGTATTTATTAACTACCTTGGACTGGATGGAGCACTTGAGGGGAGCAGCCCATAGCCACCTGGCCCGTGTTCTATGGATTCCAAGTGGCATCCAGGGACTTTTAGTATCATTGACAAGGGATGTCTCTCTGTGCCTCAGTTTCCCCATCAAGGTGAGTTGAAGTTCTCTTTGACATAAAATGAATAGAAAAGGAAGGAATCCAGGAGACACCGAGTGATTCAGGAGGGAGAAAAGCAGGTTGAAGACAGAGGAGAGGTGAAATGAGGAGATGGGGAAGGAGAGTGAGTGAGGGGTGAGGCAGACCAGGAGGGGTGTTCTCCTTAATAGGTAGGACGGAGTCTCAGAGGACCCAGGAGGGGCCCAGAGCCAGCGGGTCATCTCCCCACTGCTACTGAAGTCTCCCAGCCACCCTTCCTGGGACCCTGAGGCTCCAGCTCATCAGCAGCTGAGTCCACAGCTGCTGGGAAATGGTTCCTAGACAGTGACCCCTGTTTATTTCTGGAGGCACAGCTGAGTCGGGAGTGGGGAGAATGAATGGGTCTGAAAGGAAGGGAGTTTGAAGCTGGGGGAGGAGAAGACTACAGCGGGGAAGAGGGTTCTAGGACCTGGGACTCTGGGACCTGGGGTTCATCCCTTTGGGGCAAGAGGGACTGGTGCTACTGCATGAAGATCAGGTGTTAGGTGGCAGGAGGGACATCCACATTGGAGAGCCTGGAATAATGGGCTTGAAGAAAGAGTGGGGAGCAGGAGACAAAGTCTACTGCTTCTGAAATATTAGCAAAAAGGCAAGGCTGAGCTGGATGCCAGGGTCCTGGATTGGAAAGAGGGTGGATGGAACCAGAGAGGTGTATGTGGGATCTCAGAATGCTGAGAGGAAACAGAGAACCATATTTTCCTCTACTCTCCATTGCAGACCGAGGGCCCTCTCTTCCTGCCCTGAGCCAGGTTGTCCCTTCCCCAACTGGGGGATGTGAGAGTCTCCTCCTAGCTTTTTAAGGTGGGCCTGTGGACTCAGGAACAGATGCCTGGGTCTTTTCTTCACTCACAAGAAGACTTTCCTTTTCCTACCTGCATGCAGGTGTGTCCTGTTGCAGGAACCCTCCTAGACAGACAGCCTACCCTGCGGGGTGGGGGCAGGGCCCAGTAAGGACCCAGGAGCCTGTCCCCAGCCTGAAGCCCTCTTGGGTTTCCTGAGCTTGGATGGCTTGGTCTGCATCCCTCCCCTCTCTGTGGGCAGCCTCAGAGGCACATTCCAGTTGAAATTAAATCACATTCCTCCTTCCCTGCCTGGCAAGGATAGCAATGCTGACAGCAGCTGTGACACCACAGGGTCAAGTGGCAGCAGCTGGTTCCCCAAAGAGGGGCTGAGAAGGGGGAGGTGAGGGGAGCTGAGGGACCAGGGCCTTTGGAAGCAATAAGAAAATAAACGTTCTCAAGAGGCCAGAGGGGCAGACCCTACAGCGGAAGGGATAAAGGTGAGCCCACAGAGCTGTGTGGGGCTTCAGAGGATGAGCCGGTCATACCAAGGAGAAAACCAGGGTTCCAGCACTACATTCCCAGAGGACCCTGGAAGGACACCCTCTTCCCTCCACCCCCAGCTGGGCTCCCAGAGCAGACATGAAGGCCCACAAGCCCTTTAAGAGGCCCCACTTTGAACTCCCTTGGCTGGAGCCCAAAGCCTCAGCCTTTGACTTCCTCTGAGACTCCGGCAGCAGCAGGGACAACAGGGTCAGCCTCAGGCTGGGCTGAATGGAGAGCTCAGCCCTGACCTCACCCTCCATGGCCCTCAGCCTGCACAGCCTTATAAGGAAGTGCCCCAAACACAGGAGGAAGCCACCTGGGGCGGGGGCACGCTACCCCCACCCACCCCCACTCCACTCAGAGGCTATATTTACCCAGAGGAGACCTCAGAATAACCTCCCACTTGTCCCGCTGGTGGGGGGAGAGTGCTGCCTCCTCATTGCCTCCTCATTCCCTCCTCCGGAGGGGACTCCACCCTCCAAAGTGCTTCCTGTTGTCAGACTTCATCATAGTCATTCATTCCTTCATTGGTTCATTTATCCAGTCCAAGTTCACTGAGTACCCGTGGGTCCCCAGGCACTGGGCTGGACAAAGGCCTTGCTTTCTGGAGCTTTCTACAACGGCAGGGACTTCTCAGGTGCCACAGTCCCCTGGTCCTTCTACTCTCTGGTCTCTCCTCTGGCCCCTGGCCAAGTGCCTCCTCTCTCCCAGGAGCTCTGTCTGGGTGACCTCTAGGCCAACAGCCCTCCAATTTCTGTCTCCAACCTGGTCCTCCCTCCTGAGCTTCATGTCCCACCCTCCCCGCCCCCAGGACAGCCCCTCTTGGAGCTCACAATTTCCTGCTGGATTCTCTGGCTCAGAGATGGGCCCACTGTCTCCCAACTGCCCAGGCTAAAACCGTGGGAGCCTCTGCTGCCATACCCCCCACCTCCCACAGTGGGTCACAGGTCCTGAGACCCTGCTGCCCTTCCGTGCCTCCTCGCCGTCCCCTACTCCCACCGCCCCTGCCCGGACCATTGCAGTTGCCTCCTTGAAACATTCCTGCTCACTCCAGGCCATGCTCACAGTAGTCGGAAGGTTTTCTTTTAAATGCAGACTTGGTCGTATCACCTCAGAGGCTCCTCATATCCCTTAGGAAGAAGTCCGTATTTCCCGGCTGCCTGGTGAGGCCGTGTCCACTGACCTTGACTCTTTCTCTAGTCTCACCGTCAACCTTCTTCTCCCTCCTCTCCACCCTCTGGCCACACGAGCCACGTTTTGTTCCTCAAATGCCCGAGCCCCTCCTCTTGCCCCAGGATCGTGCACATGGTGTTTCCTCCGACAGAGTCCTTTTCCTCCCTCTGTCTCCGTCCCCCGCTGTCCAGCTCCTGCTCACCCTCCGGGTTCTCAGGGTAGCCTTCCCTGGCTACCTCCTCCCACTCTCCTCCTGCCCACATCAGGCCAGCTTCTCTGCTCTTTGCTCCCCTTACTCCTGTACTTCTCTGTTTTCAAATAGGATTCTACTCGAAGCCCTTGTTCAATTAAAAGATAAAGCTTCATGAACAAGGAACCCTGGACTCACAGTGAGTGCATAGTGCATGGCACGTAGTAGATGCTTAGTAAATATTTAAAAATTATAATTATTCCTGTTCTCACCACCAGGAATGTCCCTGTTATTTTCAAGCCTGTATTTTTCTCTCTGTATAAACAGATGACCATTTCCAGAGAAAACAAACCTCCTGCCACACACCCCCTTTAGGAAGTCCTCACTTTTGTTAACTTACATCCATCCCCGTTGGGGATTGTTAGCAGAATCAGCTGGCTTGGGTAGCTCTGTGGGGGACCCGGGACCCTGGTGTGTGGGGCAGGATGGTCACCCAGGCACAAGGAAGGATAGCTTGCCCAGGAAGGAGTGCCTGAGCACCTGGGGAGATCACACGCAGGGCTCCTGTGTCCCTTTAAAGGGCCAGGACATGGGCCTTACCTGCCTGGATGTGCTGGCTCCAGCCGGGCAGCCTGGCAGGATCACACAGGGCCTTGTTAGCGGTGGGTACAGGAAGCACAGTGGAGGCTCGGACGCCAGAAGGGTGGGGAGAGAGAGACTCCTGGACCCTGAGGGCAGGGGTGTGTGTAAAATGAAGGCCTGAGTGCTCCAGACAAAGACTCCTGGACTGAGTACTCACGGACAGAGAGGCACAGTGAGATTCTGTCAGGGACCTCCTGTCCACCCCTCCTGTGGCTGGAGGACATGGGTGGCAGCCAGATCGGCTGAGACTTCCTCTCATCTTTCCTGGGACCTCAGCCTGCTCCCAGACTTGAGCTTGTTTCCAAATGCAGAACATTTGTTTGGCAGCCCCTATCCCTCCCGCACCAGGGACATTTAGTGGTGTCACCAGATCTTCCTTCCCTACTGAGCTGAACTGGGGAATGGCTTGTATTTGGGTATCCTGATTAGGTGGGGATCCCCACCTAATCCTGGAACCTCTGGCCCCTCCCTGCCCTACACAGGGACCCAGAGAACCCCAGAAAAGGGGTTGGGGTGGGCAGAAGCTATGGCTGTGTGTCCCCCACCCTACGTCTACCCCAGTTACCAACGTAGCCCCTAGCTCTTGTCTCACCCCTGCCACTTCAGTCTCTTCGTCCTCATTTCCCTTTTTCTGTGAGGAAAGAACTACTGAAGGTCAAAGCTGTAGTCCCCCAGCTTCTCCTAGCCCTCCCTCCTGCTTTCTCTACCCTGGGAGGCCCCCCAAGTCACTCAGCCCAGTATCCCCCATGTTTGGCTGAGTCTGAGATTCATAGAGGTTAAGTGCTGACCTGAGGCCACACAACCAGACTAAAGGCAGGCCACCCTTTAGCCTCGTCCCACTCTGACCCAGCCAGTCCATGCAGACATCACAGGCCAGACAATTGTTTGGGTTTGGGGGCAAAGGGACTTATTACGCTGGCGGCACCGAGGGGCCAGCGGAGGACAGGCCAGAGTGGGGGTGGCACAAGTCCCACTCCCTTTAATCAGCTCTGTGGCAGAGATGATGATGGCCTGCGTACTCAGGCACTGAGGTCACCTGGGTTGGCAGCCGAACCCTCCTGGGGGCCCCAGAACTGCTGCCTCAGCCCAGGTCTGTCTGCTTCAGCTCTCCCAAGAGGCCTACCAGGGCATCTGCTCCTTAGGAGGCAGCCCCTCCCCAACACCAGCATCTTCCTGTTCTCCCCTGTGGACCCCTTAAATTGGGAAAGAGTCCAGACTTTGTAGGTGGAGGCACTGCTTTATTTTATTTAGGCAAAAACAAGTCAGACGGAGCCCCACAAGGCAGGAGTATGTGGAGTCAGGACACAGAAGCGCCCTCTTACTGGCCAGACCTCCCACGAGGGTGCAGTGAGGGGGGGCAGGGTGGTGAACCCCAGCGCGAAGACCCTTTCCTTGGAGGAGCCACCGGACCCCGGCTTTTTCCAGCTGCAGAAATGGGGAGTGGAAGGGGTGCAAGGACAAGGCGCCTGGTCCTATAGGGCTGCAGATGGCTTAAACCTCATGGGACAGTGCAGACATCTGGCCCTTTTGCAGGGTCTGAGGGGCTGGTTTTTATTCCTGGAGCCTCCATTTTAGGAATAGGTCCCTTTTCCACACCCCGTTTTACCTCACCCAGCCAGGCCTCTCAGACAGAAACCACTTACATTAGGAGCTGGTCCTGAGCAGGGCGGGAGCCTGGGGACATGTCCCCACGTCTGAAGTGCAGGAGGAACACTGTCTCTAATCCTCCCCTGAGGACCAAGAATCTCCATCTCTTTCCTTCTGAGTGAACTTCAGGAGCTGGCCAGGGCCCAGGTGAAGAGGAGCCCCGGCCCAAGGGGTCTTCGGGGCACCCCCCTCCTCCTCCTGCAAAGGGCTCCCCAGGTCCCTCTCATGGGCCTCCAGTTTCCCCTGCCCCACTCTGTCAGACTGCTCTAACTGGTTCACCAACCCCCCATTCACATGCTCCAACTCCTTCTTCAAGCTGGGGCCCTGGCCACTGACACCAGGGGTGTACTCTGTCCCACTGAGGGTCCCCGGAGGGTCCGAAACTTGGTCCTCCCTCTCCAAGGGAGCAGACTCTTCCTCTGAGCCAGAGGGCTCAGTGCTGTCCTGGGACTCAGTCTCCAGGACAGTCATGGGGGGATCAGCAGCTGCACCCCTCAAGCCATCATCCCAGGGGGTGCTGACATTCACAGCCCCAGACCCCAGGACGTTCCCACTCTGAGGGCCACTCAGGACAGGGAGGCTGCCAACAGAGGGCGCTGGCCCCCACTGTCCCACCCCTGGCCCTTTCCCCTCCTCTTCCTCTTCTCCCTCCTCCCCACTCTCTTCCTCATCTGCAAACCCATCAGACTCCCCATCCTGACCCCAGGCTGCAGGCTCAAGTAGCAGCTGGGACACCTGGCCCAGAGGTTCCATCAATTCCCTGGTGACCCCAGGAGGAATAGAACCCTCAGTTCCCATGTCCTCAAATTCTTCTGACAGGTCAGAGTCCTGGCCACATTCCTCATCTTCTCCCCCCTCCTCCTCCTCTTCCTCCTCTGGGGGAACACCATGGCCCTCAGGGGTCAGAACAGCAGGATCCCAGCCTTCTTTTCTGGTCTCCCCTTGAGGACAGGGCCTCTGCTCTTCAGCTAGGTCCCACTTGGGTGAGGCAGGGGACCTGAGGTAGACGGCCAGGGGAGTGGAGTCAGGAAGGGTCTCCCCCAGCTCATCAGCCTCACTCTCATCTCTGCTCTCCTCCCCCTCATCCTGGAGGCCCTCAGGGAGCCCCCCAGGCCCCAACTCTTCCTTTTCACCCTCCACTTTTTCCAGCGTGCTGCCCTCTAGCCTCCAGCTAGCCTCCTGGCTCCCCTCAGCTAGAGGTCGGGGCCCAGGGGCATCTTCAGGGATTGGGGTGAGTAAGCAGGACTCAGTGGGCCTTGAGCTGGAGGGCCCTAGCACTTGCTCCACATCTTTCTCAGCTTCCTCTGACCCCAGGGGCCTGGATTGAGTGGTGTCACTTTCATCACAGGGCAAGGTCTCAGCAGGGAACACCTCCTTTGCTCCCCAGGGGGCCTCAGGCTCCAACTCCTTTCCCGCCCCATGAGACTCCAGAGGGTCTCTGCTCTTCCTGAGCAGTATGGGAAGCTCTGGCTCCAGAGCAGCTGCCCCCTGTAGGTCCTTTCCAGACCCTTCCAAGTCCTGCTCCCTTTTTGCCTCTAAACCTTCTTCCCCCAGGAGTGGCTCCATCACCTCCTCTCTGGACAAGTGGCCTGGGTCCTCCAAGTCTATTACCTCCTGTTCCAGTCCTTGCTCAGCTCCTAAAGCAAACTCCCCCCTAGCTGTCTCCAACCTCAGGGTGACCTCTGGGGGTGCTTGGCCACCCCCTGGGGCCTTATCCTCACTTTCCAGCACTGGATCTATCACCTCTGACATTTCCCAGGGAGCTTGGAGGCCTGGGGCCTCCCTGTGCTCTAGTTGCCCTTCAGGGTCCAGAAGGCCCTCAGCACCTCCTTCCCCACTGGTGCCCTCAGCTAAAACCCTCTGCTCTTTGGGCTCGGGGCTCCCTGAGTGTCCCTCGTCTGTGCTCAAAGCCCCCGCTGTTGCAGGGCTTGGGAGCTGCGGTTCTCCCTCCTCTGCTGATTCCTCTCCAGAGAAGCCATCCCATTCCCTCAGGGCCAGCTCTGCCTCATCCTCATTGTCCACTCCAGCCCTTCCAGAAGGCATTTCTTGATCTAGTTTTTGGTTTCCCACCACCATATCTTCCCACCTCTGCTGATTTGCAGACAGTAGCAGCTCCTGTCTCTCCTCTTCCAGAGACCTCAGCAACTCTTGACTTTCTCCCTTCTCCAGGCTCTCTTCCTCTTGCAGGACGCTTTGACTTTCCTTGTCTACCTCTTCTGGAGTTCTCAGATTTCCCAGAGATCTCTGTGATTTTTTATTCTCCTTTTCTAGGGGCTTTGATGACTCTTGATTCTCTTCCACAGACCCCAGTGGTTCTTGAACTTCCTTTTCTAGGGGTTTTATTGTCTCCTGATTCTTTTCTTCCAGAGACCACAATGGCTCTTGAGTTTCTGTAGACTTTAATATTTCCAGGTCTTCTCCTGCAGACTTTAGTGGTTCTAGATTCTCTGTTTCTAAACATCTTACTGCTTCTACACTCTCTCCTTTTAGGGATATTAGTAATTCTTGATTCTCTTTTTCAAGAGGTCTAAATAGCCCCTGGTCTTTTCCAAGAGACTTCAGTGGCTCCAGTTTCACCTTTTCCAGAGGTATCAATGTTATTTGGTCTTCTTTTCCTAGATATTTCAGCAGCTGTTGAGTCTCTTTTTCTAGAGGCCTCATTGTCTCTTGGTCCTCTTGTTCTAAAGACTTCAGTGGTTCCTGGTTCTCTTTTTCTAGAGGTTTCCAGGTCTCTTGATTTTCTTCTTCTAGAGACTTCAGAGAGTCAGGATTTTCTTTTTCAAGAGTTCTCAGTGTTTTAGGGTCCTCTTCTTCTAGAGACCTCAATGGCTCTTGAATCTGTTTTTCTAGGGCTCTCAAGGACTCAAGGTTCTCCCCTTCTAGAGACCTCACTAGTTCTTGATTTTCCTCCCCTGAATATAAAAATGTCTCCAGATTACCTTCAGAAGATCTCATTAGTTCTTGATTCTCCTTTTTTAAAGACTGCAGTGGCTGTGGGTCCTCTTTTCCTACAGGTTTAAGTCGTTCTACAGTCTCTTTTTCTAGAGTTCTCGCTACTTCCATGTCCTTTTCTTCTAAAGACTTCAATAGTTCTTGATTCTCCTTCTCTAGAGATCTCAGTGTCTCATGGTTGTGTTTTTCCAGAAACATCAGTGGCTCTTGAATCTCCTCTTCCAGAGACTTCAGAGTTTCTTTTTCCAAAGGACCCTGGGAGTCCTGGATTTCCCTCATGTCCATATCCTCTTCTTGCTGTGTTTGCTGCTGCAAGCTGCTTAACACTTTCACTTCTATGGTTATTTCTTTCTCTGCCAGCTCCCACATTTGCCCTTCACCTTCCTCCTCAAATCTGCTGGATACTCTAGTCTCACTGGGTTCTCCATCTTTGGCCTCTAACCTGGGGTGGTCAGGGGTAAGGGGTGGAGCCAAGGAGGCATGATCCTTGGTAGACTGGCCTGTACTGGCCTCTTGCTGCTTTCCACCAGATTCCTCTGGTCCTGGAAGGATGCTGGCAGTGATAGCTATATTGGCTTCAGGCTGTGTAGCCTGTGGAACTTGTTGCCTCGCAACCTGTGGCTGGAGCACAGAGAGAGGGGCATCCTGGGCTCTGATCTCTCCATCTGTAGCAGGGCAGGGAGCCTGAGATGGGGGTGAAATGGGGGTGCTGGCTAAGGTGGGGGTATGGGCTTGGAGGAATTCCTGGCTCTTCAGAAAGGCTGGAACAGGTGTCTCAAGGGTATCAGGTAAGGGTGAGGAGAGGGGAGTAGGGCTCAGGACAGAGAGCAAAGGTCCCAGACACCGGCCCTCTGGAGTCCCAGGAAAATGCAGCTCCAGCTTGGGGTCTGGAAAGGCGGAAGAGAAGAAGTGGTGTCAGTATGTATTGGCGGGGGAGATGGGAGCACAGCAGTTAGCATTCCTGGCAAGAGTGTCCATGGACCTTGTCGGGGCTCTTCAGGTCCAAGGAATCAAGATTTAGACTATTGCCTCTCAGAAAAGGAGTTGCTCTGGGGTATGAAAAGCAAAGAAGGATAGAGTTTTTGGGAGGGAAAACATGGTCCCAACTCTTACCCTGGATGCTGAAGGAAGACTTAGAACCACAGCCAGGTACCTGCAGCCGGGAGTTCTCAGCTTCTAGGAGGGTCCTGGGGATGAGGGAGGAAAAACTGGGTCAGCCCTCTGTCCATAGGTCTGTAGGTAAACCAGCCAGAAAAAACTCTGGCACTGCTAGAATCTTCTTTATTTTTACCACTATCACACAAATGTCACAGGTGGGGTTATACTTGGCTGTGCACATGAAATCACATAATCACATACCCAGGTATCACACACATGGTTACACAGCATCACGCATATATTTGAGACACACAGATGAGCTTACAGACACACAAGCAGATTCCCACACAGTGAACACAGTGTACACACACTCACATATTGCTTAGACTAGTCTCCTCCTCCCACCCCAGGCCAATGACCTCATCCTCTGTGTACAGGGCTCATTCTCATGCTAATTTCTGCCTTTGTCCACACCACAATCCGGAGGGTCTGAGGAGGGGGCTTTCCAAGGGGAAGTGGGAATTCTCAGGCTGTTCCCAGGGGATGGCTCCCTCCTCCTCCCCCAGGGCCCCAGGAGCTAGTCACAGAAAAAAAAAAAAAAATCAAAAGAATTCAGCTCCCTCTCTTCAAATCCTTTTCATGCATCAAAAACCCAAAGCTTAAGCCTGCTCAGATCCTTCCCCTTGGTGGTTTGATTAGGGTCAAGGTCTTCATCTTGGGATCTCTAAATACTCTGGATCCCAAGCCTTTCAAGAGCAATGGAGGTCTTTATGTTTATGCCCCTGCCTTGATGCCCCATGGGGATGGAGGGGGAGGGGACCACCAGGGGGAGGGAAGAATTGGCCACACAATCAATTCAATAGGTTATGTTGAACATCACCTCTCAGCTCTTCCTTATGATCTCTGAGTCTGGTTAGTACTGTCGGCAGTCTCATCTCCATCCTTCCCCACATAGTGTTTTGCCCTCTGAGCTCATGCAACTGCTCCCTTCCTCATCCCTGGGTCCTCACTGACCTTCCTTTCTGGGCCCTGTTTTCCCTCCCCTGAAGAACCTGTCCTAGGGCCCCTGCCTTTGTTTGTCTGTGGATTTTGAGGCACTGTCCTCATAGCTCGTCTTGTCTTGGCCCACACAGTGGGCTTGGTATATGAAGCTCTTCATAGTAGCAAAGCCCTTCCCTCAGGCAAAATCACTGGACCCTCAACTAAGCAGGCCAGTTTCACAGAAAAGGCTGTAAGTTTGCCCAAATCCACACAGCTAGAGAAGCAGCACCTCCTCAATTTCAGCCTTTCCTGAGCTAACAGGAAACGTGGCTTGCACAAGGGATGGGTAGGGCCAAGGGATTAGGGCTTGAGAGTGGTCAGGCCCCGTGACATTCAGGATGGAAGGGGCCTTGGATGTCTCCATCTTCTAGACAAGGAGACTTGTCACTGCAAGCCAGTGTCAGCTACTCACACCTGCAGTTCCTGCTTTCTGAGGTTGCCCAAGGACATTACCCCTTTGGTGTGAGCTCATACACACAGAGAAAGGGCTTTTCAACCCTTGCGGTAAGGGTCTGGGTACAGATGCCCCACACGTGCCCAGCCTCTCTCCTCGGGCTGTCCCATTCAGCAATATCACCTCTCCTTGGGGGATTTCCTAGGCACAGGATACTTCTCTGGTCCTGAACCCATAGGAGATTAAGTGGGCTCAGGTGGGAAACATCCTGGTGTGAAAGGAATCAGCCTAGAGTCACAGAATCTAGTTCTGTGGCAGCTCTGCCACCACACCCACGGCTCTGGACCCCTTCAGCTGAGGAGCCTCTGCCCTAGCCTATATGTGTACATCCGTGTGCCCGAATGGGTCAGGGTCAACTTGTACCTGTATGTGGCTACCTCCAGGCTGAGGGACATCTTGAGTTGTGACAGCTGCTGCCGACCTTCCAGAACCTGGGCAATCTGAGTCTGTAGGTCCTGTTTCTCTTGCTCTAGGGCCTCCACAGCCAGCTGCAGAGCAAGCCAGAGGCAGTTAGTAAGGGGCAGGGTCCTGCCTGCTGACTAACCTGCGTCCCCCAGCTGCTGTAGCAGTACCTTCTGCTTCTGACTTCTCTGTGGAGCAGATTCCTGTCTCCTTGCCCCACTCCCTGCCCAGAGAATCCCCTCTAGAGCCTCCAGGAGAACAGGGGCCCCTCTCAGCCCTCTCCCATGGGGCTCCTCCTCTGAGGATGCTGATTAAATGGTTGCACATGCTACTCAGAATTCAGATTCCACAGGAAGGGGGACATGAGGGAGGGGAGGAGATGGGTTACAGAGTGGAGGAAAGGGGGGGAAAGTGGAAGCAGAAGGAAAAACGATTAATCAAGACGCCTGAAGCCTGCAGGACTGGAAGCCAAACTGCCCTAGTCTTAATCACTGTCTTTCGCTCCTCACACCAGACTCCCGCCCCCTCCACTTCCTACATGTTCTGGAATCTGTCTCTTCTGAGAAGAGGGTGGGGGAGCTGGCCATAGTGAGAGCTCTGTCTGGCCCAGGCAGGGGGCTATTTTCTCAGTTGCTGGTCACATCTGTGCAGTGTGAAGGGGAGCAGCTGTCCCAGGCTTGTGGAATGTGCTCAGCAAGTTGAGAAACCATGACATGGGACAAGGGCAGATGGCCCCTCATGCAGGGCCCCTCACCCCCACCTGTCAGGGAGATGAGGGCGGAAGGAACTCTGGAGATTCTGAGTAGCAGGACCATGAGTCCAGCAGTGATGAGAAGGAAAGTCCTGGGCATCTTGCCAGTGACAGCAGAGACTGGGGAGAGGCCCAGTGGCCATCAGAGTGGGAAGGTGTGTACATACATGTCTTGGGCTTGTCTGCCCTTCCAGGCAGTGTGATTTGAGAGAGCTCTGAACGAGCGAGTTGTGAAAGTCTAGGGCCTCTGGCACCAGCTCAGAGTTTTCTAAGAAGTGGTCCCTGAATGAGCAGCCATCTTGCCCCCACTTCCACTCCCTTCCCCAGAAGGTCTCTGAGCCCCATAGGGCCTTCTCAAAGCCTCTTCTCGCATAGGCCCTCCACCTCCTCACCTGGAATTTCTCAGTGGTCCGCAGTCGTTCCTGCCAGCAGCCCTCCAACCTCTGCATCAGGGCTGCCCTGCGATCTTGGAGGCCTCCGCGCTCACTCTGGAGCTGCAGCAGTTCCAGGCGCCCCTCGCGGGCGGCCTGCACCACACTACCCAACCGCTGGCGGGCCTGGCCCAGCGCCGTTTCCATTCGCGCCACACGCTCCTGGTAGCTGCTCACTGCCCCGCGCCACGCCTCGCCCAGCCGCCGTGCGAGCTCCTCAACCTCGGGGCCCGGCCCCGGGGGCCCGCGGGTTGGGCTGGGGCGGAACGGGGGCTCAGCTGCCGGCAGGATCAGGCCTGCGCGCTCCTCCTCGTGCGCCGCGCGCAGAGCTTCTAGCTCGCGCTCCAGCTCGGCCACCCGGCTGCTCAGCCAAGCCTGGGCGCACTTCTCCGCCTCGACCGCACGCCGGCTGCGGGCCACCTCCTCCGCCATCCGCTCGCGGGCCAGACGCTGCTGCTGGCACCGGCCCGCCACGCTTTCCACCTCTTCCTCCAAGCTATCGCGCGCCACCTCGGCTGCGTGCTTCTCCCGCCAGCGCTGGTCGACGAGGGCCCTCAGAGCTGCCAGCTCGTCATCGGCACGGGCCCTCCAGGAGGCATCCCCGGACTGTGCCCGGAGACCATCAAGCTCCGTGCTGAGCAGCTCATAACGCTCCTCCAGCGCTTTGACCCGGGCCAGATAGGCCTCCAGGCGTCGGTTGAGCTCCCACATCTGAAAAGATTCCTCCCCCAGGCAGCCCTCCATCCTGCTTGTCTGACCCAACGAAGATGGAGAGACACGGAGAACCGGGAGAAGCCAGAGGCTCTCAAAGCTTTTAGGATGAAAGGGAAAAGGAAACTAGAGACCGATGGGGACAGCGACTGGACGGAGGGGAGAACAGCCAGAGCGACTGAGAGTCGAGAGGGGGAGCGAGCCTATTCATACTCCCACCAGTGGGGGGGGGGGGGCCGGCGGGTGTCGGGAGGGGGGAGCGAGCGGGGAGGCGGGACCTAGGCCTTAACCCCTTAGAGTTTAGAAGAACAGCTGCATCCTCTCTCCCTGCGACCTGGTGAACTGGATAGAATGTGGAACTAAAGGAAAAGCCATGCCTAGAGAATCTCATCCGACTGTGGTGACTTTCTGAGGGAGAAAGCGGTGAGGAAAGGTCATGACCCCTGATAAAAGCAGATTATGCACAGAGCTGAGCCTGTGGAGGACGTGCCAGGGGATTCAGGCCAGAGGAGGATTTGAATCTGTTACTCAGCACACCCAGGAAAGGTATTACTTACTGAATTCCCCTAAGACTCAATATCTTCATAAAATGGGAGCAGTGATGGAAATCTCATAGGACTGCTGAAAGGATAGATAGATGCGGCCACGTTTTTCGTAAATAGAAAATACCCGCCCGAAATACTGGAAGAAGGGAGTATTGCAGAGAGAGGTAAGAGAAAGACACTGCCTGGGAAAAAAGAACAGATGTGCCGTATTGGCAGACTGCACACTCACACGCACCCTGTTGCTTCAGGGCCCATCAGGAAATGGAAAAATCAGGAGAAAGGGTGCTCTGCCTATTTCTCACCTCCGTCCTTCCTACCGTTCTTCCACATGTCCTGAGGGTCACATTCCCACCTTTCTTAGTCTAAGACCTCTCCCAGTTCTCGGGCATCACATCCCGGCCTAGGTGTCAGGGATTGTTGGGCAGCGGCCGCCCCCTGGTGGCTTACAAGCTGGGCCAAGAAGAGGGAGCAGAAGGAAGCAGCTATTTCCTTTATCACAACTAGCCCAAATTTATCGAGCCTCTGTGGTGTGCCAAATCGTGTTCTAACATGATTTTACTTCCATTATCTGACTGAATCCTCAAAACATCCCTTTGATGGTCCTACATTTCAGGAAGCAGAGAGACCACTGAGGGTGGAAGTACTTGGGAAGGCCTGGGTGGAGGAGGGCGGGTCTGTGAGCTGAGCAGTGAGAGAATAGGATTTGAGGAATGCAGAGTAAAGGAGAAGCAGGGTCAGAGGTGGGGAGTCAGGGATAATGCAACCAAGGGGGTCTAGGGAATGAATTTCTGCTCACATAAACCCAGTTCAGCTTGACGTGTGTTAATGAGCAACTACTATGTGTCAGTATTAATTCCCAGCCCTGGAGGAGCTCACGGTTTGGTGATGGAAGTAGACATAATAAGATTATTGCCTTACTTACTCCCAAGGTGCTTGTAGAGAGCTGGGGGAGCACAGAGAAAGGAGAGAGTTTCCTGGGTGGGGGCTACAGCAAGATCAATGCCAGGAGGCCATTCGCACCCATATGCCCTCATTCCCAGGCCACCTAGGATTTGAAATTCACTGCCAGTATGTGGAATGGAGGCCGGAGGGCCCATGGATATGAAGTGGAGGGAGTGACTGAGGGTTAGTGCGGACTGGGAGGCTGAAGCTTTTTCGTCCTCATATTACCACACAAATCCTGCTGTTTAGTGTGGGCTTGGGGCTCCTCAAGAATTGCGTCCAGGAGAGCTGATTGAGTCCTCTCCCTCCTCTTTCACTTCCTCCCTATGGGGAGAAAGAAGCTGAATACTTGGGATCCTCTGAAATTCTTGAGGAGGTCCCCTAGAGAGGTGGGATGGCACTGGGAGGGGAGTTCCTCTCCTGGGCCCCTCACTCTTATGCAGAGGGGAGACATTTGGTAAAGGAGGTTAATACTTACCCATCCCCATATGTTTGATTTGAGTATCAATCAAGGCCAGGTTTGGGGAAGTCTTTGTACAATGCCATTAAGCTGGAGCAAACTCTCCTATGGACCACTCTCATTGAGTTTTGGGGATCCCAGGGAGCAGAGATGATCTAGAACTCTGGAGAAGAGTATGGTGTTGATTTCCCTAAGGCAGGAGAAGGTGGGTCTTAGCAAACACAGCCTGGTAGAGCTATATCAGTGCTCAGCAGATTCTAAGCAGATACCCAGTATTTGCAGCAATAAGAAACAGAAAAACGAAAGGTCCTACATGGGCCAAGTGTCCTCCTCTCCTCCCCCAGGGCTTGCATCAGATTACTGGAATTTTTGTGAGGTCATTGGCTTCAGTTCTTGTGTTTCTGGGCCCAGGACACATGGGCCATGTGATACTACAGTGGTGGATACAAAGCTCAGTAGCCATCCCTAGAGATTGTCCATGAACTAGCTGGAGGGCTCTGGGCTGTCTCACTGGGTTCTGTCCTTGGTCCTGACTGTTAGGAGTTTTTATAAAAGACTTGAATGAAAACATAGACACTGTATTTACCAAACTGACAGGCTATGCAACAACTAAGAGTTAGATTTTGACAGAACAGAAAAAAACAAATGAGATGACATTTTATAGGGATGAATGTAAAATTCTGCTTTAGGTTTTTAAAAAGTTAACAGCATAGGACAGGGCCTGGCTGGGGAACTCAGTTGGTTAGAGTGTTGTCCCATATGCCAAGGCTGCAGGTTCGGTCCCAGGTCAGGGTACATACAAGAATTGACCAATGAATGCATATGTAAGTGGAGCAACAAATCGATGTTTCTCACTCCTCCCCCACCCTGTCCCTCTCTCCCTTCCTCTCTCTAAAAATCAATAAATAAGTTCTGGCTGGTGTGACTTGGTGAATTAAACATTGGGCTACAAACTGAAAAGTTACTAGTTTGATTCCTGATCAGGGCACATGTCTGGGTTGCGGGGCAGGTCCCCAGTTGGGGGCATGCAAGAGGCAACCAGTTGATGTATCTTTCACACATTGATGTTTCTCCCCCTCCCATTCTCCCTCCCTCCCCTCTCTCTAAATATAAAGAAATAAAATCTTTTAAAAATAAAAATCGATAAATTAAAAAATAATATTAAGCCCTGGCTGGTGTAGCTCAGTGGATTGAGCTCAGGCCTGTGAACCAGGGGATCACGGTTCGATTCCCAGTCAGGGCACATGCCTGGGTTGCAGGCCAGTTCCCGGTAGGGAATGCTTGAGAGGCAACCATACATTGATGTTTCTCTCCCTTTCTCCTTCCCTTCCCTTCTAAAAGATAAATAAATAAATAAAATCTTTTAAAAAATAATATCAAAAAATAACAACATAGCCCTGGATGGTGTGGCTCAGTGAATTGAGGACCGACAGGTTGCTGGTTCGATTCCCAGTCAGGGCACATGCCTGGGTTTTGGGCCAGGTCCCCAGTTGGTGGTGTACAAGAGGCAACCAATCGATATACCTCTTGCACATCGATGTTTCTCTCCCTCTCTTTCTCCTTCCCTTCCCCTCTCTCTAAAAATAAATAAATAACATCTAAAAATATATATTAACAACATAAAAAGAAAAATAAAGAATAGAGCAGTTTTAGTGAAGAAAACCTGGTGGGTTTAGCAGACCACAAGCATTTTATGAACAGACACTGAAGTGGCTGCCTGAAAAAATATAAAAAATGTGTGACTCACAGGTGGAAGATGTCCACATCAGAAGTGGTGACAGTCTCTTTGCCCTTTGCACCTGGAGGATTGTTCCGGACACTGAATTTTAAGAGGGACCTTTATGGGTTGGAACTGATCCCAGAGGAACATAACCAGATGGTAAGGGAACTTAGAATGATGTGTGATGAAGACTTTCTGAATCTACCTGTCTCAGGATTGCAGCTAAGCTCTGAAACTAAAAATAATAGCCTGTGATACCACACAGACTAAAGTAAGTTGCCAGAACCACCCTGAAGGCCTTACTCCTGCACCAGCCTACCCAGGCTACAGGAGAGAAGCCAGGTGGGGCTTAAAGAGGCTGTGTGGTGTGCTTGGAGGGGCGCAGAGTGGCCAGCCGGACAGAGGCTGTGCTTCTCCCTCCTCTGCTCAGAGGGGAAGGCTGAGGCCCACCATAGCGAGTGGGTGAGGACTTCCATAGGAACCCACTCCTCACAGTTGGGGGTCTGCCTGAAAGCCCCACTGGCGCCTTGCTCCTAGGCGGCTGTCTTTTAGGGCAGCAGACTTGCTTATCCGCCCTCTGGGCCTCACTAAGTAGAGGAAACAGATCCTGAAGAAAGATGGCCAGGAATAGAGGGGGCCACATGGAGAGAGGTGAGCTTCTGGGGGCCAAGAGGACTCCATGAAAGGAGCCCCCATGTGGCAGCAAGCTTTAGGCATCACTGCCCACAAGATAGGCTGCCTCTGAGGGAGTCTGACCACAGTACTAGGTAAATGACGTTCAGCCATGCTTCCTCCCTCCTGCAGCTGGAGAGCCTCACAGAGAGCCAGAGAGGTGGGGGGTGGGAAGCAGAGCACTTCTCCCCACTGCCTGTCTTTGGACCTGGACCAAAGCTAGGAAGAGCACTGTGGAGGACAGGGGTGAGGTAGGGGAGCCAGGCAGGATGGCCAGGCAGTCGCCACCATCAAAGGCTCATGGTGATGAGACCTGAACCTAGCAGCTGAGAGGAGGGAAGAGATGTGAGAATATTTAGGTTGGATCAGTTCCAGGATGTGCCAGTTCTTCCTGGTTAAAATCAGGTCTTTCTATCCTACCCCCACCCCAACCTAGTTTTTGGGAGAAGTAGATGGAGAAGAACTGAAGGCTGCCAGGGGCCGGGCTGTGATACCAGGGAGGAAGCTGAAGGTGAAGTCTGTTTCCCACAGGACCTTGCTGCCCTGACCACACTGAGCTCCCACCAGGTAGGTGTTTGCTGACTGTCATGTTGCATGCTGGTCTGACCACACCTCTGAGTTTGGCTCTGAGCCCCCCACCAAGGGAGGGCACTGGCATACCGCAGTGTGCCCGTTGATGCCCCCGGCCCCTGGAAGCAGTGTGGCAAGGTTAAGAGCACTGGCACTGGGAGCAGACCTGAGTTTGAGTAGTAGAGAGACACTTCACCTCTCTGAGTCTCAGCTTCCTTAGGTGTAAAATGGGGACAAGAGTACCCACCCCAGCTAGGGTGGCTCAGTGGATTGAGCCCCAGCCTGCAAACCAAGGGTAGCTGGTTCGATTCCCAGTCAGGGCACATGCCTGGGTTTCGGGCCAGGTCCCCAGTCGGGGGGCACATGAGAGGCAACCACACATTGATGTTTCCCTCCCTGTTTCTCCTTCCCTTACACTCTCTCTAAAAATAAATAAATAAAATCTTTACAAAAAATAGTACCCTCCTCACCAGAGCACAGAGAGCTCACCTCTGTGAGAGCAAGGCAGGACTGGGTCTCTCCTGTCCAAATTCCCAGCACCTGGCCCTCAACAGGTACGCAGTGTATACCTGTGAAATGAGTGAATGCGGAGAGGGGGGCGCGTTAGTGTTACTCCCCGCACCGGGGCCATCCTTGCTGGACTCCAGGTGCACAGGCATAGGCCCTTCTCTGCACCAGCTGCGACAGAATGAGACCTTCACTCCTCTGGACACAACACCACATGGTTTTTAAGGTGGGTGTGCACAAAGAGTGAGTGAAGAGCTCCCATCGCTCTGCATCACCATGGTACTAGTAGTGTATTAAATTTTTCACGATCTGAGGTGCACTCATTCAGTATAACTGCATCAAATGAGGTTTAAAGACGTAGCGTTGGAAAGGAAAGCAGCTGCCATAAATATGCATGAATATGCACAGCAAATGCCGATTCTCAAACACTCAACACCCTGCAAAACAATGTGTTATTTGGAGATACGTACATATACAGTAAAAATAGTTTTGAAAGGCAAAAGAATGATAAAAGTAAAGGCGAATACACTGGCTCTGTCTGGGGAGGAGGAAGGAGATGCAAAGGGCTCGGAGAGACAAGCCGCTGTGTGTAACACAGCTCTTTCCTGATAGAGGACATGTAATATTAGAAAATAAACACAGAGGGCGAGTCACCGTAAGTGTCTCAAGGGTTCTTGGGTAAAAGGGCCCAGACTTTTGTTACGTGGATCAGGAAACAGAAACAGGCCTGATGGTCGGAAGGGATGAGGCCTATCCAGATGCCAGACCGAAGGAGATGGTTGCAAGACTTATTTCTGTACTGATCAGGCTGCCACCAGAAGGAGTAGATGCTGTTACTGGAGTACAGACTAGCTAACCACTTTAGGGTGATTTGTTTTAGGAGCTGTCCTGATGGATCCTGGTGACTTCTTCAATCCTGGGGACTCCGACAATTTAGAAGTGGACAACAACCCATCTTGACCCCAGGGTCCCTCTTCTGACCTCCCTGGAGAGCTACACTTCCTGCCCTGAGAAATTGCCAGAGGGTTCTTTGGGCCAAAGCAAGAGGCCTGGAAATTAATTTCAGGAAGAACTTGCCTGCCTTGTGGGGTCAAAGAGAAGTGAAGTGGAATCAGGGAGAGAAGAAGCAGTGGGGTCTCGACCACCAGCCCCTCCCTTGGCCAAGTAAGAGTGAGACCCCAGGACCAAAGCTGGGGCCAAGAATGCAGACCAACCTGCAGGAGCAGCTCTGGTCCACGCCTGCTTGCCAGGGCTGTCTGAGTTCTGCTGCAGCCCGGGCCACCAGAGGAGAAACTCCTGCTAGTCCTTTGCTGAATGTGATGTCTCAAGAAGGCACTAGGTGGAGCCAGGACACCAGGGTACCTCCCACCTCATCTATGGGATTTGGGGGTCAAGCTGTCTTGCTGCTGGGAGTCTAGTGTGAGGGGTCCCACTAGGAGGGGATGTGAGGAGAAGGATTAGAGGCAAGTCAGTCTGAGGTGATTGGGTGAATGGTGGGAGGAGGGAATCTGTGTGTGGGTGTTGGGGGCGGTTTGTCCAGGACAGCTGGGGAGAAGGGGAAGTATATTTATCTTCTGAGCTGATGGCATTAAAAATAACTGGAGGCCCTGAGTAACCCAAGCTCCACAGCCTCCTGTGTCAGGGTGGAGGCCATCAGTGGGGACTGGAAGAGCAGAGTGCTGAAGAAGCAGAGGCTAGGACTATAAATGCCTTTCCCCAGCCTGGGGCTACTGCCTCTGGGCCAGGGCCTGCTGGTATAGGGGCAAGGAGGGATGAAGGAAGGAGCAGGAGCCAGGCAGGAACACTGCTGGCTCCCAGTGGAGAGAGGAGGGGAGAGGAAAGACTATATGGTGGAGAAAAGAATAAGAAAAGGTGAGAGAGGTGGAGAAAGTGCCCCACCTGAGTGCACCCACACTCTTCCTCCCCTTCCTAGTCTCTGAAGTCCCTTAAGAAAAGGAGCCTGTCTTCTGGGCTCCATCCTCCTGAAGAGCTGAAGCTATAGCAGGAGCTTTCAGGAAGGACTTCCCTGGAGGAATGGGGACAATGGGAAGGTTGTGGGAGGGTGGATTCTCTCCTCTCTGCTAAGTCCTGGGACTCCGCTGGGTTGCAGCGTATGTTCTTGCCCAGAGACAGGCTGCCAGACAGGATGACCTCACCTTTCTGTTTCTGTGTTTCTACAGCTCCTTGGCTGACTTCTGAGTCCAGCTGTGGCAACAGGACAATCACAGGAAAGTTTCACGGAAAGATTAAGCCTCTATACCAGCTGTGAAGAAAGGGGCTGGAACTGAGGCTGAGCAGCCTGAGGATGGCAGAAACTGGTGGTGGCGAGAGAGGGCCCGCCTCGACACCTTGTCCCACGGAGCTCGCTGGAGAGGTCCCATCCTGGCTCTGGATCTGAGGAGAGGTACAGGAAGGACATGCTTGGCACTGAGTAGCTCAGTGACTGGTGACGTTTTCTCACTTGATGGAAGGACAGATAGAAGCTTTTGCATCCAGGACTGCATCGGCCCCGCCCAGCGCCACGTTGGCACATAATCAATGCTTCATAAATGCTTGTCAAGGGAGTAAATGCTGCCCGTCTGGCCATGAGCAGCCCCAGGTCCAGATCCTGCCTTTATAGGCACCGCTTAAACGATGATAGCACCTGCGCCCAGTGTGGTCAAGCGGGCAATGGCCTGGCCTTGGCTCTCCTCATACTCAGGCACACACCTGTGCAGGTTGAGACGGGTGCAGGGCTGGGTTAAGCCACTGAAGAATCTCCTCCTGTGTTCCTCTCCTGGCCTGGGTGCAGGATCCCCCTGCCTTAGGGCTCCTGCTGAAACCTTAGCCCCTAATCCCCCATCTGAGCCTGAATCAGGTGCTTCCACCTGTTGTAGCCTCATAATCTGCAGCCCAGAAAGAGGAGAGAGCCCCAGTGAGTGGCACAGGCTTGGCCCACTCCAGACAGAGATGGAGGATAGACTCCGGGGGGACAAATGTTTTTCTCTGTGCTGACAAACCTGCTTCCCTCGCTTGAGAGAAAGGATCCGAGGGGTACAGGTGACACCCGTTGTACTGAATCCAAGCAGCCCCCTCCTGTTACCAGTGAGTTCCCTGCCTCTGCAGCCTGAATGACCCCCCCACCCCACCCCCTTTCCAGGTGAGCCACACCCTTTTCTGGGCCTCAGTTTCCTCTGGAACAAAGGAGAGGCATGATCCCCCAGGGCCCTTCCTTCTGGGATTCTGTTCTCTGGTTCTAGAATTCCCAGCTTCTAAGATTCCACAAGCGGGTGGGGGGCGGTGGGGGGGGAGATGGCCAGAAGGGAGGGCTTGTTGCCTAGGACTGGGAAGCTGTCAGGCTGCTCCAGCTTGAGTCACCAGCTAAAATCCCAGCCTGGCCTGTCACACCTGCTCAAGGGGTGGAGGAGAACTGAGGCCTGAGTCCAGTCTCCTCCGGAAGCCCCTAGATCTTCCCCGATGGCTGCCAGAATTGCCCTCCTCTCTGCTTTTGGACCTTCCCTGCCCCCTGCAAATGACTGGATCCCTGGGGGAAACTGGGAGAGGCTGGCCAACCCTACAGCAGGCTGGGATAGGAACAAGGATCGTCTGAGGTTTCTGGGGAGGAGGCAGAAGAATGGTGGAGATGACCATTTAAACTGCTTCCAGTTGGAGGAACACTATGGCTCCAAGGGATGAGAAAAGGACTGGAATGTCCTGGGAAATGAATGATGGCTCCAGGGTAGTCCATAGGCTGGGGTTAAGTGGGGTCAACCCTGTCTCACTTTACCAGATTCAGTGCCAGTGCCAGGGCAGGGGGTTGACCCTGCTGTGGGAGCAACTGTCAGAGCACTGTGGGGACCCAGGGGGAAGGGTGGGAATAGGGCAGAATTGGTTCAGGTGATGCAGACCATTGGGAAACGAATGGGAGTGGGTACGGACATGGGGGGATGGGGCAGAGGGAAAGCCAAGGAACAGACCTTACCTCCTACAAGGCTCTTCTAAGGAGTACTCATCTTCCAGTAGGAATAGGGCTGGGCAAGGAACTTTGGGGGTCCTAGTGTCATTGGAAGAGAAGGGGCTTAGACATTTCCTGGGGGCTGGAGCTAGAGCCAGAGGAGGGGCTCCTGTAGGGTTCCTCCTTGGTAAGAGCTACCAAGCTCTCCCTGAAGCAGGGGAGACTAAGGGGGTGTGCCCCAGGAGGAGGAAGGTGGTGCTAGTACCTAGGAGAGATGTTGAGAAAGGACCAAGGCCCCTTGGTGGGGATGGAATGGGGAACCTTGGCAGCCCTGGTTGGGGGTGGGGTGCTGTTGGCCTGCCAGGTTTTCTGCTGCCTGGGAAAAGCCCAGCCCAGAGATCCTTATCCAGGGCAGGAACAGAACTGGTTTCTCGACTGGCAGCTGGCAATGCCAAGGGGCCAGAGGCAGGAAGAAGCCAAGAGGTCAGGAGGGCAGTGGGAGGCCCAAAGGGGAGATGGAAGGGTCTGACCGGGGCTCTGACGCTTGGACAGCAGTCTCACCATCACTGCTGGGGCCTCTGCAGGCACTGCGTTCGCGTCTTATTTGCATGTGACTGATTCGCTTTCTTTCTTTAAAAAATTTTTTAATTGATTTGAAAGACAGAGGGAGGGAAAGAGGGAGAAACACTGATTTATTGTTCCACTTATTTATGCATTTATTGGTTGGCTTCTTGTAAGTGTCCTGACCAGGATCGAACAGCAAGCTTGGTGGATTCGGATGATGCTCTAATCAACTGAACTATTCGGCTGGGGCTGATTCACCTTCTTTACAGACTGAGGGACTCCCCAACCCCAGGTTCCCCCTGTTCCTATCTTTTTCTAATCTTTCTCAGGTATGACTGGCCCAGCCAGGAGAAATACTTGGTTGGACTCTGCTCCTCCCCTCCCCCCTTCAGTCCCTTCCCCATCCCCCACTAACTCTGGAAGGCTCCTGAGGTCACTTGGGGAGGGGAAAGGGAGCCAAGAAAAGGTGGAGGACCCTGGAGGACTCTCCTCAAAAGCAGCTCCCTTTCATCCCCTTCAATTCCCCCTCCCCCACCACAAAGGGCCTGACTATCCCAGTCCCATCCATCTACTGCCTGTGGTGATCCTGAAACAGCCTTTTGTGGGAACCTGGGGTCAGAGAGCCTGACCAGCAGGTCCCCTCTCCTCTTCCCCTCCTCGCCTCCCTCACCACCCCCTACTTTCTCCAGGATCCTTCTCCCGGAGTCTCTTCCCTCCAAATCAATCTCTCTCTCTCTCTCTCTCTCTCTCTCTCTCTCTCTCTCCCCTCCTCTCTCCCCGTCTCTGGTCAGACATCTGCCAATCCCTCCCTTGTGGGTTCTTGAAACCTGGCTATTCCTGCCACATATAGACATGGAATTGCCCTTGGTTCTGGGGGCCTCAAAACTACTCTGGACTCAGGGCTTTATCTCCTCTGGTCTCAGCTATGCCCTGAATCTCTTGGTTTTGACATTACTAGGCCTTTGTCTGATCGCCATGCTCCTGTATCCTAGGCGTGTGTGTGCTTGCACGCACCTCAGTTTCTCTGAGGTGCTGGAGCAGACTTTCCCAGTGCCTGGTGCTCTTGACACATATGATTCTCTCCCAACCCCAGGGGAGAATCCCATATGCCCGCTCCCTTGTCTTTGCCTTCTTGTCCTGGGACTGAGTGGCCAGGCCTCTCTGCTGCCTGAGCCCTTTCACGAAACCTCCTGTAGTTGGGTTCTGAGAAGCTTGGACTTTAGAGAGCATCGCCCATGGAGATCTCACGGAATTTTTGGAACGTAGGCAAGGCATGGGGTTTCCTGCGCATTTTCTCCCAAATGCACTGCTGAGTAATGAAGGCCCAGGTAACAGAAGAAGAGCCCAAGAAGGCCTTGGTGGTAGGAAGGGAACCTGGAAGGACTTTTTCAAGGGCTGGGCCAGGTGAGTGAGGGGCCTCTCCCTGATCCAGTCTCTTGGTTCAGGACAGTGGCTTCCTTGTCATCTCAGGCTGATGGGTCGGGAAGTACTGGAGACGCAGAGCCAGGGAGAAAGGCCCTGCCCGTCAGGAGCCACTGCCTTCAGAGAATGCCCACTCTGATGGGGGAGATCCAGCCCCTGCCCACCTGCGATCTCCTGAGAAAGAGAAAGCTGCCTCTTCTCTCTCCCTTTCTCAACACCTTTGTTCCAGAAAGGGACAAACTAGGCAGAGAAGCAAGAGCAGGTGCTCAGAGCAAAATGGCAGACAGTTCCAGCCACCAGGACCTGGGAAGGGGGCCAGAGGACCTGAAAAAAAGGTCTCTCCAGGATGGAAGAGGGGAATCAAGTTAAGGTCGGAAAGGGTAGGCCTGGGAGCCAGCAGCCTGGATAGAGGTCAAACAGAACTGGAACCCAGGATGGGTGAGAAGAGAGGAGGTGGTGCTGGAAGGAGACAAGGCAGGGGCTCAGGCCAAGCAGTTGGGGTTCTTCCGGACTAAAACAAACAGAAAACCAGTATCCAGAAAGCCCAGCCCAATCCATTTTTCCCATTTCTGAGAACAATCCCAGACCCCCAGTGTCCTAAGCCAGAAGCCTGAGAGCCACTTGACACCTCCCTTTCCCTCACTGCCCTCAAGTCCCATCTCATGTACCACTGAGGCTGCACCTGCCACGTCTGCATCCTACCCTCTGCTGAGCATCTCATTAGCCTCCTGCGGGTTTCCCTTCACTCCCCCTTCTCTCCCTCCCATCTCCACTCAGGCCTGAGGGACCTCCTGAAAACACGAATGCGATGCCACCGCCCTCTTAAAAAAAGGCCTTTTGAAGGCTTCTCATTGCACTTAGAACAAGATATGGAACGCTGCAGCCCTCTGGTCAATCTGGCCTCTGACAACCCCTGGCTGCCCCGCATTCCTCACATCCCTGCACTCCTTGGACATCCGCAAGTGGTCCTCGGGGCCTTTACCCTGTGGTTCCCCTCTGCTCCAAGCATCTTTCCCTCTGCTCATCCCCACTAGGTGCTTCAGGACCTCCCAAGTGCTTTGTCTTCCAGATCACCTGCTCTCTGGCCACCTCTGCCCACACCAGTCTAGGTGAAGCCTCCTCTATCATACGCTCTCCCTCCGCTCCCCTTCTCCTTCACAGCACCTGCACAGTATGCAATTATTTATTGGTGGTTTTATTCTTTAATTCTCTATTTCCCCCTACAGGCCCCAGGAGGGCAGAGATCTTATTCATTTTTTTCATTTCTGCATTCCCAGCACCTACCAGGGAACCCAGCTCCTAGGAGGCACTCAGGAAATGAGAGTTGGATGAATAAGTAAAAGGATCCCTTACCTCCCCCATCCCACACTCAGAGGAGACTCTGGACCCTGGCTGTAACCCTCTATCCTCAGCTGCAGCATGTGGCTTCTCATGGGGCAGAAACAGGAGGTCTTGGCCCCAGGCAACCTGGTCTTGCAGGAAGAGAAAGCTCACCCGCCAACACAGAGACCGTGAAGCATGCCTACTGACTCAGCACTGATGCAGGGAGAGGTCCCTTCAGACTGCGTTAGAAGCTAAGGCTCAGAAAAACGAAGTAACTTGTCTGAGGTCACACAAATAGCAAGGGGCAGGACCAGGATTCCAAACTCTTATTCCAGCACTGGTGCTCATTTCACTCTACCATGCCATGCTAAAGGAAAGAGAAGGAGGGGAAACTAGTTAGAAGCTGCTGCTGTATGACACTTGGTGAGAGGCCCTGGCTGGGTAGCTCGTTGGTTAGAGTGCCATCCCAATATGCCAAGGCTGGGGGTTCAATCCCTAGTCAGGGCATATACGAGAATCAATCAATGAATGCCAAAAAAAAGAAAGAAAAACCTGGTCAGTGATGACAAGGTGTGGCATAGGGCAGTGGCCTGGGGAAGGAAGGCAAGTGTTTGAGAGAGATCAGGATGGAATTTGGGAAAATGCAGTATAGACCTGAGCGTGGAGGTTCAGGAAGATGCATGGGAGGAGGAGCCAAGGGTCCTGGAAGATCTAGGAGCCAGGGAAGAAGGGGTATGTGAGAGATCTCAAGGCAGAGACGGGCTTGTCTCAGACTCAGGGACCTGGGCAGGTGCAAGGCCAGCCTGGGAGCATCGATGAGCTTATCTGGAACATGTGGGAGGCCAGTGCCAGGCCTGGGGTTGCCCACAGAATAAGGTTGGAGGAGAGAGAAGGAACAATTGAAGGAGGAGGAGGAAGTTGTGTCACCTTTGTGGAGAATGTGGGAGAAGACAGGAATCAGCTTGTCAGTGTCAGGTGTCCCTCTGAGAGCTCAGGAGGATGAGGCCCTGGTGACCTTGGAAGCCAGAGGGGGAACCAAGGAGGTTGGAAGAGGGGGAGTGGAGGTAATACTCACCGATTCAGCAGCAAATGAAGGGGTGGTGGTGAGAAGAGCGAAGGGAAGTTTTGCAACTTATATGCCTGCTGCTGAAACCTCAGCTCCCACACTTAACACTAATCTATCTTTTTTCCAATGAGCCAGAGACAGGTTATATTTTTGAAAACATTTTAATAATATTAACCAATAAATATTCGACATTGTATAGGGACAAAGCAGGAGTCAGAGGGCCAGTCTTTCCCTCTCAGGCCCTCAGGTCCCCCCTCCCCGCTCACAGAAAGAGAGACTGTTCTGGGCTGGTTTGGGGCTGGGACTGCCAATTTGGGGGGTGGGAGGAGTGATTCTAGAATGGGTGATCTGGGCTTTTGCAATCCATCCCTCTTTGTTGGTACAGGGGAGGAGGGGCCAAAAAAAAAAAGCAAAACCCCTGCAAGCAGCATCCCAGCACCCTGGGGAAACGACATGAGTAGAGGGGAGAGCTAGCCAGGCAGGAATGGGGGAGGAATGGTCCACAGGTAGTGAAGCAGGAGCATGGGCTGGGCTGGGGATAGGCTTGAGCATCTCTCAGACTCACAGCCACTCACTCTCGGACGTAGACCCTGGTGCACACAACGTCATCAGCCGTCATGGTCTGGAAGGAGGATAGAAGTCATTGTTAGCCTGGGAGGCCCCTGGGCCTTGTGGCTCGGGAGGAGGAGGAGGAGGACCGAATGAAGGAACTCTGCTTCTAGGCCCAGACCTACTTCTTGGCTCAGGACCAACAGTCAGGATGCCCAAAATGCCTGGGCATCCAGGGAGGAAAGAGGACAGCAGAGCCCAAGGGTCCATCCTATGTTTTCATTCCCAGGCCAGGAAGAACCCTGGAGAACTGTGGGACCTCTCAGTGCATGTCTGTTGCTCCACACAGAAGGATACTATATGGGACAGGGACAGGGTTAATCACACCCCAGCAGCTGCATCAGAAGGCAGGGAGACCAACCATGATTGTCCTTAAACCCCCTGCACTTCAGAATATCCCAGAAAATCCCCCAAGATAGCAGGGGGCTTGGTCTTGGCTGGGAGGAGGCAGGACTTACCAGAATCAGCTCCCCATCATTGGTCAGTTCTCTGGTCCAGGAGGTCTTAGGGCCCTCTCCCTTCAAAAGCCTCTGCTCGCAAACCATTTTATTCTCACTTTCCCATTTCACCAGGCTCTGCAAGACAGAGGTGGCCAAGTGAGCTGGGCCCACAGCAGGGACCATGCAGTGAGAAGAATAGGGCACATACACCTTTCTTCCTGCCACTACTACTACCTAGGGACCTTCTCCGTTAGAAGAAGAGAAAGGAGTCCAGGAGACTAGGAAACGGCATGTTGAGAGGCAGAGAAATAGGAACCTTGACTCTGAGGGCCTCCTTCCTAGCGCTCACCTTACAGGGTCTCCCGTCCACAGTCTGCTCCTCGAACTCCTCTCCGACCTTGAAGTTAATCTCTGTGGTACGCACAGTGGTAGAGGTTTTGATGTAGAAAGTGTCTCCCTCCTGTTTGATCTCCACTGCTGGCTTGGATGCAGCAGCCACAGCAATCTTCCTCAGCATCACATTCACCCCTGCAGAGAGAGGAGAGGCTCGAGTTTCAGGGTGCTCCAGGCACCTGTGTTTCACCCTCCCCATGAGACAGCTGGAGCAGTCTGCCCAGTTCCCAAGAAAATACATTGAAGGAGAGGGCAGGTGGTGTAGCCTTGATGGTTGGTGGGGTTTAGGGAGAAGGGGCAGAGAGGCAGTGCCCTGCCTTTAAGGATCCTGCTCCTAGTTGCCACCCCACCTGGATGAGTCAGCAGTCCTGGATGACTCCCCGGAGTCTCAGCTCTTCACTCTAGGAGTTCCCAGGGGCAGCTTTCCCCCATTCTACCCACCCAGCAGGCATCCTGTTATGGGTTCGCCATGGCTCCGTCCACCCCACTTCTGGTCCTTTGTCTGCCCTACTTGAGACCCTCAGCTGAGGTGGGCTCATTAGAGCCACCATGTTTTCACCTCTGCTCAAGTGTGGGGCAGACCCTCCCAGGCCAGGTCTCACCACCTGTGTTCTGTAAATAGGGACCACTTCCCTCTGCGCCATCCACCTCCCCTGTCTGGTGCTAAGTAGGCCTTCACCTGCCCAATCGCTGTCCCTCCCCAAAATGAGAAGGAGCAGGATTCTCAGCAGGGCAAGAGCTGCCAGCAGGCTGGGGTAGCCAGAGGCTCTGGAGTAAGATCCATTAGGCCCTGATTTCTATGTGGTTCAGCCTCCCCTGCAGGCAGGGTGACCCTAGGCAAATGGCTTAACTTCTCTGAGCCTCAGATTCCTCAATTGTAAAATGGAGACCAATAGCTCTTTCCAAAGCCTAGCAAATGGGATGAGGTGTGTTTAGGACCTAGCACACAGTGCTGGGCACACCCTCGAGTTTGCAAGAAACAGTAGATAGTCTTACTGTTGCTGTTATTTTCACTGATAAAAAGAAGGCAAAAAAAAGTCAGAGCTGGGGCTCAGACGTTCTCTCCATCAGACTCCTCCTCAGCTGCCCTCCTGGAAGGCTCCCACCCTTCTCCTTAAACAGATTGAAAGGGACACTGCCCTCCCCTCCCTTGATATGTGCCTAAGTCGAGGATCACCCATCCCTCCTCAGGTGGTAAGGTCTTCTCAGGCACAGTCCCTGTGCCTGGCCCCCCGTATCCTTTCCCAGATTGGACCTCTTCTCTCTGCTCCCCGGTTATAAGAAGGGTGGGGGAGCCAGGAGAGAGCCACCCTCTGACAGGAAGACAAGCAGACAAGGAGGCCTCTCCGGCCAAGGCCCAGATCTAAGCTTCACACCACTTTGTCTAGCCTGGCCACCTGCCCTGAACTGGAGCAGAATCCCTCAGAGAAGCAATTAGTGGGGATAAGGGGCCAAGCTGGGCCGGGCCCAGTGAGCAGTATTTCCCTACCCTTGATTTAGCCCAAACTTCCTGGCCCTCCTCCGGACCTGGGCTCCTAGAGAAACAAGCCCTCTTTCCCCTTTGGCACCACAGCAGACCCACTCCGGTCCAGAAGGAGGGAGCAGGAGGGAGAGAGCTCTGTTCCTCAGGAGCCCCAGGAGTCTGGTTCTTATCTGCCGATCTCAGGTCCAGGGAAAAATGTGGTTCCTGGTCCAACTACTTTATTCTGGACAGAGACTGCTTCTTAGACAGAGGCTACTTCACTCTGTTGCTACTTGGGCAGTCCATCCTGCTCTCTAACAGCAATCTTTCCTGTTACAGGAGCAGAACCTGCTGCATGTCATGACCATCATACTGCATGGGACGGTTATCCTCCAAATACTTGAGCATCCCTCACCGGGAGATGGACCCTTGACTAGGGCAGAGGAGGTGAGAAGGGACGGAGGTTCCTACAGAGGCCAGGCTGCTGAGTTCAGAGGAGACGCCCCTCCAGCCAGCCTCTGCTGCCTGCGGAGCTGGGTCCAGGCTCAGCCAATCTTGGCTGACTCGGAACTGTATTAGTGGGTCTGTTTTCAATCTGTCCCCAGCAGGACCTGAGGAGGGCGCGTGGCTCCGAGTGACCCTGCAGGGAGGACAAACAGATGAAGACAGGCAGGCAACACGGTTGGGCTTTAAGTCTTATTCTCCAGCTGGGGCCTGGGCTTGCATCAGGCCCCTGCCTCATGCACTGGGGGAAGGAGCCAAATCCAGAGAAGATTGGGGGGAAGGAATGACATCTAGGCTTTCTGAGGGAAAATTTTCTACCCTTTTGGTCTTTAATTTCAGCAAGAGCACAAGAAAGACTGATGTGACCACAAGTATTGTGGTTAGACTGTAAGAAGAACTAACATCAAGGAGTGATGGAAATCCCTGCTTTCCCCATAGTGTTCCAGCCACTTCCTAGATCCATATTCACGCCTTCAGCTCCCTGCCCCATAAAAGGTAACCCTCCCCACCCAGCCCAACTGGATTCTCTCGGTTCAGTCCAAAATAGATGGCTCCAGGACTCCCAAGTCACTTCCCAATTGCTTAACTAACCTCCATCTCTTCCCAGAGCCCCCTCTCCAGCCATTTCTGGGCTTTCGCCCCTTCCCCAGAGAGAGGGCACACAGGAGTTGGGAAGGGCCGTGTGGGTGAGTGGAACCTCCTCCACCTTTAACCAGCACACCCAGCTGGGCTGCAGTGTGTCTCCAGGGAGGAAGAGAGAAGAGAACTCAGATTTTCAGAACGGGGCTGTTGGGATCATACACGAAGCCTTTTGTTGAAATCGAAGAAAGTGATAATTATACACGGCAATTTTAGGACTCCAGAGCTGCTTGCTGTAGAAAAATAGTTGTCTCACAGATGGGGGTGGGGTGGGGAGCAGAGAGGAAAGTACTGAAGGGAGAAGGAAGGAGGATCAAGGGGACGCTCAGGTGGCAATCACCTGGTGGGTGGAGAGGAGCACAGAGAGGTTATGAACTTCCACTGGGGATTGGGTTACCAGTGGGGACAAGGGAAGGAGGCCAGAATGTCTCCAAGGAGCTCGGTGGGGTAGGGACCCCGGCTCCCTGCCTGAGTGCAGGGTTTGCAGCTTCTGAACTGTGCAGAGCCCCCCTTCCCCACCCCAAGGGATACCGACCTCGTGCTTCTGGTTTCTACCTGATTCACAGGCTGAGTCACTGCAGGAGCTGGCATCAGTGGGCGCCCCGCCAGAGAAAGCAGGATTTAGGTGTCCCAGCCCAGCACCCCGGGACCCAGGTGTACGGCCGGCCCGTTTCCTGGGGATGCAGGCACCCAGCCTCCCACTCCCTGATTCCAGCCCACACCCTTTCTTTCCCGTACCCTCCACCGAGTACTCCCGCGCCCTCGCCTCTCGGGGGCGCTTGAAAATCTCCTCACCCAGCACTTTGAGCAAATCCTCGAAGTTTTCCGATCGGATGATCCTCCAGTTGCCAGAGAAGTTGGGCATGGTGGCAGTGCTGGTGGCAGTTCTCTTAGATCCTCCTGCTGGAGCACTGGACGCTGAGTCCTTTAGTCCAAAGTTATGTGGCCGTCACCTTCGCCAGATCGTGAAGCTCAGGAAGCAGGACACGTCCCAGGGCAACCCAGAATCTGGCCTAGGCTCGTGCACGGACAGTTTTTATACCCTGTGCGGGCCCGCCCCCTGCCCAAGAATGAGGCGGCCCCTTCTCTCGCCCCGCCTCTCACCCCACCTGGGGGGCCCTGAGCCCTAGCCGTGCATTACCAACACCACCCCCCAGACCCCCTGCCTCTGCACCAAGCCTCATGGGCGGGACGGAGTTTGCTGGGGACGGAGATAGCTTGCCCCTCGCCAACGGCTGGATGGCGAGGAGGGCAGAAAGCGAGTATTAGGATTGGGCTCTCAGCTGAGAAGCGGGTGTCCCAGGTCCGGGCACAGATGCTCGGGTCTCAGGTCCTGTAGTCCGAGCCCCAGGGTCATGTCTTAACGGTTCCCCACCTCTCCCCAGCTCCTTGGTGCCCGACAACTGGCAACATCATCAGCCAGTGAGTCCCTGCTCGCGAGTCGGAGCTGGGGAAGAGAATCGGGCCCGAGCTCCGGCTCCATTGAAGCCTGAACTGGATCCACCGTGACCACTTAGAACTTGGACTGGCTAGGAGCCCGGGGTTCCGGGCACTTAAGTGAGGCAACGGCACCCCCTGCTGGAACAACTCGAAGGGACTGGGAGCGGGCAGCACCCAACTCCTATTCCCGCCCCCCATCCCCTGGGTTTTGGGCTCCGGTAGAACCTGGGGACTTCAGAAGTTGGCGTAAGGAAATTCCTTCCTTAAAATACAGGGCATACATCGAAGGGTTAAGTAGAAGCCCCCCCTCCCCAACCGTGCGAGGCTGGGGAGGGCAGAGGTCACAGTCAATCACTTGACACAGCTCTTTATTAAGGCGCTTTCTCTGCAGCTCGGCTCTGCAGATCCCTGAGGGGACCGCAGTAGGCGGCAGGGAGGGGAGGAGGGGACCGACGCAGAACCCCGGCCGCCACACGGCTCGTAGATGAGAGGGAGGCTGGGTGCCCGGGGGAAGGGGGCGGAGCAGGGCCTCAGGTGTCACCTTTCTCAACCGTAAAATGTGCGGAAGGATAGCCGCCCCTCAGCTAGCGGCTTTGAAGTGGGAGATCAAAGGAGGGGGCAGAGAATGGCTTTCCGCAGAGACCCCTGTGGAGAGGGTAGGGGTGGGGGTGCAGGAAAGCAGAAATGGAGGCCAGGCTGGGAACCTTGGAAACAGGCTGGAGGCAGGAGTCCCCACACAACAGAGCCGGGCGGGGTGGGACTTGTTGCCCTGAGCCGATTGAGCGGTCCAGCCCGGAGGGACGCTACAGCTCAGGTGCCCTCGTGAATGTGCGCGCACACTGCGCTGCTGCTCTTACGTACCCTACCCCTTCACCCTCCCGGTGCCTTCTGAGATGGGGAGGAGAAACCCCACATCTGGTCCCAGCCCTGGCTCCTCTCTGCCAGCATGGCCATGGGTGGAGCAGAGGACAAGCTCTGAGATTTTGAGCTCTGTCCCTTAGAGCCCTGGACGGGTCTAGAGGGTTGAGGACCTTAGCTGGGCTTGGAACCGAAGGACAAGATTTACGAAAGACGCACTGGCGGGTTGAGACTGCTGTAATGAGGGAAATCTCTGAATAATGGATGTGTAGAAAACTAAAATAAAGCATCTAGAGTAACTCTGGAACAGAAGAGTTGGAGGTTAGACTGCAGAAAGCCCATTTTTAAATAATTTTACTGATTTTTTTAAGATAGAGGAAGGGAGAGAGAAACATTGGTTTGTTGTTCCACTTAGTTATGCATTCACTGGTTGCTTCCTGCATGCGCCCTCCCGGGTGATGGAACTGGAGACCTTGCCCATCAAGACAATAACCAACAAAGTGACCCTGAAAGGACTTTTGTGTTTTTTTTTTTTAAGATTTATTTTGTTTATTTGTTTTTAGAGAGAGAGGAAGAGAAACATCAGTGTGTGGTTGCCTTTGTGATTGCCCTGCTGGGGGCCTGGCCCACAACCCAGGCATGTTTCCTGACTGGGGATCGAACCCGCTAACGTTTGGTTCTCAGGCCGGCACTCAATCCACTGAGCCACAGCCAGGGCTAGAAAGGACTTTTTGAAGGTGTCCACCCAGCAGTAACCACTTAACTGTCAGATTTGAAGGGAGCTGGATGCCAAAGCCTGGTTTTCGGGGTCCAGGTTTTATGTGGAGGAGCTTATGTGGAGGTGAGAACTGGGCCTCTGCAAGTGTAAGGGTGGCAAGTCTAGGAGCTCTCTGAGGAAGGTCAGATAAAAAGCAGGGGTGGTAGCAGGAAGAGGGTGTCCCTGGGGGATGTTTAGGGCCTGGGGTTGCAGGCTCTGCCTGTGCTCCTCCCCCACCCGCTGTCTCGTGCAGTGCTGTAGGTAAAAGGAGAAGGATTAGGTTCTGACAGTGAAATCAGGCTCCCAGCCAAAGGGAGGGAACTGGGGAAACCAGACTCCCACTGCCCCTCCTCCTCCCTCACTGCCCGCTGCTTCCTCCACCCAAGTCTCCGCTCCATTCCAGCCCTCTTGAGCCCCCAGACAGGAGAGTCCAGTCTCCTGCTCAATAGGCAACCTACTGCAGAGAGAAGGGCCAGGACGGGCCCCCGCCCCCACAAGTCTGGTGCCTGGACCTACAGGCGCACAAAGGAGGGACTTGGTCTCGCTGAGGATACTGGGGAGGCTGGACAGGACCTCCCTGGGGTGGGGCAGGGAGGCGTGGGCCCACTCCCTTCCCTTTACTTCCTCACTCCCCACACTGACTAATTGGCCAGAATTTCCAAAAAGACAGAAGTAAGACAAAGAGAAGTCAGGCTTGGGAGGGGAATTTTTTCCAGATGTGTTTGTGGTTTGGCAGCTCTGAGCCTGAGCTTCAGCCCCAGCACCCCAACTGTGGCTGAGGGAGGTGGTCCCAGGGTCTGGAGGATGCTGGGCAGCTAGGCTGGAAGTCAGCCTATTAATCCCTTGGAAAGTGCTGGGGTGGGGGTCGGTGGGGGTGGGGCGGAGCTTAAGGGAGATGCTGGAGAAGGGAGTTTGATGAGAAGGCTGGGAGTGGGGGGAGGGATGGGGAAAAGGAATAACAGAGGAGAATAGGAGAATGGGCTAGCCTAGGAGCGAGGAGCAGGGGGTTAGGGCCCTGGAACCAGGCACTGGGGAGGAGCTTAGAGAGCATCAGTTGCTCAGTCACAAACAACTGGCTTTAATTTTCTGTTGGGATCAATAAGGAGAAGGAATTTCTCAGTGTTGCTGGTCTTTTAATTATGACCAAATCTGCAGGAGATCTGCTGGGGACAACCCGTTCCCCTTTCCAGGGTCCTTGGTCATACCCCTCTCTTGGGGCTCCCCCAGGAATTTGGAGACTCAAGTCGGGGAGGGTATAAAGTTAGTGAGAAAAGCTGGGGGACCCGAAGCTGGATGGGGGTGGAGTAAGGAGGAAACAGGCTAGAGAGTTAGGAGAGGAAACTTCTGGAACTTTGTTCCCATTGCAGTGTGGCTGAGAGGAAAGAGGCTGGTTTGCAGCAGAAGGAATGAAGGTGAGCAGACTTCTGGATGGCTGGAGGAGTGTCAGTGAGAGTGTTGTGTGCACGACTGACAGGTCTGGGCCTTGGGAAAAGGAGATGTCCCCACCCCTCTCCATCGCTCCCTTGAGGCTGATTGTGGGGAGGAGTGGGAAGAGTGGGAGAGTCCAGTACCCCTCACCCTCACCCTGAACTGGGACAAAGGAGAAGCTCCTGCCAAATTCAACACTTGTGGAAGGGCCTCACCCTGAGCAGTGTTATTGCATCTGCTGGGTCAGAGAGTTTGTTGGCTGGGAATCATGTGGAAATGAAACCCAGGTGGGGGTGGACCCTGGGTCTCTGACACTCCATATAGGAGCAGCAAAGAAGGCAGGACTTGGACAGAGGGTAGGAGGTCTGAGGGTAGAAGAAAGGTTTGGGAGTGGGCTGGACCAGGGCAGTTGCATCTCCTGGCCTCCCTGAGCCCTTAGTATTCCACTTAGCACAGAGTGTGGACTCAAGAGCATCCCGCCTCCTCATCTGGTCTGACCCTCCATACTGAGGGGAATGTTCCATTCCTGTCTCCATTCCTGGATTCAGGGACCCAGCTCTTTTCAAATCTGGTAAGGCCTGGCTCTGATTCTCCCAAATAAAATGCAGCAGGATGGATGGGAGTTAGACCCAAAGTAGCTTCCAGCAAGCTGAAGCGCAAGCTGAGAAATGGGGCCAGATATCTAGGAAAAAGGATACTCCCTTCCCAGAAACCTTTGGGAGCTAGGGAGTGACCCTGAGAACTAAGGAAGATATGGGCAGCTGGACTCGAAGATCCCCCGACAGTGACCTCTAGGGCCAGCTCCAGACCCTGGCAAAGGGAGGCAGGTGTGCCCCAGTAGGATCAGAAACATGGTGGGGGGTGCTGCAATAGGAAGCATTACAGTTAGACCAAGAATGGACCGGGAAGCACCCAGGCAGCCAGGCGGTTCCTCTGTTGTTTCTGGCTCTGCCACCTGGTTCCCAACTCCAGCTGCCAGCCTTCTCCTCTGGGCTGGGCCAGGCGCTGAGCAGGCAGGCTGAGCCAATGGAGGGGCAAGGAAACCGAGGAGGTGGGATGCACTGCCTGAGGACATATCTGGACTGAATCTCTGTCCCCTGAAAGAAGCCCCTGGCTCTGTTGCATCCTCGGAGTAGGGGGACAGTGTTCAGGCAGTCATTGAAGAGCCTGGAGCCCTGAGCAGGTGCCGGCAGCCACCACACTGATCTTATTCTCTGGCCCCAGGGTTTTTGCTTCCCTGTTCCTCTGTCCTGGCTCCCCCACCCAGACTGGTGCTTCTTGCTAGTTGGATATGGTGGGAGCAGGTAGGTATCTCTATCCCCGCTCAGGCCCCTGCTGGTTTTTCTCTCCAACTACAGTGAAAGACACCAACTCAACTCCCTCCAAGCCTTCCTGCTTCCCAGAAAACCTCCAGGGAGAAGTGAGGATACAGTATCACTGGTAGTTGCCAACATCTAAAGCTGGACAGACCTGGGCCTGACCCTGGCCAGCTGTGGCTCCTTCTCCCATCAAGAGCAACACTGCTGGATAAAGAAGTCAGTCAGCAACATGAACTGTAGTTAACACCTTTTGGCTTTTATGATCTAGTAACTAGGGCCAGATCCCTCTGCCACTGCCACTCCCTGCCCTGTGCTGGCCCTTTAACCCCTGGCAGCCCAGGGTAGAAGGGGGAAGGCTGTAGCTGTGACAAGTTTGGCAGGCTGGACACTTAGGGACAGTGGTGAACAGCTGGCAGTCTAGCCTTGACCCCTGCCACTGTTGCCCAGGGTGCTAGGCCTGAGGAGCCTAAGCCTTTTCCCAGATGCCACCTTGCCCACTCTCTGAGACTGGGGAATGGAAGAAGAGCCTGGGGTCCAGGAAATCCCTCTCCTCTCTGAGATAAACTGGAGTTCCTGGATGCATCAGCAGGGCTGCGGAATGGGTGGGTGCTATGTGCCTCTTCTAGCCTGAACTGCAGAAAGTAGGCACTGGGCCAGATAACCAGACTCTGGGATTGAAGAGGAAAGAGGAGGAGAAAGAGGAGAAGGGCAAATTTCCAGACACTGAGAGGGTCCTAGGTCTGAGCTTTGAGGTCCGGATAGGGACAGAAAGAGGGGAATGGACTCACTGTTGGTGGGGGGTGGTTTGGGTAAGCAGGGCTGATGGGTCAACCTGGGGAGAACTCTTCTGCAAGGCTCTTGAGTACTTCGATTTCCCTCCTCTCTCCAGCTCCCAGATGCGGCTACTGTCTCCAGACACAACAGTTGGCCTCCAGCCTGGCTCTTAGGGGCCTATGGAAACCAGCTGTGCTAGCAGTTCCAGGAGGAGGCTGGAGCCCTAGGAGTTGGGTAATAAGGACCAGCTCCTCCAACCTCAGGGCTCTTCCTGCTGCAGACAAGGCCCAGGCCCAGGTCCTTTTGGCTAACAGGCCAAACTCCCTAGAGACAGAATTAGAGGTGCAGGGGGATTTGAGCAGAGTAAGGGAGGTCCCAGGAACCCAGATTCCTGGTCCCTGCCTCCACCTTCCCATCATAGGCAGACAGGGAATTAAGGAGGGGCATGAGTTCAGAGTCTGGCCCCTTAGCCAGGCTAGCGCCTTGTCCTTCCAGTGACCCTACCACCATCACCCCTCCTTATGGTAGACTGGAGAGCTGGGTGGCAGGGGAGGCCCTGGCCTGACCTAGCCCTAATAGCATTCCCCTGGCAGGCTGAGCGAAATGGGAAAAAGATATGTGAGGTGGGAAGCTCCGATTTCCTTTCTGCTGCAGGCTCAGCTCTGGAAAATGTTAGCTGTCAAAGAGAGACTGAACAGTCTCCCACCTCCCATTGCCCAGTACCTCCCGCCCCATTCCATCTATCAGGGTCCCTCGGCCTGCCTGGATTCCCAGAGAATACTAGGCTAGCACCTGTGAATTTTAGTTAGCCAGGCTGAGCAGACACGCTGCCCTGAGAAGGCCCCAGTCTCCCTGACCTGTGTCTCCTCCATCAGTCTGGGGAACATCCAGGTGGGAGCTTTGGCACTTGGGGATCTGCAGAGATCTGCCCCTGGGGGATCAAAGGAGACAGCAGCTCCTTGATTTCACAGGGGCCAACCTCATGGCCATGGTTTCACGCCTTCTAAATCCCAAAGCTCTGGGACTGTCAGTCACAGGTTTCCAGAGGATCTGGGTTTTTGGTTAGTCTTCCCACTGAGCTCACAGTAACTGGCGTAGAGAGGGAGCCATTCTGAATCCAGGACACATGGGTTGGGCCTTTCTCACTGTCTACAGGCATTGTGGTCTCTGTGGGCCAAGTGTCCCCTTGTAAGCTCCCTGACCCGTTGGTGCCAGGCTTCTAGGAGACCGAGGAAGTTGACTCCAAAGCTGGGAGGAGTGAATTCTTGCCTTGAAGTGGAGAGTGTGTCGTGGTGGTGGGGTACTGGCGGGGGCGGGGGGTGGTTACTCTCTGAGGAACCTTCCAGAACACTCTGTCCTTTCCCTAGCTGGGGCCCCTTTGCTCATAACCCAGCTCCACATCCCCACCTTCAGGAAAGCTTCCCAGATCCCCGCATCGTACCAGACCAGCCTCAGGTCTAAAGCTGCCAGTCTGGATTATCTGCCCCTGCCTCCCTGTGGGTCCTGGGTGTGGGCCCCAGCTTCCAGAACAAGGATACCTGCCTTCTTCCTCCTTAGGTTATGGTGTGGATTCCTTTCTTGGAATCTTTCCAAAGAAGTGACCAAACAGGATTCCATGGGGTAGTAGGGCTGGCCTTTGGGAAATTGCCTCTGGCTGAGGGATGCCAGACAAGTTAGGTTCATGGCGCTGCTGTGCACTGGGACCCAGGGGTCAGGTCACAGGTGCAGGGCCCAGCCCTCAGTGCACAGGCCTGGGAGAGAAGGGGCATGACTGGGCCCACCCTGTGCCGGACTTTCCTTGTGCTGCATTAGGTCTCTCTGATTCTACAGCTTTTCTCTTAAACACTCCAGAATGGAATTTGGTTGAGCCTGGAAGAAAATTAAGGTGTGCTTGCTTTTCCATGCCAAATTCTTAAAAGTACCTTCTCTCTCCATCTCTCCTCCTACCTCTGCCTCTCTCAAAATCCTATGTATTAGGATTTTGAAAGCATGGAGCTGGTGGTATCCCTAAATAAGACTAGAAACCATACACATAAGAAAGAAAAGAAAGAAAGAAAGAAAGAAAGAAAGAAAGAAAGAAAGAAAGAAAGAAAGAAAGGAAGGAAGGAAAGGAAAGGAAGAAAAAGGGAAAGGAAGGGAGCCAGTGTGTGCAGGAACTGGGTTAGGAAAGGAAAGGGAAAGGAAAGGAAAGGGAAAGGGAAAGGGAAAGGGAAAGGAAAGGAAAGGAAAGGAAAGGAAAGGAAAGGAAAGGAAAGGAAAGGAAAGGAAAGACCAGTAAGTATCAGCACAGTTGAGCAATGGGAGGGCAGTGAGAACACCAGGACAGACAAGCAGGAGTCCACAGAGGCCAGGAGCTGGGGGACAGGGAAGGCTGTAGGGTGACAGACCTGGCTCACCATGACCCTGCCCCTCAGCAGGAGCACTCCCTGTCACATATCCATTTAGGCATTGCCTGAAAACAATCATGCAACTCAACTCTCTGCCTAGAGTCTGCAGCAAATCTCCGCCCCTGAGCACACATGGGTCCCCCTACTTTCGAGGGTGCAGTCGCACTGTGAGCACTCTTTGGGGAGCCAGTGTGTGCAGGAACTGTGTTAGGAGTTGAAAGGCCAAATATATTGGCCTTGGTTTAAACATGTGTTCAGGACCAACCACATCAAAGATCATCTCTGTGTGTAAAATTATTCTGCCTCCAGTTAGGCCACTTACTACCTCCACTGCTTCAGCCCCGTCACCTCTTGCCTAGATTAGAGCAAAATCCTCCACACTGGTTCTCTGTTCCCATTCTTCCCCGGCACTGCACCCCCCCCCCCCCCACCGCCCTAGCATCAGGGGTAGTTCTTTAAATATACCAGTTCATACTACTCCTCTGCTCAAAACCCTGCTCCCTTTTTCTTGCAGACATAAGCCCAGGTCCTTACAATGGCCTATAAGGCTCTATATTATCTGCCTATATCTCCCTCTGCTCACCGATTTCCCTTACTACAGCTTTCCCCTTGGCTCACTCTACTTCTGGCCTCCTTGTTTGTTGCTCCTTGAATGCACCAAGCATACTTTTACCTCAGGGCCTTTGCACCCATCACTTTGTCTGAAATTTCTTCCCTCAGGTTTTTACATGACTCACTTCCTCACTTCTTTCAGCTCTCTGCTCAAATATCACCTCCTTTTATTTTTTTTTTAAGATTTTATTTACTTATTTTTAGAGAGAGGAAGGGAGGGAGAAAGAAAGGGAGAGAAACATCAATGTGTGATTGCCTCTTGAGCGCCCCCAACTGGGGATCTGGCCTGCAACCCAGGCATGTACCATGACTGGGAATTGAACTGGTAAATCTTTGGTTCATAGTCCAGTGCTCAATCCACTGAGCTACACCAGCCAGGGCAAATGTCACCTCCTTTTAAAGCCCTGGCCTTGTAGCTCAGTTGGTTAGTGAGTTGCCCTGGTACACCAAGGTTGTGGATTCAATTTCTGGTCAGGGAACATACAAGAATCAACCAATTAATGCAGAAATAAGTGAAACAAACTGTTGTTTCTTTCTTTCTCCCCACCTCTTCGCCTGTCTCGCTCTAAATCAATAAAAAAATTAAATATAAATAAAATCTTTCTTTTTAAATTTATTGATTTGAGAGAGAGAAATGGGGAGGAAGAGAGAGAGAGAGAAACATTGATATGTTGTTCCACTTATTTATGCATTCACTGGCTGATTCTTGTATGTGTCCTGACCAGGGATTGAACCCACAACCTTGGCATATCAAGATGATGTTCTAACCAACTGAGCTACCTGGCCAGGTAGCTAAAATCTTGTGTACACATATCTCTGCCTCATCCCCTTACTTTTCTTCATAACACTTATTACCCCCCAAAGAAATGGAGTCCCTGTAGACATTACTGGCCTAAAACAGTGCCTGGCATTTGGTTGGGGCTCCATAAATATTTCTTAAGCAAATGAATAAAGTGTGAGTGAACAACTTCCTTCAGTCAAAATCAATGACTACTAAGGCTAAAAGAAATATTTGATTGTTTCTTTCATTAGTGCTTTTGTTCTTGATTTAATCATTTACTTAGCTGTCCTTGCTAGGTACATGAAAGAAGTACTCCGACAAAACTCAAATCTGAACTTGAGAGTGAAACAGCCCTGGCTGAGGCCATAGCCGTTCTCTGGGAGAGTTCAGAACTCTTCATGCTTCACTGAGTACGGGTATTTCCTACGATTCTGGTTTTGACCTTCTGCTCTTCTTTATATACCTTCATATATAAAGGCCTCATCCCACTGCTACACTGTCGTCTCTGAGGCTTAATTGGCAGCCCCGGATCTCTTTTGCTGTTTAGTTCTGGTCTGATATCTCCAGCTGCTGGTTTACATCTCCATTTGTCTATCTTCAGGCAGCTTAAAGCTTCCTAATCGATATCCAATTCATCTTCCTCAAAAACCTGCTCTTGCCCTGACTGGTGTGGCTCAGTTGGCTGTCCCACAAAGTGAAGGATCACCTGTTTGATTCCCAGTCAGGGCACATGCCTGGGTTGTGGGTTTGGTCCCGTCAGGGCATGTCTGAGAGGCAACCCACTGATCAATGTTTCTGTCTCACATCGATGTTTCTCTTCCTCTCTTTCTCATTCCCTTCCCCTCTCTCTGAACATAAATAAAATAAATAAAAAAACAGCCCTGCTCTTCTGCCTATCATATCCTCTATTTTAGTGAATGGCACAATGGCTATCTGTTCACTATAATTCAGAAATATCATGTCTACTTTTATTCCTCTTGCGCTGATCTCTAAGTCTTGTTGATTCTACCTCCTCAGTGGTGCTCATACGCATCTTCTCAATTCTTTGCTTAAGGCCTCCATCATTGCTCATCCAAATTATTCGAACAGAACTCATCTGCTAGCTCTTATTCAATCCAGTTTCCATTTGGCTGTCAGACATCATCTTCCCAATACAGAAATCTGATCACATCAGTCCCTTGCTTTTAATCTCTCAGTGATTCTGGACAGTGCTTGCCACTGTGCACTGAAATTAGTATATTGGTTTCTCTTCACGTTGCTGTAAGCAACTTGGGGGCCAAACAATACTATTTTCCTAATGCCTAACACAATGTCTTGCACATACCAGGTGCTTAATAAAAATTTGAGTGGACTTTGGCCAAGTAGCTCAGTTGATTAGACCATTGTTCTAATATGCCAAGGTTGTGGGTTCCATCCACATATAAGAAACAATCAATGAATGGATAATTAAGTGGAACAATGAACAGATGTCTCTCACTCTCTCTCCTCCCCTTCCTTTCTCTCTCTCAAATCAATAAATTAAAACATTTTAGTGGAAGGATTCCGAATCTCACCAGATGCCACTTGGATATGTTAGCAGCAGATTAGCACAGTGATTACGAACAGAGGCTTCGAAACCAGAAAAGACACTGGAGTTCGGGCTGCCTGTCACTACCAAACCCAATAAGCAATGACAGCGATTGAATCTTTATGGGCACTTTATTCAGATGGCCAGAGATCTGAGAAGATGGCGGGTTCATACCCTAACAGACTATCTTAAATTCTGTTTTAAAATGGCCCTTTTTATAAAGGGGAACAAAGTGTAGGTAAGGGGTTTGGAATTCAGGGAAAAGTTAATTGGATTAAAAAAAAACAACTTCAACTTCCGGCCAAGATGGAGGCGTAGGTGGACACACTGTGCCTCCTCTCACAACCAAAATTAAGGACAACAAATATTTAGAAACAAGAAAACAACCAGAACTTACAGAAAATGGAACTGTACGGAAGTCCAACAACCATTCATCCAGACCGGTAAGAGGGGCGGAGTCTCGGCAGGAAAAAGTGGAGGTGCGGACCCGGGAAGGCAGGAAGCAGTGGCTGGGGGTTCCCAAGCATGCAGGCAGCTGGCAGGCCCACAGGCAGCGGCTGGTGGACCCCTGGGCACAGGGGGGCAACTGTGCAGACCCAGTGAGGCCGCACAAGGCGGCTGGCTGACCAGGTGGTCCCACATTCACTCCCGCAACACGGTCCAGGCAAAGGGGAAGTGGCAGAAGTGACTGAATCCAGGAGAGAGCGGAGCAGGCACCATTGTTCCCTCTCAGACCCCGCCCCCACATACAGCGTCACAACCCAGCGACTGGGCTGCCACGCACTGGGGAGCGCCTGAGGCTCCACTCCTCGCTACGTAACAGCACATGTGCGTGCGCAGATAATCCAGGCAAAGGGGGAAACGGCAGAAGGGACTGGAGTCCAGGAAAGAGCAGAGCAGGCGCCATTGTTCCCTCTTGGACCCCACCCCCACCTATAGCGTCACAACCCAGGACTGGGCTGCCCCACCCTGAGAAACACCTAAGGCTCCACCCCTCACTACGTAATAGCCGTGACCAGACTAAACCAAAACAAAACCAAAAAAAACACCAAAAATGGCTCAAACTGGGGAACAAATCAAATCCACAGAGCCAATTCCTCTAAGCCACAAAGAGATAGCCAACCTATCAGATGCACAGTTCAAAGCCCTGGTGATCAGGATGCTCACAGAATTGGTTGATTTTGCTCACAAATTAGGTGAAAAAAATGCAGGCTACAATACTCGAAATGAAGGAAGAATGCATGGGCAACCAACAGAGATGGGAAGAAAACTGGTACTCAAATCAATGGAGTGGACCAGAAGGAAGAAACTAACAACCAAACAGAAAAGAAGGAAGAAACAAGAATTCAAAAAAATGAGGAGAGGCTTAGGAACCTCCAGGGAAATCATTAAACGTGCCAACATCCGAATTATAGAGGTACCAGAAGGGGAAGAAGAAGAGTAACAAGTGGAAAACTTATTTGAACAAATAATAAATGAGAACTTCCCCAATCTGGCAAAGGAAATAGACTTCCAGGATGTCCAGGAAGCTCAGAGAGTCCCAAAGAAGTTGGACCCAAGGAGGAACATGCCAAGGCACATCGTAATTACATTAGCCAAGATTAAAATGAAGGAGAGAATTCTAGAAGCAGCAAGGGATAAGGGACAGTCACCTACCTACAAAGGAGTTCCCATCAGACTGTCAGCTGATTTCTCAAAAGAGACCTTACAGGCAAGAAGGGGCTGAAAAGAAGTATTTGAAGTCTTGAAAGGCAGGGACCTACATCCAAAATTGCTCTATCCAGCAAAGCTGTCATTTAGAATGGAAGGGAAGATAAAGTGCTTCTCAGATAAGGTCCAGTTCAAGGAGTTCATCTTCACCAAGCCCTCATTATATCAAATGTTAAAGGGACTTATCTAAGAAAAAGAAGATAAAAAATATGACAGTGAAAAGACAGCAAACTCACAGCTATTAACGACTACACCTAAAACAAAAGCAAACTAAGGAAACAGCTAGAACAGGAACAGAACCACAGAAATGGAGATCATATGGAGGGTTAGCAACAGGGGAGTGGGAGGAGGAGAGAGGGGAAAAAGGTACAGAGAATAAGTAGCATAGACAGTGGGTAGAAAATAGACAGGGGGCAGGGCAAGAATAGTGTGGGAAATGTAGAAGCTAAAGAACTTATGACACATGGACATGAACTAAAGTGGGGGAATGTGGGTGGGAGAGGGTGCGCAGGGTGGAGGGGAATGATGGGGGAGAAATGGGACAACTGTAATAGCATAATCAATAAAATATATTTAAAAACAAACAAACAAAAAACCCAACTTCAGCATTCTTGTCCTGGGCGGTGGTCTTAAGCTGTGCTCCAGGTGGTGGTCTTTAGCTGTGTCCTGGGACAAAGGTGAAACTGCTTATGGTCTCTTAGAGTCGGGGTGGGTCATACCTTCAGTTCCTGGAACAAAAGCTTTTACATGCATTGATTACTAAGCTTATTAGCTATTACTTAAACTAAAACTTTCCAATCTTAAATTCCCTGTCAGCTTCAGACTGGCAAACTTGGGAGGTCTGGGTGTCAGCATCACCAACCCCCAGCTATTTGGCCTGGGGAAGATTTCTTACCTTTTGTCATCCTTGGTTTCCTCAACTATTAAATTAGAATACCGCCCCCCACCTTACGGAGAATGGGACAATGCACCTGAAGGGCTTAGCACAGTGCCTGTCACAGAGAAGCACTCAATAAATAGTTGCCATTATTATAAATGACAGCAATCATCAGTTAAATGTCAAGGGTTAGAAAAGAATCCAGGATTTTTGATGCTAGAACCACTGAGGCTCCAAGAAGCAAAGTGAAGATGTCAAACTTAAAACCCAGTGTCAAGCAAGGTAACTTGCCGTTGCTCTGTAAGCTGTGGACAAAAGGGGCCACGTACTAAACTTGACAAGCTCAGAAATCAAAAGTAACCACATAGGATGTTCTGAAATTAAAACTTTCTAGCTCAAAACAGGCCATGGTGGGTAGTCATATTCTAGGTGTGCAGCTTCCTTTAACAAAGGTCAATCTTAAATGAGCCTGTCTGTTGTCCTTCTGCATCTAAGATAACATATCCTTGGAATGTCAGAGTCATCTCCTTTTCAGACCCCTCAGAGCATGAGGCCACAGAATACCTTATTGTTATCTCATTCTCTACAGACCATCTCCACATGCTGTAAATACTCACCAATGTAAAAGAAGCTTGTCTCTCAGTTTTACTCTTTGTACAATCTCAGGGATTCCCTTCCCTTTGCTTTCTCCCACCTCCCTAATCTACCATCAATGAATTTCATGTAACCCCACCTTTGACTCTAATGTATAAAATAAGCTGTAAAACTGCCATTCTTGGAAGTGTTTTCTCAATTTATTGAGATTTTGCTTCCTGGAATTTCTCATCAGTTTGGCTCAAATAAACTCTTACAATTTTTCTACATGTTTGTATGTTTCTTAAAACGACACAGCTGTTTGGTGGACTTGGTCCACAGTATAGGTAAGTGAAAGTGAAACCAAAAGAGTCAGTGTTCATGCTGCCTGTCACTACCAGAACCTATAAGTAGAGACAAGGATTAAATCTTTGTGGATGCTTTATTCAGATGCTGGAGATCTGAGAAGAGTTATGTACCCTCAAAAACCATCTTAACATCTCATCTCAGGGTGACATTTTTATTTTTTTAATATATTTTATTGATTATGCTATTACAGCTGTCCCATTTCTCCCCCATCATTCCCCTCCACGCTGCACACCCCTTCCCATCCACATTTCCCCCCTTTAGTTCATGTCCATGTGTCATAAGTTCTTTAGCTTCTACATTTCCCACACTATTCTTGCCCCTCCCCGCCTATTTTCTACCCACTGTCTATGCTACTTATTCTCTGTACCTTTTCCCTCCTCTCCTCCTCCCACGCCCCTGTTGCTAACCCTCCATATGATCTCCATTTCTATGGTTCTGTTCCTGTTCTAGCTGTTTGCTTTTGTTTTAGGTGTGGTTGTTAATAGCTGTGAGTTTGCTGTCTTTTCACTGTCATATTTTTTATCTTCTTTTTCTTAGATAAGTCCCTTTAACATTTCATATAATAAGGGCTTGGTGAGATGATGAACTCCTTCAACTTGACCTTATCTGAGAAGCACTTTATCTGTCCTTCCATTCTAAATGACAGCTTTGCTGGATAGAGCAATTTTGGATGTAGGTCCCTGCCTTTCAAGACTTCAAATACTTCTTTTCAGCCCCTTCTTGCCTGTAAGGTCTCTTTTGAGAAATCAGCTGACAGTCTGATGGGAACTCCTTTGTAGGTGACTGTCCCTTATCCCTTGCTGCTTCTAGAATTCTCTCCTTCATTTTAATCTTGGCTAATATAATTACGATGTGCCTTGGCATGTTCCTCCTTGGGTCCAACTTCTTTGGGACTCTCTGAGCTTCCTGGACATCCTGGAAGTCTATTTCCTTTGCCAGATTGGGGAAGTTCTCTTTTATTATTTGTTCAAATAAGTTTTCCACTTGTTACTCTTCTTCTTCCCCTTCTGGTACCCCTATAATTCGGATGTTGGCACGTTTAAAGATGTCCCGAAGGTTCCTAAGCCTCTCCTCATTTTTTTTTTTTGAATTCTTGTTTCTTCCTTCTTTTCTGTTTGGTTGTTTGTTTCTTCCTTCTGGTCCACTCCATTGATTTGAGTCCCAGTTTTCCTCCCATCTCTGTTGGTTGCCCATGCATTCTTCCTTCATTTCGAGTATTGTAGCCTGCATTTTTTTCACCTAATTTGTGAGCAAAATCAACCAATTCTGTGAGCATCCTGATCACCAGGGCTTTGAACTGTGCATCCGATAGGTTGGCTATCTCTTCACGGCTTAGAGGAATTGGCTCTGGGGCTTTCATCTGTTCTCCAGTTTGAGCCATTTTTGGTGATTTTGTTTTGTTTTGTTTTGTTTTGTTTTTGGTCTGGTCGCAGCTGTTATATAGTGAGGGGTGGAGCCTTAGGTGTTCCCCATGCCAGGCAACCCAGTCACTGGGTTGTGATGCTGTATGTAGCAGCAGGGTCCAAGAGGGAACAATGGTGCCTGCTCCGCTCTCTCCTAGATTCCAGTCCCCACTGCCTCTTCCCCTTTGCCTGGATTATCTGTACGGGCAAATGTGGGACCACCTGGTCAGCCAGCCACCTTGCACGGCCTCACTGGGTCTGCACAGTTGCCACCCTGTGCCCGGGGTCTGCCAGCTGCCACCTGTGGGCCTGGGGTCTGCCAGCCATCTGCATGCTTGGGAACCGCCAGCCGCTGCTGTCTGCATTCCTGGGTCTGCACCTCCACTTTTTCCTGCCTCGACTCTGCCCCTCTTACTGGTCTGGATGAATGGTTGTTGGACTTCTGCACAGTTCAATTTTCTATCAGTTCCGGTTGTTTTCTTGTTTCTAAATATTTGTTGTCCTTAATTTTGGTTGTGAGAGGAGGCACAGTGTGTCCACCACGCCTCCATCTTGGCCGGAAGTCTCAGGGCGACATTTTTATAAGAAGAAAGGGTAGGTGAGGAGTTTGGGGGGAAAGGTTAATCAGATGAGAGTTTCAGTCTGGTGACTATTTTCCCAGAACTTCTTTATCTGTTGATCAACAGTTCTTTATGTGAGTCACAGCTGTTTGCTCCCTGGAGCATAATAGCTCAGGCACTATCTCCATCATTTGCAGACCTCCTGGGGTACAAAGGTTGAATTGTTTGAGGATCTCCTGGAGTCACATAGATCAAGCATTCCTGTTCCTGGAATAACAGCTTTCCACATTCATTAGTCTTTAACTCACGAGTTCCTCTATCATTCCCTCACTGTTAGTTTTAATTATCTTATTTCTATAAGATTTATTTCATATGGAAGTAATCATTTTGCTGTTGAATAAACAGCCCTTCCATATATTAGAAACCATCCTGCAGGCAATTTGATGTGACTAAAGGCATAAAATACATTAGTGGTGTTGTTGCAATCTATCTAAAATAGTTTTTAGTACAATTGACGAAAGTTGCATAGTCTCCAGCTGGGACTGCATTAGGAATTTTTCAAGAAAAACATTTCCCTGTCCTTCAGAGTTACCATAGATCACCAATTATATTAATAATTTTGGAGGCTTTCCAGGGGAGTACAAATGCCGACAATTCATGAAGTGAAAGTCTGCTCAGCACAGGTTCCTCCTGCAAGACCAAAATCAGGGATATTATGACATTTTTTTTTACTAAATATACCCAAATATTTTCATCTTGTTTGAAAGGAATAAGTTCTCCATAACATTGGAAAAGTTTATAAGTCATTATTTTGGAAAAATGACTTCCAGGTCTTCTTGTGGTTTGGTGGTCTATTGTTCTTCCAGCGCTTTCTTTATTCTGGTGTGATGAATCCAAAGTTTTCTTCCTGCTAACTACACCGTGGTTGAGATGGTGAGGAGTACATTCTAAGGTACAGTCTACTTTTCTTCCAGTTGGCTTTCTAGGGATCCTGTTTTCCACGTCTTGAGTAGCACCTTATCTCCAGGCTTAAAGGAATGTAGTGACTCTTTTGGGGAGAGAGCTCTAATATATACAAGCAAGGTCATTAACCATAGCTATTGTCTGACTTAGATGTTGTACATAGTTCTTTACCTTCACCTCATGATCTACATACGTATTTCCCACCCCAGTCATAGCCTGAAATTGTCAGCTATACTTCACAAGGACTCAATTGAATCCCACTTCAAGGAGCTACCCTTATCCTTAGCAGGCAAAGCTTGATCCCAATGGAGATGAGTTTCTTAACAAACCCTGGCTATATTTTTCTTCAAGATGTGATTCTCTTTCTCTATTTTCCCAGAAGCCTGAGGTCTCCATGTCATGTAGAGTCTCCACCTGATTCCTAAAAGTTTACTAACTTTCTGTGTGATTTCTGAAACAAAAGCAGGTCCATTATTGTTCTGGATGCTGCTGCATAAGTCCAAGTGAGGAATCATTTCATTCAGTAAGGCTTTCGCTACCTCCAAGGATTTCTCTGTTCTAGTAGGATAGGCTTCTACCCATCCTGAAAAGGAATCAACAAAGACCAACAAATATTTCCATCCTCAGACCTGGATAAAGTCTACTTGCCAGTCCTCAAATGGGCACTGCCCTTGGTATTGTTTCCCTTCTTTCTTCTGATGGGGATCTGTCCTGGGGTTGTTCTTCTCGCACACAACACATCTAGCTGTTGTTTAATGTATGGCTCTAGAAATTCCAGAACCTGTGAGCCATGGTTTAATATAAGTGGCTAATGAATCCCTTCCATAATGAGTGGCCTCATGCAAATGCTTCATGACTGGCTCTTCTAAATGTTCAAGCAGCAGTCCTTTCTTATTCCTCCTCCATTCATTATATGGGCCTTCTTCATCAAAACCCCAGCTCTTAGTTTTTTCCAAGTCTGCAGTCAAATAAATATTCAAGGTTGAATTGTGATGAGGCTAGAATAGGTACCAAAGGCACTATAAATGTTCCTTTAGCAGACCCTTTCACTGCTTGACCAGCCAGATTGTTTCCTCTAGCCACTTCAGCATCCTCTTTCTGATACCCGGGGCAGTGTGTAACTGCCACCTATAAAGGTACCTGCACAGCCTCTAATAATTTAAAATTTTCTGTTGCTGCCCTGGCTGGTATGCTCAGTGGATTGAGTGTCAGCCTGCAGACCAAAAGGTTGTCAGTCAGGGCACATGCCTGGGTTGTAGGCCAGGTTCCCAGTTAGGGGTGTGCAGGAGGCAACCAATTGATGTTTCTCTCACACATCAATGTTTCTCTCCCTCTTTCTCCTACCTTTCCCCTCTCTCTAAAAATAAAATATTTTTGCCCGGGATAGTGTAGCTCAGTGGATGGAGCATAGGCCTGTGAACCAAAGGGTCGCCAGTTCGATTCCTAGTCAGGGCCCATGCCTGGGTTGCAGGCCAGGTCCCCAGTTGGGGCAGCTCAGGAGGCAACCATACACTGATGTTTCTCTCCTCTCTTTCTCCTTCCTTTCCCCTCTCTCTAAAAATAAATAAATAAAAATTGAAAAACTATAAAAATAAAATAAAATATTTTTAAAAAATATAAAAAATTTCTGTTTTATTGAGCGCTGCCCTGTGAAACAAAGGGTCATCAGTTCAATTCCCAGTCAGGGCACATGCATGGATTGTGAGCTAGGTCCCAAGTAGGGGGCACACGAGAGGCAACCACACACTGATGTTTCCTCTTTTTCTTTCTCCCTCCCTTCCCCTCTAAAAATAAGTAAATAAAAACCTTTAAAAAATAAATTTCTGCCCTGGCTGGTGTGGCTCAGTGGATTGAGCACAGGCCTGACAACCAAAGGGTCGCCGGTTCGATTCCCAGTCAGGGCACATGCCTGAGTTGTGGGCCAGGTCCCCAGTGGAGGGTAGGGAGGAGGCAGCCACACACTGATGTTTCCCTCCCTTGCCTTCTCCCTCCCTTTCCCTCTGTCTAAATAAATAAACAAAAAATCTTTAAAAAAATTGCTGTTGCACGCTTAATTTCCTTTTTATTGGAGGTTAATAGCTCTCTTTCCTTCCAGATTGAACCATGCACATGCAAAATTAGGAAAGTGTACCTCGAGTCAGAATACACATTTACTCTTTGCATGGGACAATTCCAGTGTCCTTGTCAATGCAATCAGTTCAGCTTTCTGAGTAGAGATTCCTGGTGGTAAGGCCTTGGCCTCTACTACTCCTTCAAGAGTCACAAGGGCATATCTAGACTTTCTATTTCCTTTGTCCATACAACTGCTTCCATCTGCATATAGAGTCCAGTCTACCTCTTATAGAAGATTGTCCTGTAAATCAATTCTGCTAGAATAAACTTCATCAACTGTTTCAGCACAGTCATACATTAGTGCAGCTAAGTCAGGCTCTGGGAGAAGGGAGGCAGGATTTAACTTACAGTTTTGTGGGAGATGGGACTGTCCAGGAGGGCTTTTTGGTACCTGCCTATTCTTCCAGCAGTGAGCCACAAATTTCCCTTTTGCTCTAGCAGGTTTAACACTTGGCGGGGTACATAAATGGTGATAGGCTGTCCCAAGGAAAACTTTTTAGCTTCCTGTGAAAGCTCCTCACAGGTGGCTGCCACAGCTCTCAAGCAGGCTGGCCACCCATGAACAGTGTGATCTGGTTTCTTTGACAAGTATGTGATGAGTTGCAAAATATCACTAAGCATTTGCGTGAGGACTCCTAGGGCAATGCCCTGCCTTTCATGAACATACATACACTTGAAAGGGCTTCAGTAGGTTTGGAAGCCCCAGGGCTGCTGCAGAAGCCAGATGAGCCTTCAGGGACTCAAAAGCGTGAGTGCTGAGCTATATTCTGGTCCTTTCAGAGCTTCACACAGTGGTTTAGCAATAAGCTCAAAGTTTGGAATCCAAATGTGGCAGTAGCCCACCAGTCCAAGGAATCCTCTTAACTGCTTCCAGGTATTAGGAGACTTCATTTGAATTACGATTTCTTTTCTGTTTCCACTAAGACTCCTTTTGCCAGGTTCAAGCAGAACCCAAAAAACCTTACTGCTTCTTGGCACATCTGGGCCTTCTGCGCTGATATTTTATAGCCACAAACCAAATAGTTCAAGGTAGCTATATAGTGTTAGTTAAACAGTGCTGAAATGATGTCCTAGTAATTAAGAGGCCATCTACATATTGCAACAGATTACCTACTTCTCATTTTAGATCCTTTAAGTTCTGGCTCAGGGTCTCCCCCCAAATCATGGGGAGTTCTTGAACCCTTGTGGTAAGACTGTCCTTCCAGCAGTACTGAGTCTTGACCTGAGATTCCAGTCCTGCCATTGAAAAGCAAACAATGGCTGAGAGCCTTGGCCAACCAGAATGCTGAAGAAGGCATCTATTAAGTCCAATACTGAAAATCAGAGGCTGTGCCCAGGTATATAGTGTTCACCAAGGTATAAGAATTCAGGACAGTGGGATGAATGTCCCATACAATGTCATTTATACCCCTTAAATCTTGAACAAATCCATACTCATTTGAATGGGTTTTAAAAAGATTTATTTACTTTTAGAGAGTGAAGAAGGGAGGGAGAAAGAGAGGGAGAGAAACATCAATGCGTGAGAGAGACACTCATCAGCTGCTTTTCACATGCCCCCAGTTGGGGCCTGAATTGGGAATCAAACTGGTGACCTTGGATTCACAGGCCAGCAACCAGAGCAGAGTGGGGTTTCTTTTTTCTTTTTTTCCTTTTTCTTTCCCTCCCTTCCTTTCTTCCCCTCCCTCCTTCCTTCCTTCCTTCCTTCCTGCCTTCCTGCCTTCCTTCCCTCCCTCTTTCTCTCTTTCCTTCTTTCTGTCCCCTCTCTGGCCTTCCAGCAGCCCACATCATGGGGTTTATCTGAGTCTCAAAATGTTCAGGCCAGAGTTGCTTTTCTTCTTTTCCCATGGTTCTATAAGGAACTGCCAGGTGTGCTCTGGAGGGACCTGGAGGTGAAGCTGCTGTTCTGGAGAGAAAGTGATCTGAGCAGTGTTGTGACAGCAAGTCTCCTCCCAGAAGAGGAAATGGTCACTCCATTTAAGAGGAATATATAAAACTTTATGAGACACTGAAACTGAGAACAGGCTGACAGTGACCAGAGAGGAGAGGGGAGGGAATTTCAGGGGAAAAGGGTGAAGGGTTTGCAGGAACAAGTATAAAGGACACATGGACAATAATGGGGGTGGGGGGAAAAGGCAGAAAACTGTATTTGAACAGTTAAAAAATTTTTTTGAGTTAAAACCATATTTCCCACAGCATATTCTAATGGTTTCAAGAAAAATTGGCTTTTGAGGGGTTTCCAGAAATTCCAGTTATAGTTACAGCTTGCCACAAGGACTTAAGAGTTCTATTGACCACAGAATATGTCACTCCAGTATCAACCAAAAAGTCTAGAATTTGTTCCCCCACTGTTAGTTTTACCTGAAGTTGCTGGGGTGGGGGCAACTTTAATAGGTTGTTATAACAATAGAATCTCTGGGCCCCATAACACATTGTTGGCGCTATTTCTGTTTCTCAGCATAACTCACAAGTTCTCAGTCTTTGACCTCCGATCCCCTCGCTTGGAGCACACCTTTCTCCAGGGCCCCTTTCCTTTGCAATACGTGCATTGATCAGTGGCAAGAGTTTTAGATGGGGGTAGGGGAGTGCCCCTTGCCCACTAATGGAATTTCGCTGAGGCCTGTTTCAAGAAAATAGTGGCCGTGTGGGCCTTCTTCTATTCTCTGCTATTATAAACTTTGAAGGCAACGTCTACTGATTGAGAAGGATTCATGCCCATTCCTCCCTCTAACTTCTGAAGTTCCTTTCTGATATCTGGTGCACTTTGACAGAGAAAGGTCATATTTACCCTTTTAATATTTTCAGGGGCTTGTTGATCCAAACCAGTATATTTTTATAGGCCTTGTCGGTTCTTTCAAGAAAGTCAGAGGGGTCTTCTGTGGGCCTTTGTAGTACTGCCTGGTCCATATTCAGACTTTTCTGCTTCGGGACTCCTTTCTTCAGTCCCTCAAAGAGGACCTCTTATAATGCTCTAAGAGAGGAAGGCCATTCCCATTAGGGTCCCAGTTGGGTTTGGTTAAAGGTATTGCCTTAGTAGGGTTGGGAGTCCCATCTGGATTTTCTTGGTGCAGCTTCCGAGTCTCTTCATTTGCCTTATCCAATACCAACCTCTGCTCATCTCCTGGAACTAAAATATTCAGTAAGGCTTGTATGTCTGCCCAACTGGGATGGAGGGTGGCAAAAACTGATGTAACTAAGTCAGTCATTTTAGTAAGATCATCCCTATAAGAAGGATTTGAGCCCTGGCTGTTGTAGCTCAGTGGATTGAGTACTAGCCTGTCAACCGAAGAGTCACCAGTTCAATTCCTGGTCAGAGCACATGTCTGGGTTGTAGGCCAGGTCCTTAGTTGGGGGCATGTGAGAGGCAACCGATCATGGATCTCCCACACATTGATGTTTCTCTCCTCTTTCTCCTTCCCTTTCTCTCTATAAATAAATAAATTTTTTTTTTTTTTTTTTTTAAAGAGGATCTGAAGTTTTCCAGTTTAACAGATCCAATGTAGAAAACAGAGTATATGCCTAATAATATCCAGTGGGCTGGCCCTACTCCCACTGGAAGTCTTCACGAAGGATATTGCCCTGCCCCAGTAGGGGCTTGTCCTCCCCTGAATTTGGTTCCCAGATGAGTTTGGGATGGAGAGACCAGTTCAGGCTCACCTTATTTGGCTCCCTCAGCTTTAAGGAGCACAATCCCCCCAGGGCTGAAGGGGCTGTGGGAACCCTGACCACGCTCACAGCAGCCATGGCATCCTGATCTTCCCAGTACCTCTCTTCTGAGCTTCTGCTATCTACCACAGGTAAATTCCCTTTTCTCTGGGCCATCAATCTATTTCCTTTTAATCCTGCATCTGCATATTTATTATATAAAGTCATAAAAACCTGTACATAAGGTACTTTACCCTCTTTCCCTGATCTTTGACAAAACAACTCTAATTGTAGTACGGTATAGTAATTTAAAGACCCATTCAGTGACCAGTGCTCTCCTGAGTCCAGATTGTACATAGGCTAAGCACTATTGCAATAAAAGACTATTTCATGCCCTGGGTGGTGTGGCTCAGTGGATTGAGCACTGGCCTGCAAACCAAAAGGTTGCTGGTTCAATTCCCAGTTGGGGCACATGCCTGGATTGTGGGCCAGGTCCCCAGTGAGGGGTGCATGAGAGGCAATCACATACTGATGTTTCTCTCCCTCTCTTCTCCTCTCTCTAAAAGTAAATAGATAAAAATCTTAAAAAAAAAAGACCATTTCCTTTTTAGTCATAGGTTCATAAGCATAGATGACTAATCAGCCATAATTTGCCCCAAAGAGCTGTCTCCAGAATGGAAGCTTCCCTCATTCCCATTCTACCAGATGGAGCCCTGCAATATCACCTAAACCAGAAGGCACCTTAATAATTTCTGATGACTGTTCTAAATCATAACCCTGGACTACAATCTCAAACCAGAAAGCACAGTGATTCAATCCAATGTAAAGGTGATGGGGAGCACTGAGAATCAGAGGAGTCCCCAAGTGAAATCACTGGGCAGCTGCTAGGGAGTCTCCAAATCTGCACCCTGGGGGCCCTCCAGTCCAGGCAGCCAACAGGACTCCCTGCCAAAATCCCAGACTTACCGGAGAGTTTTAAAGGCATCCCACCAGTTGCCAGAAAATGAAATTGGAGAAGTCAGTGTTCATGCTGCCTGTCACTACCAGAACCAATGAGCAGAGGCAAGGATAAATCTTTACTGGCACCTTATTCAGATGCCAGTGATCTAAGATGGTGGGTTAAGTACCCCACAAAACCGTCTTAACATCTCATCTCAAAGTGACCTTTTTATAAGAAAGGGCAGGTAAGGGGGTTGGGGAAAAGGTTAATTGGATAAGAGCTGCAGTCTGGCAAAGATTTTCCTAGCACTTTATCTGTCGATTAACAATTCTTGTTGGGCATTGAAGACATCCCTCTTTGGAGCACAAAGGCTGAATTGCGTGCTGACCTCCTGGAGTCACACAGGTCATGCATTCCAGTTTCCAGAATGACAGCTTTTCACATGCATTAATCACTTAAGCCTCTCAATTACAACTAAGGCTAAAATCTTTAACTCTTGAGTCCCCCTCCTGAAGTGCTTTGTGTACATTACACAGGTTATAGATGCAGGGTATTTACCTGGCATATCGCATACATGAGTGTTTGTCTCTAAACTTGGACTTTGGCTAATGTGCCTCGGGGACAAGTTCATAATTACAGTACTGTTGATCTTTCTTATTGTCAGCTGTAATCATCTGTTGAACTAAGGATTAAATGCTTCCTCTTTGGAGCCTTCACTAGATCAGTGGGGTTTTAAAAATCTTTATTGTATTTTTTCTATTACCATTTAGTCCCCTTATACTCCCTCCCCACCCTGCAATCACCACACTGTTATCCACTGAGTCCTTTTTCCTTTTTGCTGTATCCCTCCACCCCGCCCTATCGCTGTCATCTTGCTCTGTGAATCTGATCAGTGCTTCATGAAGGTGGAGGAAGGGGCAGTACTACCATCTGAAATTTCAAAATACACTCCCCCTTCCTCTTTTGAGAACCACTCTGTTAAGTTTTAAACTATCAAGTTTATGATTGGTGAATATTGTTCTCAATCTTCGCCCTTTCCCATGCTCACCTGCGGTAGCGAGTCTCTTACCATTTGAATATAACATCATGCCAGGAAGAGATTATTAGAGGAGCTTGTTTTATCAGGAATGTGGTCCACTCTAAAGGACCTTAAATTTAAAGCCATAAAGGTCTTGCTGACAGGGATTCAGGAAGCAATCTGCAGTGGGGCTCTTCTATTACCAGTTGATGAAGCCAGGATCCTGGGGACAGAGGGTTGTGGACAAGAAAGGGGACTGAATGACAGTGTATCCCCAAGTACCCTTGCAGGGTGAACTGGGTTCTGATCAGAAAAGTCTGAGAGAAAACAGTGCAGGGTCCTTTCATCCTCCAGGTTCTTCCTGGTGAGCAAAGTAAGACTGAGCTCTTTCTAATGTTGGACTAGGCCATTCAGAACATGGGATGGGGCTTTCAGGGTAAGGGGATGAAGCAGAAAAGCCAGCTGCCACTTTACCAAGATACATACAAACCCAGGTTTGTTTCAACCAGCAGGTAATGCAAAAACTGAACTCAAATGAGGGTTGTCTAGTTAACTGATCACAACGTAATGAAGACTTCTTTCATGTGTATGTCTAGTTGGGGTGTGGCCTTCCTAGTGTGTAGGGCACCTGGCACCTCCCTGTGAAGTGTCATGCACATTTCAAGTTGGGCTCAGCAGGAACCAATTTTCTCAGAGCTCAAGAGCTGCCTGTGCAAACAGGTCCTGCAGCACAGTATGTGACAAGACCATGTCTGGTCTTGTCCTAACCATCCCTGCTACAGGCAGCCATGACTGTGACTCTGGCCCCTGGAGCCAAACCAGCCACTCAAGAGGGCACAAGTCCTGGTACACATATGGAGACTACATTTTCTCAAGACAGTTATCTCAGACACAAGGTCAGACCTGTGACTCACCTTCCCAAAATGAGGGTGTGTACCAAGGAAACGATAGCAGGAACAACCAGGCTAGCATCACAAAGCACCCTTCCTCTTGTTCCAACCCTCCCATGTGCCCACTGAGTCACTCTCGTGGTCACATGTACTCCGTGTAAAGGTGTTCCAGTGGCTTGGGGTGTGATGTGAGCTGTGCTTTTTGATTTGTGGGAAGGGCAAGGACAAGGCACCACAGCACACTAGCTACACAAATTGGCAGTCAGTGCCACCCAGACACTGGGACCCCTTACAGAATTGCAGCCCAACAAGACCTTGCAACAAAGATACCAGCTGGGTATCTTAGCTAGAACAGTGTTCCATACACCAAAAGGTTACGGATTTGATCCCTGGTCAGGGTGCATATGGTAGGCAACCAATTGATGTTTCTCTCTCTCAAATCAATGAACAGACCCTCAGGTGAGGATTAAAAATATATTAAAATAAATAAATAAAATAAAATACCACACAATTATTTTTCCATTAAAATTTATCAAGGAAAAAGATTTTATCAAGGGAATAATTTGAGTTTTTAAGAGGCTTATTTTAGCAAAGTAAAAGACTTAAAAATTCTTTTTTAACCTACCAAGTGGGGTCTAAATTAAATAAATCCTCTATTGCTTTAAGGAAGAGAATGCTTTCCTACATCATAAAAGTTGATTTCCAAGTCATACTCTCTTACCTCTACTGCCTTATAACTCACCAGGGATGGCTCCTCTCAAAGTCAGGGGGGAAAACAGGTGATATCCTGACATGACTAAATGTAGACTTTGATATGTAATGTGATCATACAATTACCATCCAACCAGGATACTTCTGAGAGTGAAAAAGGGTGCTGTTAATTATTTGAGAACAAAAGGCATACAATGGGACATATAGTTACCCTAGTGATAAGGCAGTCTGGGAAACTAAATTTCCCAGTACGCACTTCCTCTTAAAAGTCAAAATGCTTGGCTAGAACAAAGCACCCTGGGACCTGTGGTTAGCACCATGTAACAATTCAACAGTATAGGGCTGGGTACTGACATGGAGATTCCTCCTTCCATGGGACACTTAACCAGACACAGGACACAACACCTGAGGTGAGATTTCAATACATATTAAGTCTGGGGTAGAGCCTCTCTCCCCACAACAACTCTGGTTTCCAAAGGTGGGGAGCTGGTAGGGCTGTCCTGTCCGTTGGTTCACTGCCCTGTTTCTCCAGGTGTGGCGCTGCCTCTGCCTCCTCTCATCAAGGGTGTCCCCACTGCTAATCTTTGGGGGGATTCTGGGCCAGGTGCTGTTCCCACTCAACTTCAACCAACTTGTACAGCTCCATGGTGGCCTGAGCGTCTTCCACAGAGGAATGTCCACTTTTCCCAGTCTGATCAAGGGAGGAAGAGAAGAGCAAGAGGCTATAAGAAAGTGTGCTTTTTTCCCCACTTCCCTACTTGCTCCCCTCAAGCCCTATACAAGCTGTTGTTTCTGCAGACTTAGTGGGCTGCAAAGGTAGAACTCTGGTGGGGCCCTTCCCTCTACCTAATTTCAAGGGTTCAACTCCTAGGAAGCCTTTGCTAAAGCCTGCCTCAGTCCTTTCTGTGGCACCATGTGTATGCCATATTTTTCTACACTGTAGGAACAGGACATCCAGATCATAGCCAGACTGGTTGAGTCTTCCATCTTCCCCCATTCCTTAACTCTTTCTATAACATGTGTCTACAGCCTCTTACCAGGCAGATCACCCCTTCCTTGAAACCCAAACATGTGAAATACATGAGAGGTCATTGCAACCACTATGGGGACTTTAGACCACCACCACCTGACTTTCCTCTTTTCTTAGGGTTTTACACCCACTTAAGGCTTTTTTTCCTTTTCTAAGTAGCCTTTGGAACACTGTGAGGTAGAGAACAGGGATTATTATCCTTATGTAGAGAGAGAGAGAGAGAGAGAATTTGGCCCCTTATGCCAACGCTCTTCCTGTAAGGGCAGCCTGCCTGAATCTCTCTACAACCAAAGGAATTCTGGGGTCAGAGCCTAAAGACACAACAAGGAAAGACTCCACAGTGTCCAAGCAAGGGGCCTGGTATCATGTGGGGGAATGCTACCTGGATGTCCCGGTTCAGCAGTTTCTTGGTGAGATGCTTCAGAGACATGGTAGCATTCTCTGGGCAGTCAGCCTTCCGGTTGAGAGGGGGGATGTGGGAGGTGTCACGGGTGAGAGACTTGGGGTGAAAGTATTGAAGGGCTTTGAAGTCGTTGTGGATAGCATGTCCCACCACTATCTTTCCCGTGAGTATCTTCAAGATCTGAAAGCAGTGTGGAAGAGATGGTGATTAGGAGAACTCAGGTGGAGCCCTGAGTCCTAAAAGTCCATCATGGTCCTAGGTCCCTGCAGATTTTTTTCCCATCAAGTGCCTACCTGCCTCATCCCTGAAATGCCCTCTCCTATAAGTTTTCTTTCACCTGAAATCTATCTCCTCTCCCCAAGATAAAAATAGATATTTTGTTTTGTTTTTGTGTTTTTTATTTTTCAATTACAGTTTACTTTCAATATTATTTTGTATTGTACAACATTGTGGTTAGACAATCATAAGCTTTAGAAAGTGTTCTACCCAACATTTCCAGTACCCAACCTGGCACCGTACATAGTTATTGCAATGCCATTAACTATATTCTCTATGCTGTACTTTACATCCCCATGACTGTTTTGTAACCACCAAGTTGTATTTACTAATCCTTTCACCTAGTCCCTCAACTCCCCTTCCCTGGAAGTAGATATTTTTCACAGTGTAACCCCAGAGAAAGATAAACCCCAATTTGTTGCTCCACTTATTAATATATTCATTGGTTGATTCTTGTATGAGCCCTTGAGTCGGGAATCAAACCTGCAACCTTGGCACTTTGGGACGATGCTCTAACCAAATGAGCTACCCAGCCAGGATCACTGTAATCCTTTTTGGATTTACATTGTCAGTGGCTCCTTACCTTCTCATTAATTTCTATCCCAATGATAGATTAATTTGTCCACAGTCCCAAATCACACTCACATTCAAGATGTTTATGTAACTACAAAGCATCTAGTTCAGTTCTGGTTTGCTTCTTGAACTCCTTTAATTGTTATCTTTATGCTGGCCTTAGGTGCAAGGCTGGGACAAATGGAATCAAAGATGGGCTTCAGGGAGGTGATGGAAGCCCCAAATTACAGGCAAATCGATATACCTACATATATTTTTGTTTTTTGCAAGGAGGTCTAGACTTTCGTCATATCCTCAAAAGGTCTACAAGCCATAAAAGGTTAAGAATCACTTAAGACTAAGGCTGCAGAGGGAAGTGATCAGGTGACCCATGCTTGTGCTGTTTTAACAGAAAGTCAGTCCCACTGCTTTATAGATCCTCCTGCTCATAACCAGGTGTCTACCATTCAGGAACCTTATTCACACCAGACTTGGAACCAAATAACTTCTCACCATTTCAGGATCTTAAAGCATGGTGACCTATTATCAGTGAGGACAACCAAAGAATATGCTATGGGCTCTGAAGGCCATTCCCAAAATGGAGTTCCAAATAGGTTTTAAACAAGAGCAATAGTCCTGGAAAAATGAGTACATAGTCTCCCAATAGGACCCCTTGCTAGGGGCCAGACTCATCTGGCTATACCTTGGTTTCATACCCCACTTGGACCCTGGGGAAATGATTTATGAAGAAAACCAGATGCAGTCTAATCAACTAGGTATTTAGTTGCTCCTGATTTTACTTGCAGTTTACTGTCCAACAGCACCTTTACTTGCATTAACTTCAACACATAGCCCTTGTTAAGTGGAGCAGGTTTGCTATCTCAGACCCTCCCCATCTTCTGCTTCTCCCAAGACTTTGCCCAGCTGTGCCACTAATGCACAGGTTTTTCAACTCTTCAAGTTCTTTGTAAAATCCAACCGTTTCACCTCTGATGAGCCTCCTCCAACTGACTATTCTGGTATGTAAGGAAATACTGTAATGGAACGTGTCTAGAGAAGGCAAAGAAATGCGAAGCTGAAATTACAAATAGGTGGGCCAAGGGCGCCCTCTGGAGGCCTCCCAAGGCCAGTAAGCTCCCCTCCTTTCCATCACCTCTGCTGACACACCCTCCTTTTCTGTTCTTTCGTTGCGCTCCCAGTACCCAACAGAGGGCTACAATGAGTAGGTTAGCTCAATGGGTGAAATAAGACGTATCGGCCATGTCTTTTATCCCCTTCACTGCAGACTACTTGTCCCAGTTATATAAATAACACCCAAGCTCCTTCTGTAAACATTCTGCCTTCTCCCACCACCAACATGGTCCACACCTGCCTGGACCTCTCCCCGCCCACCTCACTGCTACCATAGTGCCCATGCCTCTCACCTGACCCCGAGCAATCTTGAAGGGTGTAGCATTCACCATGTGGTGCTTTCGAATACCACTCCATCTGGTGCGGTAATCCACAATGTGGCAGGGGGGAAGAATGTACTCATCATAGAGCACATCTCCATTGTAGTTGATGATGCTACATCGAGCCAAGGAACTGACGTGCCCCTTGGGTCCTGTGCCCACCATCTCACAGTCAATTGCCACCATCTTCCTTGGCATTGTCTGGGATGCTCCGGAACATTTATTCTCTGAATAAGCTGGGGTATTCTTCTGAGGGTTCTTTTGGGGGTCCTTCTTCTGGTGGCGAGTTGGGTGGCTCTTAATCTTTGGAAGAGCACTCTGGAACTCCCCCAGCAAATCTACTTTATTCACAACAGAACCAGCCTTCTGTGAAGGGGCAGGGGTCAGCCAAGGCACAGCTTTCTTGTCCAGGGACTGCTCTGACCCACCGCTGGAGGCAGCAGTCTTCTTTTTTGGAGGGGGAGGGATTTTCAAAGTGTCATCCATCTGACGAGTTTCCCCTTTCTTTGGAGGTTCTGAGTGCAACTTAGGCACATTGCTAGGGGGCTGGTTCTTCTTATTCAAAACGCCTCTCTTTTCCAAGAGCCGCCGCTTCTTGACAAATTTTCGGTGCTTAGCATTCCCCTCTAATGCCTTTTTTGGGGGGGGTTCACCAAAATCCAGATTGAGAAGTAAGGTAGACATGAGGATGGTGGATGATAGGACAGCAATCGGGAAGAGTGGCTTACCAATGAAGGGACAGAGAACTCATCCTCTGCTGAACCCCACAGACCAACATCTGGAGGTTTGTAATATACCCTGGGGAAAAAAGTGTACTTAATAACAGAGCCCAAAGGCCTGGGAGAACAATAAGATTCATTTCCATAGGACTTAAGGGAGAAAATACATCAGAGCAACCTCCTTGATAGAGGGGGAATGAATCTGTAATGTGAAATGACGTTAGGAGCACTGAGACAAGCCCATCATTAACCAGCTCTATGTCTTAGGAAGGTCATTTTCCCTCTCTAGATCCGTCTCATTTGTTAACTGAGAAGGCTGAAGGGCCAACCAGCTCAACCCTGTCTCTTTGAGTCTGGAACACCAGAATACGTGAGCTCTACTACATCTGCTCAAGGAGGGAATGTCTAAGTACGGTCGAAACCAGTGAGGAGTGCGGCATACACAGTATCTAGATTACCCTGGCATCCCCATCGCGGGTCCCAGATCGAGGGACTCTCCAGATGCTTCTCACCCAAGTCATTCTCCCAAGAAAGGGCCTTTGACAACACATAAGATCGGGGGGAAAGCCGAGGCCGCGGGCAGGCTACCTAGGCGATCACACTTTGGCGGTCCCGTTCACGGAGCCCACACTCTTCACGACCACCTACCTCCTAGATGAGCCCGCTAAGACCGGAAACGCCCGGAGCCGGGCACGGAAATCTGCTCGCACCTATTGGGCCCAGGTCGGCAGGCGCGCGGTTGGGAACATTCCCGCCCGCGCGCGCGCGCGCCGAGGGACTCTGCCTCTGGGACCGAGGCCAGGACAGCGGCCTGAGCAGAGGCGGTGGCCTGGGCGTGGACGGGATGCGCTACCCTGGTCCCTTTGGCTCCGTAGAGGCACAACTTGAAAGTGTGGGGAGGCCGCGACAAACCGGAACTGCCGCGCGCTGGGACCACCAGCTCCACTTCCGCGGATGGGCGGGAAGTACACGGGAAGGGGCGGGACTTGGACGCCGAGGCCTGCCTCTGTAGCGTCAGTACCCGACACCCCACCACTGCTCGCCTTGGACGCTTACGCCTTTGCGCTACGGACGTCGCGGCTTGTGACGTCAGGAGGACGTCTTAGGTCTTCAGCCGCTACCTGGAACTCGGGAAAAGCGACGTCGGAGGCCAATATGCAGACTGGTTTCTTCTGCAGAGCCGAGCCCACTCTAGGTTCTGGGCCCGCGCGGTGTTGACCCTGCTTCTCTCCTCACAGCGTTCTCGCTCGCGGCGCCACCAACTGGACCCCGGATGCCGGGCGTTTCCGCTCGGGGCCTCTCTCAGGAGGAGAGGAGGCAGCTAGCTGTGAACCTCACCCGTGTCCTGTCGCTGTACCGTTCTATCCTGGACGCCTACATCATCGTGAGGCCATGGGGGTGTGGCGGGGTGCTTCTGGTTGTGTGCGTGGCTAGGTGCCCACGACAGAGAGAGAATCTGGAGTTAGCTTCTGATCTCTTCTATGACTTTAAGTCTGTTTTTACAGAAAGGGGTTAAAACGGGTGGTTTCTCCTTTTTTTTCTTTTTTACAGATGACAAATATTAATATTTCTAATATCTAGGTTGTTTTTCTATCCTTTCTAAATCCAAAGTAATAAAACGCATGCACATTTGAGCTATGCCGCAGATTCGTTGAACTCTCCTAGGAACATGTGAGGTGTTCCAAGAACACACAAGTTCATTTATCCACGCTTAAATTCCTGATGTTGTAACGTAACGGACAATAAACTTTGGAATTAGATAACTCCGACTAGAAACCTGCCCCTCCTACTGTGGTAACCTTAGGCATTAAACAAAAATTTCTACTAGCCCTAGTTTCTCAGCTGCAAAAATGGATTCCTATTTGAAGGATCATTGAGAAGAATAAATTAGATGGTGTATTAATGGCACCAGCAACTGCTGAATTGTTCAGCCCACAAACCCAAAAGCCATCTCTGATTCAGCTTTCCTTCACTGATCTACAATCCAGTCCTTCAACAAGTTCTCTTGGCTCTATCTCCAGGAAAAAATGCCAAATTCACCCATTTGTCTCCGTATCATTGCTACCACCCTGGGCCAAGCCACCATCATCTCTCTCATGGACTTCAGCTCTCTCACAACCAGTTCCTCACAAGCAGCCAGACTGATCTCTTTAAAATATAAATCTGATCACAACGGTCCCTTGTTAGGTGTTTTGATGAAATCCTAACTCCTTACCATTACCTTTGATACTTATGAAGCCCTGTGGGATCTGTCCCCTGCTGCTTCTTGAACCCCATCACATTTCATTCCCACAGTCACTGTACTGCACCCCCACTGGCCTGATTTCTACTCCACAGATATGGCAGGCATCTGGGCCTTTGCTCTCACGGACCTGTCTGGAATGTTTTTCCTCAACAGAAAGGCAATAGAATAGAATGGTTAAAAGCAAGAATTCTAGTCAGGTTGATTTCAAATCCCAGCTCTGCTACTTGCTAGCTTTTTGACTTGGGCAAGTTACTTAATTGTGTTGCCAGTTTTCTTTTTTTTAATTCTCAGCTGAGGATATGTTTTTATTGATTTTAGAGAGAGAGAAACATCAGTGTGAGGGAGAAACATTGATCAGTTGCCTCCCCTAGGTCCCCCTACTGGGGATCAAACCTGCAGCCTAGGTATGTGCCAGAACCAGAAATTGAATCTGCAGCCTTTTTGTGTACAGGACGATGCTCCAACCAACTGAGCCACCTGGCCAGGGTGCCATTTTTCTTATCTGTAAAACAAGGGATAAAAACGATACCTACCTCACAGCAATTAAATGTGTTACTATAAATATAAAATGTTTAGAACAGTGCCTGGCATGTTACTTTATAAATGTTTGCTATTGCCTGATTTTTTTACATGCCTGTTTCCTGTTAATCAAGTTTCAGCTCATGTCAACTCAAGTCTTCCCTCATTACTGTATCTAAAATCCTCTTTGAGAATCTCCTTATATTTCGTTAGTGTTTTGTCTCTGTGCATTTGATGTTATCTGAATGTTTTTTCTTTAGGTAAACTCTGCAAGAGCAAGAATTTTGTCTGCCTGGTTCATTGCTGTATTATAGAATAGAGCTGGGTGCATAACCAAAGCTCCAGAATTTGTGTTCAACAAATGAATAAAAATACATCCTGGTATATCAGGTGTCTGACATATATAACAGTAGGTTACTAAGTGGTAACATACTAATACTGCATGTCAGTCACTGTGGTGTTGGGGATGCTGATGTAAAGAAGACACCATCCCTACCCTTAGGTTCAGTTGAGTGGAGAAAACAAACACATAAATAAGTGGCAAACGCTAAAAGGAGAGACGCGTTCAGAGTGCATTCTGGTCTCCGAGGAAGGAGGGCAGTCTGGAACAGGCTTTAGAGAAGAGGTGACTGGGATGAGTAGGAGGAACCTGCTGGTTGCAGCCAGTGTTGAGAGTGGGGTGGGGACAAATGGGAACGATAGTAGTCGATGGTTTTTTTGAAGACTGTTTATTTTTAGAGAGGGGGAAGGGAGAGAGAAAGAGAGGGAGACAAACATCAGTCAGTTGCAACATTTCAGTTTGCAGGACGATGCTCACCACAGAGCCACCGCAGTCAGTAGCAGCCTGTTGATCACGTCTCCCCTTCTGCAGGAGTTTTTTACGGACAGCCTGTGGGGCATACTGCCTTGCTCATGGCAGGAAGCACTGGATGGACTGAACCCGCCACAGCTGGCTACACTGCTGCTAGGGATGCCTGGGGATGGGGAAGTGGTCAGGTATGGGCAAGGGGGGCCCTGTGCTGGGGGACTTGGCACTGAACCTGCAGCCAGCCATTGCTCAGAGTCTCACAAGGGCTTCCTGGGTTGTAAACTGGTTCCTTCAGGACACAATGGGTCTATTCACTGGGGGTCTGGGTGGGCTATCTCAGATACAGGTCGGTGTGGCCACTTACCCTGCTGGCCCTGAAGTCCACAGCCTATGCCCTGGCCTTTAACCGGACACCTGGGTTTCAGACCCCCTCAGAGTTTCTGGAGAACCCTAGCCAGAGCTCCCGACTTACAGCTTCATTCCGAAAACACATCAGGCCCAAGAAGCAGCATGAAATCCAGAGGCTGGGAAAGGTAAGAAGATGCTTGTGGTGTCTGGGGGGCCTGGGGACTTGTTAAGCTGGTGGGTTACAAAGATGCAGCACCTTATATTACCTGTAGGACCAGAGGCCCTAGAAGTTTCCTTCCTTGGCAGGCATACTAAAATCACAACCTATGCTGGTTTGGGGGATTTTCTTTTATCCTTTTTCTGGATTGGTTGGTAACTATGACTGAAATTCTTGTTCTTACACCTCCATAACCTGCTCATGGCTTCACAGATGAGCTCTTGTTCTAAGGGGGAGACTGAATACTGACCTGAGAGGATCAAGGAGCCTGGGGTCAGCATCCCTAGTATTAGTTTCCCTATCTTATCTCTTCTACAGCACCCTCTACCCTTCTTCCTCTGCCATCTTAAGTCCCTCCATCATTAGGCTCTGGGAATGGAGAACCAATGGCCAAGAGACCTTTGTCCCTTCCTTTTTCAGTTGGTGAAAAAGCTGAGTGACCTCACAGGCTGCACCCAGGTTGTGGATGTAGGCTCAGGCCAGGTGAGCCAGACAGACTCCTAACATTGTTTTTTTGGGGGGAGGGGTAGGTAAGGGGAGTGGTGGGGCTAGAACAGCTGGAAGGCAGTTTTCAGGCTGCAGGCCCAGGGAGGCAGGCACCAAAGAGTGGTAAAAGTAAACAGGACAGAATTTAAGTCTTCTGGGAGCCTGTGACCCAGGTGTCTGTCCAGGCCACTGGTAGAGAAGGTGACAGTGGGTAAGAGCACTGAATGGAGCTGTCTCTACTCTCCCTCTCATGGTTCCAGGGCCATCTCTCTCGCTTCATGTCCCTGGGGCTGGGGCTGAAGGTGAAGAGCATTGAAGGGGATCAGAGATTGGTGGAGAGAGCCCAGCACCTGGACCAGGAGCTCCTGCAGGCTCTGGAAAAGGAGGAAAAGAGGAACCCACAGGTAGGCCAGCCCTTACTGCAGGAGCAGGTCTGACTGGCTGAGCTGTCCATCATGTTTCTCAGCTTAAGATGGTGTGATCCCTATTTCTGCTAACCCTTTCCCAGGTTTCCCCTTTGGCAAAGCCTCTTCACATCTTAAAAGCACTCTCTAGTTACAAGGTGTTTTCCACACTGATGTATCCATCTCACAACAAACTGTGAAGTAGCCAGTCAGGTATTACGCTCGTTACAAATGAGGAAACAGACTCAGAGATGAAAAAACTTGCAGTTAATGATAGGTCCGTAATTTATCCCATCTCTTGATTCAAGGTCTGGCTCTCTTCCATGCCCCAGCTTCTTATCCACCTTCTCCCTTGGGAAAGAACGGAGGACAGATTCCTCCAGCCACCAGAGGTGGCATGGGGACAGCAAACAAATTTCCTACCTGCTTTGTCCTTTCCTGCCTCCACAGATGGTGCAAATTGGGTCTCGCTGCTCCCCACACCATGTGGTTCAGTGGGTGGACCCCAGGACCCTGTGTGAGGAGCTTCTGCTTCCACTGGAGGACTCACCTCAGGGTGGGGCCCGCTTGCTGCTGACAGGCCTCCATGCCTGTGGGGACCTGAGTGTCGCCTTGCTGAGGCATTTCTCCTGCTGCCCTGAGGTGGAGGCCCTGGCCTCAGTGGGCTGCTGCTACATGAAGTTGAGTGACCCGGGTGGCTACCCACTGAGTCAGTGGGTGGCCACGCTGCCTGGCTACGAATTGTCCTACAGGTTGAGGGAGGGGGCCTGCCATGCCTTGGAGGAATATGCCCAGAGGCTACAGAAAGCAGGCCCTGGCCTCCGAACCCACTGCTACCGGGCAGCACTAGAGACGGTCATCCGGCATGCCCAGCCCAAGCTCCGTCGGCCAGGCGTGCAGGGGATCCCCAGGGTCCATGAACTCAAGATCGAAGAGTGAGGCTGGGGAGTTTGGGGGGTTGGTGTCGGGAGCCAATTGGAGGTCCGAGTCCTCTCCCACCTTCACTGGTTAGCCAGTCCCTAAGAAAATCTAAATGCTCCCAGGGGGTGACTCTTGAGTTCTCTGACCCGGGCAGCTTCTCAAAATTGCTTCAAAAGGGAGTTGTCACTCTTTTATCAGGAGACTTAGGGTTTTTAAATGCTAAAAATATGGCTAAATAATTGGACAGATCTGGCTGAAAATACATTTTTAGATCAATTTGTTATTGGACAGACAGCTAACAGCCAGAGAAACATTTAAAATGCAAATTAGGGTAGAAAATAAAGCAAAATTGGAGTCAAATTAGGAGCTGATAGTTTAAGTGGGAGGGACCCCGAAAACCAAACTGAGTGCTTTGTATGGCTGGCCCCACAGATATGTGCAGCGGGGGCTGCAGCGGGTGGGGCTGGATCCCCAGCTGCCACTGAATCTGGCTGCCCTTCGGGCCCACCAGTCCCAGGAGAACCGTGTGGTGGCCTTCTTCAGCCTGGCCCTGTTGCTGGCTCCACTGGTGGAGACACTGATTCTACTGGACCGGCTGCTGTATCTTCAGGAGCAGGGTGAGGGTGGCCTATAGCAGGGGCCCAGAGTTCAAGGGTCTGGAGTCCTGGGGTTCCTCCTTCAGGGTCCAGAGTTCATCACTGTGGTGACTCTTAGGCCATCTGCTTCAGAGTCACCAGTGATGGGAGTGGGCTGGGGGACTTGTAAACAGATTTCTATTGAGTTAGCCTCTGGTGTGTGTCCCTGAAGTGCCTATTGAGCGAGCATCACAGGCTTTGGGAACCAGCATTATGCCTCCTTTCAAGTCAGTGCCTCAGGTGTTCCTGGTAGAGAACTGGGTGTCCTTAGTCTCCTGGAGCTCCCCCATGGGGAAGGGGGCTATGCCTGCCTGCAGCCTGGGCAAGAAGTGCAGCTGAGAGTGGACTTCACTTCTCCCCTTCTTAGTAGCCCTGTCTTTCTCCCAGGCTTCCATTCTGAGCTCCTGCCCATCTTCAGCCCTGAACTCTCTCCCAGAAACCTGGTTTTGGTGGCCACCAAGGGGCCCCTGGGTCAGGCCTTCTCTGTTCTGGAGAGTGAAGACAGCTGACACAGCCTGTGGAAGGGCACACCTGGGGCCCAGGAGCCACATTGGGTGGCAGAGTCTGCACTCCGGATCCAGAGGATGAGTATCCTGCATCCTCCCTGGAATCTTGGTGCCCCACAGACCTTCAGTTTCATACTCTTTATTTCCTTCCATGTGTTATGTTGTGTTACGTAAAAATTTACTTTTAATTTAAAAAATTAGAATCTTTATTTCCCTTCCCCTTTTATTAAATGTAGAAAAGGACAGGCGTACACCCTCCCTACCTAGATCCTGCAGAGGTGCAACAATTAGGTCTCACGTCCCCAACCCCCACTGCCCTCCAAAACAGGTGGCATCTTTTCAGGGCTCCTTCAGAGGGAACCTCTCTCCCACCAGCCTCCATCCCAGAATTGGTAAGCCCTGTGCCTAGGGAAGGCCATCTTAAAGCTAGCTAACTTCCATACACTGGGGCAGACACTGTGGGTTAGGGGTGCCAGAAGACAGCAGCTGCACACAGAGGAGGATTCATGGCTCTTTACTGATGACTGAAGAAGATGCGACCCCAGCCTTCAAGGCTAAGATAAGGAGGGGAAAAGCTGCTCTCCCCAGGATCAATACCAATAGACCTTCTTGTGTCTCCGAGTCTCCTGGATCCCCATTGCATCCATCACGTCCTCTTCCAGAGTCTTTAGACAGGGCACGTAGGTTCTTTCTAGAGCATCGTCCACTGATGTGTCTTTGGGGCCATCTATGAGCCAGAGGAATAAAGATGGGTGAGACTCTTAACATCTGTTACTCCCACTTTCATCATCACCCTACTCCATCTTCCTGTCCCTCATCCAGCCTCACCAATCCATGTTTCAGGGACGATGCCATCAGCTCTGGGAAATTCAGGTTTTGGAATAATCCTTCCTGAGCTTGTGGAGACTCGGACCCGCTCTCCTGCCTCAGTGAATCTCCACTCTACTTCAGTGGGTTTCCTAGTGGACAGAAGAGATGAATCAGGCCTGGGGCCAGGTCTCCCTACTACTCCGCAACCTAAAATTCAATGGCTGAAAATGCTACCTCTGTACTGGGATTACCTACAGGGGGTCATGTCCATGAGATGGCCCCTCTCAATTTCCAGAGCATCCAAACCACCACTGCCATTGGATAAATGTGGTTAACGTCCATAAGAACTCAGGATGGGAAACGCTCTAACCAGAGCCCACATGCTTACCTGTCCACAGGATCTACAAGTTTGACTTGGTTGTGGAGCAAGGGTGCTTCGCTAGGGATCATGGTTCCCCGGTGGTCCTTGGTCCTGCCAACATAGCGGTAATGCTGTCCAAAAGAGGGGTTATCAGAAATCAAAGAGTGTGAAGGCAACTTGCTTACCACAGCTCTGAGCATCCAGCCCATGCTGAAAAACAAGGTTTAGTTGCCTCACTATCCCCTCAGCCAGTCTTCTGACTCCTTTGCTGCTCTTAATAGAGAGGGATAGTTGGGACAGGCTTCCTGAGCACCCCCATCCCCACTCTTCACTTACTGTATTCAGCCCCTCCAGGACCACCCAGTTTCGCTGCCGGATAACTTGAACCACTCTGCCTTGCTTCCCAGCATCCTTGCCTTCTAGGACCTCCACCTGTAGCAACACATGAGGGTCAGGGAGGGATATCCTTCCCTAGGAGTCCCCCTGCTGCTCCACCTCATCAGAGATTCTCACCCTATCCCCACAGAACAGGTGCCAGTCTTCGTCGGAAATGGGTTCCACAGCTACTGGGCGCCGCCTGGTCCCTGGAGGGTTCTTCCTCTTGTCTGCAAGGGAACCTGGGCGGCTCATCCCATAGCGATAGTTGGGCGGGAGAGTAACCTTGGATGCCAAGGCCAACAGGGCAGAGAGACGCATGGCTGAAGGTTCTGAGGAGTCTCCTGGCCAGTGAAAGACCCAGAAACCTTCCTAGTCAGCTCTGGAGTAGACAGAAACAAGTGGGCAAAGAAGCAAAGGGAGGAAATTTTTTTTTTAAGCACTTACTTCATTGCTCACTGAATCCCCATAATATATTATCTTCACTTTACTGAGTCTATTTCCTCAGAAAGGAAATAGATTCAGAGAGGTTAACTAACTTACCCATGGCCATAAAGCTACTTATGTGGAAGACACAGCCCTGGCTGGTGTGGCTCAGTGACCATCTTGAGTGCTGGGCTGTGAACCAAAAGGTCACAGGTTCAATTCCCAGTCAGGGCACATGCCTGGGTTGTGGGCCAGGTCCCCAGTAGGGGGTGCGCAAAAGGCAACCACACACTGATGTTTCCTTCTCTCCCCCCTCTCCAAAAACGTAAATAAAATCTTTTTTTTTTTTTTTAAAGCTACTATGCAGAAGAATCAGCATTCAAAGCCACATATGTCTGCCTTCAAAATTCAAAAAGTTCACTGAGGCCAGGAACCACATTATCTAGCTCACCCCTGAATCCAGCAGATAGTAGGTACTCAATAGAAAGCTACTAAACAAAGGCACAAACAACAGGATAGGGGGGGAAAAAACCCCAGCAAGTTATGGAACAAACCACTGGCCTAAGGCCAAAAACCAGGCCATTATAAAAAGTAAAACAACCAAACGGAACAGAAATAGAAATTAAGATTAAAATGTCCTTACACCACTTCCAATTCCTATCTTCAGTCAGGAAAAGAGCACTCCTTTTTAAGATAGCTTCTTTTCTAAAACAAAAGGACCCAGAGTCAAGCTCTAGGATCACTGTGTCCTAAATTGTCCAATTAATTATATACTCTAAGCCTCCCAATTTTGGATGATGAACCAAATCTACAAGGTGGTGAGAGAACTAAGGGCAAAAATAAGCTCCTGTTTATTGAGCACTTGCTACCTGCCAGGTGCCATGCTATGTGCTTTCCTGTATCACTTCATTTAAGAAAGAAAGTAACATCAATCTTGTTTTATAGCTAAGAATGAAGTCTAGCTTCAAAGTACAAATAAAGTGCACTATAACGGCATAAAGAGCTCTGGACTGGAAGTCAGATGACCTGGGTTCTAGTTCCTACTTCACCATCCTTATTCTGTGACCCAAGGCAAGCATCACGTTCATCATCCATAAAACTTTACTGGGTTGTTGTTGTCGTTCAAATTATTTTTAATGCTAAAAAATGTAAACAGTATCATCCTGTTGGGGTAAAATTTAAAATATATATATATTCTGGTACAGGCATAAATGTTTATGGTCAGGAAATAATAACTCAGGTACTTGGTTAGGGGAAAAGGAACCGTTTGGGAGGGCTATTTTCCATTTTGATTCTTGCCATAACGTTTGCATTTTTTTTTTTAAATATTTATTTATTTATTTTTAGAGGGGAAGGGTAGGAGAGATGGAGAGGGAGAGAAATATCACTGTATGGTTGCCTCTTATGTGTCCCATGCTGGGAACTGGCCTGCAACCCAGGCATGTGCCCTGACTGGGAATCGAACCGTGATCCTTTGGTTCACAGGCCCGCGCTCAATCCACTGAGCTACACCAGCCAGGGCACGTTTGCATTTTTAACCATGTCTTTTTTAAATAAGATTTTAAATTTATTTTTAGAGAGAGGGGAAGAGAGGGAGAAAGAGGAGAGAAAGATCCATCCATTGCTTCTGGCAGGCCCCAACCAGGGACCTGGCCCAGCAACCCAAGCTTGTGCCCTGACTGGGAATCGAATCGGTGACATTTCGGTCCGTGGAGCGACGCCCAAAGCAGTGAGCCACACGAACCGGTTTATCTAAACAATGGGATATTGCGTAATTTTTTTTCTTTATACTCCTCAATATGGAAAAGGCCTAATGTTATTTTCAATTAATGCTAGTTGAATGTAGTCTCAACGTCCCCATTCAGATTCAATAAATGGTTAGTGAGCCCTACGTGACAGACAAATGCTGGGAACTTCACTATTACTGGTATTTCATCTTCCCACTGCCCTGTGAGTGAAGTAGACAGGAGACAAGGACACCAAGGCCCGGAGAGTTGAAGTGCCTGTCCTAGGTCATACAGCTTGACAGAAGCAGAGCCGATCTTAACACCCACGACTCCTGCGTGACGACTGCAAAAAGTCCCTTAACCTCAGCCATTCTAAATCTGAAGATATGGGAGGAGATCCCAAAAGCCATCCCCTTGGACCTTTTCCTTTTTTCCTTCCATACTCTGGAGAGGTTGGTGTCCCTTTCACAGTGAGACTTTCGCGGCATGCTCTGGAAGCGCCGTGCAAGGTAGTGCGGTGGAGCATTGCCTTTCAGGCCTCAGTTCCAAAGGCTTCCCGGCCAGCCCCATCACAGGTGCGAGCGAAGTCCGGCCCCAACAAACCTGCTGCACCTACCCGTTCCAAGCTTCCGGTGCAGAGCAACTCTGGGCGATACCACTGAGCGGCGGCCCAGGAAAAGGAAGATCCTTACCGCACCCGCCTCCAGGACGAGCCCGAAGTCGCCAACACCTCTGCTGTACGGGGCTCACCTCCGCTTCCCGCTGAGCCGCGGAGGTTACGCCAGTTACCTGTTACTCGTGGGCCCCGAGCCCCGCCCATCCCCGCCCCTCGGCTTTGTGGGAAATGTAGTCTAACCGTAGAGCGGAAGCTCAATCTAGCCTCTCTGCATGCTGGAAGTTGTAGTCCATAGCTACGAAGCAAGCTGAAACAGGAAATTGAGTCAGGTAGGAAACCAAGGGAGCGTAAACCACCGTGAAGCACGTCGGACGTTGGAGGCAAAAGGCTGCCGCACCTGGCACATTCCCGAACTTGCTGCGTGCGGGCTGCTGGGAATTGTAGTTGAGCCCATGGCTCCATTTTCTAGGCGATAATGGCTTCCAGTTCGAAATAGAGGGCTACCCTTTCCAGGCAAGGGTACAGACAATAGACACCCCCATGCGCCCTTCTCTTTGGAGGGGGCCAGAGATTAAAAAACTGCCATAGGTGTTATGAAGGAAGGGATGAAACGTGGGCCCTTCCAATGCCAGTCAATGATCTAGTCACAAATTATCAAATCTGGAAGGAACTTCATATGACCTAATTCAGCCATTTAACTTGACTTGGAATGCTGGGAAGATTTCACCCTATCAACCTCTTCCCCTCTAATCACCAGTTAAGGGTGCCAAGTATACCTAGCTCTGACCTTTGGGTGTCAGTTGCTTCCACAACCAGCCCAAATAACCCTATTTCCATGGCCGTTGTGGGCTTTGGTAGATACTGACACTTTATACCCTACTTGTTTTTTTTTTACACTCCTGGGTGCTTATTGGGGGAACCTGTGTTAAACAGTGGCTGTGCAAGAGAAATGGTGTAGTTTATTCTGTGACTGCTCTCATGTAGAATTTTGGTTATTTCAAACAGCTTGAGAATGGAGAAACTGTCACCCTCCATCTCAATCTGAAGTTAATTTAGAAATCATTTGTATTCCCCTTCCTTTCTCCCCTTCTCCAATACATCTCCCCCCTAAAGAATCAGTCAGAATCCAATGTAGTAATCAACAGGTTTATTTTCCTAGAACTGAAATTGCCTATGGTTCTCGGAGCTAAACTTCTACAGTCAGCAATTTTTCATCAGAGCCCTAGGGAGAGGGACAAGGGTGAAACAGACACGAGATGGAAGAGGCATCCAGACCACTAGAAAGAGATTGGGAAAGGGTATTCATTTCCCTGTCCACTCAGTGAGTTACAAATCGGATCTGGTGACAACACTGAGGGGACGAGGTGGGAGTATGTGGATGGGATATGACACCAGAAGGAACACCAAAGCCCCAGCTACAAAAGAGAAATCATCAAGCCCAGACAGAGGGGGAGCCTCCCAGTGTACCTCAGAGATGAAGGCAAAAGTGGGGAAGTAAGGAGCAGTGTGAGGGGCACACAAAGGGATAAGGGGTCTTCAAAATTTTTTAAAATTTTCTTTTATTAAAAACATTTCCTAAAAAATGTGTCTTCTCCATATGTCTGGGCGACATGTGGCTGCAGGCTGGCCTTGAGCACTGTGGGGAGAGGGAAAAGGGCAGCTAGGGATCTCCCCAGGGCATCCCATCTCTGGCCCAAGACCTAAAAGTGAAGGCGGCTACTCCTCAACACCCCCATCCAGGCGGGGTGAAGTCAACACTTCAGATCTCAGGTCCTTGACCCAAACAACTGGGAAGCCTCAAAGTCTTTTGATGAATTAACTACAACTCCTAGAACTCCTGGGATTAGCAAAGAGAAGAATCTGTGTCGTTAATCATGAAGATTTTATGGAAGCGAGTCCCTCCCACACAAGCTGTCCCATTTTCCTTGATTCTAGGAGCTGGGATAGTAAGTGTGGGAAGAAGGCACAGGAGCTCAAGAAGATGCCATCTCCTGACCACCTCCTTAACCTAATTTGAGGACTGCTCCTCTCAGACCCCAGAAACCCCCACCCTTGCTATTTATCCTCCATCCTTTTTATTCCTAACTCTGATCCCAACCAATCCAGAGGTCCACAGTGCCTGGGGCAGGGGCAAAGGGGTGTCAGGAGGTGGAAACAGCTGGTCCGGCCTGAACAGAAATCCTAGGAGACGGCTCCAGGCAGGGAGGGACAAAAGGCCTCATCTCATCCCATGGAGCAGAAGACATAGCCCTGACTCAGATCACAGGGTGTGGAGACGTGAAAGTGACATGGAGGTAAGGGCCAGGTAGCTTGCCACATCCAAGTCAATCTCCAGGGGCTGAGCTTGGGGAGGGAGAGTGAGTGGAAGAGGAGAGTAGGTTGGGGTAGGAAGGGGGTTCCCAGTTTGCAGGCCATGGCCAGTTTCCCCAATAGCACCCAGACAGCAGCAGGAACGGGGCAGGGGCTCCTCTTGAAACATTGGTGGCTACAGGCTGTGGGGGAGGGTTGGAGGGGAGAAGGGTTAATGATGAGACCTTGGCCTGCCCTTGCCCCAGCCAGTGCCAATCTCCTGGGAAAGCCCACCTGGCCTCCCACCTCCTGCCTCTTAAGAGGATGACAGCTGCAGGCCCTCCACCTCCTCCTCTCCATAGGTGGCTGGGCCCTCCTGGTTAAACTGCCAAGGCAGGGGCTCACTCACCTCTCATGATCTCTGATGCCTGGGACTTCAGCATCTTCCTTGGCAGCCTCTTCCTCTTCTTCTGGAGGAGGCCCCCGGCCAGAGCTAGGCTCAGAGGGAGTACTGTTCTTCTCTACCTCCACAGGAAGGGGATGCTCACCCTCCAAGATGGCCACCTCCTTCTCCTCCACTTCAGGGTCTTCTGCCTCCTTGGGACGTTTCGGGGAGTCCTAGGCAGGATTGGCAGAGATGAGGGCTGAGGCTGGAGAGGAAGGATGGCAGCCACCAGCCTGTGCCTACCCCTCCTTTCCCTAGAGGCTCCTTCCTGGGTATCCCTAGTCCCTCCCCATCCCTCTGCTGGCTGAAATATCTTTGTATCCCATCTTTTCAGCAAGTAGCTCCCTAAGACCAGGGACTAGGTCTGTATCTCAGACTGGGAACCCGGCTCATAGGCCCCAGGGAGGGGCAGTTACCTCCAGCAGGTCCCCTGCTCTCCTCTTCAGTGCCCCCTTTTCATTCTTCTCCTTGGCAGGCTCATCAATGACCAGCTTCCCTTCCTCATCACTGCTACCCTCGGCATTCCCCTTCTTGTCACCATCACCCTCTGCAGCTTCAGGCTCTGGCTCCGGCTCCTCCACGCAGCTCTTTTTCTGAGAGGACTGTGGCAGTGACAGCAAAGGCTGAGTGGCACCAGTGGCTGCCATGCTGACCCCCTCCCCAGACCCCTCCCTCGGCCACTCACTCCTTCCTTCTCCCACCTCTCCCCCACCCCCACCCAGGTGCCCAGTCTCACAAGTGATTTGAGACCCACCTCTGTCGGATTAGCCCCAGGGTAAACCCACTGGCCGGGCAGGCAGGGCTCTGTGCAGGAGGGGGGAGGGCTGGAGCAGGAGGCAAAACCTCGGGTCAACTTCTCCCAAAGGGAGCTGGGACCCTTTCCCCGCCAACCCCCGCCCCCCACCCTCCCGCCTCATCCTGCCCGGCTCACGAGCACCTCCTCCAGGAAGCCTTTGTGGAAGAGTTAAGGCCAAGTCCTACATTCTTGCTGGGACCAACAAAGGCCTCCCCACTTACCGCCTCCATCCTGTTTTTGCCCCCCAACGCCTCACCACAACTACGCCTCATACCTGCAACCCCATCCCCTTGCCAGAAGCCCCACCCCACCCCCACCCCCGCCCTCCCTCCACCCTGCGAACTCCTGCTCTGAAAGCCCGGGTGTTTCTCAGACCCGTTCCAGAAGACTAAGCATCAAGTGTGGGTCCGGGGTATCCGGAGCCTATGTCCACACCTGCTCTCCAGGGGCCTTCCTGGGCAGCTAGCAGCTCACCTGGTAGCCAGAAGCCTTGACAGTAGGGTTGTTCTCGATCTCCCACAGCCCCTCGCTGAACCCTTTCCTCTTGTTGGGCTTGCCAAACTTCTCCTTGGACTCCTCGTAAGGGAAGAGGTCTTTGGGGCCCAGGAATGCCCTGGTGAGAGATGGGACACTGTGCTCTCGAGCTCCTCACTGCCTCTGAGCTGCACAGCCCAACAGGGAAGGGGCACCATAACCACCCGTTTCCCCAACGTGGACCGCCCATGGCCCTCCCCACCTCTGCCCCCTCACTCACGTCTCATGGGTCCCGAAAAAAAACACTTGATATTTGTTGGCCGTTGATTTCACTGCAGCCTCAGGCATCTCGTCAATCTGCAAGTAAGGTGAGGAAAGTGAGCTTGAGCTGGAGATTGTGGATTTGGGGCTGTGGGGTTGACCTCTAAGGCACATTTGTGTAAAGCATTGAGAGGGACCCAGCAGATCATCAAGATGGTTTCAGAATCATTCTCAGCAGTGGAACTTCATTCAAAGTCAAACATGATAGCCCAGTGGAAGCCCCAGAGCCACCCACTTCTTCACAATGAAACAGCATCTATTCTGCCCTCAACATGCCCAGGTCCTATCCATAAGCTTCGTGTCTTTGCTATCACCGCAGATCACCGCAGTTCAACCGCTGCCACCTCCTGCCTGGACTAATACTACAGCACTTATCTCTTCTTTCAGTCTCCATTCTTGCCTCACGGCAACCCATTCTCCCCAATGCAGCCAGAGTGGGCCTTTCAAAGCGCTGAACCGAGTAAGCATTTCCTCCCCCTGCTGGAAATCTTTCAATGGCTTTTCATGAATCTAGGGCCCACCTGTTAGTTCACCTCTTCTCCCTAACGTCAAGGTCTGAATCCCAATGCTGCCACCAGTATGTGTACAACACTGGGCAACTTACAGAAGAAACTTTCTGCCTGTTTCCTCATCTGTAAAATACAGTTGTGGTACTTGCTTAAGCCACAGGGCTGTGAGGACTATGGGACTGTAACGTGGCTCAGAGTGCACCCCACATCCGTGCTCGCTATCCTCCCCTCTCCCAGTGGGCAGCCCCTCTGCCTGCTGCCCGATTCAGACTGACCCTGCAGCTTCCCATATGCACTACCTCCTGACCAGCCTTCCAACCTCAGCCCTATTGCCACTTCCCCCAGAAAGCCACCCATCTCTCCTAACCTGGTCAGCTCCCCAGATGAATCTGTCTTAGCATCTCTCCTTCACAGTGCTTTCCCTAATTCCAATTCTCCAGTTTTTCATATTATCATCTGATTAATGTCTGTGTGGAATCTACCTGCCCTGAAATCAGAGAGCAGGTCTGTTTTCATCCCCAGTACACAGCAGATGCACAAAGGATTGCTGAACCTGTTTCTGAAATAGATAAAATCAGACAGCTCTAGTTGTGGTGGAGGGGTGAGGCAAAGGGGCTGCCTATTCCACCTCCCCCACCTCAGTAGCAGCCCCAAAAGGCTCCTGGAGAACACTTTAAAAGACACTTAATGTAGTCAAGCTCTCTCACTTTACAGATGAAAAAACTGAGGGCAGAAAAAGTGATTTGCCTAAAATAACAGGGCAAGTTAGTAAGGGCCAGGCCTTGAAGACAGATCCCCTGCCCCACAGGTCCTGGGTACTAGAGTAATGTGGTGGTGAAGGTGAAAGAGGTCTGAGATCAGGGAAATGGAGAGAGGCAACGGCCCAGCCAGCCTCTCATATTAGGCCCAGGAAACCCAGGCCAAGCTGAACCGAGGGGAAACTACAACTCCCAGATGCACTTGCAGCAGCTCCAGCAGCCCGGCTTCCCTCCGGACAGAGGCCAGGTGGCCATGTTGACTGGGGCCCCAGGCGCAGAGAGGAAAGAGACAGGCCAAGGCTGTGATTAACCCAGCAAGACTATAACAGAGTACCTGACTAGTGGCCAGGGGAGACATGTAAGCTGGGACGATGGAAATGAGCTAAGATACACCCAGGAAAGGCGGTGAAGCCTGGGGCAAGAATTTTAGGGGGATTTTGCTGCAGACATGGAATCTTCAGGTTCCTGGGCACCTCCCCCACTTGCCCTGTGGCCTCTAGGGACAGAGGTCCAGCCCCTCCCCCCAGGAAGGCCGGGCATTGACTGGGCCCTCCCCACGACCAGGAGACGCTGGGGTGTGATTGCAGGGGGTGGAAAAGCAGACTGTCCCCCGCCCCCCAACACTTGAGCTCCATCGCCATGACAACCCAACCCCGCCCCCGGGGCCACTCAGCAATCAGGAATGTGACCACCCCTCCCCCCCCCAAGCCTTCTCTCCTATTGGGGAGGAGGGGACACTAAAACACACCCCACCCCCAAGCGTAGACTCTGGCACCTTGATCCTGGGTTGTGCTTAAGCCACAGCTAAGGCTGGAAGGCCTAGGCCCTTTCTCAGGAAGCTGGACCTGAAGTGGGGGCGGAGGAGGAGGAGCCTGTCCTTGGCCAGGACACCTGGGTCCAGTTACCAGCTAGCTCCCCACCCTCAGAGGGAGAAGCAAAAAACAAAATGAGAGACTTCAGGGCTTAGAGATCCCAGGAGACTAGCACAGTACAGTAACAGCAAACCCCTTCCCCGGTGGATCTCTGCACCAGGAACAGGGCAGGGGTGGGATCTAAGGTTCTCCTGCTAAGAGTGCGGCAGCAAACTTTGAGCTCTGCGTTTTCAGTGCCCGCACCTGAGCCAGGGCAGGAACATGTTCATAGGAAATGTGTGATAAAAGAGGAGAAGAGGCTCAGGAGAGGGCTGAGATGAGTGAAGTTCTCTCAAGGAGCACAGCCGTAGCGAAGCAGCTCCCCTGACCACCGGTCTCTTTCCTGTGGAGAGCAAACTTGGAGAGAAAGAGAGCTGACCACCGTGACAGGACCCATGAGGCAACCAGCTGCCGAGCCTCAGGGGTGGGAGAGAAACAAAAGAATGGGTGGGAATTAAAAATAGAATGAGACACACCAGATATACCAGCCCTGCTGCTGGCCTCTAGCCAAGTAAAGGGTGGGTCTGGAGAAGAGAGGCCAGGCCTGGGCAGATAGGCAGACCTATCCCTTAAGTGTCACCACCCCCACGGCCACCCTCACCCTATGTGGAGGCACTTTTGGGGAAGGGGCCAGGAGGTGTGCTCTTTTCACTCCATGGAATTTCCAATGCCTCACCCCACCTCCCAGGAGAGAAATCCCTTCTGTAGTGGTCCCTCCATCCTTCAAGCTACAAAGGAAATGTCTTTTCTTACATTTGGAAAGATGATATGCGTTCTCTGGGGAGGCCTGCACCCACAGTACAGACATACGTCTCCCAGGTGGTGTCTTTATATCCAGGCTGTGACTCGGTAAAGGGAGTCAAGGCTAAGTGGGTCAGGGTAGGACCAGATGAATGCTGGGGACCCCACTGCACCCCCTCTGCTGGCCCAACAGAGGAGGGGGCTCTGCTACTTCTCTGCCATTCCAGGAATCCAAGCAAGTTACTTCTCCCAGGCCAGGCCCACCCACTCCCACCCTCCCTCTGCATTTGCCTAACTCCATCACACAGGTCTGAGCATATGAAATTCAGTCTTCCCAGAGCCCATGGGCACCCAGAGATCTGAAGGGGGATCTCAAGTTCCCAGGTGAGGAGTGAGGGTGAGGACTGAATACCTCACCCCCAGCCTCAAACTAAATCCAAGTCTAGGGTGGCCTGCCCAGTTTGGGAGGAAGGCAACAGGGAAGGCCAAGCCCACACTGCCAGGTTTCTGACCACCATACCCAGGGCCAAGGCCCCACCTGACCCAGGAACCGGAAAATCTGGGGCGGGAGACAGTTGGGGCCGGGAAAGTGTGGCAAACCAGAGAGGCAGAAGAAAAGAGAAGGTGGCGCCTGGATGTGGGGGAGGGGCAGAGGGGTGAGGCCCCCTGGCTGCTCAGGTTTTCTGGGACTGAGAAACAGGAAGGAAGAAAGGAGGAAGGAACCTGGGGAGGTGGGGAGAATCCCTGAGTCTTGGAGGTTAATTGTTAAGTGCTTGGAGATCCCCCAGGAAGTCAGGCAGGAGGAAGAGGGAAAGGAGAAGGTCAAGATGGAGTCACACCATCCTTCCAGGCAGGTCTCGCCTACCACGTGGCCCCTCTGGCTGGACTCTCCCATCACTGGGCTGTTCTAGTCTCACCCAGAATCAGCTGTGCTACCCAGAAGCAGGGGTTTTGGAAGGAAAAGTCGAAGAAGTGGCCTTCGGCACAGCAGAGGGGTGGTCCCCTACTCCTCCTCCACCTCTGAAGGGGCTAGGCCCCTTCAAGGCTTTGCTACTCTAGGGACTAACACTACATACAGTGGATGGTGAGGGGCCTCAATCTGTCCTTTTGGCATTTAAGGGACATGCATGTCAGAGAAAACAGCCTTGGGTGTAGCACTCCCCCCTAGTTGTAACAGTCAAGAGCCAGAGCACAGGCAAAGGGTGGAGCCCCAGCTTTCGGGTCCCATCTGATCTCCTTCCCCCAGCTCTAACTTTATCTGAAAGGTCCAGGCATCAACAAAGGAAGAGCCTCTGCCTCACTGTCCCACCCCCTGCCCTGGAGGCCAGTGGGAAGAGACAGAATGGATGGCATCCCAGTCCCAAGCACTGCCCTCACTCCAAAGGCCACCAGAAACCTGAGTCTTCCTCACAGGGTCGATGTGGACCCATCCATGTCTCCCTCAATCCTTTTTCTCTCCCCTGATGCGGAAGGGGTTCCCTGCAACCCACATGCCAGCTGCACCCCACCGCCACCAGACCTTAGCCCAGTCTCTGGACTTTGTCCCACCCCAGGAGGCAGGAGCGGTGAAGACCTGGATTCAGTGCTTGCCCTGCCCACCAGGGCCTTGGCATCTAGGCCAAGAAGTCAGCTGGATCAAAGGCGCAGAGTAATACATGTGTGTTCTCACACACACATGCACACACAAGGCTTCTGTGGCTGCTGCTTCACACTGCCTCCCCAGTGCTCTAGGAGGCCCTGGAAGCTGGGAGTCCTGCTTCTCTTTGTATTTCACCCCCATTCTAGAGGCCAGGCATTTAGAAGTTTCAGTAAACAAAGAGCTCAAGGCATATGGGATAAGACACATTCCTCAGGAGAGGGTACAGCATGAGGAAGGGTCTTCTGGGTTTTCTCAGAGTGACCCCAAAGTTGGACTGATACCCTGAAGAGGATCCTGACGTAACTTCTTAAGCTCAAAGCAGGACCTGAGCCAGATGAAGAGACATAGACTAAAATCATGAGAACAAACAGCCTTAAATTCTGCACTTGGCCCCCTGGTCCTGAAGATGCCCTTCCCTTTTCTGCCTTTGGATTTCACTTTGCACTAGTTCTGCATTCTAGGCACCTGTACCTAATACCAAAGCCTCCCTACACCAACTTTGAAATAAGTTACCAGAGACACTGCCCCTTGTGACACCCCCAAACTCCTCCAGCACTCCCTGGCTACCTCGCTCCCTCCTTACTTCACCTGTCTCAGTACAGGCACCCCTGACAACACACACACCAAGAAGGGCTTTTGAGCCCCATCCTCCCACCTGGACAGGTGCTGGAAATGGGGAGGAGCCCTCATATTTGCGGGCTGATCCACCACATGGCAGACTGGGCCTTTCTGGAGTGAGAGGCTCACATGCGCGGATGTGGCGGGGCGGGGGAGGGGTGGTGAGGGGACACGACAGGGAGTGGAATAGAAGCAACCACGAAGAGGCAGTATGGGGTGGACTTCACTGACCTACAGGGGCCCTGCCACCCTCATCCCTAAATTTGAGCTGGCAGCATATGGAGGTGTATTTTTGTGGCTAAGGGGTGAAGAAGGGTTCTGGCGGATAACTTCCTAACAAGACAGATCCCCTCTTACGCCGTGCCCAACCATTCCTCGACCCTCTCAACTTCACACCTTTTACGGACGCCCTGAACTAAAGTTTTCTACAGACGAACTCCACCTCCATCTATTCCTTTCTAGGCTGAGATCCTCCTTTAACCATTTAACCCAGGAAGGAGTCTGAGCTGAAGGCAACAATCAATGAAGAAGCTAGGGATCTTCAAGGGGGTCCCAGAGGGGGTGTCGGTGGCGCCTGGGGGGGGGTGGGAGGAGCCACGCGGCCGGCTCAAACCCAGGGAGCGGGTCCAGAAACCGCCGGGAGTACGGGGCGGCGGGGGGGGGGGGGGGGGGGCTGGGAGCAGACTGAGCATGCAGAGCCAAGTCGGGAAGTGACCCGTGCATTCGGGTCCCCACGCCAATCACACGCCTCTATACTCGGACAGTCTTGCTAGGTGTTCGCTGCCCTCACCCCGTCGCTTCCCCCATTATATAACAGGCGAGTGGGCTTGGAGGCGCTGGGGAAAAAGTCCAGGGCTCAGACCCACCCCGCCCCCACCCCTCCTCGCGGAGCGCTCGCGCCCTCCCGGTGTTATGCAACCCAAGCCCGGAGGGGTATCGAACGACTAGCCGTGCTGCTCACCCGGGCTGGCCAGTGTGGGTAGCCCTTCATCTTGGCGAACACCAGGTCCCCGCATTTGTACTCCTTCTGCCGGTTGGATCGCGACATGGCTGGGCTCCGGGTGCCCCGGGCTCCGCGCCGGGCCGGGAAGCGCGAGCCCAAGTTGGCGCGTGCGGCGGTGTCGGCGCCGCTCCGCTCCGGCCCTCGCGCGGACCCCGCCTCGATGGCGGTCCCCGGCCCAAACTCCGGCGCGGCCACGGCGACTCCCCGCGCGCGCCGCTCGGACGGGGCGGGCGCCGATCCGGGGCGACGTCGCTCCGGCTCGGTGGGTGCGCGCTCGTGCAGTTGTTTGTGTTTGAAATTCAATTGCTCCCTCCTCTGCGCGAGGCCTCTTCCTCCACCCCCCTCTGGGTCCCCTCTCCTGCTCCCTCCTCCTTCCCCTCCGCACCCCCTCCCGCAGCGGTTCGATGCGCGCAGCTTCCGGACGCCCGGGCCTGCCACAGCCCGACGCCCAACCTGAAGCCGTAGGGCGGCACGCCGCGACCCAGGCGTGCGGAGCCGAACGCCGAACTCGCCGAGCAGGCTTTGTGTGCCCACAGTCAGTGGGTGCCCGCACGGCGGAGGAGTTGGCGCCCCGCTGGACTGAACGGCCTGGCGCCCCTCCCCCGGCCCCGCGGGGCGCTCACAACCGTGGCCTTCACTTAGTCAAGGCGACTTCTACTCGAGCGTCTTGTAGCCTTCTGCTCCATCCCAATCCACGAGCGTGTGCTCGGCGCTCGCCGTGCTTGGCAGCATGCTGGGCGTCGGGGTGAGGGGTGCGCACAGTGCCGCTGCGCCCATAGGTCCACCCTGGACCTCCACGTGCTTACAGCCTGTGGGGTGGCCCTGGAAACATTGGGAATTTGCGCCCTACGGCGGTCTTTGTTGGGGAGGAATGGCCTGAGTTTGGTTGCCAGGAGGTAGCAGGGGGGTTATGACACAAAGTGGCCACGTTCCAGGTGCATTAGATAGATCTCAGTTCTATGTGCAACTTATTGGCAAAAGACAGCTGGACTCTACGACTAGCTAAGGAGGGGGAAATGAGCCCTATTCTAGTGGGAAGAGATAGTAGAAGCCAGTAAATCCCAAATCATCAGTAAACTGACGACTAGGGAGCCAGGCACTACCTCTCTTGAGGGCTGGGAGTGGGAGAGAATATGGGAAGGCTTCACAAACGTTGCTTACTTACAGAAGGGACTTAAGTATGATTTTGCTGGATCCCAAAGACTACATTTTAGCCTAGATTATGTCTTATCTGGTGACAGAACCAAAACTTGAACTTAGGTCTCTTCCCACTAAGCCAAACAAGACTTTTAATTATTTATTTGATTTATTGTCACTGTATTGGTCTTGGATTTGCTCAAATTTCAGACACTTATGGTCTAGAAAGAAGTAATTTGAATCGTATGTTATAGCATGTCCATATCCTTAAAATTTTGCAACAAAATTGTCTAGGTTTGAATAGGTAAAATGTGTGTGTTTTTATTCCCACACATTTCCTGATTCTACTTCAAGGCATATGTAGTTTCTCTGCAAAGAAGTGCGGGATGTAGCCAAAAGGCCCAGGTCCACATCATACCCTGCTTTCGGTTCCCCAGTCATGAGGACTTGGATGACCCCCTGAATTTAGCTCTTAGTCTGAGTTTCCTCAGGAAGATGGGATAACATCGCTGCCCTGCCAACATCAGAGGTATGGAGTAGCTGTGTATTGTTAGCTGAGGCCTGCATTTCCCATGGTCTCTCATGTCCTTTGGTTGTCCTGCCCATAGCAGTGTACTTCATAAGTTTTGCCTTATGACAGTGTGCCTTCTTAGTATCATTGCCCCTTGTGACAGGAGTCCCTCTGGCCCTGTCCATAGGCACTCCAGGCCTCAGGCTGCTGGCACAGTGGGGCACTCTGCAAGGTCCTGTTGAAAGAAGAGAGCATGCCTTCAGCCACAGACTTGCAGATTTGTTCAATAGCAAATCCAAACTTGTTGCAACACAGCAGCCAGATTCCAGCAGGTGTTTATTCTGCAGTGCACTCCGCTTTGAAATGCAGTCAGTGTGACAGTCCAGTTTCTGTCAGGCTAACATTTTTCTTTGTTGTTCTTACTGTTGTTAGGCGAGATTCTTGTCACAAGTTTTTAAAGATATTTCTGTATACCCAGTGTCACAACAGATTTCCTTTTGGTGTCCAGGTTAGTATTATAAATATGTACAGGTTCGGTGCAACAAACATTTTAAAACTACTTTCCATTTAGCAAACCCCAATTTCATTAAAACTAGGAGTCCATCCATTTGTCCACTTCAGTTGCACCATAAAATCCTGTTTGGAGGTAGCAACAAGGTTTCTACATTCTTTTTGCAACAAATCTCTTGGGCCTGTCTCAGTTCACCATACAGATGCTGGTTGCAATAAACCAACCAGGGTTCCCTTTGTTGCTGTAATCTCCTAGGCCTTGGGTGCAATTTAATATCCAAGTTCTTACAATAACATCAACCAACTCACAGCTGCCCTTAACAATCCAACCAAGAGAGGGTCAGTTACAGGGGCAGGTGGGCATAAGCCTGTATCCCTTGGGATTCAGGTCTTAGTGCTGTGCAGACTTTAATGTGCAAATGCCAATGCTTACTTCTACATTTGTGTGGGAGGGAGGTCAGGACAGAAGTCAGGGAACTTGGGGCCCCAGAGCAGAGAAGATCTGTGGGTGCAGATCTGGCTGTTGGGTTTTGGAGCAGGTCTGGAGGAGCGAGGTCAGGGAAGATGAGGTGGACATTTTCCGTCTGTATCAGGAAGACTGACTGAATGGCCAGAGGGTCGGGGCTGAGGGTGCTAGGGGAGGGCGGTGCGCTCCAGTGGCCACAACCTGGGTTTGCATGTCAGGGGACCTAGGTTTGAATCTTGCTTTTGGCAAAGACTTAACTAGGATTTCTTTTTTCAAATTATTTTATTGTTGTTCAATTACAGTTGTCTGTGTTTACTCCCCACTACTGCCCTCCCACCCCAGCCAAACCCACCTCCCTCCCTTGCTTCCCCCCTCTTGGTTTTGTCCATGTGTCCTTTATAGCTGTTCCTGAAAACCCTTCCCCCCATTATCCCCTCCCACCTCCCCTCTGGTTACTGTCAGATTGTTCTTAATTTCAATGTTTAACTAGGATTTCTAAACAAAATTTTCTTCCACTGTAAAAAAGCAAATACGAATACAAATAGCTGTCTTATGGAGTGGTAAAGGAGATCACCCATGCAAAAACCTCATCTACTCATTAGGATAAAAGGAAATGGTGGTTCCTTCCCTTTAAATGAGAGAGGGAGAGAGAGAGAGAGAGGGAGAGAGAGAGGGAGAGAGGGAGAGAGGGAGAGGGAGGGAGAGGGGGAGAGAGGGAGAGAGGGAGAGAGATATATGGGATGAAGGGAGAGGTAAGAGAGGAGGGAGAGAAGAGCGTTGGCTTCAGCCCCCGCTGCTGGGTATCCTATTGCCATCACCACTTCCTGGCCCCAGTTACCCCCACTGGAAAACGGACAAGAGGAAGATGGGGAGTTTGTACCAGTGTTTTTCAAAACTGTGTCTCTATTGCCCCCTCTCATGCACCCAAAGTAAAAGAGCAGCCCTGCTTTTATGCATTTTAGGAGGCATCAGAGATAACAGGGTGTGAGCACCTGCTGCACCACTCACACACTGTGTCACTTTAGGAAAGCTACGTAATTAACCTGAGTCTTAGTCGGCATGTCTGTAAAATGTGGTGTTTCAGTTTCTGTGTCTGTAAAAAAGGGTTGTAATGAAGAATGAACTAATGTATTTAAAGTGCTTTGAACAGAGCCTAAGTTTTTGATAAAATGGGTTATCACTGTATTTGTCAGATTAGTTATTGAGTGATATTTAGTTTGAGAAAATGGGTTCCTTTGCAGGGAGCCTCTAAGGTACCAGCATTATGCCCTGGCACAGCTACAGTGGGTGAGTGTGGTTGAGATGGGCTTGGGAGCTTACCTGGGTTTGTGTCCCACCTCCACCCTTACCAACTGTGTGACCTGCTCCAAGTTACTCAACCTTTCTGTGCCTCAGTTTTCTCATCTGTGAAGGGGGATGTTGATAAATCAGTTAATATGTGTGATATATGTAATATATCAATAGTAGATACTGTTGGCTATTAAGTGTTTGCTATTAGCCATTAGTATAATAATATTAGCTATTTTTTAAAGTGCTTGTATTATAACTCTCTATTTATATTATCCTTCAGAAAAAAATTAATGAAGTTTCTCCCTGGCTGGTGTGGCTCAATGGATTGAGCACTAGACTGTGAACCAAAGGGTCACCGGTTGGATTCCCAGACAGGCACATGCCTGGGTTGTGGGCCAAGTTGTGTTCCCAGTGGGGGTCATGTGAGAGGCAACCACACATTGATGTTTCTCTCCCTCTCTTTCTCTTTCCCTTCCCCTCTCTCTAAAAATAAATAAATAAAGTATTTTTTAAAAAATTAATAAATTAATGAAGTTTCTGCCTTTTTATTTATTTATTTATTGTTTTAGGGAGAGAGAAAAATCAATTTCTTCTACTTATTTGTGCATTCACTAGTTGTTTTTTTAAATCCTCACCTGAGGACATTTCAAAAAAATATTTTATTTATTTATTTTTAGAGAGAGGGGAAGGGAGGGAGAAAGAGAGGGAGAGAAACACCAGTGTGTGGTTGCCTCTCACACGCCCCTACTGGGGACCTGGCCTGCAACCCAGGCATGTGCCCTGATTGGGAGTCAAACCAGAGCTCAATCCACTGAGCCACACCTGCCAGGGCCTGAGGACCTTGCTTCTAGCAAGAGGGGAAAGGAGAGAGAGAAGCATCAATGTGAGAGGGAAACATCGATTGGTTGCCTCCAGTAGGCTCCAGAACCAGGGAATGGATCATATGCACTGGACCAGGGAATGAACCCACAACTTAGGCACATGCCCAGATCTGGAGATTGAACCTGAAACCTTGGCATATCAGGAGGATGCTCTAACCATCTGAGCTACCTGGCCAAGGAAAGGGTTCTGTTTTTTTGTTTTGTTTTTTTAAAGATTTTATTTTTAGAGAGAGGAAGGGAGGGAGAACGAGAGGGAGAGAAACATCAATGTGCAATAGATACATCAGTAGGTTGCCTCTCACATGCCCTCATCTGGGGACATGGCCCGCAACCTAAGCATGTGCCCTATCTGGGAATTGAACCTGTGACCTTTTGGGTTGCAGTCCAGTGCTCAATCCACTGAGCTACACCAGCCAGGGCTGTTTTTTTTTTTTGTTTGTTTTTTGTTTTTAAGATTTTATTTATCTTTAGAGGGGAAGGGAAGGAGAGATGGAGAGAAATATCAATGTATGGTTGCCTCTTGTGCGTCCCCTGCTGGGAACTGTCGCTGGGAACTGTCCTGCAATCCAGGCAATGTGCCCTGACTGGGAATTGAACTGTGATCCTTTGGTTCGCAGACCCACGCTCAATCCACTGAGCTACAGCAGCCAGGGCCTGTTTTTTAAAAACGAGAAAATCACTGGATTCCTTCTCTAAAGCTGCATACTATTCAACATATGTGACTATTTAAATTTAAATAGAGCTCTGACCCATATGGTTCAGTTGGTTGGGCATCCTTCCACAAAATGCAAATCGAAGAGTTGCCCATTTGATTCCCTCTCAGGGCACAGGCCTAGGATTCAGTTTGGTCCACTCAGGGTGTGTATGAGGGGCAACCAATTGATGTTTCTGTCCCTCTCTTTCTCCCTCCCTTCCCCTCTCTCTAAAAAAATTTAAAAATATTAAATTTAAATTGGTTAAAATGAAATATTCAGTTCCTCAGTCACGTTAGCCACATTTCAAGTTTGGCTAGCCTCTGGTGGCTAGTGGCTACTGTATCAGACAGCATAGATAGAAAACATTCCCATGATCACCGAAAGTTCTATTGGACAGTGGTGCTGCAAGACAATGGTTTTCCACTTGATTTGTGCATTAGAATCACTTGAAGAATTACCAAAAAAAAAAAAAAAAAAAAAAAGCCTTGGCTGGTGTGGCTCAGTGTATTAGGCACTGGCCTGTGAACCAAAAGGTCACTGGTTTGATTCCCAGTCAGGGCACATGCCTGGGTTGCAGGCCAGGTCCCCATTAGGGGGCGTGACAGGCAATCACACATTGATGTTTCTCTCTCTTTCTCCTTCCCTTCCCCTCTCTCTAAAAATAAATAAGTAAAATCTTTAATTAAAAGAACTAATGCCCAGGCTGGACACCCCAGAGTTTAGATTTAATTGGTTGGTGGTTGTAGCTATTAAAGGGTTTAGGCAGAAGAGAAACATGAGAAGAGGTGAATTTCTAGAAGCGTTATCTAGTGGCCACAGAGACAGACGTGGAGGAGTCTGGAATTACCAGGCCAGGGGATAGTGGTGGGCTCTGCTGAGGGAAGTATTCCTGGGTTGTTTTCTCTGCTCTTCCAAGAATTGTGGAGGCAATGGCTCTTTAGCTTCAAGCCAGAGAACTTTAGCCTTCATAGGGCAGGAAGGGATCACAGGACCTCCAGATCCCCATGAGTCCCAGGTTGCTGTTTAGAAAATTCAGTTTAATTTTTCTGTATAAGTAATTAATACATGTATAGGATATAAAATTTAGAAAGTAAAGAAGATTATTTAGTGAAAAGTCATCTCTCCAGGTTACCCTGTCCCTAAGCCATCCCAATTTTCTTCTTAGAGGCAAAAATATTACTAATTTTGTATGTATTCTTCCAGTGATATTCTCTCTGTATAAGTTTCAAGCTAATGCAGAGCTATTTCCTTTACACAAATCAGAGCATCCCATATACACCGTTCTGCACTTTATTTTCTTTCACTTAACACATCTTGGGACTTCTTCCATATCTGTCAATGGAGATCCACCCTATTCATTTTAATGGTTGGGTAATAGTTTACAATATTTTTATGTCATAAATTATTCAACCAGCCCCCTATGGGGGACATTTAGGTTGTTTCCCTTCTCTTTTTTTTAATTTTTAACTTTATTTATTTTTTTAAATGTATTTTATTGATTATGCTATTACAGTTGTCCCATTTCTCCCCCATCATTCCCCTCCACCCTGCACACCCTCTCCCACCTACATTCCCCCCTTTAGTTCATGTCCTTGTGTCATAAGTTCTTTGGCTTCTACATTTCCCATACTATTCTTAACCTGCCCCTGTCTATTTTCTACCCCCTATCTATGCTACTTGTTCTCTGTACCTTCCCCCCGTCCTCCTCCCACGCCCCTGTTGCTAACCCTCCATGTGATCTCCATTTCTGTGGTTCTGTTCCTGTTCTAGTTGTTTGCTTTTGTTTTAGGTGTGGTTGTTAATAGCTGTGAGTTTGCTGTCTTTTCACTGTCATATTTTTGATCTTCTTTTTCTTAGATAAGTCCCTTTAACATTTCATATAATAAGGGCTTGGTGATGATGAACTCCTTCAACTTGACCTTATCTGAGAAACACTTTATCTGCCCTTCCATTCTAAATGACAGCTTTGCTGGATAGAGCAATTTTGGATGTAGGTCCTTGCCTTTCAAGACTTCAAATACTTCTTTCCAGCCCCTTCTTGCCTGTGAGGTCTCTTTTGAGACATCAGCTGACAGTCTGATGGGAACTCCTTTGTAGGTGACTGTCCCCTTATCCCTTGCTGCTTCTAGAATTCTCTCCTTCATTTAATCTTGGCTAATGTAATCACGATGTGCCTTGGTGTGTTCCTCCTTGGGTCCAACTTCTTTGGGACTCTCTGAGCTGCCTGGACTTCCTGGAAATCTATTTCCTTTGCTAGATCGGGGAAATTCTCCTTTATTATTTGTTCAAATACGTTTTCCACTTGTTGCTCTTCCTCTTCCCCTTCTGGTACCCCTATAATTTGGATGTTGGCACGTTTAAAGATGTCCCGGAGGTTCCTAAATCTCTCCTCATTTTTTTGAATTCTTGTTTCTTCCTTGTTTTCTGTTTGGTTGTTTCTTTCTTCCTTCTGGTCCACTCCACTGATTTGAGTCTCAGTTTTCCTCCCATCTCTATTGGTTCCCCATGCGTCTTTCTTGATTTCATGTATTGTAGCCTGCATTTCTTCATCTAATTTGTGAGCAAAATCAACCAATTCTGTGAGCATCCTGATAACCAGGGCTTTGAACTGTGCATCTGATAAGTTGGCTATCTCTTCACGGCTTAGAGGAATTGGCTCTGGGGATTTCATTTCTTCTCCGGTTTGAGCCATTTTTGGTGTTTCTTTTTTCTTCTTCTTTTTTTTTTTTTGGTTTTGGTTTTGGTCTGGTCAAGGCTGTTATGTAGTGAAGGGTGGAGCCTTAGGTGCTCCTCAGGGTGGGGCAGCCCAGTCGCTGTGTTGTGATGCTGTATGTGGGGGCGGGGTCTGAGAGGGAACAATGGTGCCTGCTCCACTCTCTCCTGGATTCTAGTCCCTTCCGCTGCTTCCCCTTTGCCTGGATTATCTGCACGCGGGAATGTGGGACCACCTGGTCAGCCAGCCTCCTTGTGGGGCCTCACTGGGTCTGCACAGTTGCCACCCCATGCCCGGGGTCTACATGCCGCCGCCTGTGGTCCTGGGGTTTGCCAGCTGCCTGCACGCTTGGGAACTGCTAGCAGCTGCTGCCTGCGTTCCCGCGTCTGCACCTCCACTTTTTCCTGCTGCGACTCTGCCCCTCTTACCAGTCTGGATGAATGGTTGTTGGACTTCCGTACAGTTCAATTTTCTATCAGTTCCGGTTGTTTTCTTATTTCTAAATCTTTTTGTCCTTAATCTTGGTTGTGAGAGGAGGCACAGTGTGTCCACCTATGCCTCCATCTTGGCCGGAAGTTGTTTCCCTTCTTTTGATAAGACCAGCAATGCTGTAGTGGATACTGTATACACTTCATTCATGGGTGAGGATCTCTCACCACTTTTTCTCTCCAATTTACAAGATGAAAAAGGCTGTTCGCAGCAACGTTATTTGCAGGAGTTTGCTGACAAGTAGTTCTGGAAGTAACCTTGCCACTTACAGACAAGGGCACCCGAGGTTGGATGAGAAGCCAACTGTTCTATCCAGTCACCAATCCCAGGTTGTCTGCTTTCTCCTTGGTCCCTGGGGCTTAAAGGAATGAGGTCTGGGGCCAGGGTCAGGCCTACAGAGCTGCCACAGCTCTGTTTCCCATTTCAGCCTCTCCCACTGAGAGTGTTGCCTCTGAGACCCTAGGGACAGAGGCTTGAAAGGAGAGGAGTCTGGGAGGTGTGCAGGTGAGGAGGGGCCATGGAGCCTTTTTTGGACTGATTATGGAGCTCTAGTGAGCCATCTGGCCCTCTCAGGGGAGAGGTTGCCTCCCCCGGCATAGGGCAACAGGTTTGGTCCTATTGGAGGAAGCCAATTGTAGTGGCTTCTGTGGGGATAGATGGCACTGGGGACACTGAAAGGCTATTTCTGCCACCACATTGCCTATGGACTTGAGGCTTCATTCATTCACCTGGTAATTCATTCACTCCCATGTATATTCCTCAGGTTTTGTTAGGTGCTGTGCCAGGCCCTGGGTCAGTGTGTGGAATAAGACAGGTGCTGGCTGCTAGTAAGCTGGTTTCTAGCCCTGGGTGCCTGGCACACCATGGCCCTGTTTTGACTTTACTGTCTCCTTTTGGAAGCCTCTAGTTTTCTCACACCATATCCCATCCTTCTCTGCCCTCTCTCCTTTATTTTTTTTGGTATGTTTATGTATTTTTCAAAGTATACATGCAAACCAAGATAAGATTATGCCAATATTATCTACGTAAAGAACAAATTAATATAGAAGACAAACAACCCAATATGAAAATAGGCAAAATACATGGACAAGAGTTTCATGTAAGAAAAAAATACAAATGGCCTATATACATGTAAGGGAACACTCACTGTCATTAGTAATTAGCAAAACTCAAATCAAGAGCAAAGCAAGAAACTACATATATTGTTTAATAGGCAAAACCTAAGAAGTCCAACAGTGCCAGATATTGGAAAGTTATGGACAAACAGATTCACTTCTATATTGCTTTGGAATTCAGTTTGGAAGCAAGTTGTAAGGTCTTTCACAGACCCTATGGCCCATTATTTCCACTCTTTTTTTTTTTTAAGAAAGATTTTATGTATTTTTAGAGACAGGGAAGGGAAGGAGAAAGAGAGGGAAAAAAACATCAATGTGTGGTTGCCTCTCCCATGTCCTGTACTGGGGACCTGGCCTGCAACCTAGGCAGGTGCCCTGACTGGAAATTGAGCCAGCGACCCTTTGGTTCGCAGCCCAAGCTCCATCCACTGAGCTACACCAGCAAGGGCCCATTATTTCCACTCTTAAATATATACAGTACACAAGAGAAGCACTGTGTGTGTGCGCTAGGAAATGTGGAAAAGAACATCACAGGTTTGTTTATAATAGGGAAAACTTAGAAACAACTCGAATGTTCATCATCAGGAGAATGCATAGTAAATTGTTGCAGATTCATACAAAGGAATATTAAAAAACAAGTATATTCAACATGGATGAATCTAAGAAATATAGTACTGAGTAAAAAATGTTAGCCATTACAGCTTGTCACCCTTCTGATAAAGTTAAAAACAGCTGAAATTGAACAATATTTCCAGGAGTAAATAGATGTGAAAAAAACAACATATATGTAGTTTTAGGACAGTGGATACCTAGTGTTGGGGGGAAGTGGGGCCCCTGATGAGGAAGGGGAACATAGGAAAGCTCCCCTTCTTATGGGAAAGGTTAGTGAGAAAGGTTGGGGTGACAGGTATATGGGTATTGATTACATCCATCTGAAATGAATCAGTGAGGGTCGTGTGCAAACCAACAGTGAAAGTAATTAAGAACCAAGGATCATGGTAACTTCACTTCTGTGCATTTAAGTTTGTTGTTGCTGCTGTTATTTAAGTTACATATGCATATGATCTAAACGTGCCGATTTCTACAAAATTTTAATGCAAAACAGCGGTCCTAGCTCCCACTTCTTTCTATTCCCTTTCTCCCAAGACAGCAACATTGCAAACAAACTGTTTTAACTAATTTTTGGTGATTTATCTCTATGTTTCTAAACAACATGCTTTTATGGCTACTTCTCGATTCATTTAATTTTAAGTATTATCTATTGGTAGAAATCCATGGATTAGATCTTTCCTCTGTCCAGCTCAGCCTCACAGATTCTTCCTTTCTTTCAATAAATAGATTATATTTATTTATTTTTAGAGAGAGGGGAAGGGAGGGAGAGAGAAAGGGAGAGAAACATTGATTGATTGCTCCTCATAGAGTCCTGACTGCCCTTCCTGACTGGGGATCAAACCTGCAACCTGTGATCAGGAATTGAACCAACTACCTTTCACTTTGGGGGAAACTCTCCAACCATCTGAGCCACACCAGTCAGGGCTGTAATTATTCCATTGATGATTTACTCAACTCCGTTTTTTTTCTTTTCTTTTCCTTTCTTTCTTTTTTCTTTTCTCTTTTCCTTCCTTCCTTCCTTCCTTCCTTCCTTCCTTCCTTCCTTCCTTCCTTTTTTTTTTATGGAACTCATTATTCAGATATTTCTGGGCCAGTTCTCTGATTTTCTTAACTTTTTATTCCAACTCTTCTAGTGAGAATTTTATTTATCCATATATATGGGGTGCCATCCTCTGGCACCTCTGCTTGGTCGCCCTGTGCTCTTATATTTTTAAAAATATTTTTTAGAAAGAAAGAAGGAGCTCCTACCCTTCATGACAACATGGATGGAACTGGAGAGCATTATGTTAAGTGAAATAAGCCAGGCTGTGAAAGACAAATACCATATGGTCTCATCTATAAGTGGAACCTAATCAACAGAACAAACAAGTGAGCAAAGAACCAGAAATGTGGAAATAAAGAACACACTGACCGTGATCAGAGGGGAGGGAGGAAGGGGGATAACGGGGAAAGAAGGGGAAGAATCAAGTCAAAGAACATGTATAAAGGACCCATGGATAAGGACAACAGTGTGGGGTGGGAACCGAATGAGGGATGTGGGGTTGGCAGGGCAGGGAAGAGCAATGGGGGAAAAATGAGGACAACTGTAAGTGAACAACATTAAAAATAATTTAAAAAATATTTTTGGCCTTTTCTGGTGTGGTTGAGTGGATTGAGCACCAGCCTGCAAACCAAAGGGTTGCAGGTTCGATTCCCGGTCAGAGCACATGCCTGGGTTGCAGGCCAGGTCCCCAGTTGGGAGTGTGCATGAAGCAGCTGATCACTGTTCCTCTCACACTTTGATGTTTCTTTCCTCTTTCTCCCCCAATTCCCCTCTCTCTAAAAATCTCTAAATAAGATCTTTAAAAATATTAATATAATTAAAAAAATTTATTTATTGATTTCAGAGAGAGAGAGGAAGGTACAGAGAGAGAGAGAGAGAGAGAAACATTGATTTATTGTTCCAGCTATTTATACATTCATTGCTTGTTTCTTGTATGTGCCCTGACTGGGGATCAAACCAGCAACCTTAGTGTATAGGGAGGATACTCTAACCAACTGAGCTACTTGGCAAGGGATGCGTGTCACTTTTTTATGGCATTCTGTTTTTGTTTAATATATACAGTACCTTCTCTAGTTTATGTAAGAAAATTATTGATAGGTTTTTAAAATTTTCTAATCTGCACTTTATATTTTTATTTAAAAATTTTTTTATTTATTTATTTTAGAGAGACAGGAAGGGAGGGAGAAAGAGAGGGAGAGAACCATCAAAGTGTGAGAGACACCTGGATTGGTTGCCTCTCAAACGTGCCCCCCAACTGGGAACCTGGCCTGCAACCCAGGAATGTGCCCTGACTGGGGACCAAACTGGTGATCTTTTGGCCCACAGGCCAGTGCCCAATACACTGAGCCACAGTAGCCAGGGCTCTATGTATTTTTGAAAGGTTTCATTTATTTTTAGAGAGAGGGGAAGGGAGTGAGAGAGAGAGAGGGAGAGAAACATTGATGTGCAAGAGAAATCTGTGACCTTTCAGTTTGTAGGGCAATGCCCAACCGACTGAGCCACACGGGTCAGGGCTCTACTTTCTGTATTTGTGTTTGTTTTGTCTCTATCACTCATGTCAAAGGCTTTCCTCAATATATAATCCTCAGTTCCTGCTAATGTTTAAGAGTGAGGGACTAAAAAGCCATCTTGTATTTTTGGGCATGTGGTTGGGGCTTGTCAGCTGAGAACTTGCTGTTAAGATTATCTGGTTGGAAAATTTGTAGGATGAATCCATGATACCAGACTCCATAGGTCTTACCTTTTGAGCTGATTTTCAGTGGAGAGTTTCCCACTATCTAGGATGGAGGGTAAAGCCCATGGCCAGTCTTCTGGAAGAAATGGTTGGGTCTCTGTATCCCATGTGCATATTGCTCTAATTCCCCTGATTTCTGTGCAGTGCCTCTGTCCTTGACTGTGCCTGGTTTTCCCCATATCAGAAATCCTGTTTTATTGCCTCTTAAGGAAAAGGGAAAAAAAATACCTTCTTTTATTTTTTTCTGGGGTGGCAGAGAGCCAGTCTCTCATTAGCATGAAGTGGGGAGGAGCTATGGCAGTTTATTAAACGGCTTTTAACCAGCTATCATTTTTTGTTCCCTTCCTGTCTCATGGACTTCCAGAGGTCCTCCTGAGCCTTTTGAAGCTCTACAACAGCATACTGACTCTTACATTCCCCAAAGCCAGCCTGGGTCTCAGCTGTCTTGGATATGCCAAGTCAGTTACTACTAGGGCATTTGTTTTACATCTTCCAAAATGTTGTAACTGTGGTTTACTCTTCTCATTGTCCCATCTTTCATGGTTTACATTTTTTTAAAAAAAGATTTTATTTATTTATCTTAGAAAGGAAGGGAGGGAGAAAGAGAGGGAGAGAAACATCAATGTGTGGTTGCCTCTCACACCCCCCCCACCAGGGGCCTGACCTGGCTGGCAACCCAGGCATGTGCCCTGACTGGGAATTGAACCCACCCGTTTCGAAAGCCAGCACTCAGTCCACTGAGCCACACCAGCTAGGGTGGGGTTTAAATCTTTTCAAAATGGTCTTTAATGCCTTTTCACAAAAAATTACTTTATTGACGTTTAAGTAGGATTTCAGGTGGGAACCCAGTTAGATGTCTGTTCAATTTGATATCTTTTTCTGGAAGATTTTTTTTTTTTAATTTTTTTTTTTAAATTTCACCAGTTTTTTTTAAATTTTATTTTATTTATTTATCTTTAGAGGGGAAGGGAAGGAGAGAGGGAGAGAAACATCAATGTGCGGTTGCCTCTTGTATGTCCCCTGCCGGGAACTGGCCTGGCAACCCAGGCATGTGCCCTGACTGGGAATCGAACCGCGATCCTTTGGTTCGCAGGTCCGCGCTCAATCCACTGAGCTACACCAGCCAGGGCTTTTTCTGGAAGATTTTATTACTATTGTTACTACTTCTGAATAGATAATACATATAAAGTTTACAAGTTTCTAAAGGTATCAAAGAGTACACATAAATAAATCCCCTTTCCACCCTTGCTCTAAAATTTCTATTATCAATTTCTTGTGTGAATCATTAATCTTCAGCTTTGAAAATATTTGTCAAAGATAGGTCCCTGACCTCGTGGGGCTTCTCTTCTCTGCAGGGTACCACGATGTGTTAACAAGGAACAAGGATGGTCATTTCCCTTTGAAAATTACTTTCTTAGGGTTCTAAGTCATTTCACTGTGTGTTTACAGAGAATAGCAGGTGTTTTGCACAGAAGTAGGACAGGGCTCCTTAATCCTTTACCCATTTTTCAAAGGAGAAAAGTAAGACTCAGAGAAGAGAAATGACTACCTGAAGTCACCAGAAAATAGGTTGGGGAACCTAGATTCGAAAAGCAGGTGTTAGAAGTCAGCATTGGAGGACTTCTGGCCAAGATGCAGGCGTAGATGGACACACTGTGCCTCCTCTCACAACTAGAATTAAGGACAACAAATATTTAGAAACAAGAAAACAGTCGGAACTGATAGAAAATTGAACTGTACAGAAGTCCAACAACCATTCATCCAGGCTGGTAATAGGGGCAGGGTTGCGGCAGGAAAAAGTGGAGGTGTGGACCTGGCACGTAGGCAGCAGCGGCTGGCATTTCCCAGGTGCACAGGCAGCGGCTAGTGGACCCCGGGCACGGGGTGGCAACTGTGCAGACCCAGTGAGGCCGTGCAGGGCGGCTGGCAGACCACGTGGTCCCACATTCACGCACAGATAATCCAGGCGAAGGGGAAGGGCGGAAGGGACTAGAATCCAAGAGAGAGTGGAGCAAGCGCCATTGTTCCCTCTCGGACCCCACCCCCACATGCAATGTCACTACCCAGCAACTGGGCTGCCCCACCCTGGGAAACACCTAAGGCTCCACCCCTCACTACGTAACAGCCGTGACCAGGCCGAAAAACAAAACAAACAAACAAAAAACCCCACCAAAAATGGGCTCAAATGGGAGAACAAATCAAAGCCCCAACGCCAATTCCTCTAAGCAATGAAGAGATAGTCAACCTATCACATCAGGATGCTCACAGAATTGGTTGATTTTGCTCACAAATTAGATGAAAAAATGCAGGCTACCATATGTGAAATGAAGGAAGATGCATGGGGAACCAATAGAGATGGGAGGAAAACTGGGACTCAAATCAATGGAGTGGACCAGAAGGAAGAAACAAACATCCAATCAGAAAAGAATGAAGAAACAAGAATTCGAAAAATTGAGGAGAGGCTTAGGAACCTCCGGGACATCTTTAAACGTCTCAACATCCGAATTATAGGGGTACCAGAAGGGGAAGAAGAGCAACAAGTGGAAAACTTATCTGAACAAATAATAAAGAACTTCCCCAATCTGGCAAAGGAAATAGACTTCCAGGAAGTCCAGGCAGCTCAGAGAGTCCCAAAGAAGTTGGACCCAAGGAGGAACACGCCAAGGCACATCGTGATTACATTAGCCAAGATTAAATGAAGGAGAGAATTCTAGAAGCAGCAAGGGATAAGGGGACAGTCACCTACAAAGGAGTTCCCATCAGACTGTCAGCTGATGTCTCAAAAGAGAACTCACAGGCAAGAAAGGGCTGGAAAGAAGTATTCCAAGTCATGAAAGGCAAGGACCTACATCCAAGATTGCTCTATCTAGCAAAGCTGTCATTTAGAATGGAAGGGCAGATAAAGTGCTTCTCAGATAAGGTCAAGTTGAAGGACTTCATCATCACCAAGCCCTTATTATATGAAATGTTAAAGAGACTTACTTAAGAAAAAGAAGATAAAAAATATGACCGTGAAAAGACAGCAAACTCTCAGCTATTAACAACCACATCTAAAACAAAAGCAAACAACTAGAACAGGAACAGACCACAGAAATGGAGATCATATGGAGGGTTAGCAACAGGGGCGTGGATGGAGGAGAGAGGGGGAAAAGGTACAGAGAATAAGTAGCATAGAGGGTGGGTAGAAAATAGGGGGAGGGCAAGAATAGTGTGGGAAAAGTAGAAGCTAAAGAATTTATGACACATGGACATGAACTAAAGGGGGGAATGTGGGTGGGAGGGGTTGTGCAGGGTGGAGGGAAATGATGAGGGAGAAATGGGACAACTGTAATAACATAATCAATAAAATATATTAAAAATTAAAAAAAAAAGAAGTCAGCATTGTGCAAAGAACTCCAAACCTGGAAGTTGTAGTTTCTTGAAGTGTTTCTGCTTTGCAATTAACTGAGGAGTTTCTTAAAAATTCAGACTCTGGGCCCCACCCCACACTTACTGACTAGGAATCTCTTTAGTGTTGATTCATAAGTTTACATTTTATTTAAGAGGCTTTCCCAGTGATCTCAGGTACCTTAAAGTTTAAGAATTATGCTTTGGGCCCTGGCTGGTGTGGCTCAGTGGACTCAGTGCTGGCCTGCAAATCGAAGAGTCACTAGTTTGATTCCCAGTCAGGGAACCATGCCTGGTTTGCAGGCAAGGTCCCCATTTGGGAGTGTACAAGAGGCAACCAACCACATACTGATGTTTCTCTCCCTCTCTTCCTCCATCCCTTCCCCTCTCTGGAAATAAATAAATAAAATCTTAAAAAAAAAAAAAAAAAGAATTACGCCTTGGCAGCATGGCTCAGTTGTTTGGAGCATCATCCTGTACAACAAAAGGTTGCAGGTTCAATCCCTGGTTAGGGCACATACCTAAGTTGCAGGCTGCAGGTTGGATCCCAGGCCAGAGTGTGTAAGGGAGGCAACTGATTGCTGTTTCTCTCTCCCTTCCTCTGTCTCTAAAATCAATAAACATATTCTTGGGTGAAGATTAAAAATAAATAAGTAAAGTTTAAGAATTGATATGCAGAAAAAATGCTTTGGACATCCAGAGCAGACAGCAAACATATTTAAGGAGGCTTTATGGAGAAAGTGGCATGTGAGTTTGTCTATATAGGCAGGGTGAGATTTAGGCACATGGAGAGGGTATAGAGCAGGTGGCCATATCAGGCTTCATGGAGGATCATGTGTGGGCCTTTCACTACCCTTTTCCTTGTTGCCATTGTAATTGTCCTCCTTATCATCCTTTCCATCTTCCTCTGTAGCCTTCTCCCCAAACCGCAACAATCTTCATGGGCTGAGCTCAGTACAATCTTTGGCTCTCTGGGAGCAGGGAGGTGGCACCCACACAGAGATGGATTAACATGTAAAGGACACACAGAGAGCTAACAAGTAGAAGGCACTCAGTCACAGGCAGACAGGAACAAAGATGTATAAAGAAGAAAAGGACACAAGGTCACAGCTGCACAGGAAAGGATAGGTACAGAATCATATAAGTGGCACATAAAGGGCGCATACAAAAGCGGGATAAACACCAGGCACAGACACAGCCTGATATGCAGAACATATGCAGAGGGGTAGGTGGGAGGTAGAGTTGACAGAGATGGATTCAGTGATGCCCCAGATCTATGAAGGGGGTTGTGATGTAGTTAGTCCGTTTGGGCTGAGGGGAAGGGATTAATCTTAAGTACCTGGTTCTGACTTCCTGTCTCACTGTTTGCTGTATAGGGAGGCCAGTCCCCAGGCTGGAAGGGCTAGGTTTGCTTCCTGATGTGGAACTTGATTAAGGTGAGGGGAATCAGCTCATCTTTCTTTTGTCACAGTATGTTTATTGTTAGACTTGAAATCTCGGTTCCTCCTGGCTCGCAGCCCAATTTCGTACACATCTCTCGGGCTCTGGTTCTCTTGGGGTGTATGATTCCAACCCCGGTTTCAGCCGACTGGAACTTCATCAGTTTATTTCCACATCACTTTCCCTTTAAGTTATTTTTTTCTCCAATCCGCCACCTTCCCAGACTCCCTCTAATTCCCGACATCACTTGCAGTTTCTAAAAGTACTACATCTCCCATAAAGCTTAGCGCTTAAGAGGCTAAATCCTGGGAAACTTCAAGTACCGAAATGCTCTCTTACTCGCCTCCGTGACTACCGTGGTGACCGTTGGGGTTTGTAGTCACCTGGGAATTGTCAGGAGACACCCCCCCCACCCCCGCCACCCGCCAACTACTCATTCCAGAAGACCTCGCGCCAGAAGCGGGTTGCCCATCTTTTTGCGCGCCCCTTAATCTTTTCTCGAACTTCAACTCCCACTGTGACTTGCGCTAAATTACCTGCGGCGAAGAATGGGACTATGGCCAAAGTGTTCTCTGGGAGTTGTAGTTTCTATTTTAGAAAGGCCAGGAGGGGGCGGAGTGACTCGGCGGCCATTAGCTGTGTGTAGTTTCCCGGGATTAGGAGCTTAAGTGAAGAGAGAAGCCTTATTCGGTGGAAATCAGCTGTGGCGATGGGCTCCTGCCGGGGCTAGCCCTAGAGTACGGAGAAGGTGGACTTCACGGCTCCCCGCCCCGCCCAGTGGCGGGGCCCACTAGGCCTCCGGGCATCCCCGGTCTCAAGTAGGCCTAGTCCGCCGGCAAGGGCGCCCCAAAAGCGGGAGGCGCCATGTCGCTGGTTGCTTACGCTAGCAGCGATGAGAGTGAGCCGGATGAGGCTGAGCCGGAGGAGGAGGAGGCGGTGGCACCTACGTCTGGGCCCATCTTAGGGGGCTTGTTCGCTTCTCTCCCCGCACCCAAGGGTCCGGCCTTGCTGCCTCCGCCCCCTCAGATGCTAGCCCCAGCCTTTCCCCCGCCGCTGTTACTCCCCCTACCCAGTGGAGACCCCCGGCTGCAGCCTCCTCCCCCCTTGCCCTTCGGCCTGGGAGGATTTCCCCCACCTCCAGGCGTGAGCCCGGCTGAAGCAGCGGGAGTTGGGGAGGGGCTGGGATTGGGGCTGCCCTCCGCCCTCGGCCCTAGCCTCAGTCTGCCCCCCTCTATCGGCGGTGCCGGGCCCCCCCTGGGGCTTCCCAAGCCAAAGAAGAGGACAGAGCCCGTGAAGATTGCGGCGCCAGAGCTGCATAAGGGGGATGTGAGTATCTGGGGAGGGCACCCCCAAACTGTCCATCGGGTTTGGGCATGGGCTCAGCTGGAGGAAGGATTCCCTCCCATAAGTGCTTCCGTTGATTCCAGACCACTAGATTCCTGGTTCAGTGCAATTTGAGCTGAAGTTTGTCAACTTTGAGGAGTTTGTAAGGTCCATGCGGATTTCTTAAAGCTGGCAGGAGCCTCCTGCAGAAGGGCCACATACTATCACTTGGCAATCACAGACCCCGGCTCAGGTCTAGGGGCCCTCGATTCTGCTCCTTTTGTTGTATCTTTAGCTCAGGCGGGTTTTTTTTCTTTTGTTTTCTTCCTTATGCTGAGAACGGCGTAAAGTCTAGTACCTGAAGAAGTCACGGGAGACAGGATTCTTACACTTTGCTGAACATTCTTGACTAAACTTTACCTTTGACTCTGAACTTAAAAGCATCAGGGTCTGAATGAAAAGGGGACGAATGCTGGACTCTATTTTTGCGGACAGTTAGGGAAGAAGTTGAGCATTTGTTGAATTCAGACCATTTGGCAGGCTTATGACAGCACTCTGGGAGATTCCCTTACAGTTTTTTACAGATGACAAACGTTCAGCATGTAGGATCTTACCTGGTAAAGGACAGAGTGATTAAGAACTGTCTGTCTAAATTCTAGGTCTGTGCCTCAGTTTCATCGTTTAGGCCAGGGCTGTCAAACTCATTTCCACTGGGGGCCACATCAGCCTTGAAGTTGCCTTTAAAGGGTGGAATATAATTCTGGGACGATATAAATGTAACTACTCCTTAACAGTTAAGCAAGAGCCGGCTGGATAAACAAGGTAGAGGGCCGGCTGGATTCCGCCTGCGGGCCTTGTGTTTGCCACCTGTGGTTTAGGTATTGTCAAGCCTAGATGAATTAGGATGCTTGGGTACTATTTCTGTAGTACCCAGAACCTCTGCCTGAGAAGAGGCAGCCAAGCTTATTTTTTCTGTATATGAGAACAAAAAACTAGCGGACCTTTTCTGGAGTGAGTACTTTGGGGATAAAGTACTCCCCATTATAGGGAAGGTAATGTTTTCGAGTTACCTTGAGTACCTTCCTTCCTTCTTTTCTCTTCTGAAAAGTTAACTGGTCAATCCCTGGCTTACCTTGGTTACCCCCCAGGAGAAGCTTGTTCTTTTCTTATTGCCTTTCTTCAGATTTCCAGCACTACCCGGGGCCATTTCCATTCTTGGCTCTTTCTGTTTCTTCCTCGGTTTCTTCCCCAGGTATCCTAATGTTTGCTCCTTCACCTCTTTCAAGCCTTGGCTTAAAAGGCATGTTCTCAGCAAGAACTTCCTAGCCTACCTATTTAAGTTTCAGCCCTGGCTGGTGTGGCTCATTGGATTGAGCATCTGCCTGTGGACCCAAAGGTAGCCAATTCCATTCCCAGTCAGGGCACATGCCTGGGTTGCAGGCCAGGTCCCCAGTTGGTGGTATGAGAGAGGCAACTGATCCATTTTCTCGCACATCATTTCTCCTCTTCTTTCTCCCTCCCCACTCTAAAAATAAATAAAATATTTTTTAAGAAGTTAAATACAATGAAGTGAAACCTCCTTCCCCACCCCTTGCTTTGTTTTATTTTTCTCCACAGTACTTAACCACCATCTAACATAAGGTATATTTTATTGGGCTTATGGTTTATTTTATTCACTACTGTGTCTCTAGTGGTTAAAACAATGTCTGACACGTACGGCGTACTACCTAAATATTTTCTGAGTGAATGAACTCAAATGAATATGGATTATTCATGGAAGGAGATTCCAGAATCTTCCTCCCTATCTTGTTCTAAATTTTCTTCCATATTATTTTCTCCTTCTTTGTCACCTGAGCCTGTCATTTTTAAGTCTAGGATCCAAAAAAGCCTTCTGTGCCCTCACTGGTGTGGTTCAATGGGTTGGGTGCTGTCCCATGAACAGAAAGGTCTCTGGTTCTATTCCCAGTCAGGGCACATGCCTGTGTTGCAGTTCATCCCCGGTTGGGGGGTGTGCAAGAGGCCGCCAATCATTGTTTCTCTCACACGTGGCATGTCGATGTTTCTTTCATTCCCTCCCTCCCTTTCCCTCTTTCTAAAAATAAAAATAAAATCTTAAAAAAAAACACACAAAAAAAGCCTTCTGTTGCTGCACTGAAACTTACTTTGGCTTTGATTTAATCAGAAACAAAGTTCCTGAATATGACAGAGGAAGGTAGATTCATTTCTTTGGCATTTTCTTTTCTTCCCTCTTCACAGTTTTCTCCCCGTTCTTTCTCTCAGCCTAATTGTGATATATGGGGGAAGGTGGCACTTTGTGTCAGCCTGCCTCCTTCTGTAGTGACAGTGAAAAGGTTCAGTTCTAGGTCTATTTGAGTAGAAAAAGTTGCTGGTAGAGGCAGTGGAACCTTCGGTTTAGGCTGGCTGAAGTGGCAGAAAACTCTGAGGACTCCTAACCATCCTTTCTTTGTAAGTATAATTCACTAAATTCCTGAGGTGAACTGTGATATGCATAATTAAAATTAAGTCACATGTTAGCTGGTTTAGTTTCCCACTTTTTTTTCTATTCAAGTTAGTATTTTTTTTTAGCATAGTTCCTGGGAAAAGGCAGCTTAAGAAGATTCAAGATGATCAGGTGACAGCGACCTTCGGCTTGTACCCCCTCCAGTGCTAAGCTCCTCTGGATCTAAGCTTTGTGTCTTGCACTTAGTAGGCTCTCAGTACATGTTTAAATAAATGAATTAGGTTTCCTTATGTAATTTCCCTGTAGAGTTCAGTGCTAAAGTAGAAGTAATTAACTGTGAACGCTTATTAATTAAATTGGTTAATTCATTGTTGAGCTGCTTCTCTGCCAGGAGCTAAGAGTACAGTAGTGAACATGATAGACCCTGCTCAAAAGGAGCTTATGGTCCATTGGAGGAGACCGGCAAACAAATAGACTTCAGGTCCAGTCAGAGGAGAACTGTGATAGAGCTGGTGCCATGGGAGTACACCAGTCCACGGGGTGGAGAGGCTTCCAGAAAGAGGAGATGTCTGAACAGAGGTAAGACAGATGAGTAGAAGGTAGCCAGAGAAAGATGAGTGTAGAGGGGAGGGGGAACAGAGTGAATGAAAGCTTAGTGGTGAGAGAGAATGACAGTGCTCTGGGGGAATCTGAAGTAAGGTACAGTTGCTGGAGCACATGGGTGGGTAGGGGGAGTGATGCATGTTGGGGCTATAGAGGGACAGGCTGAGGCCAGCTGGTAATAGGTCTTAGGTGCCATGCCAGCCTACTATGTAATTCTGGGGGTAGTGAAGGGCCCTTAAAGGCTGAGCAAGCATTCTCTGATCACAGAGTAGGGAAAGATGTGGAGGGAGCAAGACTGGCAGAGACACAGTGTGTGCAATGATAGAGGTCAGGGAAAGGGCATAGCAGAGGGTGGAGAGAACTGGGGATTCCAGGTCTACTTAAGAGGTAGAAGTGATAAGACTAGGAGACTGATTGAATATCATGGATGAAGGTGAGGATTCAAGGTTGACCTTGTGCCTTTTGGCTCAGGCAGCTGGGAGGATAGTAGGGTTATTTATCGTCATCTGAGGACATGTTTATTGATTTTTAGAGAGAGACAGAGAAATGTCAATGTGAGAGAAACATCAATTGGTTGTCTCATGTGCGTGCCCTGACTGGAGATTGAACCCACAACCTTTTTGGTGTATGGGACCATGCTCCAACCAACTGAGCCACCTGGCCAGGGCATAGTGGTGCCATTTACTTAGGGAATTCAGGAGGCAGAGAAGATTTAATTAGTTGCAAGTATAAAAACCAACTCAAGCTCCTCCCGGGCTTGGAATCAGGAATTAGAGATCTTCTGGGGACCCACACAGCTTCTTGTACATTTGTTTCATTCTTCTTTGTCTGCAGAACAGTTTCCTTTGCTTCTTAGGCTTCGTTGCAGGTGAAAGATGGCCACCCACACCTTCTTGTTTTTCATTTCCTTCTTTTTAGTGAGCAGCCCAGATTGAAATACAATCTTAGTACCAATTCTGTTTTTCTAGGAGAGATTGGTTTGATTTGGGTCACACGTCAATTAGCTGTAGCCAGGGGACAGGTTAGTACCATATTCTCTCTCCAGGTGCATTGCAAAATCAAATTTCAGCTTTTGATTTATGTGAGGAGTTAGGAATGGTCCATTAAATGGACAGTTGTCCTCTTTTCCTTCTTGCTCTGACCCAAGCTACTTCCAGGCATTGCTCAATTGTCGGTTTCATGGGCTTAGACTGCATGGGTGTCACACTCACTTTCACCTGGGACCATGTCAGCCTCATGGTTGCCTTCAAAGGGCCGAGTGTAATTTTAGGACTGTATAAATGTAACTACTCCTTAACTAGGGGCAAGGAGCTTGGTGCTGCCACCGGGTAGAAACAAGGTGCCGGGCCGGATCAAACAAGGTGGAGGGCCAGATTCGCCTGCGGGCCTTGTGTTTGCCACCTGTGGCTTAGAGGATGCAGACTTTTAAAATTAGGATATGGAAAACCAAAATTAAGAGGAGTCTGTTGGAAGAGTTTTCTTTTTTTAAATTTTATTTTGATGTTCTTGTAAAGGAAGAGTTTTCATCAGAATGCGCATTTCAAAGCCAATAGGAGTTTTATGGTTATCTGGATTAGTATTACCCATACTTTGAGATTATTTATTGAGCCCTGGCTGGGTAGCTCAGTTGGTTAGAGTGTCCTGATACGTCAAGGTTGAGGTTTCGATTCCCCGGTCAGGGTATATCCAAGAATCAACCAATGAATGCATAAATAAGTGGAACAACAAATTGATGTTTCTCTCTCTGCCTCACCTTCCTCTTTCTCTAAAATCAATAAATTAAAAAAAAAAATCAACCATTTATAAAGACCAAGAAACAAAAAAACAGATAGTGTTTACCCAGATAGTGGAAAATTTAAAGTTGTGAGACTGAGATTTCACTGACTCTGGTCATTTTTGTTAATCAAGTAATTAAGAGTTGATTGAAGTGGATTGAGCTAAGTTTTAGCTCTGGATTGATAGGAAAGAGTGCCCCACCAATGCTTATGGGGCCCTTGCTTAATGTCTGACATTGTTGTAGGCACTTCCGTCACTCCGTAAGGGTATTATTCCTACTTTACAGATGAGGAAATGGAAGTTTAGAATACAGGTGATTTGCTTAAAACCACACAATTTGGGAGTAGCAGAAAGTCGTATTTGTGCCCAGATATGTTTTGTTCTGTTTATCATAGTTTCTATTAAGATAGAAGAGCCTCAGGTAACCAGAAATAGGAAAGCAATAGGAGAAAGAGGAATGCAAAAATGGGAGAGAAAGTGATAACCTAACTAAAGGACAGATACAAGCAAAAGATATTTTAGACCAAAGAGTAAAAAAAAAAGTTGGTGAATGTAGCTAATTGAGATTAATAGCAGAGAGGAGTGTAGTAGTGATTGAGTCTCTGTCTCTGTCTGTCTGTGCTTGGGCCCTTATTTCCTCCTTGGCTCCTGGCCCTGGCAACTAGTGATTGCTTTTTGAAGAGGGAGTCTGTCAGAACCAGAGCCTGGGAAGATAAGAGGGAGGCTGCCATCAGGAATGAGGCTCTGATAGATTAGCGGATCCCACTGGGCTTAGCTTAATGGAAAACGTCTGTTTCCGTTCTTGCTCAGCAGTCTCGGGGTGTGTGTGTCTTGTCACTCTTGGCAGCAGGAACAGAGAGGACAGAGGTGGCCATTGAGGTTCAGGCTCTTGTGAGGCCAAGGAGAAATAAAATACTTTCTTCTTAAGAGAGGCAGCCAATATGTGCCTCCAAATCTCAGGACTGCCTGTTCTGGCCCAGAACACTTCTCCCAGCCCTGGGTGCTCTGGTATTTCTAGAGTTACCCATTTCTCTCGGTCCAATGGCACAGACCCACTTAGATTACCAGTCACTGGTCTTTAGTACTCTCTGGGAATTGACTCTACAGCCTCCATTTAATATATTCCTGCGGAAAACAGTTTGATAGTTCCTCGAAAAGTAAATTAAAATTACCATATGATCAAGCAATTTCACTCTTAGGTGAAAACAATTGAAAGCAGGGACTCAGACTGAGTGGCTCAGTGGGTTGGGCGTCGATTCCCCAGTCAGGGTACATACCGGGGTTGCTGGTCAGGTCCCCAGTTGGGGATGAGTAAGAGGTGGCAGATCAATGTTTCTCACATTCATGTTTCTCTCTTTCTCCCTCCCTTCTCCCCTCTCTAAATATAAATATTTTTTTTTAAGTAGAAAAAGAAAAAGCAGGGACTCAAACAGATTGTATACCACTGTCATAGCAACACTATCCACAGTAGCCAAAATATGGCAACAGCCCAGATGTCCATAAACAGATGAGTAATCAACAAAGTATGGTATATAGTTACCAAGGAACATTATTCAGCCTTAGAAAGGAATGAGAGACCTGGCTGGTGTGGCTCAGTGGATTGAGCACCAGCCTGTGGACCAAGGGGTTGCTGGTTTGATTCCCAGTTAGGGCACATGCCTGGGTTGTGGGGCAGGTCCCTGACTGGGGAAGTGAGAGAGGCAGCCAGTCACTGTTTCTCCAGCACACCCACATCGATGTTACTCTTCTTTTCTTTCTCCCATCTTTCCCCTTTCTCTAAAAAAATAAATAAATAAAATCTTTAAAAAAATTTTTTAAAAAGGAATGAAATTCTGATATATGCTACAACATGGATGGGCTTTGGAGATTGTATGCTAAGTAAATAATAAGCTAGACACAAAAGGACACATGTAGTGTGATTCCACTTATGTGAGGAACCCGCATAGGCAAATTCGTAGAGATGGAAAGTAGAATAGTGTTAGCAGTTGGGCGGGGGTCGAGAGTGGGAATGGGGAGTTAGTGTTTAACAGGTGCAGAGTTTCTGTTTGGGGTGATGAAGAGGTTCTGGAAACAGTGGTGATCATTGGACAACATTGTGAATGTACTTAACGTCGCTGAATTGTATACTTAAAATGGTTAAAATGGTATGTTTTGTTATATGTGTTTTACTGTGATTTAAAAAAACCAACAAAACCAATATGCATCTGTACCCTTCACTGTCAAGGAGGTTCTCCTGGAGTCTAAATTAAATACTGTGTGCTCAGGCTAAGCCCATTGCTTCTGGCCAGTTACTTGATAGAACCTGAATTGATTTTCCTTTCAAATGCTCCAAGGCAGCTGTATCTCTTCCTCCCTGCATCCCTCCCCAGGGTGACTGGAGGGTATTTGGTACATCTTTTATAATTTGGATTACTCGTCTCTCTGCTTTTTGGTACTCTAAACCAAAATTCATCATCTTTGTGAAGTGTTTGGAAAATTCCTTGCTGAACTTTCTGTTTCCTGTTTTCATTCAGGCCCCCACGTGCCCAGAAGTGCTTTGAGTGATATTTAAACTTCTTTTCATAGTGAAACAGTGAGTTCCACCTTTCCAACCTTTTCTAGGATGGGGTTTGCTACAGTTATATATTTTAGCTAACTCCATCATAGGGGCAAAAGGTGGTCCTTATTTTACTTTGGCACTCTTCCAATCCTTTGGAACTTACTCTGTGGCCCTAGGTGGTTAGTGAATGTCTCTGAACCCTGTTCGTCAGCTTTAAGGGGTGTACATTTATTTCTACCCCTCCTTCAAACATCAACAGACATGACTTAGCAAGAGTCTAGGGTCATAGCACAGTTTTTGAGGGTCTTGTTTTAGTGTGCTGTTTTAGGGAGTCTGTCATATTTAGTGCCCATCATGAGATGATTTATAATGGGGTTCAGTGGATTCATGTGATAAGTTCAAGGAGAGAAGGATGGAGCAGCCATAGCAGTCCTCTAAATCCAGAAATGATAAGGTATTTATTTCTAATGTCTTTGTACAGTTTTTTAAAATGTCAGTATAATGTAACAATATCTGATATTTATTTATATTATTTAAAATTTTTTTGTTTATTGATTCTTTTTTCTTTTAAAGATTTTATTTATTTATTTATTTTTTAGAGAGAGGGGAAGGGAAGGAGAAAGAGAGGGAGAGAAACATCAGTGTGTGGTTGCTTCTCATGTGCCTCCCACTGGGGACCTGGCCTGCAACCCAGGCATGTGCCCTGACTGGGAATCGAACCAGTGATCCTTTGTTTCGCAGGCTGGTACTGAATCCACTGAGCCACACCAGCCAGAGATCTTTTATTGATTCTAAAGAAAGGGAAAGTGGGAGAGAAACATCAATGTGAGAGAGACACATCGATCGGTTCCCTCTTGTGCCAGCCCCAACCAGGGACCAAACATGCAATTCAGGCATGTGCTCTGACCAGTAATCGAATGTGCAGCCTTTTGGTTTGCTGGATAGTGCCCAACTAGCTGAGTCACACCAGGCAGGGCACATTCTCTGCTCTTTAAAGATAAATTTAATTTTCTGTCCACAGTTGAAGTGCCTTCAGTTCTATTAGTTGTAGGACAATCGGTCTACATTTTCACAGTGGCCACTTTTTGTCACAGCATCTGAAAAATAAAATATGCTTGTACAATTTTATAAATGTAATCATCTTAAACTTGTATAAAATTTGTTTATTTGCAGATTGTTTCCATTGAACCTATTGTGTGAGATGTTAAAGTTTAAATGTGCCCGGGGACTTCATGAGACCTTTACATGCTCCATAGTGAGGTGGTTCTGTGTGGTCTGCTGGAAAGGATCTAAGTCTTCACGGTCAAAACAGGGAAGGTGGTCAGGAGCCCCTAGGGCAATGGAGTTTAGAACAGAGAGAAAAAGTTGAAAATGCTTAGATGTTTGGGGCTTAAAACTTTTTCTTTGATTAAGTTTGACATCTTGGTGAACTAGAGAGAACAATAATCCTTGAACTCTTTAGAATTTTAGTGTATATATATTTTCACTCGTAGGAGCTCAGGCAGTCTCTAGAACACCTTTGTGACATGGGTAAATATTTCCAGCTGAGGCTTGGAGAGTTAGTTAATTGGCTTAGTGGGGATTCCCTAGCCAGTAAGTGGCAAAGCTGAGACTCAAACCTGTATTTCTGATTTTGTGTCTGGTACTTTCTTGGCTGTGTTTTGTGGGATCTAGTAGGGTCTGGTCAGTGTGGCGCTGAAGCCTGGACAGCTCGGCGCAATGTTGTTGCAGAAGCATGGGAGCCCGAACTAACTCAGCCATTATTTAACCTCTCCAAGCCTTGTTTTTCTTAACCGTAAAGTTGAGATATCAGTGCCTACCTTGAAATATTTTAAGGACCAAGTGAAAGATTGTAAATTTCATGACACATAGTATCCTTTCCTCTACTACCCTCTCTTTGTCCTCACAGTTAAATACTGAGACAGATAAGTGGTTTTTTAAAATATATTAGGCAGAAAATAATTAAAACATTATGTACAGACTACTGTGCAGCAATATTGAACTACAGGGCCTTTGTTGTCAGAGTAGAGGCAAGAATACATACATGAAAAATGTAACATTTCCAGAGCAAAGCACAAAAATCAGGATTGGTGTGATCCTATCCCAACAAATCAGTGGCACAGAGTAAAAAAGTACAAGGTGAGATTCTCCAGGAAGACCTCTCAGGAGTTTGGAATAAGGAAGTACAGAGAGCAGATTGACAGGAGAGTGAGTATTGGTAGTGACATAGGTACAGGGAGAGAGAGTTCTAAGTCCAGGGACTTACATGAAAGAAAGCACAAATATAGGAACAAGTCTTTGAAGTGATATTTGAACCACACTTGATGCCCTTAACTCTTACTGCCTTTATTACAGTTATTTAGATATTTGTCATTCTTCTTATTGGACTGGAAGGTCCTTGAAGGAAGGGACTTTATTCATCATGGCACACACAGAAAATTTTTGAAGGACACTGGAGTAAATGATCCAGGTTTTGCCTCTGGAAACCAGCAAGCCAAGAGTCTGTATGCTCCAAGTCCTGCAGGGTGCCCTGTGGGCTTCGTGGACCAATATCATAGCTGTAACCCAGACATGGGACACCAGTTGGGAAGCCCTTTGTACATACATAGCATGGAGTAGAATAGGGCCTGTGTAGAATAGGCTCTCTCTGTCTTTTAAAAGATTTATTTAGTTTTAGAGAGAGGCTAAGGGAGGGAGGGGGGGAGAGAAACATCAATGTGTGATTGCTTCTCACGCGCCCCCTACTGGGGACCTGGTGTAACGCAAGCATGTGCCCTGACTGGGAATTGTACCAGCGACCCTTTGGTTCCCAGGCCCGTGCTCAGTCCACTGTGCCACTCCAGCCAGGGCTGAGGAATACTTTTAAAAAGAAAATGTTAAACTTGCTATTCATTCGCCTTGCAACTTTCTGATATTTGAAGATACTAAGAACTGGTATTAAGTTAAAAGTTTAGATATTTTCAGTACGAGAGCTTATATTAGAAACAGTTCTGATGAGTCAGAGAGATAACACAGATGACCTCTCGTCTTGCCCCAAATTCTCAGTCATCATTTGCTTGCCTTCTTTCTGGACACGAACAACTATTTGGCAGACAATAGATCAAACTTTGAGAGGGAATGGATTTCTCCAATGGCCTTGACCTTTAATGCGTCATGGAAGAGTAGTTAACACCACTTAATCCCACTGGAGTTCTCAGACCTGCGGTAATGTAGTCTATATAAGCGGTTTTAGAAGTGAAGCTGAGATTGGGTGAGATTGTGGGCCAAATCCCATTTATCTTCTAGTGGGCAGACTTACAGGAAGAAGAATGGGTATAGCTTTTTATTTCCACCAAAAACTAAATGAGAGGAAATAGTTTTAACTTAAAGGAATAGAAATTGATACCGAGAAGCCTATGCAGCAGTTCTGGGATAGGGAGTGAAAGAGGAGGGGAGGTCAGCGCATACCCGTTCTCTGATGTGTGAACGCAGGAAGGGAGCTCTGCGTCGGGCAGGGCCTGGGTAGGTGTGCTCCTTGTGCAGAGGTGGGACCCAGAGATGGCCGCTGTTGTCCAGTTCTTTGTACGTGCTTTACTTAATGTGTTTCCTCCACCATTCTTAAACAGTGAGGCTTTTATTTGATTTGTTTATTTTTTTCTTAGTCAGATTCCGAGGAAGATGAACCCACAAAGAAGAAAACTGTCCTTCAGGTAAGCTTTGTGACATGATAGAAGCCATTTCTTCTCTTCCCATATTGCTTCCTGAAAGACAGGATTTACAGTGCCCAGCGGTTTCCAAATCAGCCAAACAGGTATTTAAGGATCGACTATTTTAAGTATGATTATTGTTTGCTTTGGTAACATGAGATCTTGTGCTTCTGTGCCCTCTCCTTACTGTCCCCTGGCTGTAGTGTGGTGGTGGTACCTCTCATACAGGACATGTAGTGATAGGGAGAGGAATAGGAACTCAATTTGATTCATTACATTTCCTGGGGAAGGATTATTTAGGGAGGGCAGTATAAACAACAAATGGGTCAAAATGATGTTAGGAAACATCATGTATGTTTTTGTTTATTTAAAAATTTTCTTTAAATTTTTACTTTTCAATTAAAGTTGGCATACAATATATTTGTTTCATGTGTACAATGTATGATTAGACATTTATATAACCTAGAAAGTGATCATCCCTTTCAAGTATCCACTTGACATCTTACATAGTTATTAATATTATTGACTCTGCTGTACTTTACATCCCTATGACTATTTTATAACTGCCAATTTGTATTTCTTAATCCCTTTTTGATCCAGCCCCTTATCCCCCATCTCATCTGGCAACCATCAGCTTGTTCTCTGTATTTATGAGTTTGTTTTCTAGAATATCGGTATTTTAAAATTGTCCATCTTCTCTGTCTCATTTTTAACCTGGAAAATAAATACTTAAATATCATTTACTGTGTACCAGGCACTGTTTTAAGTGCTTCAGTAGCATTTAATTGATTTAACCCTTAAAATATTACCTAAGTCGTAGTGTTATCATCCCTGTGTTATGCACGAGGAAACTGAGAGCTTAAGGTCAGACAGCTGCAGGGGGCAGAGCTGGGCTTTAGACTTAGGCAGCCTGCCTATGGAGTCCAAACTGTAACCTGCTGCGTTTGGCTGCTGCTCCGTAATTAAGACTAGAAGTCCTCGACCAGACAGTGACAAGAGATGATCTCTCTGCTGTTTGCTCTGTTTCCTCATCACAGTTTTTTTATTCTGGCTCCCAAGATCTTCTTCCTGTTCTACTCCACACTCGGTGTGGATCAAAGTTGGTTCTATCTTCATAAGGTGGTTGTCTCATGACTCAGGTGTACAATGCTGAGTCATTTCCCTAACTGTTACAGTGTCAGTTTGACTGCCGAGAGGTCTTAGGAGCATGGAATGTGGAAGTTAGAAAGATAACTGGCCAGAGTGACACCATGTCTATATTTGTGATGGAGGAAACTGGCATGCTGAGACTGAAGGAGGCCAGTTGTTCTCCTGTTACCAAAGTGGCTTCCTGGAGGAGGTATACTGGCATAAAAGTGATAGGAGGACACTGGCTCAGATCAGAAGACACCCCAGTGGTAAAGTGCAGTCTTCAAGGGGGTTGGAAGAGCTGCGTATTGTAGATAGAGAAACTGAGCTGTTAGGGCGGAGTGGGGACCCAGCACTGCACAGGGATGTAGCCATGATGCACGTGGCGTCTGAGAAGTTGAACACTTCACAAGATAACCTGAGGATGTGTTCTGCCTGGCACCTCACTGGGTTCCTATGACTCTGAGCGTCTCGGGTCCACCAGGCTAGAGGGACTCAGACCTGTGAGCAAGGAGAACAAGGGGAGGAGCCCATTTTCTGGGTGAACAGTTCTGTCTGGCCTACTTGACTCAGAAATCTTATTTATGTGTCTGGGCATTTCTTAGCTGAGAGTGCTGTAGTATACTGGTACGCAAAGGCCAATGACTTTATTCCATTCTCCTTTTTCAAATTGGCTCTTCTCTCAGCTTTACAGTTAAATCAGTCTGCCCTGTAGCATATTGAAAGCAAAATCTGAGAGATTCTTATGTTAAATGCTTGACTCTGGTGTAAACGAGCCAAATATAATGCATCTGTAGGACTTTTCTTGGGCAAGGGAGGGGCCTTTTGGCAACACATAGGTACGTCTCTTTTGGACAGAGCCTTGTTCTTGACTTTGAGTACCAATCCAAAGGAAGTGGCAAGTTCCCATGTTAAGAGGAACTGTCAGGACATGGAAAGAGGTTGAGTGAACAGCTGAAGAGAGCCCTGGGCTTATTGGGAAGAAAGATGAGGTGATGAGCATCATAGTTGCCAAATGCACAGAATCAGGAAAGGCTCCATGACAGAGGGCAGTGGGACTGGGTTGGCATGGAGCCAACCAAAATTGTGATGTCATCTTACTTTGGGAGAAGCAGGCGGCAGAAGGGCCTGAGATAGGACTTAGGCCCAGATTGGTGAAGGTGAGATGGCAACAGGGCAGGTAAGATTTTAGGCTGGAGCACATACCTGTAATTCTTGTTCCTGATGTTAGTGGTGCATATCATAATGTTTCTCTTGTCATCTTTTTTCCCTCCTTCCCCAAACCCGGGCTCACCAGGGATCTGGCCAGGGGACTGGTTTGTCCGCCTTGCTTCCCCAACCTAAAAACCTGACTGTGAAAGAGACTAACAGGTTGCTCCTGCCCCATGCCTTCTCTCGGAAACCCTCGGATGGCTACTCCGACACTAAGCCCTCCAGACAGGCCTCCAAGACCAAGCCCTCCTCTCTTGTCCCTGTTGTGGGTACCACAACCACCACTCCGTCGCCCTCTGCCATCAAGGCTGCTGCCAAGAGTGCTGCCCTGCAGGTGACGAAGCAGATCACACAGGAGGAGGATGACAGTGATGAGGAAGTAGCCCCTGAGAACTTTTTCTCCCTCCCGGACAAGGCTGAACCACCTGGAGTTGAGCCATACCCTTACCCCATTCCCACTGTCCCTGAAGAGCTGCCTCCAGGCACGGAACCAGAGCCGGCCTTCCAGGATGATGCAGCCAATGCCCCTCTTGAATTCAAGATGGCAGCGGGCTCAAGTGGGGTCCCTTGGATGCCTAAGCCTGGGGATGACTACAGCTACAGTCAGTTCTCCACATATGGCGATGCCAATGCTGCTGGTGCTTATTATCAGGTGGGTAGGAGGAAACATTGGCCATCAGGGAGAGCTTTCAGCCAGTGAGACAGCCTCTGGGGCATCACTAGCTGAATTAATAAATCTTCTAGTGGTTTTCCTATATTGGGCCTCAAAACATACTACTTTTATTTTTTTATTTTTTTAAAGATTTTATTTGATTTATTTTTAGAGAGAGGGGAAGGAAAGGAGAAAGAGAGGGAGAGAAACATGGGTGGGCAAAAGAAAATTCGATCAGTAGCCTCTCTGACACCCCCAACAGAGGACCTGGCCCACAACCCAGGTATGGCCCTGACCAGGAATCTAACTGGCAACCTTTTGGTCTGTAGGCTGGCACTCAATCCAGAGTGCAAAACGTACTACCTTGATTCTGAACCATATTTGGTCTAAAATTCCCTGTTTTGACATCTAACAGGTAGGACCACATAATTGACACCTTTATTCTGAAAATAAAATCTTACTGGAGGATACAGGGAGAAGGCAGAAGAGGAGTGGTCTTTAACTTAGAAATCCAAGGTAGTTCCACAGATGTGGATGATGAAGATAAGTGAACTGTGGCCTAGACTTATGATCTCAGTGAGTCCAAGAAGAGTTCTCGGAGGTGGAGAGTACTGAGAACACAGAAAGGAAGGGGAGAGGTGGGACTGGAGAGGAAGGAGGGAGTGTGGAGAGTTGAATGAAAAGGGGGAATAAGGAGACTGGTGAGGCCTTCACCTGTTCATGAGAAGTTGAAAGGACCCAGGCAAGGCCCTGGAGAGGGGAAACTAGGGGGCTGCAGTTGGGCTGTGATAGAGAATGAGGTCTGAGGGTGGGTTGGGTTTGAATCCCAAGCTATATGTGTCTGGGCAAATCCTGAACTGTCTCTCTGAGTCTCAGATTCCTCAGCTATTAAACGGGAATGATAATGGTAATCTCATAGGGTTGCTAGAATTACATTAGCTTAGCATGGTGCCTGGAATATAGTAAACACTCAGTAAATAGTTATGATAACTTTTTATTCAAATATTATTTAGAAGAGCTATCTAGATTGTTCTGTGTGGCCTCAGAGAGTGAGGGTATAGGATGCCAGGTTGTAGATAGGTTTAAGAAGACTTTCCCAGCAGTCAGAACTTCTCTAGTTGGAGAGGGATGCTAGGAGTTTGGGGAAGTTTGGCGAAGTAGTGGTTGAGCAGAGCAGTTGGCTGGTCCCAGCTGGGCAGCTGTAAAAAGTTTTCCTGCCAGACTGGGGTACTTGGAAGGCTTAAGTCCTTTCGCGATTTTCTGACTGGTCATTGTTAATCTTAATCTTCAATCTGGGCATGGATAGGGACCCTTTTCAGATCAAAGACTTTAAACAGTTGTGTTTCTTAGGTATTTGCTGTTAAACCTTGTGTCCTGTAGCTGATCAGGGACTAACCTATCTTCCCTAAACATTGTTAGAAGGAAAGAGGAAGATGAGAGTGTTTTGACCTTTTTAGCGCAAAAAAAAAAAAAAAAAAAAAGCCCTGGCAGGTACCTCGGTTACAACGTTGTCCCCATACGCCAAGGTTGTAGGTTTAGTCCAGGGGGTCAGGGCACATAGAAAATCAGCCAATGAATGCACAGATGAGTGGAACAACAGATCGATGTTTCTTTCTCTCCCCCTTCCTCTCTCTCTAAAATGAATGAATGAATGAAAATTTATTTAAAAAGATGCTATTTAAATCAGAAACCTGGTTTACATTCAGCAAATAAATAACAAAATGGGTTCTGTATCCAGTTCTAAACACCATTGAGGGAGTCTGTGCAAATTAAGGCACTTTATTTATTTATTTATTTGTTTATTTATTTATTTATTTATAAAGGTTTTACTTTTAGAGAGAGGGAAAGGGAGGGAGAAAAAATAGGAGAGAAACATCAGTGTGTGGGTGCCTCTTGAGTGCCCCCCACTGGGGACCTGGCCCACAACCCAGGCATGTGCCCTGACTAGGAATTGAACCAATGACCATTTGGTTCACAGGCCAGCATTCAGTCCACCGAGCCACACCAGCCAGGGCAAATTAAGGCACTTTAAATACACTGGAGGACCCTGTAATGTAAATATCTTATTGTCAATACAGGTGACCCTTAAACAAAGAGGGGGTTAGGGGACTGACACCCTCCCATCTCCCACAGAGTTAGAAGTCCTCCTATAACTTTCCATTCCCCAAACACCCAGCTACTTATAGCCTTCTGTTGACTGGAGGCCTTACTGATAACGTGAATAGATGATTAACATGTATTTTATGTATTATATGTATTATATACTACTGTACTCTTATAATAAAGTAAGCTAGAGAAGAGAAAAATACCTTTACCATATGGGGGGAAAATACATGTGTAAGTGGAGCCATGCAACGCAAATTCCTGTTATTCAATGGTCAACTGTCTTTTATGGAAAATCATGCTCTCATCACTCTGGATTTTTATGTAGTATTTTTGACTTAATAATTCTTAGATCTTATTTTCCATTTAGGTCACTGTAAAGTGAATGTTCTTAGAGGGGCATTTTCTTCAGCATTTTGGACAAAGATAGAAGGATTAGGAAAAAGTGTGGTCAGGATAGAAACAGTGTCTCAGCCCCGTGGCTGCCTGGCTTGGCCCCAGCAGGGGCCTTGCCTTCTTAGTGTCCACAACATCTGGATAGTTCACCCTTAAGAGGAATTTTGAGAACTAAAAACCTGGTGACACAAATCTGGTTTGGTGCTAGCTTTCTAAATCCCATGCCACCTGTGTAGTGGTTGATTTTACACCAGAGATCTGAAGCCTCCCTGCCCATTCATTATTACAGGCAGTCTCCCTGTTGTGCACGGAGGCTCTAAATAGGATGAGGAGCAGAAACGATATGCCCTCACACCTTCTCACCCCTCTCACCTTGGAGCTTATTAGGGTCTTACGGGCAGGAGGAGCAGAGCTCCGGGCACAGCAGACGTAAAGGGTGGGAATCACTCTTGGGAAGCAGCTGAGGGAACAGGGTATAAACTGAAGCAAAAGAGAACATCTTATTTCTTGTAATCCTTCCCTGAAAAATACTCATCCCTCTAGATGGTGCTTATCAGAAAGGATGAAGAAAGTGCTCTTGAGTTGAGGTCCTTAGGACCTGTGCCTTTAACTGGTCCATTCGAGGGGTCTGTCGCATGGGTGTCACTGTTGCCTCTTTCTGGAGGGTTTTCTCTGTTCCTGGGCAGACCTTGTTGTCCCCTCCCCACTGTGTCCTCAGTTGGTGAGTTTTTTCTTTCCTTGGCTACAGGATTATTACAGTGGTGGCTACTATCCTGCACAGGACCCGGCCCTGGTTCCCCCCCAGGAAATTGCTTCAGATGCTTCTTTCATCGATGACGAAGCAGTAAGTTAAAGTGCAAGTGACCATCCTTGATCCACAGATAAATCTGAAGCTAAGGGAAATTCTTTTTTAAACTGTATTCAGTTAGGATTAGGTATGGTAGCATATAACAGAATTTCCAAATAATAGGGCTTCTGTAAGAGAAGGTATTATTTTCCTCCTAAAAGATTAGTGGTAGGCAAGCCAGGCAGGGCTGGTGGGGCAACCCCACAAAGTTGTCAGGGATCCAGTCCCCTTCTGATTATTATTTTAAGGTTGTGGTCTTTATTCGTGTGGTCAATGATAGCGGCTAAGGCTACAGTGGTCACATCTGCATTTTGCCTACCCCTCTAGTAAGGGTGGAAAGAGAAAAAGAAGAGACATTTTCCCTCCTCTTTTAGGAGACTTCCAAAAGTTCCTAAGTTCACTTCCACTTCTATTTCATCGACTAGAATTTGGTCACATGGCCTTATCTAGTTGTAGGGGAACCTAAGAAATGTACTCTTTTAGTTGAGTGCTACTATTCCTAGCCTAAATATTGGGTTCATTCACATGACAAGAGAAAGAGACAATGGATTTTGGGAGGGAACAGCAACCACAGTAAATAATCCTTGCGTTCCATATAACTGGATCCCCTGCTGCTGAGCTCCCCAGCCTCAGTGCAAGGGGATATGAAAACCCCATGTCCTGAAGCCATCAGGCCACATTCAGGATATAAAGTATTGTCTCATCTTTAGGGATGTCACAGCCTATTGCAGGGGGCAGTGGAGAAACAGAGAGTGCTACCTCATTCCATGCAGGTTCTTATAAAAAATTTTTTCTACTCACCTGTTCATAGAAAGGTGTCCATACCTTTGCATATTTGTCTGTCTGTGGTTAATACTGCGTTCACCACTCTCCTATGCATGTCCTGGACAAGTTCCATAGTTAGGTTCTTTTTGTTCTAAGCCTAGGAGCATCAGGGAGGTCATCCAGTTGGCAAAAGTTAGTTTCATGTGAGTAGAGTGACCCTAGAGGCCTCACTAATGCTCAGACAGGGACCTGAGTCTCACCAAAGTTTCTGAGGGTTTTAATTTGATTCCTCAGAACCCATGCTCCCTTCCAGGCACATATTTGGGTGACTGTGAAGTTATCTGCGTGTTTTGTGAGGAGGAAGAGGAAAGAGTGAGGTCTCCTAGGGAATTTCCCAGGCCTTTTTCCTTGAAGGTCCCTCTCTACCCAGCTGTCTGTTTTCCCTCACTGATGTGGGCTCTGCTGAATTGGTGATGCCAAACTAATGAGAAGGAACAGACATGAAAAGAACTGACCTTTAGAGAATTCCTAGATTTTTTTTTATACCGAATTCTTAATTTGAAAACTATATGCAATCCTTTTAGGTGCATACAATTTATAGTAATTTGAGTGCAAATTCATACCAGTTATTCTCAGTACTCACTTGTGTTTGGAAATGTCTCTTGACCTTCCTTTCCTGAGTCCAGGAGAACTGAGAAGTAACCATGCATCTGGCATCAGGGCAGCTTGGTAGGTGTAGGGTGGAAGAATGTACTATACAGAGGGGAAGTGAGGGTGCAATGGAATTGGGGAATCGTGAAACCATTCCATAAAATGTGGATCCTTAGCCACATCTTCTAATCCCCCACCCAGATCCTTACTCCTGCATTGTTTTTTTTCTCCTTTTCCAGTTTAAGCGGCTGCAGGGCAAGAGGAACCGAGGTAGGGAAGAGATCAACTTTGTGGAGATCAAAGGGGACGACCAGCTCAGTGGGGCCCAGCAGTGGATGACCAAGTCATTGACAGAAGAGAAAACCATGAAGTCATTCAGCAAAGTAAGTGGGAAAGATCTGTTGGGTGGCAAACCTGGGAGGCCCCGTTAGTCCTGCTCCCTACTGTTAGTGTCACAGCACCTTTAGCAAACACCGCTTGTCAATGTTACTGGAGTTTGCACCGAGCCTCACAGATACTGCTCCTGCCTTCCAGCACTTTGTGGCACTTGGCTCTCCATCTGGATTGTGCAGTCTGTTTGCTGAGACAAATGGTGGAACTGTTTCCCAGTTGGGAAGATCTCTGTTATGTGGACAGAATCCACAGCTGCTCTACCCTCTTCCTGTAGTCATATCCCTCTCTCCATCCCATTGAACTGGAGGCTCAAAGCTTGCAGAGTTTTGTGGCTTTCCTTGCAGAGTTTACAGTGTAGTTGGGAAAAAGATTTAAGGATAGCTTTGAGGTGTGGGCACCACAGAACCTCAGAAGTCCTGGGTGCTAGGTTCTGAGTGTGCAAGCCCTTTTTTCTTTGTTATTTATTGTAGCCACCTGTGACCTTTTCACATACTTTATTCCTCACATTCCCACACTGCCGTCCCACCTTCTCTGGGCTAGTTGTCTTTAGTCAGAATGATGAACATCACTTCACCTAGTAGTTGAGTACAGCAAATGTGGACATTTATGATCCTGACACGGGGGAGAATGTCAGGGAGCTCTGGATTCTAGCCCAGCACCAGCAAGGTCAAGGTCAGGCATCTTATTCCCTTCTCCTCCTCCCGTTTGCTTCGTTCAGTAGCCACAGATGGTCATTGGAGCCCTAGCTATTTGTTTTAACTAAGTGTTGGCGGCCATAGAGTACAGAGCAAAGGATAGTGGTTAGAGAGCATAGATCCATCACCATTTACTGGAAACACCATTTAGAGCTTGCTGTACTAACTGGGACGAGAGGTATCATCAAATAGTGATAGTGACTGTTGTTAGCACTCACTGTGGACCAAGAATGGAGCTGGATATTTATCATCTTTAACTGTCACATTAAATGACATTAAGTAAAGCAAGGATTGCGGTTTGCTATTTTCCCTGGTCCAAGTTTTCTTTCCACCATCTCATTGTACTGAGCTAGATTTAAACATATATTTATTTATTTATTTTTAGAGAGAGGAGATGGGAGGGAGACAGAGAGGAAGAGAAATATCAAACATGATATACAAGAGAAACATCTATCAGTTGCCTCTCGCAAGTCCCCAAGTGGGGACCTGGTCCGCAACCCAGGCATGTGCCTTGGCTGGGCATGGAACTGTCAACCTTTTGGTTTGCAGGCCGGTACTCAGCCAGGGCATGCCTTCTTTTAAAGAAAAAAAAAATTGAGGACATCTGGCCAAGATGGAGGCGTAGACACACTGTGCCTCCTCTCACAACCAAAATTAAGGACAACAAAGATTTAGAAGCAAGAAAACAATCAGAACTGATAGAAAATTGAACTGTGCGGAAGTCCAACAACCATTCATGCAGACCAGTAAGAGGGGCAGCTAGCAGACCCCAGGCAGGTGCACAGGCAGTGGCTAATGGACCCCGGGCACAGGGTGGCAACTGTGCAGACCCAGTGAGGCCGCACAGGGCGGCTGGCTGACCACGTGGTCCCACATTCACACACAGATAATCCAGGTGAAGGGGAAGGGTGGAAGGGACTGGAATCCAAGAGAGAGCAGAGCAAGCGCCATTGTTCTCTCTCGGACCCCACCCCCACATACAATGTCACTACCCAGCAACTGGGCTGCCCCACCCTGGGGAACACCTAAGGCTCCGCCCCTCACTACGTAACAGCCGTGACCAGACCGAAAAACAAAACAAAACAAACAAAAAACCCCACCAAAAATGGCTCAAATGGGAGGACAAATCAAAGCCCCAGAGCCAATTCACCTAAGCAGCGAAGAGACAGTCAACCTATCAAATGCACAGTTCAAAGCCCTGGTGATCAGGATGCTCACAGAATTGGTTGATTTTGCTCACAAATTAGATGAAAAAATGCAGGCTACAATATGTGAAATGAAGGAAAATGCACAGGGAACCAATAGAGATGGGAGGAAAACTGGGACTCAAATCAATGGAGTGGACCAGAAGGAAGAAAGAAACAACTAAACAGAAAAGAAGGAAGAAACAAGAATTCAAAAAAATGAGAAGAGGTTTAGGAACCTCCAGGACATCTTTAAATGTCCCAACATCCGCATTATAGGGGTACAGAAGGGGAAGAAGAAGAGCAACAAGTGGAAAACTTATTTGAACAAATAATAAAGGAGAACTTCCCCAATCTGACAAAGGAAATAGACTACCAGGAAGTCCAGGAAGCTCAGAGAGTCCCAAAGAAGTTGGACCCAAGGAGGAACACGCCAAGGCACATCGTGATTACATTAGCCAAGATTAAATGAAGGAGAGAATTCTAGAAGCAGCAAGGGATAAGGGGACAGTCACCTACAAAGGAGTTCCCATCAGACTGTCAGCTGATTTCTGAAAAGAGACTTTACAGGCAAGAAGGGGCTGGAAAGAAGTATTCCAAGTCATGAAAGGCAAGGACCTACATCCAAAATTGCTCTATCCAGCGAAGCTGTCATTTAGAATGGAAGGGCAGATAAAGTGCTTCTCAGACAAGGTCAAGTTGAAGGAGTTCATCATCACCAAGCCCTTACTTACTATATGAAATGTTAAAGGGACTTATCTAAGAAAAAGAAGATAAAAAATATGACAGTAAAAAGACAGCAAACTCTCAGCTATTAACAACCACACCTAAAACAAAAGCAAACTAAGCAAACAGCTAGAACAGGAACAGAACCACAGAAATGGAGATCACATGGAGGGTTAGCAACAGGGAAGTGGGAGGAGGAGAGAGGGGGGAAGGTACAGAGAATAAGTAGCATAGATGGTGGGTAGAAAATACACAGGGGAAGGGCAAGAATATTGTGGGAAATGTAGAAGATAAGGAACTTATGACACATGGACATGAACTAAAGGGGGGGAATGTGGGTGGGAGAGGGTGTGCAGGGTGGGGGGAATGATGGGGAAATGGGACAACTGTAATAGCATAATCAATAAAATACATTAAAAAAAATCAAGCTAAAGTCCTGGCTGATGTGGCTCAGTGGACTGAGTGCCGGCCTGCGAACCAAAAGTTCGAAGTGAGGGTCTAGTGAGGGCACATGCCTGGGTCGCAGGCCGGGTCCCCAGTAGAGGGTGTGTGAGAGGCGAACATGCACTGATGTTTCTCTCCCTTTCTCCCTCCCTTCCACTCTCTAAAAATAAATAAAATCTAAAAAATAAAAATAGAAAAAAGAAGGCAAAGATTCATTTCCTTTCCTTGCATAGTTTACAGTGTAGTTGGGAAAAAGATTTAAGGACACTTGAGTGTAAATGATTACAGTGCAAATTGATTACATAAGTGCTGAGGAGACTCTAGAGAGGAGGTTTGGGGGTTGGGTGGGGCTGATTAGGATAGCTTCTAGTCTGAGAAAACGCTGGCAGAAGACAGAAAAAGTACAGAACAAAAGCCCAAACCAATACAGATTTTGACAGATCATTTGCATCAAAGTTTAGTTAGGGGTTCAGTGTTGTTACGGGTGGAGGCTGGAAGATTGGAGAGAGGGAGTGATTATGGTGAAAACCCTAGTTCCAAGGAAGCTGTTGGGACTTGTTAGAATGGGGGCAGCAGGGATTCAGCCAAAGATAATTGATGGGAGAGAGTTTGGTAAGCAGTAGGTAGAAGACTGGCTAGACATCTGCACTGGCTGGGGAGTAGGGACAGAGATGAATAGGACTCAAGGGGTTGTGAGATGGGAGGGAGGTTGCCTGTGCTCTGGCACTTAAGCTGTTTTAGACTGACTATAGGCAATACAACTGGTATCAGATGTTCACTGTGGGCAGAGCTTGGTGCTGGGGGTTGCTAAGAAAGAGAAGACAGAGTCCCCACCTTAAAGTATTTCCAGTCTAATGGGGATATTAGCAGGCTATTTCAGGCAAGTATTCTTGAACTTGGCTTTTTGCATATAAGGGCTTTAATAAAAATAACTGCTTTGTAAGTATATAGACATAAAAAATAGCTCCAAGCTCACTTTTCTCCCCCAGAATTTGGGCAGTGTTATTGTTTTCTTAGCCCCCAGCATCACACTGTCTAGGCACCTGAGAAACTTCCTGCTTTTCTTGCCGTGGGTTAATGCTTGTGTTTTCTTCGTTTGCAGAAGAAAGGTGAACAGCCAACAGGTCAGCAGCGGCGGAAACACCAGATCACATATCTGATTCATCAGGTGAGAGCGCTGAGGGCCCTGGCGTGCCTGGCAGGGTCTCTATAAACATCGGAATTTGAAGGCTGAGATCTGCACTGCAAACCCAGCTGCCAGGCACCTCCTACCTGCTCTGGGCAGGCATTCTTTCCTGTTCTCCATGTGGCCACTGGGGGGAGGTGTCCTTCAGAATTACTTCATGTAAGACTCGAGTGTAGGTGCTTAAACTCTAATTGAAAATTCAGATATCTAAAATGTACGTGTATAGGGAGTGAAATAGTTCATCACAGTGTTTGTAAATTTACTTTTGTCAGTGACAGTTGACATTCAATATTTAAATTAGTTTTCGGTGTACAGTATAGTGGTAGGCATTTATATAATTTACAAAGTGATTCCTCCAGTAAATCTAGTACCCACCTGGCACTATATGTAGTTATTACAATGTTATTGACTGTTTTCCCTACACTATACTTTACATTCCTGTGATTATTTTGTAACTGCCAATTTGTACATCCTAATTCCTTCACTTTTTTCACACAATCGCCCAACATCTCCCCACTCCCAGTCTGGCAACCATCAACTCCCTGTATCTGTAAGTCTGTTTCTGTTTTGTTTATTTTGTTCTTTAGGTTCCACATAAAAGTGAAATGATATGGTATTTGTTTTGCTTTGTCTGATGTATTTCACTTTGCATAATATCCTCTAGATTCATTGATGTTTTATTGCAAGTGGTAAGATTTCATTATTTTTATGGCCAAGTAATATTCCATTGTATGTACAAGGTCTGGCAGAAATAATGCCCTTTTTAAACAAAATTATAAGCATGTAATTCTGTAATATAACAGTATCACACTCAAGCACAGCATATGACATTTTAGGTGAAATGTTAAAATTAAAATGATAAATTATTACATCTGTATTATTATCCTACCAGCCACACTCAAGCAGGCATTATTTTTGCCAGGCCCTGTATATACCACATCTTTATCCAGTTGTCTATGGATGGGCACTTAGGTTGCTTCCATATCTTGGCGATTGTAAGTAATACTACAATAAACATAGGGATACATACATCTTTTCAATTAGCGTTTTGAATTTCTTCAGATAAATACCTAGAAGTGGTATTGCTAGGTCATTAGGTAGTTCTATTTTAAGATTTTTTGAAGAAACTCCATACTGTTTTCCATAGTGGCTGCACCAATTTGCAATACCACCAGTAGTGCACAAAGGTTCCCTTTTCTCCACATCCTCACCAACACTTTTTATTTGTTGATTTATTAATGATAGCCATTCTGGCAGATGTAAGGTGATATCTCATTGTGAGGTGTTTTTTTTTTTTTTTTTTAAGATTTTTTATTTATTTTTTAGAGAGAGGGAATGGAGGAAGAGAGGGCGAGAAACAGATATGTGAGAGATAACAGTTGCCTCTTGCATGCCTCCAACTGGGGACCTTGCCCGCAACCCAGGCACATGCCCTGACTGGGAATCAAACCTGAAACCATTTGGTTTACAGCCCAGAGCTCAATACACTGAGCCATACCACCCAGGGCTCATTGTGGTTTTAAATTGCATTTTTCTGGTAATTAGTGACATTGAGCATCTTTTCGTATGTCTGTTGACCATCTGTGTGTCCTCTTTGGAAAAAAGTCTGTTTAGGTCCTCTACCCATTTTTTAATTGGATTGTTTGTTATTTTAGTGTTAAGTTGTATGAATTCTTGATAAATTTTGGATATTAATCCCTAATTGGATATATCATTGGTGAATGAATATCTTCTCCCAGTTGGTAGGTAGTGTTTGCATTTTGTTGGTGTCCTTTGCTGGGTAAAAACTTTTTAGTTTGATAGTCCCATTTGTTTATTTTTTGTTTGCTTGTTTCCCTTGCTTGAGGAGATATATCTGAAAAAATATTACTAAGGGCAATGTCAGAGAGTTTATGACCTATGTTTTCATCTAGTTTTATTGTTTTGGGTCTTACATTTAAGTCTTTAATTCATTTTGAGTTTATTCTTGTATATGGTATAAGAAGGTGGTCTACTTTCATTTTTTTGCATCTATCTCTTCAGTTTTACTGATATCATTTATTGAATAGATTGTCTTTACTCTATTGTGTATTCTTGCCTCCTTTGTATAGATTCATTGACCACATAGGTGTGGATTTATTTCTGGACTCTCTATTCTGTTCCATTAATTTATGTCTGTTTTTGTGCCAGTACTAGGCTGATTATTATAGCCTTGTTGTGTAGTTAGATATCAGGTAGTGTGATACCTTCAACTTTATTGTTCTTTTGATAGAGATTGCATTAAATGTATGGATTGCTCTGTGTAGTATGGACATTTTAATGATGTTAATTCTTCCTGTTCATGAGCACAGTATATGCTTTCATTTATTTGTATCTTCTTCAGTGTCTTTCTGGCTTTAATTTTTTGAGTATAAGTCTTTTACCTCCTCCGTTAAATTCATTCCTAGGTGAGGTTTTTTGTTTTTTTGTTTTGGATGCAATTGTAAATATGATTGTTTTCTTAATTTCTCTTTCTGGTAGTTTGTAATTGGTGTATAAAAATGCAACTGATTTTTGACTATTAACTTTGTATTCTGCTACTTTACCGAATTCATTGATCAGTTCTAATAGATTTTGGTGGAGTCTTTATGGTTCTCCTTATATACTATCTTGTCATCCACAAATAATGACAATTTTACTTCTTTTCCAATTTGGATGCTCTCCCTTCCTTCCTCCCTCCCTTCCTTCCTCTCTCTCTCTTTCTCTTTCTTTCTTTCCTTCTCTCTTTCTCTCCTTTATGTGATTGCTGTGGCTAGGACTTCCAATATTATGTTGAAAAAAAGTGGTGAAAGTGGACATTATCGTTTTGTTCCTGATCTTATGGGAAATGCTTTTAGCTTTTTCCTATTGCATTTGATGTTGGCTGTAGGCTTCTCATATATGGCCTTTATTTTGTTGAGATATGTTCCCTTCGTTACCACTTTGCTGACAGTTTTTATCATAAATGGATTCTGGACTTTGTCACATGCTATTTTTGCATTTATTGATATGATGATGTGATTTTTATCCTTCATTTTGTTTGTGTGGTTTATCATGTTAATTGATATGCAGATACTGAACCAGTCCTGCATCCCAGGAATAAATCCCACTTGATTATAGTGTATGATCTTTTGAATGTATTGCTGGGTTTGGTTTGCTAGTATTTTGTTGAAGATTTAATTTTTAATTTTTTTAAGATTTCATTTATTTTTAGGAAGAGGGAAAAGGAGAGAAAGACAGGGAGAGAAACATCAATGTGTGGTTGTTTCTCATGCGCCCCCTACTGGGGACCTGGCCCACAGCGCAGGCATGTGTCCTGACTGGGAATCAAACCGGCAACCAGCACTCAATCCACTAAGCCACACCAGCCAGGGCTTGTTGATGATTTTTGCATTTATGTTCGTCAGTGCTTTTGTCCTATAATTTTAATTAATTAATTATTTATTTTTAAAAATCTATTTTATTGATTATGCTACTACAGTTGTCCCATATCTCCCCCATCATTCCCCTCCACCCTGCACACCCCCTCCCACCCATATTCCCCCCTTTAGTTCATGTCCATGTGTCATAAGTTCTTTAGCTTCTACATTTCCCACACTATTCTTGCCCTCCCCCTGTCTATTTTCTACCCACTATCTATGCTAACTTATTCTCTGTACCTTTTCCCCCTCTCTCCTCCTCCCACGCCCCTGTTGCTAACCCTCCATATGATCTCCATTTCTGTGGTTCTGTTCTTGTTCTGTTGTTTCCTTAGTTTGCTTTTGTTTTAGGTGTGGTTGTTAATAATTGTGAGTTTGCTGTCTTTTTACTGTCCTATTTTTTATCTTCTTTTTCTTAGATAAGTCCCTTTAACATTTCATATAATAAGGGCTTAGAGACGATGAACTCCTTCATCTTGACCTTATCTGAGAAACACTTTTTCTTCCCTTCCATTCTAAATGACAGCTTTGCTGGATAGAGCAATTTTGGGTGCAGGTTCCTGCCTTTCAAGACTTCAAATACTTCTTTCCAGCCCCTTCTTGCCTGCAAGGGTTCTTTTGAGAAATCAGCTGACAGTCTGATGGGAACTCCTTTGTAGGTGACTGTCCCCTTATCTCTTGCTGCTTCTAGAATTCTCTCCTTCATTTTAATCTTGGGTACTGTAAGTATGATGTGCGTTGGTGTGTTCCTCCTTGGGTCCAACTTCTTTGGGACTCTCTGAGCTTCCTGAACTTCCTGGAAGTCTATTTCCTTTGCCAGATTGGGGGAGTTCTCCTTTATTATTTGTTCAAATACGTTTTCCACTTGTTGCTCTTCTTCTTCCCCTTCTGGTACCCCTATAATTTGGATGTTGGGACATTAAAAGATGTCCTGGAGGTTCCTAAGCCTCTCCTCATTTTTTTGAATTCTTGTTTCTTCCTTGTTTTCTGTTTGGTTGTTTCTTTCTTCCTTCTGGTCCATTCCATTGATTTGAGTCCCAGTTTTCCTCCCATCTCTATTGGTTCCCCATGCATTTTCCTTCATTTCACGTATTGTAGCCTGCATTTTTCATCTAATTTGTGAGCAAAATCAACCAATTCTGTGAGCATCCTGATCACCAGGGCTTTGAACTGTGCATTGGATAGGTTGGCTATCTCTTTGTCGCTTAGAGGAATTGGCTCTGGGGCTTTGATTTTTTCTCCAGTTTGAGCCATTTTTGGTGGGTTATTATTTTTTTTTGTTTTGTTTTGTTTTGGTTTTAGTCTGGTCACAGCTATTATGTAGTGAGGGGTGGAGCCTTAGGTGTTCCCCAGGGCGGGGCAGCCCAGTTGCTCAGTAGTGACCCCTGTATATGGGGGCGGGGTCCAAGAGGGAACAATGGTGCTTGCTCCACTCTCTCCTGGATTCTAGTCCCTTCTGCCACTTCCCCTTTGCCTGGATTATCTGTGTGTGAATGTGGGACCACCTGGTCAGCCAGTCACCTTGCGCGGCCTCACTGGGTCTGCACAGTTGTCACCCCGTGCCTGGGGTGTGCTAGCTGCGGCCTGTATGCCTGGGAACTTCCAGCTGCTGCTGCCTGTGTGCCTGGGTCTGCACTTCCACTTTTTCCTGCTGTGATTTCGCCCCTCTTACCGGTCTGGATGAATGGTTGTTGGACTTCCGTACAGTTCAATTTTCTATCAGTTCTGGTTGTTTTCTTGTTTCTAAATATTTGTTGTCCTTAACTTTGGTTGTGAGAGGAGGCACAGTGTGTCCACCTATGCCTCCATCTTGGCCGGAAGTCTAATTTTATTTTATTTTATTTTTTATTTTTTTTAGATTTTTATTTATTTATTTTTAGAGGGGAAGGGTAGGGGAGAGGGAGAGAAATATCAATGTGTGGTTGCCTCTCGTGTGTCCCCTGCCGGGAACCGGCCTGCAACCCAGGCATGTGCCCTGACTGGGAATCGAACCGCGATCCTCTGGTTCGCAGGCCCGCGCTCAATCCACTGAGCTACACCAGCCAGGGTTAATTTTATTTTTTGTAATGTGTTTGTATAGTTTTGGAATCAGGGTAATGCTGGCCTCATAAAATGAGTTTGGGAACCTTCCCTTCTCTTGGATATTTTGGAGTAGTTTGAGAAGGATAGGTGTTACTTTTTCTTCTCCTCCTCCTCTTCCTCCTCCTCCTCTGCCTGGTACTGCCTACCCTCCAGCAATCCTCACCCACCTTAGTTCATGTCCATGGGTTTTGCATATGAGTTCTTTGGGTTCTCCATTTCCTATACTAGTCTTAATATCCCCCTGTCTATTTTGTACCTACCAATTATACTTTTGAATCCCTGCACTTTTCCCCCCATTCTTCCCCATCCCCCTTCCCGCTGATAACCCTCCAAATGATCTCCATGTCTGTGATTCTGTTCCTGTTTTAGTTGTTTGTTTGTTTTTAAATTTATTTTTTATTTTATTTTTAAAAAGATTTTATTTATTTCTAGAGAGAGAGGAAGGGAGGGAGAAAGAGAGGGAGAGAAACATCAATGTGAGGTTGCCTCTCACATGCCCCCAACTGAGGACTTGGCCTGCAGCGAGGGCATGTGCCTTGATTGGGAATCAAACCGGCAACCCTTTGGTTCTTAGGCCGGTGCTCAATCCACCGAGCCACACCAGCCAGAGCATTTTAATTTTTATTTATTTATTTATTTATTTATTTAGATTCAGTTGTTGAGAGCTGTGAATTTCCTGCCCTTTTAATGTTCATAGTTTTTTTTTTTTTTTAAATTTATTTTTATTTATTTATTTCTAGAGGAGAAGGGTAGGAAAGAGAGAGAGGGAGAGAAATATCAATGTATGGTTGCCTCTCGTGTGTCCCCTGCTGGGAACTGGCCTGCAACCCAGGCATGTGCCCTGGCTGGGAATCCAACCTGGATCCTTTGGTTCGCAGGCCCATGCTCAATCCACTGAGCTACACCAGGCAGGGCTAGGTGTGGTTCTTGATAGCTATGAATTTGTTGTCTTTTCACTGTCATAGTTTTATCTTCTTTTTCTTAGATAAGTCCCTTTAACATTTCATATAATAAGGGCTTGGTGATGATGAACTCCTTGAACTTGACCTTATCTGAGAAGCACTTTATCTTCCCTTCCATTCTAAATGACAGCTTTGCTGGATAGAGCAATTTTGGATGTAGGTCCCTGCTTTTCAAGATTTCAAATATTTCTTTCCAGCCCCTTCTTGCCTGTAAGGTCTCTTTTGAGAAATCAGCTGACAGTCTGATGGGAACTCCCTTGTAGGTGACTGTCCCCTTATCCCTTGCTGCTTCTAGAATTCTCTCCTTCATTTTAATCTTGGCTAATGTAATTACAATGTGCCTTGGTGTGTTCCTCCTTGGGTCCAACTTCTTTGGGATTCTCTGAGCTTCCTGGACGTCCTGGTAGTGTATTTCCTTTGCCAGATTGGGGAAGTTCTCCTTTATTATTTGTTCAAATAAGTTTTCCACTTGCTGTTCTTCTTCCCCTTCTGGGACCCCTATAATTCGGATGTTGGGACGTTTAAAGATGTCCCGGAGGTTCCTAAGCCTCTCCTCATTTTTTTGAATTCTTGTTTCTTCCTCGTCTTCTGTTTGGTTGTTAGTTTCTTCCTTCTGGTCCACTCCATTGATTTGAGTCCCAGTTTTCCTTCCATCTCTATCAGTTCCCCATGCATCTTCCTACATTTCACGGATTGTAGCCTGCATTTTTTCATCTAGTTTGTGAGCAAAATCAACCAATTCTGTGAGCATTTTGATGACCAGTGCTTTGAACTGTGCATCTGACAGGTTGGCTATCTCTTCACTGCTTAGAGGAATTGGCTCTGGGGCTTTTATTTCTTTTCCGGTTTGAGCCATTTTTGGTGGGTTTTTTTGTTGTTGTTGTCGTTGTTGTTTTGGTTTTAGTCTGGTCGCAGCTATTACGTAGTGAGGGGGTGGAGCCTTAGGTGTTCCTCAGGGCGGGGCAGCCCAGTCGCTGGGTTGTGACGCTATAGGTGGGGGCGGGGTCTGAGAAGGAGCAATGGCGCCTGCTCCGCTCTCTCCTGGACTCCGGCCCTTTCCGCTGCTTCCCCTTCACCTGGATTATCTGCGCACGCGCGAGTGCTGTTACGTAGTGAAGAGTGGAGCCTCTGGCGCTCCCCAGTGCGGGGCAGTCCAGTCGCTGGGTTGTGACGCTGTATGTGGGGGTGGGGCCTGAGAGGGAGCAATGGCGCCTGCTCCGCTCTCTCCTGGATTCAGTCCCCTCCGCCACTTCCCCTCCGCCTGGACCGTCTGTGCGCTCGAATGTGAGACCACCTGGTCAGTCAGCCAGCCGCCTTGTGCGGCCTCACTGGGTCTGCACAGTTGCCCCCCAGTGCCCGGGGTCTGCCAGCTGCTACCTGTAGGCCCGGGGACCACCAGCCGCCACCTGTGCACCTGGGAACTGCCAGCCGCTGCTGCTTGTGTTCCCGGGTCCGCACCTCCACTTTCTCCTGCTGCGACTCCGCCCCTTTTACTGGTCTGGATGAATGGTTGTTGGACTTCCGTACAGTTCAGTTTTCTATAAGTTCTGGTTGTTTTCTTGTTTCTAAATATTTGTTGTCCTTAATTTTGGTTGTGAGAGGAGGCACAGTGTGTCCGCCTACGCCTCCATCTTGGCCGGAAGTCTCTAATGTTCATAGTTTTGATCATCTTTTTCTTAAATAAGCCATTTTAACATTTCATGTAATAATGGCTTGGTGATGATGAATTCCTTTAGCTTTACCTTGTATGGGAAGCACTTTATCTGTCCTTCCATGTCCTTCCATGATAGCTTTGCTGGATAGAGTAATCTAGGTTGTAGGTCCTTGCTTTTCATCACTTTGAATACTTTTTGCCAGTCCCTTCTTGCCTACAAAGTTTCTTTTGAGAAAAGTTGACAGTCTTGTGGGAATTCCTTTGTAGGTACTTCTTTGCTTTTCTTGCTTTTAAGATTCTCTCTTTATGTTTAACCTTTGGCATTTTAATTATGATGTGGCTTGGTGTGGTCCTCTTTGGGTCCAACTCATTTGGGACTCTCTGTGTTTCCTGGACTTGTATGTCTATTTCCTTCACCAAATCAGGGAAGTTTTCTTTCATTATTTTTTCAGTTTCTTGCTCTTTGTCTTCTTCATCTGGTATCTCTGTGATTTGGATGTTGGCATGTTTGGAGATGTCTCAGAGTCTTCTTATTCTCTCCTCATTTTTTTTGAATTCGTTTCTTCTTTCTGTTCTGGTTGAATGTTTATTTCTTCCTTATATTCCAAATCATGGATTTGAGTCCCAGTTTCCTTCCCCTCACTATTGTTTCCCTGGATTTTTCTTTATTTCACTTAATGTAACCTTCATTTCTTCCTTTATGTTGTTACTGTACTCAGCGAGTCCTTAGAGCATCTGATTACCAGTGTTTTGAACTCTGCATCTGATAGGTTGGCTATTTCTGTTTCGTTTAGTTCTTTTTCTGGGGTTTTGTTCTGTCTTTTCACTTGGGTCATATTTCTTTGTCTCCTGAATTTGGCAGCCTCCCTATCTTTGTTTCTATGTATTAGGTAGAGCTGCTTTGATCCCTGTAAAAGGCACCTGTAAATTTTGTGGCGTAGAGCCTTAGGTAGTCATCAGGGTGGGGCAACCCGCTTCACTGCTTTGTGGCTCTCTATGGGGGGAGGGTTCAGAGAGGGAACTGTGCCACTGCCTGGCTTCTGGGGGTATGCCTGGCACTCGCCTTGTTTCCAATCACTTCACCCACTCCGCATATGCGACTGGTGCCCTTCTGGCTGTTGCCCTGGTGTTGAATCCCAGAATGGGTGGGTTTGCATACATTTTAAGACGATGCGGGCCTTTTAAGCAAAGTGTTCTGGAAATCTGGCAGTTTCTTCTGCCACCCCAACCTCCACTGGATTTACAGCCAGAAGTTACGGGGATTTATCTTCTGGTGCTGGAAACCTGGGCTGTGTGTTGTGGCCTGGGGCTGGGGGGTCACTCACTCCCAAGGTACCCCTCTCGATTTTTATCCACTTCTCGTGAATGTGGGACCCTGCATACCCATTCCTCTGCTGCCTCTCTGTGCCACACCGTGTCTCCGAGTCTCAGATGAATGTGGCTTCTTTAAATCCTTGGTTGTTGGACTTCCATACAGTTCAATTTTTTTATACTTCTAGGTGTTACTTATTTTAAGATTTATTTGTAATTTCTTTTTGTGGGTTGAGCAAGGAGGCGAAGCGTGTCTACCTACACCTCCATCTTGATCTGAAGTCGTAAATCTTTGAATGTTTGGTAAAATTCACCTGTGAAGCCATCTGGTTCAGGACTTTTGTTTTTGTTGGGAATTTTTGGATTATTGATGTGATTTTGTTAGTAATAATCAGACTGTTCAGATTTTCTTTTCTTCTTGATTCAGTCTTGGAAGATTGTATGGTTGTAGGAATTTATTCATTTCTTCTGCTTATTGACTTGTAATTAATTGTTTGTAGTATTTTCTTATAATCCTTTATTTCTGTGGTATCAATTGTCACTTCTTTTTCATTTCTGATTTTATTTATTGGGGTCCTCTCTCCCTTTTTCTTGATGAGTCTAGTTAAAGGTTTATCAGTTTGGTTTATTTTTTCAAAGAACCATCTCTTTGTTTGATTTTTTTTTTTTTGTATTTTTTTAGACTCTCATTTATTTCTGCTGTGATTGCTTCCCCCACCCCCGAGTTTATTTTATTTATTCTTTTAAAGAAGGGAAGGGAGACAGAGAGGATGAGAAACATTGATTTGAGAGAGAAACATCGATTGCCTCCTGCATGTGCCTGGACCATGGATGGAACCCACAACCCAGTCAAGAGCCCTGACTGGGAATCAAACCAGTGACCCCTCACTTCACAGGATGAGGGGTCAGTGGTCAGGACTCTGCTCTGATCTTTATTATGTCCTTCCTTCTACTCACATTGGGCTTTGTTTGTGGTTTTCTTTCTATTTCCTTTAGGTAGAAGGTTACATTATTTATTTGAGATATCTCTTCTTTCTTGAGGTTGGCTTGTATTGCTATGAATTTCCCTCTTAGGACTGCTTTCTCTGTGTGTCCCATTGGACTTTGGATCATTGTGTTTTCATTTTCATTTGATTCAAGGTATCTTGAGTTTTTTTTTTTTTTAGATTTTATTTATTTATTTATTTATTTATTTATTTATTTATTTATTTTTCAAGGCAGGGGAAGGGAGTCAGAGAGGGAGAGAAGCATCGATGTGAGAGAGATACATCGATCCATTGCCTCTCACATGCCTCCAGCCATGGACCTGGCCCTCAGCTCAGGCATGTGCCCTGACCAGGGATTGAATTGGCAACTTTTCAGTTTGCGGGACAACACCCAACCCACTGAGCTACACCAATCAGGGCCGATTTCTTTCTTCATCTCATTGTTAATACATTCATTGTTTAGTAGCACGTAATTTAGCCTCCACGTGTTTGTGTGTTTTCAGTTTTTATCTTGTAGTTATTTCTAGTTTTATATCATGTGGGACTTGTTTTGTGGCCTAATGTGGTTTATCCTGGAAAATGTTCTATGTGCACTTGAAAAGACTGGATATTCTGTTGCTTTGGGGTGAAATGCTCTAAAAATGTCGATTACATCTATCTTGTGTAAGGTGTCATTTAAGGGCTATTGTTTCTTTGTTGATTTTCTGTCTGGAAGATCTGTCCAGTGGTGTCAATGGGGTGTCAAGGTCCACTACTGTTACTGTATTACAGTCAGTCTCTCCTTTTTTTCCCCCCAAATGGATACTTTTTTTTTTTTTAAGATTTTATTTATTTTTAGAGAGGGGAAGGGAGGGAGAAAGAGACAGAAACATCAGTGTGTGGTTGCCTTTCATGTGGCCTCCACTGGGGTCCTGGCCCGCAACCCAGGCATGTGCCCTGACTGGGAATCGAACTGGCGACCCTTTGGTTTGCAGCCCGCGCTCAATCCACTGAGCTACACCAGCCAGGTCCTTTTTTTTTTTTTTTTAAGACTTTTTGTTTTTAGAGAGATGGGAAGGGAGGGAGAAAGAGAGGGAGAGAAACATCGATGTGTTTCTTGCACGCCCCTAGCTGAAGACTTGGTCCACAATCCAGGCATGTGCCCTGACTAGGAATTGAACTGGCAGCCTTTTGGTTCACAGGCTGGTGCTCAATCCACTGAGCCACACCAGTCAGGGCCAATCTCTCCCTTTATGTCTGTCAGTATTTGCTTTATATATTTTGGTACTCCTGTGTTGTGTGCATATATGTGTTGTGTGCATAAATGTGTATAAGGATTATATCTTCTTCTTGGATTGATTCCTTTATCATTATGAAGTGCCCTTTTGGTCTTTTGTTACGGTTTTTGTTTTAAAGCCAGTCTTGTCAAATAGAAGTATTGCTACCCCAGCTTTTTCATTTCCATGTGCATGAAATTTGTTTTTGCATCCCTTTACTGTTAGTCTGTGTCTTTAGATCTGATATGTGTCTCTTGTAGACATATGTATGGGTCTTATTTCTTACTCATTTAGCTGCCCTTTATCTTTTGATTGGAGCATTCAATCCATTTACATTTAAAGTGATAATTGAGACCTCCGGCCAAGATGGAGGCATAGGTGGACACACTGTGCCTCCTCTCACAACCAAAACTAAGGACAACAAGTATTTAGAAACAAGAAAACAACCAGAACTGATAGAAGATTGAACTGCATGGAAGTCCAACAACCATTCATCCAGACCGATAAGAAGGGTGGAGTTGCAGCAGGAAAAAGTGGAAGTGCAGACCCAGGCACACAGGCAGCAGCAGCTGGCAGTTCCCAGGCGTGCAAGCCGCAGCTAGCACACCCCAGGCACGGGGTGACAACTGTGCAGACCCAGTGAGGCTGCGCAAGGTGACTGGCTGACCAGGTGGTCCCACATTCACGCACAGATAATCCAGGCAAAGGAGAAGTGGCAGAAGGGACTGGAATCCAAGAGAGTGGAGCAAGCACCATTGTTCCCTCTTGGACCCCGCCCCCACATACAGGGGTCACTACTGAGCAACTGGGCTGCCCCGCCCTGGGGAACACCTAAGGCTCCACCCCTCACTATGTAACAGCCACGACCAGACCCCCCCCCCAAAAAAAAAAACCCACCAAAAATGGCTCAAACTGGAGAAAAAATCAAAGCCCCAGAGCCAATTCCTCTAAGCGACAAAGAGACAGCCAACCTATCAGATGCATAGTTCAAAGCCCTGGTGATCAGGATGCTCACAGAATTGGTTAATTTTGCTCACAAATTAGATGAAAAATACAGGCTACAATACGTGAAATGAAGGAAAACGCATGGGGAACCAATAGAGATGGGAGGAAAACTGGGACTCAAATCAGTGGAGTGGGCCAGAAGGAAGAAAGAAACAACCAAACAGAAAACAAGGAAGAAACAAGAATTCAAAAAAATGAGAGGTTTAGGAACCTCCAGGACATCTTTAAATGTCCCAACATCCGAATCATAGCGGTACCAGAAGGGGAAGAAGAAGAGCAACAAGTGGAAAAGTTATTTGAACAAATAATAAAGGAGAACTTCCCCAATCTGACAAAGGAAATAGACTTCCAGGAAGTTCAGGAAGCTCAGAGAGTCCCAAAGACGTTGGACCCAAGGAGGAACACACCAAGGCACATCATACTTACATTACCCAAGATTAACATGAAGGAGAGAACTCTAGAAGCAGCAAGGGATAAGGGGACAGTCACCTACAAAGGAGTTCCCATCAGACTGTCAGCTGATTTCTGAAAAGAACCCTTGCAGGCAAGAAGGGGCTGGAAAGAAGTATTTGAAGTCTTGAAAGGCAGGAACCTGCATCCAAAATTGCTCTATCCAGTAAAGTTGTCATTTAGAATGGAAGGGAAGATAAAGTGCTTCTCAGATAAGGTCAAGTTAAAGGAGTTCATCATCACTAAGCCCTTACTATATGAAATGTTAAAGGGACTTATCTAAGAAAAAGAAGATCAAAAATAGGACAGTGAAAAGACAGCAAACTCACAGCTATTAAGAACCACACCTAAAACAAAAGCAAACTAAGCAAACAGCTAGAACAGGAACAGAACCACAGAAATGGAGATCATATGGAGGGTTAGCAACAGGGGCGTGGGAGGAGGAGAGAAGGGGAAAAGGTACAGAGAATGAGTAGCATAGACGGTGGGTAGAAAATAGACAGGGGGAGGGCAAGAATAGTGTGGGAAATGTAGAAGCTAAAGAACTTATGACACATGGACATGAACTAAAGGGGGGAATGTGGGTGGGAGGGGGTGTGCAGGGTGGAGGGGAATGATGGGGGAGAAATAGGACAACTGTAATAGAATAATAAAATATATTAGAAAAATAAAGTGATTATTGATAGGTATGAAGTTATTGCCATTTTATAATTCATACTTTTTTCCTTCTTCTCAAAGAAGTCCCCTTTAGCATTTCTTTTTTGTTTTTTAAGTCCTTACCCAAAGATATCTTTTATTGATTTTGAAAGAGAGAGGGAGGGAAAGATAGAGAAACATCAATGTGAGAAAAAAACATTGACTGGTTGCCTCTTGTATGCACCCCAACAGTGGATCGGACCCTTAATGTAGGCATGTACCCTGACCAGGGATTGAACCTACAGCCTTTTGGTGTGTGGGATGATGCTCCAACCAACTGAGCCACTTGGCCAGGGCCCCTTAACATTTCTTGTAATACTGATTTGGTGATGATGCAGTCCTTTAGCTTTTTCCTGTCTGGTAATGTCCTTATCTCTTCCTCAGTTTTAAATAGTAGCCTTTCTGGGTAGACTAACCTTGGTTGTAGGTCCTTGCTTTTTATCACTTTGAATATTTCATTCCAGTATTTCCTGGCATGCAAAGTTTCTTTTGAGAAATCAGCTGAGCCCTGGGTGGTATGGCTCAGAGGACTTAGCACTGGCCTGGGAACCAAAGGGTTCCCACTTTGATTCCCAGTCAGGGTACATGTGTGGGCTGTGGGCCAGGTTCCCAGTGTGGGCTGCATCAGAGGCAGCTACACACTGATGTTTTTCTCCCTCTCTTTCTCCCTCCTTCTCCTCTGTCTAAAAATAAATAAATAAAATCTTAAAAAAAAAAAAAGAAAGAAAAGAAATGAAAAAAGAAATCAGCTGGCTGGTGTAGCTCAGTAGATTGAGCGCAGGCCTATGAACCAAAGCATCGCCAGTTTGATTCCCAGTCAGGGCACATGCCTGGGTTGCAGGTCAGGTCCCCAATAAGGGATGCGTGAGAGGCAACCACACGTTGATGTTCCTCTCCCTCTCTTCCTCCCTTCCCCATCTCTCTAAAAATAAATAAATAAAATCTTAAAAAAAGGAAAGAAAAGAAAAAAGAAATCAGCTGACAGTCTTTATGGGGAGCCCCTTTATAGGGTAACTAACTGCCATTCTCTTTCTGCTCTTCAGATTTTCTTTTTGTTTTAAGCTTTGGCTTTTTTTATTTGTTCGTTTAGATTTTATTGGGAATCAAATAAATCCTCTCATTGGGGACCTGGCCCACAACCCAGGCATGTGCCCTGACTGGGAATCAAACTGACTACCCTTTGGTTTGCAGGCCAGCACTCAATCCACTGAGCCACACTAGCGAGGGCTGGCGTTTTAATTATGATATGTCTTGTTCACTTTGTTGGGGACCCTATGCTTCCTGGGCTTGTGTATCTTATTTCCTTCATCAGGTTTTGGATGTTTGCAGTCATTATTTCTTCAGTGTTTCAATCCTTTGTTTTCTCTTCTCTTTCTGGTATGCCTATGATGCAGATATTGTTACATTTCATGTTGTTCAGAGGTCCCTTAAACTGTTCTTTTACTTTTTTAAATTCTTCTTCTTTTTTTAAAATTTTTGCTCCTCTGATTGGGTGTTTTCTGCTACCTTGTCTTCCAAATTGCTGATTTGATCCTCTCCTTTGTCTAATCTGCTGTTGATTCCATCTAGTGTATTCTTCATTTTGGTTATTAGATTCTTCATTTTGTTCTTTTTTATGGTATTTGTGTCCTTTTTTATGCTTCTTGTCTCTTTATTGAAGTTTTCACTATATTCTTTGAGCCTCCTTAAACCAGTGTTTTGAACTCTATCTGGTAGATTATTTGCCTCTATTTCATTTAGTTCTTTTTCTGGAGTTTTCTCATGTTTTTTCATTTGGGACATGTTTCTTTGTTTCCTCATTTTTAATGCCTTTCTGTGTTTGGTCCCATGTATTAGGTAGATTTGCTACATTTCCCAGGCTTGGCAGGGTGGTTTTACATAGTAGTTGACCTTTGGGGTCCCAGATCACTGGAGCAGGGTGTTTCAGGAGTGTCCCTTGTGTGGGTTTAGTGTACCCTTCTTGTTGTAGTTGAGCCTTGACTGCTGTTGGCACATCATTGGGTGGGGTTGACCCTCAAGTTGACCCGCTGTGAGGATTGGCCAGAAGCAGAGCCTACAAACTGCTGTGCGGAGGCTTACCTCACAAAGTTCGATACAACCCAGTGGGCTCTGGTGCCTGCTGAGACCACCCTGTGGGTGTGCTGCTTACAGAGCTGTTCGGGTGGTGCTCTGTTTTGGTGTGAAACTGGCTACCAGAAGTGTTTGTTTCGTGGGGTCTTTGGGAGGTGCTCTTGTGCAGGTCAAGGTCAGCTGCTGCCTGTCACTGGCACAGGGATATGTTGTAGGAGCTACAAAGTGATCTGTGGTTTTAGCTACCTGTGCTGGGCTTGGAGGCATGTAGGAGAAACTACTCTGTGAACTAAGGCCAGCTTCCACCAGTACTGGGCCTGAGGTTACTCAGCAGGAGGTACCTGGTACCCCAAGGCCTGCCTCCACCTGCCAGCTGCTCATAAGGCTCAGCCACTGAAAAAGCTGGGGGTGGTACCCCACTTGCGTGAGGTGGATTCTCAGGGATTCACTAGAGTGGAGTAAATTGTGTTCACCAGGTTAATGCAGATTCAGATTTGGCAGCAGAGCTGAGCCTATGGTCACTCAGCAAAAGGCACAAGGCACACAGAGGCCAGCTGTCCTTTGCCCAGGGCCTGTGGACCTTTAATAATTTTTAAAAAAATATATTTTATTGATTATGCTATTACAGTTGTCCCATTTCTCCCTCATCATTCCCCTCCACCCTGCACACCCACCCACCCACATTCTCCCCTTTAGTTCATGTCCATGTGTCATAAGTTCTTTAGCTTCTACATTTCCCACACTATTCTTGCCCTCCCCCTGTCTATTTTCTACCCACCGTCTATGCTACTTATTCTCTGTACCTTTTCCCCCCTCTCCTCCTCCCACGCCACCGTTGCTAACCCTCCATGTGATCTCCATTTCTGTGGTTCTGTTCCTGTTCTACCTGTTTGCTTAGTTCGCTTTTGTTTTAGGTGTGGTTGTTAATATCTGTGAGTTTGCTGTCTTTTCACTGTCATATTTTTATTTATTTATTTATTTATCTTTAGATGGGAAGGGCAGGAGAGAGGGAGAGGGAGAGAAATATCAATGTATGGTTGCCTCTCGTGTGTCCCCTGCCGGGAACTGGCCTGCAACCCAGGCATGTGCCCTGACTGGGAATCGAACCGCGATCCTCTGGTTCGCAGGCCCGCGCTCAATCCACTGAGCTACACCAGCCAGGGCTTCACTGTCATATTTTTTATCTTCTTTTTCTTAGGTAAGTCCCTCTAACGTTTCATATAATAAGGGTTTGGTGATGATGAACTCCTTCAACTTGGCCTTATCTGAGAAGCACTTTATCTGCCCTTCCATTCTAAATGACAGCTTAGCTGGATAGAACAATCTTGGATGTAGGTCCTTGCCTTTCATGACTTGGAATACTTCTTTCCAGCCCCTTCTTGCCTGTAAGGTCTCTTTTGAGAAATCAGCTGACAGTCTGATGGGAACTCCTTTGTAGGTGACTGTCCCCTTATCCCTTGCTGCTTCTAGAATTCTCTCCTTCATGTTAATCTTGGGTAATGTAATTATGATGTGCGTTGGTGTGTTCCTCCTTGGGTCCAACTTCTTTGGGACTCTCTGAGCTTCCTGGACTTCCTGGAAGTCTATTTCCTTTGTCAGATTGGGGAAGTTCTCCTTTATTATTTGTTCAAATAAGTTTTCCACTTGTTGCTCTTCTTCTTCCCCTTCTGGTACCCCTATAATTTGGATGTTGGGACATTTAAAGATGTCCCGGAGGTTCCTAAGCCTCTCCTCATTTTTTTTGAATTCTTGTTTCTTCATTCTTTTCTGATTGGATGTTTCTTTCTTCCTTCTGGTCCACTCCATTGATTTGAGTCCATTTTCCTCCCATCACTATTGGTTCCCTGTGCGTTTTCCTTCATTTCACTTATTGTAGCCTTCATTTGTTCATCTAATTTGTGAGCAGAATCAGCCAATTCTGTGAGCATCCTGACCACCAGGGCTTTGAACTATGCATTTTATAGGTTGGCTATCTCTTGGTTGCTTAAATGATCTGTTTTCCCGTTCAAGCCATTTTTGGTTTTTGTTTTGTTTTGGGTTTTTTGGGGGTCTGGTCACGGCTGTTGCGTAGTGAAGGGCAGGGCCTTAGGTGTTCCCCAGGGTGGGGCAGCCCAGTTGCTGGGTTGTGATGCTATATGTGGGGGTGGGGTCTAAGAGGGAATAGTGGTGTTTGCTCTGCTCTCTCTTGGATTCCAGTCCCTTCCCCTGCTTCCCCCAAGCAAATTGGGCCCTTCTGGTGCTGATTTCCATGTGGGTGGGCTTGTGTGTGTTCTAGGACCCTGTGGGTCTCTCCAACGAACTCTTCTGTGAGGCTGGGAGTCTCTCCTGGCACCTCAGCCCCCACAAGTGTTTTCAGTTGGTGTTTTTAGGTTTTATTTCTGGTGCTGAGGCCCTGGGTTGTGAGGTCTATGTTGCTCCCCGTTTTCGCCTGGATTATCTGTGTACGATTTTGGGACTGCCTGGTCAGCCATCCACCTTGAGTGGCCTCACTGGGTCTGCCCGTTGCCGCCTGGGGTCTGCCAGCCGCCGCCTCTACACCTGGGATCTGCCAGCTACTGCCTGCACGCCCAGGTCCGCAAACCTCCAGTTTTTCCTGCCGTGACTCTGCCCCGCTTACTGGTCAGGATGAATGGTTTTCTGACTTCTGTACAGTTCAATTTTCTATTAATTCTGGTTGTTTTCTTGTTTCCAAATCTTTGTTGTCCTTAATTTTGGTTGTAGGGGGTGGCACAGTGTGTCCACCTATGCCTCCATCTTCACCGGAAGTCCAAGAATTTTTTAAAATATATTTTATTGATTATGCTATTACAGTTGTCCCATTTCTCCCCATCATTCCCCTCCACCCTGCACACCCCCTCCCACCCACATTCCCCCCCTTTAGTTCATGTCCATGTGTCATAAGTTCTTTAGCTTCTACATTTCCCACACTATTCTTGCCCTCCCCCTGTCTATTTTCTACCCACCGTCTATGCTACTTATTCTCTGTACCTTTTCCCCCTCTCTCCTCCTCCCATGCCCCTGTTGCTAACCCTCCATGTGATCTCCATTTCTGTGGTTCTGTTCCTGTTCTAGCTGTCTGCTTAGTTTGCTTTTGTTTTAGATGTGGTTCTTAATAGCTGTGAGTTTGCTGTCTTTTCACTGTCATATTTTTTATCTTTTTCTTAGATAAGTCCCTTTAACATTTCATATAATAAGGGCTTGATGATGATGAACTCCTTGAACTTGACCTTATCTGAGAAGCATTTTATCTTCCCTTCCATTCTAAATGACTTTGCTGGATAGAGCAATCTTGGATGTAGATCCTTGCCTGTCATGACTTGGAATACTTCTTTCCAGCCCCTTCTTGCCTGTAAGGTCTCTTTTGAGAAATCAGCTGACAGTCTGATGGGAACTCCTTTGTAGGTGACTGTCCCCTTATGCCTTGCTGCTTCTAGAATTCTCTCCTTCATTTTAATCTTGGGTACTGTAAGTATGATGTGCGTTGGTGTGTTCCTCCTTGGGTCCAACTTCTTTGGGACTCTCTGAGCTTCCTGGTCTTCCTGGAAGTCTATTTCCTTTGCCAGATTGGGGAAGTTCTCCTTTATTATTTGTTCAAATAAGTTCTCCACTTGTTGCTCTTCTTCTTCCCCTTCTGTACCCCTATAATTTGGATGTTGGGACATTTAAAGATGTCCTGGAGGTTCCTAAACCTCTCCTCATTTTTTTGAATTCTTGTTTCTTCCTTCTTTTCTGTTTGGTTGTTTCTTTCTTCCTTCTGGTCCATTCCATTGATTTGAGTCCCAGTTTTCCTCCCATCTCTATTGGTTCCCTGTGCATTTTCCTTCATTTCACATATTGTAGCCTTCATTTTTTCATCTAATTTGTGAGCAAAATCAACCAATTCTGTGAGCATCCTGATCATCAGGGCTTTGAACTGTGCATCTGATAGGTTGGCTCTTTCTTCATGGCTTAGAGGAATTGACTCTGAGGCTTTCAGTTCTTCTCCAGTTTGAGCCATTTTTGGTGTTTTTTTTTTTTTTTTGTTGTTGTTGTTGTTGTTTGTTTGTTTTGTTTTGGTTTTGGTCTGGTCAGGGCTGTTATATAGTGAGGGGTGGAGCTTTAGGTGTTCCCCAGTGGGCGGCAGCCCAGTTGCTGAGTTGTGACACTGTGTGTGGGGGCAGGTCTGAGAGGGAACAATGGTGCCTGCTCCGCTCTCTCCTGGATTCCAGTCCCTTCCGCTGCTTACCCTTTGCCTGGGTTGTCTGCGTGCCCGCAAATGTAGGACCACCTGGTCAGCCAGCCGCCTTGTGCAGCCTCACTGGGTCTGCACAGTTGCCACCCCGTGTCAGGAGCCACCAGCCTCCGCCTGTGGGCCTGGGGTCGGCCAGCCACGACCGTTGCAGCTGGGAACTGCCAGCAGCTGCTGCCTGCGTTTCTGGGTCCGCACCTCCACTTTTTCCTGCGACTCTGCCCCTCTTACCGGTCTGGATGAATGGTGGTTGGACTTCCGTACAGTTTAATGTTCTGTCAGTTCTGGTTGTTTTCTTGTTTCTAAATACTTGTGCTTAATTTTGGTTGTGAGAGGAGGCACAGTGTGTCCACCTACGCCTCCATCTTGTCCGGAAGGCCAAGAATTTTTAGGAAAAACTTCAGTGCAGGCCACAGGCTGAGGCTGTCTACCTGCTGTTGAGTTTCTGGTGGTGCTCAAGTTGGGTGGGGGCAGGATCTCAGGGAGTCAGGGTGGGCAAATTGTGTTCAGGCTATTACAGATACAGATTTGGCCACGTCGGGGGAGGGCTTAACACAGGAAAAATAGTGCCTACCTCCTAGCTGTGTGGGAGGACTGTTCAACAGAGGGACAATGGCAGGTGTCCCTCCAGCCTTCACCTTGAAGCTATGCAACTCAGTTGTCTGTCACCCTCCCTGTCCTCCCCAGGCACTGTTCCTTTGCTAGAAGAGCCCAGGGTAAGTGCCTACAAGTGAATGAATCTGTGTGTGGGACCTTTAAGAGGATGCCTGGGTTTCTAGCAGCTTCCCTCCCACCCGGATGGACAGAATTCTGCTGATATTTATGGCTATGTTATGTGGGCTCTTCTTCCCAGCACTGGGGCTCCTCCTGGCTGGGGAACATGGTGTGTGGCTGGGACCCCTCGTTCCTCACAGGGTCCCTCTGTAGCCGAGATGTCCTTCTTGATTCTCAGCTGCCACAGTGCACATGGGATCAGCCCATTTTGCATCTCTGTCCCTCCTATCAGTCTCAACACGGTTTCTTCTCTTGTTTTTAGTTATAGGACTTCTGTCCAGCTAGTCATCAGGTGGCTGTCCAAACTGATTGTTCTGTAATTTAGTGGCTGTCGGAGGAGGTGAGCATGGTGCTTACCTACTTTGCCATCTTGACTGGAACTCACCTATCACAGAGTTCTTTTAAATAGCCCCTTTAATAATTTAAAAAACTATTTAAAGAAAAAGTTGGTTCACTAATGAGGTCGGTCAGTTTTGTATTCTCCACCTCTATGACAGGAAACATCAACACAGATAATTCAGAATCACAGTCAAAAAATATCTTTGGGAATTAGAACGTGTCTTGGTATTTATTTGATAGGTCCTGGCAGCTTTCAAATACGCATTTAATCATTAAATATTAACCCTTTTTTTGAGACTTACTATATGAAATGCTGTCAAAGATACAGATGGGAATAAAGTCTTTCCTGTCCCTTTGTCTGGGGCATGTTCATGCTGCTTGGTTATTTCAGTGGCAAATCAGACTTTTGTTATCATAGTTCCACCTCCCTTTGCAGGAACTCACATGTAGCCTTACCCTATCCTGTTACTTGCAGGATACGGATTTGAGGATAGGGTCTGTTTTTAAACCCAAACTGTTAGCTGCCCTCCACTCTTATTCCATCGGAAGTGAGCAGGCATCTTATAACTTTGTAGGGTAAGATTGAGGAGCCCGTTTTCTATGACAGTGTTTGTACATTCCCAGAATGCAGTTGTAGAGCCAGCAGGTGGAGATCAGAAGGGGTTAATCATGATTCTAGTACTGTCCAGTCCTTCTCACAGCTCCATTGTACTTTAAAGTGCTATGAATGTTTAGGGTTCCGTATACACTGTATTCAACACTATAGCAAAGCTGCATCTCTAGACTAAGATATTTTCCTGTTTAGACCTGTCCAAGTCTTTGAGCTTGTTCTCTCCCATTGGCTGGTCAGGTATTCAAATTCTAGTTCTCATTTGTCTATTTTTCCCCACTTGAGGATTTCAGTTTTATTTATTTATTTGAATTTTAAAAAATTGATTTAACAGAGAGAAAAACATCCATTTCTTGTTCCACTTATTGATGCATTACTCATTGCTTGTTTCTTGTTTGTGCCCTGACCAGAGATCGAACCCACGGCTTTGGTGTATAGGGCCAATGCTCTAACTAACTGAGCTACTTGGCCAGGGTGAGGATTTCCATTTTAATTCTAGCAGATGAAGGACCAGGATTCTTGAGTTTTTATTCTTCTTAAACTGTTAGCTTCCCAAAGAGGTGATTTTTCTTTGCTTTCTCAGGGTCTTCTCCTTATGCTTGAGTAAAAGAAAATTATGTCTTTCCAGGGATTTGCTATTTCCCCATAATTGTTATGACGGGAGAAATATTTTAAATGGGGAAGCTCATAGAGGTGAGAAAATTGTCTCACAAAACTCCAGTTTGACTCTCCTCTGTGCCTTCTTTTTTGCCATAGGCTAAGGAGCGGGAGCTGGAGCTGAAGAACACCTGGTCGGAAAACAAGCTCAGCCGCCGGCAGACCCAAGCCAAGTATGGATTCTAGGGCTCTGGACCTGATTGCGGATCCCAGGATCTCTTGCGGCTCTGCTGGTCCAGCCCCCAGCTTCATCTCTGGGACCCCAGCTGCTCCAAGCCCAGGATCTCTTTCCATGAGGACCCAGCCCTCGCCTCTGCAAGAATGAACATATGTGATGGAGAGTTTTCTTACAAAAGTTAGAAAACTCAGCTCCTTTCTGTCTCGGAGCTAGCAAAGACTCAAGTGATGCCTCAGAAGGGGTACTGAGTTCTTGGATGGGAATTTGCTCCCTGTTGGGTGTGATGAAATGTTGAATCCCTCCCTCCACCTTTTTTTTTTTTTTTTTTTTAAACCAGGGGTGTGTGATGAAATAAAACATTCAGTCTGACAGACGCTTCCTGCCCTGACCCTTTTCCTGCTTTTTAGTATGGTCTTCTTTTTCATTTGTTATTCTGTCCCTGGGTCTCAGTTTTTACCTTGTGCAAAGCACCCTCCAATCATTGTGAGCTTCCTCGATGACTCCTTTGCCTTTTTTTCTGTACCCACCATCTAAACTGGGTTCATGGCCATTGAAGACCCCAGGAGTTGTATGTAAACTGCGTTTGGAGCAGGAGCTTGTGATCCTAAATGGAAATATTGCTGATCTCAGGTGTCTTTGAAGATTAGGGGAAGTCAGGAGGTTCTTTGTGTGACATGAAAGAGTTGCTAGACATAAGATTCAGTCCAGCAAGAGGGAAAGTGGAGAAATGCCTGGCCTTGAAGATGATTCACCTTTACACTGGTAGTTGTTGGCCTGGACTGGTTTGGAAACTTTGCATAGAGCTGGCGGGGGGCGGGGGCAGACAAATCTCCTGGGAGGCTTCTGGACCCCTAGCTTTCCGCTAGGGAGGAAAGGGTGGTTTGGGTGCGTAGTTGGGGAAGGGAGGTAGTGGGGTCTGTGAACCTGAGTTAGCGGTCTGGCACTGTGATGCCCAGAAGCGATGAGACAAGGCATGGTTCCTCTCTGTCAGGGAAGGGTTCAAGTAGGAAGGGAAGATGTGTGCCCTGGTCACAAAACTGTGTGCAGATTTTCCTGAAATGTGTTGCTGAGGGTCCTGGGACTCCTGTAGGGCTTAACTGTAGTGGCTTCCTGGAGGGAGGAAGTGTCGAAGAAACTCCAGCAAGAAGAAAGGCCTTGGGTGCTGTCAGAGGAGCACTGGATGGATGGTGATGCTTGATTCCAGTTGCAGATTCAGAAGAGGGAATACACAGAGGAGTGAGTTTGTTTTTTAATTATCACCCAAGGGTATGCTTACTGGTTTTAGAGAGAGGAAAGGGGAGAGAGAAACATCAATCGGTTTCCTCCTGCTTGCGCCCCAACTGGGGATCGAACCCACCACCTACGTATGTGCCCTGACTGGAAATCGAACCCGCAACCATTTTGTATACAGGACAGTGTTCTAACCAATTGAGGCTCCCTGCCAGCGCTGGAGGAGTTAGTTTTTGACAGTCCTGGTGACAGGAATGTTAAGGCCTGAGGGGCAGTTTTAAGTGTGTGGTGGGTGCTTGGGGCCAAGAAGAGGCAGAAGTGTGGCCTCTCACCATGCTGCTTGTGCAGGGCTAGGGTAAGTTGAGTCTGTTTGTCATTAAGTGCAGAGGAGGGTTTCATCACTTACAGGAAAACCACCCACTTATCTGAAATCTGACCTACTTCGGGGTTGGAGCCAGACAGGGCTCTTGCATCCTCCCTCAGGGACATTCAGGCTATAGTCAAAATCGGTGCATCAGCTCCCACCACTCCCACCATCCACAGAGGCACAGGGGCTGAGATCGTCCCTCTGGGTGTCTTAGGTGGTGAGGCGAGCTCAGCAGGGCCAGCCAGTCTGTGATCCTGAGGAGTCTGCTCTTCCCTGTGTGCATCGTGCTACAGGGGCAGCCCTACTCTCCTGAGGAGGCACACTCCTGGGACTCAGCTGTTCAACTTTCTCTTTCCAGGGGCTGCATCATGATGTAGCAGGAAGGGCTTTGTGCTGGGTACGGAGAGTCCAGTGTTTTCTGGCAATGGACATTTAGGCCAGATATCTTTAAGGTTCCTCTTGCTTTCCACCTCCTTTGTTCTGTGTAAGTAATTTTAAACCACTGTTTTGTTTTGTTTTTTAAATTGAATCTCTTGGGGTGACATTGGTTAATAAAATATAGGTTTCAGGTGTACAATTCTATAATGTATCATCTGTATATTGGATGCGTTTGTCACCCCCAGTCGGGTTTCATTCCATCACTATCCCCCCTTTACACTCTTCTACCTCCTCCATCCCTCTTCCCTCTGGCAGTCACCATACAGTTCTCTGGGTCCATGGGTATTTTTTTCTTTGCTTAACCCCTTCAACCCTCACCCAGCCCCCATCCCACACCCACCTTAAGCCACTTTTTTCAAAAAGCCACTTTATAGTTTTACCTCTATTTAGGGCGGGGGGTGGAATTTCTTGGTCACCAAGAGAAATATTTATAGGTTAGAAAATTGATAGACTTCATCTGGGAGGTAGTAGCCTCACATTTTGGTGAATAAATAGGAAAGAGACGGGGATGAGGAAGAGAGGAGGAGGAAGAAATGGCACTTGGGCCCTTGCTGGTGTGGCTCAGTGGATTGAGCACCAGCCTGCAAACCAAAGGGTCGCTGGTTCAATTCCCAGTCAGGGCACATGCCTGGGTTTCGGGCCAGGTCTCCAGTAGGGGGCACACAAGAGGCAACCACACATTGGTGTTTCTTCTCTCCTGGTTTTTCCCTCTTTTCCCCTCTGTCTAAAAATAAAATCTTTAAAACAAAAAGAAAAAGAAATGCCACTTGGCTAAAATTGGCAGACAGCAACAGCCAAGGGGCAGAGGGAAGAAGGGCTGCAGGCCTTGGTTGGAAATGGATCCACATGGCCTGGCAGATTTTGGAGGGGCTGGGGCACAGCCCCAGTGCAGCCCTGCACTCATTAGGACTGCAGAGCCTAGGAAGCTCAGTTATGTGGGGATCCAACTTAGAAACTACACAGAGATGGCAAACTTGTCCTGAGGGTTTTCAGCTCCAACCCTACAGCGGCCAGTCCTGGGGTGGGGCTTGGCCAGGTCTTCACCCCAGCTGGGTGCTGAGCTTGCCGTCCAAGAAGCTGCAGTCCCTTAAGGGGGCGTTTGAAGTTCTGTGGGGCCTTTGGAAGCTCTGTGCTACCTGCTTCTAACCTGTTTTACCCTTTCCCTCAGCTGCTTTTCAGGGTCAGGTGTGCTAAGGCCAGTAGAGGTAGTTGAAAGTGGGGCCTTGGTGGTGAGTGGGTTCGTGGGCAGTGGTGTGCTGTGGAATTGGGATAGCTGAGGTTATGGAGTTCATTGCTTTTCTACCCCCTGCCCCTGAGCCCGATTTATAGGCCACCTTACTGAGATTGTCTGCTGCATCTGCTGAAGGAGCAGATAGGATGAAAGGGGCAGCTTAGGGGAGGCAGAATCAGGGGGGGGAAATGAAATTACCAGGGTCAGCCACGGTGCTGAAGGGGCTGGAATTGAATGTGTGGACCCTGCACCGACGGTGAACTGCCAGCTCTGAAGGGGACCTGGGCCTGGGGGTGGGAGACTCCTCTCAGATCTCAGGGCTGAGCCAGAGAATCCCCTGCCTGCAGGAGGCAGAATAGGGATGGAATGCCCAGGGGCAGATTGGGTTAGCTAGGAAATGCCCCGCCCGCCCGCACTCCCACCCTCAGCACAGTGGCTCCAGCTACTTTGTAAAAGCTACCTTCATTCTGAGGTCTCACCATAGCCCCAGGGCTTAGCTTGGCAGTGAAGTTAGCAGGACAGTGCTAGGGGTCCCCTGTTTGGTGAGGGGAAGGGAGCCTCCACCACCTTGTTCTTCAGGGCTGGGTCTGCAGCTGGAGTCCTTGGGAGGATGGGGACCTTACTTTTGCTTAGCAGAGGGGCCCTGTGTGTAAGGGGAGCCCTGGACTGGGATGACAAGATCTGAGTCTGATTGCCCGCAACGCCCTGTCACCTCCCCTCTCTAGGCCTCAGTGTCCTATTTAGTTGAACCAAATAGTCACAAAAGGTCTGAAGTCCCTTTAAGCCCCAGCAGCCCTGCTCTGCAAAGCCCTTTATTTGGATGGTCTCATCTGATCTGTACAACAGTCCTGTGTGCAGTAAGGTGGCATTACACCTCCATTTCAAAGGAATATGGGGAACAGTGACGCAGAGAAAAGGTTTTCCTGCCAGAGGTTACCTAGCTAGTTAGCACAGTGCCACAGCAGGGACCCAGGGTTCCTGATGCTATCATCTGTGTTCTCCCCCGCCCCTTCAGTGAGTCCGCTCCTCCTGTGGGAAGCCAGAGAGGGAGAGTCACTGGGTCCCATTCTGCCCCCCTCTGGCAGGCTTCCCTCCTTCAGAAACACCAAGCGGATCGAGATGCAGTTAGTTCTGCCTCCTCCCTGCACCTGTCCATCCTGTTTTCTGACTTTCTGATTTCCAGCTCTTGCTGTTTAGTGTAAACTCCTTTTTCTGCCTCTTCCCCTTGCGACAAGGAATCAGCCAGCCACTGGATGAGATCCTGAGTCTAATCTGAGACCTTTCTTGCACTTTCAGCCTCTGATTTCTGCAAACCATCTGCTCCCTGCCCTCCTCATCTCTTCTCTTGCTCGGGAGGGAGTTTAGACCTACAGACAGCAGGCAGTGCCACCCCCCACCCCCGCCCTGTTGACTCAGCAACTGAATTTCTCCTTAAGCTGATTAGCACTGGAGTGGAAAGGAGGGGAACTCACCTGTCATTGGAGCTGGCACCTGCACCAGGCTGGGGGTGGTGTGGTTTACAGTAGCTAGGCCTAGGGGACATGGCTTCAGGAATGGGTCTGGGGGACTTCTATGCCTCTGGCAGAAAAGGGCCCCTGATAAGCACTGATCACTTTAAACAGGCTGCAGAGAAGGGACTACTGGAGTGCCTGGGCCTGAGTGGCTTTGGGGCAAAGTGTAGGGGGTGGGGACAGTCTCTGTCCTGAGCCTTGAGGGCAATCCAGGGGCAGACACAACAGTCTTGAAAAGCCCCCAGTCGGAGACAAAAATAAGACCCAGGGCAGGTTGTTCAGGTGGTTAAAGCCTTGAGTCTGGAGCTCTGTGGTGGGGCAGGAGGGTGCCCTGAAGTGGGTCTGGGCGGAGAGAGAGGGGAAGGATACCTCACAAGAGGGACAGGGAAGAACTAGGGTCCTGACTGAGGCAAAAGCCTATGGCCTTGGCCTTGCTGGGAAGGCACGGATGAGTCTTGGAGCCACTGTGGGGGCTCCTCATCCTCTAAGGGCTCACGCACACAGACTACAGGTGCACTTTCCCCTTCCCAGGCCTGTGCTTGGCAGCAGGGGTGGGGAAGGAGGTGCAGGGGCTACCCTCAACAACTTCCCTCCCTGCCTGTCTTCCTTTCCTGGCATCCACAGGAGATACAGCCACCCTTCTCTCTCTGGCTGCCTGCCCAGCCTAACCCAGTTAGAGAAGGAACACTTTGCAGAGAAGTCTGTGTCCCTTGTCTCGGTGTCTCCTGGCCCCCAGCCCACAGATTTGTGATCCTTGCCCAGGTGTCTCCTGACCCCCAGGCCTCTCTCCCTCCCACTGCACTAACAGCTCAAACACCTGCCCTTCCATAATGTGAGAGGCAGACACAGAAGGAGCCTGGAGTACTTGGATCCCCGTAGGGGGAAGTGGTTGGCAATGATTTATTAGCCAGACAAGAATCAACAAACAAGTTCTAACATCTGTTCTCGCCAAACCAACCCTCACACAACAGCAGCATTGGACCAGGGCCCAGACCCAAAGGCTCAGAGGGCCAAGGAAATCAGATTCCACAAGAGGCCAGGGCAGTGGGAGGCAGCAGGGCCCTGCTAGCCCACATCTTTAGAGGAGCACCAAGCACCGAGGAAGAGAACCGGTGGGCGTGTCCCTAATAGGAAGTGGATTCCACATTTGCTCCTCTGACCTCCAGCCTCTTTTGTGGGATCCCAGACCCATCAGGGTAACAGGGCTATGCTGGGATCTGAGGAAGGGATCCAGCGCCCAGGACCCAACGTGGTAGAACTCTGGAGAGCAGCCAAATTTCCTACCTTAGGAAATTTCTGACATTTCCTGTGAAGACTTAGTGGATGTGGGGTCAGGAACAGAGCTCTAAACCAGGGAATCAGGCCTGGATTCTAGTCCTTGACCTCAGCAAGTCACTATCCCATTCTGGCTTCGTTTACTTATCTGCACAGTGAGAGAGCTGGACTTGATCAGGAAGGGCAAAAATACAAGCTGCTCCTATTCCTTCCCTCAGCCATAGCAGACATCACTAATCAATCACGGTGCTCTTTTCTGCTGAGTTCAGATATGACCTTAACAACTTTTCCAATGCAGTGACCTGGGCAGCAAAGACCAATGGATTGGCGTTGGCATACAAGGTGATACGTTTCTGCCATCTTGGCAATAGCTGATGCTGAGGTCCTTTCCAGCTTTGATCACCTATAGTTTGTTCCATCCACATTTCCCGAGAAGGACACCTGGGTGTGTGTGAAGTCTCTGGACCAGCTGTTCCAGGTTATTCTCGCTCAGAATCACTGGCTACTGAGGAGGTCCCAGGGAAAGGCACGCCTGTCCTCTGTCCTGAAGCACCTGTCTAGAAAGGCTGTGAGGGAGGCTGTGTCCCCACAGAGGCAGGGGCTGGTGGGGCACAAGAGAGCCTTGTTCAGCCGAAGAATTTTCAGAATGCAGTTGCTGGCCACCTGGATTCTGTAGCGAAAAGGACAATCTTAGGTCACATTCTCTACCCTCTGCCCCTTTAGGCCTACCTGCAGCCTCAAGGACCAACACATCCGGTCTTAACAGATGTTGGCTTGCACAAAGGAGGGCTAAATCCCATTCATTCATTCAATTAACATTTCCTGAGCACCTGCTCTGTGTCAGGCACTGTGCTGGGTGCTCTGGAAACAGATAAATAGGCCCCAGCCCCAGCCTTCAGGGAATGCACACTCTGCTGGGCAAGGGAAAGCCATGTCCCAGCTGCTCAGTGGTGTGGCAGCTGTGTGCAAAGCACAGTGGATGGCTCTACGGTCAGGCCAGGGAAGTCTTTCCAGAGGAGGAGAAGTGCGAGCTAGCTTGTAGGGTGATTAGACATTTCCCAAGCAGCAAGAGGTTGTACTTGCAGGAAGTTGGTATAGGCAGAGGGTCTGGCATGTGCAAACCTCAGGAGGCTTGAAACCACCTGGTGCATTTGGAGAAACATGAATAGTTCTGGGAGGAGAGGTGATAAGACTGAGGAGGCAGCACCCTCCCCACACACCTCTCTCTGAGTATGGAGGGTCTCACGGGCCAGGCAGCTGTTTTAGAAAGACCATTCTGGCTTCCTTGGGGCAGTGTAGATCAGAAGTGGCACGTCAGGTGGTTAGAGAAGAGTTAGGAAGTTCTTGGAAAAGTTCTGGTAAGAGATGATCAGAAGGGGCCTGAAACTGGGGAAAGGAAAAATATATTTGGGAAGAGACCCAGCAGAAATCAGTGACTTACAGGGCAATGGGGGTGAAGAGAGGGAGATGTGGAAAGAGCCCTAGGATTCTGGCTTGGGTGGTTGGACATCTGGGTAGGAAACACGGGAGGGGCAATCTGGGGAGCGAGGGTTAGGGCAGTGTTGGCTGCGTTGAATGCGAGAGACCCGGGACACTGGGGAGTCGAGCAGAAGCCTGGAGAGAAGTTGGGTACAGACATGGACTGGTGACACCAGCTCTAGGATGGCAGCAGGTGGTAAGGGTGTGGGTGAGTATAACCAGATACAAGGGTGAGAGGGAGTCTGGGGTACCAGCAGGGAGAGAGGGTTGGGAAGGGCCTGAGGGGCTGGAGTAAAGGGACAGGGTGGGAAAGGCCTGCCCAGCCTGACACATTCCATAAGATCTGACTTGAACTGATCAGTGAGAGGACTGGGGAGGCGGAGGGTTGAAAAAGGGAGAGGGGCCCTGGCTGGTGCGGCTCAGTGGAGGGCACTGGCCTTGAAATGGAAAGGTCTCTGGTTAGATTTCCAGTCACAGCGCATGCCTGGGTTACGGGCCAGGTTCCCAACTGGAGGAAGTGCGAGAGGAAGTCAGGAAGCTGATAGATGTTTCTCTCGCACATTGCTGTTTCTCTCCCTTCCTTCCCCTCTCTCTAAAAACAAACAAACAAACAAACAAATAAATAAAATAATAAATGCTTTTTAAAAAAAGGGAGAGGAGGAGTAAGCATTGGGGGTGGGGTGGGATAGTGCAGGTGCTCATCTGCGTCTTCAAGTCAGGCAGGGTGATGAAGGCTGAAGAGAGGGAGCCAGAACTGGAGGGACCCAAATTCAGACTGGGAAGGAGAGGACGGGTGAGGCTGAGATGCATGGCACAGATTGGGATCCATCTCAGGTGGACTGAAAGAAGACCAGCTGGGTAAGAGAGACACCAACAAAAATGCAGGCTCTGGTGGGGGAAGGCCAAGGGGCACTTGCCTGGGGCCTGTTTTCTCTGTGAGTTAGGAAGGGGTGGACTGCTGAGAGGTGGAGGGGGGTTGGGACTTGACAAAGGGCCCCAGTGATTCCAGGGAGAAGAGAGGGAGCAATCTCTGGGCCTCAGACCTCTGACCTTCACCCGGACCAAGGTATCCAATCTGAACCCTTCTCAAACTAGCTTTCAGAAAGTCCTTCTTGGGATCTAGCTTACCCTGTACTCCCATTTACCTGGCTTCGTGGGACAGGCCTGGACCGGCACTTCCAGAGGGCAGGGTGCTGCTGGAGGATGCACGATGGGCCCTTACTCCTTGAGGGCACCGCCACTTCCACCTCGGCATAAATGTTGCTGGGGGCTTCCCCAGGGCTGCCCCTGCCCATGGCGTAGAAAGCTATGGGTTCATCAGGCTCATGGTAGATGGGGTTGGAGGGCTTGGGGGGCAGGGCAGGGCGGGGCCGTAGAGTCAAGCTTGTGTAGACTTCCGCGGGTAGCAGAGGTTTGGCGGGGACAGGAGGCTTGGGCCTAGGGGGCTAGGAGAGAAGGCGACAGCTGGGGAGGAGAGTGGGTCAGAGCAACCCAGGCAGGAGCCCATGCCCTCTGCAGACCCCACCCCTCCCAGCTGGCCTGGCTCCTTGCAGGCCGCTGCCTGTTTTTTGTCTCCCCGCCCTCGCCTCCCTCCTGCCTGGCCTCCTCCAGGATCCTCCAGCCAAATACCTCCTTTGGCTCAGAGTTCCCCTCTTTCTGTGTGGGGACTCTGGGATTCTCCTTTTTGAGAACTGGGCTGTACTGGGGGTGTAGGTCCTGGCTTTTGCTTCCAGAGTCCGATCCTTCAGTCCTTAGGGAAAGTCCTGCAGGCTCGGGAGCCTGCAGCAAAAGAAGGAGGCTTGAGGGACTTGGTTGAGGATGGACGGCTGGTGGGTAGGGATGGGCCGGTGATCGAGGAGGACAAAGTAAACCAGCCCAGGTGGAGGATGGGGCGAGGGGTATAGAAATACGGCCTGTGCTGGGTTCCCTGCCTGAAGAGGGTGTGGGGATGGCAGAGAGACAGAGGGGAGGGAGGGGGATAGCTCTGGTCACAGGCAATATCTAGCATTAAACTTGGTTTCATCTGGCACACAGGGCCAGACAGGCCTCCCCTGTGCCTGTGGTTGTAAAAATGCAACAAGGCTTGAGAAGTCTTTAGCCTAAATTTTTTTGGCATGACAGACCTCCAAGTCTGCTGAACCTATGTTTATTTCTGCAGGTCTCCGAGGAGTACTCTATGGAGATATAAGACAGACATTTTAGGACAGAGAGACTGCCTCAGGGGAGATGAGCCTTATGGGGGTGGGGGGCGGGGACAGTGTGCTTTTAGTTCAGCATTTAGCCCTGGGCTCATGAACACTTCCACATGTCCACTTCTGCTGCGGTGCTCCTGTGTCCACCAAGCGCAGGTCTCCATCTGGAGGCATACAGGCACCAGGCTTCATGGATCCAAATCAGAATTCTTATTCCCTACCCCAATCCCCTCCTCTCTTCCATTCCCTTTATGAATAAAAAGCAGCGCCTCCACCCTGCGCCCACATAGCACCCTAGGAGTCAACCCTGACCCTCCATATCCACATCTGCTGGAACACAGCCCTGCTCCTTTCACTGCCTGTGTTTTCACCTCTACACACTTCTCTTTATGCCCACAGCTACCACCCCAGTCCAGGCCTCTTAAATCCTTCCCTTGCATTATCTTGCCCTGGCAACCCTTTCTCCAACTCTGTGGGTGGTGAGCCTGCAGAAACTCTCCTTGCAACCCTTCGGTGCTCCCAGATAAAAGTCCAAACTGCAGAGAGCTTGAGTGTCAGACCCTCTGAGACCAATCACAGAGCTTGGTCTGCGGCAGGTCTGCCTTCAGCTCTGTCAGTTCCAGCTGGCTCCCCTTGCCGCCAGGCTGTCCTGCACTGTTTTCACTGCTCCAGAATCTTCAGGTCTCCTCCTGTTCCTCACGAACTTCCACGAAAGGGTCACCCATAGACATAGTTACTGCTTCTTTGAACCGATTCCAATCAAGCTCCAAGAAACCATTCTTGCCCAGGTCACCAATGACTTCTTGGTTAAATCCAACGGTCGTTTCTGGACATCTAGGCACCTGCTCTTCCCTGACTTGCTTTTCTTGCTTGGCTTCGAGGCCATCACCCTCTCCTGGTTTTCTCCTCTCTCTCTGGCTGCTCCTTCTCAATTTTCTTTGTAGGTTCTCCCTCATGTCTGCAAACTAAATGCTGAAGACTTGGCAGTCCTTTCTTTTCCATCTACACTCACTCTTAAGTGAGATTTCACCCCTCCTGAAGGCTTTAGAATCAACCCATCTACATGCTGATGACCCAAATATTTATCTCTAGTCCATACCTGTGTCCCAAACTCCAGGTTCAGGTATTCTAACTGTCTACCTGACATGTCCACATGGATATCGAATGGATATCTCAAACTGTACATGTCAAAACTGACCTCTTATTCTCCACCAGCCCTAGGCTTGCTCCTTCTGTAGCTTCCTCCTCTCAGACAGCGAGAGCTCATCTTTTATACTCATCATCCAGTCCTGCAAAAAACCCTTTCAGTCTACCTTCGAAACAGACCCAGCATCCCACTTCCTCACCCCTCTGCCTCTACCATCCTGGTCCAGCCTGCATTCGTTTCACCTGATGCAGCGCAGTAGTCTCCTTCTGGCCACCCTTGCCTCTCCGAACGTGCAGGCTGTGTCACTCCTCACTTATAACTGTCCTGCACCATAACATCTCACTCAGCATAAAATCCCAAATCCTTACTAGAGTCTGCAGGGCCTCCTCCCTTCACCTCTCTGATCTCATTTCCTACCTTCCCACCCTGCTAGCTTCCTCAAACACACCAAACATCCCCTTACCCCAGGGCCTTTGCTCTTGCTGTTCCTTCTGCCAAGAGGGTTTTTCCTCTGGTTGTCTGCATGGCTCCCTCCTTTACTTCATTCAGGGCTCAGTTCAAATGTCCCCTTACCAGAGTAGCCTTCCCTGATGTCTCTATCTATGTAAGACAGCCCCAAACCGGTCACTCCCTGTTACTGCTTGTTTTTTCTTCTGAGCACTTACTTATCATTACTGAATATATTATTACATATTACCCGTTAGTTACCTGCATTGCGTATTCGTCTGTCTCCTCTCACTAGAATGTAAGCTCCATGAAGGCAGGGATATTTTGGTCAGTTTTGTTTACTGCTCTTTTTCCAGTGCCCAGACCAATGCCTGGCACAGAGTGGTCCCTCAGAACTGCCTGAACGTCCTCAGGGAGGCACCCCCTGACACAGCTCCCCTACTCTGTACTTCCTCCTATCACACCCTCACACTTGGTTCTCAGTTTGCCTGTCTTTGCTGCTGGTAAGTAAGCTTTGCAGGTTTGGGACCCGTCTGTCTTTCCATGGCTCTATTTCTAGAACCTGCCAGCATCTGGTACATTCTGGGTACTCAGTAAATATTCCTTAATTAAAAACAAACATACAAACAAAAACAAGTGACCCATGTGCCTTCTCTTTGTGGCTGGACTGGTCTCCCAAGGATCCCCCCACAGCATGATCTTCCTCAAAGGGCTTCCCGCGAAGCTACGTGGGCAAGGAAGGCAGGGCTGAGCAGTCTTGTGGGGGTGAGAAAGTGCCTGCCGCCGCGGTCCTGTGGCCTGGGCTCTGGGTGAGGAAAGGGACTGGCCTGGGTCTCCCGGTGAGGGACAGAGTCAGGGTCCAGCCCCAGATGGGGGTGGAGGGGCGTACCTCGCGAGCAAGGGGCTGGCTGAGCGTCTCCCCGTAGGGGCTGAGTGGGGACCCCGTGTAGTACCGCAGCAGGTCCTGCAGCCGCGTGTGGGCACTGTCCTCGCCCAGCACCACGTGGCGTCCGTCTCCAAGCTGGGCCAGCAGGAAATGGCGGCAGCAAGTCCGGCTCCTGGAGGGCGCCAGTCGGGATCAGACCCGCTCCCCCACACGTCCAATCCTCCGGGCCAGGGTCACCAGCACGAGGCGTGATCCCTACTCACGCCCGCCCCCGGCCCCAGGGTGTCCCACTCTCAGTAGTGAGGGTAGGGAAGAGGAAGAGGAGGGGCTGAGCTAAAAACTTGGCTCCTGCGAGCGGTCAAGAGCTCTGCCTCACACCCAAAGGCTGCATCCAGTTCCGCCCCTCGGATTAGCCCAGGTTTCCAGGTCGCTGGGCCCCGCCCCTTACCTGTAAGTCAGCACGAAGGTCACAGCGCTCTCGCTGAACCGCACCAAGTAGCAACCCTCCGGCTTGGTCTCTAGCAGCCTTTCGGCCTCCCTATGGGTGATGGAGAAGAGATAGAATGCTGCTCTGACTCTTCCAGCCTTGCTCCCTGTTGCCCGGGCTCCTGTGGGGAGCCCCAGACCCAACTAATCAGACCGAAGTGGCTGGAGAAGGGTGGAGACGGGCGAGGGGATGTGGGCACTACTCTTCCGCTGTAGCGCCTGGGCGTGGATGGACCCCAGGGGTCCCACCCAGGATGACTTCGAGCCCCGCATTACCCTCTCGGCCCCAGCCTGCAAGGGCAGCTGGTTGTGCGTGGGGGCGGCTGGACGGGGATGAAGGGGAGCAGGGGTGATGGTGGTTCTGTTGTTGGTGCGGTGGCTATAGCGACAGTGATCTAATAGACTTCTAGATGACAGAAGTGAAGCTAAGGGAGGTGGTGAACAAAGATACAGGAGAAGTGAAGCTGAGAAATGGAGGAGGAGGGAGGAACTGCAACAGAGGGGAGAAAGAGGAGAGAGCTGGGTGAGCCAGGGGTAAAGAAGGGGTGAGAGAGAGCCTGAGACACACGGAAATCATGAGGATTAGCGGCCTTAGATACAGGAGGATAACTGAGCCTACAGAGGGGAAACTGAGGCACAGGGTGGGTCCGGCTGGACCCTCTCCAGTGATCTCCTCCAGGAGAGATGCCTTAGTGAATGGCCTGGGAACCTCTAGGAAACACAGCCTCCAGGAGGCACAGTCAATTAGGGCTGGGAGCCCCAGTTGACTCCTGACTGGCTCAGAGACCCAGGACTTGCTCCTGCCCCTCTCTGGGCCTCTTTCCTCCTCTGTGACTCACCTCCGAGTGATGAAGCCATGGAACCAAGGAGGGGCTGCTCCGTGCTGCAGGAGCCCCTGGGCCTGGGTCTTCTGGAACCAAGCCCGGGTCTCAGCCTGCAGGGACTGGCCTCCTTCCATAGGCACCTCCTCAGCCCTTCCAGTGTCTTCTGGGCTGGGGGCAGCCCCCAGGCCCTGGGAAGATGCCTGGTTAGAGGAGGAATTCAAGGAGGGAAAGCAGCCATGATTATTAGTAGGCCATCTGATGCCAAGCCGGTGGCTACCTTCTCATTCTTACCTCCAGATGCTCCTGGGTGGGAGGAGGAAGCTCCCAGCCCCTCATCGCAGTTGCCTATTTTAAGTATAATTGCCCAGAAAGTCCCTCCCAAGGTCTGACTTAAATCCCTTCTTCGGCTCCAGCTGTTTTGGTTTCTAGGGAATTTATCTGTTTCTCGCTGGATCCTGGGAGCCTTTAAACCAGTATCAGTAAGCTGCCAGATTGTGCTCAAATAGGGTGAGGCCTTCCAGATGGTCCGGAAGTCATACCCTGGCCTGGAGGATGAAGGGAGGTGAAGCAGGAGGTCACCCCAGAGTCTGGAATAAGGGAGAGCCCACCCTACAGTAGCAGATTGAGCTGGTTGGCAGGAAAGATTCCCAAAGAATGGGTGAGCTAGAAGGGCTGCGATGGGGGTGTGCTAGGCAAATGAAGGTCATGGACAAAGATGTATATACCTGTTTCTGGGACTTGATACACTGTACCTTGGCCACCTGGGGACTCAACCTGAGCTTCCCAGGGACAGTGAGTGGGCAGTTCAGTACATGAAGAAGGGACCTCCCATCCTCTTTTCCTCCCTCTGTGAGCTATCCCTGTACCCAGTCCCAGGTCACTCCTGCTTTCTCCTCATTGGCCTTTGTTTATCCGCGAGTCTTCACCCATGGGAGTCTTGGGAGCAGGTGAAGGGGCTGCAGACCCAGGTTCCCACTCACCCCAGTGTGGACATCCGGGGCTGTAGGGATGAACTGGGCCTCCTCAGCCTGCAGGGCCTGGAGTCTGGGCACCGGAAGCAAGCCCACACCCTGGCTGCTTTTGTAGGTCAAGTCCATGGGCTGGAAGGTGCTGAAGGTTGGGGTAGGGGTTTTGTGACTCCCTGTTAGCACAAAGAGAACAGGTGGGACTTCTCAGTGAGGGACTGCCTCTCTCTGCTGCTCACCCCTTCCCCAGGCTTAGAGGTGCCCTGCATGCCTTTCACCAGGAACCTAGAGGACAGGGACAGTTATGTCAGCAGGAGAAATGCAGGTGGGACAGTGGCAGGGGTGGATTTCTCAGAGAGGAGAAGTATGGAGCCTAGGAAGGACAGAGGGGGTGAGGCAGCTGAGCAGCTTGTTGGGGAAACTGGGCACCAGCAAGGGGAGCTGGATGTCATCTGGCCCTCTAGTGTCCTGGAAACAAGTTCCACGATCAGGGAGGGGAGCCAGATCTCTTCGGTGCAGGTCCCTCTGCTGGCCCAGCGTCCTCTGGCTCCCCCATCCCTCCTGCTTTCTCCGCCCTCCTCCCAAAAGAGCACACAGCAGCTCCTTTGTTCTCAGGGCTGAGTGGAACTGCAGTCCCAGAGAAGGGGTTGTGGGCGCCCTGCGCTCAGCCTTGCCAGCTCTGGCTTGGGGTGGGGCCCAGGAGAGAGCAGGCTGTGAGGGTCTTATCCCTTCCCACCCACATTCTTCAACATCACACTTACCTTGGGGGCCCATCTGGGCCAGGGGGAACTCCATGGGGGCAGCCTGAGAGGGGGCCCCTGGAGCAGGGTATGTGTCGGCGCTCTCAAAAGGTGTGCACACTCAGCAATTCTCCTCTCACCCTGGCCCCTGGAGCAGGAAATGTGGCTTCACTGGCGGCCCTAGCCCTAGCGGAGGACTCGCGTCATGGAAAGCCTAAGACAATTGTTCCTCCCCCGGAAGCCAGGCAGCTGAAGGTGGTTGTGGTGTGGTGGTGCATATTTGTGTCACACTGTGTTTGGGTGTTAGGAAGTCCTTACTGTTGTCTGACCTGGGTCCCCCCTGATTCTTTCATTACTCTCTAACACCAGGCTGGGACTTCTCTGTCTCTCAGCTTCTGCTCTGAGCAGTGGCAGTGGGGATGTCAACCTCAAAAGGATAAGCCCTAGAAGGTTCTCAGGCTTTGGAGCCCCTGGAGGTTTGTACTCAGGATTATCCTCTCAGGACACTTGGGGAGGGAGGGGGCAGGGCTACAACAGGAGGGATGTGGGTCAGACTTCTGGAAGAACATTTTGAGGTCGTATGAAATCTGTGAAACAAAAGATAAAGAGAAAGGGGCCTGGCTGCATCCTCCAGCAGATAACAGAGCTGGGTTAGAGCAAACCAGGCAATCCTGGAGGAAGGGAGGGAGAATTTCCTCCAACCAAGCAGACTGTTGTTAGTAGTAACACTAGTATTAGAAGTTGTTAGTAACTTCAATGCTGATGTCTTAAACTCAGGTGGGCTTCTATCTCTGCTGCACCAGAGGACTAATCCTATTTCTTTCTCACTTGATTCCTCACAAATGAGAAGGGAACCAGGAACATTATCCCCATTTTTCCGGAAGGGAAAACTAAAGCTCAGAGAAGTGCCTCGGCTGCAGTCTTTCAGTGACTCCAAAGTTGGTGGCAGAGTTGGAACTAAAATCTAGATCTTTTACTAATTTCACCATGATTTAGGCCAATGGTCCATGACTATGAGACTATGTTCTTGATGTGAAGAATCCAGAGAGAAAAAGGATTGTGTCTCAAGATGGCAGATGGAGGAAACGGACTTGCCAATAGACACTTATTGTGGCAGATTAATGGTGTGGATGGTGCCACTGGAGTCTACCTCAGAGGCCCCCACTCTAGCCTGGTGTGCGTGGGTGTGTGCGTAGGAGTTTGGATGTCAAAGAGGAGACTGAGCTGAGTTGTAGAGGGTAAGTAGGATTGAGGGAGATGGGGAAGGGTGTTTCTAGAAGAGGGACAAGCATGTGCAAATGCATGGAAGATGGAAGTGGTGCAGAGGGTAGCCAAGGGGAAGCTGGCTTGGAGGTTGCCAGCAACAGTTTATGTAGCTGCAGGGCACCAGGCTGGATTACATGCTGCCTTGCTCTGGGGAAGGAGTTTGGACTCCTGACTCAGCCTGGAGAGCTACTTCCCCACCTGCTCCGGGCAGGGAAACACTTTGTGAAGCAGTTACTGCTGGCCCAGCTATACCCGAGGCCTCTTTCACCTCCTCTTGAGCTGCCTGCTCCCTCTTCCCTTCTATAAGAACTGTTGCCTTACACTTGGTCCCAGCCCCCAGGTGATGGAAAGGGGACTGAGAGGTGCCTCCTGGAGAAGAGAGCTCTGACCCCACAAAAGGTTGTTCCCCAGACGGTGCCTGAGCCTTCAATAGGCCATTCTATCATTCCATGGAGCTGATTAATTTTGGGTGACAGGGTAAGACCAGTAAATCCTGCAGTCATGAGCCTGTGGTGTGCTTCTTTACTGTGCAATGAGTTCTTTGGCCTGAGCCACTGAGATGTGGGATACCATACTGAGAGAGCAGACATCCATGTAGACAGACTACATGGGTAGTGCTGGGGTTTGTACTGATTCTGATAAGGACAAATCACTGCCCCCTCAAAAGGGATAGGGGGTCTACTCTAACCAACCCGTCACTGTGTGGCTGGATGTTTTCTCCCCCTACTAAGTAATAGGGCTCAGTGTCAATCTCTCTTGCGAGCAAGCTGGGTGCTCAGCGGCAGCTCTCAACCTCGGCGAGATAGCTCAGATGATCTTGGGCCCATGCAAAGCCTCCATCTTGCAACCAAGTCTGCTTTTTATCAGCCCATGGTTCCAGCACGAGGGTGACTGATGGCTAAAGAGAAAGGCTGACCGATGTCCACAGAAGGGGTTATCCTGCCCAGTGTTGTGGAAATGCATGCCAGTCCTGGACCTGTCATACACTTATCTCTTTCCCAGGCCTCTTTTCCTTCAGTCTTTCTTTTCTTTTTTTTTTTCCCCAGGACTCTGACCAACTGGCCAACCATTTAATACTTCCCAGTACTCCACACACATCCTCAATCTGGACCATCCCTATGTACAAAGAGCATGACCAGTGAATGCTTGCAGCTCTGACCCCTGGGAATAATCCCTTTGCCACTGCCCTTCAGGGACACCCTAAATGGGACCATCAGCTGGGAACCTCCGTGAGGGCATATGTGTGGCTTGCAGAAGCAGTAGTGCAATAAAGATAGGTGATTTGGGAGTCTGGGATGCCTGCTCATGCAATTTGTTTTGTTTAAATTTATTTTCTTACGGTTTAGAGCAACAAGTATAAAGGACTCATGGACAAAAACTATGGGGGGTGGAAATGGGAGGAAGGTGGGGAGGGCTGGGGTGGTGGGCTGGGGCGGGGTAAAAGACAGAAAACTGTACAATATCAACAATTAAAAAATACTGATTAAAAAAAAGAAACAGAAAATAAAAGAAAAAAAGATTTTCCAAAAAAAAATTTATTTTCTTAATTTACTGACTTTTTGAGAGCAGGGAAATGGGAGGGGGGAGAAACATTGATTTGTTGTTTCACTTATTCATGCATTCATTGGTTAATTCTTTTTTTAAGTATATTTTATGGCTTATGCTGTTACAGTTGTCCTATTTTTTTCTCCTCTTTATTCCCCTTCACCCTGCACCACCCTGTACCAACATTTCCCCCCTTAGTTTGTATCCATTGGTTTTACATATAAGTTCTTTGGCTTCTCCATTTCCTATACTATTCTTAACCTCCTCCTGTCTAATTTGTAGCTACCATTTATGCTTCTTATTACCTGTACCTTTCCCTGCTTTCTCTCCCTTCCCCCTCCCTGCTGATAACCCTCCATGTGATGTCCATTTCTGTGATTCTATTCCTGTTGTAGCTGTTTGCTTAGTTTGTTTTGTTTTGTTTTTTAGGTTCAGTTGTTGACAGTTGTGAGTTTGTTGTCATTTTACTGTTCATATTTTTGATCATCTTCTTTTTTCTTAGATAATTCACTTTAACATTTCATATAATAAGGGTGTGGTGATGATGAACTTCTTTAACTTGACCTTATCTGGGAAGCACTTTATCTGCCCTTCCAGTCTAAATGATAGCTTTGCTGGATAGAGTCATCTTGGATGTAGGTCCTTGTCTTTCATGACTTGGAATTCTTTCCAGCCCCTTCTTGCCTGCAAGATTTCCTTTGAGAAATCAGCTGATAGTCTTATGGGAACTCCTTTGTAGGTAACTGTCTCCTTTTCTCTTGCTGCTTTTAAGATTCTCTCCTTATCTTTAATCTTGGCGAATGTAATTATGATGTGCCTTGCTGTGTGCTTCCTTGGGTCCAACTTCTTTTGGACTCTCTGAGCTTCCTGGACTTCCTGGTAGTCTATTTCCTTTGCCAGATTGGGGAAGTTCTCCTTCATTGTTTTTTCAAGTCAGTTTTCAATTTCTTGCTCTTCCTCTTCTCCTTCTGGCACCCCTACAATTCAGCTGTTGAAATGTTTAAAGTTGTCCCAAAGGTTCTTAAGCCTCTCAATTTTTTGAATTCTGGTTTCTTCATTCTGTTCTAGTTGAATGTTTATTTCTTCCTTCTGCTTCAGATTGTTGATTTGAGTCCCGGTTTCTTTTCTATCACTGTTGGTTCTCTGTATATTTTTCTTTATTTCACTTTGCATAGCCTTCACTTTTTCCTCAGTTTTGTGACCACACTCAACGATTTCTGTGAGCATTCTGATTACCAGTGTTTTGAACCCTGCATCTGATAGGTTGGCTATCTCTTCATTGCTTAGTTTTATTTTTGGAGCTTTGATCTGTTCTTTCATTTGGGACATATTTCTTTGCCTCATCTCTTCTGGTATGTTGTAAGGCGTGGAACCTCAGGTATTCATCAGAGCGAGGTAACCCACTTTGAGTGTTGTGGTGCTGTATGTGGGGGAGGGATCAGAGAGGGAACAGTGCTGCTTGCTTAGCTTTCTGTGGGCTTTCAGTCACTTCCCCTGCTACCCACAAGCCAATTGGGCCCTTCTGGTGCTGATTCCCAAGTGGGTGGGTTTGTGCAGGTTCTAGAACCCTGTGGGTCTCTCCAACAAACTCTCCTGTGGGACTAGGAGTTTCTCCTGCTACTGCAACCCCCAGATGTTTTTACAGCCAGAGGTTTTGAGTCCTTTTTCCCCATGCTGGAACCCTGGGTTGCGTGATCTGTCTCACTCCCCAGTTATTCCTCCTGGTTTATCTGCATGTGAATGTGGAACTGCCCCATCTGCCTCTTTGTCCCAGCTGATCATCTCTGCCCCCTATTCAGAAACAGTTTGAATGAATGTTTCTTCTTTAACTCCTTATTTATGGGACTTCCATACAGTTCAGTTTTCTGGAAGTTCTGGTTGTTTTTGTTTTTAAATTTGTTGTCCTTCTTTTGGTCATGCAAGGAGCCAAAGTGTATCTACCTACACCTCCATCTTCACCCTCATTAGTTAATTCTTTGTTGTTCCCTGACCCGAGATTGAACCCACAACCTTGGCCTGTTGAGAGGACAGGACAACTAACTGAGCTACCCAGCCAGGGCTCATGCAATTTACTTATACATTTTGGAGAAGCTCCAGCCTGGTCCAGAGGTGTCACTCCAATCACACAATGGATGATGGCTTTGCCTGTCTAACTTTGACTCATGGATCAGATAAGATTCAGCTTATGGGGGTAGCTCAAGTTGAATGGTCACTTGGTGTCCACTGGTCAAGCACTCCATTTTTATTAGGGCCTAAGAGCATACCAGTTGTTATTTTTCAGATGTAATTCTTTGTCAGATGTGGGGGAGCTCCACCTGCAGGACTCCCCTTGGCTGCCGTGGATGAGAATGATTCTACCAAGACATGATCTGCTTGGGAGGAAGGCTGACCAGTCTTGTAGAGGGGAAAGATATTTTAGCCTCTCTCTCAATGGGATTTTATTGAGTTTAGCTTGCATAGGGATGCATATCAGTGAAAGGAGGTATGGTTTACAGATAACATTTCTGTGATCACAAGGGTCCTTTTGGGTCAGGGTCTGGTAAACAGGGTGACAATCAGCTGTAAAACCGTGGGAAACACACTTATTTTGTGCTTGGACCTTAACATTTAAATTGAAAACATTCTTAGCAAAGCAGGTTTCACAGGACTTTATGCATTCTTTCTTAGGCCTGATCACCCCCCACTGGGAACTGTGGGTCCCAGCACAAGACTGCACCCTGCCTTCGGCATTGTTTCAGGCCTGAATCAGGTGGAGGAAGCGAGGCAGCCAAGAGATTAGGAGACTTTTTGCAGATAGAGTGAGGACTCAGGCTATGATAAAGCCAGGGGGTGAGTGTTTTTTGTCCCTTCTCCACAATCCCCTAAGTCATTCCCTGATGGCGCCTTCGAAACCATGTATGTCTTAGGTTGTCCCTCCCTTGAGGAATCTTATGGGTCATTGGCTAACCAGTCACCCTCCATAGGCCAAGCAGGGTGAAGTAAAGGGAGCAGAGGCTGCACCCCTGCTGAGAGGATAAGTTTTGTCTCCTTAGTGGCTTATGGTCCCAAGGTCCCCTAGCCATGAAGCCTTTTCACCTGTCAGCAGGGTTACAGCCTCTGAAACCAGGCAGGATGGTTTGTAAAAGTCAGAGAGGGCATGACCTTTTTCCAGAACCTCAGAGTATGTGCTGCAATTCTCTGCCAGAACTTGCCAGAGACACCACACAGCATCCTTCTCTACCATGGGTATTTCTAGCACACTGGACACACTGGATCAAAAGGCCCAAGTGCCAGAACAGCTTGTTCACAGCCTGGACCTACTGCCAGGGCCCTTTCTTGCTCTGGGATGCACCTGAAACTGTCAGCCTTCTGTGTCACTCAATAATTAATTTGAAGTGGTATTCTCAAACACAGCACACCTTGTCTCCCAAATTCAAAGAAACCAGCTTGGTTGCTGTACGTGTGGAATTGACATCAAAGAAACCAAATGAACGCTGTGCTGTCTTCTTAGTGCTAGAAAGTGCAGGGTATAATATCTTGTCCTTGACAGTAAGCTGAAGACCAGGGCTTTTGGAAAGGAGGTGGTGAGCCCTGGTCAGTCAGCTCATTTGGTTAGAGCATTGTCCTGATACACCAAGGTTGCAGGTTTAATCCCTGGTCAGGGCACATACAAGAATCAACCAATGAATGGATAAATAAGTAAAACAACAAATCAGTGTTTCCCTCTCTTTCTCCGTAAAATTAATCAATAAATAATAAAGAAACAAAAATATTTCTTTAAAGAAGAGGGAAAGAGGTGGTGATCAAGGGAATCTGAGCTCTGTCCAATATAGCACAGGTAATACGTGCTATTATGCATTTCTGCTTCTCCTATCTGCTTTCAAGGAATAAAACGGATGAGTTTTTACTATCATATTCTCTGCGCCCAGACTTTACCAACAGCCCACCATTACCTTGTATAATCAGTTATTATTTTATTTCAAAGGTTTTTATTTATTTATTTTTAGAGAGAGGGAGAAGGAAGGTGAAAGAGAAGAAGAGAAACATCAATGTGTGGTTGCCTCTTGTGGGCCTCCTACTGGGGACCTGGCCTTCTACACAAGCATGTGCTCTGACTGGGAATCGAACCAGCAACCATTTGGTTCACGGCCTGCTCTCAATCCACTGAGCTACACCAGCCAGGGCAGCAGTTATTATTTTATAAATAACTGCCAGGGTCTAGCATTGTGTTACTTGAGGATTACCTGGCACCACTTCACGGGTGGGAAAACTGAGATCAAGGTCAAGGGACTTAGCTTTAGTCACACAGTGAGAAAATTAATCTGAACCGAGTGGGTACTTCCAGCTTAGGACTTCTAGGCTCTGTGGGTGATGAGGGCCTGTGCTAAGTGCTTTGCAGGTACGAACTCATACACCTTGATAACAGGCCAATTATGGTGGTTCTCTTGCAGGTACGAACTCATACACCTTGATAACAGGCCAATTATGGTGGTTCTTATTACCATTCCCATTTCATAGGCAGTGAATTTGAAAACTCAGGAGATTAAACAACTTGCTCAAGGTCATACGTCAGTAAGTGGGCATCAGAACAAGGCGATCTGACTTCAAATCTTGGGATCTCAAAATTGGAGAATTAGTAGCCAATACTGAATCAGGGACATAACCCCACATGGATAGGTGGGCACTACTTAACTGCTTTCCCACCTAAGTTTCATATTAGACAACTAACTGAGTGGAGTAGAAAAGGAGCAGAACTTTCAAAGCTTTTGACTGCCACTAGGACAAAAGAACCCTGTGGAATTTCCCTGAGAAGACCAGTACATTCATACTATAAAAACAAAACAAAACAAAACAAAACAAAACAAAACAAAACACAGAATCCAAGAAACTTTTCTAACCACCAGCCAAAACTCTGTACTTCCAGTAACCTGTTATGCTGTGCAGCAATTGCAACCCCAAACATAGACTTGTTTGCAGAACCACTGTTTGTTTCCCTCACCCAAGGATTTGTGCACTGATCTTTAGAGAGAGGAAGGAAGGTGGGGAGGGGACAGAAACAGAGACTGAGAGAGGAACATTGATATGAGTGGGAAAGATTGATCAGTTGCCTCTTGTATGCACCCCGACCGAGGATCAAACTCAACCTAGGTATGTGCCCTGATGCGGAATATAACTGGCGACCTTTTGGTGCACAGGATGACGCCCAACCAACTGAGCCATACTGGTCAGGGCAGAACCACTGTTCTTTGCATGTGCTTTGCTGACCTTGTGAGCACTCTGACACACTCCCATAGCACTACTGAAAGGAGCAGTAATGTTTCAGATCTCACTCAGCACCTTTTCTCTGAGCAGCTCCAGGCATTTGCAGAACCAAAGGCATTACTTTATAATTATTCTTCTTGTATTTACTTAGTCAACATCAATCCTGTGCCAACACTATACCAAACATGCCAGGGACTAGGCATGCAAAAGTAAATAAAAACCCAGCAACCTGTTCTTTTAGAGTTCACATCTGGGTGAAAAGAAATAGCCGTGGCATGTAAATATTTTAGTGCCTCTAACTTCTTATTGAAAAGGAACAGATAGTCAAATAAGTTCAGTAAAAGTGAAGTGCCATGGATTGAAATGGTCAGCCCTTGATTCTGAACTCAATAGCTTCTTTTTTCCATAGTTGTGCATGGGTTTGGCTGGGCTTCTAAACTCACAGCTTTAGTACAGAACTAGTACATGAGTTTGTGGTGAACCAGGCCTCATGAAAGTGTTCTTTGTTCTTATGAAGGTATGAAGAAAACCTCTTTAAATAATGTATACTATAATAATATATTCATTTTTTTTGAAAATTATAAGGTCCTTTGCAAATGTAATGTTAGCATCGATATTGATAAATTAGATCACTTGCTTGGTTAATAATATAGCACAGTGGACTCCAAGAGCAACTGATAGACTTGAACAGTGAATCAATGGCAGAAGGGACAAGTTGCTCAGCTTTTTCTTCATTCCTGTCCACTCCAAGGTAAAAAGCTTCTTTTATTTATGTTGCTTTCCCAGTAGATGGCAAAATGTTGGTGTGTGGGAGGTGCTCAATAACTATGTATTGGCATGTTGCAAAAATTTTATTTGTTTATTTATTTTAAAGATTTTATTTATTTGTATTTAGAGACAGGGGAATGGAGAGAGAAAGAGGGAGAGAAACACATCGATGTGAGAGAGAATCATTGATAAGTTGCCTTCGTATGCACTCTGACCCGTGACCTGGTCCACAACCCAGGCATGTGCCCTGACGGGGAATTGAACCAGCAACCTTTCAGTTTGCAGGATGATGCTCAACCAATTGAGCCACACCAGTCTGGGCTGTTGAGAAAATTTTAAAAAGGAGAAAAGAAAGTCTTTAGGGAACAGAAAAACCAGCCAATTTAAGCAGAGTCGTCTCTATGTTGACGTGTCCCCTCCACCCCCCACTTCTTCACGTTGTATGTGCCTCTCTCAGGGGCCACTCTCAGTCCACGAGCATCTCCTCATGCACATGGTCTTGAGGCAGATGCTTTCGTCCAAGTCACACCTGCACCTGCTGTGGGCAACTGTGTGGATGAGAGTGTCACAAGAAGAGGAGATTATGTGACTGTGGAAAGAGAATGGAAGTTGGGGTCTGTTTGAGCCCCTGCTCTGCCACTTATGGACCCTGTGACCTGGGGCAAATCTCATTGACCCTCAGCTTCAGTTTCAAATCTGTAAAATGGAGATAAGCCAGGGTGAGCCATTTTATGTAGAAAATGAGCTGTGACTCAGGCAATGCTTCATCAACTGGCAAAGGCTGTTATACTCAGTATCATCATTTTACTTATATATCAATAGAGTAATAATAAGAAATGGAGGGCTGCTCTGGCCAGGTGGCTCAGTGGGTTGGAGTGTCATTCCATACACCAAAATTTGCAGATTCAATTTCTGGTCAGAATGCATATGGGAGGCAGCTGATCAATGTTTCTCTCTCTCTCTCTCCCTTCTCTAAAATCAATTACAAAAAGTTTATTCAAAAAAAGGAAAAAGAAAGAAATGGGGGCCATGCAGTGGGACCATTCAACAGAGGTAAGTTTTCCCACGAGGTGTCAGCACCCTGGCATGACAGATGCAGCTGCAAGGACATGCACGGCCCTCGTTCTCTGGGGCGTTCATTCTCGTGGAGGAGAGAAAAAGAAACTTGTGAACAAATAAGAAACAATTTCGGGTTGTGCTAGAGGTTATGAAGATGATGATACAGGGTGTTAGACGCTGCTTTGAAACCCCTCTCTTGAGGACATGTCAGACACTTAACCCACTGATCAGGAAAGAACAAGCCAGCCCTTCGAGGTCTGGGACACAGGTGCGGTGGCCTGGAGCACTGGGTACAGTCATAAGCCAGTCTGCTAATCTCAGCCTGAGAGCCTCCTTGGGACCAGTGGGCTCCCTCTCTGGCTCCTGCAGGTGCAGCCTGCTCTCCCAGGCCAGCCACGCCATCCCAATTTCGCTTACAGCCTCCTGCAGCTGTGATGCCTTTGCTCTGGGAAGTAGGGAGGGCTGGTGCAGGCCTGGGATGGGGCAGAGCCAACCTGCAGGGTATTGGAGAAGGAAACGGAAAAAAGGCAGACAGGACGGGTGTGGAGGGGCTAACAGAACCCTGCAGCCCAGAAGTCTGAAAACTAAGCCCAGATTCTGCAGAGAATTCCAGAATCCTGGTCATCTCCACCTCAGGATTCTGGCTTTTGGACACAGAGGACCCCAGAAATGGACTCTTTCTTTCTATCCCCCCAGAGTAGGAAGATACCATGAGGGTTAGCACTGTTTGGTATTAAGTAACCCCTACTCCCTCACACCTGATGGCCACCTTCTCAATAACCTGCCATTTAACTGATCACCAGGAGGCAGGAGCTACTTCAGTGCAGCCGCATCAAATGCCAGGGCTTTGCTCTGTGATGCTCCATGTGGCTGGAATTATGCTTTGCACAGCCCACTGCTTTGATTCACTTTGAGATAATTGCAACAGAAGCACTTTTCACTTTTAAAATGGAATCACTTTGTCTGGAGGCGTTGGCCCAGGCCAGCAGCACTGGCAAATGAAGGGTTGGTTCTCTTAGACCCAGATACACCTGACCCCTCCCATAACAGCTCTGTCCAAACACAGACCAGGTTATGGGCCTGCCAGGAATCTCATCTTTGCCTCCACATTTCATCAGAAGAATGTCCCTTGGAGATCCTGAGTGTCTTTAAAGCTGTGACTGTTTCTCACCTTTATTTATATTTCATCCACTTCCACCTTATGCCAAGGTCATCTGGGTAATTACTAGATCACCCCAAGCTTCAGGTGCCTCACCCTGGAAATGGGGAAGAACAGCTCTATGGAAGGATTTGTGGGATTCCAGCTATGAATGGGTGTTGAGCCCAGCAGAGCATCTGTCTGATATGAAGAAGGAGCTCAGGTATTTTGTTCCCCTCTTTCCTACAAGCTCCTGGGACTGTGAGGGGAACATTTAACCACTGTCTTTTCATGATTGGGGCAAGGGGCAGACCTTAGGTCTTCCCTCTTACCAGGTTGGGAAGGCCAGGGTCCAGTCCCACCCTCCACCATGCATGCTGCTGGGTTAACAGGAAGGGTTCCAGGGGAGTATGTGTGAGATGGCTTGTCTGCTGGTGTCCCCTCCCAGAACCATTTCCTTGAGCTCCCAAATGTGAGTTCAAGCTGCCATAACAAAATATACCACAGGCTGTGTAGCATAAACTATAGAATTTTTTTCTCTCACAGTTCTGGAGGTTGGAATTCCAAGATCAAGGTGACAACATGGTTGGGTTCTGGTGAGAGCTCTCTTCCTGGCTTGCAGATGGCTGCCTTCTTGCTGTGTCCTCACCTGGCCTTTCCTCTGTGCCGGCGTAGGGAAGCAGGGGTGTCTCTGGTCTCTCTCTTTCTTTTTATAAGGACACCAGTCCTATCCGTTTGGGGCCCCACCTTTATGACCTCGTTTCACCTTAATTACTTCTTTCAAGGCCCTGTCTCTACAGCCACAATGGGGGGTTAGGGCCTCAATATATGCACAATGAGGGGACACAATTCAGTCCCTACATAAAATGTCAAAGCCCGTCCCCTCATGGAGCTCAGACTCTAAGGCAGGTAGGACAACAGGAGATCCAGCGCTTCAAGGCAGTTGTGCCCGGAGCCATGGTACTCCCCAGGACCGCAGGTGAGAGAGTTCTCTTCTGATGGGCGATGGTGGGGAGGAGGCTCAGAGGAGTTTGGGGACAGCTGTGCAGAACCTGGATAAGAAGCCACCTAGGTTCGGGGACAGTCTGGGCCAAGACGCGAGGCCATGTGAAGAGTGCATGGGATTGGATCAGTTTGCTATCTCCACCACTCCCCTTCTCTCCCCTGCTGTGGGCACTTCGGGAGCGTGTGCACTGCTAGAAGTTCCCTAAGGCTGAGTTTGCTGTTAGAGCGCATCACAACACAGCAAAGGAAAGAGCTGGCTGGAGTGGCTGCGACAAGAGGGCTGAGGGAGGAACCCTGCAGCAGCTGGAGTGCCTGCGCTGGGCGGCTATCGCCTTGTGTCCAGCTGGTGCCTGGACAGAGCTGGCAGCATCCAGAGGGGGTGGAGGGGGATTGTGAGGAGAACATGGGAGGCTAGGAGTCCGAGGAAACTTCAGAGAGTTCTTGGTGACTTGAGAGTCAGGTTCTGCAACTGCTGGGAGGTGATCAGGAAGGGAGACTAGTGGAGAAGTGTGGAAGATCCTGGTTGTCTCAAGGAACCTCAGAGACCCCAAGGAAGTGCCAGATGTTCTAAGGAACCTACGAAGCTAAGGGTCCAGAGGATGTGGGGGTCAGGACAAGAAGGCGTTCAAGGGAGTTCAGGGTCTCATAGACTCTAGGGCCTGGGATCCGAGGTCTAGAGAGGGTGGGGAGATTTAAGGTTCCCACTCCCTCCAGCATGGTCCAGCATGCAGACTGTGGTTGAGAAGGAGCCACGGCAGTCAGTGCTTCAGATTTCTTGGTGCCTCCCTTGCTTGGGGCTGAGGTCCTCCTGCGTGGTCTGAATATCACCCACAGTCATCTGAAGGAGGAGGCAGGCAGGCCTACAGATGCTTTGGGTCAGACATTGTGCTGTGAGGTGTGCAGTGGGCTTTCCATTTGACAGGTGAGCTAAACTGAGGCTAGGAGAAGTAAATAATCAATAACTTGCTCAAGAAGACTAGTAAGTACGTTTAACTAAGATTCAGCTCAGATCTGGCTCCAAAGGCAGTATTTTTTTCATCTTTGCACTCTCTGCCCCGGCTGGTTTGTTATCATTAATTCATTGAGCATCTATTGAGAACTTATTATGTGCTGGAGTGGTGGTAGTTTCAAGAGCTAGAAAGATAAATGAGACACAAGGGCAGAGGAGATACATAGGTAAACAAATCCAGATAATTCAGAATGACAGTAGCTAAACTAGAAGCATGGAGTCCAGGGACTGTAGGAAGGGGAGGTCCATGTACTTGGGGTAAGGGTGTATGGGGAAGAGAGGTCAGAAAGGTTTCAGAGAGGAGGTAATACCTGAAAGAGCTGCTTTAAAGGGAGCAGGGGATCCTCAGGATACATGTAGGGCAGGGGTGGAGGAAAATGGAGGATGCTCTGGGTAGAAGAAGGAAAGCGAATGATGGCGTGGAGGCTTAGAGCTGCAGTGGCCTCTGGGGATGGTGTGGGTGTGAAGGGCGGAGAGCTGGAGAGCTGAGGCCGAGGGGTCAGTCTATCTGGGAACTTCAGCTTTAGCTGGTTGGCACTGGGGAACCACTGAGGGGCTTTCAGCAGGGAAGTGGTGAGATCTGCCTCACTTTTGGTGCTCTCCAAGCGCCGGCCCCAGCACAGTTCTCTGAGGGCTCGTGGTGGACTGCAATTCTCTGGCTGTGTGCCTGCGAGCCCAGTAGACCATCTGCTCCTCCAGGACAGAGTCCCACTTTTGGGACTCAGCCACCCACTGCGGGGTCTGCTGTGAGTGGGTGCTCAACACACTGTGACGTGCTAAAGGCAGCTGGGTGCTGGGGCCGGAAAATTGCACAGGCCGGCATCTCTGGCCACAGGTCTCATGCCCACCCCTCTCTAGAAATTCTGAGTTCATTGAGGTCATCTTGCAGGCAGCAAGATATAGAGGACAAAGCATGGACAGATCTAACTTTGAATCTCAGCTCCATCATTTATTACTTCTTTTTTTTTTAATTTTTATTTTCATTGTTGATCTTGTACAGTTTTCTGTCTTTTATTCTCACCCGAACCCGCCACCCCAGCCCTCCCCACCTCCCTCCCATTTCCAGCCCCCCTAGTTTTTGTCCATGTGTCCTTTATACTTGTTCCTGTAAATCCTTCCCCTTTTCCCCTGAAATTCCCTCCCCTCTCCCCTCGGGTGACTTTCAGCATGTTCCCCATTTCCATGTGGGGAGAGGCGCCCACTAACGCTGGGATACATAGCACAATGAGGACTGAGTTCTGAACACAGAGAAAAGCAATAAGATCACCCCTCGGCCATTGCAGCCAGCAAGACCTGAAAAACCAGCTGGCAAGTTTGAAAACAACAAGAGGGTGTTGTTTTTTTTTTTGTTTTGTTTTTTCATTTTATTTTTTTAATATATTTTTATTTTTTTTTAAATATTTTGTTGTGCTTTGCTTGTTCCTCCCCCCCCCTTTTGGCTGCTTATATTTGTATGGGGGTGTCTGTGTGCGTGTCTCTTTTTTGTTTTGCCAGTTTGTTAGTGTCTTTTTGTTTGTAAGCCTGTCTATCTGTATGAGTTTTTAACTACTCCTTCTTCATTGTTTATATCTTCTTCTTTACTCCCCAACTCCTTTTGCCTCCCTTGAATTCCTTCTTCTCTTATCCCCTCTTCCTTTCTTTTCAATTTTATCTCTTCTACCTTCCTCTTGTTTCCTCTTGCTTCTTTTTTTCCTTTTCCCCCTCTTCTTTTTGTAAATACCCACGAGTGAGACAAAACAAACAAACAAGCAAGCCTGAAACTGTGGGGAAAATCATTTATTACTTCTGAGACTTTGGCAAATTCTTTCACTTCCTTAATGCTTAGTCTCCTCACGTGTAAAATGCTGGCGATAGTATGAAGCCCACCAGGTTGTTCTGTGTGTTAGAGTGTATGTCAAGTGTAGGCATGTAGAAAGTGCTTAGCACATTTTGAGGATAATAATCTTGATAAATAGTAACTATCATTGGTGCTGGGCACTCACTTGCCTGTTTTCTCTCAGCTCTAACCCTCCCTTCTGGACTCTGCCTCGAGATGGAACTGGGGATGAAACTCTGCAAACTGCGGTTCCAGCAGGCTCTCCATTATGTTCCACCAACAGGGAGGTTGGCCATGAGGGGATGCAAAGGGATCGCCTCTTCCTGTTTGCTTCCCTTCAAATCGCTCCAGCACCAGTTAGGGGGCACTGCCTCCTCCCAGACTCAGGCCCCACCGCCACGGGAGCCCTCTTCTGAGTCTAGATGCCAACAACCCCAAACTCACCCACGTGTTCTCCCAGTCTAAGGGTGGGAGCTTCTCCCTGCAGTGATCTCTCTGTGACCTCCTTTTCCTCTTGTGTTTTTCAGCCCTCCCTCACCAGTAAAGCCAGTCCCTTATATTCAGTAGTGTCTGTGAAAACACCTAGCATGATTTCTGATTTCCTCAGGGCACTCCTGACGCTGACCCAGGGCTGTACATGGCAGCACACGGCACCGTATTCTGCCATGTATAATGCACACTTTTTCTAATTTTTTTTAAAGATTTTTTTTTTTTTTTTTATCTTTAGAGGGGAAGGGAAGGAGAGAGGGAGAGAAACATCAATGTGCGGTTGCCTCTTGTATGTCCCCTGCCGGGAACTGGCCTGGCAACCCAGGCATGTGCCCTGACTGGGAATCGAACCGCGATCCTCTGGTTCGCAGGCCCGCGCTCAATCCACTGAGCTACACCAGCCAGGGCTAATGCACACTTTTTTAGGCCACATTTTTTAGGGAAAAATGAGGGTGTGCATTATACATGGGTAGTACTAATGATGCGTAAACACCGTAAATTTGTTACCGGTATATAAAATTCCTTGTACCTTATATCTGTTCTTGTGTTTTGTAGTTATTTGTTACGTAAAATTTCTTGTACCATAATGTGTTCAAAATAAATGCTAAAATTTCTTTATATCAGAAAACAAGTATTAAATATAAATAAATAATTGAATTAAAAAATTAAAACAAAATTTTTTCCTAAAAGTTTGGGTCAAAAACATGGGTGTACATTATACATGGCAAATTCATAGGTGCCCTGTGGATGATGTAGAGATCATAAAGGGCACAGCAGGGGAACCTCAGAGACCAAAGATGGAGCAGAAAATGAAGGCAGATGGGAGCAGGCCAGGTGATGGGCAGCATGGTGCAAGCTCTCAGATAGGGAAGAGTCTAGGTTGACTGAAACGTGAGGTTTGTATTGGACTGGAGAGGTCCTGATGCTGGAAAGGTAGGTTGCAGTTAGAAGTGAAAGGCTGGCGGGGAAGATGCACTTTAGAGGTAAAGATGGGACTGAAGGACAAGGAAGGACAATTCAGCTTATTCTCATCTCTTGAGGCAGGATGGTGGTGGAAGGGGCTGGACATCCAGAAGCTGGTCAAAGTCATTTTGCCTCTCAGATCACTGATACTCTCTAAAGTAGATTTTCATACACATAAACACTTTGGAAATAGATAGAAAGCTCTTCGTCAGTGTAAATAGTTATTTTTTTGTTAGGTTTTTTTTTTTTTTTTTTTTTTAAAGATTGTCCTAACTGGTGCAGCTCAGTGGATTGAGCATGGGCTGTGAACCAAAGGGTCACTGGTTCGATTCCCAGTCAGAGCACATGTCTGGTTTGTAGGCCAGGTCCCCAGCAAGGGGTGTGTGAGAGGCAACCACACATTGATATTTCTCTCCCTCTCTTTCTCCTTCCCTTCCCCTCTCTCTAAAAATAAATAAATAAAATCTTTTAAAAAAATAAAAATAAATTTAAAAGATTGTATTTATTTTTAGAGAGAGGGGGAAGAGTGGGAGAAAGAGGGACAGAAACATGAATGTGTGGTTGCCTCTTGCATGCCCCCAAATGGGGACCTGGTCCGTAACGCAGGCGTGTGCCCTGACTGGGAATCAAACCAGCGACCCTTCGGTTCACAAGCCAGCACTCAATCCACTGAACCATACCAGCCAAATTTACTGATATTAGATACTATTCTGAGTAAGTGGGGAAGAGCAGCTCTGGAGGAGGGGCTTACTGGACCCAGAAGGTTTTTTCCAGGCTGGGAAAGAGAGGTTATTTCCAGTGGGGAAGAGTATTGGGGTAACCTCCAGGGTGTGATGGGCCACTCTCAGACTGGGAGGCAAAGTTGGGCAGACGATGGTGAGTGACAAATGGAAAAGGTGATGAGCATGGTACCCCGCTATGGGTGGAGTCTGATCTTGCAGGGTTGGAAGAGGAAGGTGCCCTCACTTTTTGTGACCCCAAAGACACTGTAAACAGAGAGCTGTTGTTTTTTGGGGGGCCAGAGTTGCCAGGAATCTCCGAGAATTGTCAGCTTTTCTCTATATCATGCCTGTTTTTAGTCTCCCCAGATTAAATATGCAAAATATTGTGGGGTTAAAAACATGCTGCCAACCCTGAATTCATGAAAACTGGCTCTGGCCCAGCGCAGGACATGGAGGAAAAATAGTTTTGGACAATGTGTGTGGGTCAGACTCCATAGTACCCAACCAGGCAGAGAGAGGGCAGAGCCAGGTGGCAAGCCGGACCGCACTCCTCCTGCTTCTTCACCTCCACCACTAGTGCAGAGAGCCTCCTTTTTAAAGCAAATTGCTTGTTTTTCACTCTGTAAATAATGTATGGTCTTCAAAAGTCATAAAGAGAAGATACAGATAAGCAAATATAAGACATAAATCATCTATAACCCTATCTTCCAGATGTGTATTTACACTTCTAGATATTTTTCTGGGTTTGTATATGTAAATGCAAACCATAGCACTTATATCATTTGTAACTCACTCCTTTCACTCTGCAGGTCACTGTGGTCATCCTTCCATGGCACTAAATGTACTTCTGCAGCATCTATGCAAATGCTATCACAATTACATAACAATGACAATCATTTCTATGCTCTATAGCTTACAAAGCACTTGGTGTCCATTATCTTATTTCAGCCCATGGCCTTCCTGACTGTAGGTCTCTTCCTTATGTAATTTTGCATCCAGAAGAGGCCACCCTTACCTTCTTCACATCTGCGCCTCCCAAGCTCCGGAAGTCTTTCTACAGTCCCACCTTCATTCTTCCTGCTTCGGCAGCAGCTGACTTCTACTTTGACTACTATTTGGAGAGATGGACATGATCTGGACCCCTCTCTTCCATTTCCACTTCTTCCCACCTGACCCAGCTGCCAACCTCTGCCCTTTTGTCCTATACTCTCTCCTTTCTCTGCCTCTCAGAGAGAAAGACTCCTCATCTCATTTTCTTTTTGTTCTTTAAATTTGAAATAATGATGCCCTGGCTGGTGCGGCTCAGTGGATTGGGGACCGGCCTGTGAAATGAAAGGTCACTGGTTCAATCCCCAGTCAGGGCATGTACCTGGGTTGCAGGCTGAGTCCTCCTCGCTTAGGGGCATGCGAGAGACACCCAGTTGATGTTTCTCTCCCTCTCTCCCTCTCCTCCCCCTCTCTAAAAATAAATAAATACAGTCTTTAAAAAAAGAAAAAAAGAAAGTTGAAATAATGAGGACTTTTTCTTTTAATTTTTATTTATAGATTTCAGAGACAGAGAGAGAGAGAGAGAGAAACATCAATTTGTTGCACTGATTTATATATATTCATTTTTTGATTCTTGTATGCACCCCCATCAAACCCACAACCTTGGAGCATCAGGATAACGCTCTAACCAACGGCGCTACCCATCCAGAGCCCCCATCTCATTTTCTCGAGAATCCTTCTCTTGTCTCAGAATTTCTTCCCTGCTGCCACCCTAATTTCCCATGCATGGCTCTCCTTCCATTTCTCCCTCTGCCCACTCCCCCAACTCCTGCCAAATCAGGAATAAGGACCAGCCTAAGCAGGAGGAATCTGAGTGGCCCTCTGCTCCCTCAGGATGTGCTACCCACTCTCAGCAGACTGTCTCCATGCTGTTGCTCACCAGTGGGGAGGTGTGGGGGCCAGACCCACAGAGAGCAAATGAGCAGGTGGGTGAGAAGTCCTGAGGTGACCTCTAAGCTTCCATTGCATGTGTGTAGACGGGGTCTGAACTGTCTCCATGCCTCTCTGTCTCTCCCGGGCCCACCTCTGTTTCTCTCTCTCCTCACTACCCCCATCCTTTCCTGTCCTTTCACTCTCTGATATCCGAGAAAAACCTTGATGGTTTAGAGCTGCAGCCATTTGGGTGGGAGAAGGTGGGGAGAGAGGAAGGGAGGAATATCCTGGGCCCTGAATAAGCCCTCCTTTTTTAAAAGTATATTTTATTAATTATGCTATTACGGTTGTCCCATTTTTAATCCTTTTATTTCCCTCCCCTCTGCACCACCCCCAACAGTATTTACCACCCACCTCCCACCCCCAACCCTTCATGTCCATGGGTCGTACATATAAGTTCTTTGGCTTCTCCATTTCCTATACTATTCTTAACCTTCCCCTGTCTATTTTATACCTACCATTTATACTTCTATTCCCTGTACCTTTTCCCCCATTCTTCCCCCCGCTTCCCCACTTATAACCCTCCATGTAATCTCAATCTCCATTTCTGTGATTCTGTTCCTGTTTTAGTTGTTAGCTTGTTTTTGTTGTTTTTTAGGTTCAGTTGTTGATAGAGGTGAGTTTGTTGTCATTTTACTCTTCATAGTTTTGATTTTCTTCTTTTTCTTAGATAAGTCCCTTTAATATGTCATGTGGTAATGGCTTGGTGAAGATGAACTCCTTTAACTTGACCTTATCTGAGAAACACTTTATCTGCCCTTCAATTCTCAATGATAGCTTTGCCAGATAGAGTAATCTTGGATGTAGATCCTTACCTTTCATGACTTTGAATACTTTTTTCCAGGCCCTTCTTGGCTGCAAGCTTTCTTTTGAGAAATCAGCTGATAGTCTTATTGGCACTCCTTTGTGGGTAATTGTCTCCTTTCCTCTTGCTGCTTTTAAGATTCTCTCCTCATCTTTAATCTTCAGTAATTTAGTTATAATGTGTCTTAGTGTGTTCCTCCTTGGGTCCAATTTCTTTGAGATTCTCTGAGCTTCCTTGACTTCCTAGAAGTCTATTTCCTTCTCCAGATTGGGAAAGTTTTACTTCATTATTTTTTTCAAGTAAGTTTTCAATTTCTTGCTCTTCCTCTTCTCCTTCTGGCACACCTATCATTCAGATGTTGGAGCGTTTAAAGTCATCCCAGAGGTTCCTAAATCTCTCCTCATTTTTTTTTTTAATTCTTATTTCTTCATTCTGTTCCAATTGAATGTTTATTTCTCCCTTTTGTTCCATATTGTTGATTTAAGTCCCAGTTTCCTTCCCATCACTGTTGGTTCTGTGTATATTTTCTTTATTTCACTTTGTATCACCTTCACTTCTTCCTCTATTTTGTGTCCATACTCAATCATTTCTGTGAACATTCTGATTACCAGTGTTTTGTGCTCTGAATCTGATAGGTTGGCTATCTCTTAGTCTCTTAGTTCTATTTTTGGAGCTTTGATCTGTTCTTTCATTTGGGACATATTTCTTTGCCTCAGCTCTCCTGTTATGTTGTAGGTGGTGGAGTCTCAGGTATTCATCAGGCAGGGTAACCAACCCACTTTGGGTGTTGTGGCTCTGTATGTGGTGGAGGGGTCAGAGAGGGAACATGCAGGCTTGCTCAGCTCTTGCCCTGCCTTCAATCACTTCCCCTGCTATCCACAAAAATTGGGCCTTTCTGGTGCTGATTCCCAGGTGGGTGGTTTTGTGTATGTTCTAGGACTCTGTGGGTCTCCCCAATGAACTCTGCTGTGAGACTTGGAGTTTCTCCTGCTGCTGCAACCCCCAGATGTTTTTACAGCCAGAGGTTTTGAGGCTTTATTTCCTTGTGCTGGAACCCTGGGTTGCATGATCTATCTCGCTCCCCAGTTGTTCCTCCTGGTTTATCTGCATGCAAATGTGGGACTGCCAGCTGCCGCCTTGCTGTACATCCTCTCCTCTGTGGCTTCCCATCTCTGTCCCTCCTACCAGACTGGATGAATGTTTCATTTTTAACTCCTTGGTTGTTGGACTTCCATACAGTTCTATTTTCTGAAAGCTCAGGTTGTTTTTTGTTTTTAAACTTGTTGTTGTGCCATTTTTGGTTGTGTGAGGAAGCAAAGCATATCTACCTACACCTCCATCTGGGCTGGAAGTCTGAAGCCCTCCTTTTTTGTCCGAGGATTTCAGTCAACTTCTTTTTTTTCTTTCAGTTATTTATTTATTTATTTATTTATAAAAATATATATTTTATTGATTATGCTATTACAGTTGTCCCATTTCTCCCCCATCATTCCCCTCCACCCTGTACACCCCCTCCCACCCACATTCCCCCCTTTAGTTCATGTCCATGTGTCATAAGTTCTTTAGCTTCTACATTTCCCACACTATTCTTGCCCTCCCCCTGTCTATTTTCTACCACCATCTATGCTACTTATTCTCTGTACCTTTTCCCCTCTCTCCTCCTCCTGCTCCCCTGTTGCTAACCCTTCATGTGATCTCCATTTATGTGGTTCTGTTCCTGTTCTAGTTGTTTGCTTTTGTTTTAGGTGTGGTTGTTAATAGCTGAGAGTTTGCTGTCTTTTTACTGTCATATTTTTTATCTTCTTTTTCTTCGATAAGTCCCTTCAACATTTCATATAATAAGGGCTTGGTGATGATGAACTCCTTGAACTTGACCTTATCTGAGAAGCACTTTATCTGCCCTTCCATTCTAAATGACAGCTTTGCTGGAGAGAGCAATTTTGGATGTAAGTCCTTGCCTTTCAAGACTTCAAATACTTCTTTCCAGCCCCTTCTTGCCTGGAAGGTCTCTTTTGAGAAATCAGCTGAAAAGTCTGATGGGAACTCCTTTGTAGGTGACTGTGTTCTTATCCCTTGCTGCTTCTAGAATTCTCCCCTTCATTTTAATCTTGGCTAATGTAATTACGATGTGCCTTGGTGTGTTCCTCCTTGGGTCCAACTTCTTTGGGACTCTCTGAGCTTCCTGGTCTTCCTGGTAGTCTATTTCCTTTGCCAGATTGGGGAAGTTCTCCTTGATTATTTGTTCAAATAAGTTTTCCACTTGTTGCTCTTCCTCTTCCCCTTCTGGTACCCCTATAATTCGGGTGTTGGGACGTTTACAGATGTCCTGGAGGTTCCTAAGCTTCTCCTCATTTTTTTTTTTTTTTGAATTCTTGTTTCTTTCTTGTTTTCTGTTTGGTTATTAGTTTCTTCCTTCTGGTCCACTCCATTGATTTGAGTCCCAGTTTTCCTCCCATCTCTATTGGTTCCTCATGCATCTTCCTTCATTTCACGTATTGTAGCCTGCATTTTTTCATCTAATTTGTGAGCAAAATCAACCAATTCTGTGAGTATCCTGATCACCAGGGCTTTGAACTGTGCATCTGATAAGTTGGCTCTCTCTTCATGGCTTAGAGGAATTGGCTCTGAGGCTTTCATTTCTTCTCCGGTTTGAGCCATTTTTGGTGTGTTTTTTTGGGGGGGTTTGTTTTGGTTTTGGTCTGGTCGAGGCTGTTACATAGTGAGGGGTGGAGCCTTAGGTGTTCCCCAGGGCGGGGCAGCCCAGTTGCTGAGTTCTGACGCTGTATGTGGGGGCGGGGTCTGAGAGGGAACAATGGAGCCTGCTCCGCTCTCTCCTGGATTCCAGTCCCTTCCGCCGTTTCCCCTTAACCTGGACCGTCTGCATGCACAAATGTAGGACCACCTGGTCAGCCAGCCGCCTTGTGCAGCCTCACTGAGTCTGCACAGTTGCCACCCTGTGCCCAGGGGTCCACCAGCTGCCGCCTGTGGGCCCGGGGTCCGCCAGCCACTGCCTGTGTACCTGGGAACTGCCAGCTGCTGCTGGCTGCGTTCCCGTTCCGCACCTCCACTTTTTCCTGCCGAGACTCCGCCCCTCTTACCGGTCTGGATGAATGGTTGTTGGACTTCCATACAGTTCAATTTTCTATCAGTTCTGGTTGTTTTGTTGTCTTTAAATATTTGTTGTCCTTAATTTTGGTTGTGAGAGGAGGCACGGTGTGTCCACTTACGCCTCCATTTTGGCCAGAAGTCCCTCAGTCAACTTCTTTATCTTGAGATTAAGAGGATCTCCTGGCCGGCACTGTCCAAGAGGTCAAACTCTTCAGATGTCCTGCCTTCCCAAGAACTGAATGAAGGGCATATCTAAGCTAAGGTTGGACTATCTGCTCAGTCAGCCAAGATACTGTGCAGGTGGCTGTATCTCCTAGCTTGGAGAAAGGCAAATACCCCTGAATTAGGGCAATCTAGATATCCAGGCCCTGTACCCACCACACCCTTCACCATACCTGCTCTGAACGTCTGTCCTTGGCCCTTCAAACCTCCTTTCAACAACAAGACATCAAAACTTTTAGTCATATAGCCCCTTTGAGGGCTTGACTTCAGTTAGTATTGGGGTAGCTGAGGACTTGATCTCAAACTCCTGACCTCACCAAGTGCCCTCCCCTCTACCCATCTGCCTAGGACCTCACCTGGTACCCTCTACTCTGACTCTATCCTAACCTTATCAGCCTGGATTCCTAATCTGTTGCATGTTCAATGTCACTTCCCTCATCCTCTTCAGGAATGGGTAATGTCACCCTAGTGTCCACTCTCTAGTGGCTCCTTTTGACAAGTGAACCTGAGGGCTCCTATTCATGGCAGACAACCAGAAGACCCAGGTGTTCAGACCCTCTGACACCTGGGTAAAGACAAGGATGGGCAGGAGGTGCCAGCACATGGTCCACCAGCCCCACAGAGGTGGGAGGAAACAAAAACTCCTCTTCTTGTTCCTGGGGCAGGTAGTATTGTCCCGAAGGGTTGTGCGTAGGAACCTCTAGCAGGAAGGAAGAAGTCCTTTGCTGTGGGCTGTGGCCAGATCCCCCTTGTTCTAACCACCAACAGAAGACTGTAGACAAAGGCAAAAAACTTCTGGACCAGGAAGAACTTCCATAGTTTCTACCCCAGGGTCACTCCTGGCAGAACATCTAAGACCCGGTGCCTTGCCATCCAAGCTCTCCAGATCAGGAAGGAGCATAGTGTTGTGGAGCTGACCTATGAGCAGGATGCCTACCTCTTGTGCCTCCTGCCCTGCTCTTCTTCCCCATATGGTGACAACCAGGAACCACCTTGGCTGCAGCCTCTGCTTTGTAAGCAGAGTAGAGCTACACAGGAACTTCGAGCACCTCAGTTCATCCACCTCCACTGAGGCTTGGTGTTGTGGACCGTTCAGCCTGGTTTCAGGAGTTGTAACCCTCACCCCATGGTGGGCTGTGTAAGAGCCTAGGGACCCTCTTCATCTGGGTCTGTTCTGTCAAGAGGACGTGACCTACTAAGGAGACAAAGCTTATCTCCCTGGCAGGAGCACTGCTTCTCTGGCCATCTCTGGCCCCAGTGCTTGGTCGGTAGTCAATGATGGGTAAGACTCCTCATGGGAGGAGCAACCTAAGCCAGATGCGACCACTTGGGAGGCTTCATGGAAGGACTCGGGGGGGGGGGCTGCAGCAAAGAGGGGGTGATGGACCCTCGCCCCCCAGCTATTCTGAAATAACCTGAATCCTCATTTCCATCTGGAAGATGTCTCCTGCTTCCTAATCGGCTTAAAGCCTGAAACTATGATGGTGAGCGGTGCAGCCCTGTACCGGCCAGGACGGCTCCCTGGGTGATCGGGCATAAGAAAGAATTCCTAAAGTCCTGTGAAACCTGCTTTGCTAAGAGTGCTCTCATTTAAGTGATAAGGGTCCGAGGAAGAAATGAGTATGTCTCCCAAAGTTTGGCAACCTCCTTTCCTGACTCAGATTAAGCCCTCAGATTTCTTTGACATGTTAACTTGTATTCCAGTGTATTGGAACCCAATAAAAGCCTAGTGAGGAAGGGGCTCTGGGTCATTCTCCTCTGAGAGTTTGACCACCTTTCCTCCCCAAGCAGTCATGTCTTGGTAGTTTTTATTTTCATCTGCGACGGAGGGATGGGGCTCTGCGGGCAGAGTCCCCCCACATCTGGAGCCCAGGACAGGGGGCCCCGCAGCTTGGCTCAGTGGCATGGCTCCTCTAACCTGAGACCTCATCTACCTGCATCCCAGGTCTCTCTGGAGGACTCCCACCTGACTGACCTCTCTATACCCACAAAGATGCATCAGTTAGTCCTGAGCTTGGAGGTGGGACATGAGACCCATAGCCTCCAGGTTCCCCTTGCCCAGGTGGAGGACTTGTCACAAGGATACAGGGACAGTTCCAAGGGATGGATGGCAAACATGTAATTCTTTTATGCTAATCTGCCTCCACTCCATTCTGTTCCCTTCCTAGCCAGCTGAGGGTTATCCCTATCCTCCCCAAATTCTGTCTGAATCTGGGAGAGAGGAGGAAATCATGAAGGATGTTTCCAGGACCCCTCTTTTAGTCACTGCATTTCCCTTTTAGCCTCCGCAGTAAGTTCCAGCACTCCCTCCCCAGATGAACCTATTGTCTGTTTTCAGCTGCCTCTGAGAGAGGAGACACTCCTTCCCTCCACAAAACTTCACTGTATAGTTGGGAAGTCCCTTCTGAATTCAACCTTCCATCTCTCTTGCTACCTTGTTTAATCCACTTCTTTTCTAGGATATGGGGGGCAATAGAATTTGCATTTTAGCATCTCTACACCCTTCTCCAAAAATTCTTTTTGGCCAGCCACTACCTCCTCGGCTTGGGAGACAGAGCACAGAGTTCTGATGCTGTTTCCTTCTACACCCAATCCCTTCCTTCAGCCTCTCTATATCTAGATGATCGGCACTGCTGGGGCCCTTGTCCTGGGTGCCAGATGTGGGGGGGCTCCACCCGCAGAGCCCCATCCCTCTGTCACGGATGAGAATAAAACTACCAAGACATGATCTGCTTGGGGAGAAAAGGTGGTCAGACTCTCAGAGGAGGATGACCCAGAGCCCCTTCCTCACTGGGCTTTTATTGGGTTCAAATACACAGGAATACAGGTATGTCAGGTGGCAAGGATCAAACAATGGTTAACATTTCAAAGAAATCTGAGGGCTTAATCTGAGTCAGTGTCTGTCAGGAAAGAGGGTTGCAAAACTTTGGGAGACATACTCATTTCCTCCTCGGACCCTTATCATTTAAGTGAATGCACTCTTATCAAAGCAGGTTTCATGGGACTTTAGAAATTCTTTCTTATGCCTGATCACCCAGGGAACCGTCCTGGCCGGCACAGGGCTGCACCGCTCGCCCTCATAGTTTCAGGCTTTAAGCCAATTACGAAGCAGAAGACATCTCCCAGACGGAAATGAGGACTTGGGCTATGTCAGAATAGCTGGAGTGGGGGGAGGGGGGCAAGGGTCCATCACATCCTCTTCGCTGCAGCCCCCCACCCCAGTCCTTCCATGAGGGCCTGCCAAGTGGTTGTCTGGCTTAGGTTGCCCCTCCCGTGAGGAGTCCTTACCCTTCATTGACTACCGACCAGGCATTGGGGCCAGAGATGGATGAGGCAGAAGCAGCACTCCTGCCAGGGAGATAAGCTTTGTCTCCTTAGTAGGTCACGTCCTCTTGACAGAACAGACCCAGATGAAGTGGGTCCCTAGGCTCTTACACAGCCCACCATGGGGTGAGGGTTACAACTCCTGAAACCAGGCTGAATGGTCCGCAACACAGCACTTCCTGAGAGTGCTACCCAGCACAGTAGAGGTTAAGGGGGCATGGGTGATGAGAAGAGAGCTTGAGCCCTGGCTGGTGTAGCTCAGTGGATTGAGCTCGGGCCTGCGAACCAGAGGATCGCGGTTCGATTCCCAGTCAGGGCACATGCCTGGGTTGCAGGCCAGTTCCCAGCAGGGGACACACAAGAGGCAACCGTACATTGATATTTCTCTCCCTCTCCCTCTCCCCTACCCCTCTAAAGACAAAAAAAAAAAAAAAATAATAAAAAAAATTAAAAAAAAAAAAAAAAGAAGAGAGCTTGAACCCACTGCGGCCCTCTGGGTCTGTGCAAGTGTGGGGGTCCCTGTGTGAGTGTGTGGGTCTCAGATCTGGGGCTTTTTGTGGAGTATCTCTTTCCTCTATTCTGCTGGACACCTCTCTGAGACCACCAACAAAAAGGAGGAGAGAGCAACCTTCTCCACTCTTTTTTCTCTAAGCTGTGGTCCTGCTGGCAACCATTAGGGGCCACTGTTGCTTCAGCCACCAATGGCAGGTGGGTCTGGCAGGGCAGGGGTTAGGAGATGGAGGTTGGACAGGTAGTCTTTGTTGCCCAACTTGACCCTGTCAGGGTAGTGTTTATGAGTTGTATTTGTTATCACAGACTCAGGCCCACTCCACTCGGGCTCTGCCTTAAGGAGTCTTGTTTGCAGGGCAGCTGCTGGAATGAGCAAACCTCAGGCTCCTGGTGTGTGGCAGCCTGTGGCAGCAGGAGCTATAGCCCTGAGGATCTGCATACAGAAATTGCTGGTACAGGATGCTGAAAAGCCCTGAGCCATGACCAGCCCCTTCCACCAAGATTTCAAGTCATTATTCTGCAGCTCTTTCCCTTCAAATGCCCTTCAAATGCACTGGCTTAAGAGCTGGAAATGAACTTCCCTGTGCTCCTTCAACATGCCTGCAGGGCACCTCTGCTGGGGGAGGCAGGATGGAGTAACTGAGGTGTGCTAGGCACAGAGACACTGCTGTGATACATCTCCTGCCTTGATGGGGGCATTGAGCATGGACCAGTGAGATCCTCAAGGCCTTCCCCAGCCCCATGTTCTGCCCACTTCAAGTCTGTCCTGGAATACCACAGGATATGTCTGCACATGCAAACAGCAAGGGATGAATTCAAGATGAGGGGTCAGAATGTGTTGGTGAGGCAAGGAGGCCAGATACAGGGTTCCTGCTGGGCTCAGCCACTTCTGGCTGCCTGAGCTCAGATAATAGCAGGATGGTCCTGCTTCACTGCCATGGCAACCCTGGCTGCTCAGGTCGTCAGGAGGTGGTGTTTGACAAGGGCTACTCATGCTGTATCATTGCCTCAGGGTCACCACCTCCAGTATCCAAGGAGGAAAGGAGGAAGTTCATCCAGTGTTAATCCCATAGAGATGAAGAAATAATGGGCTGCTGGGGACCAGGGTACAAGTAGACATTGGCATTTATTGTGGCTTCCCCAGAGAGAGTAAAGGAGGGGGCAGGAGTGAGGACAGGGAGGAAGTAAGCCTTTTAAGATTTCATTTATTTATTTTTAGAGAGAGGGAAATGGAGGAGAAACACTGATCACCTGTTGCCTCTCACATGCCCCAAACTGGGCACCTGGCCCCTAATCCACGCATGTGCCCTGACTGGGAATCAAACTGGTGACTTTTTGGTTCACATGTTGATGCTCAATCCACTAAGCCACACCAGCCAGAGTGAAACCAGCCTTTTAAAGCCTTAATAATCCAAGGGTATGAGGGAGATTGAGGGGATGAGACTGGGAGGGGTCGAGTGATTCACTCCAAGAGATACTCTGGGGGAAGAAGAGGGAGGAGCAACAAACTTGGAAATCCCTGGAATGGCAAAAGAGAGGAGGAAGTGAGGGCAAGCCTACAGGGCCAGGCTGGGAACCTGCTCACTGAGGGCCATGGGTGCTCCCACTCCACCTGGCATCTGAGGCGGAAGGTAGGAGGTGACACACAGTGGTGAGGATAGTCCCATGGACACCCATTCACAGCAGCCCAAACATGCTTCCAGTCCTGTTCTGGTTGCTTATCTGGTTTCAAGTGTGTTGATGGCCCCAGGGTGCCACAAGTGACCTGGGTGCTGAGGGAGGGGTTCTGCAGACAATACCTCTGGAGTACATAGGCCCTCTATTCTTAGTCCGAGTAGGGGCTCTTTGAGGGTCAGATCATCTAGTCCATGGCTTAACGAGCACTCCTGCTGGGACCTTGTTTACTTTTTCAGGGAGAACTTAGGTTCCTGAGAAAATCTTATAGTGAGTCTGCTCTGCCCCCCAACCTTCCCTGCCCCTGCTCTCTGCCTCACTCACAGCCACCCCATGCTTAAGGGGTATGAAAGTCTGCACATCTCACAGCCGCAAAGGTCCCTTCTTCTCTGCCCCTAGGAGGCCAATAAGTGAGGGAATGGGGTGCCCCTCAGTGCCCGGGACCCCCATTTTGGGGGCTGCAGTCTGAGGAAGCTCCTTTTGGGGTTGGTGGAGAGTTGGGCTCTGCATCAGTGGGCAGGAGGGAAGCCTGGGTCCCCTGGCACTCTGGGCTGTAATAGAAGGAAAGAAGGCGGAAGGAAGGCCGAAGCTCCTCCTGTATGCTGTCCAGGATGTGGGTGAAGGTTGGTCGCAAGCGTGGGTTCTGCTGCCAACAGCGGCTCATCAGCTCCTGCCTGGTCAGGTAGAAGGACAGGGTCAGAGGAGTCCACACCCCCTGCATCTTGTACTCAGAGCATCGGTTAGTATAAGCAGGAGGACATAGGGGAGTAAATGGGCATTGTAGTGGGGATTTAGAATTGGGCTCAGAGCTGGGATCAGTGGAAGTAAAAGCATCAGAGGCGGTGAACCAGATCCCGGGCAGGGGATAGGTGTAGGCAGGGTAGGGATGTGGAAGGGGCAGGCTGTGATGACTCACAGCTGAAGGGGACAGCTCTCTAGCTCCTCCAGGACCCCACCATCCATGACAAACTTGAGCACCTGCTCATTGGATAGACCCTGGTAGGGTTGTTCAGCCAGGGTCACGATCTCCCAGAGTACCACGCCAAAGGACCTGGAGGACACGTAGGAGGGCCTGAGCCCAGCACCCTTCATAAGGGAGTGCACCCAGGCATCACCCCAGACCCCACCTCCACATCCCCTGAGCCCTCTGCTCCAGCCAAGCCCCACCAGACATCCGAGTGGGTGGTAAAGATTCCATCTTTGAGGGACTCAGGGGCCATCCAGCGCACAGGCAGCAGCCCCTTCCCGCCCTTGCGGTAATAGTCTGTCTCATACACATCTCGAGTCATCCCAAAGTCTGGAAAATAAGGCGGGCAAGGTGTGGGGGAGCAGAGCCTACACTAGCTCCTGCCCAAGGAATACCTCTCCCACCTTCTCCACCTCCAGAATCTCCACGAATCCTGGAATGTGAGGGCTCTAAGTACATCAGACACTTTTCCATTCCAACCCCTCTGTACTCAGACAGGGAGACTGAGATTTGGGGTGGGGCACTATGAGGGAGAGCTGTGGACCACACCTAGGTCCCCGGATGCCTAACTTTTGGGGAATCGCTCTATTCTTCAGGTTGCCCCCACGTGCCTGGCACCCCTTATACCCCCAATCTTGACAGTGAAGTCCTGGGACACCATGCAGTTTCGGGCTGCCAGGTCTCGATGCACAAACTTGTTGGCGGCAAGGTAGGCCATGCCATCTGCAATCTCACCGGCCATCTGGATCATATCTCCCAGTCCTGGCCTTGGGAGCCCAGGGTTATTCTAGAGCCAAGAGAGGGGACTGGTGATGAAGGAACCTAGGGGCAGGACTCCTCACCAAGGATTAACCCCATAACTATGCCCGAGTCTTCTCTGACTCCCCAGCCCATTGGCTCAGAACCTTCCCGGTCCTCACTTCTGCCTCCGGCCGCAAAGATCGAAGATAGCTCTTGAGGTCCCCACGGGTCATTAACTCCATGATGACCAGAGTTGGCTGGCCCTGAGACACCACACCCAGGAGACGTACCTGGGATGGACAAAGAGCCTAGTTGCAGGTCCACCTCGCTCTCCTTGACCCACCTGGCCAAAATCTTGATCTGCTGTGACCACACTCTGACCCAGACACCAACCCTGACCCTAACACCAACCATCAGCATTAACTCTAATCCTGACATAAAAATGACTCTAACCCTAACCTATGACCTTAATCATAGCTGATTATCATCCTAGGCTTTATAATTGCCCCAACTCCGACCTTGATCCCAATCACGATCCAGTAATGATCTGGACACTCAATATTGACCCCCAACCATGACCGATCTCAGCCCTAGCCATGATTCTACTATGGCCCTACCATGGCCCTGGTTTGACTCTAACCTCAACCATGACCTTTACCCTACCTAGAGCCCTGACCTCATTCCCAACCCTACTCCTCTTACCTAATTATGACCTTGACAATGCCACTGACCCTCCCTTACCACATGGTGACACTTGAATGCCTTCATGACAGAGGCTTCCTTGAGGAACTCAATGCGTTCTCGTGGGCTGGCCAGTTCATTCACTGTCTTCAGGGCCACAGGCGTGGTCTCCTCTCCAGCCTCAAGTCCTTGTGCCAGCCCTTCATATACCATCCCGAAGGAGCCCTGGCCCAGTTCCCGAATTATGGAGATCTGTTCCCGAGGCACCTCCCACTCGTCAGGGATATACACTGAGAGGAGGTGGGGGTCACAAGGCAAGGATACCACTGTCTGCCACTCCTCCACCCACTCCTCTCCTCTTCTGAATGGCTCAGGTTCCAAGGGTGCCTGCTCCACAAAGGTGTCCTGCAATTTCCCTCTCCTCCCCTCCTGTCTCTTTTCCACACCACCTGTCCACCCACCCCCAGACCTACTATCAGAGGCACTGAAGTATTCCGGATTCACAGAGGCATAGAGAGTGTTGTTTCTGCAATGAGAGGTGAGAGGGTCAGGCTGGAAGTGTCCTCAACTAGGAAGGAGCAACACCAGAGAAAAAGGAAGAGGGACAGTGCAAGGAGGAGAGCAGTTAAACACCCCCAGCCCTGATCAGCATGACCCTTGGGGAACCCTGAGCACTCTCCAGGTTGGTCTTGGTCTTAGTCCTGGGACCTGGGATCTGACAGGCTGTGAATAGAGAGGAAAGGACTAAAGGGGCTCTTGCCCCCTCAGCTAGTCCTTAGAACCTGGCTAATCAAAGTCTTGCCCCCATTTTCCTCTTGTATTCAGCCTCAGGGGAGATCAGACATCCTGAGGTCTCCTGCCTCTCCCTCTGCTATGTTAGGGCCAGCTTCATTAGTTCTCAGCCTGAGTGTGGTGACTCAGACAGAGGGGTTCCCAGGATGCGGGACAGACTTTCATTGCTAAAACTGGGAAGTACCAGGCAAACTGGGGTGACCTGGTCACTCTAACTGGAAGGTGTATCTTCTTCCATGCCAGCCTCAGGGGTGAGTTACTGCTTCTAAGGAAGTCCTTTCTGCCATCTCAGACCTTCTGATTGCATTGACTTTATGCTAAGGGCTCAGGGAGAGAAGGGGGCTGGGAACCAGTGAGACCTGTTCTCACCTCTTCTTGCTGTAGAAGAAACCAAGGGCAGCAAGAATGATGAGCAGCATGAGCCCCACGGGAGTGACAGTGAGAAGGATGTGCAGCCCCCCGGAGTCTTCTTCCTCTGGTGGTCAGTCAGAGGACAGGAACAGAGGGCAGCAAGGGGAGGGTCAAAGATGGAGAAGTGAGAAGGTAGAGGACACTTCTCTTTCCAAACGGAAGACTAGGATGGAGTTAAGGGTGGGATGGAGGGGGTCTGTGATTTTCACAATGGGAGATGTGGCTGCGGACCTGGGTAGGTCTGGGACAGAGGCTGTGTATACCTGAGCCAGGGATGTAAAAAGCAACACTTTCTGTCCAAGAGCCGTTGCCAGCCAGTGAGGTTGCCCGCACTCTGGCAGAGTAGTTTCCAGGGGGCAGCAGGGCCAGGTGGACGCCCCCAAACTTGGCATATCGCAGGCGAGACACACACAGCACTGTGGCCTCCTGAGGACAACACAGAGCAGGTGGCTGTGAAAAGGATAGAGGCATAAATTGGGGCCAGGCTAGGGGGTCTTCTGGAGTACCTACCTCTCCCAAGCGACGGTACTTGATTTCATACTTGAGGATAAGTCCATTGGGGTCAGATGGCTCAAGCCAGCGCAGGAGGACACTGCTCTTGCTAGCTGCCTCCCAGGCCACCTTCCCTGGGATACTATCAGCCTCTCCTGTGGGAGAGGGCATCAGACAGCCCAGCCACAAGTACAGACACGAGCCACATAGTGATGTTTCTGTCAATAATGGACTGCATATACGATGGTGATCCCATAAGATTATAACAGAGCTGGAAAATTCCTATCACCTAGTGGCTTCATACCTGTCCTAACATCATAGTACAATGCATTACTCACATGTTTGTGGGGGATGTTGGTATAAACAGACCTACTGTGCTGTCTGTGTATAAAAGTACAGCACAACCCCGGTGGGTGTGGCTCAGTGGATTGAGTGCCAGCCTGTGAACCAAGGGGTCACTGGTTCGATTCTCAGTCAGGGCACATGCCTAGGTTGCAGGTCAGGTCCCCAGTAGGGGATGTGTGAGAGGCAACCACACATTGATGTTTCTCTCCCTCTCTTTCTCTCTCCTTTCCCCCCCTCTCTAAAAATAAATAAATAAATAAATAATTCTTAAAAAAAAGTATAGCCCATACAATTATGTACAGTATATAATCTTGATAATAATAATCACTGTTACTGGTGTATGCATTTACTTTAATATACTTTCTGTAGTTATTTTAGAGTGCACTCTTTCTATTTATAAGAAAAGTTTGCTGTGAAATAGTATGTGGTGTTATGGCAGCAGCCTCATGCATCTCGAGTGTTAACTATGTTTAATCTCGCGTTGTTCAGTGATGCTGTACAGGTTTGTAGCACAGGAACAATGGGCTCTATGCTATATAGCTTACGTGTGTGGTAGGCTAGGCCATGTAGGCTTGTGTGAATGCATTCTACGATGTTCACACCACCATGGAGTAGCCTAACCACACGTGTCTCAGAACAAATGCCCTCTCAGAACAACTGCCCCCTGTTAATCAGTGAATGACTGTATTTCCTCTCACCGTCAAATCAAACCCAAGGGAGCTAAACAGGAAGGTTTGAAGACACTCTAGGATTATGGGGACTGGGAGGGGCGAGGAAAGTGAGGCCCTGGGGTTAGCTGTAGATCAGATTCGCTAGTTGCAGCACTAATTGGAAAGAGTGCTTGGGGTCAGTGGTGAGTGTAGAAAGTGGGGTGGGTTACTTACTGTGGGGCATGGTGCGTGCAAAGACGAAGGTGGCAGCGCTGCAACCCACTGTGTGCGCCGCGTGGTTGCAGGCATGGATGTCGATCCGGTATTCCGTGAAGTGGCGCAAGCCACTCAACACCGCTCGTTCCCGGGGTACTTTGTCCTCCTGGATCTCGAAATCTGAGTTGTTTCCCACGAGTCGGAGGGTCGCTGCGGCTCGGCTGTGCCTCCCAGAATCCCTGGGAAGGGTGCGAGTCAGAGTCAAGCCCTCCCACCCCAGCCACACCCCTCAGCTTCGGCCCCGCCCCAGCTCACCTTTGAGGGCTCTTATTGATGGACGTCACCTTCCAAGGGGATCTGGGGAGACCAGGGAGGGCACTGTCACGCCCGCCCAGAACTGCCCCTCGGCAGCGGCGCCCCGCCTCCAAACCCACCCACAACCAGGCACCGCCAACAAACTACCATCTCGGTAAGACACACCCCTTACAGACCCTGCCTATTAGGCCCGCCCCCGCCCTGGCCGCATCGCACTTGGGGATAGTGATCGCGTTGTGCAGGAAGTTTTCAAACTTCTTTTGGAACGAGGCCTCTTGCGCCTCCAGTGGTGGCAAGACCTGCCCCTGAGGTGGGTGCTGGCAAGGGCAGCAGCCGGGCTCCATCTCCGCCTCTAGTTCCCCGTCTTCGCGGTCGAAGCGTGGGTCGTTGTTGCTGGCGGGCAGCCGCAGGCCTGGAGCGTCCGTAGGGAGGGAAGTAATTAGACTTGCAGCACCCGTGGCCTGGTACCCCAACCCCTCCTGCCCAAGCCTCATCTCCTGCGCACCGCGGTGGCAGTAGTCATTGAGGTAGAGGTCGCTGTCCTCTGCCAGACGCTGCCACAGCACTAGGTAGTAGGTGATGTTCCCGTTGCGTTGGGTCGGTGGCTTCCAGCGCACCAGCAGGTGGGAGGAAGAATTGGACGTGGAGATGACATCTTGGGGAATGGTGGGCGCTGGGGGTGTGAGTAGGGTACAACTGAGAAGCTGCAGATCCCTTTTCAAATACTGTCTGGTTGTGGGCCCCTCTCTGAGTCCAGCCCCACTTCTCTCAAACAATAGGTGACTCTTAATCTCCTCTTTCTAGAACTGAGCATTTTGTCCTTCCCTTGTCCTCCAAAGGCCCTGAATTTGCCTCAGTTATTCCCCCTGCACTCTCCTACCCACAGTCTCCCTAAGATCTAGGTGAATGACCCCTATTCTTTTTCTTTTTCTTTTTTGATTTGTCAGAGAGTGGAAGGTAGGGCAAGAGAGAGAAGAGAGAAAGAGAGTCACTGATTTGTTGTTTCACTTATTTATGCATTCATTGGCCAATTCTTGTACGTGCCCTGACCAGGGATTGAACCCACAACCTTGGTGTATTGGGATAGTGCTCTAACCAACTCAGCTGAGCTACCCGGCAGGGCCTGGCCCGTATTCTTTCTAGGATTCAAGCATCTGGCCCCCAGCCTCTATGGGTCAGGTGTTCGGTGATGCAGCATCTCTATTTCTGGTGTCTGGGTTCCCCCATTCTCACTAGGACCCAGGCATCTAGCTCCTGCTCCCTCCAAAGGCCTACCTGCAGGAAGGGTTTGGAGGTAGATGATGGGGCTCTGGGCTCCTTGGTGGGGGCTTTCCTCAGCAGTGGTCAGTGTGATGGCCCGCACAAACACTGCATACTGTGTCCAGGGCTTGAGGGGTGCTAGGGTCACCCCTGGCTCCTGGTTGCGGCTTAGGGGGAGCTCCACATCTAGCAAGTTCCAGCTCTGCATCCCACAGGCATCTGGACCTATGTGCTCCGTGGCATTCTGAAATGGGCTGAATAACCCACTCCAAGTTTCTAGGAGCCCTTCCTCTCTGAATCACCCCAGGAATGTCATTGTCATTCTTCCAGTATGCATGAGGGCATCCAGAAGCAGATGTGGGTCCACCCTTTGAGGTAGGTGCCTTGTGGCATGACACTCACTGAATGGGTCTGTTCAGAGCTGGACCTGAGGCAGGATCCATAGCATGTGTCTCTGGGGGGCACAGCCACGCGTGCACTGCAAGGCAGTGGTGGTAGGGAGCTTCCTGAAGGACCTCTATGATACTCTGCTCTTTGAGTCCAGAGGCAGCTGTATGCAGTTGTGCAGATTGTGAGCTGCACAAGCCAGGGGTGCCATTGACATTGTAGTCCATGTTAGTGCTCCTCAAAGTATGGTTCAGGGATTAGAAGGTTTAGTATTACCTGGGACCTTGCTAGAAATGCAGATTCATGGGCCTTACCCAGGGCTAATTGAATCAGAATCTGTGGGGGTGGAGCCCAAGAAACTGTATTTAACAAACTCTGCAGCTGCCCGTGCTGGAGACCTTCACCTACTACTGAGGCCCAGGAGAACCCTGGCCATTTGAGCAGGCCTGTGACCACTGACTTCCCTCCTGTCCTCCCAGGCCGGGAGGGAAGTGCTAGTGAGCAACTAAGACCTCTCAATTTTAATTCACAGGAAATACTTCCAAGCCAGGTGGCTCCCATCCTCTCTCTGCCATAGGAGGGGGATTTCTCCTCACAGCCTGCCCTCTCGGCCTGCCAGCCCAAATCAGTCTCCTTCCTCTAAGGATTTCTATTTTTGATTCCTAGCCATACTTTTGGAGAAGTCCTTCCTCTGGTCAAGCACTGTGCCTACTGCTTTGGTCAGTACACTCTCCCCAGATCAAAGAGCAGCTTGTCTTTGGCTGTCCCTGCTTCCTTCCTTTGTCAGGCTTTAATGAAATGCTAGTCAAGCTGCATATAAAAGTGGCCGAATCAGTGGGTACTCCCCATACCGTTGCTGGGGCAGGAGCATGCGGTCAGTAGATATTAGCATAGTGAATTGAAGTTTAATTATCCAAGCCTTCCCAGCGGGGCACTTCTCCCAGGCTCTCAGAAGTCCTGACTGCCCTCTCCATTTCACTGGATGAGATTGAGCCACAGAGGGATGAAGGTGAGAGGTGAGAGCCGGACCTGGGCCCTACAGGGAGTGCGACTTGGGGATCCTGGCTTTCTGACTGCTCGAAGCCCCGCGCTGGTCTGCCGTCGCTTGCCCTGGGTCGTGGCTACTCGGCGCCCGGCCTACCCCGCCCCCGTTTGGGCCCAGCACCGCTCGGGCTCTGAAGGGGTACTCACGACTCCTTGTAGTACACAATGAAACTGAGTAGGTCGCGAGCCTCCAGCGGCTCGTAGCGCTCCCAGCGCAGTAAGATGCGGTTGGCCTCCGTCACATTGGACACGAAGCGCAGGGTGCGAGTCTGACCTGGGCGGGGCGAGGGGCGAACACCTACTCTCAACAGCGCTGGGCATCTGCTGGAGCCGCCTACTTCCAAGCCCGACTTTGACCCCGCAATATTCCACCCTCAACGCGGCCTCGGAAGAGAAGTTATCACGCTGTCCCCTCCAAGAGGCCCCTCCCACCTGGCCGCGCGTCTGTGTGTTTCTCGGGGTCGTGTGCTCCCCCCGCAGGGCCGGGGTTGGGGCCTCACAGGCGGCGCGGTCTCCGTTGGTGCGGGGGTTGATTTCCGCCTTGTTTTGCCGCCCTCGAGTGCCGGTCACCTGCTCCAAGTGGTAAATGTGTTCCAAGCAGAGGCGTGGGTTGAAGGCGAAGTAGATCTTGCCCACGGGAATGCTGAGCCCCACAGCTACCCAGGACCCCAGCTGCTGTAGGTTCTGGTTGTCCAGCACGTACAGAGTGTAGTTCCTGCGGGCCGGAGGAGACATTATTTCCAACGGGAGATGGGGGCAGGAGGGGAGGAAGTGCCTTATGTGCTCCTCTTGGAAAGGCTGTGTTGGGGGCATAGGGGAAGAAGGGTGCTCAGCCACCCACTCTCAGCAGGAGGTATTCATACACAGCTACTCTGTGTCACTGACCAGGAGTCACCCACGCTCTCTGTCTTTTCCTCATCTGTGAAATGGGGTCAACAGTTTCTCTGTCTCCCTCCTTCCCTAATGTTACATTGACTGAGCACCTGCTATGCATCAGGCTAAGGAGTGGTACTCAGCATCGGGCTACGCCTCTCCAGCTGGAGTGTGGGCAACGCTGGGGGCACATGACAACGTGCCAGGAAACATGAGAAACCACTTGGCTGGACAGTAATTTAACACATTCTCTTTATTTCGAAAAATCCTGGCTACATTAAAGATAGGCCTTTACTGGTAGGTGGTAGGAATGTGTTTTAAACCCAGGCAGTCTTTTTCTGCAGCTGAGAGGATCAGAAAACAATTATAGTCAACCCATGGAGAGTTATATGTAACTACACTTTATATAGTATACACTGTGTTCCAGGCATCATTTTAAGAGCTTTATACCTAACAACTTAAGTAATCGTCACAACAGTCCTAAGAAATAAGCAGTGTTCGTATTAACCCCATTTAACAGATGAGAAAATTGAGGGCCAGATTAAGTAACCTACCTAGAGTCTCACAGCTAATGAGTAGCAGAGCTGGCTCCAGAGCCCATGCTCTTCACTATTTTGGGAGTTTAGGGGAGAAGATGTGATAGAGGGAACTGGTCAGAGGCCTTTTTCTGACCCCTTACCCATCCACCATGGAGTCTCCCCGGATTAGTTTGAGGTTCTTGAAAAAGCTCAGGGACACGAGGGCAAAGGAGTGCTTGATTTTGAGGAAGCCAGTGATGGTCTCTACCAGCCCCAGGCTGTGCTGTAGCTCCTGTTCCAGGTTGTCTGAGGAGGGAGGAAGACAGGGATGGAGCAAGGGCAGGAGAGTGGTGGGTCCACAGGGCAGGGGCCTAAATGGGGTCTCAGATAGGGGATACTCAGGCTGGAACCCAGGGTGATAGGAAGTGGTGCTTTAGCTGGGCCACTGGAAGGGGTGTGACAGGGAGGAAGGGTATGGTCAGGAGGGGTGGCCCGAGGGAAGGTACTAACAGCCCTGGCGAAGATTCAGGATGAGGCTCCCCTCCACATGGGTGCAGCCCACCAGATCTTGTGCTACCTGGATGGAGTCGATAGTCTTGGTGCCAACTTTGCACTTTTTGGGGCACAGCCCCTCACACCTGTGGCAGAATATGCTGGTAGGGGCAAGCAGAGAGTGTGGCATGAGCTCTGGGCCAGTGTGGGCCTTCTCACTACTCAAGGGTGCCCCCCACCCACCCTACACTCACCTACTGCCATTACGGGTGAAACCCGGAGGGCACTGGGCCAGGCAACTGCCCTGGTGGATACCAAAGGTAGAGGCATGGCTGGGCACAGAGTGCAGGCTGGCACAGAGCTCCGCTGTGACACAGCGCCAGGACTCATGCTGATAGGTGCCTGGAGGGCAGGCCTGGTGGCAGGCGCCCTGGAAGTAGAAGTGGCGGCAGGCGACACAGGCTCGGGGGTCATCTGGTTGGCTGCAGCCCCCCAAGCATTCTATGTGGCAGCACTCCCCACCAGCTGTACAGGCCAGGCCATGGGGACACGGGCACACTGTGGGCAGAGTGCTGTGTGAGGCTATATACAGGCCTCCTTGGTCCTGGCCCTACCCACTCCTTCTGTAGTGACACTAGTCTGAACCCAAATCCCCCAGTTCAGATAACATTGGCTGCTGACTCTTCCTCAGACAGGGGCTTTTGAGGACAAGGGCCGTGTCCCCTTTCAGGGGCTTCCAACATCCCACAGTGTCCAGCCAAGGGTGTCAGAACTCAGGACAGACCAGTGACCTTGTCCCTCGGGACTGCTGCCCCCGCTCCTGCTGTCCTCTCTAGGCCTGGTACCCAGATCATTGTTGGGCATGGTGCCAGGGTGAACCAGCCAGCTTCTCCTGAGCAGCTAGGCCTAGGGCAAGGTGGGTCTGGGAGTGTGTGGAAGGAGGGGCCACCACTGGTCATCTCACCCATGCCCCTGTCCATAACTCCTTCCTCTTCAGCTCTCTACCCTGGGCAGGAGGCAGCCCCAAGCGATAGTGGGTGGGTTTGGGGCTGGGGAACCAATGGCCTGGGAACTCCGCACAGTGGCAGCTGGCTGTCTATGGGAGCATGCGCGTGGTGGGGGTCAGCCAGGGCGTGTTGACACTGTACACTAGAGAGGACATGCAGCAGCTGTGTTTACAGCCAACAGGGAGGCACCAGGAAGGTGAGGCCGAGAGGATACAGTAGGGATCTGGTTACTCTTCTGCCCTGATGCTGAGGGGTGAGGGGAACTGACCTCCAGGAGCTATGTGGAAAGAGCCTTATTTTGGGGGACCCCAGATCTGCTCCCACACTCTGAAAGGTCTTCCCTCCCCTGGAACTTTCAATTCCTTCTCCTCCCACCATTCCCTCCTTACCCCACTCCTCCTTCCTTTGGTTTCCTCTCTATGCACCCTACTTCCTAAAGCAGATCCCACCTCACAGATTTGTCCTGTCCTGTCCTGTCCTTTAAGTGTCACCTCCACTTTCCTTCTCCTACCCAGCTCCCAACCTCCCCATGACGATACTGCCAGCCTACTTTGGGTCACCTGCGCTGTGGTCACTTTGATCAGGAACAGAACTGCTCTCACAACCTAGGCACTGCTCTAATGCTTTATAGAATAGCTCATTCCTCATAACAGCCCTGTTCCCTATTTACACGCAAGGAAACTGAGGCACAGAGAGGCTAAAATAACATAGCCAGTAAGTAGTAGAGCTGAGATTCAAACCTGGGCCACCTGACTTTGTACTTTACTGCTGCCCCAAGCCACTTCTTGCATGGCTGTCTTGTATCCATTCATGCCTACCCTTCCTCCCGTGCCAACCTCGTCCTGTCCTTTACTTTCTCCATTGCTACTTGATGCCATCTTGTACCTATGTCTTGACTACCTTATTCTACATCAGTTATTTGACTTTTCTGAGCCTTAATTTCCTTATCTGCAAAACAATAGTACTTGCCTCATAGGATGACTGAGAATTAAAAAAAAAAACGAGAGTGGCTGCAAAGTAGTGACCCACACCATCCTGTGGCCGCCCATCTGACTTGGCTCTCCCTATGCCCTCCAGTTATGTTCTGTGCCAGTGCTCACCTCTCTGGCAGTGGCTGGAGGTCCAGCATCTGTAGTCTGTGTGCCCACTGAAGGTGGTCCTGGCACAGGCCTCACCAGTGGCGCCTAGCACACCAGGACACACGTCAGCACACTCCTCGCCCAACTTGTTGCCCACAATGTGGTTGGCTCCAGGCGAAGGCTGCAGCAGGCCCCAGTCAATGGTGGAGAGGTGGCAGAGCTCCTGGTTCTTCTCCACGCGCACGGCCCCACGCAGCACGGCCCCCAGTGCTGGCAGCCCCACGTCGCGCAGGTGTGGCATCTCAAAGATGACTAGCGCGTAGCCCAGGAAGAGGTGGGCACCGCGAATGACTGCTAGGTTGGGGAAGAGGTCACGAAGGCTCTCCAGACCATAGACACGGAATAGCAGCAGGTACTCAGTGACTTGAGTGAGGCGTGGGAAGCTGAGGCCACGGAAGTCCTCGCCGGTGGCGGTGAACATGAGCAGGATCTGCAGGTGGCCTTCCACCACACTGCAGTTCTCCAGTCGCCGCAGCTCTGCCACCTCTGAGCGGATATCCAGACTGGGGCACACTGTGGGCACAAGTGGCCAGCAGTGGTCAGTGCAGTGTGGGCCAAGCACTTCATCCCACTACAGCAGCTTTGGAGGAGGGGGACCACACTAGGAGTGGGACATGGAGTGGGAGCCAGGCCCTGCTGCAGGTATGGGGTGCTCTCTCGGAGCCTCAGAGGCCTCATTGGCAGCTTGAGGGGGCTCTGCCAGATGAGCAGCTGAGCCCCCTAAACCCACTTCCCCTTTTCCATTGGTGCCACTTTATTTTTACAGTCAGACTCCAGATCTAAAGCCATCCTGACCCTTTTCCTTCTCTCATGCTCACAGCTTGTGGGCTCTGTCTTTAAAATGCGTCCAGAATCCAGCTGCTGGTCACCACCTTCACTGATTTCACTGTCAGCTTTTGCACTCACAGTAATAGCCTCCCAAATGGTCATTTCACTTCCACCCTCTCCCCTCTTCGGTCTATTCTGCACTCTATAGCCAGAGTGATCTTCTCAAAACACAAGTTGGATCACAGTCCTCCAGTGCTCAAAACATCCCAACGGTTCCCATCTCACTGATCAAAAGCTAAGGTCGTTAACACAGCCTATCAGGCCTCTGCTGCTTCTCTGCTGACATCCCCTTTCTTTTTCTTCTTGGGCCACATTGACCTCAGAGGAGCTCGCCAAGTTTCTGTTTGGGGGTGTTTGCACTTCCTGTTCCCTTGGGCTAGAAACTTCTCTCTCTAAATGGCTTCTTTATCCTCTTTAAGTCTGTGCTCAAATGTCACCTCAATGATTCCTCTGACCATTCTATTTAAAATTATGATAATCCTTGTCCCACTTTATTTTTCCCCATAATTCTTAACACTGGCTAATATATAATTTATTCATTTTGTTTACGTTAAGATCCAGAAGGTAGGGATCTTTGTATACTCTTTGCTGTATCCAACAAACAAGCATAATATAAACAAAGACACTGAATTTGAGAACGGTCTGACAGTGACCAGAGGGGGAGGGGAGGGAATTTCAGGGGAAAAGGGGAAGGGTTTAGAGCAACAAGTATAAAGGACACATGGACAAAAACTATGGGGGGTGGAAATGGGAGGAAGGTGGGGAGGGCTGGGGTGGTGGGCTGGGGGTGGGGTAAAAGACAGAAAACTTTACAATATCAACAATTAAAAAATACTGATTAAAAAATAAAAATTAAATTAAAAAAAAATCTTTGCTGTATCCTTGGTGCCTAGTATAGTGCCTGGCCCAAAATTGTCACTTAATAAATATTTGATGAGTGAATGAATGAATTCCGTGACTGCGAATCAGTAGTCTGAGCTTCATACACTCTACTTCTCTCCCAGACCTAAGGGAGCTAGATACTTGGTCTCTGCATTTGTTTATTTTTGAAGGGATATTCCATGGCTCCCGATTGACAAAAGTTCAAGTTTAAATTCCTCAGCCTGATATTCAGGTGTTGATAAACTGGTCCCTACCAATAGCTACAGCCTCAGAAGATTCCTCACCCTGGTAATACCATCAGCTCCTGTCCTGCAAGCTCAGATCAAGCACCACCCCCACCCTTCTCTGACCCTCTGACCCTGAGTTAATCACTTCCCCTTCAGGCTCAGCAGCACTTAGTCCAGCACCCATACCAGAACACGTGGGGCACTGCCTCAACATTGCTGTCTATAGCTCTATCACCCCCTCCAAGGAGGAAATCTTCTGAGGGCAGGGCCCTTGTTAGTCAGCTCTGCATCCTCCCGTGGTACCCTGCTCAGGGCTGGAACCACTGGGCACTCAAGGGCCATGGGTTGAATTGATGGACATCTAGATCCTTAGTCTACTCCTTGGGGATCCTGATATGTCTGGCTTCTCCGGGGCATCAGCTCCACTTCCCTTTCTCTCCCCGAAGCACCTAGGACCACTCCCTTAAGTGGGCTGCCTGGTCCCTGCACTCACTTCCTCCCAAGCATATTTTCCACGGCTCCCCATTCAGGAAGATGCAAATCTGAATTCTTCCACTTGCCATTCATGTCCTGCTAACCTCTCCAGCCTCTATTCTCTCTCTTCCTACCTAAGCCCTCGGCAGCATCACATGTGTCACATAACCAGGCCCATCCCCTGATGGTTTAAAGTGAGGTGGGCAGGCAAGGCTAGCTCCCTGGAACTTACTTCACACTTCCTGTTGTCATTAATGGTTTCTGTGCTTGACTCTGCCCAGTAGCTCTGCATGAGTGTGTGTCTGAGCACATGCAGGCACACACACACAAAAGAGAGGAGAATGAGAAAACACTTCTAGCCCCTCCAGGTGAAAGCCAATCAAGCCCTTTGAAGCAGATGGGAGGTTTTGTCAGGCGCCCAATGCCACTTCCCATCATGCCTCCTGCCTCTCTAGGGCTCCCCTGATGGGAGTCATTTGGAAAAATAAATCTCTGACCTTTACTGATTAACCCCTGCCTGCTTCCCTTTAGGACATGGCCCTGTGCAGAGCTGCACTGGGAATGGGACATCTGGGTCCCCTGACCAAACACCATCCCCCCAGGGACGTGCTCCTGTCTTGACAACCATGATTCTGGCTGGCATCTTCTGTGCGCAGTCCTGGCACAGCAGTGGAGGAGGGGAAGTGGTACAGGGGAGGGGCTATGCCTTGAAGGCAGTGTCTCTGTGACTAGCACTCTTCAGGGACCCCCTACCCCAACCCATTTACATCATTCTTGTCTCTAGGAAGGGAATACTCCGTGTGCCCTGCCCCATGAAGACCCCAGTCTGAGGACCTCAGGCAGGCACCAAGCACTGGATTCCTGAGCCCTTCATTCTGAAAGGGAAGGGTGGGTTTGGGGAAAGGAACATCTCCTAATCCTTCCCCTTTTGAATCCTCCACCCTCAGCTTTTTTCCTCTCTGGCAAAGTCCCCAGCATCCCAATGAGGGCCACTTAGTCTATATGGTCCCACTCACCCTCAAACCCTACACTTGAGGATTGTCTAGCCTGGGGCACTAATAAAAAAGCAGTACCACCACCACCCCTGACTCCACCACCTTGGCTGCATGGCTCAATTGGTTGGAGCGTCATCCCTGCACACCAAAAAGGTTGTGGGTTCGATTCCTGGTCAGGGCGCATACTAGGTTGTGGGTTCAGTTGGTCAAGGCATGTACGGGAGGCAACTGATTGATGCTTCTCTCTCGCTCCCTTCCTCTCTCTCTCTAAAATCAATAAACATATCCTTGGGTGAGGAGTTTTTTAAAAAAACAGCCCCCACCCCAGCGAATGGGCCCTATGATGGGGACAGGACTGGGCCCTGGAGGTGGGAGCTCAGGACCCCACTCTAGCTTTACTTCTCAGTTTCCCGAGCCTTAGTTTCCTGTCTGCTCAGTGAGTTCAGACATATAACTGTGCCTAGTTCTCAGCTACCCATTCCTTTCCTGCCCGTTTCCCACTCAGATGCCCTGGAAACGCTTTTTAAGACTCTCCTCCCTCACTTTGGTTTTCATTCAGGCTCTACTGGGCTCAAGGTTTCACGAAGGATGGATGGAGGGCATCTATTTATCTCTCTGTTTCACAGTCCCTCTCAGTCTCCCAGGGAACTGAGAGGAAAACACCCTCGTGTAGGGAACGAACTGCTCTTCCTGGTGGGAAGTCCTGTGAGCTAACCCCGTCTTCACAATGCAGTAACTAAATAGACGTATTCTGGCTGGAAACTCAGTTGTTTGGCCTTCCAGCTGGCTGGGAGGGAGATGGGGCTCCAGGGGTCAGTACCAGGGACTCACCCTCTAGTGTGTCCAGGCCAAATCCCAAGGACAGGAGGATCACAAGCAGACATGCCACCCATGGCCACGGTCTGGGCACTGCCATTGCCCCAGTCCTTACTCTTCTCCAGATGGACAGGACCTAAGAGACACAGACACAGGCTTGGGAAGGGAGGGGAAGGGCTGAGACCAAGCCGCAAGGAGTCCCACACAGATATGGCAGGAGACAGAACAAAGGGATGACAGGCGGCCACGGACACAGTGACAGGCAGCCACGGACACACTGACAGGCAGCTAGAGACAGAGACTCAGAGTGAAGCCAGAGACAGAGAGATGAGGACAGAGATGCAGGCAGACAGAGAGACGCCCCATCGGGAGAAAGTCACACAGGGTGCAGAGCAAAAGGGGTCCAAGAGGCCAGCCGGCCCCAAGGTCGAGAGAAACCCGGAGAGCTTGCCGTGCCACGAAGAGTAGCGGGAGTCCGGGCGCACGCGGGACAGTCTTTCCGGATCTCCAGAGGTGCTTTACGCTCCCAAGGGCCCGCTGGGCCGGCTGGCTGCCGTGTCTCCCGCGGCGCACACTGGGGCTCCCGCCCTCCCCGCCCCCAGTCCAAACGGATTGGTTTGCTGGGACCTCTCGGTTTTCTCCGCCCTTCGGGCCAAGCCAAAATATTTAGCCTGACAACTGAGAGGGGACAGGTCTGTTGGGGAAATAAGGCCAACATACAGGGGGGTAGTAGTCCAAGAACTGAGCTCCCCGGGCCCCGCCCTGCGGACTTTCCTCTCTCCCCGCTGCACAGCCCAAGCAACGCCACGAGCAGCCCGGCCGCGTACCCTGGGTTCTGCCACCGTGCATTGACACCCGCAGTGTAACTTCTGGCAGCTGAGACCTGGCGGGGAGAGCTTGTCGAAACCTGGAGGGAATGAGCTTTGCGTTTCCTGAATATTTAAGCCCTTGGTCTGTCCGAGCCCCTCAGCCTCCCCGGAGGCCTCCACATTCGCTTTGGGGTGCGAGGCTCAGTCACGACCAAATCCCTCGGTGGTGACTAAGAAGCGAGTAGAGAGGGCAAGCACGTGTAGGGCCTCGCCTCTGTCCTTGTCTTCCTGAATTCAGGCTGCTGGGTTGGCCAGGTCTATCTGTTTGTCCCTGCCTCAGGGAATGGGGGTGGGGGGTGGGGGAGTAGGGGCGACAGCTGTTTGTGCTGGGGCCCTGGGGGATAAGAGAGCTGCGCGCCGCTCTCTCCCTGGAGCTCTTGTCTGCACTCCGACCCCAGTTTGTCCTCCAGGACCCCTCTTCCTCCTCCTCTCCCTGCTTGAGACGCAGGGGCTCTTGTAGCCACAAAGGCCCACGAGGTGTCAGGGGCTGGGACATGCCCTGTGGAGCCCTAGGTGCTGGAGATCCCGGGGCTTTCCAGGTGTACGGCCTCCTAGGACTAACCGGTACCCAACTCCACCCGCCGGCCGCTCCCGCGTCCAAGGAGCTAAGAGAAGATCTATTAATTTCTCCGTGCAGAAATCGATGCTCTTGTCAGGGAGGCGATCGATGCCCGCCCAACTTGGACCTACCCGGCCGGGTGGCCAACGCTGGCTGGCTTTGGGTCGAGGGCTGATGCTGCGGTCCGGAGGCGCAGCACAGTGGGTGCTGAGGGCTGCGTCCCTACCCACGCACCCCTGGCGGAGCTCGCACCTTTGCGAGCGGGCTTCTTGCGCCACCCTGTGGTCTCTGCTGGAAGTTGGCATCTCGGCCCGTCTCCCTCTTTTCGGGCGACACTTTCTCTTTTCTCTGACTTGATTTTTCCTCCTCTAGGTCCTGCGTTTGGTCTTTTTGGGGTCCCTTCCCTTTTCTTCCTAAAGTTTAGAGAGCATTTCACCTAATTTACCCCAAGTGACATTGCGCACTCCCACAAGCACGTGCGCCGTGAGGAATGAGATCTGAGGCCGGAGACTGGCTAGTAGGACTGGACGGCAATCTCTCCCGGGCTCAGTCACACCCCCTCCCCACTAAACGCAGCTGCTTTAGGCTGGGACAAAATAATGTATCAACTTCCCAGTTCTCCCACCCCCGGAGACACCTCTGAGGCGTTCCGTGGTCTCCCCTTCGCGTATGCCAGAGCTGGGGGGATCCTGAGGGAGAAAGCTGGTGCGGGCCCTCCCGAAAAGGGTGGGGGCCGAGTTAGGGGCTTAGGAGGGCTGGAGGAGGGATGGGAACGGATGGGGCTGGGTAGGGCGGGGCGGGGGCCGCTGGCTCCGCCCTTTCCTGGCCACTGGGTCTTTAACACCGCCCAGCGCACGTGTCTGTGGAGGCCCCGCAGCGCTGCAGGAGCGCACAGACGGCGGCCAGGCTCGGGCTAGGCGGGCGCCGCGGTGATGCTGCGAGGCGGACAGCGCGGGCAGCTCCGCGGGCACCGCGGGGCTATGGCCCCGGGCCGTCTGCTGGCCTGGCTGATGCTGGCATCTGCGGGCGCCGCACCCTGCCCCGAAGTCTGCTGCCACCACGGCCCTTCGGGGCTGCGCTGCACCCGGGCTGGGGCCCTGGTTGGACTCCGTCACTTGCCTGGCGCGGAGAACCTGACAGAGCTGTGAGTGTCCGGCGAGTGAGGGGGCGCGGGGGCAAGCGAGCATATCTGAGCCCCGAGGGTGCGGACTACCGAGGTCAGGAGGGCAGGCGCGGAGGGAGGCTGTGCTCCGTTCCTTCGCCGCTACCATCGCACTGGCAGCCACCGCAGTTACTGTCTGGACTTACGTAGCGCTCAGTGCGGCTGGGGTGCTGGCTTTGGGGAGACTCTCTGTGGACCAGGTCTGAGAGAGCCCAGCCGTCTCCAAGCAGCTTTCCGGAGCTCAGGAGAACCCCTCAGTTTGGGCATCCTTACTGCTTTATCCTTTTTCCACGGGGAAACAACCACCTACCGTCTTCCTTGTCATGACCAGGCAACCCCATCTCTTCCCCCTGGAATTGGAAATTGAGCCGCAAAAGTGGGAGGCGGTGAGGAGTCATAGTTTGATGGTTGCGCTTTCTTCTCCCCGTTTCCACCGCTTCTTGTCCGCAGGTCTCCTTGGTATGGGTGTAGGAAATCAGCACCCCTCCACCCCGCTTCTGGCTTCTGTCTCCCCACACCCTTCTCCCTCTCCACTCTTGTCTTCCTACTTGGGACAGGAAATCAGGGGCCTTGCTGAGAGATTTTCCTCCCGTTAGGGTCCAAAACTGGGAGGAATCTCCAGCATTCTGCAGTGCTCCGACATTCTGAAGTAATCGGTTATAAAATGCTTGAGTACTTTCAGCAGCTGGTGAAACCTATGGGGGTATTCTGTAATAATTGGCTTAGAGATACTCAAGCATCATGTGGTGATGGCTGGAAAATACTCAAGTATTGTATGTGGCTTAATGGGGCCAGCAAGACTTCTAGAAGAGATGAGGACCTGCTAGAAAATCCTCCTCCTGTGGCCTGGGGCTTAGAGGGTGGGCAAGAAACCCTGGGCTCATGCAGTGATGGACAAGCTGGAAGGTATCTGAGGCAGGGGCCATCACTGCCTGGAAGTTACTTGAGCAGCCTGTGATAATTGGCACTGAATTACTTGGGTATCTCATGGTAATTAACGGGAAGGTACTCGGTCTCTCTAATGGCCCTGGGGAGACCAGGATGAGAAGAGATGGCCTTGTCTTGGTTGGGGCCTAGGTCTCTGCATAGTGGGAGGAGGCATGAAATCCAGGCTGCCACCCCCGTCCATTCTACTTATCGCCCTGGGCCTTCAAACTAGGGCTCGGGCTCCTGAATATTTCCCATCAGAGCTCTCATTTCTCAGTTTCCTTCCAAGCCCCAAGTGGTTTCAGCCGGGGGGTGAAGGATTGTGAACAGGCTGGGGATTGGTACCAGGAGAAATGCAGGGTGGTGAGCTGAGATGTCTCTCTGGGTGGGGCGGCAGCCTGACCCCCTGCCTTTGCTAGTGTGGTCCCCTCCTCCTCCCTCACTGGCAGGACTAAAGAGGAGATAATGGACTCGAATAGACAGATTGATTGTGAACCCAAACGAATAAGGCAGCTTTGAGCATGATGCCTGACAGCTTGCGCATGCCAGGCCCCTGCGTGCTCCCCCTCCTGGGTCGGTACAGCTGTAAGCCTTCTGGGCAGCGACCCACTCTCCCTCAGAGTCACTGGAGGTTATTTCCTAAGCCCCAGGGGACTGTCCTGTTGTCCTGCTATGGCCAAGGTTGGAAAGGAGAGAGGAAGAGAGGTCACTCAGGCTGGTCCTGGTTCCCACAAGTAAGGGAAAGTAAGAGGGTAGAGGGGGGAGAGTTCTGAGACAGACAGTGAGTCAGGAGCCCCTGTGTGTGGGCTGGGGGGAGTGTGTACACTGACATGCCCCTGCAGGGCAGCTGAGTTCTCCAGAACTCTCTGGTGTGCCAGACCCAGAAGCTGGGCAGTGCCCAGGGCGCCAGCAATTCCCCGCCCCTGCATGCCTGCTCTTTCTTTCTTTTTCATCTCCCTGTCTTGCTTCCTTATCTGTCTCTCTGTCTCCCTTTCCTTATCTGACTTTCTCTGTGCCTGTCTCTCTCTCTGCCAGTCTCTTCCTGTCAGTTTCTTTTTCAGTGTCTCTTGTTCATTCTTTCTCTGTTCGTCTTTCTGCCACCCTCCACACTGAGCCTTCCCATCGCTCACGGTGTAAGTCAGCCAGCCCCTGCCTCTTCACGCACCCCCCGCACTCTGACCCATCCTCTTATTGCCCCTCTCCTCCCTCCTCGGTCCCTCCTGGGGCAGGGAGGGGTTCAACGTGTCACTGACTAACAGCCTCCATGCCTCTGCCTGCTCTGCTGAAAGGTAGTTGAGAAGGAGTAGGGATTGTTGCTTGAGTGTGGGAAAAGGGCCAGGGGCTCGAAGGGGGAGAGGGTGGTGCGTGTGTGTGTACAGCCGTGTGGGTGAGCAGTGTGTTTGGCCACACATATTGGCATGACCATGAGGCATCCTCTGTGTTAGGTGGGCAGTGGCAGCTAGGAGCCTAGGCCCCTCGTGGAAGCAGGTGTTTCAGTACAACTCCCATTGTTGAGCATGTGCGGGAGAGGCCCTGTGTATAAAAGCAGAACACCAAGCCAAGGATGGACTTGTGTGGGTTTATGAATGTGAGTATGCACTCACACTCTCACACAGGTGTATGTGTGTGCGCACGAGGGATGTATGTATATGTGTGTCCATGTGTGAGGGTGTGAGCCTGCATGTGTGTACACTTCTGTGGTCAGACATACACATGTGTGACTGTGTGTGGAGATGTGTCTTTGTGCACATATATATGCCTCTGTGTGTGTACATGCCTAAGTGTGCGTGTACATGAGAGATGGACGAGAGAGTGTGCACACGTCATGGTGTGAGGATGCACGCGCACACGTTCATGTGTGACCTGTGTGAGGAAGTCGGTTTCTGTGCATGTGCGAATGCAGGTGTGGGCACATGTCTGCACGTGTGTGTAAACAGGTCTGTGCATATGAGTTTGCAGACATGCGTGTGTGCGTGTGTGATTGTGAGAGAGGCAGGTGGTGGGTATGGGAACTCGAAAGCAGGCCTGGCCCCCTGCAACGCCCATCCCCTCTCCCTGCAGCTACATCGAGAATGAGCAGCATCTACAGCGTCTGGAGCTCAGCCACCTGAAGGGCCTGGGGGAGCTGAGAAACCTGTGAGGAGGCTGGGATCGTGTGGGTGTGGGGCTCAGTACAGAGCCTGTTGGACCACAGGGTCAGGATGAGCTGAAGGCTTTTAGGGGCCTGGGAGGACCTGACAGGCTGAGGCCTGAGGGGCTGAGGCCTGAGGGGCTTAGAAAGCACAGGGTCCTGGGTAGCTGAGGAAGCTATGCGGGCTGTGGGGAGGGGTCCGGGGCTCAGCAAGGAGGCCTGGGGCTGGCACGGTAGCTAAGGTCCTGGGGCCGACCCTGCTGCACCCTCCCCAGCACCATCGTGAAGAGTGGTCTCCGACTCGTGGCGCCAGATGCCTTCCACTTCACCCCTCGGCTCCGTCGCCTGTGAGTGACCCGGGTTGCACAGAGCGGGTGGGAGGCCCCCCAGACTTGGGTGACTGATGGGCTTGGCCCTCCCCAGGGACCTGTTCTGAGCAGGGCTCCAGCCTGGGTTTCTTCTCATCTGCTCAGGGATGGCAGTGCTCTCAGCTCCTACCCTGACAGCTAGAAGGTCCTTCTTGCTGTCTCACTTCCATGCCTCAAGCTACAGGAACATTGCCCATAGGTGCCTACCCCAGTTTTCTTCCCAGGGTTCAGATACACATCAGATACACATCAGATACACATCAGATACACTTGCGCTGGGAAGCAAGGGGCAGATGCAGGATCCGAGGACCTGGCTGGGGCTCCATCTCCCCTGGGAGCTGGGGTATCAGATCTGCCGCTCATCACCCTCCCCATTCCTGGGAGTCACAGCTCAGGACAGGGAGGGGAGGGGTGGTCAGGAGAGACTGCTGAAGGTGAGGCCCTTGGTGTCCCTGGCTGCCCCTTTCTGGCCTTCTGAGGGCCAGGAGTTCAGCAACCTCTCCCCACCATGGGCGGGTGGGGAGATGGAAAGGTGGGGCCTGTCATTCACACGGCCATCGGGGTACTCTGAACTCCTGTGTGTCCAGTGGTTTAGCAACAGCAACAACAAATAAGGTGATGTTATATCACTGACTAGCAATGGGGGTTAAGTCCCTGTAGGGGCTTCAGTTAGCTATGTGTACCTCACAGTACGTATGTTAGTGCATCTTCACAATTAACCTGCTGAGAGAGAGTGTCATCCCCACTTTGTAAGTGAGGATTCTGAGATTCAGGGAGGTTAAGTTTCTGGGCTGAGGTCACACAGCTGTAAGTGGCAGGACAGACTCACACTCAGCTCTGTGTGTGCTGAAGTGGGTAGTCTTTCTGATCCCTGTGTGGTGGTGCCTTGCTAACCCAGCCCCCCCAAAACTGTAGGAAAACAAGGCAAGGAGGGGGGTCAGGGCAGGCCCCTCAGAGGCAGAAGGTCCTAGGAGTGGCAGGCTGGTTGGCGCAAGCGCTGAGTACTGGGGCTCCTAAACCAGCTTCCTGTGTGACCTGGAGCTGGTCCTCCAGAGCTCACTTTCTTCATCTCTACCACAAGGGGTCTGGGGACCTGGGGACCCTTTCAGCTGACTTTAGTCCCTGAGGAGAAATGGGGAGGGGACCTGAGGAAGTACTCTGAAACTCGTGTCATCCGGTAGGGGGCAAGGGAGAGTGGAGCTGCTGTCCTCCCCCTCCTCTGGCACTGTCCTGGGCTCTGTGGGGAGGGGAACACAGATGGAGCCCCTCCCCAAGCCAGGGCCTCAGCACTTTGCCAGCTGGGGCCAAGGGTGGGGAGGAGGGAGCAGCTGTTCTCTGAGATACCTCCTCCCTGGGGTCTGGGGTGGGGGTTAAGTGGGGTGAGCCCAGGAAGAAGAGGAGCACTCAAAGCACCTAACCTATCCCCACACCCCCAATGCCTCCATGCTGGGCTGGGCTTGTTCTGGCTGTCAACTTCCTCCTCCGGCCCTCCCCTCCCTCAGGAAAGAGGTCAGGTTGCTCACTGGTTGGGGGGGTATGGTCAGTCTTGCTGTCTCAACTCCCGCAGGAATCTCTCCTTCAATGCTCTGGAGTCTCTGTCCTGGAAAACCGTCCAGGGCCTCTCCTTGCAGGAACTGTGAGTAACGGGGCTTGTAGGGGCAAAAGCAGCAGTTCTGTGTGTGTGTGATTGTATCTCTGCGTGACACTATGTTACCCAGTCTATGCGGAACTGGCAGGGGTGTGGTGGCTCTGGGGACTCCCTGTTTATCTGTGAGCTGAGACTGGGGACTCTGTGCATGCCTATGAGGCTCGCATCAAAATGGAGGCTTGCAGGCCTACCCACTAAGGTGTTACTGCCCTGGGGGGCGTGTGGGGTGTGGGGTGGGGTGCTGGCCTGGACAATTAAAATTAATTCTGTGTGTGCTTAGCAGGCTGGGGGCAGCCAACTGCCTTTGCACATGGGGTGGGTGGGACAACGATGGGCTATGTGTGCTTGGTGGGCACCCATGTCTTCTTGGTCACTCCAGGAGGCAGTGTCCTTCCTCTTGTCACCTGGCCTCTGCCCCTGGGGAGCCTAGAATAAGGGAATGCTGTGCGACCCACAGGCAGCTGTCAGATTCTCTGCATTCTATTTTTAAAAAATATTTTTAAAATTTATTTTTAAAGAGAGGGGAAAAGAGGGAGAGTGAGAAAGAGAAACATCAATTGGTTGCCTCTTGCATGCCCCCTAATGGGGACTTGGCCTGCAACCCAGGCATGTGCCCTGACTGGGAATCAAACCAGTGACCCTTTGGTTCACAGGCCAGTGCTCAATCCACTGAGCCGCACCAGCCAGGGCTGCATTTCTGTTGATGTTACTGGTCGACGAGAGGGACTCTCCTACGTCCTCACACACTCCTTTCCCTCTAGACATTCCACGCTGCTGTCTTAAGTACACTCCCTCTTACTGTAGTACCTACTTTATTCCCTGTGGCTCTTCAGGCCCCACACCTGCCCCTCCCCTGACTCTCTTGGTATCCTCCACACCCACCAGAGTCCTGTCTGGAAACCCCTTGCGCTGTTCCTGTGCCCTGCTCTGGCTGTGGCGCTGGAAGGAGGAGGGGCTGGGCGGCATGGGGGAACAGAAGCTCCCGTGTCTTGAGCAGGTGCCCTTGGCCCACATGTCCAACACCAGCTGCGGTAGGTGCCAGGAGAGGGAAACTAAAGGTTGGGAGCGTTACCAGTGGTGGGCTTGGGGTCACTGAGGAAGTTGGAGGAAGGAGCACTGCTCCGGGGTAGGGTTCTGAGACCACTACCTTCTCTAACACCCCTTGGGCATCCTGGGTGGTCATCTAGGAGTGCCCGTGCTGAAGGTCCAGATGCCCAACGCCTCCGTGAATGTGGGGGACGACGTGTGGCTGCAGTGCCAGGTGGAGGGGCAGGGCCTGGAGCAGGCCGACTGGATCACCACGGAGCTGGAGGAGTCAGCCACCGTGATGGTGAGGAGCCCTTCCCTGTTGCTGCCCCGCCCCCTCTCCCCAGGAAAATCCTGGGCAAAACACAGGGAACAAAGATACGAATAAGAAGCACATAGAAGGCAACGATGGATGGTGGTGGTTGAGACCCCACAGGACTCGGGCTCAGGCTGTGGGGCGGCCCTGGGTGCACACATGGCCTCAGGAAGGGCCCTGACCCGTGGGGACCCCAGGTTCTGCTGGATCCACCAGGACTTAGGCTCCCTCTCTGGAAACATGGCTCTCTCTGCAAGACAGAGGGTCACAGAGCCTCACGTATTGGAGCTGAGGGAGACCCTGCAGACCATCCCTCCCATCCACCCCCTTTCTATTAGATAAGGAAACTGAGGATCATGGAGAGGGTACAGTATCTGTGGTCCTGGACCCAGACTAGTTCTTGGGGAACTTGGGGTCTTTTTCTGAAGATTCTGGAAGCAGCACTCTGTTGGGTGTGTGATAAGCCTATAGTAAAGGAGGCACAGGTCTGGTTGCAGCTCACTCACTAATTAACTGTTAGAGTGAGTTTTAGGGAAATCACTCACGCTGCCTGCACTTTGGTCTTCTCATCTGTAAACTGGGGAGGTGGGCACGATGGCCTTCTGCAGGCCTGGCCTTAATCTCTGTTATTCGGATGTGTCTTTGGGCACCTTCTTAGCCTTGCCTGTGTCCTCAGGCTGGCGACAGGTAGTCAAGAGTAGCCACAACTGACTCAGGAGACCTTGTTGACAAAGTCAGGAAGGGCCAGCAGTGGGCTGTGCCCACCCAAAAACATGAGTAGACACAGGGTCCAGCCTCTGGGACGAGGTGGGCCAGTGGGACCTGGGGTGTGGTGTTCCGTTTAGAGGCCCTCACTTAGGGAGGGGAGCCGACCCCAGAATTGCTGCAGGCCCCGGAAACAGTGTTGAAGGAAGATCCACTGGAGCCCTGAGCAGGGCGTTCCAGACAGAGTGGGGGAGCCACTGGCCACTGGTTCTTCCTCCCGGAGATCAAAGCCACTGAGAGTGAGTTGTGGAAAGGGGGCAAGGCAAAGGCAAGAGATAGGCCATGACCGTATGTGGACAGACCTTTGATCAACTGTTTTTATTTTATTTTATTTATTTATTTTTAGTGAAAAGGGAGGGCAAAAGAGAGGGTGAGAAACATCACCCCCAACTGGGGACCTGGCCCGCAACCCAAGCACATGCTCTGACTGGGAACTGAACTGGTGGCCTGTTGGTTCGCATTCAATCCACTGAGCCACACCAGCCAGGGCTGATTAACTGTTTTGAAAAATACCAGGTTTTTGTTCTTCTCTTTGAATGATTTACATATTTGCTACCAGTTGTGTTTTCTAGAAACTTCCCATAGGAAAGTCACACCCTAGTGGGGTTAAATGAGCGGAGGGAAGGATGGTCACTTTCAGGACAGCAGCGCAAAGGGAAAAGTTAGTCGGATACCACGCTCTGGGCTGATTTGGAGATGGGACAGCCAAGCTTAGGGCAGGGCTTTTCCTCGAGGTGGCTGGAACCCAGACCTTGCATAAGGGCTGGACAGTGCTTCCAGCATCTCTGAACTCACATATTCCGATGGGAACCCAGGGAAACTTCACCTCCTCTGGCTTTTTGTGAAGGGTTCCACATTATGAGATTTCCAGATAAGAGATATTTGTCCACTACTTCATTTATTTTCATCATTTTATGAAAATGCCTTTCTAAAATGTCAAAAGATCATTTTGTCTATCTCTTCTTACAAAACAAGGAAACCAAGGTTGAGCAAGATTAAGAATTGTCTTAAGATCATAAAACTTGCACATGTCCATGGTTTCATAGGAAGAAAATCTGAAACTGATTCAACCTTTTGATGATGATTCAGAATGAAGTCACTTTGTCTCTCTAACTTCACTCTGTGTCTTCATCTGCCAAAGGAGGTCACAGGGCCACTGTTGCTTGTCATGGGCACCCTGGTATCGGCCGTCTCCTTGTTTCCAACCTCCCCTGGGCTAAGATCATGTTAGATTGGGGTGAGTAGGTGGTGAGGTCCTAATTGGTTCTCCTGGGAGTCATGTGTTTTTGGTACTTGGGGTTTATGACATCTATTTAGCTGTTAGATGGGTGGTTTTGGTTTGGGATATTTTGTGCCTATGTTGAGGTTATTGGTTATGTTCCACATTTTCCAAACCATTAAATAAATAATCCAGGACAGATTATTGTCTGTGAACAAGATCTAAAGGAGGAGGCCCATTCTCTGCTATATTCTCTTCCATACCTCTTTCCTCACCCTCCCCACCAGCCCTCCCTCTTGTCCATCTGGAGCCACAGGGGCTCCCCAAAGACTTCTAGACCCTCAGCTTCTAGCGAGAAGCCAGCTGACATTCTTCCTGATGTTCCCCTCTCTTTCCTGACACAGAAATCTGGGAGTCTGCCTTCCCTGGGGCTGACCCTGGCCAATGTCACCAGTGACCTTAATAGAAAGAATGTGACGTGCTGGGCGGAGAACGATGTGGGCCGGGCTGAAGTCTCTGTCCAGGTCAATGTCTCCTGTGAGTCCTGATGACTGCCCTGCCCCCTCCCCCACCCCTTCTGCCTTTCCAAAAAGATGTGTGTGTGTGTGGGGGGGGGGTTGCTGTGGAGGAAAGGGGTGGGATGAGTATCTCCACAGCTGCTCCCTCCCAGCTGTTTTCAGATTCCCATGAAAACCTGATCCTTTGGGGGAAATGCTGGGGGCTCTTCAAAGCCAGAGGGATGGAGATGGATTTTTTTTTGGCCTCCTGCCCAAGTCTTGCTACCTGAGGCCATCAGCCTGGCTTTTCTCACTGTTGCACTGTAGTTCTTCAAGCCCATCCCTCTGTAGGGCCTTAACTCTACAAACTAGTTTTAAAAGAAGCAATTGCTTGGGAAAAAATACAATAGAAAATAAACTATTAAAGAAAAATAAAACTTACATTCCCAACTTTAGATTTAAATAAAAAGAAGAAATTGCCCTCCTTTAGTTCCTCTTCTTCTAGGCTTGCCTGATTTCTCTAGGTCTGCCAACAAATTATTTTAAGTCTTCTACGTTATGTAACTTTTCTTTTAATGTGGAATATAACATGCATAGGTTTGTGCATGAAATCTATACCCCTTAAACAATAATTATTCTTACTAGCACTTCAGCAGACACTCCCTTCCTCTCCCCATTCAGAACCCATCCTTCTCCTCCACCCATTCCTACTTTTGTGATAATCATTTCCTTGCATTTAAAAATAATTTTATACATATATGTTTCCCTATCAATATGGTGTCACTCTGCCTGTTCTTGCAAGTCTATAAATGGAATCATACCTCAAGTATTATTTTGTGTCTACTTTCTTTTGCTCGATTATATTTGTAAGATTCATCCATGTTGATGGGAGTAGCTTTAGTTCATTCAGTTCACTGCTGAATAGTATTCCACCGCATGAGTGCTGGCTGGAATTCTAGTATAAATTATATATGTATATGTATATATAGATATAGATTTTTCCTATTATTGAGCTTGGGTCTACTTGAAAACCATGCCTTCTTTCAAAAGTTTTTAAACTTTTATTTATTTATTTTTTGCTCCTTTCTATCTTCTTTTTTAATTTAATTTATTCCTCACCCAAAGACACATTTATTGATTTGAGAAGGCAGGAGAGAAACATCGATCAGTTGCCTCCCATTCTCGCCCTGACCAGTAATCAAACCCGCAACCTTTCTTTCCAGTGTACTGGATGACTCTCCAGCCAGCTGAGCCACCTGGCCAGGGCCCCTCCTATCTTCTGAAGCTTGATTACACTTATCTAAAAGACTCCATGTTTAATTTCTATGAGTGATGCACCTCTTCTCTAAGGCTATTCCTTATTTACTTTATGCCCACCACTTTTCTTTAAGCCTCCAAATTTTATACACTTGCTACCTGGTCTATTTAAGACTTACCATCAACTCCCCCTCCTCCCACCCTCCCCCCAGCCCCGGATCTGTCAGGTTTGGCTGGCACCCTCCAGCTGCTCCTGACCGCTCACCCGCACTCTCTCTGGCCGGCAGTCCCGGCTAGTGTGCAGCTGCATGCGGCAGTGGAGCTGCATCACTGGTGCATCCCCTTCTCGGTGGATGGGCAGCCAGCACCCTCTCTACGCTGGCTCTTCAATGGCTCTGTGCTCAACGAGACCAGCTTCATCTTCACCGAATTCCTGGAGCCGGCCGCCAATGAAACTGTGAGGCATGGGTGCCTGCGCCTCAACCAACCCACGCACGTCAACAATGGCAACTACACACTGCTGGCCGCCAACCCCTCAGGCCAGGCTGCTGCCTCCATCATGGCCGCCTTTATGGACAACCCTTTCGAGTTCAACCCCGAGGACCCCATCCCTGGTGCGAGGGCCACCCTGAACCCTTTCCCCACTCCCTGGGCTCCACCTGGGAACATATCCTGGTGTCCAGGGAGGCCTGGCCCACTTTCTGCTGTGATCCTGACCCTAGAAGTTGGAGTGCCTAGTCCCGGACAGAAAAGAGTCTGGAGTTCTGTTGTTCAGCTCCGTGCTGGCCTCCTCGCCCCTGCCTCCTCCATGCCCCAGGAGTCCTGAATCCCTGAGCTATTTTCCACCCACTTGGGCTGGCTGGAGAGAGCCATACAACCAGGCTATCCACAGCCCTGCTGGAAAAGGGCCATGTGCATCTTCTGCTTGAGGTCCAGCACCCCAGCACCCCATGTCACCCACAGCCCTTGAAGGGATGAGTCCCAAGGGGGAAGAGGACTCGCTGCTCTCCTCCCCCATCTGACTGCTTTTTCTCCTCCCTTCTGCTGCAGTCTCCTTCTCGCCAGTGGGTGAGTAACCCAGGCTGGAGGTAGGTTCTGTGTGGTCTCTGGAGCCAAGGCTGGGGCAGAGGGTACAGTTAACCTAGTCCCCAAGGGGTCAGCCAGGGCCAGGGTGGGGAGTTGCTGAAGGAAACACAACATGTGCCAAGGCCCATCCTGCCCTATGTCCCCACAGACACTAACAGTACGTCTGGAGACCCAGTGGAGAAGAAGGATGAAACACCTTTTGGGGTGAGCATAGGAAGTGGGAGCTTGTCCATTTGGGATCAGGAGGCTGGGCTAGAGGCTCACCTGCATGCCACCTCTGATCAGAGAATGGGGATCTCTACAGTCTGGCCTGTGCTCAGTCAGCCCTCCTCACAGCCGCAACTGGGGACCACAGGGGAGGGAGAAGCAGGTCTGGGAGCCTGGCTCTGGACTTCAATGCAGGATGGAGGAACATTTTGCTGTGGGGGAGTTCTTAGAGATCAAAAGAAGCTCCTGATCTAACCACTCTCACTCCCAGGTCTCGGTGGCCGTGGGTCTGGCTGTCTTTGCCTGCCTCTTCCTTTCTACACTGTTCCTTGTGCTCAACAAATGTGGCCGGAGGAACAAGTTTGGGATCAACCGTGAGTGGAAGGGCTGCAGAGGGGCTGTTTTTCAGTTTGTCCCACTGGCTTTACTTCCCAGTAGCTCTTCCTGACTCTGTCTTCTGTGGGGTGGGGTGGGGTTGGTGCCATGGATATAGAGTTTAGGGAGTATATGTTTGGGTGTACGAGAGGCTGCTGGCTGTGGGGCTGAGTGTGTGTAGGCTAGAGCTGCGGTAGTTTCACAGGTAGCAGATGCTAATTGGTGGCTGGATTGTAGTCAAACACTAAGTGGGTCTGGGAGGTCTGAGCTCTGTTGGGGGTAAGTGGGGGAGTTCTTTGGTGACCCATGAGACCTGGGTTGGACAGGAGCCAGACACAGAGAGGCCATAGTGCTTCCCCATCTCCCTGATGGTTGTCACGCCCACTAGCTCCTCTGTTCATCACCCTGTAAGTTACAAGGTGGGGTCACTTGGCGCCCTGCAACCTGTGGCTGTGTATCCTCCCCAGGCCCTGCAGTGCTGGCTCCAGAGGATGGACTGGCCATGTCCCTGCATTTCATGACATTGGGTGGAAGCTCTTTGTCCCCTACCGAGGGCAAAGGCTCTGGGCTCCAAGGCCACATTATTGAAAACCCACAATACTTCAGTGATACCTGTGAGAGAACATGCTTGGCCAAGGGTGGGGGCAAGTTTACATGCATGCACGTGTATAGCCTCCTGTGTCATCGCTTCTGCCTACCCCGGACATGAACAAGCCTTCCCTTCCACCACCACCCTTGTTCACACCATTACCACTCCTGTCTACACCACAGAGGGGGCTTGGTGAAGAAGTGAAGGCTCAATTTCAGTCCTCGTCCACCCTCTTGGTTGGTCCCCTTGTGCAGTGCACAGCCCTGCTAGACAGTCCTATCCTGCCCCTTATCCCACCCTTCCCAAAGCTGGGGCTGCTATCTGATCCTGCAAGCCACTCCCCAGGTGTTCGTCACATCAAGCGCCGGGACATCGTACTCAAGTGGGAGCTGGGTGAGGGCGCCTTCGGAAAGGTCTTCCTTGCCGAGTGCCACAGCCTGCTGCCTGAGCAGGACAAGATGCTAGTGGCCGTGAAGGTAAGATCTTAGCCATTGTTCCAGAACAGGGTGCTCAGGCTGGGGGATGAGCTGCCAGCATCTGGTATGGTTCAAGACTTGCAGTAGTGTGGGCCTCCTTGGATGTGGAGAGGTAAGGACTCTCCCCTCACTCAGTCCCATGTCCGCCCCACCATCAGGCTCTGAAGGAGGTGTCTGAGAGTGCACGGCAGGACTTCCAGCGTGAGGCTGAGCTGCTCACCATGCTGCAGCACCAGAACATCGTACGCTTCTTTGGAGTCTGCACCGAGGGCCGCCCACTGCTCATGGTCTTTGAGTACATGCGGCACGGTGACCTCAACCGCTTCCTCCGGTATGAGCACTTGGCTCTAGCAATGCCCCTGGCCCCTGGCTTTGAGCCTTGATGCCCCTTCCCTGCAGGCACATTCTGGTTTGTCTGTTGAACTGAGGGCACACCAAGAAGGAGCAGGAAGGCATGACTCCTGTCCTCAAGGAGCTCTGAGGCAGATGTGTGAACATGGGGATGGTCTGTGCAAAGGACAGAGTGGCAGTAGTCGGGCAGATCGCACTAGCGGAGTCATTGTGTGTGGAGCACAGCAGCCACACTTGGAAGAGGTGGCAGTTGAGACAACTGCTGCAGTGGCAGCAGCACTCAGCAGGTACCATCCGCATCCCAGTCACATACTTCACAGTCTGTCCTTACTGTGGCTGTGTGTCCTTGCACACACACACCTGCACAACAGTATAAATACGTATTCAGTTTTCATAATGCCAAGCATGTAGGGAAATTTATACGCGAAGAAATTTACCAAATATTCATTTCTTTGGCTTTAGACAAAACAACTGCTTTTTTACTAATTTGTGCTGATAATTTCCGTAACTTCAATAAATGTGACCATTTCACAGATGAGGCTTAGAGAGGTTCAGTGGCTTGTCCAGTGGCACACAGGCAGTAAATGGCCCGGCGGGGTTTTGGTCCCAGGCAGAGCCCTGCGTTTAGCCCCTGACCGTGACAGCCACATGTTCTGACAGGGCGAGCCCTGTGAGGATGGGGCAGTGCGAGGCAGGGGGACACCGGGGTTTGGAATCAGCTCTGCCTTATTAGCTGAGCCTTTTTTCTAAGTAGCTATCTTCTCTGACTTCAGTTTCCCCACCCAGGGGACTGTGGTTCTGGATGAGAAAGCTGTGTGTAATTGTTAGCTGATGGTCTCACTCTGGTTCCCAAACAATCCCTTTGGAGCGATGGGTCATTTATGCAGTCAGGCTGCAGAAGTCAGTTGGGAGAGACCCTGAAGTCTGAGCTTTCCTTGTGTGTGGAGAGGAGCCACTGGAGGGTGTTGAGCAGGAGGGAGGTGATGCCAGACCTGAGGCTGAGTGTGAGGAGTAGCAGAGGAGTCCTTGCCCTTGCCCTTGCTCATAAGACACAGTGGGGCTCAGTGCTAGGTTCCAGGGGTGCAGGCCACCGTCTGGGGCCCAGGCTGTGGGAGAAACAGTTTGAAAAGCTGGATGGAGCACAGGGGGAACCAAAGGAGGGGATCATGAAAGCTCCTAGATGAGTCTGGAAGACTTCCCCTAGGAGAGGCCATCTGTTCCTTCTCACCTCTGGGCCTTCGTACTTACAGTTCCCTCTGCCTGGCATACTGGGCCTCCCTCCAGCCATTTCATTCACCCAGAAGGGGTCAGGACCCCTTCAAATGGCTTATCCACCTCTATTCTTCAGGGCCGGAGTCTCCATTTAGATGTCTCTTCCTCCAGGAAGACTTCCCTGACTTCTTCCATCTCTACCCTGAGTACTGATTAGGTGTCCCTCACATTGCATTCTACTCTCCATTGTAGCTCTGGTGCATGGCACACTGGGGATATTTTAACAAATGCCTGGAATAAATGAAGAAATAAATGAATAAGGAGAAAGCTGGCTAGCAGGGAAGGGCAGTATGGAAAAAGTCATCAGCTCAAGCGAAGGTTCAGAAGAAGGAATATTGGGGATTGGAATGAATCATCAGGGTCTTGCTGGAGTGGTGCCTGTGGGGAGGAGCTGGGCAGCCTGGAAACCTTTGGAAGGGAGGAAGACCCCATAGGAATTGATGGCAAAGGTGAGAGAAGCAGAAATGCAGGAGGGCTCCCAGGTTTCAGGCTCAGAGCTGGGTGGGAAGATTCCCTTCACTGAGGCTGGAGGGAAGGTGCTAAGCATTTTGGCAAGGTCTGGGTTGGAGGTTTCCATGGGCGAGAGATGTGGGGGCCAGTGAGCAGGTGGATGTTGGGGATGGAGTTCAAGGCAGCTGCCCAAAGGGAGGCATGACTGGGAAGTGTGGGCACTGGTAGAGGCCCTGGAGCTGGGCACATCTGGCACCCCGCTTTGCCCTACATACAGCTGCCTCCCCTGTTCTTTCCTTCTTCCATTTCCAGCCCCCTGAGCACCACCCCCTCCACCCCAGCTCCCCAGACTCTGCTTCCTCAGGTTCCTGGGGATTCTTTCCTCCCAGCCCACCTCCTCCCTCACTGTTTTGCAGGTCCCATGGGCCTGATGCCAAGCTGCTGGCTGGCGGGGAAGATGTTGCTCCAGGCCCTCTGGGCCTGGGGCAGCTGCTGGCTGTAGCTAGCCAAGTCGCTGCAGGAATGGTGTACCTGGCGGGACTGCACTTCGTGCATCGGGACCTGGCCACTCGCAACTGTCTGGTGGGTCAGGGACTGGTAGTTAAGATCGGCGATTTCGGCATGAGCAGGGATATCTACAGCACCGACTATTACCGCGTAAGCGTCTTTGGTCCCAGTCACACCCCCAAACAGTAGACACAGGGATGCTGAGTCCCCACCAGGCATGCTCTCCTTTCTCCTGGGCAAGTTGGGGTCTGAGACTCTTAGGCTTAAAGCCCCTTCTTAGCTCCTGGATCTGCAGTGGAGGAGGGTCAGTCTCTGCTACCTGGGACAAAATGGCATTATCGGTTTTTATCTCTTAGCCCTGGGCGAGACAGAGTTGCTTCCTCATATTTTTTTAAATATATTTTATTGATTATGCTATTATAGTTGTCCCATTTCTCCCCCATCATTCCCCTCCACCCTGCACACCCCCTCCCACCCACATTCCCCTCTTTTAGTTCATGTCCATGTGTCATAAGTTCTTTAGCTTCTACATTTCCCACACTATTCTTGCCTGCTCCCTGTCTATTTTCTACCCACCTTATTCTCTGTACCTTTTCCACCCCTCTCCTCCTTCCACTTGCCTGTTGCTAACCCTCCATGTGATCTCCATTTCTGTGGTTCTGTTCCTGTTCTAGCTGTTTGCTTAGTTTGCTTTTGTTTTAGGTGTGGTTCTTTTTTTTTTTTTTTTTTAAGATTTTTATTTATTTATCTTTAGAGGGGAAGGGTAGGAGAGAGGGAGAGAAATATCACTGTATGGTTGCCTCTTGTGTGTCCCATGCTGGGAACTGGCCTGCAACCCAGGCATGTGCCCTGACTGGGAATCGAACCGCAATCCCCTGATTCGCAGGCCCGCGCTCAATCCACTGAGCTACACCAGCCAGGGCTAGGTGTGGTTCTTAATAGGTGTGAGTTTGCTGTCTTTTTACTGTCGTATTTTTTATCTTCTTTTTCTTAGGTAAGTCCCTTTAACATTTCATATAATAAGGGCTTGGTGATGATGAACTCCTTGAACTTGACCTTATCTGAGAAGCACTTTATCTGTCCTTCCATTCTAAATGAAAGCTTTGCTGGATAGAGCGATCTTGGATGTAGGTCCCTGCCTTTCAAGACTTCAAATACTTCTTTCCAGCCCCTTCTTGCCTGTAAGGTCTCTTTTGAGAAATCAGCTGACAGTCTGATGGGAGCTCCTTTGTAGGTGACTGTCCCCTTATCCCTTGCTGCTTCTAGAATTCTCTCCTTCATTTAATCTTGGTTAATGTAATTATGATGTGCCTTGGTGTGTTCCTCCTTGGGTCCAACTTCTTTGGGACTCCCTGAGCTTCCTGGACTTCCTGGTAGTCTATTTCCTTTGCCAGACTGGGGAAGTTCTCTTTTATTATTTGTTCAAATAAGTTTTCCACTTGTTGCTCTGCTTCTTCCCCTTCTGGTACCCCTATAATTCAGATGTTGGGATGTTTAAAGATGTCCTGGAGGTTCCTAAGCCTCTCCTCATTTTTTTGAATTCTTATTTCTTCTTTGTTTTCTGTTTGGTTGTTTCTTTCTTTCTTCTGATCCACTCCATTGATTTAAGTCCCAGTTTTCCTCCCATCTCTATTGGTTCCCTGTGCATTTTCCTTCATTTCACTTATTGTAGCCTTCATTTTTTCATCTAATTTGTGAGCAAAATCGACCAATTCTGTGAGCATCCTGATCACCAGGACTTTGAACTGTGCATTTGATAGATTGGCTATCTCTTCGTTACTTAGGTAAATTGGCTCTGGGGCTTTGATTTGTTCTCCGGTTTGAGCCATTTTTGGTTTTTTGTTTTTGGTCTGGTCACGGCTGTTACATAGTGAGGGGCGGAGCCATAGGTGTTCCCCAGGGCAGGGCAGCCCAGTAGCTGGGTAGTGACGCTGTACGTGGGGGAAGGGTCTGAGAGGGAACAATGGTGTTTGCTCCCCTCTCTCTTGGATTCCAGTCCCTTCCACTGCTTCCCCTTCACCTGGATTATCTGCATGCAGATGTGGGACCACCTGGTCAGCCAGCCACCTTGCATTGCCTCTCTGGGTCTGCACCATTGCCACCCCATGCCTGGGGTCCGCTAGCCGCCGCCTGTGCACCTGGGATCTGCTAGCCACTGCTGCCTGTGCACCCAGGTCCGCTAACCTCCACTTTTTCCTGCCACAACTCCGCCCCTCTTACCGGTCTGGATGAATGGTTGTTGGACTTCTGTACAGTTCAATTTTCTGTCAGTTCTGAATGTTTTCTTATTTCCAAATCTTTGTTGTCTTTAATTTTCATTGTGCGAGGAGGCACAGTGTGTCCACCTATGCCTCCATCTTGACGGGAAGTCTGCTTCCTCGCACTTTTAATGACAGGACTGGGCGGGTCTAGCCGGGAGAGGCTGCACAGGGGCAACCCCTGCAGGTAGGTGAGCAGGTAGGTGACCCCTGCAGGGGGGAGCAGGTAGGTGACACTCCCCACCCCTACCCCTTGCAGGTGGGAGGCCGCACCATGCTGCCCATCCGCTGGATGCCACCGGAGAGCATCCTGTACCGCAAGTTCACCACCGAGAGCGATGTGTGGAGCTTCGGCGTGCTGCTCTGGGAGATCTTCACCTATGGCAAGCAGCCTTGGTACCAGCTCTCCAACACTGAGGTCAGCCACTCCTCCTGGGCCACCCCGTCAGCCACTCCTTTCCCTGCCCCTTTGGCTGTCTTTTAGAACTCTGTGCCCTTCTGCTCCTCATCCCGCTGCCAGCAGGCACCCATTCTCCTGCCGACACTGTGCTCCCTCCACCCGTCTCTATTTTTTCTTGCATTCTTCCCCCTCCACTTACTGGCTCTTGGGGAATCTCAAAGAGCTTTACAGATGGCACCCGGGCTCCCATTCCCAGCTGCATTTTATAGACTTAACAGGCATTATGAGGGTGAAAGGGAGAGGTGTGGGAAGAGGAGCACAGGAGGGCCTGACACTGCAGCAGGAAGGCTAGAGGTTAGACTGTAGGAAGGACAGTCCTGTCCCTGCCCCCTCATGCTGGACATAGCCAGAGCAGGCCCCAGGTGTTCTGTCTTCCAGAGCAGCCTCCCCACCCCCTCCTTGGCTCACAGCTGTCAGTTTCCATTTCTTCTCCTAATGCAGTCTCTTCCCTGGAGGCTGGTGGGGTGGGGGAGAGGGTTATAGATTTTAATTTTCTCAAGCACTGAGAGAAGGAATGGAATTAGTGCCGCCTATAACCCAAGCCCTCTAATGGGGAGGGAGGGAAGAATGGGAGGAGAGGCTCCAGACCCCTGTAGCCAGCTCCCTGCCATCATTGCTCCTTGTCTAGACCCCTTAACAGCTCTAGCAGTCTTTCTTAGAGTCTAACTTTGATCTTTCCTGCTGCAGTTTCTTTTTGAAGAAGCTAGGTCCCCACAGAGTGATACCTATAGAAGAGAAAAGGAAGTGGGGTTGTCTTCTACCTTCAAATGCAAGCCAGCCATTTTTCAAGGCCTTTACCCGCCATCCTGCTCTATTTTCTTTTTGTCCTCTGGAGCTGAGGGTTGGAGGACCTTCCCCTTCCTCCATTCAGCCTTCAATGGCTAGGCTGATGGATTTGGCAATGCCTTGGTCCCTCCCCTTCCTCAATCCACCTGGCAAGTCTTCTGAGGACAAGATTCTAGCCCTTTGGGAAGCAATCCTACCCCCAGCCCAACCTTCCCAGAGTCTGTCTAGCCTTAATCTTTCCCACTGCTCCACGTCAGAGTGGAAAGGAATCTTGGGATTCATTAGTAGCCAAGAGGCCCAGACATGTTGTGGGACCTGCCTTAGGAGCCTCTGTGAAGTAGGGACATTACTGGGGCTGGCCTCCCTCTCCTGCCCCTAGCCCAGTGTGCCCTCTTTTCTCTCCTTCTGGTGGCCCCAGGCAATCGAGTGCATCACTCAGGGACGTGAGCTGGAGCGGCCACGTGCCTGCCCGCCGGAGGTCTATGCCATTATGCGGGGCTGCTGGCAGCGAGAGCCCCAGCAACGCCACAGCATCAAGGATGTGCACGCCCGGCTGCAAACCCTGGCCCAGGCGCCTCCTGTATACCTGGACGTCCTAGGCTAGGGGGCTGGCTAGGGGCTGGGGCTGAGCAGCCGGAATACTGGAGCCTGCCCTCAGCAGCCCCATAATTCCCAGCAGCCCTAGGGTCGTCTCAAAGTACCTAACTCTCCCTCAGCATGCGGGAGGGGCAGGTGGAGTGTGGGAGGGGAGGATGTGCCCTTTTCTCTAGGTAGGGTTCTGTCACAGCAATTATATTTATTGTCCCTTGGCTGTGTCTCTTGCCAGTTCTTGGAATGACGTCGTTCTGGGAGTGGGGTGTTGGGAATCAGGTAGGGGATGATTCTCTGGGACCCTCCCCCTCTCTGGTTTCCCTCAGCACCTACCCCTACTCCATGCCGCTGTCACCTCCACCTTATGGCTGTGGTTTGCTCCCAGGCCTGAGCTTACCTTGTCTGCCTGGTGGTGAGGCAGCCTTAGGCAAAGCTTTTCAGGCCATCAGACACCTAACTGGCCATTTCCACGCTTCCTGTCCAGGAGGCTGGTGCTGCAGTGGGAGGGGTGGGTATGAGCTGTGCCATGACAGGATGAAAACATTGGCAGGCAGAGTGACCACACAGTACGACCAATGGTAGGGGGGACAGAGAGAGCCAGAAAGTGAGCACTTGAGCGAGCACAAGCTTGCCTGTGTGTGTGTGTGTGTGTGTGTGTGCGCGCGCGCGCGCATGCATGCATGTGGCAGGGACAGGGAAGGAGCAGCTTAAAGGGTCGGTGAGGGAAGCAACACCTTGTTGCTTCCCCTCCGTCACCCTTCTTGGCTCTAAGTGCCTCAAGGTCAGCATCTGCAGGCCAGCGACTGGGCAAAGCCATCTCCCCGCCTCATTCTGCCCAATGGAGGCGGTAGGGTCCCCTTTCCCCTCTCCCCCTTGGAACATACTGGCCTTACTGAGTGGCCCGAGGCTTCTGTCAGCACCGAGGCTGGTGAGGCCCTCCATCCCCAGGACCTGGGCCCTGCCTCCATCTTCCTTACCCCTGAGCCAGGGAGGAGCAGTTCCCCACCCCCACCCCACCCCAGCCCCATCACTTTCAATCACCTGCCCAGCTCCTGCAATAACCCATGTTCCCCACAGCTCCTCAGGGCTAATGGCATGGCTGCCTTTTGTCCCTGGGTGCCCAGCTCTCCGCACATGGTGATTCAATCTGGGTCTTATCACCCCTAGGCCTAGCCCAGTGGTGTCTGCCTCTTGTCCAGGCTGGTTAGTGCTAATGGAGGTCTGACCGGGGCTGCAGACTGATTGGGGGTCTGATGGCTGAGGGCAAGTTCATAGTTCCTCCTTTCCTGCCCTGGGGTGGGTGGGGTGGTGCTGTACCACCCATGTGAGGGAGGACTTACAGCAGGTGAAGTCATTGGGAGGGGAGGGAACTGGGGTGGGAACCTCGTGAGAAAGAGAGGGTGGGGAATCAGAGCTGACAGGTGAGCCTAAGGGACAGGTGCAAAGGGAGAGATGGTCCAGACAGAGGTGGGGCAGGACCTACAGACGTGGAGGCACGCAGAGGGAGACAGCACACGGAGAAGAGAGAAACAACTGGATGGACAGAGGAGGGTCAGAGGAACGAATGAGTGGGACAAGCAGCTGTATCAGAGTGTCTGGAGAAGAGCAGGGACACCTAGAGCACTTTCTGTCCACCCGCACTCCCATCCTCCCCACCTCCTCAGCCCCTTGAGCCTCTCTCTTCAGGGCTGAGGGGTAGGGCGTGGCACACTCCCAGCCTTGGAGATGCTGTGCCCAGAGGCGCAGGGGCTCTGAGTTCCAGCCAACTTGGGGCAGGACTGTAGCAGAGGGGATGGAGGTAAGGTAGCAGAAGGGATCTGCCAGGGTACTATAGCATTTCCAAGGTCAAGGGCTTCAGGGCATCAGAGACTTTTAAAACCATAGCTGGAGGTCTGGCTGGAAAAGCTGAGCAGGTGAGGTTAGAGGTTCTGAGGAAAAAGATTAAGACAGGGAAGGGAAAATTCCGAGAGAGCATGGGAGAGAGAACTGGATAGCTTTTATCTATCTGGGAACAGGAGCGAAAGCCAGTCACTCTGCTCTCTTTAGCAATCTGGGCCCAGAGCCTTGTCCTGGGTGGTGAGAGGGCGCTAGCTCCCACATTACCAGCTTCACTGACCGACATGTGTAGCTCATGCCCAGGCACACTGGCCTAGCCCATGCAGCCAGGCACACACGTGCAAACACGCACACACAGCCACCCCATCACTCACAGCTGGTGGATTTCATTGGCACCCCTCCACCCCACTGCGGCACATACCCCCTCCTTGTTAATTGCCTCCTGGCTGTGCCAAGTCCATTCCCTGCATTGCCACCCCACACACACCAGGAACTGAGCACCAGCAGAGATGGGCGCCTGCAGGGAGGTCGGGGGAATGGGACCTTGAGGACTCCGCAGGAAGCTGGGACAGGCACAGTGACCTGAGGCTGTGGAGATCAGACATCGGGCCCTCCAGACCTGCTGTGGGCCCTTCCCTTCAGCTCTCCCTCTCAGAAACAGCTGTCTTGGATGAAAGGTAGAGACTCAGAAAGGGCAGTGGGCACTTCGAGGATATCCAGAATCCAGGAAAGAACCCAGAATGCTAAGGAAGCTCCTCTCTAAGGAAGTTCCTACCGGCTCTTCCATATCGGCTCCGGAGAGAAGGAATCAGTGGTGCAGAAGCCACTCCTCAGGGCCCCCAGCATGGAGATGGGCTCTCTAAAGAATCAGGGGTCTAAGCCACCCTGACCCCCTCAGCCTTCCTAAGCAACCTTGGCTTCCTTCCTGTACTGCTCCCTCAGGGGCTGGATTCCCGACAGGAGAGCAGAGCATCTGTTCTGGTTTCCAGGAACAGCGTGGGCAAAGCATAGGGCAGCCTGGGTGGAGAATGTCCTGTGTGCCCTGGACCCCCAAGTGAAGAATTCCTAGAGAGAATTCTAGACTCCTAAGGCCATGGGTTCTCTAACTACCAGCTGGAGTGAGCCTGTCCTGCCAAATTCCTAAAGTGAAGTAGCCTCAGACAGGCTGCCGGTCAGGGAGGAAGTGACAGCCCTGGGGGGTCAGGACCCGGGAACTCCAGGCTGAACACCGGCAGTCCAGCCCCAGCCCCCCACCCTGGAAGGAGATGACTCCATTACTCCGAGCATCAGTGCCCTCCCCGACCGTCTCTCTGTGCCCCCACCTCCACTACAGCTCTGAAAGCCGCCCCTGCTAAAACAGGAAAGTTTCAGGAGCTGTGGCTCTGGGGCGTTGGGAAGGAGAGAGGTCTGGAGCCAGGAGAGACAGAGAAAACACAGGGCCTTGGCTGCAGGAAGAGCCTTGGGAGGCAGGAGGCGTAAACGGGGGCACGGAGACCAAGAGAGGGCTCAGAGCAGCACAGAAGAACAGACTGCACACAGAGGGCACGGAGAAAAGGAAGAGAGCTCAGATGCAGAAGGGCAGAGCCCCAGGGCACCTCATTTTACTCTGAGCCCAGCCTCTAATCAGAGGCTCTTCAGCTCACCTTCTGCTAAACTGGGTCCCTTCCTCTTCTTCCATGGCTAGGATCCCTAGAGTGGAAGCTTCTAGACTGTGGAGTCAGAATGCCTGGTTCTGCACTTACCAGCTGTGTGATGTCAAGCAAGTTACTCAACCTTTCTGTGCCTTAGTGTCCTCTACAAAATGGGGGTCATGGTAGCACAGCTTCACAGGGTTGCTGTGAGGGTTATGTGCAGAGCGCTGCCAACGGGGCAGTAAGTGCTGTGTAAGTGTTTGCTCTACTGTCACTCTTTCCTGCTCCTCCTCCTCCATTCTCCTCTCTTCTTCTCTGTCCTATCCCCAGTGCAGGCCCTAGCCCTGGTCTTTGGGGATGGGGCAGGAAAGGTACGCAGGGGTATGTTTTGGGGGGGATAGGGCTCACAAAAGACGTTGGTGTCCCCTGATCCCAACTACCCCCTCCAGCTGCAGCTGCTCCAGAGAGGACTTGCCTAGCTGTGGAGTATGGGAGGTAAGGAGGGCCTGCCTTCCTTCCTTCCTTCTTTCCTTCCTTCCTTCCTTCCTTCCTTCCTTCCTTCCTTCCTTCCTTCCTTCCTTCCTTCCTTCCTTCCTTCCTTCCTCTGAAATGTTGCAGGCTGCAGGTCTCTGGGCTTTCTCAACAGACCTTGGTGGAGGAAGAGTCCCCAGATACTGCAGGTAGGGCTGGGCCAGAGTGCTCCCACTGACCGCTCCTATTAATTCTAGTCTCCTGACTCCCTGACTTTTCCCAGTAGGTACTTGCCTCCCAGCTCACCACCTCTGAGTAGCCCTCAGGGATTAGACATGAACCTTGGCACCCCCATAGGGTGCTTCCAAGGTCACAAGTCCTCAGAGACTCTGAGTCCGGTCTCCAGTGCATCCATCCAGGAGTGGGAAACACGCTTCTCTCCCTAATCCCCATGGCCTCTAATTCCTGAATATCAGGAAGTCCTTCTTGCTATCTGCCCTCCTGTGTTCTACCTGGATCTGAAGGGGTTAGTCAGCTCGAGGCCCCACCCCCTATTGCAGGTCCCAGCTGCCTGGGGCCTGTGGTCAGAGCTAATGTAGGCGAGAGTTAGAGGACAAGAAGGGATAGAGTTATTAGCGTCTTTATCTTTGAAGAATATCGATTGTGGGGTCTCCAGGCTCACTTGGTCTTATAATGGGGCTCACGGGGGTGATGGGAGGGGCTCAGGAGAACCTCATGGAGCTCCCAGCCCCGATAGTGGGTGGGAGCAGGGCTGCCTGGGTCTTCTCAGAAAAGGACACATGGGGACACAATTTGGGAGGCACGGGCTCTGGGAAGGCAGAGGGAGCTGACAGGGGAGTTCTGGCTTGTTATCCTGGACAAGAAGAAGACTGTGGGGTGGGCCAGACAGCGGAGGGGGACCGGGGCTTTTCACTCCACTTTGCTTTAATGTGCGCTCACTCACATGCACAAGAGAGAGAGACAGAGACAGAGAATGCAACTGAGCTAGAGAGATTCAAGATGGCAGCACTAGGAGAAGGCAGGGGTCCCTCCTCCTGAGGCTCATACACATGCAAGTGACCCCCACCTCCCCTTGTGGAGGCACAGCCCCTCCACTAACATTGGAATCGCTGTGACTCCTACCTGCACCTCTCCAAGCAGCCATCTCAGCACGTGGTGGTGGGCGGTACCTCACAGCAGAGTATGTTGCCCCCTTCTCACCCCTAGGGTGACTTTGGTCCCAGCGTGTCTGGTTTTTTGTTTACATGTGACAGTCCCTGTGTGAAGGTTTGTGCAAACTTGGCTCTTTGCACACATCTGTGCAAATTTCTGTTCCCAACCTGAACTCAGAGGGGATGTAGGTAGGGAAGGGAGCTCAGGGATCTGGCCCCTTTCCCAGCCAGAGGTTTTTCAGCTCCTGGCTGACCATTTTCAGGGATGGGGATGGAGCTCAGGCTGCAGAAAGACTCCAAGGGGTGAGCGCCTCAAAGAGGGAAATGTGGGGGTGTGGGGGTGCCAGCAACAGAAGGACATGATCTCCCCTCCCTCCCTCTCTTCCTTCCTGCCTCTAGATTCCTTCCTTTCTTCCTCTCTTCTCCTTTCCTTCAGAAGTTGAGAGGAGGGGGCAGGAGTGGCTTCTTGGGCCTGATTCCTTTGGCCCTGGAGGAGTTGGCTTTTCCTCTGCTGGGCTGGGAGAAGAGGTAATTAATGACAGGGAGGCCGGGAGGGAAGAGTGTTCAGGGCTAATGTTGGTATTAATGAGGAGCTGGTCCCTAGTGAGGGATAGGATTCAGCTGGGGCAGTGTGTGTGTGTGTGTGTGTGTGTGTGTGTGTTGGTGAGTGGGGGGTTATGAGGGACCAGGAGCTCCTGACTTATCCTGTCAGCCTCCTCCTTCCCCACAATGCCCCTCCACCCCGCCCCTTGCCCCTTGCCTTTGTTTTTGTGGAGGTCTCTCCTGCTATCTACCTTTAGACCTCCTGCTGAGGGAGGGCCAGGATCCCTCCCCAAGTCCAAGTCCACCCTGGATGTGGGAATGGGGCAGCTCCCTCAACCCTTCCTTAGCCCTTACTGTGGGTGAGGTAAGGGGGCGCATTAGGTGATTCCTGAGGCTGTCAGCTCAGCTAATTGCCTCTCAACCTTCCCCTCATCACCAGGGCGCACCCCCACGAACTCCATTAGCCCCCCCCCCCGCCCCTGATGGGCCCTAAATCAGCCCCAATTATTCACAGGAGGGGGGTCTGGGCTGAGCTGTGATTACAGCTAGAGTGGTGGGGCTGAGGGATAGGAGCTTGAGTGCCAGGAAGACTGGTGGGCAGGCCACAGGCAGGGCTGGGGTAGGGGAGGGGAGGGGAGAGGGTGGGGCCCTGTGGACAGATCCAGGCCAGAGACCACCCAGGGGCAGGGACCTGGGCACTTGAAATAGGGAGGGGAGGCCAGGTAGGCAACTGGGGGGTCATAGCTTGTATTTAGCCCCAACCCCCCCCCCCCAACACACAGTTAAGACCTAGGAGGATTAGGGAGTGGGCCATCCTGACTGCTGTCATCACTGCCAAGCATGCACGCCAAGTTTGGTTGCAGAGGCAGGGATGGCAGCAGGAATACTCTATCCTTTCAGGCTTTCCTGAGAGGACCTCACTCTTCCTTTCGGCTCTTACCCAGGGCAGCCAGTCTCCTTCCTCTGTCCATGTTCTGGTGGTGAGCGTACCTAGGAGACTGTGGGTGAGACGGGGAACAGTAGGTGGGGTGTGCACTGACATCCTACCTGCCGAGATGAGTTGTGTGTTCAGGAGAGAGACCAGCCTCAAGCTCAGCTTTCGGCCACAACTTCCAAGTGGGATCAGGGCCTCTCCAGCCCTTTCCAATACCGTCGAGGCAGCTGCTTCTAGGACTTGTCAGCAACCCCCTCCTATCCTGGAGGGAAGAGACATACACACTTCACCGCCCCCCACTCCCCTCTGTTAGCACTCTGCTGTGTTCTGAGCCATGCACTCCTTGGCACCTTTGCTGGTCCAAGCCACCGTCACGGCTCACCTGGATCTGTGCAGTAGTCACTGGTCTCCTTGCTGCCACCATGCTCCCTACAACCCATTCTCAACACAACCACCGTAATTCTTGTAAAACCTGAGTTGAATCATATGCCTCCTCTGTTCCAAATCCTCTGGTGGTTCCCCACCTCAGGCAGAACAAACTCTACAGCCTTACCCCAGGCGATAAGGCCTTGCAGGGTTTGACCACCATTATACCTCTGTCTTCAACATCTCCCACCATGTTCTCCTCCCTAACCAGCTTCCAGTCAACCAGGTAGTCTTTGAACATGGCACATGTTCTGGCCTCAGGGCCTTTGTACTTTCTCTTCTCCTACCTAGAATGCTCTTTCCCTCAAAATCTGACTCCTTACTTCACCCCTTTAGGTCTTCACCTGGAGGTTACCTTGTTAACAAGGCCTTCCCTGATCACCTTTCCAAAACTGTACCCCCAGTGCTCCCTATTCCCTTCCTGTTTTTTTTCTATTTTTTTTATCATCCATCCACTGTGTCATGATCTAACTGATTTAGTTCATTTATCATCTCTCCACCACACCACTACAAAAATGTAAGCTTCATTTTTTTTTTTTAACTTACCACATTTGGGAAGAGATTTGTGTCTCTTTTGTTCACAGCCATAGCCCTAATGCCTGTGCATAGTAGTTGCTCAACAAATCTTTATTCAATGAATGAATAATTGACTCTTTCCTCAACTAGCATGTGAGCTCTTTGAGGAAGGAGACCCTTATTTCTCCCCTAAATAAGTCATTAAATATAAAGTTCTTAAGAGGGCCTGGTAGGGTTCATTCAATAAAAGTTAGTAGTTGCCACCAACATCATCAACTCATTTCCTCTGATCCTGGGCACCAGGTAAACACAAAAGAGTACTTGTTGAACAAAAGGATGAATGAGGGCCTTGGGTCCTCCTGTACTTCCCTGGAGGCACCAGGGGAACTTCTGTCCCGATAGCTGTAGGGCTGGGCCCAGCAGCGTGTGGGTCCAGATTGCAGAGGGTCACTGCACAAGGCAGCAGCCATCCACTATAACATTTACGGAGCACTCACTCTGTGCCAGGCCCTGGGATCACAAAGATAATTTTGACTTGGCCCCAGTCCTGGAAGAACTCATAGTGTAGGGAGACAAGTTAATCTTTCAGGTGTAGGAGTTGGATGGGGAGGGAAGGACAGAAGCTGGAAAGACTTCCAGAGAAAGGGCAGCATTGAGCTGAACGTGTAAGGATGAGAACAAGTGAGTCAGGTAAAGGCAAGGAGGTACTCATGTTCCTCTTCTTTGGTCTTCAGTCTCCCCATTTGCTCCTTACCCGTGATGGATCTTATGACTTTCAAGGCCCCTCTGGCCATGGACTGCTGCTACTCTGTGGTCTTTGGCCTCCGGACCCTGGAGCTGTGCTGTGGTTTCTGCTGCCCTCTGCTGGAGATTGTTGGTGGCACTTAAGTCAAGAAAAGCTACCTCCGACTTTTCTTTCTCTTTTCCTTCCTTCTCTAAAATGAGCTACACCAACCAATCCGCCTCTCGTAACACCTTCCAACTCTCCAGCACCAAATTAAACACTTGCTTGTCTCTCAGATAAAAAATATATTCTCAGTACATATTATTGACAAAGAACTTGAAACCAGAATACATAAATAATTTATAACCATTATAACCCAGCAATCCCACTCCTAAGTAGTTACGTACCAAGATAAGTGAACACATATGCCCACACTAGACTTCCACATGAATGTTTTCGGTAGCTTTATTCACAGTACCCTCAAATTGGGAACATCCCAGTGCCCATCAACTGGTAGGAAGATGAAATGAATTGGGGTAAATTCATACAATGGAATACCAATCAGCAACAGGAGCTATGAACTATTGAGAAGCCTTACAGTGAGTGAAAGAAGCCAAGCAAAAATGAACACATATTATATAATTCACTTAAATGAAATTCTAGAACAAATAAACATACAGTAATGAGCAGAGTTCCAAAATTTCACAGGGCTGGGTTTGGGGGCTGAGAATGGAGTTGAGAGTGCAGCATTAGCTGCAAAGGAGCACAGGAAAGTCTGGGAGGTGAGGGAAATGTTTTCTTTTTCATTTAGATTGGGCTGCTGGTTACATAGATGAGCACATTTGCCAAAACTCATCAAATTAAGACATTGCACTGAGAGAAATGAGCCAAACACAAATAAACAAATGTATAATTCTACATTTTAGGTACTTAGAGCAGTCAAACTCAGAGAGACAGAAAGCAGAATAGAGGTGTACGGGGCTGTGGGAGGAGGAACGGGGCGTCGCTGTTTAATGGGGACAGAGTTTCAGTTTGGGATGGTGGGAAAGTCCTGGAGATGGTGGTGACGGTTGTTGCACAATATGAATGAAGTTAATGTCACTTAAAAATGGTTAAAATGTCATATTTTATGTTAAATATATTTTACCACAAAAAATCTAAAAATTATTATGAAACTGTGTACTTTTAAGTGGGTATGTTTTTATTGTTTGTCAATTATACCTCAATAACATAAAGTTGATTTTTTAAAGTCTGCAAGGAGGAATGTTCCTGTCTTGCTCCTCCTCAACTATTGTAGCTTTTCCAGACGGTAGTCTGCAAAGGGAACCGTGTAATTGGACGGACCACAGACCTCCGTTCAACTTCTGCTTCTGCCACTTACTAGTCTTCTAATCATGCGAGACATTGGTCTCATCATGTACATGGAACCAATCTCGATTTAAGGATTAAATTAAGCAATACACCCAAAGGGCTGATGAGGGCAGTAAATGGTATAAAATTGTCTTTGTCCCTTTAGACAGGGACTAATAAGGGAAAGGTGCCCTAAAAAGGGGGTAGGGCTGGTTGACCACCTCCGGAGTGAGCACATTCGCCCAGGTCCGTTGTGCGGGCTGCGCAAGGTGGATGCTGGCCGCCAGGGGGCGCCCCACAGAGGCCGCAGGCTGAGGCGGAGACTCCGCGGAAGACTGCTTTCCAGTATCACACCCGCCCACAGGGTGTTTGTGGGAGGCAGGAGGGGGTGGTTCCCCTCCCACCCCCCGGCTACCTTTCCGGAGCTGAGATGCAGCCGGTCGGGCCCCGACTTGTCTTGAATGAAATCACCGTTGCTGGCAGCACTGGCAAGGTGCAATGCTATTGACTCTCCTCCACAAGCCCACTTTGCAGACAGGAAAGCTGAGGCCCGGGAGGTGCGGCGGTCCGGGCTGCACAACTGTCGGAGAGCTGCCCTTCTCCAATCTCATCCCAGTCTACTCCGGTCCCGGCTTCCGAGGCTCTGTGCTCCTTGGCCTCTGCGGTCCAACCCCAACACCGTTTTCCTACTGGGTTCAATGGATCTTCCCACTCCGGGCTCCTGGCTTCCTTCTCAAAACTTCCTGCCTCTGCGCTGCCGGAGTCCCACCTCCTTCCTGCCCCCCGCCCCTCCTCGTTTCCCCGCCCTGCCTGCCACAGCCTTCGGCTCCCGTCGCTCCGCGGTCGGGCTGGGGCTCCACGCAGACCCTCGTCTCATCCTTCACCTGGGCCATCCCGGCAGTCCATACTCTAGGCCGACCGGGAGAAAGGACCCTAGGCAGGTGAGTGACTGCACCCTGCGCCCCGGGGGGAAGGGCAGGCGGACTCTGAAGTCCCCGCTGAATTGAAGTCTGAGCCCCCAGGGTTGGGAGTGGCGACTGAGAGAGACAGAAAGGAAAGTTGGGCGTAGAGGGGATTAAGGTTGCCTTGTAAAATAAAGCAACAGGTACATGACATGCAAATAAGGCAGCTTCCCGAGCCCCTGCTGCAACCGGGTGAGTCCAGGGCAGCCTCCAGCTGCTTCCAGCTCCCAGGGCTGGAGGGACAAGGAGTACCAAGTCCTCTACCTGGCTGAGGGGAGCGTTCAGAGCACCCACAGTGGAGTCATGGCTGCTAAGTTGGAATCTCCCCTGCTCCTTACTACCTGTAGGACCTTGGTCAGCTGTCTTACTTTCTCATTTCTAAAGGGGGAATAATAATATATAGTCCCTACCTCATGGGGTGATTGTAGGCTTGGATGAGGAAAAACATGTCTCCTGGCCAATGTTTATTAATAGGGCAATGTTTATTGCCCTTCTCCCCTCCAGGGAAGTGTTTGAGGAGGATGTGGAGAAGTGACCCAAGTTTGCAGGTTCCTGGGACCCAGAGCTTTGCCAGTGTTGAGGACTAGGAAGTTGACCAAAGGTCTTAGGCACCTGGGTCCTCAAACAACCCTCTGGGCTTGGGTTGATTTGAGGTAGTGCTAAGAGCAAGACCAGTGCCGTGTGGGGGAGGTGGTGTTAGCTGGGGACAGGTCCAGATCCACGAGCCCAGGCCCTAGCAAGGCCATCCCTCACCCTCCATGTCCAGCCTCCAGTAGTGGACTCTGCTCTCCTGGCCCTTTGTGAGTGGCCTCTCCTGGGCCTGGGCGGAGATCCCAGTCCCAAGGGATGGGAACAGCTTGTGCTAGCCTGAGGTTCCCAGGCTCGGCCGGACCTCTCAGCTCCAGAAAAGATCGGGCAAGGCGTCATCTCTAAACCCTGGCCTCAGTTGGGCCTAGGGGACAGACAGCTGTTCTCTGAGCCCCATCCCACTCCATTTTAGGACATAAGACCTGTGTGAGTGCACACGTGAGCCAGAGCATGGGGGCAGCTCTCCCATCTCCTGTCATCTGTGCCCTGCTGCTGCCTCTCCCACTTCTGAGGTCTCCTGAAGTCTACCCACCATACTTGTTGCTGCAGTTGGGGCTACCTTCTCTGCCACCTAGGAGCTGGCTTGGTAGCCAGGCTCACCTCTCAGTCCTCCTCTCTTCACTGGGAGGTGAAGCCCGTGGTTGGCATGTGTTTCCCCACTGTCCCTACCCCTACCGTTCCCTATCAGACTTTCCCAGAGGAGGAAACTCCAGGCAGCCCCGTCCACCAGTCGGAAGCCTGGGCAGAGATAGAGGTCACTGGGCTGCTGTTGGCCTCCCCCATCAACACGTGCTGCTTGGAAGGGGCTGGGATGCTACCCAGCCTCCCCCTAGCCTTGGAGGCCTGAGAAAGAGGACTCCTGAGACACTGAGGGTCTCTGGGGCACACCCTAGCAGTGGGGAGAGTGTCGGCTCCATTCCTGGCACATGACCTTTGGGGAGAAGCCAGCAGGAGGAAAAAGATAAGGCAGGGAAGGAGAAAGACAGAGATATAGAGAGACATAAGTATGGAGACAGAGAAAGAGACTTAAAGACTTCTGGAAGCAAAAAGGTCCAGAGGGGGAAAGAAAGCCAACTTAGAAAAACAGAGCAGAGACCTACAGAAGGAAGAAGAAGGATGGAGAAACAGAAGGGAAGACAGAGGGTCAGAAGACCAAAAAGAAACCACAGGGGGAGAAGGACCTAAAGGGGCTGCACAGGCTGGTCCAGACCCAGTTGGTTGGCTGTATGACCTGGGACAAATGCCTTAACCTTCCTGAAATATTTCTTCATCTACAAAATAGGAAGCATCCTAGCACCTACTTCCAGGATGACTGAGAGAATGAAAAGAAAGGGTCTAGCCTACAGGATATACTTAACAAGGGGCAGTGATTGGTATTACGGTGCCCTGTATGGCAAGATAGAGTTCTCCAGGGAGGAACAGCATGTGGGTGGGTCCTCGGGCCTCCTGGGTCCCCTGTCCTGCCTGTCCCCCACACAACCCCCAAAGTGGTGGCATCCGGATCTTAGTCCCTCTGCTTGGAAGGAGGTGTGGATGGACAGTGAGGAGACATTGTTCCTATGTTAGAGGTGCCACCCCATTCTCTTGAGGTGAGTAAGCACTGTACCGTGGCACACTCATCCCCCAGGAATGTGGAGGTCAGCACTGGGGGAGTCTGGTGGGGTTCGAGCTTGGTGGGAAACCAGACTCACAAACCGGCAGTCACGAGGGGTCTCAGTACCAGATCAGCCCATGAGATTGAGGACTTCCAGGGGCTGTGAATTTCTCGGTTGGCCGGGTTAGTCCCACATGCCCCCTGAGGAAGGGTACTGGTGTCAAACCTTTGGCTGAGGGCTCCAGAAGTATCAATCCATGTCCTGTTTGAGGCTGGGCTTGGGGCAGAATGTGGAGAGAAGAACAGCCCAGGTCTCCTTTGGGCCAGGGCACTGGGGGGGTCCCTGTGGTGATGTCGGCAGGGAGGAATGGGTGAGGTCTAGAGCCACTGCAGGGGCTTCCTGGAAGAGGCCGGCCTGAAAGGATGGATAGGACCTGGGCATTTCAGGGCTGGCCTGGGCACAGGTGGCTGTGTGGCGAGAGGCATCTGGAGGAAGCCGGCTGTCCAGTGTGATGGGACAACAGGAGCAGAGGCCATGGGGCTAGACACCCGATGGGGCTTGCCCTTCAGCACCCTTTTCCTGTGGTGTAGGGAGCCGCAGAAGGCATTAGAGAAGGGTGGTGGCTGGAGCAGGGCTGCGTTTTCTGGGGGTGGCGGTGAGCACCCCCTGGTGGTGGGCCAGAGGGGAGCTTTCCGTTGGAGCCAGGGTTGCTCCCTGGCCTGTGTCACTCCAGGGTCACCCTCCACCTACTGCCTTTTTGTTTAATTTTCACCTGAGGACAGTTTTTCATTGCTTCCAGAGAGGGGTGAAGGGAGAGAGGAAAGGAGAGAAACATCGATTGGTTGCCTTCTGTATGCACTCTGACTGGGGATCGAACCTGCAACCTTTCAATTATGGGATGTTCCACCCAACTGAGCTGCACCAGCCAGGGCTGCTTTGTTTTTTGAAGGAGAATTTTAGTCCTGTAGTTGCCTCTGACAACCAGCCAGCCCTCGGGCAAGTCAGTTTACCTGCGACCCCATGGTCTCCTGTGAAGTGGGAATAACTGTCACTAGCACCTAAGGGTGGTGAGGGTCAGGACTGGCACCGGTGGCAACCTCCAATAGGTATTGAGATGTTTGGTGAATCAGAATCCCTGCAGTTTCCCTATTTCCTGATGAGTAAACAAGTCAGACAGAGGACCCTCTAGCTTCTGTTTCCTGAGCCACAGAGAATACAAGTCCTGCCCCTCACCCCTGCCCTTTTCCCACCCGGCCTCTGGCACATACACACAGGCTTCCTGTCCCTCCATCTGGCAGACAGCCCTGGTGTGCTGAGGGCCTGGCTTGGCTGGATGTAGGAGGGCTCTGTGCTTGTGTGTACAAGCATGCACATGTGTGCCCTGAGTGGCGTGTGGAGCTGGGTCAGAGCACATCTGTGTGTGGGTAGCGAGGGGGAATCTTCCAAATGGGTCTCACTGAGTGGGGAGGACTAAGGGACCCTGTCTCCATGTCAAAGATAAGTTAGGAAAGGACACAGAGAAACAGACACGGAGACTGGGAGAGAGACAGAAAGACAGGAGAGATATAAGTCAAGGCAACCTTGGCACCAAGCTAAGACACGTGTCTCGGTGAGCGGGTCACGGCTGGAGTTTAGCTTCCACCTCACACTCAAAGGCAGATTCCCTAGTGCAGTGAACATCCCGCCCAGCTCTGCATGGCAGCCTCGACGTAGGAAAGGACAGAGGCAATAACACAGAGACCAAGAAACTGATGGGGGAAGAAAAAAAGGAAGAAAGTGGAGAGTTTCTGATGAAGAACAAGATAAAAGGCAAAAAGAAAGAAACAGAGAGCCTAAAACTTGAGGGTCCTGTTTCGGCATGAACACAGGTCCCCTGGGCCACCTCTGGTCTGAGGCTCTGTTCCAGGGTGGTCACTGGGACCAGGAGTTCCAGCCCTCAATGAGTCCTGGGAGATTGGCAGGGGGCAGCTACTCTCCCATTTTACAGATGAGGAAGTAGAGGCTCACAGGGCTCAACTGCCATGCCTGAAGTCACATAGCTTGTGACAGCTTGTAAGTACCAGAACCTTTGGATTCCAAGTTGGGAAGAGGAGAGAGAGAGAGCGGACACAGAGGCCAGTGGAACCAAGCAAGGAATTGGAGGTGGTGCTCAGGCTGGGGGCTAGGGAAGCAGAATCCGGACAATTTGCCTGTCAACCGCCTTTGGCTTGAAGAAGTACCTGGCAGTAAGTCCATTGTTCTGGGGCATCAGGTTCTGGGGGATCAGGGCAGGCCCCTCCCAGTCCCACTTCCTTTCTCTCTCTCAGCATCTAACTCCCCATTCCTATTCCTGGATCATCCTGGGGGTTCTTCAGAAAAAAACAAGAAACAGCTTTTCTGGAATTAATGCACAAGGGTATATAACAGTGCCAAGGGGCATGGTGATGAGTGCAGGACCGAGACAGCTAATGTTAACTGAGCATATTATGTATGGTCTCTAAGCGCTTTATCTGCACTAACTCACGCATTAGTCTGCACAACCACCCTACCAAGGGAAGTACTCTTATCTCCCCGTTTTATAGATGGGATTCACACCCGGGCTTGAGTAGGGCTGGGAAGGGATGCAGAACTCAGAGGGTACCTTTTGCTGCACCACCTACCAGAGAAGAGAAGCTGGAAGGGACGGGTGAGGAAGTTCCTCTTGCTGCCTCACTTCATCGGCCCAACTCTTGCTGTTTGTCTTCCATAGAAATGGATCATCTGTCCACCAGGAACTGTGCCCCCTCCCAGAGGCCTCAGACTCATTCCCCTCCTCCTTCTTGGGGCTGTGGTACAATGAGGGTAGGGGACTCCCCACTGGAGGAAATTGGGTTGAGCTTGGAGAAGAGCAGGGGAGGGCGAGCTGGGTTGGGCCCTGTGTGGGCTTGAGGGTAAAGAGGGCATGGATGCTGGGGGCTGTGCAGACAGAACTGAGGACTGAGGCCTGGCCTGGAGCCCAGCTGCTTTGCATCTTGAGGTGGAGGAGAGATTCTTGACTGTAAACATATCCCAGTTCCCACGCCTCTGATCTCCATTCTTGCTAAAGCCCCACCCCCAGCCCCACCCCCAGCCCCTCCTCCCACCAGACTTCTCCTCTCCACATAACTGAGGCTATTAAAAAGAGATACAGCCCTGGCTGGTGTAGCTCAGTGGATTGAGCGCGGGCCTGCGAACCAAAGGATCGTGGTTCGATTCCCAGTCAGGGCACATGCCTGGGTTGCCAGGCCAGTTCCCAGCATGGGACACATAAGAGGCAACCATACATTGATATTTCTCTCCCTCTCTCCTTCCCTTCCCCTCTAAAGATAAATAAATAAATAAATAAAATATTTAAAAAGAGATACAAAGCCCTGGGATTCCAGCTCGGACTCAGAAAGACTGGGACCATTGGGAGGCCTCTGCCAGCTCTGATACTACTGGCTTTGAGCAAGTGACTTACTCTCTCTGTACCTTCCTTATCTGTAAAATGAATAATAATACCTGCCACAATGGACTGATTTAAGCTGTAAATAAGATGATCCATATAAATTGCTCAGCACCCTGCCTTACTCAACACAGTAGCCAATGCGTGGGGTCACATTATCATTCTTATCGTGAGGGAAGGTGTCTGGGTCCCTTAAACCAGAGATACAGTGGAGGAAGGAGATTAAGTGGGGAGACTTCTGTACGGGAAGAAGCAGTAGGGGGTCCTGGGGGTACATCTCAGTGAATGAATTGAGGGCCCTGGGTGGGATGGGGTGCTAGCAGCTGCCTGATTTAAACCCCTTGAGGGGCTCATGTAATCACAAGGGCCCAATGCTGCTGGACTGGAGGGGCTGGAAGAAACTGGACCAGGGCCTTCGGTCCCCTTGCCCTGCAAGAACAAAGACTCCAAAGGCAACAAACCTGGGAAGCCAGGCTGGGGCTGTGGGCTCCTGACCAGGCCTGTGCTCTCTCCCCAGGGGCTGAGGCAGGTCAGGCCAAACCCTTCCCCTCCCGGTTAGGCTCCCCGTTTCATGTCCCCCCTCCCTGCTGACCACCCACTGGTCTCCCAGACCCCACCCTGGCTTCCAACCCCACTACCAACTACCAAACAGCCGATGCTTCCTCTGGACTCCAGTCCTACCATGAAGCCTTTTGGGAAAATAATCTCCTCACCTTCCACTCAGCTACCTTCTGGCCATGAGAGCCTAGCTATCCTCATGCTCCCCTGCCCACCTCCAGATCCCTCTCAGAGCCCCCAGGTGGACCATTTCCTCTAGAAGTTGGAAGGAGGTGATGGGAGGGGGCTGATGTGAATGGAGGAAGGACTTCCTGTGAGCCAGCAGCCCAGTTTGCTTGGCCCCTCCTCCTGTGCCTCTACTCAGATCCTTCCTGCTGCAGGTTTTGTCCACCTCACTGTGGCCTCAAACTGGGGATAGCTCCTGGCTGGGGCGAGCCTAGGTCCTGGTGTGACTGGAGACGAGGCTTGCCCAGTGATAATCCTGGATCCAGACAGACAGCGTTCCAGCCTCAGGACAGGGGCTCCCGTGCCACAGCTACAGGGGGGGCCCAGCAAGAGGGGAATGTGGAAGGGAGAGATGTGTGGAGGGCTCAGGGTCCTGCCCGCAGCCCTGGCTGCTGAGCACTTGGAGGAGACATGGAAGAAGGGAAGCTGGAAGCATGCAGTGTGAGCGCTGGGCCTGGGAAGGCGGCTAGAGCGGGGAAAGGGCAGAGGGTACAGTTTTGGGACTTTGGGAGGAGCCAGCTTTGTTAGGGAGGCGGAGGATAGCATACGTCTGGGAGGCTGTGCGGTGGGGGGGGGGGGGGCGGGGAGGGGTGCACTGGGACGAGCTGTGGGATCTGAAGGACACTACTGCTCTCTGAGGACAGGCCAAGTCCCCTCACCCGCTCAGAGGGAGCCACAGTGCTCAGCTCGAGAGACAAGCCACTGGAAAGAGGCTTCCGACCTTGAGCCCCCACATCCACCTTCGTGCTGAGGGCAGTGGGAGATGGAGCCACTCCCACTCTCTGCTGCCCTCTCCCAAATACACACATTCCAGCTAGTCTTGGTTTCCTGTTTTCAGGCTCTGCGTTCTGAGCACCAGGATTCCCGAGGACACTCTGGCTGAGGCCACGTTGCCCAGCTCAGCTGAATTTCTCAGGTCCCAGGATGCCCTAGAGCCTGGTGAGTTACTTCTAGTGAGTTACAGTAGGAACTGAGGCCTGAGGGGAGGAAGCACAAAAGCCAGAAGTGGAGATGTGCCTCCAGGGAGCTGCCACGGGGACGACTGCGCCACAGTGGCACTGCTGCTCTGAGGGACTGCAGGGCACTGGGGAAAGATTTGCAGTGGGAGGGAGGCCACCTGGGGAGGACAGGTGGGCCACCCTTGGGCTGAGAGGGATTTCTGTGGGGCAGTGCCTGTCGGGGAGCCGGGGTAAGTCGGGGAGCACATCTCTTGCTCCAAGACCTAGAGGGAAGGAGTGCAGCCCGGACGGGAGCTGGGAGTAGCTGAGGGGCCCCTGGGAGTGTGTGGGTGGGGGAATGGGGTTGGGCAGGCATCAGGCATTCCGGAGATACTCAGGGGTATAAAGGGCCAGGAACCTGACCTTCCAGCTCCAAAATCATAAGCAGATGTGGGCGCCTCAGGGAGGCGTAGAGCAGGAACCAGGGAAAGTTTCAGGAACTTTACACATGGAATATGAAACCGACTGCGGGGGTGGCCACTCAGGAGCAGAACAGACCCATCTGGGTCCTGACCTGCTCCTACTCACTGGGTGAGACTAAGGGTGGAAGAGATGGAGAGGAGCCCATGTCCAAAGGGCTGGCGGGGTGGCCAGAGGAAGGTGGGTGCCTCTCGTTAAACCTGAGGCCTGGTTGGGGTCCTGCTTGGGTGATAGCGTCTGGAGTTGGGTGCAACGACGTGCTGGCAAGTGTTTAACAGCCGCTCCGTGTGTGTCTGCGTGTGGCTGGCCCAGGTTCGCTGGTCAACTTCCATGGTATAAAGAGCCCCCCATGCCTGATTTCCAGCTGCTAATGTGACATCAGGGGTTGGGAGGAGATGGGCACCACGGCTCTCGCGGGTCCGTAGGAGCGGTGCCAGCACACCAGTCGGGGAGGGGTCTCCTTCCAGGTCACCTGGACCCAGCCCTACCTAGTCCCATACCATACAGCAGGAAGCCCACAACTACATCAGGATGGTTTTGGCCTCTGCCTGCATACATCCAGTGATGGGGAGCTCACCACTGAGGTTGCTGATTCTGTCACTGAACTGCTTGGACTATTTGCAAGTTCTTCCGCCAACTGAGCCCAAGTCGGCTTCCCTCACAACTTACTCCCACTGGCTCTAGTTTCCCGTCTTGGTATAAATATCCAAGTGTCCTAGTAGGGGCTGAACTGGGGACTGGGGACTCACAGATAAAAGGCACTGGTCCCTGCCTCTAGAGGTCAGAGTCAGGAAATGGGCATTGCAACAGTGGTGTGGGGGAGGGGGATGGTGCTGGGGGCTCCAGGAGGGATGGGGGGGCAGTCTGGTAGTGGGGGTCGAGGAGCAGAGCAGAGGAGAGGTGGCACATGGGGCTAGACCTGGAGAGGTGAGGACTCAAGGTGAAGAGTGGGGAAGGCAGTGTGAGAGGCTCAGAGGCATGCAGGACACTGCCCAGGCAGGGTTGAGACCTGGGGATCTGTGGCCAGGGGAGTCCCCTCTGCTGCCACCCCTGCTCAGGTCTTTGCAAAGATTTGGTCCTCTAGGCTTGTGGCTGCAGTGCCCCTCACTGGCCATGTCATGTTGCAGGCCTCTGCAATGTCGCTACCTCTGTGCTCCCTCCTTCTGGCCCTGGGCCTGGGCCTGGCTGGAACCCTCAACCCCAATGACCCCAATACCTGCAGCTTCTGGGAAAGGTGAGAGGGGCCCCGATGTGCCTTGAGGGCTCCAAGCCCCCAGCTCCCCATTCCTCCTACTAGGACTCCTCTGCCTGGGTCCTTCCCTCCCTTCCTCTCTCCACCCTTCACCTCCCTCCTTTTTCTGCTTCTGCTTTCTCTGCTCCCCTCACAGGTTGCCTCTGACTCTCTACCCATCTCTGACCTTGTCTCAGTCTCCATACCAGCTCTGACCCTGCCTGTCTTTCCTTCACCCCAGTCCCTTGGTCCCTGTGGGAGGCTGGCTGCAGGACAGAGCACAGGGTGGCCATTTACTGTGTGGGGGGCAAGCAGAGGGACCAGCCCAGGGAGAGCAAAGAGGGCAGGGTTGGGAAACAAGGACTGGGGCAGGATTTGGCCAGGAATGCTTCAACCCATGTCCATCAGTTGGGCCTGGAGTTAGCTCTTGCTCAATCTCCCTGCATGGGAGGAGGTGGAAGGAAAATTTGACAGCTCTGGTGCTATAGGGTGAGAAGGGGCTCTGATAGAGGGGGTGTTCCAGAGCTATTATAATTCTAGGAGGATTCCTTCAGATTGGGGGCCAGGGTGGGAGTCCGTCCTAGGCTGGGGGGAGCAAGCCCAGATGTTGGGGTGGTGATTCCCCACGGCGGCCCAGCCTCACACCCCTGCTTCTTGTGGCATCTGTGCCAGCTCAGGCCTCTCCCTGCCCTCAGCCTCTGGCCCTTTCCTGTCTTGCAGCTTCACCACCACCACCAAGGAGTCCTACTCCCGCCCCTTCAGCCTGCTCCCTTCAGAGCCCTGCGACCACCCCTGGAAGAGCCCCCACACCTGCCAGCAACCCACGTGAGTGCCCTGACCTCCTCCGTGGGCAGATGGGCTGCCCTTGCTCTTCACACCCTCATTCTCTTCTCAGAACCTTTAGAGTTTAGAGGAAGCATCTGGCCTCCAGGCACTGAGGCGGTGGCACGTGCTCTACTCCCTCCCAGCCCAGAGCGTTGGGCAGTGCCCCAGGCCTCCCACAGTGCCGCACTGTGTGAGAGGGGCACTGGGCCTCGGTAGGGACACTGAAGGCACTTCTGGGTCTTCCCAGGGTTGTCTACCGGACTGTCTACCGCCAGGTGGTGAAGACGGACTACCGAAGGCGCCTGTATTGCTGTCGGGGCTTCTACGAGAGTGGTGGGGTCTGCGTCCGTGAGTTCTGGGTGGGGCCGTGGAATGGGAGGGACCCAGCCCACCCTTCCTCGTCCTTCCCTGAATCTACCAGGGCAGGGCTACTCCTCTGACCTTTGGGTTTTCCCCCTCCTCTCCCTCCCCTGGTCTTGTCCCTAAGGCCACAGTTTCGGGTTCCTACCTCTGTCTCCAGCTGACCCCATGTTTCTCCCACCCCCTCTCTCCATGTCCCTCAGCAGTCTCTGTCCCTGCATCTCTGTCCTTCCAAGCCTCTCCCTCTGTCTCTCGTTTGCCTGTGTATCTGTCACTGTGTGTCTGGGGTCTCGTTTTCTGGGTCTGCCTCTGTCTCTTCCTGTCCCTGTCTCTCTGTTGCTATCTGTCTCTGACTTGATGTTTAGTCTCTTCTGCCTCTTGCCCCCAGCACCCTGCAGCCCCCAGACGGGCCTGCTCTGCCTCTCTCCCCTTGCCTCACGCCTGGCCTACCCTGGGCCCTCACTCTCTCTCTGGATAGCATCCATGTCTAATTGCTACCTGAGACCCTCTCCTCATTTTCTCAAGGTGCTTTGACAATTTCACAGAAAGGGACGGGGCAGCCCGGAACCCTCCGACCTAGTCAAGCTCTGACCTGAGTTGCTGCCCCTCAGTCTTTCTGAATTTTAGAGGCAGAATGGCTGCTTGGAGAACCCCAGGTCCCTGGTGTGGAAGGAAGATGGGGTTAGGCTTCAGAAAATAAAGGTGGGTAAGGGCAGAGTTGCAAGCCTCTTCATATTACCCTATCTCTGCTCCAGCGCTTTGTGCCCAGGAGTGCGTCCATGGCCGCTGTGTGGCACCCAATCAGTGCCAGTGTGTACAAGCCTGGCGGGGTGACGACTGCTCCAGTGGTGAGTGGCTGGTGACTGCAGGGCCCTCAGCACACCCTCCTTACCAGGGCACAGGTGCTTAGAGCCCCAGGGCAATTATCCACCAGAGCCCCGTTGGGATGTGTGCTCTGCTGCTTTTTCCAGAGAAGTGGTGCAGAGTTTGGGCCAAGCCAGACATAGGCATATGTGGGGGCTGGGAAACTGAATCAGGGATTAACTGGAAGCTGAGAAGGGGTGAGACCCCTCGTGACCCCCTTCTCCCCTCCTCATCTCACAGATTGTGCCCCAGGAGTGTGGGGGCCACAATGTGACAAGCCCTGCAGCTGTGGCAACAGCAGCTTCTGTGACCCCAAGAGTGGGGCATGTTCCTGCCCCTCTGGTCTGCAGCCCCCAAACTGCCTGCAGCCCTGCCCCCCTGGCTATTATGGCCCTGCCTGCCAGTTCCACTGCCAGTGCCATGGGGCACCCTGTGACCCCCAGACTGGAGCCTGCTCGTGCCCTCCAGAGAGAACAGGGCCCAGGTATGTAATGGGGGACAAGCACACTAATGGGGTCACAGGCATATGCGGGCATACGAGGGGATTCCGACAGAATTCCAAACGTGGGGATGGACTCAAGAGGCCGAGACCCTAGATCCAGCTCTTCCACTCACTGGTTGAGTGGCCTTGGGCAAATCATTGACTGTGAGCTTGCTCCCGGTCTGTGCGGTGGCAATGGTGTTGTCCCTGTGGAAAGGTTACTGTGAGGATAACACGAGAGCATATGTGTGGAAGCATGTCATAAAGTGGGGCTAAGACAGGGACCCAGAGAACCCTGTTGCAGGGCAGGGCTCAGGGAGAGCTGGGGAGTCGCAGGAAGAAGGTTCACCTAGGCGGAGACTGAGCTCTGGAGCTGAGACCTCCACACAGGCAGAGGCTTTGCCCCAGAAAGAAAAGTCTGAGCAAAGGCGGAGGTGGGGCTGTGTCACTGCCATTAATAGTCCTGGAGAGTTTTGCTTTCTGATACCTGTAGTCCCCAGTGCAGGGGTGGGGGGGCATTCACTGAACCCTGAAGTCAGACCTCCCTCCTTGGGAAGTCTGTGAGTGGTTGGCCAGCCCTTGGAGGCAAAGGGGAGGTGGGTACTGCTTGTTCATACACTGACATCACCTGCTTTGCCTAGCAGCTGTGACGTGTCCTGTCAGCTGGGCACCATTGGCTTCTTCTGCCCCAGCACCTCTCCTTGCCACAATGGGGGTATTTTCCAGGCCCCCCAGGGCTGCAGCTGCCCACCCGGCTGGATGGTATGAATGGCAGGCCTGTTGAGATGGGGTGGGAGTCTGGGGGCATTTCTGTGGGTGGTTCTCAGTAGGGCTGTGAGGTAGTATATGTGAGGGGCTGGGCTCTGTGGGCCCTGGAGAGGTTCAAGGGCTCTTGGTATGGGAGTATCAAAGGGTCCTGTAACCACTGGGAGAGGACCGGTGCCTGGGGCTCTGTCAATTTCTCACTCCACAGGGCACGATTTGTTCCCTGCCCTGTCTGGAGGGCTTCTATGGGTCCAACTGCTCCCAGGAATGTCGCTGTCACAACGGTGGCCTCTGTGACCGATTCACTGGGCAGTGTCGCTGTGCTCCAGGCTACACTGGGGATGGGTGAGTGGCATTGCCAGGGCGGAAGCAGTGGGGAGCAGACCAGGAGGTGTGGGTATAGCCAGGCTCACTCAGCTGCGCTTGCAGGTGCCGCGAGGAGTGCCCTGTGGGCCGCTTTGGACAGGACTGTGCTGAGACATGTGACTGCGCTCCTGGGGCCCGCTGCTTCCCAGCCAGTGGCGCGTGTCTGTGTGAACACGGCTTCACTGGGGACCGCTGCACTGAGCGCCTCTGCCCCGACGGCCTCTACGGCCTCAGCTGCCAGGTGCCCTGCACCTGCGACCCGGAGCACAGCCTCAGGTGGGCCTCGGGACACTGGTCACGGATTTAGGAGGCCAGTGGGAGAGGCCTTTGGTGCTGAAGCCTCTGGAATCACAAAAAGCACCAGGGGCATATCCAAGGGCGGGACAGATGTCACAGAAGGGAAAAGAAGGGCCTTGGGGACAGAGAAGTGGGGCGCTCTCAAAACAGGACCGAGGCTGTTCCCCACGAAGGGGTCCGAAGGTCGGCTCGAGGCTGTGGCTCAGAGCACACCCCCCCGCCTCCGTCCGCAGCTGCCACCCGATGAGCGGGGAGTGCTCGTGCCAGCCCGGCTGGGCCGGCCTTCACTGCAACGAGAGCTGCCCACTGGACACACATGGGCCCGGCTGCCGGGAGCACTGCCTCTGCCTGCATGGCGGCGTCTGCCAGCCCGACAGCGGCCTCTGTCGGTGTAGGCCCGGGTACACGGTGAGGCACACCCTGAGACCTAGCCCCGGGACGGTGTGTGTGTGTGTGGGGGGGGATGGGGGGGTGCCAAAGGCCGGTGGGAAGAAGCGGAAGAGCGGGTCCCCTCACTAGTCCGCCCATTGCCTTCAGGGCCAGCACTGCGCTAGCCTCTGTCCCCCTGATACCTATGGAGTCAACTGCTCCACACGCTGCTCCTGCGAGAATGCCCTCTCCTGCTCGCCAATCGATGGCACTTGTGTCTGCAAGGAAGGTAATGGGGTGGGTCGCCCAGAGGGAGGAATTGGGGGGCCGGGCCACGAAAAGAAGGGGGGCGGTCCAAGGGCAGGAGGGAGGCTGCAGGGTAAGGGTGGAGTCACTGGGCAGCAGTGGAACATGGGAAAGTGGCCAAGCTATTTCCTTCCTGGAATCTCCACTTTGCTTTTTCTTCAACTGCAAAAATCCCAATCATTCTTAAAGGCCCAGGCTAGAAGTCTCTTCTTTGGTGAACACTGTTCACTCTCAGTGATACAGAACCACAAAATGGCAGCACCATGGAGGGCTCTGACATCTAGCAGGGGTGACACGGTGGCAGTCTTTAGGCTGGATTCTGAAACAATTATTTTGTTTGGCTAGCTCTCTATTATGTTTCACAAACCTCCAGTCTCCAGTCCCCACTGCTCCCTATTGTCTTAAACATGATCTGGATAAATCCTTTAGTTAACCCCTTCATTTTTCAGAAGAGGCAACCAAGACCCAGAATGGGGTGGTGCATGGCCAGCAGCCATTTAGCCTTCTGTTCCATATCTAACAGTTTATATGTTTGTTTCTTGTATGGGACCATAAGCACCCCCACTCCACCACCCCACTCATAACACAGAGTCTGGCACAGCCAATGCCCTGTGTGTTCTTACTCAAGAGGGGAGCTGAGTCCCCATGCCTACCTGTGGATCCCTCCCTCTTCCAGGTTGGCAGCGTGGCGACTGCTCTGTGCCCTGTCCACCTGGAACCTGGGGATTTGGTTGCAATGCCAGCTGCCAGTGTGCCCATGAGGCAGCCTGCAGCCCCCAAACTGGAGCTTGTGCCTGCACCCCCGGGTGGCACGGGGTCCACTGCCAGCTCCCCTGTCCAGTAAGTGCTCAACAGCCTGCCTGGGGCAGGGACATGGCACCCTAGCCCTCAGCTGACTAGTTTGCCCTACTGTCTACTCTCTCTCAAAGAAGGGAAAGTTTGGTGAAGGCTGTGCCAGTCGCTGTGACTGTGACCACTCTGATGGCTGTGACCCTGTTCATGGACACTGCCAGTGTCAAGCTGGCTGGACAGGTGAGCATTCTGGGCATCCAGACCCCAGGCCCACTGTGGAGTTGGTGGTGCATCCCCTAGGAAATGTATCTAGAAGAATCCCTATGGAAGGGGAGAGAGCCAGGCTCACCCTACTCCTCTCTCCCACAGGTACCCGCTGCCACCTGCCCTGCCCTGAGGGCTTCTGGGGAGCCAACTGCAGCAACACCTGCACCTGCAAAAATGGGGGTACCTGCATTCCTGAGAATGGCAATTGCGTGTGTGCACCTGGATTCCGAGGTCCCTCCTGCCAGAGATGTGAGGCTCCCTCCTCTCCCGCCTGCCAGCAGTGTGGCTCAGTACAGTGTCAGATGCCAGAAGCCTGCACCTTACCCATCTCTTTTTCTCCCACTGATTCCGATCTTTCTGCCAGTTACTGCTGTAGGAAAGAGGGAGGGAGATAAGGGAACCAAGGGCTTATTGAGGGATGGCCCCTGCCCCCAATCACCAGGAGTGTCTTTCTCCCAGCCTGTCAGCCTGGACGCTATGGCAAACGCTGTGTGCCCTGTAAGTGTGCTAACCACTCCTCCTGCCACCCCTCGGATGGAACGTGCTACTGCCTGGCTGGCTGGACTGGCTCGGACTGTTCCCAACGTACGTCTCTTCCCCTGTTCCTGGGTGTTAAAGCCTCTGGACCTACCCTGATTTGGCCCGTTACATAAACAACATAAAGAAATACTTGTTGGGTATCACCTCCATTCTGGGTGCTGAGGATGCAGCAATGAACAGGTAGGGAAAAACAATTCCTTACCCTTCTCCGTGGGAGGCCTAGAAGAGGAGGGGGTAAGGGAAGCCACAGTTCGGTTTTGAACATATTCTTTTTTTTTTTGTACTTTTCAATTTATTTATTTATAAGTAAATTGTTGCCTGTGGCTTCTTTCCCACACAAATACATGAACAACATCATGGAAAAGATTAGCCAAATCAACCAAGCGAGATAAATTTTGGAAAGGGAAATGAGAAGCTATGATTATGAAATAGGCTGGATGTAAGCTCATCAGTGGGCAGGGTAGAGGAAAGGCATCTTGGTGAAGAGTTTTCCATAGAATTCAGTAATAAGTACTATTAGATTATTTGCTAATGTCAAATACACAAAAATCGTGCCTTAGATAGTGTGGACATTTATGTCTGTCATGTTCTAAAAAAGCCCAGAGCTACACCATGCAGGGCAGTTTGGAAAGCTTTTGTCGCCTGGCCCTCTGTGTTGTTCTGAATGGCCGTTAGATAGCTGAGTGTAGACTTTAAGTAGGCAGCTGGGCACATAGGTCGCAGATCAGCATTTACGAGTCATCTGAGTGTAGATACTGTTCAAACCTTGGTGTCCTTGGGGAGACCGAAGCTGAGGGCAGATTTCAGCGATGCTGGGGGCTGAGAATTCATCCGGCGCAGGCGGGGCGGGGCTGGGCTTACACACCAGGCAGGCCCCTTGTCTCCTGCAGCCTGCTCTCCAGGATACTGGGGAGATGCTTGCGCCCAGCCCTGCCAATGTCGCCATGGTGGGACCTGCCATCCCCAGGATGGGAGCTGTTTTTGCCCCCCAGGCTGGACTGGACCCCTCTGCTTGGAAGGTACCAATAGAAGGGGAGCTCCATGCCCCTGTCCCCAAGTCAGCCCTGGCCCAAGGAGGAGACTGCAGTGTCCTGGCAACCTCTCATCCCCACCTACCCCCTTGGCTCTCTCCTAGGCTGTTCTCCAGGGATGTTCGGTGCCAATTGCTCTCAACCATGCCAGTGTGGTTCTGGAGAGAGGTGCCATCCAGAGACGGGGGCCTGTGTATGTCCCCCAGGGCACAGTGGTGCCCCCTGCAGGATGGGTGAGTTCCTCTCTAGGTCCCCATCATCCTCAGGGAACCAGGACACAGGTACCTGGCTGGGTCTCTGCCAGGATCTAGGCCCCTCCTCATCTAGGGGTCCTCCCATGCATGTCCCCCAAGCTCACTATCAGCCAAGACACTGTCCTGAATGACTGCCCTACCCACTAGGAAGCGAGGAGCCCTTCACCACGATGCCTCCCTCTCCAGTGGCCTATAACTCACTGGGGGCGGTGATTGGCATCGCAGTACTGGGGTCCCTGGTGGTGGCCCTTGTGGCATTGTTCATCGGCTACCGCCATTGGCAAAAAGGCAAGGAGCACCAACACCCAGCAGTGGCGTACAGCAGCGGGCAACTGGACGGCTCTGAGTATGTCATGCCAGGTGAGCTGGCCAGGGGAAGAGGACACATCCAAGTGGCTGCTTATAGGCAAGGGGTTTCTACGTCTCTCCCCAGACCCAGAAGTGGAGGGATGCAGGGAGGGAGGGAGGTCAGAGGGGCTGGTTACTTATCCCCTGGGACAGAATAACATTCTCAGGCCCAGGGCTATCTCTGACTGGGTGGGTCACCCTGCATCTGTGTCTGTTCTTGCAGATGTCTCTCTGAGCTACAGTCACTACTACTCCAACCCCAGCTACCACACCCTGTCACAGTGCTCACCTAACCCCCTACCCCCTAACAAGGTCAGTACTGGGGGAGGGGCGCACTGTAGAGGTAAAGACCTGCTTCTCTGGAAAGCTCCATCTTTGCATGTCCTTCTCCCTTTCTACTCCTCCCCTATCAGGTTCCAGGCAGTCAGCTTTTCTCCAGCCTCCAGGCCTCTGAGTGGCCCGGTGGGGCCCATGGGCCAGATAGCCAAGCCGCCCTGCCTGCTGATTGGAAGCACCGCCGGGAGGCCCTTCCAGGGCCTCTGGATAGGGGTAGGAGCCTGGAGGCCAGGCCTCTGGTGAGGGTGGGTGGGTACCGCTCAATGTCCTGCTCCATCTGAGTGTTGCATCTGCAGAAGGGGGCTCTGAGCACCAGTTTTAGAGGGGGCTTGAGCCTGGAGAGGGGGCCAGGGGTCTGATCGGGCATTGCCTCCTTCTCCTTAGGTAGCAGTTGCATGGACTGTGGCTACAGGTATAGCTACCGCAGCAGTAATGGCCCAGGTCCATTCTACAGTAAAGGTATGGCCATGGGGTGGGGGGATGGGAGGTGGGTGGTGGGGATGGGGTGAGGTTTAGGAGCCAGTGCCTCCCCTGAGCCTGAATTCTTTTTTCTATCCTCAGGGCCCATCTCTGAAGAAGGGCTGGGGGCCAGTGTGGCTTCCCTGAGCAGTGAGAACCCCTATGCCACCATCCGGGACCTGCCCAGCCTGCTAGGGGGCCCCCGGGAAAGCAGCTATGTGGAGATGAAAGGCCCTCCCTCAGGATCTCCCCCCAGGCAGCCTCCTCAGCTCCCGGACAGCCAGAGGCAGCGATACCTGAAGCCACAGAGAGACAGTGGTACCTATGAGCAGCCTACTGCTCTGACCCATGGTGAGCCCTCCTTCTCCACAGGGGCAGGGGCTAGAGAGGTAGAAAGGGAGAAGGGACAAAGGAGGTAGAATGGGAGAAAGGGACAGAGAAAGAACATGGAGGTGGTGTGATGTGGCAGTGACAGCAAGGCCTTTGGGGGCAGACTTGGGCTCAGACCAGGCATGATGTTTGGGAATCATGGTGCCTCTTAGAGCCTGAGGCTGAGGATTTGAAGTGGTGGTTGTATAGCACCTAACTTGTGGATCCGGTACCCAGAAAAGTGGGGAACAAGGCAGGTGACAAAGTGTCCTCATTCTGTGGGGTGAGCGGGTCAAGGTGGCCTCTCCAGCTGGCAGGTGAGGAGATGCACCAACTGCACCAACTGCCCTGTAGCCAAGCACCGGGCACTCTGTCTTTGGGCAGAAGAGGCTGAAGAGGGGAGTGGTAAGATGGGGGGGAGCTACCTCCCCCTCCTTCTGTCCCCTCTCTGTCTCTAGACCGAGACTCCGTGGGCTCCCAGCACCTCCTGCCTCCAGGCCTGATCCCTGGTCACTACGACTCACCCAAGAACAGCCACATTCCTGGACACTATGACTTGCCTCCCATACGGCATCCCCCATCACCCCCACTTCGGCACCAGGACCGCTGAGGGGCCAAGATGGTGTGCAGAGGCCAGTACACCTGTTCTTGCTGCCCGCATTGAGAACAGAGCCAGCTGTACCCTGCAAGGAGCAGGGAAAGTTCTGGAAGGTTGTGAATATGAACATGTTTATGAACAATTTTAATAGAGGAAGTGAATGGACAGATGGAAACCTGGCTCCCAGTTCCACATTGGGACGCTGGTTGGCAGGAAGCCTGCATTTCCTTTCTCTAACCCACTGCTCCTGAGGGCTGCCAGGGCATGTGTGTATACATAAACTGGTAGGTTGAATGTTACTGGATAACTCTGATGTCATATCGATGTAAAATGTATATTGGGTACCTTTTCTGTGCACTCTTAGGCTGGGCTGTGTGTGTGTGTGTGTGTGTGTGTGCGCGCGCGCTTCTGTGTGTGCATGTGCTTTCAGAGGGGTACCAGGCACAGGCCCTGTCCTACAGCCCTCACCGTTTAGTAGAGAGGCAGTTCAAAGACAGTTAACCTTGGCAAGAGTGTCCTAACTGGCTCCCCCCACATTCACTTGGCACCCCTTCCAACCAATAGCTCCAAATACAAGCTGGTTAGGCTGTCTTGCCTGAGAGTCTTCATGGGTGCCCCACTGCTACTGGGCCAGAGTGAAAACTATCAAAGGTCTTAATTAAAGGGTCTGCTGGCTGTCCTATCTCTGTCTTCAGTTTCACCTTGAATTGTGTTCACTGCTCCAGTCACACTGGCTTCTAGGTCCTCCTATTAGCCATTCTGCCTGCCACAGGGACTTCATACATCTGGAATGCTCTTCCTCTCCCGCTTCTACTTGTCCTTCACATCCCCTCCTCTGGGAAGCACCTCTCTTTCATAGCACCCATCACAGCTGCATTCATTCACCAGATGCCTGCGGAAGACCTGCAGGGTGCTTCTTTATGCGATTCTTGATTAATTTCTGCTTCCCCCACCAGAATGTAAGTTTCCTGAAGGCAGGAGTCCTGTGTTTATGCTCAGCATTGGTTCCCCTTCGCACATTGTAGGCACCCAATAAATGTTTCCTAAAAGACTGAGTGACTAAGTGAATTAAAAGTACCAGTGACACTGTGGTAAGTGCTCAGACAGATAGGCAAGTTGCATGTTCTGAGAGTTAATAGACTGCACAGGTGGGAGCCTTGCCCCAAACTGACATTTTTAAAAAAGATTTTATGTATTTATTTTTAGACATCGGGTAAGGGAGGGAGAAAGAGAGGGAGACAAACATCAATGTGTGATTGTTTCTTGCACCCCCTACTGGGGACCTGGCCCACAACCCAGGCATGCACCCTGACTGGGAATCCAACTGGCAACCCTTTGGTTCACAGGCCAGCACTCATCCACTGAGCCACACCAGTCAGGGCCAAACTGGCATTTTTACAGGGGAACAGTGACAAGCTGAAAGGTGGGGAGGGCTGGGGGTGGCATTGAGGAAGTGGCACTGAGTGGGGTGTGGAGGTTGGAGGCAGGAAGACAGACAGGAGAGGGTATACCCAAATGGGGGCCCAGCAGGGTCTGGACCACCTGAGGACTTTGAATCCAAGGTTTCTATGAAGCATTACTGCCTCATTAACTCATTAGTAGATCAGCTAAGTTCCCAGACCTGAGGAGGCCAAGCAGATTCGGTGGAGAATATTGTGGGTCTGTCTGGGCCTTGTCTACCAGGACCCCTTTCCTTACAGACTAGGAGGGCGGACCCAGAGAGAGGATCTACCCCCACCCGGACTCTCCTTAGATTCTTCAGACACACCATCCCTGATAGGATGAGCCAGTTCCTCACTTTCTTGGACTCAGTTTCCTAGGGGACTTGGATGGCTGGGCGCTGGCCTTAGCCTCATACTTCATCCTGGTCTAGCCCTGTCCTTTCAGCCCCAGCCCAGGTCTTGGACAGGCCTCGGCTCTCTCCTTTTTCACGGGGTTCACTGGGCCAGGTCCTCCGGGGCTCACCTGCTCCCACGTCCCGCTGTCCTACTGCTCTGACCTGGCCCCCGCTGTTTCCCCGGCTCCCACCCCCAACCCACTCACCAACGGCTCCGCCCCCACCCCTGCTTTGAGTCGGCAGCGCCCCCTGTCGGCCCGCGTGCACTCTGCGGTTACCAAGTTCTACCGCTCGCCCAGCTGGTGCCGTTGTCATGGAGAGGGACGCGGAGCCCAAGCCACAGAGGACAAGCCAGGCCGGTGGACGCTGAGTAGAAACCTCTTATTCGGACACCGCCTGGAGAATCACCACTCATTTTGCCTCTTCATCCCCGTGAGGGTTCCCAGGGTCGCTGTGGACGGCACCAACATGTCTGGCGAGGCCAGTGCACCTGGGGCGTCACCCAGGGCCCCGCGTCCTGGGACCCAGAAGTCGTCCAGCACAGTGACCAAGAAGGGGGATCGCGGGGCCAAGGAGAAGCCAGCGACCGTCCTGCCCCCAGTGGGCGAGGAGGAGCCCAAAAACCCTGGTACGTTGGTGGCGAGATTAGAGGATCAGGTCTCGCGGCCTTGAGGCTGAGGCTCCGTGTGCTACCACCAGCCCCTCGTGACTCTGGTTTGTCAGGTTGGATGATGCGCTGTAGTTGCGCCAGGCACTGAACCAGATGTGCAGAAAGACGCTCTGATGGGAGAGACAGACGAACCAGGAAATAATAATAGAATTTCTGGTTCAAAGAAGTGCTGTATGGAAAGGGCTCCATGGACTGAAGTTCAGTGTGTGAATGTAGCTAGTTCCTGGCACAGGTAAGAGTGTCGTAAGTGGTAATCATTATTAGATGTGTGACCTTGGGCATGTTACTTCTCTGTAGTATGGAAATGTGAGTCCTGCCCCGCCTATGATGTGAGGACAATGGAGTTGATGGTGAAAATGTGTTTTGTAAACTGCAAATTCATGTGTTCATTCAACAAGCATAGATTGTGCACTCACTGTGTGCTGAGCTCCCTGATCCATCTTGGGATATGAAACCCAGTTTGCCTCATATCACAGTTCCTGAATTTCAGCTTGGCAGATGTTTGAAATGAATTGATCTTAAAGAACCCACAGTCTGCTTTGGGATGCTGACAAATGCAATTAAATGTGATAAACATGTATGAGAAAAGAAGGACCAGGGAATAATGAGAGGACACCAGAAGGTGCCTGCTCTTTGGCCAGGTACAATACAGACAATGAGAGAGGCAGGGTGCTGCATGGGTGGAACTCAGGTTCGCAGGGAAAAGAAAACCATGAGAAGAGTATATAAGTAGGAGTGTGGCCTTGTGTGTTGCAAGTGATACAGCCCAAACCCAAATTAATTCTCTACAAAGGGGAATTTATTGGAAGGCTTCTTGATTCACAGTCACCAACTTTGCCATCAGAGAGGGACAAGAACTTGCTGTCCCTAGACTTCCCATAAAACAAGAGTTGGGAAGAGTTGGTCAGACCTTGGTCAGGGGCCACCTCTTTGTCAGTGCTGGTGGCTGAGGGGAGGGAACCATGGGAACTGGAGAAAGAGCATTTTCCAGAAGGAGAGACAAGACAGAACCCAGTTACATTAAATACACACACACACAACCATTTTGTATGGAAAATGGAGCAGCGGGGGAGAGAATGAAGGCAGGGAGATGAGTTACAAGATATTTCAATGGTCCAGGTGAGGGACAGTGGTAGTTGGAATAGGGTATGAGGGAGAATGGATTAGCTTCCTTGGAGAAATACTTTGGAGGTAGAAGTAATAAGAATTGGTATGGTGCTGCATGGGGAGAGTGAAGAACACAGCAAGAATGATTCTTAGGTTTCCGGACTGGTGCTGGGTGGACTGAGGTACCGTTCATGGAGATGGGAAAGCCCGAAGGAAGAGCATGTAAGGGAGGACCTCCATGGGCTGATGTCACGCTAGTCTGCTGGACACGTGGGTCTGGAGTGCTGAAGTCAGGCCTGGAGGTGTGGCTTTGGGGCCTGCTGACATTTGGATGTACTGAAGCCCTGGGAATGAAAGTGAGTCACCGAGGGTAGGGGAGGAAATATAACCAGAGAGGAGGAGAGGGCTCAGGACCCAGGATTAGAGATCTCCAAGGAGCAGGGACTGGCAGGGGAACCTCTCAGCCTCAGGCAGAGAGGTGGGAGAGAGTGGGAGTGACAACTGCAGAGGGACCCTGTACAGGGCGGTACAGAGGTTATGGCAGTTTTAGTAGACGCCATTGTGAGCTGTGGTGGGCAAGTGTCAGGCTCAAAAGAGGTAAGGAGTGATGGTTGATGTAGGAAAGTTTGTAGGTGTAGAGGAAATCCCATCTGGTCGCTTCTGCACCTCGAAAAACTATGAGGCCAGGTCACTGGTGAGTCCGGGGAAGGAGTATGGGAGTGGAGGGGAGCAGGAGCTAGCCCCAATTGCTGCCCTTTCTGCCCATCATAGACACAGACCATTTCCAATGTTGCATTGGAATCTGCTGGGCAGCGCTGTTCTAGAGCAGTAGTTCTCAAGGCGCTGGACTTGGACCAGCAACAATGGCAGCAGCCATGAGCTTGTTGGAAGTGCAGATTGATGGACTCCACCCAGCCTATGGAATCAGAATCTCTGCAGATGGGCCTAAGAAACTGTTTTAATGGGCTCTCCTGGTGATTCTTACAGTTTGAGAATCTCCATTGTAGAGAAAGCTGGAGTGAGTTAAGAAGCAAGGAAGGGTTGAGGGCTCTCTCAGCAGAGGGAACAGCCCAGGAAAGCAGGTGGTGTGCAGGAGTCAGCTGAGCAAGGGGTACCCCAGCCCCCCTGTGCCTCCTCTCATCTGCTTTCTCCATCAGCCAACATTTCTTGTGTGTCTGTGTCCCCTGGTAGCTGTGCATGTGAGGAACATGTGCCTCATCTCTTTTCTGCAGGAGCCCCAAATCTTTCTGCATCCCGCCCCCACACCTGCCAAGCACATGCCCTCCCATACCCTCAGGCGGGCTCTGCTGTTAGCTGTAGGAGTCCTCTCTGGTCACAGCGCCTGCAGCACCTGCCTGTGTCCTGGGCAGCGTTGCTGTCGGGGCCAGTCCTCTGGGCACTTGGAAGAGCAGGCTGGTACCAAGCCAACCCTCTGCCTCCAGGTTCCCCATATTCAGGAACCACTTATTCCTGGACACCTATGGGGGAGCTGGAAAAATCAGGGTCTCTGGGGACTCAACATCTCAGGTTTGAGTGGTGGGATGTGGGGGCATCTGTCTGAATTTATACAATGCTTAAATGAGTTAATGTCTCTAAAGGTTTTGAATAGTGCAGCACGGGAGTAAGTGCTGTGTAAATGTTTGCTAAACAAATGAAAGCTGCTGCTCTGCTGGACCCCAGAGTGTCCTGAGGGTTGGGAGTGGGGATGACGAGGTACTCCTGGGTTGTTCCTTCTTTTGCTCACACAATCCCCGAGGCTTCTTGGGCTTCTTTCTTCCTGTGACCCTGGGCAGCACCAGCAAGGAAGGGACAAGGGAGAAGGCTGGGCTGAGGACACCCTGTGGGAGGCAGGGTCCCCCTGGGGAGCTGAGAGCCAATGGAAGGGGCCCTGATGAGGGGGTGGTTGGAAGAGCCATCGCAGTCCTCCCTTTCTCCCAGCCCTTGGTTTCCCACAGTTTCCAGCGTGGGTCTTTACAACACCTCAGATAGGGGTCTACCTACCCTGAGGCCAAGCATAGAGTGGGGGAGCTGGGAACACGGGCGGGCACTGACACGCGGGCCCTGCCCTTGCTGTTTCCCCCACCTGGGCCCACAGAGGAGTACCAGTGCACCGGAGCCCTTGAGACTGACTTCGCCGAGCTCTGCACCAGGTCCGGCTACACGGACTTCCCCAAAGTTGTCACACGGCCCCGCCCACACCCAACCTCTCTCCCATCTGCCTCCTTGTCGGAAAAGCCCACCCTGGGTGAGTGACAGTGGAGCCTTGGGGTGTCACTCGGTCCATCCCCAGCCTCCCATCCACGGAGGGCCGAATTGCGGGGGCATAGGGCAGAGTGGCTGTAAGTGAGGGGTAGCAGGTGGGATGGTGGGTGGGGGAGTCTTCTGGCTTAGCCGCCAAACCCGGGCAGAACCTGGTCTGACCGCAGCAGGGGCGACTGGCCAGAGTCCCACACGTCTGAACCCTCCAGCCCCTCTGACCGTGTGGGAGCCATCCCCCTCCCGGTGGGGGCAGTCTTTGGGCCGGGTCCTCCCTCCTCACTGTCTCCTTGCACCCCTGTCTGCTAGATGATCAGCGGCTGTCGGGTTCTTGCAGCCTCAACAGTCTGGAGAGCAAATACGTGTTCTTCCGGCCCACAATCCAGGTGGAGCAAGAGCCAGAAGACAAGTCCGTGAAGGAAATCTACATCCGCGGTGGGCATCCCCTCCCCTGCCCTGCTCCCTCACCTGCCGGCACCTTCCCGAGGCCTGAGGGACCTTCCTCCTCTTCCTTCTACAGGCTGGAAAGTTGAGGAACGGATCTTGGGCATTTTCTCTAAGTGTCTGCCCGCCCTCAGCCAGCTGCAGGCTATCAAGTGAGAGGCTATGGGGAGGGGGAGGGCCCAATGTGGGTGATGGCTCAGGAGGAAGAACTGAAGGAACAGGGAAGACCCTGGGGAGGTGGAAAAGTGGGTGGGGGGTGGTGGCGGACGGCGTCGGGAAGGAGGTGCTGTTCTAGCTGTGTCCTGTGCTTTCCACCAACAGCTTGTGGAAGGTGGGGCTCACTGATAAGACCCTGGCCACATTCATCGCCCTCCTACCTCTCTGCTCACCCACTCTCAGGTCAGCCGAGGGGAACAGGAGAGCTGGGAGGTCCCCAGTGCCTCGTAGCCAGGCTGAGTGGGTGGTCAGAGGGAGCAGTTTGGGGAGGCAAGTGGCAAGTCCCAGCTCCTAAGGGCCTGTGCTGGCATCCCTATGGAAATGGGCTTCCGCTGGTGTCTGGTGGGTTTTGAAGCTCCCATCTAACACAAAGCAGAGTTCCTTTTTCTGCCTACACCAGTGCCCAAGGGGCCGGATCTTTGCGGCCTCATCCCTCTCCTCTCCATCAGTCCTACCACCACTCTCTCCCTGGAGTTTTTCCCTTGTTCCCTGAGGCCTGGGGCCTGACGCTGTACTAGGGGCTGGTTTTTATCCTCCAGGACCTGGCAGTCCAGTGAGTGAGGGAGAAGGATTTAGGAAGAGATACTGTAGGACAATGTGGGGACCGTGGTGGCAGAAAAGTGGTTCATTGGGGGAGGGAGAAGGAGCAGAGAAGTAGTGTTACTCTATGGGTGTGGGGTACAGTGACATGGAAGGCTGCTTGGAGGAGGTGGTGTGGAACTGAGCCTTGAAGGAGGAATAGGAGGGGCTCAGGCAGGGAACTGGGAAAGGAGGGAGCAGGAGCAAGGTGGGAGGTAGTGTAACTACAGGTGTGGTTTCCTGTATAAAGGACAGAGCTGGTTTGCTGCTCCTTGGTCCTTCTCAAGGCTCCCCCAGCACCCTTGACTTCTCTTGCTTCTCAGAACACACCCTCAGCCCTACGCACTGGCTTGTCTGTCTTCCTTCTATAGGTGGGACGGACAATTCTCGTGGGACTGAATCGTCTTCAGCTGGAGGTCCTTAATACTCTGAATAGAATACCATGAAACTTTATTTTATTCTCGTGGTAATTAGACACAATTTAGCCAGCAGAAAAATAACTACAGAATTTATTTAATTTGTACAAATAAGTTAGAGTGACATAATAAAAATAATTTAAAATGAATATAATCGTTTAGGTGACAGATGAGCCAGCCTGAAAGGTTAAGCAATGATAATATATCATGGGAGAAAATTTTGAAAGAGAAATTTCTAGCCATTAGTTTAGTTTTTGTTGTGACTTGGAAAAAGGCCTCTGTTCTCTAAGCAATGTTGGAGAAGCCACTGCCTTGTGGACAGGTCATATATTAGTTACTTATTGCTGCATAAGAAATCACCTATAAACTTAATGGCTTAAAACAACAGACATTTATTATCTCACAGTTTCTGTGAGATAAGTCTGGATGTAGTATAGTGGGTGCTTCTGGCTCAGGGCACTGGTAAGGTTGCAGTTAAGCTGTTAGCTGGGGCTGTGGTTGCCTCAGCTGGCTTTGCAGCATCTACTTCCAAGCTGACTTTCGTGGCTGCTGACCTGTAGCAGTGTGTCCACAAGGGGGCAGGAGCCCACTGTAAACAGCCCGAGTGCACAGTCATCACAGGGCAGCTCATGGTGACCCAGGGAGTGCTAGAGAGCATCCAAGATTGAAGCCAGTTTTTTTTGTAAGCTAAACTTGGAAGTGACATCTCATTACTTTTGCCAGATTCTATTAATCAGATATGAATCACTAGGTCCAGCCACACTGGAGGGAAGGGGATTACACAAGGGTATAGATACTAGAAAGTGGGGATCCTTGGAGTCATTCTAGAGGTCACTGTACTATAGGTTGCTAATTCTGGGGAGTGATCAGATCCCTTCGCATGGCTACACTTTTGGACTTTTAGTCTGAAGAACTAAATTACATTTAGTTCTCATGTAATTAAAAAGTCTCCTAAAATTTCCTATATTGGGATCCATCCTTTGACTCTGTTTCCAAGCTGCTCCTCAGAGCCCCACACTTCCTCTCTGTCCCCTTTCTTCACCTGACCTCAGTGGTGCTCCCTGGTTCTCAGACCAACCCCATCCTCAGGAAGGTGTCTCTGGAGGGGAACCCACTGCCCGAGCAGTCATATCACAAGCTCATGGCACAGGACAGCAGGTGAGACTCCTTTTCCCCACTCCCTTTCTCTGGGCCTGCCCCTATTGCAAGTTATCCCTAGTCCTCTGGTGCACCTCCCCAGGAACCCTGAATTCCTGTGCCACCAACCTGAGACCCAGTGGCCATTCTCATGCCCCCAAGTTCCCTGAGATTCCAGTGCATGCTCAGGACCCATGTTTCCAGTGACCCTCATTCCCCCTCCCACTGCCTAGGATCGCGCACTTGTCTCTGAGGAATAACAACATCGATGACCATGGGGCGCAGCTCCTAGGCCAGGCTCTGTCCACGCTGCACAACTGCAACCGAACCCTGGTCTCGCTCAACCTGGGCTTCAACCACATCGGGGACGTGGGTGCTGGTTACATTGCTGACGTGCGTGCATGCGCAGTGGGGAACGGACCCACGGAGCTTCAAGGCTCAGGTCCGCAGGCTCATACACTTTTCCTCCCTCCAGGGCCTCCGGCTGAACCGCTCCCTGCTCTGGCTGTCCCTGGCCCACAACCGCATCCAGGACAAGGGCGCTCTGAAGCTGGCCGAGGTGGGTGTACTGACTGGATGGGCTGATTGAGTGGACCTGGCTGCGAGGTGGCGTCTGACTGCGCAGTGCCACCTGGCCCAGGTCCTGCGGCCCTTTGAGCTGACGCACACTGAGGTGGTGGAGCGGCGCCGCCTCCTGCTGGAAAAGGGGACCCAGGAGCGCTTGCGGTCGGTGAGCAGCCCCCCAGCTTCTTCCTAGGCCAATGTTTCTCAGCAAGCTAGCCATGTCACAACCTGTCTTCTGCCGTGACTGTCCTGCTGTGTGACTTCTGCACAGGCCCAGCAAATGTTTGGGCTCTTACTGCAGAACCTCTTCACAGGCAGTAGAGTGTATTGGTTAAGAGAAAGGAATAGATCTGGACTGCTAGACCCTGAAATCCCTTGTGATGTAATAACAGCTTGTGGTCTTGGCGTGTTACTCACAGGATTGTTGAGAGGGTTAAATGACTTAATGCATGTAAATGCACTGGGAACAATGTGAGAGTCTCATCCCCTTCCCACTCTGCCCCCCACCCCCACCCCCACCCCCACCCCAGCTTATCCCCAGGTCCCTCTGCCCTTTCTTCTCAACCCCTGTAAGTCCCAAACATTACTTCAGCATTTAGGCAGGCAGATGGGGGGCAGGGTGCTGCCAGTAGGACTGCCGCCCAGGCACAAGGCTTCCCCTCCCCGGGGAAGGGGCACTGGCTTCTGCCTCCCTTTCCTCCCCTCTGTGAGCACAGCCTTCCTCCTCTCGACATGGGGACTCCAAAACAGACCGTGAGAAGAATCAGCTGGTGGGGGTCAGCAGTGTTGCACTGGTGGACAAGACAGATAAGATGCAGACAGTGAAGACCCCTAAGAGCCTCGGCAAGAAAAAGGAGAAGTCAGGGGTAGGTGTGCTGTGGGAAGGGAGCCTTGGGCACTCTTGAGATGAGCAGAGAGGAAACTTCCATGGTGCACTGGTGGAGTGGGGAGGGAGGAAGGCCTTCGAAGTCCCACTTCAGGCCCAGGGTCCTAACACTGGCCTCTTTCCAGCCAGCTCCCCATTCCCCACGGAGGGAGGACTTTGTCTTCTTATATCCTCCACAGGAAGTAGTGAAGAAAGAGGAGAAGTCGGGGTCTGGGCAGTCACCCACACAAGGAACCCCAAAGAAGGAAGACTCTACAAAGGCAGGCAAGGGGAGTAAGTGCTAGTACTCTTCTGCGGCACCTTGGTTAGGAAGAAGGAGCATGGGGTATGATGCAGGAGGGGTGAGCTAGCCTTCCAGGCATGTCCCTGAGTCTGTTTCCTTCTCTTGGGAGATGATGTGGAAAGCCCCACCTGGCCCCACATCCTGACCACTGCACTCCACACTTGTTTCCCTGGGCTGGAACCCCATGGTCCTGCCTTCAGGAGAGGACCTCTCTCCAGCTGGGGGTCCCTGCAGCTGTTTGTATTGCATCCAAACCCAGTTCGAGGAGTCACCTTCCTCGCCCAGCCCTTCTCTCAGGGGAACCTGGTATCAGAGGTTGACACAGTGCATTCTGGCTCCTCTTTCTGCTCCAGAGGTAACCATCCCTGAGCAGAAACCAATCAAGGGAAAAGGGCCAAAGACTGGGAGCAAAGAGAAGCGCAGCATCCTCCTGGAATCAGAGGTAGGCTGCAGGGGAAGGGGATTAGGGAGCATGTCTCTGGGACATCCCCAGCCCTGTACTCCGGCCGCAGCGGTTTCAGTTCGTGTTTTGTTCTCCACTCCTGCGCAAGCACATGTGACACAGTCCCATCCCAACTTGGGATGGCTGGGGGACAACAGTGCTCTGTCTTCCCTTCAGGCTTGAGGAGACCCTCTCTTTCCATGCTTATTAGCTCACACTTTTTATTTATCCTGTCTTCACTCGGTTTGCTCCCCAAAAGGCCGCTGGCTTACCATCACCACTTGCTGGCCCTGCTGCCCTGGGAACAGTGCCCCCCTCAGCAGCTCCCAGGAAGGCAGGACGTTTCAGTCATGGTGCTGCCCCACCCTGTGCGAGGCTCCTTCAGACCTTCTCTCCTTTGCTCTGGAGCCCACCCTTTCCCTTTCGACTTGGGCCAATTTTTCCTTGCTTCCTGGACTGCCAACCATAGCTGCCACCCCTCCAGCTGTTGGTGGAGTCAGCTGCAGGGGGAAGGCTATCCATCAGACCTCCCCTGCCTTAATCAGGGAATGCTGCTTCCTCATTAGGAGGCTTCTCTGGCACCTTCACAAGATCCTACAAAGGGGACAGTCAGGTGGAGAGGGGTGAGGCTGCTTCCCATTCTCTTATCCCATTTGGATCCAGGCTGCTGTTTCTCACCAAGGCTGTGGCACTTCTTCTCATCCTGCCTTCACTTGTCCCTCCAGTCATCACCCCTGGTGCTCTAGCCCTGGTACTTAGGGAAAACCTGAGTACGCCATGCTGCTTCAGGCCTTTGACCACCTGTTTTCTTTTCCTGGAACACCTTTCCTCTCATCTTCATCTGGTATCTACCATGTACCAAACTTCAGCTTACCAGTCTGGGAGACTGGGCTGGGTGTCCCTGCTTTGCGCTTTCCCAGTACTCTGCCTCTGTCAGTTGTCAGACACTGTATTACCGTTTCACTCTCTGCCCCCACCCTCCACCTCAGTTGCTTCTTGAGGGCATGGGTGTATTTATTTTTGTTATCCCCAGCACCTAGGACAGAGCCTGGGCTATAGCTGGCCCTCAGAACATGTATGTTGAGTGAATGAATGGCCTGTTGACCAGCTCCCCTCTCCTCTGCTGCAATTAGTATTCTACCTTAGCAGCTGGTGGCTGAAACTACTGAGATGGTCAATCCTCTCTTGGAGCCTGTGGAACACCGAGATGGGAAGGTTTTCCTGCCTGGGAACAAGGTCCTTTTGCACCTCAACCTCCTTCGTATGTGTGCCAACCACCTCTGCCCTCCTGCCCTGAGGCTCCTTGGGCCCCATTCTGCCCCAAGGATAGCCCCACCCTGACCCCAGAGTAGAACCTGGTTCTCCCACGGTTGCACATTGTGGTGTCAGAGGTCATTTTGCAGGGGCTTTAGGGTGACAAGGGCTTTAGGAAGTCAGGCCCTGAGACGGGTACTTTGAGAGTAACGGGGAGTGAGAGAGAGAAATAGGGGTTGGAAAATAAAAAGGCAAGGGAGTTCAGACAAAGGAGGGAGAGAAGTGAAGGAGAGTTGGGGTGAAGGACTAGGTTAGGAGTTTTAGTTGTGGGCTGGTGAGCTGGGGGCTTGTGGAGTAAGAGGCTGTCAAGGGTGTCCTGTGAGGGCGGTGGTTTGAGAAGCACCTTGTCTACTTCTTTGACCAGGAAACCACATCACTGAGGTGGGGCTGGAGGGCTTCCTCATCGCAGTGCAGTACCAAGCACAGTTCTCCAAGTCCAAGAGTGCATCTAAGGGTCCTGTGGGGCTGCTGTGGCTCTCTCTGGCGGTGAGTCCCCATCACTGTCCTGCTGCAGCTTCTGTGCCTTCGTTTCCAAGGCAGGTCTGTGGTTTCCCTGGTTCTTTTTATCACAATGTAACTTCCATCTGTCTTGGTGCAAGATAAGCAGTCATACCCACTCTGCCTTTTGTCCACATCCCCCAGCCCCTAACCCCTCCTGTTCCAGAGAACCCATTTCCATCTCTTTTGTCAGATACCAAACCAGCCTTCCTTTTTCTCCTCCAGAAAAACTGCTTCTCCATGCAATGTCCTATGTACACCATGATCCAAGAGTTGATGCTGCCAAGGGACCCCATCAGTAAGGCCAAGCTCAGAGAGGAGGAGGCCATGGCTTTCTCCATCTAGCGCCTCCTGCTGACACTGGGCCACAGAAGCATTTCCTGTCTGTGTGGGCTTAGTGCCCTGGGGGAGATTTCAGATCATTAACAAGGTCCATTGCTGTACTTTTTTCCTTGAGGTTGTCTGAAAGAAAAACTTTGGTCCAGAGCTACTTGGAATGTTTGGACTGAGTCTGTTTGTGTAACATGGCCAGAAATGGCCAAATTGCTTCACAGTTCTGCTCGGTCCCCACTTTTCTGCCACCCAGGGGCCCAGTTCTTGCTTGCTCAGGCCAGTCACTCTAGTGCAGATGTCCGCAATCTAAAACCAGATGGTGTGGGGCCAGAGGTGTCAGGAGAGCTGGGGCCCATCAGTGTGGCCTCCTGAGAGGACCTACCGACAAGGCCAAGAGCGCACAGGGTTGGGTTTTGCGGAACCAACATCCACTTTACAGGGAGCTTTCAGAGAAGTGTCCCTTCACCTCTGGGCAAATTTAACCTGGTCCATATCCCTTCATCCTGTTGCCTCGATAGGGACTGCTCTCTCTGCTGAGAACTCTCTTGGTGAGGCTCAGGGGCTCTCTCCTAAGCCTCTCTCTGCGTCTGATCACCTGGGGTGCTGCTCAGCTTCTGCAAGAAAACTTGACCGGCTCTTTGGATTCCCATGACTGAGCACATTACAGGTGCTTGGCAAAGATTAGTTACCTAAGCTTCTCCAGTTATTCCTGCCTGAGTCCTAAAGTAAAGCTTCAGTGAAACTTTACATACAGCCCCATTCTTATCCATACACTTTGCTTTTTTAAAAAAGACTTTATTTATTTTTAGAGAGAGGGTAAGGGAGGGTGAAGAGAGAAACACCAATTGGTTGCCTCTTGCATGCCCCCAATTAGGGACCTGGCCTGCAACCCAGCCATGTGCCCTGACTGGGACTCGAACACACCTTTCAGTTTTGTGGGACGGTGCCCAACCCACTAAGCCACACCAATCAGAGCTTATGCTTACACTTTTGCACCAATGTATTTTGTATTAATTATTATGCCCAACTAGATTATAAACTCACAAGGTCAGCACCTAGCATTATGCTAGGCTGAGGAGGGAGAGTATTAGGGCTGAAAGAGAACTGGTTCTAAGTCCAACAATGAAGACAAAGGAATAGTGGAGGTCTGGTGGACACAGTAGTGAGGATATGCCTGTGTCTGTCAAAACTGGCTTCTAGGGTGTGCTGGGGCGGTGGAGCCTGCAGGGGAATGCAGAGGGCTGATGACAGTGAGGCACTAGCCAGGCCTTTGAGATGACCCTTCCCTTCATGTTTTCCTTTAGAGTCCTGAGGCTCACTGTGGGCAGCTCATGAGGTCTCGTGACCCTGGGTTCGCTACTCCTATGTATATATGCGTGTGCGCACATGTGTGTGTGTTCAAATTAAGTAGGTTAAGTGTCTTTTTGTGTTTTGGCCATGGGCTCTATAACTTAGTTTGCCTGACAGTAGTTCAGCAAGCACTGGAGCTTTGGGAGAGAGTATGGCAAGACCTGGGTCTAGGGACTGGATGCCAAGGGTGAGGAGGGATGTCCTTTTGTTCCTCTCTCCAATTCTAACAGGTCTCAGGGGAATAACCACATCTTGTATCACAGCAGTTCCAAGAATCACACACACACCACTACAGTTGTAGAATATTTAACATTTCTTTAAAAAAAAATCTTAACAATGAAAGGAAGAAAATAAAGAGTATACATTATTTTAACAGCAAAACAGTCATTTCCATATCTATACTTTATATATTATATATATTTATATATATGTATATATACACCTAGCACAATGTGTATATTCTGTTAGTCAGTGGGGAGTGCTGTGAACACAGGAATGGGCAAATGTTGCACTGGCTCCTGGGGATGGTCCTGGGTGAATTTAGGGACTCCAGCATTCCAACCCCCTACCCCTCCTCCTTCCTGGGGCCCAGCTTTTAGCTCCGTACCTGATACACTGGTTTTCTCTAAGGAAAAGGGTGGGGAAAGGAAGACACAGGTAGGGTAAGAAATTCCCCTGAAGATGGGAAGTCCTAGGGGCGGGGGAGGCGCTTAGCCCCCACCTGTAGAGACCGGACTCCTGAGCTAGGTGGGCCCACAGGGGACTGGGACACTCAGGGCTGGCTCAACCTTCAGGCCCCGATCCTGGAGCTGGGTATTAACTAGGAGGCGCAAGTGAACCTCCTTTTCCTTTAGCAGTGGCTTCTGTACCTGCCTCCAGCACTCCAGGAACAGGAACATAAAAGACCAAAGTTATTTACAATAGTAAAGATGCACATATAATACATACATATTTATAGGAAACCAAGTGATAGAGAGGAGAGGTGGCGGCACCTCCCTCAGCCTGGGGTCCTGTGGAGAAAGGGAAGGGATGAAAGTGCATTTACACAGAAGCTTCTCCCTTTCACTCGCATGTATCCACGCGCACCAGTGGACAAGTGCACGTGGGATGAGGGGGGCCTTTCGGATGCAGTCAGCATACGTAGGAGACCAAGGAGACCCGAGGCCTTAGAAGGGTGGGCTGAAGGGAGGGGACAAGACACTGAAACTGGACTCCCAAGTAACATGCGGGCGTCCCTTGGCAGACCCATTTCTTCAACCGCCTCTACCACGGGAGAAGCTCTGGTGTGTCCCCACCCTGCGCCCTGCCTCAGGCCAGTCAGTAGCAGAGGAGTGGGGATGCAGAGAATTTGATGGTATGGACCGTTACAGTCCTGGGGATGTGGTTGTGTCTGCCGCGCTGTCTTCCAGGGGGGTGCTGGTGCCTGCGGGGGATGCGATGACGACAGTGGGGAATTGGCCTCCGAGATGACCCTCCCTCTTAATGTTTTGCCTGGAAAGCTCTCAAGCTCACGAGAGCTGGGGGAATTAACTATACACAAGGGGGAAATGAGAACTGCACCCCCTCTTTTCACACTGTGTGGTAACGTTTGGTTTCCTCACTAGCAGGAGGCCTTCTCCCTCAGGGCTGGTACAAAGAGGAAATCAGCTTCACTCACGGTCGTCAGGGCAGGGTTCCAGTTCTTGGCTGTCCCTGGAGTCAGAGGGCAGGGGTTCCTTCACTGGAGGTAACAGGGAGCTGTCTGTCCATCTAGCCGCTTCTGTGTGGAAACTGCCCACAGGTGTGGTGCCACCAGAGGACTCGACCCCGAGGGACCTGAGCAGCTCTCTGTGGGCCAGCTCCAAGTCCTAGAAGAGTGCATGGGAATGTCTGCTCAAACCTGTTCATAAGGCCCCTGGGGAAGAGGGGAAGAGGGGCAGAGGGGCTGTGCCTGGGTGGGGCTGGATGGGGTGTGGGGAGAGCCTAGGCTAGGCCAAGATCTGGTGCTCCCATACACACACACCACTGGTCCGTATCCCTTCAGGAACTTTGCCATCAGGCCAGGCTCCTCAATGCCATCATGACTAGCGTAGGCTGCGTACCTCACTGCCATGGGGACTGAGCTCCATTTCCCTCACCTTGAGTCTGTTGAGCTTGAGGGTGAGCTGCTCAATGATTCGGAAGATTAGGCCCATGTCCCTGAGGGCCAGGCTGGGGGGAGAGTGGCTGGGGTGCCTTTGATCTCCACTGTCTCCTTGCAGCTGGGGCTGAGGCTCTGTCTGCCAGGCTGGGAGGGTCTCAGGCTGGGAGAGGTCTGTGGGTGCCCCTGAGGAGTCGGTGCTTGAGTCCAGGGGTCCTGCTGGCATGCTGACATAAAAACAGTTCCCTGTCCCCATGGCAAGAGAAAGATATTAGGAGGCAAATGCAAGGGAAGTGTAAGCCATTTTCTGCTCTCTTGGCATTCCCTGTGCTGACTGGGCCAGGGAGGCCACCCTGCAGATGAGCTCAGAGCGCGCTGGCCTCATGCTGCCCACTGGTCTCCTGAGGCCCTCCGCCTTTAGAGAGCCTTCTAGATGGCAGTTTTGCTTAGTGTGACCCATACCAGGGAAAGATGCTTAGTAATGGAAGTTAAGGGAAAAGCAGCAGGGTTGTTATGTTTCATTTGGGAAACAGGGAAGGGACTTCCATTCCTTGAAGGGTAAGGAGGTGGTAGCTGGTTTTAGGAACTTTTGAAAAGCTGTGGGCAGTAGTCTCCTTCATTCTGCCCCATCTCAAGCTCTGCTGAACTTCAGCACTGTCCCCTGCCCCAACTGCCATCTCTTTCATGATACCCTCAACTCATCACAGTGGGGTCAGACAGCTGCAGGAAGGACCCAGAGGGTCCCTTGCCGGACAGGGCAGTTAGCAAAGGCACATGCTGAGGAATCACGGACGGCATGTAAGCCTATTTCCACAGTGACACTATAGTGGTAACTGGGGTGGGGAAGAAGTGGCTCAGAATGTCAGGCTAAGGACACGGGGCCCAGGGCACCAGGCCAGGTTTCCTGTCCCACCTTACGACTGAGCACAGGCTGCTTACTCTACCGCTCTGAAAGAGGCTTGTGCAGCTCTTGACAAGGGGGTGACACAAGGTCTGTCCCTGTCTTTGGCCCACAGGCAGGCCTCTAACTCCCAAGGCCAGCTCTGCCCTCTGGCTCCCAGGAGGGGTTCATTACCCGCAGACTTTGCTCCGCCTTCCACTTCAGGTGGCTCAGACTCTGACTGGCCACTCTCTGGTAGTGTAGGGACAGCCTTGCTGCCTGCCACCTCAGCTGCACGGACACCACCACCACCAGGGAGAGCAGAAACCAAAAGAGAAGGGAAGGGAAGGAGAGGAGTAGGGGTGGAGAAAAAGAAAAAGGGAAGAACACAGTGAACATAAGCTCACACGTGACTACACCCCAGGGAGCTGCAGAGAACTCTCTCACCAATTCACCAAAGGACAGAGAAGGAAGGTCAGTTCCCAGAAACCCAGGAGAGAGGGCAGACCTTCAGCAGATGGAATAAAAAATGCTCCTGTAAAGGGAGGCAGAGCTGAACACCAAGGGAGGATCGAAAACCCCTGGCCCTAACTCAAATGCGGCCCGACTTCTCAGGAACACGCTTTTTTTCCTGCTGTGCTCCTTGACCAGTCTTCCCTCCTCAGCTGACCCCTCTCTGCACCGCAACCTCCCTCCTTGGGCTCACTGCTCTGGCCAGACAGCCATGTCCTGAGGGGCCATTCCAGCCAGTTTCAGCTTTCCTTGTCTTAAAGCCTTCCCCCATATCCACAGCTTGGGTGCGCCCCCTGCCACCTTGTTCACTCGCCATGCCCTTCCCCGACTTGTCCCACAGCCCCTCCTCTCTTCTCAACCTCGAGTCCAGCAGCCATCTCCACCCCACGCTGCATTTCCTTCATCACTGCCACGTGCAGGGATGGGCTGCAAGCAGGAGTCCTTGTCTTTCCAAGTCTGAGGCTCTGAGAAGAGCCTCGCCTTTTCCTTAGGACTGGCAGATCAGTGAGAAGCAGTAGCAGAGACTTGTATCGATGGCCAATCAATCACTCATCCCCATATTACAGAATGAAGTAGGTAGTTCAGTATGCTTTACAGTCACAGATATGAAGTGAAGGAGCTAGGGCTCTGAACCTTGGCTGTCTGACCCCAAAGCCTCTGCATGCTATCAACATGTCTCCTTCTCCTAAAACCCAGTGTGCGCCCTTACACGTGATTTCCAGGGTAGTTGGGGAAGATTCCCTTTCACCCGACCCAAACAGTATTCACGCCCTGACCCGCCAGTTTATTTTACCTTTTCTCACAACTTTGTAACTTCCTGCTGCCTCTGGGCTCAAAGCCTCTTCCTCTGGACTCCTGTCCAGCTCAGGAGACTCCCAGACCCCAGAATTTCTGGTCCTTGGGGGCAGGTGTTCCAGAGAACAGAGAGCCACATCTTCCTGTTCTGGCTGGCCCCCTTCTGTCCCTGGGAGCTGGGTGCTCTCCTCTTCACCCCCAGTGAGAGCTCGTCCAGGGGAGCCTGGGTCCCAGGGGTGAGAGGTGATACTGACAACAGAAGGTGTAGGTGTCAGGTCATCCTCGGGCTCTCCAGCAGCCTGTGGTTCCCTGGGGTGACCTGGCAGCAGGCCCCACAGGATCAGGTGTCGCAGATTCTCCACTGGAAGGAAACAGGGAGGTAGCTTCCTTGGTACAGGACCCAACCAGTGGTAGGAGAGTGCAGAGGTGGCAGGAGGGTCGCTACTACCTTCCTGACCCCCAGCTTGGTGAACCTGCCTCCTGAGTCACTGAGTGGAGCTAGAGGGCTCTGGCCAACCAGCCAGGGCTGAGGGTGGGGAATGGGAGTGACAACTGTGTCTCTGCATCATCTCCCTTCAAGTACAACCAGGGAGAATCTTCAGGCAGGTGGAGGGTTGCAGACATCTGCTAGTCAGCACTAGTCATGCTACTGGGGGACCGGGTACCGATGGCAGGGTCCACGAGGTACTCACCATCTTGTAGGGCTGCAGCAGCAAGTCCTTCTATGAACAGGGGGCTTGGGAGGGGCAGGACGATGGGGTCCCTTGTCCTGCCACCTCTATTCTCTCCATCTAAGGACATGGAAGGGTGAGGCAGGGCACCCAGTTCCTTTTCCTCTACGCTGCTCTCATGCTCGGGGTCCTTGAGCAGGACTGGATGCTTCCCTTTGAGCCTCTGCTGGGGCCCAGTATCTGTTTTGAATGGGAAGACAATATAAGGTAGGGAAAGAAGACAGGCACGTGGGGGTTGATCCCATGCCTGGCTATGGGTTTAAGGGGTTGGAAACATTGGCTGATTCATACCACAACGTTTACTGGGCACCTACTATGGCCAGGCACTGTCCCAGGCTCTTGTTTATTAATAAATTAAATAAAGACCTCTCCTTTGTGGAGCTTATATTAAGTGCAGGGACACAGAAATAATAAGTAAACTGCCTAAATACATTAGAAGGAGAGAGGGGCTACAGGAAAGTGCTACAGAGCAGGGTATGGGGGATCAACAGTGCTGGTTATGGTACCAAATGGAGCGGTCAAAGAGGGCATATTGTTGCGCAGATAAGCCCTGGAGGAGGTGTGGAAGTTAGGAGGAAAAGCACTGTCAGCAGAAGGATCAGAAAAGGGACCCAGCCAGGTTGCCAGGGAGATTTCTCTCTAAACCCAAGAACCTAAACTCTTTCAAATACAAGCTATCAGTGAGAATTACCTGGGCCCTCCTGCCCTGCCAATCCCATTCCGGTGATCGTTGTGAGCTCCCACTTCCCTGCTCTGATGGTTCCTGCCCAGTGTGCTCCCTGATAGCCTGCAGCTTGTTCTCTACTAGTGGCCCCTGACTGGAGGAAGCAGGACATTTGGACTCCCAAATGTCCCTCTCTTCCTCCACTGCTAAATACCTGTCACCCAGAGAGCCAGGGTCATACTCTCTATTCATGTGAGCTAGTCAAAACTTGCTTTAGTCTGTTTTCCTTCCTCTTCTAGACTTTCTTCCTCCATTTTTTTCTCTGTTCCTATCAAAACCTCACATGTCTGGCCCTAAAAGTTCCCTCCCATCACCCCCACTCCACCCCTGACCACCTTCCTACCTGTGCCTGCAAAAAATGGACTTAGATGTTAGTTCACAAAGACCACTCAGGAGACTTACCCCCAGGGAGCTCCTCTGGTTCTGGGTCACTTCGGAATACTTCTGAGTCATCCAGTCCTACCCTGAAGGAAGAAACAGTGGGTGAGAATTCACCTGCTGGGAATGGTGTCTCTCTGTCAGCCAGGAGGTTGAGAGATCATGACATCCCACCCTGGCCCCCAGAGTGAGAATGGGCAATGAAGGTGTAGGGTCCAAGAAGGAAGGTGCTCGGTTTTAGCACCTGCTGTCTGACCGGCAGCCTGAAGAGGAGGGTGGGTGCCGGCCAAGCCTCTCCTGGTCCCTGATTCTACCTCCCCACCCCACTTTAGGTGCGGTCTCCATTGCATCCGTGTAAGGGCTGTTGGGGATAGCAGACAGGGAAGGAAGGCAGAGGTGTGGGCGTGCCCCTCTACCGGCCTGCTAACGCTTGTTTGCTGAGGTGTCTATCCCCAGAGCTGAAGGCTTAGGAACAGCAAAAAACAAGGGGCACCCTGACCAGTGTGGTTTAGTTGGCTGGGCATCATCCCTCAAAGCAAAAGGTCGCTGGTTTGATTCCTGGTCAGGGTACATGCCTGGGTTGTGAGTTCAGTCCCTGGTTGGGGCACATACAAGAGGTAACTGACCGATGTTTCTCTCTCACATCTATGCTTCCCTTTCTCTTTTTCAGCCTCCCTGCCCACTTCTCTAAAAACAAATGAATTAAAAAATCATAAAAACAAAAACCAAAAAACCAAGGGACTTGGAGTCGGGAAGCAAGGGGAAGTGGAGGGCTGAGCACCTGCTGGACCTGGGGCTTTGGTGGGTTGACTCCTGGGGGCCAGAGGGTGGGGGATGGACAGGTGTTGGGGCAGCTCCGGGGTGCCTGGTGGCGTTCCGAACAGCCTCTTCCAAGAGTTCCATCCACCTATAGCTCGGCAGGAACAGAGAGTACTGGTGGTGAGAACACAGTAGCTCCCCCACTGACCCCACTGCCCAGAGCCTTTTTCTACACCCTCCCTCAGGGACCCTCGGACCAGCAGGGCCCCACTTCCCTGCACAGTCCAGGCTGGCTGCTCCTGTGTGGCTCTATTACTTGCAACGACCAAATGATCTAACAGAGTATAACCCTCTGTTAGACTCTGTGCTAAGCATTCTATACTGTTAAGCATTCTGTTCTCTCTCAAAGTAACTTAATACACACATTTTACAGATGAAAACCCTGAAGGTGAGAAAGTGCCTGACTCAACTTGTCTCCTTCCACTGTGTCACGCCACCTCCAGCTGGCTGTCAGGGAACATGGGTGCGTTAAAGACTTGGTGGGGATGAGGGTCCTGGAGGCTAACATCTGAGAAGAATGTGTGAATTTAAAATACTTGATGGGGAAAGGGAAGAGAACTCAAGAAGAAGGGGATGGGGCCAGAAAAAAAGCAAAATGACTGGGAGATTGCTGGGAACTCCTCCTCCCTATCATTGCTCACAGGAGCAGCAACACTGACCCTACAAACTTCTCGAAGTCTGTCTTTTCCCCCACTTCCCTGCTCAACGCCCTGCCCTCTGACTGCTCAGGAGCCCATTCCTGGCTTCACTGTCCACTGTCCTCATACACACTGCCCTGGTCCTGAGGGTGACCCTTGAATCAATTCTCACGTGTTCTTGTCTGATGAAGTCAGTGCCACCAGCTCATAGATCTGGGGTGGGCCCAACTCGGAGGTGCAGATGATGAAGAAGGCCCGTTTATCTGTGTGAGGAAATGAAGGTAGAAGGCACTGTACTGGGGGTGGCAGAGGCCTGACTCCAGCTTGGGCCGGGCCAACAGTGCAGGCTCAGAGCCCTGACCCTTAGAATGGATGAGAACACAGCATAAGGCAGACCTCGGTCATTCTTACTTACAAGGGACAGAGGCAATTCTGGAACCCCTAAAGGCATCTTTCATGGCCATCCATTACCCTCCTGCTTTCCTAACAGCAAAGGCTGGTGTATGTGTGGTGCTTAGGGTTTATAAAACTTACCATGCCCATCATCCCTTTGATACCCCAAGAGGCAGGGTAGGTGTCGCCCCCACATTACTGATGAGGAAAGCGAACCCAGAGAAGGTGGGTGCCAGGCTCTTGCTCCAGAGCCCTTTCCTGGGCACACACCACTCCGCACGGAAATATTTGTCCATCTGTTCTCTGAACTGTGGAGCTTCAATCTTCTGCCCATCACTCTTGCAGCAGGAAGGCTTGTCCAGCTCCTATCTGCCCAATCCTGTTTAGGCATACTTAGCCCATCCTGGATGCTCACATCCCCTCCTGTGTGCACCAGGTTGTTTATCTTCATCTTGGTCCTTATCCAACCCATCATCCTACCCCATCTTGGATCACATCCTCCTGCTTAGAAGGGTCAGGAAAGGAGGAAAGGAGTACAGGTGGACCAGTAACTTCTGTAACACACCAAATTAGCCCTGCATCACCTGGTACTCACTGGACATCAGTGACACTGATCACAGCCCCAGGTCCCAAACCAGCTGGGACTGGCTCTACATGGTACCTGTGGCCACAGAGCGGATGAGAACGGCATTGAGCTTGAGCACGGGGCTGAAGGTCTGCTTGCTGTCTGAGGAGCCCATGGCTGTCTTACTGTGGCACTTCAGCAGTAGCTTCTCATCCTGTTTCTGCAGCAGCACAAGGAGGTCCTCCAGCAGCAGCACATGGAGGTCTGGGAGGATGTGGTGCTTGTGAGGCACTTCCAGTTGCAACTCCTCCAGCACAACACATGGGGCACCATGGTCTCTGGGACACCTGGTCCCTTGCTTTTTGGTACTCCCCATGCTGTGCTTAAGGAGTCTAAGCTCTGATCCCTGGTATGTTTTAAGCTGCTTTCCAGCTCTCTTACTACCCCTTTAGAGCACCATGTTCCAAGAAGGGAAGTGTGGGGCAGCCCAGCACACCACAGATTTCCCCTGGGCTCCAGTCCCCCAGCACATACCCAGGGTCTTATCCTTGCTGATCCTCCAGGTCAGGGGCCCCTCATGGATCATCTTTCTGGTTGTAAGATCCAGGCTCTGTTAAGGAGAAACCATTCATTCGTTCATTCATTCATTCATTCATTCATTCCATCAGTCAACAAGTATTTGAGAATCTACTATGTCCCAAACACCATGCTAAGGTGCTGGGTAAGTGGTGACAAGGAAGTCCTTGCTCTTACCCTCTTGTGGGTAAAAAGACAAGTAAAAAGGCCACTACAAAGCCGTGTGCCCTGTGCTACACTGGGGGATATGGCAATGGCTATGGTTCGGGTCTCTCCTCCACACCGCACCACATGCCATCCACCTTCCCAAGGAGGTCATTCTCTGCTTTACCTGCCCACCTCTTCAGCTTTACTCCCTTCCAAAGGGTCTTTACCTTTACCTCAAGTTTGAACTCCCACCCCTGCTCTTCCCAGTTGAGTCCAACATCTAGTCTTTATTGGTGAGGCTGTCTGCCCATGTCTCTCCAGGGAGGGACTGACCATGGTGGCAGGAGGCGTGTGTGTTCCAGGGCCCCACCACACTATCCTACCAGGCAGGCCCACATCTGCTGCCTTCCACTCTCCAGGCTCTGACCTGAGTTCTGCTCCTCAGGGTGCCCAAGAACGTGTAGGGGGATGGGGCTGACCATGCTGTCCCCTCTGCCTCTTACCTTGAACTCTGCTGCCAGGGGGTTGCTGGCCCTCTCCAGGGAGGTGGTATCAAGGCGTTTCTGGTAGCCCTCTAGACGGTGCCGGTTCTCTGTCTGCTTCACTGCTTCGTTCACATACTTGAGAATTTCTCGGCACTGATCCCGGGCCCGGCAGAGCTTCTCATGCTCAGAGGTGCCACCTACCAATAAGCATAGAGGAGGTAGTTAGGGGTTCCTGCCTAAGAGATCTGTAAGAGTCCAGTATAACCTGGCTACTTACAGCCATGATTACTGGCCCACTGCAAACCAGCAGGTATGGGTATGGATACGTCACCCTTGTTTAATTGAGGACCTCAAGTGTAACATTTCTTTTACTGAGGGTCACAGGATTTCAGACCACTGTTTTGAAGATGCTAATAGCTCTTAGGAATTCCTACCTACACCACAACCAACTCCACAGATGTGGGGGAACAGGAACAGACTATAGGTGATCGTAGTGACTGTGCCTGTAGGAATACCTGTTAAATTAAGCTGAGGTTCCTCACACTTGCTTACCCTGACTCCAACGCCCCAAGTTTGAGAGTGGTGAACGATGCTCAGGATCCCAGGAGCACTGAAAACCTGGGGTTAGACTGCCTCCTTCAGCATGGTCCCTACTCCTTTAGTTACCACATATGGCTGTGTCTTTTGTGCACTGCACAGAGGCATCCAGTGGGGGAGGGTGGGGGTGGAGAATGGGGACTAAAATCGAGCCATGGCACATGGTGAGGGATCATGATCATCAGAGGAGCCAATGTGCCCTCCGTGGGCCAACCTGTGTCCACTCAGATGCTGTCCTGAGCTGTACAAAGGCCCTACAAGGGATAGAGGTATCCCTCACCTCCTGTTGCTGCTGCGCACCTTATTTTTTCCAAAGCGCATTTACGACCATTATCTTCTTTGAGACTGACCATAACAAGGCCACGGTGAAGATCCTGAAGAGGCTAGGTGACTTTCTAAGGTCACAAAGTATGTTAGCACTAGGACTAGGGTCTGAAACGAGGGCTGCTGCCTCCCACACTAGCCCCGCGCTGAGCCCTACCTTCTGTGTACTTGATGATGCTCTCCAGTAGCAGTGGGTATTTGGTTAGCCGCTGCATCTCAGAGATGATGAGGTCCCGCAGCTGTAGTCGCCGGCACTGAGGGTGGCTCTCAGCCTCCTAGACGACAGGAGGCACAGACAGAGGAAGATGTCAACCTGGGGTTAGGAACTGGCTTATCAGCTCAGGACCTGGGTGGGTGTGAAAATGCCAAATAGGTCCTAGTACCAGAGGGTAACTCAAACAGTGATGGCAGCTTCTTCCTTGAATGTTTAGGGAAAGATTGGTGGGGGCAGGGAGACAGAAGTCCATGGAAGGGATATGGTTAAACAAGCCACATAAGAGCAGGTGTTATTCCCACTTTATAGACAGTAAACATGTGAGCCAGACCTGCTGACTGCTTATCCAGTATTCTTTTCAACAAACAGTAGTGTCTGTCTTGACAGTGAGCGGGTATGTGCCAGTATTTTTGGAGAGGTGGTATGAGGGAGGGTACAGATGGGTGCAGGGAGTTCCAGATTATCCTCCCCGCTAAATAGAAAGGGCTTGGGGCTTGGAGCTGGGGCCAGGAGGGAAGTTCAGGACACCCTTGGTTTGTCCAACTTGATCTACAAACCCTGCCCTGACTTTATTAAGATATAACTTGGTCAACTCTTAGTGGCAATGAGGGAACGTGGAAGGATGGCCAAGGATGCACCTGCATGAAGAGCTGGAATCGGCTCTCCTTGCGCTGCTTGGTCTTGATCAGCTCCAGGGCTATGGATTGGTACGAGCAGAACTGGGCGGCCACTTGCTGGAGTTCTTCTCGGGCAGGGCCATCAAACTGAGAGGCAGAATGGACACGGGCCAGGCATTATCACATCCCTGCCTGAGACTGGTCCCTCCCTAACTCCTCCTTTGCCACATCCTCAAGCCTTGGGTAATGAGCCCTGCCTCCCCATCTCCTTGAGCAGGAGAGCAGGAGAAGTTTGCCACTATACCCGAGCCAGCATGAGGTCACTGATTTCTTTGATGATGGGACCTTCTTCTCGGAGCTTCTTCATGGCTTCACACCAGGAATCTGGGACGAGGGGAGAAGAAACAGAAAGGCCTGGGATTGAGCTGCAGGGGGTCTCTGATAGCAGTGTTGTGGGGAAGGGTCCGGAAACCAGTTACTTTGAGGGGAACCGGAATGCTGGTTTCAGGTTATCCAACAAGCTCTCTCACAAAGAGTATCTGGCAAGGGTTATCTACACGGGGAGGTCCTGGCTTGTGGGCAAAAGTGAAACAGAAGCCTGAAAGCTAGTCAGAAAGGGATGTGGAGGGGGAGGGAGGCAGGCTCCTCACTGTGGATCTCTATGAGTTCGGGCAGGTTAGGAAAGAGCCGAGCTAGCTCCTCCCGGGGCATCAGATTCTCCTTCTTCATTCGCTGGTAGAAGATCAGGTCCAGGACCCGGAGTGTGCGTAGATGGGAAGCCTCTGTCACGAACAACTCTGAGCAGGGGTAGAGACAGGAGGAGTGGAAAGACCGGCAGAAAACACATTAGCAAGTATCTAGAGTCACTACTGTGACCACCACAAACCACTTTACTTCGGGGGTGACTGAATGCTGTTTGGAAATTGCACATCAACTTTTCTCTCACTGAAGTTTGAATTAAGGTGTCCCTTACGGGGTCAACAACATGGACCTGGTCCCGCTCCCAGAGTGCCCTGCCCCATTTACTTTTCATCACCCTTTGCATCTTAGGTGCTCTGCACCTATTCTCACATGAGTTAGAGTGGAAACGGGGTAGGTGGAGTATGTTCTCACCGTTGATAACCTCCTGCCGGTCAATCTCCCTCTGGTTTAGCCCAGCCACCACATCCTTGCCCACTGTATGCTGCCAGTTTTGGGTGTCTGGTTCTGGCTCCAGGTCAGACAGCTGGCCCAGGTCATCCTCCAGGAGGTGGGGGAGAAGGACATCTGTGCCAAACCCCAGGCTGGGGGACTCAATGCTTCTGGAGAAAATGGGCAGCTTAGCTTTACACAGAGTAAAAACTCACACATAAGGTTTGTCCCTCCCTCTCCTGCCAAACCTGGTACCCCGTCCCACTGGAAAGCAGTAAGCCATGAAGAGGAGACACACACTTAACCAGCCATCCAGGGGTGAGAGGAACAGCTGAACACGGCTGGGACCTGGACACCAAAGAGAGATGCTACTGCACCCATCACTCACCTGCGGCCCATTTTGGGGGTGAAGGGAGGAGTTGGGTTTTCAAGAGACCTGTGGAGAGAATGTCAACTCTCAGAAACCCTCTGCCTCTGCCCATGCACTATCCATGGTCCCAGCCACCTGAGCCCCGCCCACCTGGTGGAGAGGCTAGAGGCTGACGATGAGGCTGACTGGTGGAGGCGGGCAGCCTCCGCTGCGGCATCCATGTCAACATCACTACGAGAGCGGGGCACGTTCTCTGTCTTCCGAGAGCGCTTCAGCTCCTCCCGGCCCTTCAGGCTCTCAGAGCGGCCCAAGCGAATCTCTGAGCGTGAGCTGGGGGAAAGGGCAAGAGACCTTAGGATCCAATGTCCTGGCCACTTTTATCTGCCTCCCCACCTCAAGGGCACCTCAATGGTGTGGATTCTTCACCCCTCCCCCACAAAGGGCCCAAACACCTAGATTCACCAAAACACCAAATTTCCTAGATGAAAGATACTTCCCAATGATAATCGGCTTCTGCTGCTCTACAAAGTTCTCCCTCTCCCTAGCATGAGATGGAAAGAGCCTCTCATCTTGCTCATGACCGATCAGAAAGGGATCCTATAGGAACAGTGAAATCTGGGACTAACAGAATCAGACTTGCAGTGTGTTCTAATGCCAAAGAAACCAGGTCCTGTTCGGAAAGCCATGGACATCAAGTCCATCATCAGGGACTACCAGGTCCCACCCTGGCCACCCCTCAGCTGTCTCGTGGCCAGTCCATCTTTGTTCTCTGCTGTGGAACAGGTCAGCTCCCACCATGGACCCTGCTTGAGGTGAATCCTCCCTTTTACAGGCACCGCCTTCACACAATCATTCTAGCATTCTCTACACGGCCCCGTTAAAAAATTCTATCTGCTGATAGATCTCCACTCCTCCAGTTGTAATGTGGATTTCTTCCATTGTTAACTTGCCAGTATCCTTCCTAAGCTTCCATTTCCCCTTTTGGGAGCACATCAGCTTGGCAGTGCACTTATAGGAGCCTGTATACTGACTGGCAGGAACCAGTTCCCTGGCCTGCAAGGCTTGGCTCCTGAGTATTTCTGGGGCTTGATGAGATGCTGAAAAGTGGGTGTTCTCTTCTGAGTCTTGCAGCACACCAACCCTGAGACAGCCAGCATCTCTGAATCCTTCCTGTCCAGGATGGTGCCTCCCCCACAACCCTGCTGGGCTCCTTCTTTGTTGACATTATTGTTAATCCACACTGTGCCCTGTCTCTAGGACCACAGGAGGCCTGTAGAGTCTTGAGGGCTCTTAAGAGCACAGCAAGCTGCTGCGCAGGAGATAAATGGCTTGTCTTGTCTCCATTCATCAAGTATTTCCATACTACATGCAGCAAGCCCCACCCCAGCATCCTGAGGGCTTGTACATCAGGTTAGAAACCACACTGCCAGCTGATCCCCTACTGAACTCACCTCACCCCCTGAAGTCTGTTAGAACAACTCCAAACCAGACTAACTCAAAGCACTTTCACCAGTGCCCCTCAGTGGGTTGTTTTAGCATGACAACCTCATCCAGTGAAGTTACTGAGGCTACACAGCTAAGCACCTTCCTTCAAGTGCCCATAAGTGGGTAACACTTTCATCAAGAAGTGAGGCACATAACCTCTGGCCAAAAATTCCTAGAGTACTGCCTTCTCAAATCAGGGGCTTCTTATACCTGCTAAGTGTCTATGATGACCTCTGAACTACTGTGCTGATACTATTTCTTCTAAAGTTGCTTGCTAGTAAACTTAAGTCACCAAATCCAAAGGCTTCTGCTGACAGTAAATTTAGGATCCTAGTGAATGTCTTAGGGCAAATACACCCAGCAACTTCCAGAATACAAGTTTGCAAATAGCCTCAAATATTTTCTCAAAATATTCACCTTTAAATCGTGTATTTGATACATCTGTAAGACCATGCCTACCCCAGCAATTATATAATTTGTATATTTAATTTACTCAGTAATATTAGAACTCAACCTCATCCCAGCACAAATTTAACTTTTATCTTCCCTAAATATTTGTTAATTCTCATTTGTTAATTCTCAATCATTGAACACATATTAAACTAACAGAATGGAGTAACCTTGCATACAAGCAGGAATGTCCCACACATGGTTTGATGATCAGGTATGTTAGAGGTAAATGGTTTGGTCAAAAGGCTGCTGCTTACTGGCTTGCCTTTGTGCCTGCTTTTACTTAGCCCAGCCCAGTGGCTCAGACTGGAGAGCACACAGGCATTATTTTCCTACTGCTGTACCTCAAGGGAGATTTAAGAAATTTGCAAGGATATTTCCAACTACAGGCAAATTTCACTTAAGTGCTGGCTGTAGAGTTTCAGACATGAGCTGCCTGTCATCATGCCACAAGTCAAAAACAAGTCTGAGAGTTTGTCCACTACTAGAGAAGGGTTCTAGTTAGAACCTGGCCAAAGACAGAGACTATGAGAGATGCCACAGCTCCTCTTTATTCTTGAAAAGAACAATTCGTTTTGAATGGATGAACTTTGTATCTCTTTGTGGATAAGAACATCTGATGCTCACAGTTCTAGCATCTGCCTTGCAATTGGTTGCCTCTTGCACACCCCCAGCTGGGGACCTGGCCCACAACGCAGGCCTATGCCCTGACTGGGAATTGTGTCAGCATCCTTTTGGTCCACAGACCAGCACTCAATTCACTGAGTCATACCAGCCAGGGCTAGCACCTGCCTTTGAAGCTCCAAGTAGAAACATCTCCAACTTTCTTCCTCATGGGCATTCAAGACTGTCTTTTGCTTGACTTCCCTTTATCTTAGGACTTCTCTTCTTCCCCCTTTAATCTCCTCTAGCCTGTCATTTAGGGTTTCCTGATTAGCTGTTTATGCTGTATAATCTAGCTCATTCTTCGGATGAAAGCTGCTGAGTCACAGCATGAACCGCAAGAAAAATTTAGAGGCACGTGGTTCCTGGGCTGGAAGGGTGGGGCCCTGCTCTCTCTTCTGTTGGTTTAAATGCCAACACATATTACGTCTTCTTCTGAAGACATCCCGATGGGAAGGTTAGGGGAGGGAGGAAGAGTTCCACAGTAGGAGCCTCTTTCTAGTGGAGGGGCTAAAAGTCCAGTGGAGGGGCTAAAGTAGCCGGAATTAAAACCTAGTCCCAAACTCTGTCTGTGTGTCCCTCTTTGGGCAGTTGGCAAGTGCCATCCAGCCACTGCTACCTGTCGCTCTCCAGCAGGTCCTCGGGAAAGCTTCCTGTTGAGAGTCGCTGTGTCCCAGGTTCTGGGGCATCATACTGCTGGTTGTTCTCAAAGTGCTGAATGATGTTCCTCACGTTGCCTGGTTTGACTGGAAGCAGAAAGATAATGAAGGACATTCTGCTTTCTGTTCAGGGACGATGTCCTGGGGTCCTTGCTCCCCTCAAACCCAGAAGACAGAGCAATGAGCGAGTATGGATGAGAACAGAGTGGGGCTGAGAATCAGGAAGCACGGTCTAGTCCTGGCTCTTCTACTGATAGGCAGTGCGGCACGGGCAGTCCCTCTACTTTTCTGGGTCTGCTCTTTTTTATCTGCAAAATGAGAGAGTTTAGAAGTACATATTCTACGGATATTTCTTTGGACTCTCACATTCTTTATTACAGTAATTCTTCTGCTTGAAAATTGTGACTAGGTTTTCTAAGAGACACATACAGGTTAAAAAAATAGCTAAGAAGACCAAAAACATATCTACATGTAATTTGACTATGGTGCCAAATTATATCAAGCATTTTTCAAATTTATATTACTTTTAGAGTTCATGATTTCTGTTCTTTCTTGACTCTTTCTGTTCTTTCTGCTCCCCATGCCCCTAACTCCTTGTCTCCATCCTTAAGAGAATCAAACCCATTATTACCAGTGAGGGAAGCTGAGAAAACAGAGAAAAGATATTCTCTGGCATTCAGATTCCAGCCCCTTTTCAAAGCTAAGACAAAAGACAGCTATTCTTGTTCAAAGAAGCAGATAGGGCATATAAGAGAGTAAAAAGGCACATGTGATGCCATGCAGAAACCTGGAATAAGACATACTCAGTGGCTCTCATCTTCAAAGTCCACTAGCTCAGGTCCAAGTTCAGTGATATTAGAACAGGAGTTGGGCTAGAAATGCTGCTCTGCCTAAGACCAACAGGAAGGGTCAGTGGGACGGGGGAGGCGATGTAAATACCCCAGATGGCTAAGCCCCGATCCTAACCACACTAACCAATGTCCCGCCCATGCTTCAGATACCGATATCAACAGGTACAAACTTACAAATCTCCCCTCGTGTTGAAACTCTAGTTTCATAAGAAAATTTCCAAGCAGGAAGCTAGGGTAATGTTTTTCTAAAACTGCTGAACAGGTGGCTGTGTGAATGGGACAGGAGTAGGGGTATTACCATCACTCCCATCTTGGAGCTTGGGGCCAGATCTGCCTGTCCCCGACTGAATGTACATCTGGGCCTTGGGGCAGTGGCAGGAGCCAGAGTCAGCTGTGCAGCCACAGCCTCAAGCTGCCCTGGCTGGGTGATGATGGAGCCTGGGAATATCTTATTAATAGAAAGCCACAAGGCTGAGTCCACTATTCCCTCTCCCATGGGCCACCTGGAAAATGTCCTACTGTCCTTAGGATATAGTTACGTCCTAGCTGTGAGAAGAAACATCTGTGACTGTCAGATCTGTTATAACTGCAAAACCCAGAGTACAGGGGGAAAAGCTGGTGGGAAGTAGCATATTTTTAAAAAGAGCGAAGTTTCACTAGCAACCTTTGTTCTCCTTCCTCCATTCTCTGAATGATAAGAAAACTAAATAAAAGTAAACTGTGTTACTAACAATCAGATACTTTTACTAATAAACAAGGGCAACAGTTGATGATCCTAAATGGCAAAACTCAACACTGAGGCTTTCTAGCTTTGGTGAGTGTGTGGTCTTTGGATATGAATACAGATCTGTCTGTATTCCTGGGAATTTGAAAACACAAACCACATCAAGAAATTATAATGAAAAGATCTGACTCGAAGAGATAGTGGACACCCAGCATTTTGATCCTGCCCTTGGGATCAGCAACTCCACCCCGGGCTTTGCTGTCCCCTCTGGGGGTGACACAAGGCAAGTAACTGGGGCATGACTGCTCAGGCTCAGAGCCTGCTGCCTGCCTCATGCCTTCCTTGGGCAGGGTGGAAGGGGAAAAGTACGTATTAAAAACTGAGGGCCTAGGTTTCAAGGCCATTCTTTTCTTTTTTCCCATTGTTATATAATTACTTTTTCAATAATTATCTTTGTTATTTTAAAAAAGCATAATGAATAAGAATCTAATAATTAAAAAATTTATAGATGTTATTTTCAGTTGCCACTTTTACATAAAATAAATTCCAGCAACAGAATAATTTCCTGATTGCGTCCCACTGTTACCTTCCTCCACAGATTTATTGTAGAACCTAGAAATATTAATTACTTAATTGTATGCATGTGGACCTCTCTGCTGGGAAATGAACCTGTCCATTTCTAGGTTCTAACCTTCTTTGGGTTAGTGTATATTATGCATATATTTTATTTATTTATCAATTTGTCTAAGAACTGGTATTTAAAAAATATTTAATAAGTATCTAAAATTTAAAAAAGATTTTATTTATTTATTTTTAGAGAGAGGGGAAGGGAGAGAGAAAGAGAGGGAGAGAAACATTAATGTGTGGTTGTTTCTCATGGGCCCCAACTGGGGACCTGGCCTTCAATCCAGGCATGTGCCTTAGACTGGGAATTGAACCAGTGACCTTTTGATTTACAGGCCTGAATTCAACCACTGAGCCATACCAGCCAGTGGTTATGTATATATATTTTAATGCATGGGTTCTAGAAGACTGATAATAGATACTCTATATATTAAGTTAGATATCAGGGTCATTCTTTTTTAACTGCAGTAATACAGTGGTGGCAAAATTAAGAGTCAGAGAGATACTACACTGAAGGGTTAAACAGAATAGGTGATATGAATTAAAACTCTCCCAAAGGAAAACTGCTGTAGGACCATTATTTACTAAAAATCCTCACATAAAAATGAGGGGTTTTATTATTATTTTGATTGAGAACAAAAATCTGAGGAACTTGTGCAGGACATTTCAGTGGGGGGGGGGTTCCCTCATTCCTATGAAATCCTGGACTTTTGGCACCTCATCCATGGAGAGGGGACAGAATGAAAGAGGAAGGCCTCAGACTGTGGAACAGCTGTGGGAGGGCCCAGAATGTGGCCTCTGAGAAAAGCCAAGAGGAGCTCCACTTGGGGAGGGCTGTCTGGGCCCCTCCCAACCCTGCAACAGGCAGACATGGGGCAGGCCCCCACCCCCACCTCCGGGCAGTGTCTTGTCACAGAGAAGTTTTAGCAACCAGGAGGAACATGTAAGACAAGTGGAATAGGAAAGGGAGGGAGGACAGAGGCAGGACCAGAGGAGAGGGCGAAGAAGGAAAGGGCAGGGGGAAGGGTGGGATTTAAGGAGGAGTAATGGGTTTGGGAAATGGAAACTCAATGCTAACGCAAATAAAAATCCAAAGAAAATGGTCCTTTTACCTTCCACAGGGGACAAGGGAATATGAAATGCTAAAAGAAAACAAACAAAAACAAAAGTAAACCATGAAAAGTCAAATTAAAATAAAAATTACATCAAGCTGGAAAATGAAAAGTAACGGCAAAAATCAGGGCTGATCTAGGAGTCCTTTCCCCCTCCCGCTAAAACAGCAATTTCAGAAAAGGCAGCAGTCCCACCCCAAGGCCCTCACAGATCCCTAAGACTAGTATTGCGGGGGGGTCTTAAGAGATGATGGCAAGGGCCAGCAGCAACTTCCAGACAAATGATACAACAGAGAAGAGTAACAACAGGCTCAATTAGTTGGGTTACTGATGGCATTAGGGGAATCTCTGGGCCCCAAACCTGCCATCTTTCCACCCAGTTCTGCTTAATAGTAACTGAAACTCCCATCAAGGGCCCATAATTGCTCCTAACACACAGGCCCACAGGAGTACAGATGAATCCCACCAACGAAGGTAAAGGCAGCATTCAGTATCAACAGAGCAATCCTGCCAAGGGGGAAATATTCCTCCATATGGCTGTTCAGTAGTTAACTGGTTCTGAGTTCCTAGATTAAGACCAAGGGACTGGCATGGCCTCCTTGCCTCTGATGCAGTCACCTGTCCCTCAAACGGCCTGCAGTGGCTGGCCCAGTGAGAAGACAGCAGCACTGAGAGGAAGCTGCAGTTTCAGAGTTTGGGCCTGTGGCTCCCAGAAACAATGGAAGATCTTCTGCCATCATACTGGTCTGCGAAGGGGCTGAGGTCCCTACCCAAGGCTGTTGCTCCCTAAGTACTCACTACTCTGCGATGAGCTTTTGGGCTTCCCGATGTATTTGAGGATGGGGTTTCGCTTCTTGTCCTCCAAGGCATCCTTTTCTTTCTTGGAATTGCTGCTCTGCTGAGACAAAGAGATATGGGGTTTGGAGAAAGTCCTAATACCCAGACTTGGCCACTAGTCATTCTGCCACTGCTCTGAAGACTGGGCCTAAACAAGTGACTGGAAAGCAGACCCAACGCTTGTTCCCTAAGTTTGAAAGGAGGGCAAGAGCTGCTTTCATGTGGAAAATTTCACTGATTCCATGGCCGAAGGTGGTGGGATGAGCGAGATAACTCCAAAAGGGCTTTCCCAGTCTGCCACAGTGCACAGAACTGACAAAGAGGAGATAGTTTCTAGGGTAGCTTGGTTACCTTCTTGGTCTTTGGGAAGAAGGGCAGCCACTTGTCCTTGTCAGGAGCAGATGGGGCCTTTTCAGTTGTGTTGGAAGGCCGAGCCTCTCGAAGCCGGATCCCAGCATGGCTCATGTAGGTACTAAGAGCGAAGTCCATGGGAGTGCTGGAAGACAGGAGCAGGTGCTGACTCAGAAGGCCCAATCATGCCCCTGCCAGCAGGAGGAAGAGTAGGAATGCTGCTTCAGGTTCCATCACCAAGTAGGGTGGCAAAGGAGTAGGTATGGGCCAGGGCTCTTGGAGGCAGGCCTGAATACTTGAATGCAGCAGCAGAAGCTGCTTAGAAGTCTTGGCTGCCACGACTCCTGGGAGAAATTGTATTCTTTCCCTGAGCAGAACTCTTCCTAACACAGGGATGTGGTCGGTGGAAGGGCATGTCAGTTCCCTATAATGGAAGCAAACAAGCCATCAACAGGCCTGGAGGGCCAGCTGAGGCCCACAGTTAATGTCTTCAGGCATTTAAGTGGGGATGGAGTAGCAAAGGCAAGAGGAGAAATGCTCACCCACCTCACTAAGGCAGACTGCTTTCACCACCCTTCCATTGCCAAGTACAAAGAGAAAAAGAGATGGAAAGGACCTGTCAAGTAGCTTTCAGTTGCCACAGATGAAACTGTCCAGAGCTCTGTGTTTAAAAATGGATTTGGCTCTCAACTGGGTAGACAGATTATCCTCTTTGTGGATTCAGTGCAAATGCTTCAGCCCTGGTTTTTTCCTCTCCTCTTTTTTTTTTTTTTAAAAAAATATTTATTTATTTATTTATTTATCTTTAGAGGGGAAGGGTAGGAGAGAGGGAGAAGGAGAGAAATATCAATGTATGGTTGCCTCTTATGTGTCCCATGCTGGGAACTGGCCTGCAACCCAGGCATGTGCCCTGACTGGGAATCGAACCGCAATCCTTTGGTTCACAGGCCCGCGCTCAATCCACTGAGCTACACCAGCCAGGGCTTCCTCTCCTCTTAAACAGACTTCTAACCCCATCTTCTCTCCCTTGGTAAGTGTGTGGATGTTCAGGGAACACATTCTCATTTTAACATTGGCTGCCGAGAAAGAAATCTGTACGCAGACTGCAAAAGAATTCGTAACATGTGCTAAAAGAGAACATATGTTATATCCCAGCTCCCCTCTGTAGGTGCTGCTCGCATAGGCTGTTTCTTTTGCTGTTACTTCTTGAGGTAGATTAAGAGAAAAAAGTGGGAAGGGAGACCCAGGGCAAACAGGGGTGAAAAGGATGCAAGGTATGGGAATATTGGGAGCGATGACAGCTCGGTGTCTTTACACTGAGGAGCAGACACCTGTCCCTGGCAGTGATCCTGAGCATCAAGGGCCTGGACCTCATGGCCTGGTTGTGTGATGGTGACATGGGCTCCTGTAATTAACCTTGGATAGACAGTGATTTATGATGCTAGGGACTCTCCTGTGATTGGCAGAGATGGAAAAGCACAGCAGCTCACCCCATTCCTTCCCACCCTGAAACCGTACCACAGACTCACTCACCTTCTGTCTTCCTCGTATTTGAACCTGGAACAAAAGGAAGAACATATGACTCAGACTACAAAGGCAGCAGCTCCTCTGTCTATGCAGAGACTGGGAGGAGGGTAAGTTCTTTACAAGAGGAAGAGAGTGTAGTCGAGAGAAGGGAGGAGTGTGATAAAGGGTCATACTAGACTCTGAGTCTCAGCTCTGGAGCCAGCGTGGGGCTCAGGAAGGGAGAGTTCTCATTCTTTTGAGGGACTCCATCAGCACAGAATTATGACGAAGATAATGATGTCCTTCTAGCTAAAGAGAGGGAATATGCTCTGAAGTTATTATGGAGGAAGAGGTGCCTCCTTATGTTCACTTAGAACCAAGTGAGCGGTTGGGCTGACAGGTCAGAGGAAGGAAGGTGACAGAACAGAGATAATACCTTGAGACCTGATTCAAAGAAACCTATTTAAAAGAGATGAATGAATAGTAACTGAAACTCCCATTTGAGTGTTAACTATGGGCCCGGTACTATCTTAACCTACTGACAAGTAGTAACTCATCTAATTCTCAAAATAATCCATGGGTAGGTACTCTTCCTCCATGTAATGAGATGGAAGCTCTGTTCCTTTAAATAGAAACCATCATGAGTGGGAGGCCTATGCTGTAATAATCCCGAATAACTCTCAGTCAGGTTTTACCTCGTCTCTGGACTGGCTGTCATCCCTGGACCACCCTCTGACTGCAAGGGGCCCGAAGTGCTTCAGGGCCTGGCTGAAGGCCAGAGGGCTGTTTTCAGAGAACATGCCTTCCCTGTGTGATCTCATCTAGTCTCATCTCCCCCAGACCTCTTGTCAAATACCGGCTTCATATATGCAGCTGCCTATGCAAATCTGCAATTTGATGTCTAAAAAACATCTATGTCCAAGCCGAGCCTCTAGTGGTCCACCACAAAACTGCTCCACACATAGTTGTCCCTTTCGTGAGTGATGGCATCTTTGTCTTTTTAGCAGCTTAAGTTAAAAAGCCATGGAGTCTTCCCTGACTTTTTAAAGGAAATCCCACTGTTTGCTCTACTGTCAAAATAGACTGAGAGGGGACATCTTTCCACAACGTCCACAGCCACCATCATGGTCCAAGCTCCCATTGTATGGCTCCAGGAACTAACCTCCCTTGCTCTCTCACCCCACACTCCACTCACACTCGAGTCTCTCACAGCTCCAATGACCCCCCCATCACTGAACAGTAAAAGTCACAGTCCTTCCGACAGCCCACAGGCTCTATGTGGCTGCCCTCCTGTCACCACTCTGACTTTAGCACTGTCTTTTTGAATTTGCTCTGGTCACACTTGTCTCCTGCCATTCCTCAAATATGTCCGGTACATTCCTCCTCTGCCTTCGCTAGTCTCTCTGCCTGTGATGCTCTTTCTCCCAATGCCTTCGAGAGTAATTCACCCACTTTCTTTCTTTTCTTTTCAGAGAGGGGAAGGGAGGGGGAAAGAGAGGAAGAGAAACATCAATTGGCCATCTTCTGCATGTGCCCCAAGATGGGGACTGAACCTGCAATCCTGATCGGGCATCAAACTGGTGACCCCTTGATTTGCAGGATGATACCCAACTAAGCCACACCAGTCAGGGCTAATTCCCACTTTCTTAATCAAAACTGCATACCCCAGCTCTTGAGCTCCTGAATCTCATAGCCTGATCTATCTCCTGTTCCCTTCAGCACTTATTATTTTATTTATTTACTATACATTGCTTTCTCTCCCCACTAGAACACCGGCTCCACAAGAAGTATTGTTTGGTTTACTAATGTATCCCAGGAGCCTACAACAATGCTAGGCACATAGTAAAGACTCCAGAAATAGTTGCTGAATTGAAAAATCAGCGTTAGTAGAGACTATGGAGATTGCTTAGTCCAACTTTTGCCTTTTTATAGATGCAACTAAGGTGTATGAAGTGACTTGACCAAGGTCACACAACTACTGAGTAAAGAAACAGTATTGGGCCCAGTATTGGGTGGCTCAGTTGGTTGGAGCATCATCCTGTACAACAAAAGGTTGCAGGTTTGATTCTTGGTCAGGGTGCATATGGGAGTCAGCTGATGTTTCTCTCTCTTTCTTCTTCCCTTCCTCTCTCTCTAAAATCAATAAACATATCTTCAAGTGAGGATTAAAAAAAAGAAAAGAAGCAGTAATGGGGTGAAATCTACCTCTAAGCCTAGAAGTGTCCCCATAAAGCCATCAAAGGAGGCTGGAACACTTTGGAAGATGGGACTAGAGAGGAGCAACGACCAGTAGCTATGGCAGAGGCTCCTTAATAAGTTTAGTTAGATTAGTCTGCTGATGTGATTAGTTAAAAATGGTTCACTTCCCTGTAAGTCAGTTCTATCTGCCTCCTGAAGGAACTTGATCCATTGGAGACACACAGTGTGACTCTTGTGCTCAGTTGGATACGATCTTAGAGGCAGGAAGGGAGAGTGGTTAGGCAGAGGGGTAGGAGGGGAAGCAGAAAGCTCACTGCACTCTGGGAGCCTGTGGTTTGTCAGAACCACCTCATGACCATCAGAAGCCCTGGGCTCTGCAACTCTCTTGAAATACTGTCAGTCCTCAGCATGAGAAAGGCATTCCCATCTCTCAGGGGAAGTAGAGTTGGACAAGAAGTGAAAGGGGAGAGGCTGGCAAACAGACCCGCAAAGTATCAACCTGTTCAGCATGTTCGGGGGTAGCAATGGAACTGGAGACTCACAGAATATCTCCCAGGGCTGCCAGCTGCTTCTCGGCCACTTGACGCTCTCGGAGAGGGTCTCCATCTAGGTCCAGCAGGTCGTTTTCACCATACAGGCTGCCCAGTCCCAGAGTGCGCTTTGTTCTGAACCAGAGAGACCAAATGTACACAAACTCTTGACAGATACCCAGAGTGAGGCAAACATGCACACTTAACGAGATACACACATCACAGGGGAAAGAAAAGGGGTGAAGAGGACAGGGGCCAGGCCACCTGTAGTCGTGGATCTGCTCCTGAATCTCTGGCATGGCTGCCTCTTGAGCCTCAGAGAGAACGCTGCGCAAGTCCTCACCACTTCGCAGTCGCAAATCTGTGGTGGGAGTGAGAGAAGACAGAAATGGGGAGGGATATTGGGGGAGGAGGTCAGGTTAGCAGAGTGTGTCAAAGTCTTATGGCACAGGGAGGGGAGTCTAGCCTTCTGCCCTCCTGTTAGCAAAAGAAGTGGAAGCATGGACCTAGCAGGCATTCCTGAATTCAGGACTAAAATCCTGATGTTGAAGTTTCAAGGCAAGGACAAGAACATTTCCTGGATGTTCTGTACTTCATTAAGCAGAGAAATAACAAAGCCCCTCTCTTGGGCTGTGTCCAGATGCAGACAACAAAGTGCATAACTCTGAGAGGCTCATGTTCCTCCTATACCCCAGGGCCAACTCACAAGCACCTCACATAAAACCCAAATCTGCACCAGACACTGGACGCTGGCTCTTCTGCCCCTGCATCTAGCTTCATGCAGCCACGGCCAAGTTCCTCACAGTGGTGGCTTCCTGTCTGCTTTTGAGAAATCTCTGCTCAACCTCATGCCTGTGCCTATGAGCTTTCTTCCCTGTCACTCTCTCTCCAAAGACAACTTTGAACTTCTATGTTCTAGAAAGCTGGGTGGGATATGCCTCTCAGGCTGACACCCCATTACACTCTTCTCTCAGTGTAAAGAGCTGAAGAGCTCCCTCAGCTCTTCTCCTGGTGACTGGAGGACAGGAAAGAAGTGCTTACCTAGTTTTCTCTGGGCTACATGCTGTCACCATTAGTTGAGAAACTTAAAACACCCCAGTGGTTCCAACTCTGCAGATGGGGTGGAGTGAGACCCTAGTTTCTTATTTATTTATTTATTTATTTATTATTATTATTTTTAAAAGAGTTCCTCAGGTGATTCTGATGACTGACTAGGATTAGGAATCTCTCACTGCATACAGTTTTCTCTGTACAGATGACCCCAAGCTCAAAAAGGTCACATGGAAGGTTGGCAGAAATAAGCCCAGGTATCCTAACCTAGCTGTGTCTTCCTGTGACAAGCTCCACCAGACAGTGAGCTCCCAGGCAGGGCCTGTCCTGTTTGTGTCAGGACTTCTGGAGAAACTGTCCCTATTTTCCCTATTAGAGGACAGCTGCCTGAGGACAGGGACTATGCCCCTCTGTTCTGCAGTCTCCTGAGCTCCTGGGACAAGACAGGCACTAACTGACCAATGAGACAACTTACCAATTTCAGCCTGTAACGTCTCTGGGACCTTCACTCTCAGTGGCTACAAAAGAGAAGGGTGGGGTCAGAAGTAGTGGTCACACAGCCCAGGGAACGTGGAGACAGCACTGCCTTCCCTCCCTTTCCCCTATATCTACCCGACCTCTCCTCTCACCTCTCTCCAACCTGCACACCTGAATTCTAGGCTAGGGTTTTTGAGAAATGGAATCTGAGGATGCAGAGCAAGCTGGGACATGCAGTTTCTCTGCTCTTATTTCAAGGACATCAGGATGCATGAAATGGATCTTCCAAAAAGTGGATCGGTGCTAATTTAGCAGCAAGGGAGAAACCTTTCCTAGGCTATTTGGTGGACTTCCCTTCTCTGCACTGCCAAGAGAAATTGGTCTTATGTTACCAAGTCTCCCAGTGAGCATGATGCTCTGGCTTATGCTCTGAGTACCCGACAGCTGGGTACTGGGGTTGTTCTGTAACAGCCAACAGGGAACAACTGGCAGCTCTAACCTCCTTAATCAAAACTCATTTGAGGGACAAAAACAAAAATCTTGAGGAAAAAGTTCATGTCACAATCTCATTAGTCCTAGTAGCTTACTGACAGATGAATAAAGTCATTCTGGAATTGGTTTAGTTGATCAGATTAAAGCCTAGGATGGAAACTGTCCTTTGCAGGCAGAGGAGCTGCTGCTACAGGACCCTGCCACACCGGGGGGCACTATGCCCAAATGCAGTGCTCATCTGTCCCCATTCTCTGGGCTGTCCTCCTGCTAGGCTCTGCCTGTGTGCAGTCAAGAGCAAGTCAGGCTGGCTCATCTGATGTCTCTGGAGCCTGTTTCTTGGTCCCAGGGATGGGTGAGGCAAGAAGGGCTGGGGGCCAGGGCACTGATTCAGGGGAGAGTCACTCAGAGAGAGGCAATTTGTATTCCACTTTGGTACATGTGGGACAGAAGAAGTTCAGAGAGCAGATCAGTCCTAGGGAGCAGAGCTAGAACAGAATCCAGGAGTCCCAATCTGTCAGCCCATGCTTCTCTTTTCGAATCTGCCTGCTTTCATCCTGAATGTTTTGCTTTGTTTTTCCTGTTTCCGAGTGGTCCAAAAAGTATAATAAAGTTGTAATCCAATCCATGACTGCCTTACCGCGTTTTTCTCTAGGAAAATATTCCAGATATCTTTTCCCAAGCTTCGGGATTCCTTGGAGTTGGTCTGCTGATAAACTTCTGCACACAAATAAAAAAGCTAAGAGAAAAGAGAACAATGGATTAGAGCAGTGGTCCTCAACTAGAAGGGACTTTGCCCCATGAACAGACAATTGGCAATGTCTGGAGATGCCTGTAGGGGTGCTATTTTTGTCTAGTGTAGAGTCCAGTGACGTGGCGAAATATCCTATAATGCACACAACTGCCGCCCCACAGCCAACAATTCTATAGCTCAGAACATCAGCACTGAGGTTGAGAAACCCCAGCTCAGGGTGTTTCAAAAGCCTATGGTAAACAGTCCCACCCCTCTGCCTTTGCATGCGCCTGGGCACACAACACACACAGTCAGCACAGCTGCCTCAACTCTGTATCCTGTCCACACTGGGCGCTTTGTGCCTCATACTTGTTCACAGATGGTTTTTTAAGGGTCATGCTTTAAGCAAAATATAACCAGAAACATTGAAATAAAGAACAAACTGACAGTAACCAGAGGGATGGGGGTGAAGGATAATGGGGGGAAAATAGGGGAAGGTCCATCAAGGAACATGTATAAAGGACACATGGACAAAGCCAAAGGAGGTAGGTTCAAGGGTGGAGGTGGGATGGGTGGAGTGGGGGGGTGAAAATGGAGACAACTGCACTTGAACAACAATTAAAAAGAAAAAGGGTCCCGCTTTATTTGTCTGTGATCGATGCGCCCTGTCTTGATTTAGGAATGCTGCTGAGACGCCAGCACTTGGGATTTACGCACAGGTGTTCAGTGAATACCTGTTGAGCAAATGGATGCTGACTCTGGCTTCTAATAGTGGTATCGCCAGAAAGAAAAAACCAGCAGTCAATGCCTTGGGCATGAAGTTTATTTCGAAGAACACAACATTAACCTCTCCATTCCATCTTTTCAAGCAGCTGAGCAGAAAGAGAGCAACTGGTAAGGCTGCTGACTCTGGGCACTAACCCAGGGTACTCTGGCCCCTGCCACCCACCATCCTTCTTGTCATCACCTTCATATCCTTTAGTGTCTTGCTTCTCTGCCAAGCTATCCTGTAGTTACATTGTATATTCCCAAGGGCCATCCTCAACACTCCAGTCACTCTGTATCCCCTTTCATTCAAAAACCTCTAGAAGACCATCTCTTCCAAGCGGACCAAAAATGAGTTTTCCTGGCCTTGCTCTTCCTACTCCGCCCTTATGTTATTGATGTACTTAGCAGTGAAGACTCCCTTCCACTGAAGTTTCGTTTCATTTTCTATTTTATCTGTGGCCTGGAGATGCCTAATTGTGCTATACAGCAGGGCCAGAGGTCAGAGATTTGTCAAGCACAAGCAGGCACTCAATCAAGACTGACACTCCTGACTTACCAGTGGGCTGGGATCTGCCTGAGAGAAGATGTAACGTAGAAAAACCCCCAGGTGAGCTGGCCGTGACTTAAGTTTCTCAAGATCCTGGAATATGATGTCACTCTGGAAAGCAGAAGGATGAGACGGGCTGGGAGACACAGAGGCAGGGTACAGCAGCGGGGCCTGTTCTGGCTTAGCACCCATGTTTTCTCAGCCTCCCAGGGTTTCTAAGCTGTGGCTGCCTCCTCCACGCTCCCTCCCAGCTAATGTAGTCAAACTGCTTCTAGTTAAGAGCAGCTGGTATGACAGAAGAATGATGAAAGGAGAAAACCAGGAAACCGTTACCTCGTTGTTGAAATAACCCGGGTCATAATCTTCCTCTGGGCCAATAATTAAAGGTTTTGGGCTTTGATCTACACCCTGGGGGAGAGAATCAGGTTGTAGACATGAGAGGTTACAAGACAGGGATTCAATCCCCGTGATGAATGAAGCCTGTTTAGTGACAGCACAGCACTGACAGGGAAAACCACACATGTCTAGCCAATGCTGTCATCATACTACCACCCCCAAATCTCAGAAAACAGAAAATATCATTTCCACTTGCAGGAAGTCAACTGCATTTGGGTGGAACAGAGCAGCCTGGTCACGTGACACACAAAGCTGGGAAGTGACGGAAAGTGCTCTCCTCCTGTTTGTGAAAGAACTGGGGAGGGGGTGTCAGGCAACTAAATGAGAACCTAGAGCTCCTGTTGGGTGAGGGCTTTGCTGTTCTCCTAAACAGCCACCCCCACAGAGAACACACCCCTTCCAAGTCTAGAGGCCACTACAGTGCCACTCTGCAGTTACTATGTCCAGTGAGCACTAGCAGCTGGACCTAGCAGGAGGGCCTACCAGTCCATCTCTACTTCTTTGAGCAAAAGGGGAAGGAACTGAGCTTTCTCCAACACCATTTTCATCATTTCCCTTGTCTGTTCTAAAATCCAAACTTCTTAGATTGGCTTTTCTTTCTTTCCCCCTTATGCCAATTTTAATAACCTAACTCTAACTGCTATGCCATCAATATTAGGTATCATGAGAGATTTCAAATTGCATAAACTTTTCAGATGCTGCAATAGACAAGCCTTTCTCCTACAGGTTCCTTGGGCTTTCAAGGCTTTTCTACCAATTCTGTTTTTCACTCAATTTAATCTACCTCATTTCCAGTGACTCCCTAACAAGGGCTCTCCTTCTGAAACCCACCTAGACTACTCATGCCTACCTCTTTCCAGGCCTCAAATAATAATTCTTAATCCACTTGTCCGCGGGTTTTTCCTGACAGTTCCTCCTTGTTACTCCCCATGCACTTTTGTTCTCCTGGATATGTATGGACTCTATGCCAACGATCACTGAGTCAAAGAATGTGAGAGACCCAGAAGATGCCTTAGAGATCAGAGTCTAACACTCATTTATAAATGAAAAGGTGAGACCCAGAGAGACTGAATGGCATGTACAAAGTTGCAGCGTCAAGCCTGATGTGCTGTATTTGTGTATCCCAGGGTTATCCTGAGTATCCCCACCTCTCTCTTGGGGTCCAGAATCCCTAGTGGGTGTTGGATGCCTCTACCTGGCTCTCTGGCAAAACCTGAAAGCACTAGGTTGTTGCTTGTTTGGGGGAGGGTTCTTTCCTTTAAGTCTTTACAACTATACAGTTTTTCTGATTACAAAAGCGGAATATGCTTACTGTTAAAAAACCAAACATTTTAGAATTAGGTAGCAGAATGTGAGACCCCACGCCCCTGCTGCTGAGTCTCATGGATAGTACAGGTTTCTCCCATGCTAACACTAACTATTAAGGAACTGAAAGTATACTTTGCTCCTATCACTCAAAAATAGCAATTTAAATAGTTTTCAGAAGGTGAACAGATTCAGTAGGAAAAAATGGACCTCAAGATAGATTACCCTACACCTGCTCCTATTAGCCACCCACCAGAAAACTTCCCTTAAGGAGAGAACGTGCATCCGACCTCCCTTGGGATGCAAACTTGGTCCAATGGCGTGGGCACAGACCAAGCAACCAGAGTGGCTAGGAGAGGAGCAGGCCTGTGCTGGGGCTCAGGAAAACTAAGTGCTAGTGTGATGTTTTGATTAACAAGCTGAGTTCCTGAACAATCCCTTAGCCTTTATTTGCCTCAGCTGACTCACTTAGAAATGAGGATATTAATGCCTACTTCCTTTCCTGATGGAGAAAATTAAGAGATATTTTTTCCTAAAGGATCTAGCACAGCAGATGGTGTCCTGGGCACTTTAATACATGGCAGGTTCATTTTCCCATCTTTTTCCTTTCATGAGCTAAAAGTACCCAAATTCTATCTTATGAGTAAAACGAGAGCATTAAATAGTGTGTGAAACTGATTTAATTTAAGGGAATGACAGAATTCATTTAAAATAAATTTAAGTTTAAAAAAGTGAGTTAGCTTAAAGAAAAATATTACAAAACATTATATAGTTGGCGTGAAAATATGGAAAAAATCATTATGGTAGTAGCAGATGAATTTTAAGAGACATCGTTTTACAAAATTTGGAGTTCTCTTTCCTGTGTCTCTAACAGGTAGTGACTTAGTTTCCACCTGAGTGATGAGCAATTCCCTGGCTCTCAAGTCAGCCCATTCCATTGTCAGACAGCCCAGATTCCTTGTAAGCTTTTTGCACTGAAACCTGTCTTCCTGAAATCTTCCCTGAACCCAGTTCTACCCTTCAAAGCAGTGGCTTTTAAGTCAGGTTCTGCGGAACCTTAGGGCTCCAGGGAAGTGCCCCTGAGGGTGTGAAGATTGACTGGGAAAGGTCTCAGGGTTCCTGAGCTTTTATTTGTTCTCTACATTAGGGTGTCGAATAATAAGATTATATTTACAAAAAGGACTCTGCTAAAGAAAGAGAAAATTGAAAACCAGTATTCTGGAGAAAAAAATATATAAACATATTTCCTGTTTCATACAGATATTAAAAGACCACCTTCCTGCTCCTTAGACATCACTTCCCTACAGATGTATTCATTGACGTTTCTTTCTTTAATTTTAAAAGAGTTTATTTATTTATTTTTAGAGAGAGGGGAAGGAGAGAGAGGGAGAAAAACATTACTGTGTGGTTGCCTCTCATGCACCCCCTGCTGGGGACCTGGCCTGCAACCCAGGCATGTGCCCTGACTGGGAATTGAACGGTAACCCTTTGGTTCACAACTCACACTCAATCCACTGAGCTACACCAGCCAGGGCTCATTGACTTTTTACATAAAATTGAGACAGTCTTTCTTTCATGTAGCTATTGATACCATGTTCTTTCTTTACTATTTATTCTCTAGGTAAGTGTCTATTTCAAAACAGGGGTTTAGTTTGATCATTCAAGACTATGTGTACTGGTGACCCAGTTCTGGAAAAAGGGAAAAGAAGATTGAAGGGTGGCTTTGAATCACTCACCTGGTTGCTGGTTGAAGGGCCTGATGTGTCCGAGCCCTGCCACCTATGGTGCTGGGCCACCCTGGCCATGATCACAGGGGAAGTTCGAGGACTGTCTAGTCCAGGGTCTGACAGTACTGAGTTCCGATTTATCAATGACTAAAGGAACAGAGAATTCTGTGAGGAGGAAACTCATCTAGAAGACCCTCAGGGCTCAGCTCACTTGGTGGTAATAGCCATACTCATCAGCTAATATAAATTCAGTACTTAGTCTGTACCTGGCACTGTATTAACCTTGATTATATAGAACCTCATTTAATTCTCACTACAGGCATTTGAGGGAGATACTATTGTTCCTCCTACTTTTCACACAAGGATACTAACACCTGGAGCAGCTACAAGACTTGCTGAAAGTCAAATAGCTGCTAATGTGGTACTGCCTGGATTCAACCCAACAGTCTCATCCCACAGTCACAGCTCCTGTCACTAAGCTATGATGCCTCCCAGATGTCGAGCCCTCAAGATAACGTTAACTGTAGATTATTTAGGCTCCTCTGGTCCCTTCTTGATGTCTTTTCCATGTACTGCTCATTTCTTTAAAAAAAATTTTTTTTAAAGATTTTATTTCTTTTTTTAGAGAGAGGGGAAAGGAGGGAAAAAGAGAGGGAGAGGAAACACCAACGTATGAGAGAAACATCGATTGGTTCTCTTGTATGCTCCAACTGGGGACCTGGCTCACAACCCAGGCATGTGCCCTGACTGAGAACTGAACTGGTGACCTTTTGGTTCGTAGGCTGGCACTCAACACACTGAGTCACATTAGCCAGGGCCTACACACTGATCATTTCACTTACATGCATCATCTTCTCCCAAATGGACAGGAGCAGTAAGGAAATTTAAAATTAGGTTTTAAACATATTTTAAATGATGGATTCACATGTTTAATTAACCTGGCTAGATATATATTTTGCTAACATCTTTACTATTTCTTTCATTCACTTGTCTTTTTATACTGCAAGTTCATACTTATAGTTTATATATGCAAACTGAGAACACCTGGAAGAGAGAACCTTTGAGGCTGAAACTGGAACTCCTTTGTCCTGACTACTGTGGCTCAGTGGGTTGGGCATCGTCCCACAAACCAGAAGGTTGCTAGTTTGATTCCTGGTCAGTGCACACGCCTGGGTTGTGGCCAGGTCCCTGGCTAGGCGCGTGCAGGAGGCAACTGATCAATGTTTCCTCCCTCTCTTTCTCCCTTCCTTCCCCTCTCTCTAAAAATAAAGAAAGAAAATGGTTTTTTTTTAAAAGAGAAATCCTTTGACCACTCCAGAAAAGATGAACTGGTGAAGTACAAAAAGATCTGCGTCAGAGAAAGAGAGACTGCTGCTTCTTAGCAGACAGGGTTCATAGTATTAATCAAAGATGAGTTATTCAAAGCCAGGCAGAAATGCATTTTGGTCAAGCAACAGTTAATGCCATGGCCTTTCTCTCCATCCTACTCTTTATATAACAGAGTTACGAGGAAACAGAAGCCAGATTTGATGATCTTGCATGTAGGATGTGTTTGAAAGCTCCTTTTTGGAACCCAGAGCAGACTGACTAAAATCCTTGCAGTTGGAACTATAGAAGCTATCCACAACAGGCCAGAGACCTTTGCAACAGGCTAGCAGCAGAACCTCTAGGTTCCAGAGAAGGGACACTAAACCTACATTTTTAAACAGGCTTGCTCCTGCTGACACCCACCTCACCGAGAGAAGGGAAGCGTTCTGTCCCAGAGTCCAAGCCACTGTCCCCATCCTGTGAATCCAGAGAAAGTCGGCCTGACAAGAAAACAACTTACTCAGTAAGGAGGGCTGTGGTCTGGGGAAAGGGAGAGCCTTAATCTGGGAACCTGTACATAGAGCAGAAAAGTGAAATTGCCACCCTCCTTTCTTTCCCAGTTTCCCTTTGCCTCTCTTATCTTATGCCTCCTTGAGTCACAGGCTTTACCTATCTGTACACCTGCGCCGTCCAGACCATGTCATCTCCTGAAATAACACTTCATATCTCTGTCTCACAAGTCTTAGCCCTCACCTCATTTGCAACTCTCCCTGGTTCCCATCCATTTTCTCTTGCAACAGTATTGCCTGAGCTCCTAAAAGTGCTAGGTGCTTAGGCAAGTTGGCATCTGCACCATCATCACTACAGTCTTCCCCTGGCACTTAGGTACCCAGTGCTACGGGCTATATACTCATTTCTACTGAATGAGTGGTATCCAATTTCCCTGTGCTCCGGTACTGCTTTCTTTCATTACTCTACTACCCAAGGGCAGGCACTATATATTTTCTTTCCCTGGATCTATTTCATGGAGAAGGGACAACAAATTAAAAAACCTGGACTAGGAACATGCCAGAGAAAAAAGGGGTGGTGGGAGGGGACTCACCTTCTGATGCTCTCTGGCTGGTGTCACCATGTAGTGGAAGTATATCCTAAAAAAGAAACATCCAAAGGGTGAGGAAATTCTATTAACCTCTCTCCTACTGTTTCCTTCCTCCGATCAACCCTTCCTTCAGTCTCAGCAGATATGTGCTTGCAATTAGTGGTCTCTTTTGCTTTATTGACTTAAAAATGCCCAGATACAAGAGTTATTGCTTCATTTGTACACTTTCAGGAGGATGGTGACCCCTAATGGTAGAAGAGAGCTTTACCATCAGAAAAATTCCAAAAATTCACTTGATTTATAACCGTGACCTCAAAATATCTAGTCCCTTAGTTGGGCTGGACACAGAAAGAACTTCCTATCAAGGGGTACGAAATCTCAAGCAGATGACTGAGGGAACATGTGAAAGTTCCATCTCTAAAGGTATCTGAAGTGCTGGCCTAGGGCTGGCTGACCAGCCAATGTAGAGAACATTATGTTAACAGTGCTTCACTGTTCATAAAGCCCTCTTTTCTACATCGAATTTAGTCTTTCAACAACTCTGAGGCAGGTACAGAACTCTCATGTTATAACGAGGAAAAAGAAGCCCAGAGATCTTAAGTAACTTGCCCAAGCTACACAGCAGATAAACTATAAAGCCATGGTTACATCCAGACCTCCTGACTCCGGGTGGAGTGCTTCAGACTCCACCTCACAGAGCACATGGGTGCAATGGCAGTAGCAACTGCACAGGTCCTGTGCTGAGGGCATGCTCTAACTCCGACAATAATGCTGTGAGGCAGATCCTGTCGAGATCTCCATTTCATAAATGAGGCCACCAAGGCTCCCAGGGATTAAGTAACTTGCCCAAGATTCTTAAAGCTGGTGAGCACTGGAACTGAGATGTGAAACCAGATGGTGTAAGTCCAGAACTTGAGCTCCTATCAACCATGTGACACTGAGAAGTCCTTTAGAAAATAAAACAGCTTAAGTTTGATTAACCTGTGTTTCCCAGACCCTTTTGATCTGGATGCTCTAAAAGAGAAAGTGGATAATCTTCAAATAATTTCTATTGGTTTTGGCAAATATTATTCTTGCAGATCTTAAAGTTTCTGCAAAGTTACTTCCTATATACCCAAAAAATTAAGGCCTGCTAGAGATAAGCGAGACTCTACTAAGAGCAAACTCCCTCCCTGACTAGAACAGATAAGCACCATCCCCTCTCTGGGATATTCCACAAAGTGTGGATAGCTGCTGCTATAGAAAACTCTCAACTGACTGGGCATCCTTTACTTAGCCTGACTTTTAAAAGTACTTATATTTCTTTGAGAAGACCTGAGGAATGAGCGGTGAAAAAAGCTATCAGATGAATACTGAGTGAAATCAGTGCAGGAATATATATTGGCTATGAGGAAATTACCCAGGAGGAGATGGATAATTAGGAGGCTAAAGCCAACAGCAATTTATTTCCTATTTATTTCTTTCCATTGCAACTGTAAGATGCTGAAAGGTTTTTTCCTTTTTGTCTCAGGTGTCAGAATGGTGCTCAGTCTCTTTGGCTCTAAATAAAAAACTGCAGACGTTTATTTCTTTGTTACGAACTAAACACTAGCTCAGCCTTGGGGTTCTGGCATGACTCAGGAAGCCTTCTGCCCTCGTTTTCTCACTAATTCCACCCAGTCCACCTGCAGGGCTATACTGACTTAGTAGTCACTCACCACTAAGCCACCAGTCTCCTGCTGGATCTTCAGCTGTAACTGAGTGACTCGCCGCCGGGCACCTTCGATCTGCTCTTCTAGCAGACTGGTGGGGTTCCGGCTATACACCTCACAGATACGCTGGGGAGGGGTGAGGAGACGGTGGAGGGGAAAAGGCAGAAGGGGTAGTTAGTAGAGAATGGATGACTCACGAGTGAGGGGGATAAACAGTTATCCCAAAAGAAAGGGGATAGAAACCTCTGCAATTCTAGCAGATGCACGTTATTTCACCATGAATTAGGAGCAGAAAAAAAGTATAAACGGCGAGAAACAGAACACATGCTGCGACTGGAGAAAGAAGACATAACACAAAGGCCCATCCTACTCTGACCCATTCTTGAAAGGCTGGCTTAATTCCCACATCCTAAATAAGGTCTCTGACTACTTCTCAAGTGTGAGATAGTTATGTGATGGTCCAGATCAGCACACAAAAAGGTGCCGAAGAGGAAACTCACACAGTGAGAAGCAGCTGAGATGAGCGGAACGTGTGGATGAGGGAAGCCGCCATAGGTCTCCCCAGCCCATAGGCGGGAAGCAGTCCGACACTCATCTAGCATTCCTCGCCGCACACGGGGGTGCGGCACACACACATGCAGAGCTTAGACTTTGCAGTCTGGGAGTCCTGGCTTTGAATTCTGGTACCTCCACTTACTAGCTGTGTAGACCTGGGCAAGCTTTAATTTGTCCTCATAGACAAAAGTGCCTGGAGATGACAGTACCTGCCTCTGGGGAGAGCTGAGCTGTAAGGTCTGAATGAGATTGTGGATGTGAAGTGCTTAGCAGAGTGTCTGGTGCTTAATTACATGACTGAATATGGCCAGGTATTATTATTTCACTACAAAAGGAAATACTCAGTAGAGCTGGCTGGTTAAATAGTTGAATAAAGACTCTGAGTGCACATATTCTCTAAGCTCACTGGGGGCCTCACTGCTACCTGCCAACTTTTTTTTACAAATTCCTCACACTTCGTTTTTTCATCTTCTCCAGGTCTAGCCTAGCAAGCTGTCAACCCTTTCCTCAGGGGGGCAGGGGGAGCATCTTGTAAGAACTTCCTAACTTTTTTTCAGTTCAAAATATTTGCAACCACCCCTCCCAAAACTATGTATACAAATGTTTTACAAAGTTAGTGCCTCCAGTTGCCTCAGGCTCTTCTTAGGCACCAGTCACATACCTTCAAAGTCTCCTTCCAATGGTTCTTTCTCAAGTTTCCAGTCCTAAAAACAAACCACTACAAAACCCTTTCCATCAACTCGTATTCTTCATACTACTGCCCCAGTTTGCTTCTTCCTTTCACAGCCCTGTATTTCAAAGCAGCAAAGCAGTCTGCATTTACAGCCCCATGCTGCTTTGCCTTTCACTCACTCCTCCATCTAGTTCTTTCCTGTTATCTCAAACAGATATTCTTTCAAAGAATAAAATGAACTAACTGCTAAGTCCAATGGTTTCTTCTAGGTCCTCTTCAAAATGCTGCCCTCTTGACTTTCTAACTCTACACAATCTTGGGTTTCCTCACACTCCTCCCCTAACTGTACCTTTATCCCTGCCTCCTCTCTTACATTCCATCCCAGCTTTCTTCTTCTTGGAACTGGTACCCTAGGTGCTATCATCTAGTTTGCAATTTCAACTACCACCTTTGTGCTGAGGATACCCAAATGCACATTTCAACCCAGTCTTGTCTGCTGAGGTTCAGCCCTGGAACCTCCACACACTCTGTGATGGTCTTTGATCTGAATATCCCAGGGGCACCTAAAACTCAGCACGCCCAAACATGACCTTCATTTCTTTCCCCTAAACTCTGTTCCTCTCCCTGTCTCATTCCATCAACAGCATCACTATCTATCTAGGCATCGAAATTCAGGGCTATGTTTTATTCTTTTTCTTTACCTCTTCCTTCCAGTTGATAAGTTCTATTGATATGCCTTCTAAGATGTCTCCCGTTGCTATTCTCAACTTTGTTCTTATTAAATCCGTCATCATTTCTTACCTATTCCAATAGCTTCCTGGATGATTTCCTTATATGTTAATCCACTTAACACACTTTTCTAAAGAACACTGATTTGAAGATATGTATACTCCCTACTCACAAACCGTTTGATCTATTCCCACCGTCTTCAGAATAAACTCTAAGCCCACCAAGGCCCAAAGCACTTTCCAGAGTGAAACAGACTGATCCTAACTCAAGTGTCACCTCGTGAAGACTTCTCTGCCATTGTATAATCCATTATTCTTTCTTTTGGGCTCCCACTGCATTAAAACATTTATTTTAAAAACTATGCTGACATATAAATCATTAACAAACTTCACTATTTTAAAGTATACAATTCAGTGGTCTTTAGTATATTCATAGAGTTGCTTCTTTCATTTAGTATAGTATTCTCAGGGTTCTTTCACGTGATAGCATGCATTAATACTTCATTCCTTTTTATGTCTAAATAATATACCACTGTATGGATATATTGGGTTGGCCAAAAAGTCTGTATGGTGTTTTCCATAAAATAAATGACACATTTTTTATTTTCACCAATAACTTTATTGATTTGACTATTTTGAGTATGTCGGCTCTCTCCTGTGTGGCGTAACATTGATTGTTCTCAATTAACGTCTCTATTTGATTGCTATCAACTTCTGCTTGTCTACCTGATCAAGGAGCATCGTCCAGCGAGAAATCTCCACCATGAAACTTCTTCACAAACCACTTCTGACACGTTCAGTTAGTCACAGCACCTTTACCATACACTGTACGAATCTATTTTTTGCACTGCAATTGTGTTTTTACCTTTCTTGAAATAATAAACCATAATATGCTGGAAATATTGTGCATTTTCTTCCATTTTCTATATTAAAATGGCTACACAAAAATTCATACATTTTTTAAGTTTTTAAAAAAAATGCATGCCGATATGACAGGTATCACGATACAACCTAACAAAATTATTTTGAATGAAGTTAAAGAAAACTAAGTGTTACCAGAGCCATCTTAAGGAAAAAACCAAATGAACTTTCTGGTCAAGCTGATACCACATTTTGTTAATCTATTCAACAGTTGATGACTATTTTGGTTGTTTCCACTTTTTGGCTGTTATGATTGATGCTATTATGAAGGCTCATCATGTATAGGTTTTTGTTTGAATATGCTTTCAATTCTCTTTGGTATATACTTAGGAGTGGAACTGATCACCTTATCCCTGTGTTTCTCTGTTTAATATTTTGAGGAACTGCCAAACTTTCCCACAGTGGCTGTACTATATTTTATATTTTCACCACCAATGGTGGAAATAGATTAGGATTGTGGTTATGTATAAAAAATATAAACAAATATTTTTCCAATTTCTTCACATTCTCACCAACAACTGTTACTTTCTGTTATTTTGGCTCTAACCACCCCAGTGGGTATGGAGTGGTTATCTCTTATAGTTTTGATTTGCATTTCCCTAATGACTAATGATACTGAGCAGCTTTTCCTGTGCTTATTGGTTATTTATGTTCTTTACTGGACTGTCTATTCACATCCTTTGATAACTTTGAAATTGGGTTGTCTTTTTATTGTTGAGTTTTAAGAGCCCTTTACACATGCTGGTACTAAACCCTATCACATATATGAGTTGCATATTTTTTTATTTTAAGATTTTATTTATTTTTAGAGAGAGGGGAAGGGAGGTATAAAGAAAGGAAGAGAAACATCAACTTGAGAGAGAAACATCAATTGGCCATCACTTGCATGTCTCTGACTGGGAACCTGGCCTACAATCCAGCATGTGAATCAAATTAGCAACTTTTCAGTTTGCAGGATGATGTCTGACCCACTGAACCGCACCAGTTGGGGCTGAGTTTCTTTTAAATCTTTTCTCCCATTCTACAAGTTGTCTTTTTACTTTGATAGCGTCCTATTTATCTTTTTTTTTTTTTTTGGTTGTTCGTGCTTTTGGTGTCATATTCAACAAACTACTGCTTTATAAAAAGTCATAAAGATTTAAACCCATGTTTTCTTGTAAGAGATTTTACAGTTTTTTAAAAAATATATTTTATTTATTTATTTTTAGACAGAAGGGAAAGGAGGGAAAAAGAGAGGGAAACACTAATGTGTGGTTGCCCCTCGTGCACTCCCTACTAGAGACCTGGCCAGTAACCCAAGCATGTGCCCTGAACTGGGAATTGAACTGGTGACCCTTTGGTTCACAGGTGGGTACCCAATCCTCTGAGCCACACCAGCCAAGGCAAGTTTTTACAGTTTTTTTTTTTTTTAAAGATTTTATTTATTTATTTTTAGAGAGAGGGGAAGGAAAGGAGGAAGAGAAACATCATGTGAGAGAGATATATCTCTCAGCTGCCTCTTGCACGCCTGCAACTGGGGACCTGGCCTGCAATCCAGACATGTGCCCTGACTGGGAATCAATCCAGCGACCTTTAGTTTGCAGGCCAGGACTCAATCCACTGAGTCACGCCAGCCAGGGCTACAGTTTTTATTATTTTTTAAATTATTATTATTTTTTAATATTTTATTTATTTTTAGAGAGAGGGGAAGGGAGGGAGAAAGAGAGGGAGAGAAACATCAATGTGTGGTTGCCTCTCACACGGCCCTCACTGGGGACCTGGCCTGCAACCCAGGCATGTGCCTTGACTGGGAATCGAACCGCGACCCTTTGGTTCACAGACTGCGCTCAATCCACTGAGCCATACCAGCCAGGGCAGGGCTACAGTTTTTAAAATTAAATTCAGCTCTTTTACTTAAGTCTTTGATCTATTTTGCGTTAATTTTTTAAAAATTGTATGAGGCAAGGGTCCAAATTCATTCTGTTCATGTAGATATCCAATTGTCCCAGCACCATTTGCTGAAAAGACTATTCTTTCTCCACTGAATTATCTGGACATCTTTGTCAAAAATCAATTGACCATAGATGCATGGGTTAATTTCTGGACTCTGAATTCTACTTTATTGATATACAGGTCTCTTCTTATACCATTACCACACTGTCTTGATTATTCCATGACATTTGTCAACATATATCATTACTTATTATATTAGTGTAACTATATCTTCGTTTATCCACTGATATCTTACTGGATTACCAACTTCTTAAAGGAAAGGTTCACCTCTCATTTATCTCTGTAACTATTCCAACTTTTGCCCCTAGGATTCCTTCTCCCTTTAGCACTGCAATATACACATGGTAGGGACTCAGTGCTTGTAAAATAAATGAGTGTATTTTTATATCTTCGTGCCTTTGACCCATACTGAGTAGTATTACATCCCCCATCTCTTTTGCATACAAAAATCCCACTCTGTAAGGCATAGCTGGAATAGAATCTTCTATAAAGTTTCCCCCTACATTTCCAATTATTACTTGCTTGGCCAAGTAATCTCTTTCTTTTTCTTATTGGAGGCTCTTTGTTCTTGCCACTCTCTCTCCTACTGTAATATGAATTTTCCCCATTAAGTTTTAAACATGTTAAGGACAAGAACTGTCTGATCCTTTTCCTCACTATATGTCACAGAAACTAAAACAATGCTTTACATATAGTGGGTGCTTACAGAAGTTTGTTGAATTGAAATGAAGGAGTGAGGAGCTTGCTGCGAGCTACTATAGTAATCTAATGATTCTATTCCAGCCAAAATAATCTTCTTATTGTTCTTTATGCCTGGAAATCTCTGTACCCCTTTTACCAACAGTACCCCCATCTCCATCAGCTTGGCTGGCCATTCACCTACCTACCCATCCCTATCCTTCTTCCTGAGCCTTCCTTCCCTGGAAACCAGCAAGATCAATTCCAACTAACTCTGATTTTCCTCAGTTCTTATGTTCTTTCATTTCATTCTACCTGTCTCATCACTTGTTTGTATTTTGTCTATGCAATTACTATTATAATCTATTATCCATGAGCTATTACCCTATTCATTCTATTGGTCAAATTCTGCTTTAACTGCTTCAACAAATTCTACTGGCCTATGATAATTTCTTAGTGGTCCTGGATTTTAACTTTTAAAGTTTTATGGTAACAGAATATGGTCTGTACATTCAGTTGTATACACTGGCAGATTGCTCTGATAAAATATTCTTTCATTAAGGCAATGGACAACCTACCCTCAGCAGTGACCTTACCTGTAACTCTCTTTCCTCCTGTCTCAGCATATTCCTAAGGATCTGGGTGGCATGTTTTTGAAATTCAGGATCCTAAGAATGAAAAATATGACAGTAGTCAGAGGTGGGGACCAACTCAATTCTCTTCCACCTGCTGATTCTTGGGCAAGGAAAGCTATGAGAGTTGAGACTGCATCATAAATGTGTTTTGTCTAACACTTGGAACCTCACTAGAATTCAATAATACAATCTTACTTTGACTTTACCTGAACTTCCTAAAAAACCTTGTTGTAATCACCTCTAGTATCAAATTGCTCTCTAAAGTCTCCTAGGACTTGCTGGGCTCAGTCTTCTTTCCAACTAGAAAATCCTGTTCCCCATTCTATCTGCATCTCAACCTCTTTTTAACGCATCACACAGCTTTCCCTGGACCTTAGGTTCTCTGCCTACTTGTTTTTTCTTTCTTTACTCTCTTCCACTACAGACTGGTCTCCATATTTCACTCCTCCAAGCAGTCTTTTTCTCTAGGAAGCTTTTCCCCTACTGTTCCACACCCTAGTGACAATGACTGGCAACAGTGTTTAACTCTCTCCAAGTCTGCAGGTGTGAGAGGAGTACTCTTAAACGGCCTCATTAGAGTCTTCCACACATTTAGGAAACACACTGTATGCTGCTATCTGATGAAACTGTACATGTGTTTACGTGGAAGGAGAACATCTCTTTGGCTTGTCTCTGCTTACCAACATACCATTCAATTTAACCTACTTTCCTCCCAGTGGAAGTTATTCGAAGGGACAACAGAGTGAGGAGAGGAGCAGGAGGGGCATTACCTGGAGAGGTTTGGGTCCTGTGATGCGCTGTGGAGGTGGCAGAGGTGGAGGAGGTGGTGGTGGTGGGATCACAGGGGTAACGTGGGGAGCTCCTGCTAGGTCTGGGTCCTGCTGGAGCCCAGAGGCACCAATGGACGAGGGTGAAGAGCCCAGGAGGGTCAGTGCAACATAGGCACCAGCTGCAGGGACAAACAAAGGCTTGCTCAAGTGGTACTGTTCCGGACAGCAGACATGCAAACAAAAAGGAGGAGCGTTCTTTCTTCCTTCTCCCCTCATTAAGCTAATAATGCTGTAGATAAAGTTCTCCTCACTTGTAATGTCCCCCATTCTCAAATTCCTGCTTACCTACCCTGCATGAACACAAGTACCCCGTCTTTCCCTTTCTTCATGGAGAGATCTCAACCAAAGTTCCACCATAAATATCTGGGAACACTCCTCAGAGTCTGCCTGATCAGTCCCTTGTTTCCTCCTTTGTTTCACTAAAGTAAGTGGCCAACATAAAGCCCCTAGTATAGGGGCAAGGCACATGAAAATCACTCAAGTTCCAGCCTTCCACCCTCCTCAAACTTCCCACACCCTTTAATTGTTTCCTCATCATTTGTTGCTTCTGTTTGATTACCTGGGCAAACTCAATTGTTCCATCGTCCCAGCCGCAAACAGAGTATTTTTCTTTTTTCCCCCAAATAAGAAACAAATGAGGGAGAATGTCCGCGAATGGGAGAGAGGAGCAAATGGTATTTCAGTGAGACCTGGCCATAGTAAAACAGGATCTAAATGTGAGTGCAAAGATGGGTGTCAAAGTAAAGATGTTTGCTGAGCGACTAAGTGTATCCCCCCGAAATGATAATAGAAAATTGTGGCAATCTAAACGGACCATTCCACATCAAGAGGAAAGATGTGACTTCAGCTGCCTCCTACATCTACAAAGGTAGCCTCCGGGGTCAACAGGCCTGTCCTTTCCCACCTTCGCATCTTGCTCCCAGCCCATCTGCTCCTCTACTTTTCTTTAGTAGTCAGCTCTCTCCAACTCACATTTGATAAGCTTCACTACCTCCAGGTGTGAGCTATTGGTCACCATGGTGCCGTTTACCTGTTGAGGGAACAAACAATATTGAGTAATGATGATGGAAACCTAGGGGATCCTTGTACAAGTTCAAACTGCCACTCCTTTAGGAAGCTATTTTCCCAAGCTCTTTAACCAACTCTGGTCACTTGTTCACTCAAATTCACATTATGAATTTGTGCCTGTTCACATCTGCTGTGTGTTTTGTCTTCCCAGCTAGTCTATAAGTTTGCAGGGATAAGACCTACAGCCTCATTCATTCATTGTTTATCCATTTAAAAATTTTTGGTATAGGACTTCCGGCCAAGATGGAGGCGTAGGCGGACACGCTGTGCCTCCTCTAACAACCAAAATTAAGGACAACAAATATTTAGAAACAAGAAAACAACCAGAACTTATAGAAAATTGAACTGTACGGAAGTCCAACAACCATTCATCCAGACCGGTAAGAGGGGCGGAGTCGCGGCAGGAGAAAGTGGAGGTACGGACCCGGGAACGCAAGCAGCATCTGCAGGCAGTTCCCAGGTGCACAGGCGGCGGCTGGCGGTCCCCGGGCCCACAGGCAGCAGCTGGCGGACCCCGGGCACAGGGGGGCAACTGTGCAGACCCAGTGAGGCCGCACAAGGTGGCTGGCTGACCAGGTGGTCCCACATTCGTGCACGGAGACGGTCCAGGCAGAGGGGAAGTGGCGGAAGGGACTGAATCCAGGAGAGAGCGGAGCAGGCGCCATTCTTCCCTCTCAGACCCCGCCCCCACCTAAAGCGTCACAATCCAGCGACTGGGCTGCCCCGCACTGGGGAGTGTCAGAGGCTCCACTCTTCACTAGTAACAGCACGAGAGCGTGCGCAGATAATCCAGGTGAAGGGGAAGCAGCGGAAAGGGCCGGAGTCCAGGAGAGAGCGGAACAGGCACCATTGTTCCCTCTCAGACCCCGCCCCCACCTATAGCGTCACAACTCGGCGACTGGGCTGCCCAACCCTGAGGAACACCTAAGGCTCCACCCCTCACTACGTAATAGCTTCGACAAGACTAAAACCAAAACAACAACAACAACAAAAAACCCACCAAAAATGGCTCAAACCGGAAAACAAATAAAAGCCCCAGAGCCAATTCCTCTAAGCAGTGAAGAGATAGCTAACCTATCAGATGCACAGTTCAAAGCACTGGTTATCAAAATGCTCACAGAATTGGTTGATTTTGCTCACAAACTAGATGAAAAAAGGCAGGCTACAATACGTGAGATGAAGGAAGATGCATGGGGCACTGATAGAGATGGAAGAAAAACTGGGACTCAAATCAATGGAGTGGACCAGAAAGAAGAAACTAACAACCAAACAGAAAACGAGGAAGAAACAAGAATTCAGAAAAATGAGGAGAAGCTTAGGAACCTCCGGGACATCGTTAAACGTCCCAACATCCGAATTATAGGGGTCCCAGAAGGAGAAGAAGAAGAGCAACAAGTGGAAAACTTATTTGAACAAATAATAAAGGAGAACTTCCCCAATCTGGCAAAGGAAATAGACTACCAGGAAGTCCAGGAAGCTCATAGAGTCCCAAAGAAGTTGGACCCAAGGAGGAACACACCAAGGCACATCATAATTACATTAGCCAAGATTCAAATGAAGGAGAGAATTCTAGAAACAGCAAGGAATAAGGGGACAGTCACCTACTAAGGAGTTCCCATCAGACTGTCAGCTGATTTCTCAAAAGAGACCTTACAGGCAAGAAGGGGCTGGAAAGAAATATTTGAAATCTTGAAAAGCAGGGACCTACATCCAAAATTGCTCTATCCAGCAAAGCTGTCATTTAGAATGGATGGACAGATAAAGCGCTTCTCAGATAAGGTCAAGTTGAAGGAGTTCATCATCACCCAGCTTTTATTATATGAAATGTTAAAGGGACTTATCTAAGAAAAAGAAGATAAAAATATGACAGTGAAAAGACAGCAAACTCACAGCTATTAAGAACCAGACCTAAAACAAAAGCAAACTAAGCCAACAGCTAGAATAGGAACAGAACCACAGAAATGGAGATCATATGGAGGGTTAGCAACAGGGGCGTGGGAGGAGGAGAGAGGGGGAAAGGTAAAGAGAATAAGTAGCATAGATGGTGGGTAGAAAATAGACAGGGGGAGGGCAAGAATAGTGTGGGAAATGTAGAAGCTAAAGAATTTATGACACATGGACATGAACTAAAGGGGGGAATGTGGGTGGGAGAGGGTGTGCAGGGTGGGGGGGAATGATGGGGGAGAAATGGGACAACTGTAATAGCATAATCAATAAAATATATTAAAAAAAAAGAATAAAAAAAATAAATTAAAAAAAAAATTTTTGGTATATACTTTTTTCTCAACCATTAGCGTTGTACATGTGTCAACTGACCCAGTGTGTTTTTTCCTTCTAGAAGAAAGGAACCTCCTCACTTAGGATTTTCTTAACAGTACTAGCACTCTGTATTCCAGAAGAAAGCACTGAAGCAACAGGGAAGATGCCAGTAGTTTAGAACTGGCAAGGACCTAAAGTCAGCATTGTATGGGGAGAGAACATCCCCCTATACCTGTTCTAGAAGCCTGGCTGCGTTAGAGCAGGGGTCCCCAACCTTCAGGCCACAGACCAGTACTGGTTCGGGCCTGTTAAGAACCAGGCCACACAGCAGGAGGTAATCTTGAATGTAATGCATTTGAATCATCCTGAAACCATCCTCTGCCCCCCACTGTCTGTGGAAAAATTGTCTTCCACAAAACTGGTACCCTGGTGCCAAAAAGGTTGGGGACCACGGCTTCTGAGTCAAGAAGGGCCTAGAGCATCTTAGTCTCCCCCTCTGTCACATTATATCACTGTGCTCACTCTCTTGGCACCACCCCTAAACCAGCGGCTGACTAATAACTGGTGTCAAAATGGAGGTAGGCAAAGGGAAGGTCACTCACTTTGATGATGCGGTCGCCCTCTTTCACACCGGCTCTCATGGCTGCACCTCCTGTAAGAAGAAGGCCAGGTCAGCAGAGCCAACCACCTTTGCCAGAGGTCACCCTTCCCGAAGTCCCTGTCATATCACTTCCTTCCAAAATTTCTTCTCACCTTTCTGTGTTAAGTATCTCAAATGTGTACATCCACCTCTGCTCCAGTGACAAGATTACTTTTAAACTAGAGTGGACAATATCAGGTCACAGCTCTTGCTCTTCCCTCCACCTAGCTCAGGTGCCAGACTTCTAAGGGCCAGGCCACGGCAGGAAAGAAGGAGGGCTAAGCTCTGGGACGAGTACGTGTGCTTCATATGAATGTATATAGATGTGCTCCAAAGTCAAATAAGAGTTATTTCTTATTTTCTTGTGAGAAGAATGAATTTACTACCTTAAATATAATTCTTAATATGTTAATAATTACTAAGAGAAATGTGGAGAAAAGGATTAAAACAAGAGTTTTTGAACAGTGGATCATAAGTCCTGAGAGGTTCATAAAAATACTCTGAGAGTTCATTAAACATGATAGTGATAACATTTTATTTTCTGTTAAAAAACTGCTTTAAACTCTTTACAGCTTCCCCTTTCTAATGGACCAGATTAGGAGCTTCTGACTGTGGCTGAATGAGTAGAACTCAGAGGGTGCTCTCAGCTTTCTTGGGTTATCACCCAGCTGAAGGCAGCAGTGCTTTGACCACTGTGCTGTTTCAGATGACTTAGAGCCCGGGTTTAACTTATGTCCATGACGCATAAGAAACACTAAATCTGAGGCAAGTTAATGAGAAGCATAAAAATTAGGGTTTTGTAAATCAGCCCCAAGGCAATCATTAAATCTGTAAGTTGCATTCATTTGATCAAAATAAAACTCCCACAAAACACATCTAGATGTTTCTAGTCTTAAGAGAAATTATAGTGACGACTACATTCCAACTTGGCTTTTCAATATTAGGAATTGAAACTACCCTCATGTAAAGTATGCTATTTATGTAAGATTACTTGTGAACAGATGGAAACTCTTACACTGTCATCTAAAAACTAAAGGTAAAGAGAAAGGAGCCATTTTGCCTGAATGTATGAAACATATGTGACTTCTAATAACTTAGTGATTAAAAAAAATTGAACTCTTTACAATTAAGGAATTAGAACAGAAGTTCTCAGACTTCAGTCAGCTCAAGAATCACTAGGGGAATTTATTACAAAGCATATTCCTTGGGCCCTTTGCCAGAGAGTAACTGAGTACTTCTGAGGTTGGGCCCAGTACTACCGATCTCAACTGTTCTGGTACCTAGGTGATTCTGATACAGGCAGAACAAAAACTATACTTTGAGAAAGAGTGAACCAGAGGAACCTAATCCTGTGATTTCAATGCCACTCCAAATGAGGTCCCTTTCTCCCTCCTCCCCAAAATACACATACATGCACATATTTCCCAAAACTCCTATTTTGCTCTAACCCATCCTTTTGTTCTTTCCTCTCTGGGGTCTGACTTTGCTCAGGCCTGAAAGAAGGAAAAACTGAAGAAGTGCTGAACTCGCATCCCCGAGCTTCTCTTATCAGACACCAGAGAGGCAAAGCACAAGTGACTGGCAGTTCCACTAGCTGTCTCACCAAGTCCAGGAACCTTGGGAGAATAAGGCATGCAAAGAATAAATGTATCTTTTCAGACCTCTCCCTAGGATATGGAAACAAAAATAAAAACAAAAAACCAACAAAAAAACTTCCCACTGATAAAAGTTAAGTGGCTGAATTTGTTTATATTCTTGCATGATCCATTTACCTCATTTTGGTCATACATTTGACATTCTTTCTTTGTCTTCCCCATAAACAAATCTAAAATCTTTCCAAAATTACTTAAAGCATATTTTCCTTCCCATTTTGCACTGTACTTAGTGTGAAACGCTAGTCTGCTCCCTACCCCTTTCCTTCTATCTTCCTTAAGCCAAGCCCATGATGCTCCATGTCACCAGACCCAACCTCATTTGCTACTCCGCTATCCATTGCTCTTTGGGACACTTGCTTTAGACTCTCTCCCACTCTCATTTCCTGTCTTCCTCAGCCTGGGCTACCAACAATTCTTTCACCTGACATATAACCATGCTTTGAAACATTTGAAGTTTTTTCATACCTAATTAGTTAGTTGATTGACTTGCTTATGAGGTCCTCCCAATATTTACTCCCTTCCCACCAAATTGCTACCCTACCAATGTGTTTTTCACTTCCATCTTTCAAACTACCCCTGAAATCCTATTTCTTCTAAGAAGATTTCTCAAATTGATCAGGAGAAAAATGACTATGTGTTGAACCACAAACTACCCAAACATAAACTTCCAAACACTGTTACCTCCCATACTGTCCAACACACATCATTTATCTTTTGGTAATTTATTGTTAATTGTACTTGCACATACATTTGGGCCAGTGTGGCTGTCTCATTTTAAACAGCTGCAGACTAGTGATGGCCTGTGCACTGAGTGAGGTGATATGAAGGAAGGTAGAGAGTAAGCAGGTCTTCAATCCCTCCATGGCATCCTCTGACCCAGTGTGAGGAGCTCCCCTGGAGGGCAACCAAGCATCTGCCTGGTGACCTTAAGGGAATTCTGCTGTTTTCACACACTTCCCAGCTGGGGAAGCGAGCATGAAGTGTCATTCCCTAGAAATTCTGCCTAGTGGCTTAGCACTGTGGAGACTTCCCCAGATGCCCCTGGGGAACTAGTTCTACAGTAATTCAATAGTACCCCCCACGACTTCCCAGGCCCTCAGAGAGAGATGTCATATAAGTTCTTCAAGTTAGGCAGCACTGTCACATACAAGTGGCTTTGTGAGAACTGTCCACTGTAGGAGCGATGCAATACTCACCGGGCCGCACAGACTGCACCAGAACGATGCGATCCCCACTGACTGTGAAGCCGAAGCCATGCTGGTCTTTCTGGATTATAACACAGCGTTGAACAAGACCTGGTGAGTGGTTAAGAAAGAAGAGGGTTGATGGGAGAGAAATGGGACAACTGTAATAGCATAATCAATAAAATATATTTATATACAAATATACATAAAAGAAGAGGGTTAGGTAGGCATTGTCCCTGCAAGGTTAGTGCATAAAGCCAAGTCCATCCCAAAAAAGCCCTATGTTGACTCCTCCAGAGGGCCTTTCCAGACTAACCAGATTCCCTAGACTTATCCTGCCCAGATGCTATGGCAACAACATGCCCCTCTTAGTGATCAATTCGGTACTCCATACAAGAAATCACCCTCTCTGAGGTGTTTGTCTCTCTTGTACATGTCCATCTTTCTGTGTTTGTCTGGGTGACACTGGCTGAAGAAGGGGCAGGGCCAATTCCAGGCTAGAGACTAACATTACAGAGAAGCAGTCCTGGGACTGAAGCCCAGTGAGACTCCAAGTTTTCTGCCAAATTACATCCAATGACTGCAGCAGTGGGACACCAGAGCTTGATGACTCTTTGTAAAGCTGGAAAACTTATGCAGGGTGGTGACTCAGGGCTGACTCCTTGCCAAATCCAGGGAAGGATAAATGACAAGAGAAAATCCATTTTTTCACAAGTACATCCATACACAAACATAGGAGATAAGAAAGGCTATAACTCCCCATCTCCACGCTCTTGGGTGTGTATTGGGCACCATGCGTGTGTGCAGGTATGTGTGACAGCTTCCTGTAATGGATAAAGCATGAGTTCTGTAGTTAAAACCCACTGCTCAGGTCCTAATTTTGTCCCCTACAAGCTTTTGCACTTGGGCAATTTCTTAATCCCTTTGAGCCTCAGCTTCCTCATCTGTAAGACAGGCATAGTAAGACCTACTTTCTACAGTTGATATAAGGACTAAATGAGGAAATTTACATACATGTAACAACACCTAGGACACATTATGAGCTCATGTAAAAGCTAAGTTGTTTTGCATCTGGGGTACATGGATTTGTGTGTATGAGTGTATATCTCTGTGTTAAAATGTGGTGATGCCCCAAGAAAGAGGTTACCTGTTGTTTCAGAGGCGTCAGAAGGTTGGCGGTGGTGGGAAGGGGACTTGCGTTCAGATGCTGAATCTCCCAAAGACAGGCTATTTAACCTGGAGGAAGAGTAATAAAAGCACATCAATGAAGTGGGCAGGGAGGAACTGATTTGTAGTGGAAAAAAAAAACCCTATCAAAAGCGGCCCCATTTTTGGACACCGAGAGACCAACCCTCTCACCCACTCAACCTGGTGGAAGATCAGCCATTTCTATACCACTAGCAGTACCACCTATCTGGAATCCTAGACTGGCACAGCAAACATGATCTTTTTAATACCCAGCAAGATGTGAAGGGAAACAGCTCTTCCTGGAGTCAGGAGACAAAGAGATAATAGCAAGAACAGGATGTGCACACATATACATACTTGTTGGGTTTTACTAGGCTGCAATGGGGTTGATGGAACAAAACAGAGCAGCAGAGAAAATGAATGCCAAGAAAAAGACAGGAAAAAAACAAACAGCTAGTTAGTTTTAAGTAAAGGAAGGGGAGACTGGAGGGCAAGAATATGGTGAGTTAAAAACATACAGAAGCCTGCATGAATATAGCAGAAGGCTGCAGTGGCAGTAACGGAAATAACCTCACCCACTTCGGCTTCATCTCTTCATCCCTCTCCCAAACAGTGCCTCTAGGAGGGTAACTGGGCATTTGGTACCTGCCTGCTAGGTAACTGGCAACTTGTACACTTTTCTAGAAAGAAGGGTACAACAATGACTCAAACCTTTGAAAATTCCATTTATCTTGTGGATACCACAGGAAAACAGGAATCTGGTCTGTTTGGTGGTAGTATTCCAACTCCACATTCAGCCCCATTCCTCCTGCCATTCTGAGGCACCTTGCTTAGAAATTAAGATCCTAAAACCTCATGGTACCAATCAGATCACCAAACCAGAAAATTTATTGCTTGATATCCTCTTATTAATAGGACCCCTGCAGAACAGTAGAAGCTCAAATCGTTGCTATGCCTTTCCTTTTTAGAGAAGTATCCAAATTGCCAGGTCCTAATCAATAGCTGCTGCCCCTCTGAAGGGGGTCTCCCATTCACATCTATAGCAAATGACTATGTAGAATGTTATTCAATGAAAGCAGTAACTGTTCACAATGGCTGACTGGTTAAATAACTTGCAGTATATCAATGTAATGACACAGTATTCAGCCTACAAAAGAATGAAGGGAGGTTTATATACCATAGGGAACTGTCTCTAAGGCATGTTGCTGAGTGAAAAAAGCACAATGCAGAATTATGTGGAAAGGAACAAAGTGACTAAAAGAGAAGAAAAGGAAATTACTTGTGTTTTTTTTTTTAAAGATTTTATTTATTTATTTTTAGAGAGAGGGGAAGGGAGGGAGAAATGAAGGGAGAGAAACATCGACGTGCGAGAGACACACCAATTGGTTGCCTCCGGTACACTCCCAACTGGGGACCTGGCCCACAATGCAGGCATGTGCCCTGACCAGGAATTGAACCAGCAACCCTTTACTTTGCAGGCTGGCACTTGGTCCACTGAGCCACATCTGCTAGGGTGGAAATTACTTGTTTATACATGTTCAAATATTTGTTTACACACGCATAAAAAAATCTGAAATATCTCTGAAATGATACAAAAGAAACGTAACACTGGTTGCCCTGAAGAAGAAAAAACCAAGTGCCTGGGGCATGAGAATGGAGTCAGAAACTTTTCACTGTATTCTTATTTATAACTTTTAAATTCTGAATCATGTGAAGGTGCTATCTATCCAAGTAATAAATATAATACAATACAGATAAATAAGTTTTAAATTTAAAAGAGGGGAGTCTCCCTCCCCTCACCTAGCACCCCTCTTACCTGGACAGGTGAGACTGCTTTTTACTGGCTGATCTTTGGATCAGAGACAGGACATCAAGGAAGAAGAGAGCGTGGGACCCAGGAGAAAGCAATGCAGGAAAGGAGAAAGAGAAATAAAAAACAAAACAAAACAAGAAATAAACTAGACAAGACACTGGAAATGATTCGTTCAAAAGAAAAACCACAACTGAGCTATAATGGACTCAGGTATGCAAACTGGCCAAAATGGAATAGAATAAGCTTACTAAAATGCAAGTTTATCCTGTCATTCTGCTGCTTAAAACCTTTCAGAGCTTCCCTATTATACTTCAGAGAAAGGCTGTCCTGTCTTCAAGCTAAGCCATTAAGCCATGTCATCTAATAGGCTGCCTGATGCTGGTCAGCTTCTGATGTCTGCCACAGCTCCCAGGACCTGTTCAGCATGGACATCCAGTGGAACTGCTTGTTCATTTGTCAGTAGGCTTGTACAGATGAGATTGTAGGTCCAGGAAGGCGGGTGGTTTTGATTAGTGAGGGCTCCGCCCTATTCTTGATTCCTGCTTTTGTCCATACTGTTCCTTCTCCTAGATGTTCTATTCTACTTCTCATTACTGTTATTTGTAAGCCAGACAAGAAGGTAAATTTCCAGAAGCTACAATTCTTGGGTTCTTTCAAATTACCCTATCCATCATTCCCTGACTACCCCCACCTTTTCACCCAATGTAAATATTCCACTTAGTTCATCATTTAATGTTTTTGAACTTATGACAAATATACTTAATGTGGTAGTCATTTTATAATATACATTAAGTCATGATGTAACTCAAACGTATGCAGTACTGTATGTCAATTATATCTCAATAAAATAAAAAAAAAGCTACTGAATCTAGACTTGTATTATCTAATACATAGTCAATAGCCACATGTAGCTATTAAAATTTAAATTTTAAAACAAAATTTATTTACGTATTTTTTAGAGGGAGGGGAAGGGAGAAAGAGAGGGAGAGAAACATTGATGTGCAAGAGAAACATCAATTGGCTGCCTCTTGCACGCCCCAACCAGGGACACGGCCTGCAACCCAGGCATGAGCCCTGACTGGGAATTGAACTGGTGACCTTTTGGTTTGCAGGCTGGCACTCAACCCAGGACCCTTGCTGGTGTGGCTCCGTTGGTTGAAGCAGTGTTGTGTACACCAAAAGGTTGGGTTCGATTCCTGGTCAGGGCACATATCTAGGCTGTGGGTTCAATCTCTGATTGGGGCACGTATGGGAGGCACCAATTGATGTTTCTCTCTCACATCGATGTTTCTTTCTCTCTCTCTTTAAAATCAAGACATATTTTAACACATTTTTTAAAAATTTAAATTTTAGTTTCTCAGCTGCGTTAGCCACATATCAAGTGCTTAATAGCTACATATGGTTAGTGACTACTGTACTGAACAGTGCAGAATAAAATATTTCCATCACTGCAGAAAGTTCTACTGGACAGTGCTGCTCTAGACACTATGCCAGGTACTAGGGGATACAGGAAGGAATGAGACACAGTCACTTGCAGGTAATGGGTGAGGTGAACACATAGAACTTTGGTACAAAGACTAAGTGACGACAGCTCCACCTTGCCCCTCCACCCCCATCAGAGAGGGCTTCTCAGAAAGGACCTTTAAAGGTCTTTCACTCCAGCCACTCATCTTCTGTCTTTGCTCAGATCCACAACACCCTACCACTGGGTTACTGAGATGGGTGTGAACTCTTCCTCCTCACTACCTGAGGAGAAAGCCTGTTTTATCTTGGGACAGCTCAGGTCTCCTTCTTGACCCTGCAGGAAAATGACTTCCTATGTCCAAATTAAAGCCTAGAAAAAAAGGTCTGGTAACTCTTCACCTGGTTTAGTTCGCTCTTTAGAGCTGGGTTGTAAGCTGTTCCAAAAAACTCAAGGTCCATATGCCCGGCTATGGATGACTGTTAGGGGCATGGACAAGGATAATTTCAGCTGCCATCAAAAGTTCCTCTAAAAAGCCCTGACCACTCATGGACAGGGGCAACAGTGTGGTGATTGCTGCAGGGGAGAGGGGTTTAAGGGGACTAAAAGTAATGTAAAAAAAAACCCAAAGATAAAAGTAAATAAATAAAATAATTAGTAAAACAAAAATAAAATAAAATAAAGTAAAATAAAAAGCCCTGACCAGTCTAGCTCAGTTGGTTGGAGCACATGCCTGGGCTGTGTATTCAGTCCTTGGTCTGGGGGCATACAAGAGAGGCAACTGATCAACGTTTCTCCCCTTTCTTCCTCCCTTCCCCCTTCTCTAAAAATAAATAAACTCTTTTAAAAAAGTTCCTCTAAAAACACACACACACACACACACAAACCCTATAGGGGCTCTCAGTTCCTTGCTTCCAAGATGACCAAGAAAAGAAGCAACAGTGGTCATGCTAAAAAGGGCCATGGCCAAGAGTAGCCTACTCTCTGTACCCAAGGACAAGACCATCAAGAAGTTCATCATTTGAAACACAGTAAAAGTTGCAGCAATTAGGGATGTTTCCAAGTGAGTGTCTTCAACACCTATGCGCTTCCAAGCTGTATGTGAAACTACATTACTGTTTGAGTTGTGCCATTCATAGCAAGGTAGTCAGGAATCATTCTTGTGAAGCCCAGAATGAGCAAACACCACTGCCCCAATGTAGAACTCTGGGTGTTGCCCCATGACCTCCATCAAAGCCTATGTAAGGAGCTAAGTCCTTAAGGGCTGAACGAATATTCTCTGACACAAAATAAAATGGAAATTATACTTAAAACCAAAATGAAACAAAACAAAACAAAACAAAACCCACAGGCTAGGGCAGATATGGGGGAGGGGTACAGACACAAGGAGATTAAGTATAATCACATTAAGTATAACCACAACAGATGCAAAAATACTTTTTCTCTTTAAGAGCTTACAGGAGGAAAAACTACCACTGACTTGGAGAATGAAGAAATACTGATAACAGCAGATATAGTAGCTATTGGGTCAGCCGGTGTTAAGTCTGAGAGGAGACTTGGAAGACCAAGGTTAAACTCTAGGCACAAGGGAGGAGGGAAAAAAGGCGATTTGGTGTGAAATAGATTTTAATGGTGGGCTCTCCCTCTCCCTGATGACATTCCCATCAGAATTTGAGCCCTGGCTGGTGTGGCTCAGTGGATTGAGCACGGGCCTGCAAACCAAATGGTTGCTGGTTTGATTCCCAGTCAGGACACATGCCTGGGTCCCCAGTAGGGGGTGTGTGAGAGGCAGGTCCCCAGTAGCGGGTGTGTGAAAGGCAACCACACACTGATGTTTCTTTCTTTCTCCTTCCCTTCCCCCTTTTCTAAAAATAAAGAAAATCTTTAACAACAAAGAAAACTAATTTGGCAACAGAGATCAGATTCTAATCAGCCTAAACCTGATGGAGAGGAAGAAGGTCCAGGAGAGTGAATAACCCACCCCCTACCCCCCAAATTTGTGACTGTAAATGGTACCGATGGGACAAATTTTTCTGGTCCAACTTCTCAGCAAGCAACCCCCTCCCCCCCATATAAACCAGTCAGTTATGGAGACTGGTAAGTACTTTTATGTTTCTCAGAATTGTTTCTTCCTTGTATCATTGATGTCCATCACTTTCACCCTATGTGCACTGCCTCAAGTCTGGATGACTATATATAACCTCATTTCCACTCTCCAGTCTCTACTGCAACACACTAACTTTCCCCAAATACTATTTTCCTTGTGTACCCTTCATCAAGAACCGGTAATTTCCCTTATTATCTATACTCTCAGATGTGCACAGCAATTGCCTGGTATAAAAGGCCTTTCATCTAGTGGATCCAAATACCTTTACAAATTCACTCTTTGTCATTTGTTTGCTTTTTTCCTACCTCTACAAGATCCTAAAATATGCTGTGTCTTTTATGATGGCCTCCATCTCTCTCTCTCTGAGTGTGTGCATCCTTGCTTTCTGGCATAAAAAGATAGTACAGACTCACCTTGTACTTTCTCTATGCCAGACCTGGAATCGAACAGTTCTCTAAGGAGCCCTGGTTCCTTTTAGTAGGAAATGTATGTAGGTGCTCATTGCTACTGAGCTGTCATTGCTTCTAGCCCTTTCAATGGACACAGTAGGAAGTATTTCTTAAGAAACTATGAGTTCTGCCCTGAATGGCATGGCTCAGTTGATTGGGTATTGTCCTGCAAAATGAAAGATCCCTGGTCCAATTCCCGGTCAGGATACATGCCTAGGTTGCGGGTTTGGTCCCCAGTCAGGGCATGTATGAGAGGCAATGATAGATGTTTTTTTTCCCTCTCTTTCTGCCTCCCTTCTCCTCTCTATGATAAATAAAATCTGAAACAAAATGAAACAAAATTGTGAGTTCACACTGAAATCTCCAGTTTAAGTACAACACTACAGGGTTCTTCCTCATCTTCCCCAGTTTCATATTTTCTTCCTTTTCCCATAGTGAGAAACCTGTGTCCAAACAACAGCAATATATTCACTCATTTGCTCTACTCTTTAATACAAGATAGTTTCTGGAGTTGCTACATCAATAACACTGGGAATGACAAACTTACTAAGCAAAGTTCAAGAATTCCTTACACTCCTTTTTGTCCTTGGACCATATCCCGCTAAAGAGCAGTACTGTGTGAAAGTTACTGTGTATTAATTGTTTCTTATATTATCAATTTGAAATGTATTTAAGTTTCTTTTTTTTAAAAAGTCCGCATCCCAAAATACATTTTTATTGATTTTTAGAGAGGGAGGAGGTAAAAGAAACATCAACGTGAGAGAAACATCGATGGGCTGTCCCTTGCACTCACCCTAACCCCACAACCCAGGCATGTGCCCCACCTGGGGATCAGACCTGCAACCTTTTGGTGTGTGGGATGATGCTCCACCAACTGAGCCACCCTGCCAGGGTTGGGTTTCTTTTCGTATTTGCACCTTAATTTTAGGGCTTGTTTTTTCAGGTTTTTTTCATTTTCTTGAATTTGTTAAATATTTACATAGTTGAAAACGCAAAGTGAAATATTAAGAGAATAATTAGTCCCACTCCTCCCCAAGTAATTATTTTCATTTGTTTTTGGTTTCCTCTCCTTTCTATGTTTGTTTCTGTAAAACTAAGCAACTACATATATTCTTTCTTTCTAACACAACAGGTAGTATCCTACACCCTTTACACTTTGCTTTTTTCATTTAATATACCTTCAAAGTAACTCCATATTAGTTCATGGAAATCTTCCATTTCCTCATCCTTTTCTTTATGATGAGCCCACATTCCAGTGTTCCTACCTCTCACACTGCTCCGTTATCTGGTGTGTTAGTCCTGCCTCTGCTAGAGGGCAAAGGTTACAAAGTGTACTTCCCACATGCTCTGGAGCAGTGCCAGGCACAGAACAGATACTCTGTAAATACATGTTGAAAACACCCTCCTCATCCTAGCCTAGATGGTATGTGATCCAGCAAGGAAATATCTGGTGACCTTCCAGCCTTCTAAGCTGAAAACTGGGAACCAGCCATATAGCCCTTCTGTTGGTCTGTCATGGATTTGTGTTGTGTATGTGTATGTATTTAAAAATAATTAGTTGTTAAATTTTGAAAAGCAGGCAATTTCACATTAAAAAAATACAAGTTTCTGGTTTCTCTTGAAAAGGCATAAGCTCTGGCACCACTGGGTTTACCGTTTCACATGATGACAATTGGCTGAAGCCAGGTGTTACCAGTCCCCTCAGTGGGAGGTTCCTGGTCTCTCTGTCCTTACCCCATCCCACCACAAAAGTGTAATGGGGAAAAGGCCTGGAATATCCCTGTTCTGTGATAATGATTAAGGTCTTACCACCTACCAGGCCCTGTGTTAAACATTCAACATATGTTACCTCATTTAATCATCATAAAAACCTCTTGAGTCCTGCCTGGTGTGGCTCAGTGGATTGAGTGCTGGCCTGTGAACCAAAGGGTCACTGGTTCGATTCCTAGTCAGGGCACATGCCTGGGTTGAAGGCCGGGTCCCCAGTGTGGGGTGTGTGAGAGGCAACCACACATTGATGTTTCTCTCCTTCTCTTTCTCCCTCCCTTCTCCTCTCTTTAAAAATAAATAAAATTTTAAAATAAAACAAAACAAAAACAAACCTCTTGAGGTAGGTAGTACATCCATTTTCAGACAAGTGAATAGAGAGGTTAAATAAGGGGAGTTAAGATGTGCATAAAGTTGGTATGGCTTCAAAGTCTATGATCCTAAACAAGAAGTTCTATGACCTGTGGCCATATGTAGATCAAGCTGGTCTTCATTAGACCTTCTCTCCTATTATTTACACACACACACACACACACACACGCACCCAAGTACAAATACAAACACACATGCTATGTATACCTCACAGGTGCACACACACATGATATGACATACATATGAGATATACAGGGTATATACATATGTATATATACATGTGGTATATGTGTATATGAAGATATATAATACATATGATAAACAGAGAGAGATAGAGATAAAAAGCACACTATACATAGGCAGACCTACATCTCTTGAATCTGGAGTAAAGGAATATTCCTGAGTCCCTTCCCAAGGCCGGGAGCAGCAGTAAATCAAGGAGCAACCTGCCAGAACCTTAGCTCTAGATAAAGTCTATACTCACTGAACCCTGACCTGGGCTGGTTTCTCTTATCTGCCAGGGTGGAGGTTTAAGCAGCCTCCTGGCACCCTAACTCTCCAAGGATTTTGACTTTGGGTATAATTTTCCCTGTGGCTGGCAACCATAGCCTCCTGGGCCTGTATATCCCTACAATAAAGGGAAGAGGCCTGTTTGCAGACAATCCCTGCTGATAGACTATGACACGAATGTTCCCTGAGAGCTTATACAATTGAATACGTTTACAAATAAAAGGACACAGAAAATACTTTCATTCAGAACCAGAGTGCAAAGTCAACACTGTGTTGCAGAAAAAGGTTAGATTTGGGAATCAGGAAAATCCAGGTGCTAACCCCAGTCCTGTCTCTGAGTCATGGAGGGCCCTTGACTCCTACTCGTGTCAGCTCTCATCCGTAAAACCAGGGGGGAAGACAAATGGGGAAAAAAGTCTCTGGCAATGTGGCCAGAAAAGGCTCACATTTCAACTGGATCATTTAGTAGCTGTAGGGTAGCGTATGAATCACTGGCTCCAATCCCAGGGACTCAATTCAGCAGGTTTGTGGTGTAGAATCTATTTTTATTTTAACAAACACCCCAGATTATTACTTATTCAGAGGGCCATAACTTTAAGGAACTCTCAGAACAAGTCCTTTAACTTCTAAGCCTTCTCAGTTTTTCCAGAGACCTAAAACCCCTTCAGAACAAGGACAAAGTCTTATTCATCTTTGTATTACCAGCCAAGTTCCAGCACAGTGCCTGGTGCATGGTGGGTGCCTGCTCCAAAAATGTTTGCTGAAGGAAAATACACGTCCTTTCTTTCAGAGCTGATGTGAGGATCAAAGAGGCAAATGTTTGTTAAGTTCTTTGAAAGTACTGTGGACACTGAAAAAGAAGATAAATACCAAGAAGAACTCCTGGTGGCTAACTGGGCTTAAATTAAACAAACAAACAAACAAACAAAACCCCAGCCATTCTAAAACTAGCAGCCATTTCCAAACAGGGGCCTCTCACATATGCCACAATTCAGGGAGAAGCCTGCATTAAACCACCTGCCTGTCTGCCTGTACTGCGTTTCTGCTGTCTGAGTCAACCCTTACAAAGGAGTTCCTGGAATTGTATTTCAACCAATAACACTGAGACTCTCTCCCTGTTTAATTGTAGCTGTGCAGCTATATCCCCATCAGAACTTTCACTGACCAATCAGGGACCGGGCACAGGAACTTCTCTCTATAAATCAGCTCCCCTCTGGCTAGGAGAGATGGACCTAACTTTCCCTTTTCATCAAAGACTGTGTTTCCAGAGCAGAGCAGAAGTCTGGGAGGAGGAGGGGCAGACTGGAGCAGAGCAGGGCTGCATAGCCAGCCCCAAAGGCATTTCACAGCTGTGCTGTTGTCCTCTGCTTCGTAATTGATCTGTAATACCACTGAGCTGTTCTACAGCTGTGCTGTATCACAACTGAGCTGTCTGAACTGAATAAAGTTTCCTTCTTCACCATACCCCAAATTGGGAATTCATGTTGACATTAAATTGGCACCAACAACCACTGATCAGCGGTTGACTAAGTCCCATGCAAATGGTCATCCTAAGGGGTGACTTATGCTCAACGTGTCAGAAGTGAGGTGAGCAGGACAAGAATGAGTGAACAATAAACGGAAAAAGGGGACAACTCCTGGTGTATTCTAAATCTAGGGATGGCAGATCCAGGAAAGCTCTCCTTCCTACTTCCATAAAGGACTCTTCAAGAACAAGAGATTTGAGGCCTGTTTGTCAGAGCAGACAACTTGGCAGACAAGTGTGTGTGAAGGGCGCAGAGAACTGGTATGTTGAGAGGGCTGGTTAGCTTGATTCAACATTTAACACTTAATATATAGCCCATGTGGTATAGTTTGGAAAGCATGGCTTTAAGAATAAAGTACAGTAAGTGCTCACTTAAAGTTGTTGATAGGTTCTTGGAACTGCAGTGGAACAATGTATAACAAAAACAATTTTATTACAGACTGATCTAAATTAAGAGCTAAAATCCTATAGCATCTCATCAACATTATAACCAAACAAGAGAAACAACTTTACTTGAGGATCTGCTGTACAGGCTCAAGTTCAGTCCCAGCCTTCTCCTGAATATGTTACCTCCAGCAAGTTGCCCAGCTTCTCCATGCCTAAGTTTCTCAATCACAAATGTGGGTAACCCCACTTTCCTCAAAGGGGTATTGCGAGGAACAAATCACCTTCACCAATACCTCAAAGCGAGAATATTCAAACTGAAACCAGTGTCCTAAACCAAAGCCTTGCTCTGCTCCTCAGCAAACATTTCCTTCTCAGGAAAACAAGTGCTGTGCCAGATATCTGAGTTATCTCTGATATCACCCCTCTAATCAACTGCCAAGTCCTACTGATAATACCTATTAATATTTCTGGAATCCACCTGCTTCTGCGCCTCCCCATTCCAGGCTGGTGTAAAACACCAATATCCTCACCTAGAACAACCAGTATCCTCACATCTACTCCAGCTTCCACTCCTCCAGAAACCATTCATTCTCTACATTCAGTCAGAGTGATCTTAAAAAAAACCCAGCCTAGAACATGTATCACCCTTCAGTGGTTTCCCACTGCCCTGGTATAAAGTTCCAAGACCTTAACACAGCCTAACAGGTCCTCTGTATGTCCTTGCGCTTATTTTCAAGCCTCATCATCTCTCATCATTGCCCTCCTTGCTCACTATATGTCAACCCTAGGGGCCTTCTCTCCTGCCTTGGCCAAGAGAACTCATACTCATTCTTCACTGTACAGTGTAACCATCTCTTCTTCAGTGAAGCCTTCTCTGACATCCCACTAGGCTGGAATTCCCTGAAATTTCCCTTTGCATGTCCTTTTAAAAATTGTTTAATGTTTTCTTTCCCTGTTTAATAAGCTTCATTGTCGTTTGTGCGCTAGATCATGCAACAGCTCTAGAACCTAGTACACAGCAGATATTCAATACACATATTGAAATATGGTATTGGATAACATATGCAAATAAACTTTGTAGATACAAAGTTATATGTTTATGATGTTTGTAGTTTCAAAGCATCATAAACATACACTTATCATCAACAGAAAGTTTTGAATGATCTCCATAATGCATATAAGGTATGACTTAATTCACAATTTCATAGGTTTAACAAAGCCTGAACAGAGTAAAGAAGGGGTTAAGTCTCTCTGTGGACCTTCAACAGGGAGCACCATCTTAACCTGACTGTAAGAACAGGTTAATAAACTCCTAAAGACTTCAATCTCCCAGATTTCTAGAATTTAGCTCTGTATACAAAGTACTGAAACTTCCACTAAATAGGAAAATGTATGCTAAAGTGTGCTGGTAACTGTCCTGGCTGGTGTAGCTCAGTGGATTGAGTGTGGGCCTGCAAAGCAAAGGGTAGCCAGTTTGATCCCCAGGCAGGGCACATGCCTGGGTTGTGGGCCAGGTCCCCTGTGGGGGGTGTGCAAGAGGCAACCACACAGTGATGTTTCTGTCCCTCTCTTTCTCTCTATAAATAAATAAATAAATAAATAAATAAATAAAATCTTTAAAAAAGAAAGTTGGGGGACTTCCGGCCAAGATGGAGGCGTAGCGGACACACTGCGCCTCCTCTCACAACCAAAATTAAGGACAACAAATATTTATTTATTTATTTAATTTTAAACACATATATTTTTTTAATTATTATTATTTTTTTAAAGATTTTTATTTATTTATCTTTAGAGGGGAAGGGTAGGAGAGAGGGAGAGAAATATCACTGTATGGTTGCCTCTTGTGTGTCCCATGCTGGGAACTGGCCTGCAACCCAGGCATGTGCCCTGACTGGGAATCGAACCGCGATCCTCTGGTTCGCAGGCCCGTGCTCAATCCACTGAGCTACACCAGCCAGGGCAGGACAACAAATATTTAGAAACAAGAAAACAACCAGAACTTATAGAAAATGGAACTGTACGGAAGTCCAACAACCATTCATCCAGACCAGGGGAGGAGTCTCGGCAGGAGAAAGTGGAGGTGCGGCCCCGGGAACGCAAGCAGCAGCAGCTGGCAGTTCCCAGGTGCACAGGCAGCGATTGGCGGTCCCCGGGCACAGGGGGGCAACTGTGCAGACCCAGTGAGGCCGCACAAGGCGGCTGGCTGACCAGGTGGTCCCACATTCGCTCGCCCAGACGGTCCAGGCAGAGGGGAAGTGGCGGAAGGGACCGGAGTCCAGGAGAGAGCTGAACAGGCGCCATTCTTCCCTCTCAGACCCCGCCCCCACCTATAGCGTCACAACCCAGTGACTGGGCTGCCCAGCACTAGGGAGCGCCTGAGGCTCCACCCCTCGTACGTAACAGCCACGACCAGACTAAAACCAAAACAACAACAACAAAAAAACCCACCAAAAATGGCTCAAACCCAGAGAAAAAATGAAAACTCCAGAGTCAGTTCTTCTAAGCCGTGAAGAGATAGCCAACCTATCAGATGCACAGTTCAAAGCACTGGTTATCAAAATGCTCACAGAATTGGTTGATTTTGCTCACAAATTAGATGAAAAAATGCAGGCTACAATACGTGAAATGAAGGAAGATGCATGGGGAACTGATAGAGATGGAAGGAAAACTGGGACTCAAATCAATGGAGTGGACCAGAAGGAAGAAACTAACAACCAAACAGAAAATGAGGAAGAAACAAGAATTCAAAAAAATGAGGAGAGGCTTAGGAACCTCCGGGACGTTGTTAAGCATCCCAACATCTGAATTATAGGGGTCCCAGAAGGGGAAGAGGAAGAGCAACAAGTAGAAAACTTATTTGAACAAATAATAAAAGAGAACTTCCCCAATCTGGCAAAGGAAATAGACTACCAGGAAGTCCAGGAAGCTCAGAGAGTCCCAAAGAAGTTGGACCCAAGGAGGAACACACCAAGGCACACCATAATTACATTAGCCAAGATTAAAATGAAGGAGAGAATTCTAGAAGCAGCAAGGGATAAGGGGACAGTTACCTACAAAGGAGTTCCCATCAGACTGTCAGCTGATTTCTCAAAAGAGACCTTACAGGCAAGAAGGGGCTGGAAAGAAATATTTGAAATCTTGAAAAGCAAGGACTACATCCAAAATTGCTCTATCCAGCAAAGCTGTCATTTAGAATGGAAGGGAAGATAAAGTGCTTCTCAGATAAGGTCAAGTTCAAGGAGTTCATCATCACCAAGCCCTTATTATATGAAATGTTAAAGGGACTTATCTAAGAAAAAGAAGATAAAAAATATGACAGTGAAAAGACAGCAAACTCACAACCATTAAGAACCACACCTAAAACAAAAGCAAACTAAGCAAACAGCTAGAATAGGAACAGAACCACAGAAATGGAGATCATATGGAGGGTTAGCAACAGGGGAGTGGGAGGAGTAGAGAGGGGGAAAAGGTACAGAGAATAAGTAGCATAGAGGGTGGGTAGAAAATAGACAGGGGGAGGGCAAGAATAGTGTGGGAAATGTAGAAGCTAAAGAACTTATGACATGTGGATATGAACTAAAGGGGGGGGAATGTGGGTGGGAGAGGTTGTGCAGGGTGGAGGGGAGTGATGGGGGAGAAATGGGACAACTGTAATAGCATAATCAATAAAATATATTAAAAAAAAAAGAAAGTTGGTATGATAACTACACAGTGGACTTGCGGGGGGCGGGGGGAGGGAGATGGCCACAAAAGGGATGAGAGAGGAGGCTGACCTTGTCCAGAGCCTGGGACCGAGGGCAGGGCCCATGGGCAGCTCTGTTGTGGGAGGATGTTCTAGGAGGAGGAAAAGAGCACAAGCAAAGGCACAGGAGGAAGCAGACATAGAAACTCCAATGAGGCTGTCAGTGCAGCACAGGGGAGGAGAAGGAAGGGTAGGACTAGAGGGACAAACAAGAGATAAAACTGAAAAGATGTGGGTTCCCAAGCTGGTTCTATCACTTACTGTACTAGCTGGATGATCTTAGGAAACTCTGAGTTTGTTTCTCTGCCTAAAATGTGGAGGATAGCCCTGGCCAGTGGATGGAGAATTGCCCTGTTCCCCAAAAGGTTGTGGGCTCAATCCCTGGTAGGCGAGCGTAAGGGAGGCAACCCTTAATGTTTCCTTCTCACATCAGTATTTCTCTATCCCTTCTTCTCTCTCTAAAATTAATTAAAATATATCCTCAGGTAAGGATTTAAAAAAAAATGTGGATAATTCACCTACCCTGCTCTACCTATCTCACAGAGCTGCTGTGAGAATTCAATTAGATAGGGTATGCCAAAAGGAAAAGGCTGGGGCAGGATTTTATTCTTCAGGGTGTCCAACCTGTGGCCCAGGATGGCTATGAATGTGGCCCAACACAAAATCATAAATTTACTTAAAACATTATGAGATTTTTTTTTTTTGTGATTACATGTTGCAATGCATTTAATGTGTGGCCCAAGACAACTCTTCTTCCAGTGTGGCCCAGAGATGCCAAAAGGTTGGACACCTGTGCTTTAGAGAAAGGCTTTTTAGGAAAAGTAATAGGATCAGATTAGCTGCCTCTAAAAAGACAGGTGTGGCTACGGCAGGCTGGAAAAGGAAAGGCCCAGAGACCAGGTGGGGCAGAGATGATGTGTACCTTTATGAGAGTACTGCCACTGGAATAGAAGAGAAAGGAAAAGAGAGAGAGATTACCAGGAGTGGATTGTAAGAGGGCGACCCCTCCAGCTCTACACTGTCTTATGGAGCTGAGAGGCCTGTATAGCTACAGAGCACCTGAAACGTGGCTAGTTTGAATTGAGATTCAATTGAATTCAGGTGAATTGAGATACTGTCTGTATAAAATACACACAAGATTTCAAAGGTTTAGAACAAAAAGAAGGAATGCAAAATATCAATAGTATTTTATGTTGATTGCATGTTGAAATAACAGTATTTTGAAGATATTGAGTTAAAGGAAATATACATTAAAATTAATTTCACCTGTTTCTCTTCATTTTTAGTGTGGCTACTAGAAAACTTTTAATTACATATATGACTTGCATTCTGTTTCTACTGGATAGTTAGTGCTGGTCTGCCCACCTTTGGTCACAGCTGTGCCATGCTCTGCCTTCTCTCCCACGGCAAGGCCTCTGGCCCTCAGACCAGTCAGAGGAAACTAGAAGCCTGCCCAAAGTCACCCCTCCGGTAACTTCTCTGTTTCCCACGGCACCTGGTACATATTTTTGCCAAAGCACTTCCCACATGGGTGCTGACTTTTCCTCCTTGTTCCCTGGACTAGTGAGCTCCTTTTGGCAGCTGGTGCGTGCCAAATTCATCGCTGTATCCCCAGCGAGGAAGAAGTAAGCCCTGCTGAGGTGCAGCCATCTTCAGCACTTAGCAGAGAGAACAATTCCACACAACTTGGGCTGTGCACCCTTCCCTTCACTCAGAACCCAACACCCCACCAGCCTTCCAGGCTCTATTATCACAGGTGCAGGCTCACATCTGATTTACCTAATTTGTCATGTCTGCCTCAGGAAAAATTCAATGACTGGGCTAGGACCCTGAATTCAAAGTGATATTGAGGAATGGTATGGTGGAGTGTGAGGTAGAAGGAGTGGGTTTACATCCTGGCTCTGCTCTGACCATTTGTGTGACTCAGGGAAAATTATTTACTTTCTGTGAACCTCAGTTTTCTCATCTACAAAACTGGAATACTAGCCACCCATCTTGTAGGGCCATTGTAAGAACTAGTGTAAGTAAAGTATCTAGCACAATGCCTGGCACACAGCAATGCTTGAAAAATGGTTGCTGTGCTTGTTCTAAGACCCTAAGTCACACATACTTAGTAGCTACTCCCAAAGCAATCACATCCTAAATTGCAACACAAAATAAACAAATTTTGAGTTAGGTAATATAGATGGCAACTACCTTATGGTAAAAAAAACTACCTCTGAAGCAGATGACCTACTGCTAACTATTATGTTTAGCCAACATTCATTTGCTTTTATCTATGTATCCGCCATCAACCTGTTATCTGATGAAAACAGAGTCTCAGGACAACAGGAGACTAGGAGAGCTGGGTACTGGTGCTAATGCTGCCATTCAGTAGCTATGTATCATCCAGACTAGTTTCAGGAAGACCCAGCTGGAGGGGTGGTGGTGGTGGTGGTGGTGGTGGTGGTGGTGGTGGTGTGTGTGTCTACTGTGTGACAAAGAAGGGAAACCACTGAACACCAAGGAAGGAGCAGGCTAAGGTGGCAAGAGGGCAGAACTGACAGTCTAGACATCTGGATTCTACACCAAGTCTGCCCTTATCTTTCTGTAGACCTCTGGACAAGGAGGAAAAAGTTACATAGAATAGAATAATCATCTAATAAGATACATGCATTCATTTAATTCTCACAGCAACCTGGTGAGGTAGACAGTTATTTTCCTTAATGGAAGAGGAAAAGGAGATTCAGAAGTTATATAAGTTGCCCAAGGACACACAACTATTAAATGTAGAGCCAGGACATGAACTCAACTCAGCCTGACATCAAAGTCTAAACCTCCCTTCTCAGCATCCAGGCTTCATCCTCCTATGAGGAACCGGCTGGACCAGATTATCTCAAAGTCCTTTCTTGTTCTAACATTGTATGACTCTCTGTCTCTCACAATTTTTCTTTGGCATATCACTAGGTCTCTGGACCCAGAGCACTCAGGAGAACAAAATTCATCCAACTAGGAAAAAAAAAAAAAACCAAACAGCAGACACTCTCCCGGACAATAATCCAGAAGCACCTGAGAGTCTGCACTGGTGATGTCTACAAAATGGCTAAGAACAGTTTTATTCTAGTTTTCTGGTTTTAACAAAAGCAAAGGAACAAGGAAGAGTGAAGCCTATAGCTCTCAAGATAAAGAATGAACACCTGTCAACAGGACCTGAGGCTGGGGAGGATGGGATGGAAAGGGCCTCCGTCTGTGGAATGAAGTTTCTTCCTTGCCTACATGCCCACTGTGTGACCATGGATTAGCCACATAACACCTTCAGGTCTCAGCTTTCAGGCTGATAAATGGGAAGACCAAGCCTTATACTTCTCACAGGACACTGTGAGAACTACATTATTTGTATACCAAAACTCACTCGAGAGGCATATCTTGTTTTACCTAATGTTTTCCTGAAAAGATAAGTAAATGTGTTCTGAAGTATTGACTAAATCTTCCTGGAAGATGACAATACTTTATATACAAATAAAAACTTTCAAAGGACTGGGTTTCTTAAAGGCACACATTGCTTTATACTTCCTATAAATACAATTGCTATTTGAGTCAGTTTTTGATTACCAGCACAAGTAAAGAACAAACATCAGACATTTAACCCAGGGTAATGGCAAATCTAAGAAGTCTTCAGTTTGCTTTTAAAAATTTTGTCATTTGGTTCAGAAGATTCACCTTTCTACTTTAAGGTGGATTTAAAATTAGTTGCCTTCCTCAACTTCATACCAAAATGGATAGGAAAGTACTTGAAGGCAGAGGAAAGCCTATTGGTTTTAAAACTGCTGAGGTTAAACCATGAAGCAGCAGAAACTTGAGCGGACGGTGGGATGGCTGCTCTTCTTTGCATCCCTCTCCTACCCCAGGGAGGCAGCACCCTTTCTGCAGCTGAGGTAACTCCAGAGATGCAAACCCAGTCACAACACCTAAGCTACCAACCGTAATCCGGAGGCAGGGACACCAGAGTGTCACAGGTTGAGTGTCCCTACCCTCTACATTCTTAGCTAGTGACTTCAGGAAGTCCTGCCAGAAGCAGAGAAAGGAAAGACGTTAGGGTCGGGGTAGAGGCAGCTCACAAGAGATTTTCTACAAATTCCTTGTTCCACCCTTGTAAAAATTGCCTGGAAACTCCCCTCCTTCCGGAAGCTTTCCTCAATTAATTCTATAATGATGACTTAGGAGTGGTCAACATATTCTTTGCATCCTTTTAGTCCTGAAGCATTTGACTTAAGCTATAAGCACACCAAGTATTCTATCTGTGTTCTGTCTCTCTAATAAAATATGTGTTCTGAAGGAGGGGCTTATATCTTCTAATTTGTGTTTCTTCAGCACCCTTATCTCTAGCCAACTGGCTTAGGCCCACCAGTAGCCTGAGCTCTACAAAGGATACTTTACAGACACAGTTGGTTAGGAAGCTAAGAGAAGGTCTGCCAGAGAAAATATGAGTCAACTTCCCTAGTAACCAGAGACTCCTGTAGCTGTCACTGCAGTTTCATCACAACACGGTCCTTCCTCCATTCTCCATGTTGACTGATGGCACTGAGACTACTGGACAAGCCAAAGCTGTCAAAACGTAAACCCACCTAAGGCAACTCCAAGCAACAAACTCAAGACACATTTTCCCATGAGAGAAGGTAGAGTAGCCACAAACCCAAAGTAGCCTCACCTATCCAGACACTTCTGGAGCCTGCCAATCTAGCTTATACACATAAAGAAAGTAAACCAGCTTCAGGCTTCTCCACTGGAGGAGGTGTCAGCACATTTTGTGGGAAGACAACGGTTTAGAGCAGTGGCCCTGGTTACTTCTAGCAAGTGCTGCTGTTGTCAGACTTCTTCCTTCATATTGAGAGTAAATTATGTCCTTCATATTGAGAGGGCTGCACAACAGTGAAAGCAATATTAAGACAAAAATGGTCAGCACTGGGAGATAGACTTACAACCCCCTCGTAGGTGAAGAGAAATGATAAGCATCTGTTCTAGGCAGTTACATTTAGAGCACTTACACCTTACACTGACTCAGTTTATTGTCAGGCAGCATAGAGTAGTTTAAATAAAGTCTCCTGGGATTTGAAGCTCTGGATTATGAACTCAGTTCTAGGCCTTAGTTTCTTCATAAATAAAGAGTATGACGAGGATAGGAATAGATAACAAGATGGTCCCTGCAGTTCCTTTCTAGGGACCTGAAAAATGTACTCTGATTATATCCAGGCACAAATGACATTATATGAGGTTTTATTATGTCAACAAGGGGCCACCTTGAGCAGAGCAGTAAAAGTATTTCAATTTGGTATCACCAGTCTGCAAGACATAATCTTTCGGAAACACACCTGGACTGACTAGGTGAGAAACAATGGCAACTGGGCAATCAATATAGATTTTCTTCTCCATTAGGCCAGGCACACAGTACATATTCACTGGAAATTTGTTGACTGATAAATGACAACTTTGAAATTCTAACTCCTCCCAAACTCCAGCACTCCAAAGAGCTCACCCCGGCCCTTAGGCCCAGTTTGTAAGACTGAACTCAAGTATACATTGTCTTCTCTAGGCAGTTTTCTAAACTAGCCCAACTTTTCCAATGGCATTCTTAGCAACTAAATTAATTTCTGCTGCATTTTGAATCCATGTTATATCTTTTAGCACTTGTTTCCAAATTACATCATCCACAGCCATCATGTCTCCCTCTAAATAAATAATGAACTTAAGAGCAGAAAGCAGAAAGCCCGCCATGTGCTTCGTTGGCAGAGACCACAATGACTAGCGAGGTTTAAGTACACACCCTTAGCAAACACTGTGACTGACTGAGAGATGGATCCCAATGGTGAGGATAAGGGTTAGCACGTTTCTGAGCACTTAATGAGATAAGAGAGCACAGTTGGGAGTGTGGGCTCTTGAGCCTCGTGCCCAGATATAAACGCTGGCCCTGCCACCTGACAGCTATGCGATCTTACACAAGTTACTAAACTTTCTGTGCCTCACCCTTAAGGTAGGGATAATAGTATCCATTTCATGGGATTATTAAAACCGAATTATTGAAAACATATAAAAATAAAATGCTTAGGCCTAGGCCAGCTTCTCAGTAAGAACTCAGTATTCTTAGCAGGTCTTATTTATTTTATTTAATCCTTACAACAACCCCATGGCTTGACACTATTACTGTAATTTTACAGATGAAGAAACTGGGCTATAGAAAGGAGTAACTTGCTTATTTCATGCATCCAGTGAGTGAGATGGTGCTGGAATTTGAACCCAAGCAGTTTAACCTCAGAGCCCTTTCTCTGCTAATGCTTTACCCCCCATTTAGAGACTACTCACCATTCATTTTACTTTGCCATAGATCTGCTCTTAACGTATGTCAGTGCTCTGAAATCTCAGATCCTAAATTCAAAGTGGCAGGGATTGGCTGCTTATTCCTCCTTAAATACGTTCAGATTCTGCTAACATTTATTAAGCATCTGCTGGGCAGCAGGTATTATGCTGGGCAGTATCTCATGAGGAAGCTCCAGTTCAGAGAACATAAAGCACTTGCCTGAGGTCCCAGGGTTAGTGAGGGCCATGTGCCAGGACTGAAACTCAGATTCCCTGACTCCAAGTCCAACAACCAGACCTCACTAAGCCAGTCTGGCTCTGCATGTTTCCTGGCCTAAGTGTAAAAACGCAATGCAGGTTACCATTTATGTCTGCTGGTCAAAAGCACAGGTTTTAGAATCAAACCACTGGGTTGGTGGTCATGATTCTGACTCTGTGACCCTAGGCAAGATTTGTAATCTCTCCATCTCAGGTTTTCTTGTTGGTAGCAGAGGCGGGTAACTACTTCACTAAGTTGTTATGATTTTAATGGTGTCATTCATTAAAGCCTTTAGCACAGGGTATACAATAAATACAATGTATATTAGCTATTTTATTATCACCACCATGGGGAAAAAAGGGTCTGGCATTTCCCCACCTATTACTTAGGAATATTCCTGTAAAAAAAAACCCCAGATGTTTAAATCAAACAACAAGACACGGAAACTAAGCCCCTTGTGCTCACGGTTAGAACTGATCTCCTAACTTCTAGCACTTCACCAGATCCTGATATCCGTTGCCTCTCTGAACTTTTCAAAAGTGTCCAGATTTTGAGAGTATATAACCTCTCATCCAGTTCCCCCCACAAAAAGGCTTGGTAGTCCTGACCATTCTAATTGTCCCTTTTGAGCTTTAGGGATTCACGATATCCTCCAACCAAAAATGGGTGCTGGGCAAACTGTTTCAAATGGAAAATTCAACTCCATCCCAAATCTTTGCTGCCCCAGCAGATTTCCAGGACATGCTGGCTCCCAGAAACCACAATTACAGGCAAGCTTAAGGCAGAAGAGTAATTAGGCCCATACCATTGGCTCAGCAGTCTCTCAGTCTTTCTCTCCAGGGCTGACACCATTGCTCTACCTCTCCCACCCCCCTCACCCAAACCCCATCTCAACCACTGCACAGTAGAGGGTAGAGAGAGATGCAATGGGAATTTCCATCTTTCCTCTCTTTCAACCCCATTCCATTTCCAGGAGACTAAGGAAGGGAGGGGTGAGGGAGGAAAGAAGTCATCTCATGAATATAATTAACACTGAATGGCAGCAAGAGATGAAAATAACTTTTGACGGAAAAAGAAGTATTCTTGAGGTCCCTCCCTTCATTACATTCCTTACTTCTCACAGAGATGACATCAGGAGGGAGTTTCCTGGGTGAGACCCCAAACATGAAAATGAAAGGGATCTGGTAAAAACAGTAAACAGCAACCTCAGTCTCTCCAGACAGGGGTCAATTTTGGCTGGAGACAGGGGGAAAAAGGTGACACCTAGAAGTCCAAAGGAATCTAGGATTCTCCAAGATGCTGGAGGGGTCCTGTAGGAAATTTCCTCCTCTCACAGCTCCTCGTAATTTGGGTTAACGGGAATGAATGCCAGTCCTCCCCTTCTTTACTCTTCTATCCTGGAATATTAAAATATGTTCCCGTTATCTCACCCTCCAGCACAAGGGTACTTTGTGCAGCACTTTCCTTCTTTCTTGCAGGGTTACTGTCCATTACTTGGGGGTGGATTTGCTCAGTTTTTAGCCCCAGTGATGCCCTGCACACACCATTACGAAACAGAATGCTGGTCCCTTATTGCTCCCAGTGGTCTCAGGGCTGTTCCCAACCGACCCCCATAGTGCTGAAGACCTTCAGTGAATCACCTCCAGGGAAGTTACTGTTAGACAGTACAGAGGACAGGGAAGGGGTGGCACCCTAGTAGGGAGTAGACTTTAACATCCTAAAGGGCTTCTGAACAGTTATAGCTCAGAGGCCAGAACTGAAGGCTGTCAGGGCAATTTCTTGAGGCCACTTTAGAGCCCCCAGAATATGGCTGACAGACCAGGCTGAGAAAAGCCCCAAAGCAGCCTGGTACTAACCCAACTCTGCCCATCAAAATCTGACTTAAAACATATTAATCCCAAGCAGCTTTCCTTGAGTTAGCCTCTCTTGGCTAACCTCTCCCCCAGGCAAGCATAACATCAGCCCTCTGTACTACTGATAGCTTATTACAATAAAATCAGTATAAAACAGACACACAATCATTCAATCATTGATTTCAAGTAATATTTGACAGATCCAAAATGATAAAAAAGAGGGGTACATCCCTGGAGTTTACTCACTCTGCAAGAGTGAGTAATCCTCATCTGGGTATTAAAAGCATGTTTGACACTCTTTCTAAGGATTCTGAAATCAATATACTTCCACATCTCTGGGTTCCCCAACTAAGCTGTAAACTCCTTGAGAGAAAATAATGCGACTGCACTTTTGAAATCTTTGTATTTCCTCCTCCTCTGCTGGCCAGCTGAATAAAAGAGGTCCCCGCCTCCCGCCAAAGGCACCCCCCCCCCCCCGCCACACACACAGCATCCACTACAAAATATAGGATTCTACACACAAACTACTGTTCAATCCACTTGTTTGGCAAACTAGCTAACAAATGGCCACTGGCATAAATCACAACCTAAGGGACCAGACAGCCAAAGAAAAACTAGAGATTTTCAAGATGGAGCCCCACCTGGATAAGAATCAGAGGGTCAGATTAATTACAGGACAGTCCAGATTCCTTCCAATCCTGAGGATGATTCTGATTTGAAGACACAGTGGGAATGAGGGAGGGAGGTGGGGAGCAAGTGAACATCCCATTAAAAGCACTATAATCACAGGGTAGAAATGGCAGAATCTAGATTCCCCGTCACTCTTTTCAAGGCTTAGGTGGGAAAAAGCATTCTGCAGGCAAGAGGAGGCCTTGGTGTCTGTCTGTCTCTCTCTCTAGTAACACATGATTGCCCCATTGTTTGCCTGTTCTCTCTGCAGCAACCATGTGAGACTAGCAGCCATTGGGGCTGCAGCAGACCACACGGGCTCCAAAGGACTAAGCTTTAATATGAAACAGAAACTATGGACACTGGCCTTTGTTTTGGCCTTGATGAAGAAAAGATTGGATTTTTTTCCATGATGGGATGGTTGGAGATGAGACATTGGAAACTCAGGGGCAGCCTTCTATTTCCACCAGAATAAACCTTACCATGACAATCTCCCTTAAGTGGATGTGTGGAATCGCGTGATCCTGTGAAAGAACACAATTTCCAATGGCAGCACTACGTCCTATTTCATTCCTTCACAAGGTAGAGAAGGGAATAAAAGGCAAGGCCTGGCTTTGCTTTCAAAACCTTTTCCTCCCAGCTACTGTTGGGTCCTAAGATTGCCTCAGGAGTGTGAGTTTTAAGCTCAAGTCCACAGGAAGTGAACATTAATCGGTATGTGGCTGGTATGTCACCTGTCGATAATTAGGAATGAACTTAAATAAATTCTAGGGGCAGCTTAGAACTAACACATCTCTAAAAACCCAAGTGTGTCTGGGTTAAACCTTAAAATCATGATTTTCATGTGACCTCATCTCTCCCAAGCGTCTGCTTATCAAACACAAAATTAACTTATACTTAATATGTTTCCCAAATGGCTCAGATATCTTTGTATTTATGATCACATTTACTATTATCAACATTTAATAACTACAGTATTTATTGGTACATGGAAGTGATTTAAAACATTTGGGGCACATATTAAGGTATAGACATAATTCTTGTCTTTGGAAAATTCATAATTTTGAGGAGTTGGAGACACAGGCAAAAAGACTTAGCAATTTGTACAATGTACAAATGAGAGGTTAAAAACAAACCCACAAAGAGCCAACAGTATACAGAAAGTACTGAGTAGTACAGTGATGAGAAAATAGGGCTCTTCAAAAAGAGCTGGACTGAGGTCAGTGCTATTGTGCTAAACTTTTAAAAGATAATTTATTTACTTTTAGGGAGGGGGAAAGGGAGGGAGAAAGATAGGGAGAGAAACATCAATGTGTGAGAGATACATCAATTGGTTTCCTCTCGCACTCTCCCAACAGGGGTCCTAGCCTATAAACCAGGCACGTTCCCTGACTGGGGATCGAACCGGTGTTATTTCGGTCCACAGGCTGGCACTCAATCCACTGAGCCACACCAGCCAAGGCTTTGTTAAACTCTTAAGGTACCCAGAGGGACAAATGCCCTTCTTTTATTTCTCCTGGCTTACAAACTCAGCCTGAACTATGATTTGACCCAAACACAAGTAGACTCCTTATCAATGCAAATTCATCAGCTAGTCTAAACTAGCTGGGGGCAAACTTCTGCAGAGGGTGAAGCCAGTCTACCTGGCTGCAAAGTTCAAAACACACTAAGCAGTTCAGGACCTGTAATCTTAGCTCTGAGCCATTTCATTCCATTATAAAAGCACCCCCCACCCAAGTTCAATATTCAGTAGCTGAATCTCACTGTGCACCTCTCTTGCCTTCTCTCCACAAGAATTTCCTGCTTGGAGCACATATCAAATTAAATTTCACCCTTCCCTCAGAAACAAACAAAACCCCATAGCTAACATCATACTTAATGGGGAAAGACTAAATTCCTTCCCCCTAATACAAGGGTGTCAAACTCAGTGTCACCAGGGGCCACATCAGCCTCATGGTTGCCTTCAAAGGGCCGAAATAATTTAAGGACTATATAAATGTAATCACTCCTTAACTGTTAAGGAGTTGAAATTACGGTCAGCCCTTTGAAGGCAACTGAGAGGCTGATGTGGCCCCTGGTGAAAATGAGTTTGACACCCCTACCCTAATATCAGGAACTAGAACAGGGTATCTGCTCCATCCACTTCTTCACAACATTGAACTAGTGGTTCTAGCCACAGCAATTAGGCAAGAAAAAGATAAATAAAATCCATCCAAATTGAAAAGGAAGAAGTAAAACTACCTCCCTTCACAGATGACATAATCTTATGTATATAAAATCTTAAGGGAGCCACAAAAAACATTAAAACTAATAAACAACTGTAGATTATAAGACCGACACACACAAAATTATAGTATTTCTATATACTAGCAATGAACAATATAAACACGAAATTAAGAAAACAATGCACCCTAGCCAGTGTGGCTCAGCTGGTTGGAGTGTCATCCTGAAAACTGAAAGGTTATGGATTCAATTCTGGTCAGGGCATATGCCTAGGTTGAGGGGTTGGTCCCTGGTTGGGGTACATACGATAGGCAACCAATTGATGTTTCTCTCTCACATCGATGTCTGTCTGTCTGTCTGTCCCTTTCTCTCTCAATCTCTCTCTCCCCCTCTCTCATATCAATAAGCATGTCTTTAGGTGAGGATTTTTTTTAAAATCCTATTTTAATAGCAAAAGAATAGGTAGGAATAAATTTAACAAAATAAGTATAAAACTTTTACAGTGAAAACCACAAAACATCATGGAAAAAATTAATTGGAAAGACATTTGTGTTCATGGGTTGGAAAATTTAAGATTGTTAAAACAGCAATACTCCACAAACTGATCTATAGATTTAATGCAATCTATCAAAATCTCAGTGTTTTTCCTTTGCAAAATTGACAAGATGATTCTAAAATTCATATGAAAATAGTTAAAACAATCTTGAAAATAAAGCAACAAAGTTGGAGGATTCATACTTTCTGATTTTAAAGCCTATTACAAAGCTATAGTAATCAAGTCAGCATGGGACTGGCATAAGGATAGACATATAGGTCAATAATGTAGAGAATTGAGGAATAAATCTTCATGTTTACACTGCACTGACTTTTGACAAGGGTGCTAGGACAATTCAAAGGACAAAAACAGTTTTTTCAATAACTGGAAAGAATGAAGTTGGACCCCTGCCTCATATCATACAAACTAACATAATGGATCACTGACCTAAAAGAGCTAAAACTGTAACAGGAGTAAATCTTTGTAACCCTGAGTAAAGCAATGATTTCTTAGCTATAATACTGAAACCATAAACAACAAAAGAAAGAAGTGGATAAACTGGGCATCATCAAAATTTTAAAATTTTGTGCTTCAAAGGACAACATCAAGAAAGTGAAAAGGGACCTCCGGCCAAGATGGAGGCATAGGCGGACACACTGTGCCTCCTCTCACAACCAAAATTAAGGACAACAAAGATTAAGAAACAAGAAAACAACCAGAACTGATAGAAAATTGAACTGTACGCAAGTCCAACAACCATTCATCCAGACCGGTAAGAGGGGCGGAGTTGCAGCAGGAAAAAGTGGAGGTGTGGACCCAGGGATGCAGGCAGCAGTGGCTGGCAGTTCCCAGGTGCACAGGTGGTGGCTGGTGGACCCCGGGCCCACAGGCAGCAGGTGGCGGACCCCAGGCATGGGGTGGCAACTGTGCAGACCCAGTGAGGCCGCACAAGGTGGCTGGCTGACCAGGTGGTCCCACATTCGTGCACGCAGATAATCCAGGTGAAGGGGAAGAGGTAGAAGGGACTGGAATCCAGGAGAGAGCTGAGCAGGTGCCATTGTTCCCTCTCGGACCCCACCCCCACATACAGCATCACAACTCAGTGACTGGGCTGCCCAGCACTGGGGAACACCTAAGGCTCCACCCCTCACTATGTAACAGCTGCGACCAGACCAAAACAAAAACAAAACAAAAAAACCCCACCAAAAATGGCTCAAACCGGAAAAGAAATGAAAGCCCCACTGCTAATTCCTCTAAGCAAGGAAGAGAAAGCCAACCTATCAGATGCACAGTTCAAAGCACTGGTGATCAGGATGCTCACAGAATTGGTTGATTTTGCTCACAAACTAGATGAAAAAATGAAGGCTACAATACAGGAAATGAAGGAAGACTCATGGGGAACCAATAGAGATGGGAGGAAAACTGAGACTCAAATCAATGGAGTGGACCAGAAGGAAGAAAGAAACAACCAAACAGAAAATGAGGAAGAAACAAGAATTCAAAAAAATGAGGAGAGGCTTAGGAACCTCCGGGACATCTTTAAATGTCCCAACATCCGAATTATAGGGGTACCAGAAGGGGAAGAAGAAGGGCAACAAGTGGAAAAGTTATTTGAACAAATAATCAAGGAGAACTTCCCCAATCTGGCAAAGGAAATAGACTACCAGGAAGTCCAGGAAGCTCAGAGAGTCCCAAAGAAGTTGGACCCAAGGAGGAACACACCAAGGCACATCATAATTACATTAGCCAAGATTCACATGAAGGAGAGAATTCTAGAAGCAGCAAGGGATAAGGGGACAGTCACCTACAAAGGAGTTCCCATCAGACTGTCAGCTGATTTCTCAAAAGAGACCTTCCAGGCAAGAAGGGTCTGGAAAGAAGTATTTGAAGTCTTGAGAGGCAGGGACCTATATCCAAGATTGCTCTATCCAGCAAAGCTGTCATTTAGAATGGAAGGGCAGATAAAGTGCTTCCCAGATAAGGTCAAGTTCAAGGAGTTCATCATCACCAAGCCCTTATTATATGAAATGTTAAGGGACTTATCTAAGAAAAAGAAGATAAAAAATAGGACAGTAAAAAGACAGCAAATTCACAGCTATTAAGAACCACACCTAAAAAAAAAGCAAACTAAGCAAACAGCTAGAACAGGAACAGAACCACAGAAATGGAGATCATATGGAGGGTTAGCAACAGGGGTGTGGGAGGAGGAGAGAGGGGGAAAAGGTGCAGAGAATAAGTAGCATAGATGGTGGGTAGAAAATAGACAGTGGGAGGGCAAGAATAGTGTGGAAATGTAGAAGCTAAAGAACTTAGGACACATGGACATGAACTAAAGGGGGGGAATGCGGGTGGGAGAGGGTGTACAGGGTAGAGGGAAATGATGGGGAAGAAATGGGACAACTGTAATAGCATAATCGATAAAATTTTAAAAAAATTACCTTCAAAAAAAAAAAAAGAGAGACAAAGTGAACCAGTGGGAAGAAAATTAAACTAAATTCAAAAGTTTTGCATTCACATTCCAGTTTTGACACTATGTAGTCAGAGGCAAACTGCTTAATTTATGCCTCAATTTCTTCATGAGGACCCTAATCTCATATGGTATTGTAAAGATTAAATAAGACTACATGCATGAAAATTCATCAAAATACAAGCAAATCAAGCTATTAATATATAAAAAGGATTATATATAATGACAAAGTAGGATTTGTCCCAGGAATGCAATGTTGATTTAATGTAAGATGTGTGTCTCCAAACAAGATATGCAATGAAATGATCCACAGCATATAAAAAGATGCTCAACATCATTAGTCATTAAGGAAATGCAAATCAGAACAATGAGAAACCACTTTACACCCTTTTTTTGTCAGCTACAATAAAAAAGACAAGTAAGTGTTGGAGAGTGTATAGAGAAGCAGAAACCCTCACAAATTGCTGGTGGGTATGTAAAATGGTGTCACCACTTTGGAAAAATTAGGCAGTTCCTCAAAATGCAAAACACAGAGCTATCCTTTGATCTAGCAATTCTACTACTATTAGGTATATTCCCATATATGTGTATACCAATGTTAACAGCATCATTATTCACAAATTGCCAAAATTTGGAAACAACCCGTGTCCATCAGCAGATGAAAAGACAAAAGGCAGTATATGCACACAATGGAATATCATTCCGGCATAAAAAGAAGTAAAATTCTCATACATGCTACAACAGAGATGAAATTTGAAAATATTATGGTATGTGAAATAAGCCAGACACAAAAGGACAAATATTGTAAGATTCCATTTATATGAAATGTTCAGAATAGGCAAATCCATAGGGACAGAATGTAGATTGGTGGTTGCCTGAGGCCGTCGGGAGGAGCAGAAGTGATTGTTAATGGGTGTGAGGTTTCTTTTTGGGGTGATAAAAATGTGTGGTAATGGTTGCTCACCTTAAGGATGAATTTTATGACAGGTAAATTATATCAATAAAGCTGTTACTTAAGAAAGTCTATATATGAAAATATGCATACTATAAAACTGCAAAATAATACACAAACACAAGGGGTTATTATGAAACAAATAAATGGCTGTGGGTTGTGAAGTCATTAAGGTTAGACAAAGTAGCAATTAAATCAGCCAATTCACTAATCCTCAAAAATCTGGTCTGCAGGTGTGGGAGGTGCCCAGATTGCATGTATTTTTCATTTTACTGTATGTATCTCTTGACCTTAGGGTACATTTGTTAATAATTCCCTTTCATCTTTGATGAATAAAGATGCATTAAAGATGTGTGGGGAAGGGAACGAAATCCTACAGAAACCTAACCTATTCCCAAGTGTAAGAAGTTTGTATCTGTCATAGCAAAACAAAAGACATTTTTAATTCTAATCATGCCCATCAACTCTTGCTTCTATTACTACAATAGCTTAACAGTTCTTCCTGCTTTTCCCTTGAACTCCTAGTATATTTTTAATAGCAGGGAAAATCTTTTAAAAAGTGTGTCAGGTATGTCACTTTTCTGGCACCTTGAATGACTATTCCTTTCACATTTTTTGAACACATATCTCAGGTTAAGTATATACTCATGAATATTAAATCCCCACAATTTGTAATACAGTGCTGGCACATCAACTAGGGATCAATAAACATTTCTTGAAGTCAATTTACTGCCATATAAAAAGTAAAATCAGAAAGAGATTCCTTATGTCTACAAGCTGCCAGTAAGCGCTCTGGATGTGGGCTGTGGTGCCTTTACTCCACCCTTCCAGTAAGGCATTATGCTGCTTAAGGATTCTCAGGTCTTTTGCAGGTACCTTCCCAACAAGCCTTTAGGTTCCCTAAAGTCAGGGACCACTTTTCTCTAAGATACCTAGATGACAGATGAGCATGCAATACAGGGCAGGTGTAGATACTGTCAGAGATGATGACTGCCAAAATGAAATGGGGCATGCCAGGTAGTAGAGGGAAAAAAACCCTTGGATTTCAGTAGAATTCATGCTGCCAGGTAGTTATCTCATGATTCCCTCCTCAACACCCCTCCTCCATGCCCTCCTGAAGCTGTGGGTTCCTAGCCTCTGAGTCGGTAATCTTTCTGCTCTAGCCAATTTATTTTCTAATCTTGTACTTTCGTATAAAAGGCTCTCCAGGAGACTGATGATGACAGACTGGGCAGCCACACAGAAGAGCAGGGTCCTCTTCTAATTACCAGCAGGGAGGAAGGGCAACCCATTCATGGGAAGAAAGACAAGGAACTAAGGTGTATTCAGAAAGGGGTCAATTCCAAAAGCTGGTAAGAGCTGTCAAAACAGTGTGTCCTAGGGGAACACAGGTCCAGGGAGGGAGAGGAGAGATGCCTCCCTTATCAACCCCCATGCTCTTCCTCACAAGTATGTGGTGGGGTCAAAGTACAATAGCTGGAAAGTGCTGCGAAGGCTAAAAGCACTGGAGAAATGCTTGGCACTGTGAGGATTATTATTTTTTTTTCTTTTAGATTTTATTTATTTATCTTCAGAGGGGAAGGGAAGGAGAGAGGGAGAGAAACATCAATGTGCGGTTGCCTCTTGTATGTCCCCTACCGGGAACTGGCCTGGCAACCCAGGCATGTGCCCTGACTGGGAATCGAACCACGATCCTTCGGTTCGCAGGCCCGCGCTCAATCCACTGAGCTACACCAGTCAGGGCAGGGATTATTATATTACAATATATGGATCCTTATCTAATGCCTGGCTCAGTTCCTGGTTCTTGTAATGGCACCCATAATAAAACTCACCAAGTATTTGATCACCAAGATAGCATACGAAATGAAGCAGACTCCCAGTGAAGAGCCCCTGATGAGGCAATGGCAGATCACCAGCAGGGACAGACGTAGAGATAGCACAGTTTTGCATCTGCCTATACTTTGCTCAGTTGAAGAAAAGAGTTTTAAAATGACCAGTTTTGGAGATTCTTTTCTCTATCATCTCTAGTTACCTTCCCATCCTTTTACTCATTCTGTGCTTCCTATTCTATTAAGCACTGTTTCACAGACCCTCCCCAGAATACACATACAATTCTCCTACAGGGGTGCACTTTTCCAAAGTGGTCAAGCTCACAGGGCTCCCAAGCACCTCAACCTCCCGTGTAAATAATCAAAGTGACAGAGGCAAGACCACGAGAGGAAAACAAAGCTTAGAGCCCTAGATCACCAAGATGATTGTTACAGAGAAGATAGGGCTAGAGTGGTAAAAGAAAGAGATTATTTACCCAAGTTCACCTCCTTCAATAAAGACAAGGAGGTTATTTCTGAGATCAGTACTGTGGGAGCTCTGCATGATTAAGAGTGCTAAACCAGACCTGGCCGGGGAGCTTGGTTGGAGCATCATCCAGATACTCCAAGGTTGCAGTGTGATCCCTGGTCAAGGCACACACAAGAATCAGCCAGTGAATGCATGGATAAGTAGAAGAACAAATCAACACTGCTCCCTCTAAAATCGATCAATAAAAAAATTTTTTTAAATTAAAAAAAAAATTAGTGCTAAACTAGGGCCAAACCAGAGCCTTCATCAAGCAAGAAGAGGAGCCAGGGTTTACAGTCAGAGACCTAAGGTCAGTACTAACGTGGTTCAAAGTCTCCACTTCTATGAGTCTCGGTTTTCTCACTAGAAAGGAGAACAATAACTATAATAAGTACATATCAGAATGGCTGTTAAAGCACAAGTTAAGTGCTGGACAAATGCTAGTTATTACGGCTTTCCCCTGTCAGCCCTCTACATGCTTTATGCCTGGAAGTAATACCATATGCAAGAACAAAAAGGGTGTTAGTCTTGGGTTTCTCTAACTTGCCAGAACCTTCAACCAAGAGAGAATCAATCAATATTTGAAAACTAGCTGATAAAAGTTATTGGGAAAACCCCCACTGGAGATTTCAGTAAATTATTTTAGGGTGCTAGCTGGCATTCCTTAAAGGCTACCGAGTCCAGTTGCAGGTACTATGAGGGTATTTGTACATGAAAGAAACACATGAAAAGATTAGCAGATGTCATACAAAAATGAACAGGGACCTACGTGGTGAGAGATACAGGAAAAAGAAAAAACCTGAATCAAGGAGAATTAATCAGGAAGACTTCACTAGTCAAGTAAGTTCTAAACTGGTATTTGAAGGAGAGGAGGGACAAACATTAATGATAAAGGAGTTAAGTAATTGTGGCAGATTGAATTTCCCCAAAGTAACTGCCAACAAACACTGTATTTGCCCTCCTTCATGCTCTTCCAGAACCTTTCCAATTCCAATGAAGAGGGGGAGCCTATTCCCTTTCGCTATCCTGGCCAGGCATTTATAACTCCTCAACTAGTAATAGTAAAGCAGAAGTGACACTAAGTGACCACTTATAAAAAGGACGCAGCTTCTTCAAATGTCTGGGGATGCTCGTTCTGGAGGCTTCAGTCACCTTGGAAGGACTCTGGAGTCCAGCTACCCTGAGGAAACACATGTGGAAACACCAACTGGAGATTCTAGAGAGAGAGAGAGAGACAGATAGAGAGAGACTGCAGCAACAGATAACTTGAACAATACTGATCTGTGCAAAGCCTCAATGATCACAACAGGCATGTCGCATCTAGGGGATGGAGACCTGGCTTGTCCAATTTGAGACTACAAGATATGATGTAATAATGAGATAATAAAAATGGCTAACGTATTGAACTCTTAACTATGTCAGGTATTTTGCTAAGCATTTTATACGCATTATTTTTATTTCATCTTTGCAAGAATCCTGTGAGAAAAAGATGATTTTAGCTATTTTAGAAAGGAAGAAACTGAGGCTTAGAGGGGTTGAATAACAGGAAACCAAGGTCTATTTGACACAAAACTATTGTTGTATTCCTAACAACATGGTGGTGACTAGAACCTTAAAGAAGTGACCAAGGTTCCAGAGATTAAACAATATTAGAGTCCGACGGATCTCAGAGGTCAAATCCAACTTTCCCACTTTGCAATTGATGCATCTGAGCCTACTGAGGCCTAATGAGGTTAAGCAAGTTAGCTTAAAACTGTACCCATTCCTCAATGATAAAAAGACAAATAATACAAACCAAAAAATGAGCAAAGGGTTTGACTAGACATTTCTAAAGAAGACATGCACATGGCTAATAAGTACATGAAAAGATGCTCAGCTTCATTAGTCATTAGGAAATGCAAATTGAACTATGAAATACCACTTCACACTCACAACGATGGTTATAATTGAAAAGACAATAACAAGTATTGGTGAAGACATGAAGAAACTGGACCCTCACAGATTGCTGGTGAGAATGTAAAATGGTACAGCTGCCTTAGAAAACAGTTTGGTAGTTCCTCAAAATGCTAAAAACTGAGCTACCATATGATTCACCAATTTCCCTCCTAGCTATATACCCAAGAGAACTGAAAACATGTCTACATAAAACTCACACACACATGTTCACACAGCATTATTTGTAATAGCCAAGAAGTGGAAACAACTCTAATGCCCACCAACTGACAAATGGATAGGCAGAAGATGACATATCCACACAAAGGGATATTATTCCATCATGAAAAGGAACCAAGTACTGACACACACGCCACAACATGCATGAACCTTGAAAATATGCTAAGTGAAAGATTCCATCTACATGAAATGTCCAGAATAGGTAAATCCACAGAAACAGAAAGTAGATTAGTGGTGGCCTAGGACTGGGGGAGGAGCAATGGGAATGACTGCTAGTAGGTACAAGGCTTATTGTTGGGGTGATGAAAATTTTCTGGAATTAGATAGTGGAGATGGTTGCACAATTCTGTGAATATACTAAAAATCACTGGGGAATTCTAGTTAAGATGGTGCGGTTTGTAAATGCTGTGCTCACCTCTTCCACAACTGCATCAAAATTACAACTAAATTACACTACTACCCTTGAGACAACCTGAAGACTAGCTGAACAAAACTCCTGTAAGTAAGGATATAAAGAAGAAATCACGTCAAGACTTGTAGGAGGGGCAGAGATGTGAAACAGGCTGGTCCCATACCTACATGTGGTGGCTAAGAATTGGGGAGGATATGTTGGCAGTAGAGGTCACCACTAAGGAGCAAGGGGCCCAATGCCACACCTGGCTCCCAGCCCAGAGTACCAGTGCTGGGATGAGGAGCCACCACAACATCTGGCTATGAAAATCAGCAGGATTCAGCCAGTGTGGCTCAGTTGGTTGGGCATTGTCCACAGAGCAAAAGGCTGTCAGTTCAATTCCTAGTGAGGGCACATGCCTGGGTTGCAGATTTGGTCCCTAGTTGGGTTGTGAATGAGAAGCAGCTCATCGATGTTTCTCTCTCACATTAATATTTCTCTCCCTCTCTTTCTCCCTTCCCCTGTATAAAAAATAAGTAAATAAAATCTTTAAAACAAAGAAAGGAAATCAGCAGGACTCTATCCATCTGGGTGAAGTGGAAGGATGCTGCAGAACCAGGATTCCTCATAAAGGGCCTGAGCACAGACTCACTCGCTTCCAAACACTTGTTCTACACTCCAGAAAAGGGACAGCAATTGGAAAAGTGTCAGGGATAGAAGGGGAGGCAGTGAATTGTTTGGTTTCAGGGTGAGAGCTGGAAGAGCAGCTCTCTTTTGGAAAAAGTACCTGGCTAGCACCATTGTTCCTTTGTTGGATCCTCTTCTCCAAAGCCTACCATTGCAGGTGGATGCCATGTATGAATTTCCATGAACCTGGCTGACACTTCTCCCACCCAAACCTAGTAGTCTCTGAGACCTTGCTATAGCCAATTTACATGCCCTGCTCATACCTCTTTCATAGGTCAATTTATACAAGAGATCAGCCTGGACCCCCATTGCATACTTTCCTAAAATTTCTCAAGGTCCACAAATCCCAAACAAGCAGTGGCTGGCCCTGGCAATCCCTGTACCTGTTGCTAAGTGCTAGTGGCAGCCAACCTCAGTTCACAGCATACCCACTCTCAAGTGCCTCCAAGCCCAGCACAGGCAGCCACCAACTGCAGATTGCTTTGTAACTCTTACCAGGTGGTCCTGGGCCAGACACAGGCAGTGGCTGATCTTGACCTGCACTGGAGCCCCTCCCAAGAGGTCCCAGAACCAACATACCTGGTGGACAGCTTCAGAGCACACCAGAGAACTACCCCATCAGTGCCACATATGATAAACCCAAAAGATGGACTTGGCAGGCAAAAAGCCCTGCTAAAGCAAATGCCACTTGGTGGGGTCAGCCCCTGTACAACAGCTTGTCCATTATAGTCAGAGCCAGTCCTCACAGCCAGTCAGCCTGCGGTCAATCCCACCTACTGACATGCTAAGATCAATAATGGCTCAACTACAACAGGAGAGCACACGCAACCCCCACAATGGACACCCATAAAGCACTTGACTCAGATGAACAAGGAGACTGTTATTGGGCCCCACAGAACACCTACTATATAAGGCTATTCAACCGAACTGGGAGCTGCAGCAGAATTACCTAACACACAGAAACAAACACATGGAGACAGCCAAAATGAGGATACAAGGAAACATGTCTCAAATGAAAGAATATGGACTTCGGGCCAAGATGGAAGGACAGGCAGACACACTGTGCCTCCTTGCACAACCAAAATTAAGGACACCAAAGATTTAGAAACAAAAAAACAACCAGATCTGACAGAAAATTGAACTGTAAGGAAGTTCAACAACAATTCATCCAGACAGGTAAGAGGGCGGAGCAGGTGGCCTGCAGAGAGGGGTTGAGGCAGGAAAAAGCGGTGGTTGGAGGTCCCAGGCTTGCAGGTGGCGACTAGCAGACCTCGGGCACACAAGGCGGCTGACCGCGGACATACATTCGTGCACAGATAAACCAGGTGAAAACGAGCAGACAGACCGCACAACCGAGGGCCCCAGCGCCGGGAAATAAGGCCTTAAAGAACCGATTGAAAACACTTGTGGGCATTGAGGTGCTGGGAGAGACTCTCAACCTCACAGGAGAGTATGTTGGAGAGACCCACAGGGTCCTGGAACGTGTGTGGGCCTGCCGTCCGGGCGACAGCACCAGAAGGGCCCAATTTGCTTGTGGGAAGCGGCGGAGGGGACTGGGATACAAGAGAGCACAGAGCAAGCGCCATTGCTCCCTCTCTGTTCCCTCTCTGACCCCGCTCCCACATATAGCTTCACAACTCAGCAACTGGGATGCCCCACCTTGGTGAACACCTAAGGCTCTGCCCCTCACCTATAACAAGCGTGACCAGACCCCCCCCAAAAAAATGGCTCAAGCAGAAGAATAGATCAAAGCCCGAGAGCCAATCCATCTAAGCAACCAAGAGATAGCCAACCTATCAGATGCACAGTTCAAAGTCCTGGTGGTCAGGATGCTCACAGAATTGGTTGATTTTGCTCACAAATTAGATGAAAAAAATGCAGGCTATAATATGTGAAATGAAGGAAAATGCACAGGGAACCAATAGAGATGGGAGGAAAACCGGGACTCAGATCAATGGTGTGGACCAGAGGAAGAAACAAACAACCAAACAGAAAACAAGAAACGAGAATTCAAAAAAATGAGGAGAGGCTTAGGAACCTCCGGGACATCTTTAAACGTGCCAACATCCGAATTATAGGGGTCCCAGAAGGGGAAGAAGAAGAGCAACAAGTGGAAAACTTATTTGAACAAATAATCAAGGAGAACTTCCCCAATCTGGCAAAGGAAATAGACTACCAGGAAGTCCAGGAAGCTCAGAGAGTCCCAAAGAAGTTGGACCCAAGGAGGAACATGCCAAGGCACATCATAATTACATTAGCCAAGATTCAAATGAAGGAGAGAATTCTAGAAGCAGCAAGGGATAAGGGGACAGTTACCTACAAAGGAGTTCCCATCAGACTGTCAGCTGATTTCTTAAAAGAGACCTTCCAGACAAGAAGGGTCTGGAAAGAAGTATTTGAAGTCTTGAGAGGCAGGGACCTACATCCAAGATTGCTCTATCCAGCAAAGCTGTCATTTAGAATGGAAGGGAAGATAAAGTGCTTCTCAGATAAGGTCAAGTTCAAGGAGTTCATCATCACCAAGCCCTTATTATATGAAATGTTAAAGGGACTTATCCAAGAAAAAGAAGATAAAAATATGACAGTGAAAAGACAGCAAACTCACAGCTATTAACAACCACACCTAAAACAAAAGCAAATTAAGCAAACAGCTAGAACAGGAACAGAACCACAGAAATGGAGATCATATGGAGGGTTAGCAACAGGGGAGTGGGAGGAGGAGAGGGGGGAAAAGGTACAGAGAATAAGTGGCATAGACAGTGGGTAGAAAATAGACAGTGGGAGGGCAAGAATAGTGTGGGAAATGTAGAAGCTAAAGAACTTATGACACATGGACATGAACTAAAGGGGGAATGTGGGTGGGAGGGGGTGTGCAGGGTGGAGGGGAATGATGAGGGAGAAAGGGGACAACTGTAATAGCATAATCAAGTAAATATATTAAAAAAGCTGAAAAAGTTTAATACATAAAAAACAAACAAAAGGAGATATAAAGCATAAAAAGAAATCAGAAATTAATGCAATAATGGAAATAATGAATACATTAGAGAAGTGATTTCAACATTTTGACTTCATGGCACACGTAAGCTAATAACTAAAATTCTTCAGCACACTGAAACATATATTTTTTGTCCATCTGACAAAAAATATGTATAATTTTGATTCATTCATACCAGATGGCTATTGTTGTGTTGGGTGCTGTCATTTTTTAAATTTGACAATCTAAGGGAAAATGCCCCTGACTAAATAGTCAGACATTGCATGTTTTAAATATTCTCATGGCACACTGGTTGAAAGTCACTGCAATAAAAGAAATTAACAGCAGATTAGATGAAGCAAAGGATCATCTTTGGAAGACAAGGTAGAGGAAAACAGCCAAACAGAACAGCAAAAAGAAAAAAGAATAAAAATAATGAGGATGCTATAAGGGAACTTTGGGACAACATCAAGTATATAACATCAAGCATAACAAGATTCACATCATGAGGGTGCCAGAAAGAGAAGAGAGAGGGCGAGGATTGAAAACCTTTCTGAAGAAATAATGACTGGAGTGGCTGAGTTGGTTGGAATGTTGTCCTGTACACCAAAAGGTTGTAGGTTCGATTCCCCAGTTAGGGCACATACCTAAATTGTGGGTTTGATCCCTGGTTGAAGCACATATGGGAGGCAACTGATTGATGTTTTTCTCTCACACTGATCTCTATCTCTGTCTCTTGCTCTCTTAAATAAACTTATTCTTCCTTGAGAATAAAAAAAAAGAAAATGAAAAAAGAAATGACTGAAAACTTCCCTAACCTGGTAAATACACCTACAAGTTCAGGAAGTGCAGAGTCCCAAATAAGATGAACCCAAAGAGGCCCATTCCAAGACACATCATAATTAAAATGTAAAAGGTTAAATACAAAGAGAGAATCTTAAAAGCAAAAAGAGAAAAGCAGTTAGTTACCTACAAAAGGACCCCCATAAGACTGTTAACTGATTTCTAAACAGAAATTTTGAAGGCTAGAAGAGATTGGCAAGAAATATTCAAAGTGATGAAAAGCAAGGACCTACAATTAAGATTACATTACCCAGCAAGGCAATCATTTAGAATCAAAGGAGAGATAAAGAGTTTTCCATACAAGAAAAAGCTAAAGGGATTCATCAGCACCAAAACAGTATTATATGAAATGTTAAAGGAATTTCTTTAAGAAAAAAGATAAAAAATATGAGTAAGAAAATACTAGAAAAAAATTCCGAAACAGGTAAACACGTAACAAAAAAGTTAAACAGCAAAAGGGTGAGGATCAAGTGTAATTACAACAGTGAATTAAGGGATAGATAAACAGAAAAGAAAAAAATCATGACAAAAACAAACATGAAGGGGGTTAGTAAAAATCATAGTGATTTTAGAAGGTGTTCAAACCTAAGCAACCATCAACTTAAAATGGATTGCTTATAAACACAGCTTGGTATATATGAAGTACATGGTAACCATCAACTACAAATCTGTAAGATTTGTAAGAAATAAAGAAATCCACACATAACACCACATACATTAACTTACAAGAGAAGAGAGCAAGAGAAAAAGAGAGGAACAGATAATTACAAAAACAATCAGAAAACAATAAAATGGCACTAACTACATACCTATCAATAATTATTTTAAATGTAAATGGATTAACTGCTCCAACCAAAATTGAATGATAAAGACAAGGTACATATGTACAATGGAGCATTATTCAGCCATTAAAAGAATGAAATCTTACCATCTGTGACAATGTGGATGGATCTAGAGGAAATTATATTAAGTGAGATAAGTCAGACAAAGAAAGACAAACATCATGATTTCACTTATATGTGGAATCTAAAAAACAAAATAAACAAAAGAGAAACAAACTCGTAGAAACAGGCAACAAACTAATGGTTGCCAGATGGAAGGGAGTCTGCCTGGCTGGGTGAGAAAGGTAAAGGGATTAAGTACAAATTGGGCCCAGGCTGGTGTGGCTCAGTGGGTAGAGTGTTGGCCTGCGAACCAAATGGTTCAATTCCCAATCACGGTACATACCTAGGTCTCCAGCCAGGTCCCTGGTAGGGGGTGTGTGAGAGGCAACCGCACATTGATGTTTCCCTGTATTTCTCCCTCCCCTCTCCTCTCTCTAAAAATAAAAATAAAACTTTTAAACAAAACAAACAAAAAGAAATACAAGTTGGCAGTTACAAAATAATCACGGGGAATGTAAAGCACAGCTTAGGGAATATAGTTAATAATATTGTAATAACTATACATGGTATCAGGTGGGTACAAGACTTATTGGTGGATCACTTTGTAAGTTATATAAACATCTAACCATTATGCCATTCATCTGAAACTAATATTGAATGTCAACTATAATTCAAAAATTCAAAAAATTAAAAAATAAAACCCACTTACTTGTACATGCTAAGCGGTGAATTTTATGGTATGTGAATTGTATCTTAATAAAACTCTTAATTAGAAATTTGTATCCATTCGTTTAGTACAACCTCACTGAACATGCATCCACTACACAGTCCCTCCCAGGCACTACAGAGCACCCAAAGATCAGGCCTCTGAGTAGCGATAAGGGTGCCACAGTGGAAGAATGCTGAGTCTCTTCTGAGATTTTATGTTTCCCAACCTCACTGAACTTTTCTGGTCCCAGAATACATGTAATTCTTTCCCCATTATTAACCAACGAAGAAGCAAAATAAGAGAGGGAGTTATCGTCTTTTTGGATAGTGAACGCAAACCTCAGGTCCAAAAGGGCCAGGGACAAGGAAATCTTATTGGGAAGATATTAAAAACTCAACAGACTTGATTTCTGATTTACAGATCTCTTTTCCTAGAGGGCACCTTCCACTTCTGTCAAGCAAACCTGATGACTGGCTCCCTTACAAGATTTATACATTTTTACCACTAAGCTTTGCCAGAGGTACAGGAAAATGGAAACAGCACTAGGCTAGGGCTCAGTAGGCACAGGTTGTTTTTTCAAATCCCAACTCCATTCCTTACTAGTTTACGGACCTTAGGCAAATCATTAAAGCCTCTGTACGTCTGTTTCCCCATCTATAATACGGGAATTTTATAAAATTAACTTCTCCCATTCGTTTCCAGCTTCCAGAGGCAGCTGCACACCTTGGCCTGTGGTTTTCTCTTCCATCATCAGGCCAGCAGCATAGCATCTTCCCTCCTCCCTGACCTCTGCTTCTGTCCTCATCTCCAACTGTGGCCTTCATGCTTCCTTCTTATAAGGATCCCAGTGATGTCACTATCCACCTGGCTTATCTAGGACAACCTCTTATCTCAACATCTTTAGTCACATCTGGAAAGTTAGATTCACAAGTTCTGGGGAAAAGAACATGGACTTCTTGGGGCCATTACTCTATGACTGCATCTTTCCAAACTGAAAAATTCCAGCTGTGATTTGGGAAGATCCCTGAGATGGTGAGTAGTTCAACGTATGACCATGCCTAAAAGAGCTGAGTTCTGCCCCAGAATTTGTGCTCTTGGACAGCTGTGGGGTTTGTTCTAATTATCCATAGAAACTCAACCATGGGTAGCGTTTCTCAAGGCTGAGTGTAAATCCATTTTTTTCTGAAACCTTTGGCACTTGCTTTGTTGTAAAACGACAAAGATGGGTCTGCACTTCCGAAATTCAAAACAGGCACTGAACGTGTGACGTGGTCCCCAGTTTTGTAAAGCATTTGCGTCGATAGTAAACATATTTAGAGCCCTGCATAGCAATGTTCATGACACCAGTAGGGGTGATGGCACTGCTGACAACACCTGGCTTTCCTTTTTTCTTTTTAAAAAGATTTTATTTATTTATTTTTAGAGATGGGAAGGGAGGGAGAGAGAGAAACATCAATGTGTGGTTGCCTCTCCCATGGCCCCCACTAGGGACCTGGCCTGCAACCCAGGCATGTGCCCTGACTGGGAATCCAACCAGCAACCCTTTGGTTTGCAGGCTGTGCTCAATCCACTGAGCTTCACCAGCCAGGACTCTTTTTAAAAAAAGATTTTATTTATTTATTTTTAAGGTTTTATTTACTTATTTTTAGAGAGAGGGAAAGGGAAAGAGAAAGAGAGGGAGAGAAACATCAATGTGTGGTTGCCTCTCGCATGTCTCCTCCTGGGGCCCAGGCCTGCAACCCAGGCATGTGCCCTGTCTGGGAATCAAACCAGCAACCCTTTGGTTCACAGGCCCACGCTCAATCCACTGAGCTACACCAGCCAGGGCATATTTGTTTTTTAGAGAGAGGGGAAGGGAGGGAGAAAGAGAGGGAAAGAAACATTGATGTGAGAGAAACACTGATTGATTGCCTCTCACACACCCCCAAATGTGCCCTGACTGGGAAACAACTGGCAACCTTTCGGTTTGCAGGCTGGTGCTCCATTACTTGGCCACACCAGCCAGGGCTCCTCACATTTTTCTTTATGACTATACTTTATAACAAGCATGTCTTGTTTTTGTAGATACAATGAAATCATTATTTTAAAGCTAAAAAACCCTGACTTTTCCCCTTGGCTCTTTTTTAATCCTGTCACATATCCCCTCTTGCCTCTCCCACAGCAGTTATGCACCCATATTTTACTAAATTCATTTATGTTTTAGATCATAACTAATAACAATGAGTAGTTGTATATACTTACTTGTCTTCCTTAAATGGAATGTAAGTTCTATCTGTCCCCAGCGTCTAGAACACTGCCTAACATTTACTATGTATTTAGTAAGTATGTTGAATGAATAAAAAAATTCCCATATCCCAGACCAACAAATGGGAGGCAGGATCTTAACAAGGTGTGGGCTCTCTTCCCATGCCTTGCTCAGTCCTTTCTTGATCTGCCAGGCCTCAAGTTCAGTATTAGTTAAACACCTGAGCTAAAGCAGAAGTAGAGCTATTAGCGCTAGGCTAGGTACAACTAAAAGAGCTAGGACTTCTGGGTTTCTAATTACTTAATTAAACCATCCTTAGGCCTAAAGTGCAGTTTAGGAAACCCTCTGACACAGGCTTTGTTCTGCACCTACCATTATTCACTGACCCACATCTATACCTCAGATTCCTGGGGCCACTGGTTGGGAGAACTTATGGAGTTTTCTAGAAATTATGAAAAACAACCCACTGATTCACAGGGTAAAAAGAAAAGCACGAGAAAGGGAGAGACTAAGGTTGGGGCACTCTTGGAAACCTTAGTAGTGCAGTCCCTGAACCTCATTTCAAGGGAAGTGACAAAGACCCTGGAACAGCATGGGATCCCTATTCCTATCCCGTGAGCAGGGAAGCTAGTGGCAGTGGTGTGGGCTGCCACTCTGCAGACCTGTGATCTAAACAATTCTACTAACATTCTAAAAAAAAAAAAAAAAAATCAATGACATGAAAAATTCAGAACCTGGGAACAGTTTGGGGAATGACATTAGGAAATTTATTCTCTCAATCCAAAACTGAATTACTGAAATTATATATATTTGATTTTGACATTTGCTATAAAATTTGGCATTTAAGATTATTTTTTCTTTTTAAAATATATTTTACTGATTATGCTATTACAATTTCCCATTTCCCCCCCTTTATTCCCCTCCACCCTGCACACCCCCTCCTACCCACATTCCCTGCCCCTTTAATTCATGTCCATGGATCATACACATAAGTTCTTTGGCTTCCACTTTTCCTATACTATTCTTAACCTACCCCTGTCTATTTTCTACCTACTGTTTGTGTTACTTATTCTCTGTACCTTCCCCCACCTCTGTCCCTCCCACTTCCCTGTAGATAATCCTCCATGTGATCTCCATTTCTGTGGTTCTGTTCCTGTTCTAGTTGTTTCCTTTTGTTTTAGGTGTGGTTAATAACTGTGAGTTTATGGTCATTTTATTGTTCATATTTTTAATCTTTTTCTTAGATAAGTCCCTTTAACATTTCATATAATGAGGGCTTGGTGATGATGAATTCCTTTAACTTGACCTTATCTGGGAAGCACTTTATCTTCCCTTCCATTCTAAATGATAGCTTTGCTGGATAGAGCAATCTTGGATGTAGGTCCCTGCCTTTCAAGACTTCAAATACTTCTTTCCAGACCCTTCTTGCCTGGAAGGTCTCTTTTGAGAAATCAGCTGACAGTCTGATGGGAACTCCTTTGTAGGTGACTGTCCCCTTATCCCTTGCTGCTTCTAGAATTCTCTCCTTCATTTGAATCTTGGCTAATGTAATTATGATGTGCCTTGGCGTGTTCCTGCTTGGGTCCAACTTCTTTGGGACTCTCTGAGCTTCCTGGACTTCCTGGTAGTCTATTTCCTTTGCCAGATTGGGGAAGTTCTCCTTGATTATTTGTTCAAATAAGTTTTCCACTTGTTGCTCTTCTTCTTCCCCTTCTGGGACCCCTATAATTCGGATGTTGGCACGTTTAAAGATATCCCGGAGGTTCCTAAGCCTCTCCTCATTTTTTTGAATTCTTGTTTCTTCCTCGTTTTCTGTTTGGTTGTTTGTTTCTTCCTTCTGGTCCACTCCATTGATTTGAGTCTCAGTTTTCCTCCAATTTCTATTGGTTCCCTATGCATTTTCCTTCATTTCACGTATTGTAGCCTACATTTTTTCATCTAATTTGTGAGCAAAAGCAACCAATTCTGTGAGCATCCTGATCACCAGGGCTTTGAACTGTGTATCTGATAGCTTGTCTATCTCTTCGTTGCTTAGTTGTATTTTTTTCTGGAGCTTTGATCTGTTCTTTCATTTGGGCCGTTTTTTTTTCTCATTACGCCTGCTATGTAGTTTGGGGTGGAGCCTTAGGTGTTCACAAGGGCGGGGCAACCCAGTCACTGGGCTGTGATGCTGTATGTGGGGGCGGGGTCAGAGAGGGAACAATGGTGCTTGTTCCACTCTCGGATTTCAATCACTTCCCTGGCTACCCACAAGCAAAGTGGGCCCTTCTGGTGCTGATTCCCATGTGGTTGGGTTTGTGTACATTCTAGGACCCTGTGGGTCTCTCCATCGAACTCTCCTGTGAGGTTGGGAGTTTCTCCCACTGCCCCAGCTCCCACAGGTGTTTTCAATGAGTGGTTTGAGGCTTTATTTCCTTGCGCTGGAGCTCTGGGCTGCGTGGTCTGCCTTGTTCCCCAACTGATCCTCCGGGTTTATCTGCATGTGAATGTGGGACCACTGGCTCCACTAGCTGCTGCCTTGCCAGCCAGCTGCCACCTTAGGCACTTAGGTCCTCCATCCACTGTCTTGCCACGAGTACTCTCCACCCCTCCTATCAGCCTGGATGAATGTTTCTTTAACTCCTTGGTTGTGGGACTTCCATGGAGTTCAATTTTCTGTCAGTTCTGATTGGGGTTTTTTTTTATTTGTTTTTAAATTGTTGTTGTCCTTCTTTTGGTTATGAGGAGGCAGTGTGTCTACCTACATCTCCATCTTGGCTGGAAGTCTGACATTTAAGATTATTTTCTGACCTCTTTTTTTGGCTTCAGTTTACTTTTGCAATTACAAAAAAATCATGTAAATCCACCCATCCTTGAAGATCTCTAGCTGAGAGGATTTATTTGCACCTATGTCAGTTATAGACAGAAAAGGGCTAAACAAGGTTTCACATATGAAGGGCCCAGAAATTCTGCTTTAGTTAGCTTACCTATTTCAATTCAATTTATTTAACCAGTATTCATTGAATGTCTACTGTATGGCAGACACTAGGTTAGGTGTCAAGGTTACAGAGTGACCAGCCTTTGCCCCGAAGGTGTTCAAATCTACTAAAGAAATTTACAACAAAGAGTGGAACCACCAATGCAAAAGTTTTGGAATAGATAGTTAACAAAAGTTGTTATGAGAAGGTTAAAAGCTCATAAAGAGCACAGATGTGGTAAGGTTCTTTAGGTATGGATTACCTGGGACATTGTTAAAATATGAATTCTCAGGCCCCAAACACAATCCAAATTTAGTCAGAAATCTTGAGGATGGGGCCCAACAATTTGTATTTTAACAAACTCTCCAGATGATTCGCATGTGTCCAGAAGACTGAAACCTTTGACTACAGGCAACCTCTTCCTACCTTAAAAAATAAACTCAAAGTACTGTTGACATGGACCAGGAGCTACATTTTCTTCTCTTCTTCTTTCTGACCAAACTCCATAAAAGAATTGACTAGATTGTCTCTCACTATTTTCTCACCCCTCCTCTTTTCAACCCACTGCGAACTGGCTTCTGCTCCCCCTTCACCCTGCTTCCCTCCACTCCTGCATAGAGGCCATGAAATCCTCCTAGTTACTAAATCCAGACATTTCTCTATCCTTCCTATCTTCCCCTCTTGCGAGCATCTGACACTGCTGACCTTCCCATCCTTCATTTCTGAGATTCCACACTGCCCTGGCTCCTTGTTTCTCCTCCACTCCCTTGTAGTCTCTTCTATGGGATCCTCTTCCTTTGTCTCACATTCAAATGTAGTGTCTCTCAGGGCTCTGTCCAAGGCTCTCTTCTCACCTTCCACACGGTCCCTGGACAGTCTCATGGTTCCGCTACTCCATCTAGATGGTGATAATCCACAAATGTGATTCTCTATCCCAGAACACTCTCCTATCTCCAGACCTACATATGCAGCTACCTAAACATCTTCCCTCGGATCTCTCATAGGTACTTCAAACTCAACCTGTCCAAAAGTATGCTGACCTACCTCATTCCCTTAATCATACTCTTCCTTTAGACTTCCTTTTACCACCTAGTAGCCCAAGCTAAAAATAAGGGTGTCATCCTTGACCTACATTCTCCTCATAATCCTCTCCCTCCACATAACATAACCAACAACTCACCTCTAATCCTTCATTTTTCACCATCTACAGTGTCACTTCCCTAGTAAAAGGCCACTCTTGCTTCCTGCCCAGATGACCTCAATGGTCTCCTAATGCATCTTCCCTCTCTCTATTCCTTCATTCTTTTAAGCTAACCATCTACACTAGAGACAGGGCAATCTTGTTTTCTTAAAAGTATATCTGATGGAAGCATATACCGTGTTCATGGATCGGAAGAATTAATATCATCAAAATGTCCATACTACCAAAAGCAATTTATAGATTCAATGCAATACCTATTAAAGTACCAATGGCATATTTCACAGACATAGAACAAACACTTCAAAAATTTATATGGAATCATAAACGACCCCGAATAGCTGCAGCAATTTTGAGAAAGAAGAGCAAAGTAGGAGGGATCACAATCCCTGATACCAAACTGTATTACAAAGCCACTGTAATCAAAACAGCCTGGTACTGGCACAAAAACAGACACATGGACCAGTGGAATAGAACAGAGAGCCCAGAAATAAACCCAAGTCTCTATAGGCAATTAATATTCGACAAAGGGGGCAGCAACATAAAATAGAGCAAAAATAGCCTCTTCAACAAGTGGTGCTGGGAGAACTGGACAGCTACATGCAAAAAAATGAAACTTGAGCACCAACTTACACCATACACAAAAATAAATTCAAGGTGGATAAAAGATTTAAATATAAGCCGTGACACCATTAAAATCCTAGAGGAGAACATAGGCAGGAAAATCTCAGATATTACACGCAGCAACATTTTTACTGATATGTCCTCTAAAGCAAGGGACATAAAGGAAAGAATAAAGAAATGGGATCTCATCAAAATAAAAAGCTTCTGCACAGCTAAAGACAACAGTATTAAAATAAAAAGAGAACCAACTGTATAGGAAAACATATTTGCCAATGATACCTCAGACAAGGGATTAATCTCCAAAATATATAAAGAACTTACAAGACTCTATTCTAAGAAGACAAGCAACCCAATTACAAAATGGGCAAAGGATGTGAACAGACACATCTCCAAGGAGGACATACAGAGGATCCAGAGACACATGAAAAGATGCTCGATATCTCTAGCTATCAGAGAGATGCAAATTAAAACCACAATGAGATACCACTTGACACCAGTCAGAATGGCCTTCATAAACAGAGCAACAAACGGCAAGTGTTGGAGAGGTTGTGGAGAAAAGGGGACCCTAGTGCACTGTTGGTGGGATTGCAGATTGGTACAACCACTATGGAAAACAGTATGGAATTTTTTCAGAAAACTAAAAATGGACATACCTTTTGACCAGCAATTCCACTGCTTGGATTATATCCTAAGAGCCCTGAAACACCAACCCAAAAGAACCTATGCCCCCCAATGTTCATAGCAGCACAATTTACAATAGCCAAGTGCTGGAAGCAACCTAGGTGCCCATCAGTTAATGAATGGATCAAAAAACTGTGGTACATTTACACAATGGAATTCTATGCAGCAGAAAGAAAGAAGGAGCCCCTATCCTTCGCCACAGCATGGATGGAACTGGAGAGCATCATGCTAAGCGAAATAAGCCAGGCAGTGAAAGACAAATACCATATGATCTCACCTTTAACAGGAACCTAATCAACAAAACAAACAAACAAGCATAATATAAACAAAGACACTGAATTTGAGAACAGTCTGACAGTGACCAGAAGGGAGAGGGGAGGGAATTTCAGGGGAAAAGGGGAAGGGTTTAGAGCAACAAGTATAAAGGACACATGGACAAAAACTATGGGGGGTGGGAATGGGAGGAAGGTGGGGAGGGCTGGGGTGGTGGGCTGGGGGTGGGTAAAAGACAGAAAACTGTACAATATCAACAATTAAAAAAATACTGATTAAAAAAAAGTGTATCTGATCATGTCAACTTCTACTTAAAGTCTTGCAATGGTCCTCTATTGCCCTCAGGAAAAAGTCCAAACTCTAACATGGAGGATTACATGGTCCAAAGGCTCCAGCTCCTATCTAGTCTCCAGTTTCATTTAATTAATTGTTCTGTGATCTTGCCATGGATCATTGCTACTTCCAATTCCCCCCACACCATGCCCTTTCTTGCCTTTAGTCTTCTGAATGTGCTGTTCCCTCTGCTTGCTCTTGCTTGCACTTCCCCTCTCTCAAGCGTGGCTCTCATTTTAGGCCTCAACTAGAAGGTCCTCTCGCCCAGGAAACTTTTAACATCTTGCTCACAAGTTTCAACTGACTTCACAGAAGAGAGTTCAAGGTGCGATCACACAACCCCTGCTTATTTTGTCTCCCCCCACAAAACCAAACTCTCCTTGAGGGCAGGGAATGCAGCTTACTGCCATGGAATCCAGTGCCCTAGGGGCACCATGCAAGTGAGGATCTGTTAAAAGCGTGACCATTCCTAAACCTCAGACCCTGTTCCTGTGAAGACATGAAAACCCTAGTCATTTTTTAATTTTTAATTGTTGATCTTGTACAGTTTTCTCTTTTACTCCCACCAGCCCACCACCCCATCCCTCCCCACCTCTCTTCCATTTCCACCCCCCATAGTTTTTGTCCATGTATCCTTTATACTCGTTGCTCTAAACCCTTCCCCCTTTCCCTTGAAATTCCCTCCTCTCTCCCCTCTGGTGACTGTCAGCCTGTTCTCAATTTCAGTGTCTTTGTTTATATTTTGCTTTTTTGTTGTTGTTGTTGATTAGATTCCTGTTAAAGGTGAGATCATATGGTATTTGTCTTTCACTGCCTGGCTTATTTTGCTTAGCATGATGCTCTCCAGTTCCATCCATGCTGTGGCGAAGGATAGGGGCTCCTTCTTTCTTTCTGCTGCATAGAATTCCATTGTGTAAATGTACCACAGTTTTTTGATCCATTCATTTACTGATGGGCACCTAGGTTGCTTCCAGCACTTGGCTATTGTAAATTGTGCTGCTATGAACATTGGGGTGCAGAGGTTCTTTTGGATTGGTGTTTCAGGGCTCTTAGGATATAATCCAAGCAGTGGAATTGCTGGATCAAAAGGTAGATCCATTTTTAGTTTTCTGAGAAAATTCCATACTGTTTTCCATAGTGGTTGTACCAGTCTGCACTCCCACCAACAGTGTACCAGGGTCCCCTTTTCTCCACAACCTCTCCAACACTTGCTGTTTGTTGCTTTGTTTATGATGGCCATAACCCTAGTCATTTTTTGCCCCTCTTGCTAGGGCTCTGAGGAGAAAAGGATCTGCGGTTCTAGCCTCATACAAGGTCCCATTCACAAACCTATTTACTACACTCTGTCCAGCATCTCCCCGTAGAACAACAGTGGCCTTTCTCTGCAGTAGTAGTCTCTTAGAGGGACGCTTCTGAAGACTGAGTTCTGGGAAATAAATGGGGCCAGCCTGGGGCAGGCAGGACAATAGCAGGGTGGGCCCTGTGCCCCTCAGACTCCTGTAGGGAAAAGCAGCCCAGAAAGCAGACTGCCAATGGGGAAATCCCCCAGCTCTGAGAAGCTGAAGAGAAGCAACCACAACAAGGCTGCTCTGTCCCTAGAAGAAATACCAAATGCTCAGAGACCTAGCACCCAGGAAAACAAGAGGAATTCTTGATCTCAGTTCCTGGCAGCAATGTTTAGATTGCTTTATTGCTATCCCTTGGCTAGGCATGGAGGGAATTGGAAATATCAAGAATGAGCAAGAGTTCAAGTTAGGAAACAGTTCATAGAGATATACCTTGTATAAAGAGAACTAAGCAAGGCACTAGAAGGTAATCCAGAAAAATGAAGAGACATCACTTCTGAACCTTGAATAACAAGATATGACATAATAACCAACATAAAATATAGGAAAAAATGGAAGAGCACCAACATTTATTTATAACAGTTTACCACATGCTGGGCATTCTATTAGAACTTTTACATAAATTATTTTATACAGTTCTGGCTGCTGTGGCTCAGTGGACTGAGTGCTGGCCTGTGAACCAAAGGGTTGCTGGTTTGATGCCAGGGCACACGCCTGGGTTTCGGGCTAGGTCCCCAGTAAGGGGCATGCGAGAGGCAACCATATATTGATGTTTCTCTCCCTCCCTTCCCCTCTCTCTAAAAATAAATAAATAAATAAAATCTTAAAAAATTATTTTATACAAATAAAAGAGCTGAATCACTATATGTATATATCAAAGAAATGTTGAGTAATAAAATATATAGAGTTTGATGATATTAACCAGAAAGGTTTCCTTGAAGGAAATAAGACTAAAAGAGTTGAGGGGAGGAAGAGAACACTCATGTAAAGATGTGAAAAGAGTGATGTGGGCCCAGGAAACAGGTTAGTCTAACTGAAGTAGGATGGCAGGAGCAGTAATCAGGAAGAAGTCACGAATCCCAAACCAGGAAGAGTGTACTGGGAAGGAAGGACACTGAAGGTTTCTAGCAAAGAATTACTTTAGGATGAGATCTTACAAACCTGACTTTTAACTACTGTCCTGTGTTTGTTCAGTATGTTCCCAGAGCCATGCCTCTCAGTCCTTAGTTTAGAATCAGCATAGGACTGAGCACCCAAACACAGCTCTTCTATTGGCAGATGAGGAAAGCTCAGGCCAATCTGGAGTCCTTATCAAATTAAATGCCTGAACAACATTCACTATATGTCTGGCAGTACAGAATTCACAGAATGCTTTTACACAGAGCATCCTGATCACATAGTGGCTAAGTTGGGGCTCACATGAAGATCTCACTCAACATCCTATACTTTTCACAATTATGCCACTAGGAGCCCTGGCCAGACAGCTCAGTTGGTTAGAGCATCATCTCGATAAGCCAAGGTTGCGGGTTTGATCCATGGTCAGGGCACATACAAGAATCAACCAATGAACACATAAATAAGTGGAACAACAAATCAATGTTTCTCTTTCTCTCTCTCAAATCAATAAAAAAACATTATGCTACTAGGATGGTTTGCAGAAATATCCCTTCAACCCTGAGTTTGCTCTCTATGTGAAACTGGGGAATGATTTATTAATCAGAATCCATTAAATATATGCTAATCATTTCCAATCATGATTCAAAGCCCTAAGGGATCTCCCAGAACTCACTCCCATTCTCTCCCTCCCCTTAAAAGACTGCACTGAAGAACTCTAATAAAACTATTTGGTACAATGCAGACTGGTGCAGCCACTGTGGAAAGCAGTATGGAGTTAACTCAAAAAATTAAAAATGGAACTGCCTAATGACCCAAAGATTCCACTTCTGGGAATGTATCTGAAGAAACCCAAAACACTAATTTGAAAGAATATATGCACCCCTATATTCACTGCAGTGTTATGTACAATAGCTAAGATTTGGAAGTAGTCCAAGGGTCCATCAGTAGATGAGCAGATATACCAGCTATGGTACATTTACATGGTGGAATACTACTCAGCTGTAAAAAGGAAGAAAAGTTTACCTTTTGCAACAGCATGAATGGACCTGGAGAACACTATGCTAAGTGAAACAAGCCAGCCAGAGAAAGACAAATACCATATGATCTCACTCATATGTATAATCTAATGAACACACTGAACTAATAGGCAGAATTAGAGACAGACTCATAGATAAGAGAGCAGGACATGGACAACAGTGTGGTGACTGCAGGGGGTGGGGGTAGATAGAGGTGGAAGAAGGTGTGGGGGGAATAAATGGTAATGGAAAAAATACAATAAAATAATAACAAAAAAGCCCTATTTGGTAGAAATGGCTTAACTTAAGGGTCTTAGCAAATTAAGTACCATTTGATATGTTGTATTCAGTGAATTGCTGGGTACCATGGGAGAAAAGTAACTTTTTAACGATGGCCTTATTCTCTCCAGCAATAGTACTACCCTTCTCATCAGTCAGTCTCAGCAACTTGGGAATCAATTTTGAGTCAGCCTTAACATACCCTGCTGATTTTCTTTCCAAATTTCCTTACAAATACTGCCCTTTTTCTTTTTCCCACATTATCTTTTTGCTACGAATGCTGCAAAACTCCCCCCTGGCCCTCTTGGGCCAAGCTTTCTTTGCATCTACATATTAAAAACAGAATTTGCTCTTAAACACGATTTTTATTACTATATGTTACATAAGCCTCACTGGCTCCCTTTTTCATACCAAATCCAGTCTGAATAGCTTTACCCTCTCCCACACTTTGACAACATAATTTCTCTCTCCTCTACAAAGACCAACAATCTTACCATCCTGAGACTACTCCATGCTTGGTTTTACCCCAGAACCTTTGCTTACGTGTTCCTCTTGTCTGAAATGCCCTCCTTTCTTTCTTCCACCTAAATAATTTCTAACTACTTCTCCCCTGCCAATTCTCATGAGCACCAACTTTCTACTCTAAATACACCTTTTTGGTAGACATCAAGATTTGGCAATTATGTACCATCTTCTTATTGTCTCGTGTTGTGTTGTTAATAACATTTCCCAACAAGAATGTAATCTCTACATTTTTGCAAATTATCTCCCAGAACACCAAGAACTGAGCTGAGCATGGAGCTCTTTAATAAATATTTGCAGTCCAACCAATTGATTGTAAGTGCCACAGACCATAGGTTATCACTTGGAAGGTTGCTAGGTTGGTTTAGTTCCCTCTGTGATTTGATGCCAGGCCATGACTGGTAAGACTATAGATTTCATCACATCAGTTTCCAGTAGCTTAAAATACTGGAGGAGAAAAGTGCTACAAATCAAGACTCTGAAATCACTTCACTGTAACTTTCCAAAGACCCCTTCCCACTAAGACATGAATTTCTTAGTTTGCTGTTCTTTAGAACGAGGAGGAAAATCTTGAAGAAATCAATTAAGGTGATAGCCCCCCTCCTAAAAAAATGAAGATGATAGAGGGGTATTAGTGACTTTAGGGCCTATACTGAAATCAGAATAAAAAGACATAAAATAGACTCAAGTTATAGCAAAGGAAAGTTTGGTATTCAAAAAAATTTAAAACTACTGAACTCACAGAATCACCTTCCACAAAATGACCCTCAACTGTTCCAAATAGCTCAAGAGACACCCTATTTGAAATCAAGAGGAGAGGGCAAGGTGATCCCCTAAGACTTCAGCGATTTCCCCTCAAATCTGTGCAACCGTTTCAGAACCTCAAATCTGGGTGTTTCTCCAGACCTTGAAAACAAAATACCTTCCAAATCCTACTCCAATTCCATTAAGGGCTATAGACTACCCAGCCTCTCCCCACACTTCCACATCATTGTACTTCCACTTTTCCCTCCCATTTCATCAGACAGCTCTGTTCCCTGGTCTTTTCAAACGTTCATTTCACCGGTTTTCAGGAAGGCCAGATAAGGACTGCTGCAGGCTCACTGCAAGAAAGGATGCCTGACTTTAAGTTTCCAGAGACTCAAAGAATCTGTTCACTAAAAGGACTCAAATCTTAGAGGCTGGCTAGCCTAATCCACTCATCTAGTAAGTCAGATGCCAGTTTCTTCCCTCGGAACTCCAAATCTCCTTTCACAGGAGATCTAACATGACCTTTAATAAAGTAATAATACTCTTCTTTTGCAATCAGAATCTGCAACTTCTTTAGTCCTGTTCACCCCCATGGGGTAAAAGAGTGACCTTGGATGCCACTAGCAGGTCTATACTTGAACTTTTCCCCAATACGGTGATTGAGGAAGGAAGAACATGCAGCATGGAGAAAAGGGTTTTCAAATCACATAATAAATCTTGGAATTCAATTTTAAAAATAACAAACCAGTGAAATGGAGTTTTAAAGGCAATGTCACTACGAAGATGTGAAGCAGACTCAGTCAACATTGATTAAAATAATTCCTCTTATGTTTTATAGAATTATATAGTTAACAAAGCTCCTTCACATGTATCAATCAGAATCCCAGACCTTCAAAGCAATATGGACACTAACCAAAAGTTTCCAAACTCTATTCCATGGAGGTTATGAGTTTTCAGAACATCTTTGTCATCATACTAATTTGGGGATTAGCTATGTGCTAACCCACAGAAGGGTTTTTTAAAAAAATTTCTGATGGATTCTCGCTGTCATTTAACTTTTTGTATTTTTTGTCTATTCCAAATGGGAAGACAGAAATTCTGATAGTACTTAGACCATTACAAAAAAAAAAAAAAAAAAACAACTAAATAAATTTGTTAATCAAAGGGTGCTCTTTCAGAAACGTTTTTGAGTATCTGAGGTTAAGCGTAGCCTGCTCCTGCTCATGATGGTGCTTAATTGCTAATGCCTCATCTGCAAATCCCCTGACATCTCTCATTTCACCCCCAGATAGGAGTAGAGCACAGTTTAGAGAAGGCTCAGGATTTCAGGGAACTTACTGCTTGCAGCTCTGGATAACTATCACTGTTCTGGAAAGCCAAACTTCTAAACTAGGAGAAACACAGCTGAATGTCTGGTGATTTCTTGATTCCAGGGCTCAAAAAGAACCTGAAGCTGAGATGGGAAGCATTCCAGGAACCACTCCCCACCCTCTTCTCAGATAAGCCATCTCCTCAGCTACAAACCTTCTCCTCAGCCTGAGGCTCCTTCCTAGGACAGGCCTACCTACCATTCTCCTTCCTCTTCTACCTCCTCCTCCTCCCTCCTCTTCCTCCCTCCTTTACACACTTAGTATGAGATTTGCCTCTTCTAGGAAAAAAAGGCTACAGAATGGGGAAAGGTTACATTCAATCTCAGATCCCTGATAAGAAACAGTTGCTGGGTCTGGATTTATTGAATTAGGAAAAGTCATATGCTTTTAAAACAAGAAATGTCCAGAGATCCCAAAACAAATCCTCTGTATCTCCATCTAAGGGGGTCAAGGTAGCTGGAGCCTCCATCAAAATTCCTGGAAAGGAGGTCCAATACATTTCTCTTCCCATATTCTTCTAGTGTTATCACCCAACCCTTACCATTGGAAAAACATTCCTTCTTTCTAACCTCATGCACTTCTGCAACAAAAAACCCTGCTCACACTCTGGTTAAATTCTTCAAAATAATGGAAAGATCTTTCAGTTACTCTTAAAATGTTTTGAGCAACTTCAGAAAGTAGTGCATGAAGCTAAATCAAATCCGTGTGTTTACCATCTAAAATTTATATACATTTTTACAGTTTAGAAAACAATTTGAAGTATATTATCCTATTTGATTTGCTCCTTTCAACAGCTCCTTGAGAGAAATGCAATAAATGTTATAATCCTCCAATGACACACTATGTTTATGAAAATGTCTGTGAAATGTTTGTGAAAATGTTTATAAGCATTTCATATAAATGAGCTACTGCTTTACATATGAGGAAAGTAGAGGAGGCATATGACTTGCCCAAGGTAACACAGTTAAGGGGAATATCAGGGCTCAAATTGAGAACTCTTGGCTTAAATCCAGTACTTCTGTTTTGGTCCTCACATGAGCTATCTCTGCACAGCAAAAAGCTGTTTTATGGATGAAAATTTTAATCCACTGGGCCAACTCAAAACATTTGCCGTACAGAATAAGGCAAACAAATATAGATGACTTAGCAAATCTCATTACCATTGCCATAAAAATAATTCAGTATCATTATCTCTGCTTGCAATATCAAACATTTTTAGAAACTCTAGAGAATATACATTATTGGGCATAAGGAACATGGATGGCTATATACTTTAGTAACCCACTTTTTCAGTAACAACTGATTAACACTAAAAGATAAAGATTAGTCCCAAACTAATGGTGGTACTTCATGTTTCTTTGAACTCAGTAATCACCCCCTAAGAGAGGGTTAAAGACTGCAAAATAAACATTCCAATGGCCTCTTTATCTCTCCAGACATCTTCTCCATCACATTGCCGACCTCCTAGAAAATACACATCACCTGGACAGCGTGCTCTGATTGACCTTACTTTAACTACATTTGAAATTAATACATGAGTGTTGAAAAATCTGAAATGGAAGATTTATCTTTGCTTACATGTTCATTCATTCTAACAATCATTTCTCAATATTTATTGAACACATACCCAATACAAAGTGCTAAGCTAGGCATACAGGATACACCTGAGCAACCAAACACAGTCTTTGCTTTTATGGAGCTTATAGTATCTTGTTGCTTTTAAATGGTTTTCAGGAATCTTAGACCTTTCCTAGTTCCCCAACTAGATCACATGCTCTTTGTGAGCAAGAGCTGTAAACTTAATTTTCTAAAACACTCTTATAGTGCCTTATACTAGGCTCTCTACACACAGCAAATTGATCAACTAAAAAGCAAATCCTTGACTCTGTAAGTGGAGCATTTCCTTCCCCTAGATCTGCCCCAGTACGATGTAAGATTGTGAATTAATTACTTATCTATTTGTCCAGTATGAATAAGTCTTTATTTATTTACTTTATTTTCCCAGGGAAAGAGGGGAAGGAAAAGGTCCAGCATGTGTGTTACAAATGATAGCTAGTGGACTTCCGACCAAGATGGAGGCGTAGGTGGACACACTGTGCCTCCTCTCACAACCAAAATTAAGGACAACAAATATTTAGAAACAAGAAAACAACCAGAACTGATTGAAAATTGAACTGTAAGGAAGTTCAACAACCATTCATCCAGACCAGTAAGAGGGGTGGAGTCGTGGCAGGAAAAAGTGGAGGTGCGGACCTGGGAACGCAGGCAGCAGGGGCTGGCAGTTCCCAGGCGTGCAGGTGGCGGCTAGCAGACCCCAGGTACACAGGCAGTGGCTAGCGGACCCCGGGCATGGGGTGGCAACTGTGCAGACCCAGTGAGGCTGAGCAAGGTGGCTGGCTGACCAGGTGGTCCTCATTCGTGCACAGATAATCCAGGTGAAGGGGAAGCGGTGGAGGGACTGGAATCCAGGAGAGAGCAAAGCAAGCACCATTGTTCCCTCTCGGACCCCGCCCCCACATACAGCATCACATCTCAGTGACTGGGCTGCCCCTACTGGGGAACACCTAAGGCTCCACCCCTCACTATGTAACAGCTGCAACCAGACAAAAACAAACAAACAAACAAACAAACAAAAAAACACCAAAAATGGCTCACACCAGAGAACAAATCAAAGCCCCAGAGCCAATTCCTCTAAGCGACCAAGAGATAGTCAACCTATCAGATGCACAGTTCAAAGCCCTGGTGATCAGGATGCTCACAGAATTGGTTGCTTTTGCTCACAAATTAGATGAAAAAATGTAGGCTACAATACGTGAAATGAAGGAAAATGCATAGGGAACCAATAGAAATTGGAGGAAAACTGAGACTCAAATCAATGGAGTGGACCAGAAGGAAGAAACAAACAACCAAACAGAAAACGAGGAAGAAACAAGAATTCAAAAAAATGAGGAGAGGCTTAGGAACCTCCGGGATATCTTTAAATGTGCCAACATCCGAATTATAGGGGTCCCAGAAGGGGAAGAAGAAGAGCAACAAGTGGAAAACTTATTTGAACAAATAATCAAGGAGAACTTCCCCAATCTGGCAAAGGAAATAGACTACCAGGAAGTCCAGGAAGCTCAGAGAGTCCCAAAGAAGTTGGACCCAAGCAGGAACACGCCAAGGCACATCATAATTACATTAGCCAAGATTCAAATGAAGGAGAGAATTCTAGAAGCAGCAAGGGATAAGGGGACAGTCACCTACAAAGGAGTTCCCATCAGACTGTCAGCTGATTTCTCAAAAGAGACCTTCCAGGTAAGAAGGGGCTGGAAAGAAGTATTTGAAGTCTTGAAAGGCAGGGACCTACATCCAAAATTGCTCTGTCCAGCAAAGCTATCATTTAGAATGGAAGGGAAGATAAAGTGGTTCTCAGATAAGGTCAAGTTAAAGGAGTTCATCATCACCAAGCCCTTATTATATGAAATGTTCAAGAGATTTATCTAAGAAAAAGAAGATAAAAATATGACAGTGAAAAGACAGCAAACTCACAGATATTAACAACCACACCTAAAACAAAAGCAAAGTAAGCAAACATCTAGAACAGGAACAGAAACACAGAAATGGAGATCACATGGAGGGTTAGCAACAGGGGAGTGGGAGGAGGAGGGGGGGAAAGGTACAGAGAATAAGTAGCATAGATGGTGGGTAGAAAATAGACAGTGGGAGAGCAAGAACAGTGTGGGAAATGTAGAAGCTACAGAACTTATGACACATGGACATGAACTAAAGGGGGGGAATGTGGGTGGGAGGGGGTGTGCAGGGTGGAGGGGAACAATGGGGGAGAAAGGGGACAACTGTAATAGCGTAATCAATAAAATATATTTAAAAAAAAACAAAAAAACCCCACAAATGATAGCTAGCAATGAAGCACCCAGCACAGCAAAATTAACCATCAAATAAACAGTCCCCAGTGATGGGGATCACAAGAGCCAAAGAGGCTATCTCTTACAGTTCAGAAATGAGGTGAAGGGATCAGGGAGAGAACAGACAGGTACACGCTTTCCTAAGATTGTGAACTATTTAAAATCCACAGGGTTTTGAACCTGAGATGCCATAAAGTCCAAAAGAATGAGCCTACGGTGAAAGGGATAAGATCCCAAACAAATGACAATAACCTCAACGGGGGCCTGGGCCCTAGAAGTGATCCTCTAACAGGGAAGGGAATGAGAGTAGAAGTGGGGAGCACTCTCACCTTGCAAAGCTGCATTATGCCACAGGAGAAAATGAGAATTTAACCATAGAAATTACAGATGTGAGCCCAGGACTGTTAAAAAGTGCAAGGGAATGCTGAAGAGCATCTTATCCTACTTCCAAAAAGAGAGTGAAACAGTGCCCGTCACATTCCACAGGACCAGTATACAAACCTCTTTAGACAGAGTGGGACCATGAAAAGAACCATGGATTCAGATTCAGGAGATCTGTGTTTGAGTGTAGTTTCAGCTACTAGTCAGGTAAGATGGTTCTGGGCAGGCCAGGTACCCTCTTTGAGCCTCAATTACCTCCTCTGTAAAATAGGAATAATAACCTCTGATTTGTCTGCCTCACAGAAATATCATGAGGCTCAAATGAGATATGTTCCTATGACAGCACTTAGGGAAATGCACTGTGCTTTAAAAATCTTGAGAAGACAGTGAGGATATACAAACCCCTAGAGGAGCATCTCACATCAGTGCAGGAACCCTTACTGCATCCTTCGTGCAACCCATCCCACACCTGATTTCCATCTTCAAATCAAAGAACTCAAAGAAATAGTCCACCATCCCTGAATTCAAAGAAATAGTCCATCATCCAAATCTCAAAAATGCAAGTGTACTAATTCCCAAACTCCAAAAGGATGAAAAGGACAGCATGTAAATCATTTCAATCTCTTGCCTTGACATGCCTCAATTCTCCCTTTACAAGAGTCAAACTATAGAGAAGCCAATAAAAAAGGTGAAGGATGGAGGTTAGAAGCAGCCACATACACTTTCTGTTCTTTGTGACCATCTGCATCTTCCTCTCTACTGCCAGGTCAGGTCCCTCTGTCTGGGGACTGCTAAACAGGATTCTGAGGCAACAGGGGTTACTGTTTGGGGGAGACAGATTTTATGCACCTTGGGGCACATTCTATAGCTAAAAAGAAATTATTAGCATGCGTTATCAAAGATTAAATGGACATGAAGTAACAATTAGTCCCTTGCAAATGGTCTTCCCTATCTTTCCAAGAATATTTTTTCCAGGCCCAGGCCCATTATTTGCTTGCTCATTCCTCCACCCTGTTAGGATGTTATGTGCAGCACACACAAAACAATCCTCTCTCAATATTCTCAAGGAGAAAAGTGAGGGGGGGGAGGGAAAAGGGAGACAGATACCTTAGAAAGTTGTAAACTGTAGTGTTACCAGCAATGGGGGTGTTGGACAGACTCTGGGAGTGAGGGAGGGGCACCCTGTGCTCAGACTCTAAGGGCCAATGCATCTCTGCCCATCAGGCCTAATGGCCCAAAACAACTCCTTCCGGCTCTAGGCAAAGGGAAGGCTGATTTTACAAAGTCAAGTTTTTTAAAAACACCTTCGAAGTTTAAATCAGCGGGTTGGCAGGTCTCAAGTTAAACCCTCATCTTGAAGAGGGACAAAATTCTAATGTGACCTATTCATTTGAGCCATTATCAGCCACTGGTTAAAAAAAAATCCAGCTCTGTAGGGGTGCAAAGAGTGTTTCTGTCCCATCATTCAGGCGAAGAACATCCTTTTCATTCTAGAAACGGATACACTTCATCACCAACCATTCCACACATCCAGCCAGGTGGAGCTCCAACCCCAGCAGCTCCAACACCTAAAACCAGTCCCAATCCACCCTTGAAGACCCACATAACCCTTACCCAGGCTTCGCCCACTTCCTATTCTCTAGGCTGGCAAGTTAGGGAACTCCAGCCTCTCCCCCTGGCAAAAGTCAAAGCCGACTTTGACTTTTGCCAGGCTAGAGCCTAAAGGCATTTGCCCCTTTCCCCAAACTCCTGGCTTCACTGTCTATTGCTTGTATTAAAAACAAAAAACAAAAAACAAAGCAAAACGAAACAAAAAAACTGAATCAGGAGATGTTTTGAATATGGACACACACAAGGAAGATAAACACACAAGCTCAGTCCCCAGAGACCAATGCATGCTCCTATCCCACCATTCCCACAGTCCACCCAGACCCTTCTTTTGTAATCTTTTATCAAAATGCAACACCCTCTCTACCAATCTTTTCTTAAGTATTGAAAAACCACATTATTGGCAAACCTACCTGTCTATATTCTGGGGTAACCTTACACTCATGGTTTCTCGATGTCTCCACGGTTTCAGAATCCTGTGGTATTGATGTCTTGATCAGGACTGAATCCTTGCAATTTTTAAGAAAGGTGAGAGGAGGGCCTCCCAACTTGAAGATTGAATCCTTTTTCCTCCAGCTCTCAGGACCCTAGTAACTGAAGCTCCATTCTACTTTACCAGTTAACATGTCTGCTTTCTTAGTCCCCTTTCACCCTTTCCCCTCTTAAAAAAAAAGAAAAAAGAAAAAAAAGACGAAAGAAAAAATAAAAAACTATGACTTTAAAAACCAAAACCCAACCACAAATCTCTAAATGGTTAGCACTATGGGCTCAAAAATGAAATAGAGAATATGCCCTCAAAATATCAGTCTTACTGCAAAAAACAGATAAAAACCACCCTTTTAATCCAGTTTTCCCAGCTGTCCTGTTGGTAAAAAAAGCGCCTCAAGCTCCAAAGGAGGAAAAATTTTCTGGTCTTCACTGCTTAAAATGACAACAGATACATTTGAGGGAAGAAAAAAAATTATGAATAAATCCGAATTGGCACCTGGAAAAAAATCTTCCACTTGATTTGCTGGACAGTAAAAAGAAAAAAAATCAAACCATACAATAGCATGTAAACAAAAGCACTCCTTCCAAGTCCAGTACAACCCTGGGTACCAAAATTATGAATTTCTTTTAAAAACCAAAAAAAAGCTTTTTTATATTAAAGGTTGTTAAATTCTTAAATGAGCCGATCTCACTAGAAAAAAATTAAAAAACACCTGAAATGCAATGCTTTTTACCTTTAAAATGGTAGCAATAACCATAAACAGAGAAAATCTCTGAAAATCTTTTTTTTTCCTTTAAACTTGCGTTTCTCTACCCACCCAGCCTGATTCTCAGACCCAGCCTAGGTTCGGCCTTTTTCTGAAAGACATTCCCTGAGTTAGTTCTGTTTTGCTTGTCCACATCCAGGCTCCGAAATTTTCTGTTGCCTCAGCCTCCATGAAACGGAGATTTCGCTTCCTCCCGTTCGCCCTTCGCTCCCACTCTCCCGGCCTGAACAACTGCTCCCTTATTATGAGGAGTTTGGATGATTATTGTGGATCTGAGTTCGGGTGGGATTTTCTTCCGCACCAGCCTCCTGGAAAAATCCGATTGCCTGCTTCTCTCCCGGCCTCTCTATTCCTCCTTTGCCTAACCGCGTCGGACGGCCGGCAGCCTCCGCTCTGGCCCCGCTCGCCCGCGCCGGACCGTCGCGCTCCGGCCTGGACAGCCGCGGGCTCCAGGCTCAAGCACAGGCCAGGAAGGTGGCGGCAGGCGGGCACGGGGGGGCGTTCGGCTCCTGGCGTCGCGGCTGCGCTCGCCTCCTTCCGGGCCCCTTCCCCTTCAGCTCCTCACTCACCCCGGCGCAGGCCCGGCCAGCCACCCCCTCCCTGCCCTCCTTCTTCCCCGCGAGCCTTTCTCCTTCCCTCGCTCCGGTGGGGGCGGGGCCGCAGGCTCCTCCTCCTCCTCGCTGCCAGGCCGCCGGCCTTTACCCTCGCGCCGCGGCCGGACGGAGGACGGTGGGCTACCGCCTTCCCTTCATCAGGTCATGCAGTCTTGGTTTTCGTGAGCCCTGCCGGTAGGCCGGCCCCTCTACAGGGCTCCCAGCACTCTCTGCCCCACTGCGACCCCTCGCCTCCGCGCTTCGGCCCGCCCCTCCGCGGCGCAGCGTCTCCCGCCTGCCCCTCTGTGCGGCCTAGCTGGTCCCGGGCTCAACGAGATTCTCCGCTGGGCCTGGCCCGGCTCGGCTCGGCCCGGCCCGCCCCGCCCCGCCGTGCCGGCGACTCGGGTCCCGACTCTGCGCGGTAGCGTGCGCCACCCCCGACCCGTCACCACCCCTGCAGCCTTCTTGCCGCTCTGCCTTGGCTGCGTGTTCCCCATTTTACTGCCCTGTGCTCAAGATCCGACCTTTGTCCCCCGCTCACCCTCTCGCCTGCTTCCAGGTTTTATCTCTGCATTAACAAGCGTCACACTGCTCTCCGACCGCCACTGCTTACCCTGTCTCCACCTCTTTTTTCATCTTCTCAAAAATTTGTCGTGGCCTCCTTGTTGGGCGTCAGAAGCTCTTTTGACTGTTTCCTCCCATTTCTGCGCCCTCCCCACTTTTAACACCGACCGACATTAGAGAAAGAGATCTTCGCTTGGTTGGTATGGGCATCTTAGTATAGGCCTGTGTAAAGTATTTTGAACTCGATGGAAAAGACCTTTCAAGGACCGTTCTGTTTTCGTAGCTCCCTCACGTAGAATCAGTTTCTAAATCTTTCCAAGAAACAGGACACTAATCAGAAGGTCCCAAGCGTTAATGGTTAAAAATAATTAATGCAAAAGGAAACTTTCTCCGTAATGGGCAGTGAACTTTGTCTTCTTGCTTTTGTAAAATACCCTGCGAGCAGTGGTGTTTGCGTGTCCTCTTCCTTCCACACCACTTTGATCTTGTATGAAATATGTATATACGTGTATATATTTACCCATACGTATCCATGGGCAGTAGATAGGGAGCTGAGTGATCCTAGCGGTGTTAGAAATGGTGCGTTTGCAAGTAGGAGAAAAAAGAAACTAATAAGCATCAGGCGAAGCCTTGGAATGATCAGGAGCTTCCCCTAAATTTTATACCAAGTGCGGGATGGCAATTAAAAGACCTGCTGCCTTCACCCCATTTCTCCAATCCATAGACCAGAAGCATCACAGTCTAAACTGCAACTGACCTTATTGTTTATTCCCTTCCCATACTAGCTGCAAAATGAAGCTCCCAAATGTGGACATTGTTGTGGCGATAGACCTACCACTGGTGCCAACCATTTTTCTTATGCTTTTAAAATATATGGTTCGGGTGAGAATAAAAGACAGAAAACTGTACAAGATCAACAATTAAAATAAAAATTAAAAAAAAATAAAAGTTTTTAAATGACAAAAAAATATATATGTAATATTTAAAAACTATTTACATGTATTTTACTACATACTGTATAAAACATACCCGAGTAGACATTAAAAGATAGAAAGAAAGATGAAGTATATTTTTAAAATTATATTTTTTAGTGAAAGTTAATGGCTATCATAATGAAAAGATATTTGGGAAAGATTCAAATGGAAGAAGTGCATCCTCGATTGCATTTATTGATCTCATCATTTTCCAATCTCATCATAATGCAAAGATTTTTAATTGAAATACAACTAAGAGATTTACATCTTATGTCAATCAAGTTCTTCATGAATGATTGGAAGGTGTTGCATTTTATATTTTTTAACAAGTGGGTCCAACCCCACTAATAAGCTTTATTTAGATTTGGAAAACATTTTTAAGTTCTTTATCCTAGTTTTTCAAATGTATTGCCATAAGTTTTTATAGGTGAAACACATTGTTTTTGATAATAAAAACAATCTGTTGAAACCATTTCCAGTCATGCATTTTCAAAATGATTTCTCCATAAGCATACGTTTCTTTAGAAAAGCAATGACTTTCTCATTGATTAATAGACTGTCATGTTCACCTTTACGGCACAGATTATGTGGATTTTTGTTGTTTGTTTTTGTTTTTGAAAGTAAGTGCTAGATAGTAAACTCTTGCTAGCCTTATCTCATCATAGAACACTGTAAAATAAAAATGTGTATCTCTTCTATGTTCAATATCTTTTTTTAGGCCTTTCCCAGGAGATAACCAATGAATTTCTGCAGAGCAAAGATTTTCATGGTCATTCTTCCCGTCTTTACTCAGAATTTTAAAGTTTGTAGCAATTAACAGGAGTATTTTTGTCCAGTGGATGGCATGCATTATGAAGAAAATGAATGTCTGAATTTGTGTGGCATTACCATTGGGTTCCTGGAAAAATCTCACATGTTGAAGTAGTGACCCAGGAAGAGTGCTAGGTCAGTCTATATGTTAAAGATTAGAATTAATAAAGCTTAACTAATTATTTTTGCTCTAGTTATATACTATTGTGACTGCATTCTCAAATACTTTCCTCATGCACATGAGTGCATTTCTTTGTATACTTTGAAGACTATGGGATGGGTTGGCTTTAGCAGGACAGAATTTCCTGTAGTTAGCTGGCCATGTAAGCAAATTGGAAATCTCACTTTAGGGGGAAAAAAAGATTGTATTTTGCCCAGTACACACTACCTTGTAGGAATCTTGAAGCAGCTATTGGTTAATGGAAAGAGCCCTAGATTAGGAGTCCTAGGAACTGAGATTGTTTTGGGTTGTATCCTTTTTTAGCTTTGTTACCCAAGGATTAAATAAGATCAAACATGGACTCTGTAAAAGTATAGAGTTCTGGGCAGGAAAACCAGGATAAATATTAAGAAGTGATATTTTGAATTGACAGTAGTTCTTTTAACTTTTCCTCACAGAACTCTAGTAATCAATAAATCCTATTCTCTGCCCAACATCCTGTGGGATAGTAGGGCATTAGTTATTATGGCCATTAGTTGTTAAGTTCACTTACACTCAAGGAAAAAATGACAAAGATGGGTTTTTAGGTGATTTGTATGAAATCCCATTAACTGAAAGAATTCATACCTCCTCATTTTTAGGTGTAAGAAGGAAAAGAAAAAACAGGTATGGTCAGCTTTTATTTGCTGAGATAGATTCTAGAAACTGAATAGTTAATTGAATGGCAGTGGTATACTGGAATGGTTCACCCTTTGAGTTATATAGAAGCAGCTTCTCATTCATGGACAGACATCCCCAGCCCCATACCTGTATTTTCTAGAAAGATGGACCCCTTTTGACGTGCTGTTAGGGGATGGGCCTAGCAAAATAAAGTCACCACTGGAGGAATAGTGCCACTGTTTTTTGGAGATTTTACACCTTCTTCAACTGTTGTTGATTGGAGAGATGATATGCAGAGGGTTGCTTAATTAAAGTATTGTTTAGTCCTAAGGCTGAGAACATTTTATGGTTTATTTTTTAGCTGATTTAGATTTCACTAGAATGCTTCTGGGTAGCCAGAATAACCAATATTAAGCATGTGTTACATACATTATTTTATTGTCACTCAGAATATTCTGTTCATTAAACCTGTTGAGTTCCCAATAAAATTTTAATATGAAGTACAGTCATACCTTGTTTTATTGCTCATTGCTTTATTGCATTTTGAAGATATCGTGGGATTTTTTTTCTTTTCTTTTTTTTTTTTTAAACAAACTGAGGGCAAGATACTCCAGCAAATTATAGCTCACTAAAAGTTCAAATGATGGTTAGCATTTTTAAGCCATAAAATATTTTTGGTTAAGATATATACCTTGCTTTTTTAGATATAATGCTGTTGCACACTTAGACTACAGTATAGTATAAACATAACTTTTATATGCACTAGGAAACCAAAAATTAATGAGACTCACTTGATTGTGATACTCACTTTAGTGCAGTGTTTTGGAACTGAACCTACTATATCTCTGAGGTATACTGAAATAATAATACCCAAATACTGTTCTAAACAAACTGCAAGTATTAACCATTAGATAATCTCAGCAATCTTTTGAAGTAGTTATTATTATCTGCATTTTCAGATGGGAAACAGGCCCAGAGGGGTACAATAGTTGTCTAGGGTTACAGAGCTGAGAACCCAGGCAGTCTGACCCCAGAGCCTGTGCTTGATTGTCAACGGTACTGCCTCTATGTTACAAGTATTATGTCAAGCACTGAGAGGGAAAGATAGAACCAAAGAGCAATGCATAGGCAGAACCTTCTCCAAAAGATGGAAGAGGTTCAGGGCTTTTTGATGAGAAACTGGGGCCCGTGGAGCTGGAAGTAGAAGTCAGTGGTTTAACAATTCAGCCCTCCGAAGAGTTATTTTTCTAATGGTGCAGTCACCAGCAAATCTTACTGTAGTGCTTTCAGCTTGTTGTCTTCCCTCTGTTTCCCTTGAGATTTTACCCCCAGAAATTTGCCCCCTTATCACTTTTGAGGATCTCAAGATATTTCATGGAGAAGGGGCTTCTCACCTTAACTATCACTGAGTTAATGTCTGCATTATCTGTGGTGTCACCTTCCAGGTGTGCACTCTAGCTTCCCAAGCCTGATAGCTTCCTGTCTGTGGTTACCTTAGAAACCAACTCTCTCCCCTCAACACCCTTAGTATCTGACACAATTTAATAACAGGGAAGGTGCCAAGATAAATTGTAAAGGAAAATGTGTGAAAGAAAACCAATTTTAAATTGAAGGCTAATATTTTGGGAAGTTGGGTGTGTATGTGTGTTATTTTTTTTTCTCTCTGAATAAGAAAAAGTTCCTTGGATCAAATGTGAGATACGAAAAAGGTGAGATGCCAAAGGGATGATTAAAAAAACCCAAAATTTCGACTTCCAGCCAAGATGGAGGTGTAGGTGGACACACTGTGCCTCCTCTCACAACCAAAATTAAGAACAACAAATATTTAAAAACAAAAAAACAACCAGAACTGATAGAAAATTGAACTGTATGGAAGTCCAACAACCATTTCTCTAGACCAGTAAGAGGGGTGGAGTCGTGGCAGGAAAAAGTGGAGGTGCGGACCCGGGAACGCCGCAGCAGTGGCTGGTGGTTCCCAGGTGCACAGGCGGCGGCTGGCGGACCCCGGGCACAGGGGGGCAACTGTGCAGACCCAGTGAGGCTGCACAAGGCAGCTGGCTGACCAGGTGGTCCCACATTCGAGCACGCAGATAATCCAGGCGAAGGGGAAGCGGCGGAAGGGACGGGAATCCAAGAGAGAGCGAAGCAGGCGCCATTCTTCTCTCTCAGACCCCGCCCCCACAAATAGTGTCACATCTCAGTGACTGGGCTGCCCCGCACTGGGGAACATCTAAGGCTCCACCCCTCACTACGTAACAGCCTCGACCAGACCAAGACCAGACCAAACCAAAACAAAACACCAAAAATGGCTCAAACCGGAGAACAAATCAGAGTCCCAGAGCCAAGTCTTCTAAGCAACCAAGAGATAGCCAACCTATCAGATGCACAGTTCAAAGCCCTGGTGATCAGGATGCTCACAGAATTGGTTGCTTTTGCTCACAAATTAGATGAAAAAAGGCAGGCTACAATAAGTGAAATGAAGGAAGACGCATGGGGAACCAGTAGAGATGGGAGGAAAACTGGGACTCAGATCAATGGTGTGGATCAGAAGGAAGATACTAACAACCAAACAAAAAACGAGGAAGAAACAAGAATTCAAAAAAATGAGGAGATGCTTAGGAACCTCCGGCACACCTTTAAACATGCCAACATCCGAATTATAGGGGTACCAGAAGGGGAAGAAGCAGAGCAACAAGTGGAAAACTTATTTGAACAAATAATCAAGGAGAACTTCCCCAATCTGGCAAAGGAAATAGACTACCAGGAAGTCCAGGAAGCTCAGAGAGTCCCAAAGAAGTTGGACCCAAGGAGGAACATGCCAAGGCACATCATAATTACATTAGCCAAGATTCACATGAAGGAGAGAATTCTAGAAGCAGCAAGGGATAAGGGGACAGTCACCTACAAAGGAGTTCCCATCAGACTGTCAGCTGATTTCTCAAAAGAGACCTTCCAGGTAAGAAGGGTCTGGAAAGAAGTATTTGAAGTCTTGAAAGGCAGGGACCTACATCCAAAATTGCTCTATCCAGCAAAGCTGTCATTTAGAATGGATGGACAGATAAAGTGCTTCTCAGATAAGGTCAAGTTGAAGGAGTTCATCTTCACCAAGCCCTTATTATATGAAATGTTAAAGGGACTTATCTAAGAAAAAGAAGATAAAAAATATGACAGTGAAAAGACAGCAAACTCACAGCTATTAGCAACCACACCTAAAACAAAAGCAAACAACTAGAACAGGAACAGAACCACAGAAATGGAGATCATATGGAGGGTTAGCAACAGGGGTGTGGGAGGAGGAGAGAGGGGGAAAAGGTACAGAGAATAAGTAGCATAGATGGTGGGTAGAAAATAGATAGGGAGAGGGCCAGAATAGTGTGGGAAATGTAGAAGCTAAAGAAATTATGACACATGCACATGAACTAAAAGGGGGAAATATGGGTGGGAGGGGGTGTGCTGGGTGGAGGGGAATGATGGGGGGAGAAATGAGAATATATTAAATTCAAAAAAGAATTTGGATTATGGTATGCTTGTAGTTTTCTTCTAGTTTCTTGTGCTTGGGGTTCATTGAACTTCTTGAATTGGTGGATTGTAGTTTTCATTAAAATAAATTAAATATAGTGTTTGCCTTTACCTACTTCATAACTATTTCTGGTACTCTTCATTTATTTGTGTAACTAGAGATTTTCATCTGGTATCATTCTTCCTGCTAGAAGCATTTCCTTTAACATTTCTTGTTGTGTAGCTCTGATGTTATAGGTGATGTGTGCAGAATAATTTTTCTAGTTTCTTGTATTTTGGGTTCAGTGAGGTTCTTGGACCTGTAGGTTATACTTTTCATTAAATATGGATTTTTTTGATTAATTATTTCTTCAGATATTTTTGTTTCTCCCCATCTCTTTTCTTTGGAAAGCACTTCATGTATACTAGGCCACTTGAAGTATCTATAGGTCATTGAAACTGTCTTTTTTCTTTTTACATTTCATTTTGGATAGTTCATATGGCTATTCTATAAATCCATTAGTCTTTTCTTATGCTATTTCTAATTTGCTTTTAATCATATCAATATATTTTTAATTTCAGATAATGTAGTTTTCATTCCAAGAAGTTCAATTAGGTTCTCTTAAAAATCTCTTGTCTTATCACCATTTAACATGCTCAGTCTTTCTTCTATCTTCTTGAACATATATAATATAGTCATAATAACTCTTTTTGTCTACTAATTCTACCATATATGTTATTTCTGGGTCAGTTTCAATTGACTGATATTTCCTCCCATTACAGACCATAATTTCCTGCTTTTTTTGCATGCCTGGCAATCTTATTGTACAATAGACATTGTGTGTTTGATATAGATAGATGATATAGATGATATAGATATAGATATAGATATATAGATAGATAGATGTCTTTTTTCCCCTTGAATTTTGCTGTAGAACACAGTTAAGTTTCTTAAAAAACAGTTTGGCCCTTCAGGTCTTGCGTTTAAACCTTGTTAGGTGGAATCAGGACAGTGTTTAGTCTAGAGTTTATCCTCCCCACCACTACTTGCCTTCTATGTACTCTATTTGATGTCCTATGAATTATGATATCTTTCACTCTGGGTGCTGGGAATAGGTACCATTTCCAGTCCTGTGTGACTTAAAGTTCTTCTTTCTAATCTTTTCAGACAGTTCTTCCCTCAGTCTAGGATGGTTTCCTCACATACATGCACTTGTATAAACTTAGCTGAAAAGTCGAGAGACCTTGTGAAGATCTCTGGAATCCTCCCTCTATGCAGCTTTCTCTCAAGACTCTGACCACCTTGCCCTTCAGGACTCCCAGCTTGTCTCCTCAATTCTGGGATAACACTGAACTCTACCTGAGTTTTTCCTCCCTGTGCCCTGGCCTGGGATCTTTGTCCAGGAAGAAAGCTGGAGCAACTGAAGGCCTCTCTTTTTTTAAGCCCTTTTTCCTCACTTGCTTTCCATCTCCCAGGAATCACTGTCCTTCATTGCCTGGTCTCCAATGTCTTGAAAATTGTTTCATATATTTTGTCTATTTTTTAGTTGTTTCTGTTAAAACAACTGAATTCAGTCCATTATTCCACTTTGGATAGAAGCAGAAATTCTGGCTTGCCTTTCATCTTCAAACTGAAACCCAATTCTATACTTAAAATTCAAACAATTTTCTCATTGGTGTAATTAAAATTTAAAGGAAAGCTTGTTATATTACCATTTTGTTTTGGGTAGAGGGTTTTGGTGTATTATAGACTCTTGAGCAACCCCTCTCAGTTTGAATTTTAGATCCTTTAGGATTCAGGCTTTAAGCGGTGTGACCTTGACAAAGTTAATTAATTTTTCTATACCTGTGTCCACATTTAAAAATGGATATAATAATATTTATATTATAAGGTTGTTTTGAGGATTCAATGTGTTAAGACGGTATTCCCGAAGCTTATTCATCTTTCTTTTTAAAAAATTGACTTTAATGATACCTTTTTGTCATTTTATTTATTTTTATTGAGATGGGAAGGGGGGAAGAAAGAGAGAGAGAGAAAAACATTGCTGTGAGAGAGAAACATTGATTGGTTGGTTGTCTCTCAGGGACCTTGCCTGCAACCCAGGCATGTGCCCTAGTGGGGAATTGAACTGGCAACCTTTCAGTTTGCAAGCTAGCACTCAACCCACTGAGCCACACCGGCCAGGGCTAGTCATCTTATAATGGAAAGTTTGTACCCTTTGGCCAACATCTCCTCATTTTTCCCACTCCCCAGCCCCTGGTAACCAACATTTTACTCTGTTTCTGAGTTCAATGTTTTTAGATTACATATATAAATTATATACTGTTTATTTTTTTCTGCCTGACTTATTTCACAAGCATAATACCCTCAAGGTCCATTCATGTTGTTACAAGAATTTCCCTCTTGTATGGCAGAATTTCCCCCTTCTTTATGGCTAAATAATATTCCATCCTATTAGCATATGTTGAGCCAGTAATCCTCAAGGATGTTCATTACAGCAGCATTATTTACTAATGAAAAATTTTAAAAATGCCTGACAATATGAAACAATTAATTATAGCATAACTATATTCTGGATGATTATTAGATATCTCAGTTTTGTAAAACAAAGCAAAAACAATAAACATAAAAATATTTCTATATAGACATGCAGGTACACACACAAGACAGGCAACACTCCAAAATGTTAATAATATTATTTCTGGATGATGAAATGAGAGGTTATCTTTCTGTTACACAATTCCAATGGAGGGGGTTATCTAACACTAAGCAATTCTCCAACACCAGCTGGTGTCCTATAATTCAATTCAATTCTGACACTGTTGCCCTGACCGGTGTGGCTCAGTTGGTAGGGTGTTGTCCCACAAAGCGAAGGGTTGCTGGTTCGATTCCTGGTTGGAGCACATGCCTGGGTTGTGGGTTCAGTTGTCGGTTCAGGGTGTGTGTGGAAGGTGACCGCATTGATATTTCTCTCTCTCGTTGATGTTTCTCTCTCTCATTGATGTTTCTCTCTTCCTCTTTCTTCCCCTCTCTCTACAAATAAGTTAATTAATTAAAAAAATCTGATACTGTTGTAAACATTAATATAAATGGAACCACTTTAAGATGGAATGGGGGCTGTAATGCCAGAGGAACTGCCTTGTATGTCTTATCCTGCAAATCTTTGGAATGTTAAAACAGGGCAAAATAACCTTTTGACTAGGCTTATGCAACCTTACTTCCCAACAAACTATTTGCAAATACGACAAGAAAGCTGTTACTATGACTACTGGAGTAATGACTACTGGACTGAATGCTTTAAAATTGTTCATAATTAATATCACTATGTTATGTTATTCCCCGATAGAAATGTCTTCCTTCTACTTGATTTAACTGTTCCCCTCCTTTTCTCATAAATATCTATTGCTAGTGCTTTTCCAAATAACTATTCTTATTTACTTCAAATAAAGCTTTCTGCCTCTCACTTTGAAAGGTCTTTTACTTAGGTTAACATACTGGTGTACTTGAACAGGATCTAAAGTGGCCCCACCTTTATGGTTCAGCATCAGCTGGAACCTGGTATGGTACCTATAGATCCTCTTTTGTGCTCCCTGCTTCCAGGCACTGCTGTCTCCCTAACTGTGAAGCCCTCTTAGAATCAAACCTCCCTCTTTTATCGGTTGAGTTCAAGTGCCTTTGCATGAAATCAGGAGGAGTGTTTCTTCCCCTCAAGGGAGGAGTTTTTCCCTCTTAGGGGGTGATTGTCCAAGGTGCCAGAACCTGGTGCAATATCATAGGAAAGACAAAATGCCATTTCCAGATGAGTGAGTACTCATTTAACTGCACTTCTTTTTTTTCCATATTTTTAAAAAAATTAATTGTTTTTCTTGTACAGTTTTCTGTCTTTTACTCCCATCCAGCCCACCGCCCCAGCCCTCCCCACCTCCCTCCCATTTCCAGCCCCCCTAGTTTTTGTCCATGTGTCCTTTATACTTGTTCCTGTAAACACTTCCCCTTTCCCCCCGAAATTCCCTCCCCTCTCTCCTCTGGTGACTGTCAGCCTGTTCTCAATTTCAGTGTCATTGGTTATATTTTGCTTGTTTATTTGTTTTGTTGTTTAGGTTCCTGTTAAAGGTGAGACCATATGGTAAATAGCTGCACTTCTTTCTTTCCTTTTCCTGTCTGTGCCTGTTATGCTGTTCCTTATAAGAAAGAGATTTCATAAGGTGACAAATCAATCCAAACTTTTAAGCACAATGAAATATATTCTTTAATTGATAAACAGAAGTTTCTAAAAAATGAAATAATTTTTGGCTGAGTAGGTACTTTAAAATTTCTTACTTTTTGTCCTGCCTGAAAGCTGATGAGATATTTCAAATGATCAGAAGTCTTTTTTAAAATATATTTTATTGATTATGCTATTACAGTTGTCCCATTTCCCCCCCTTCACTCCCAAGAGGGAACAATGGGCGCTTGCTCTGCTCTCTGCTGGATTTCAGTCACTTCCCCAGCTTCCCACAAGCAAATTTGGCCCTTCTGGTGCCGATTCCCATGTGGTTGGGCTTGTGTACATTCTAGGACCCTGTGGGTCTCTCCAACGAACTTTCCTGTGAGGCTGGGAGTTTCTCCCGGCACCTCAACCCCTTCAGGTGTTTTCAATGAGTGGTTTGAGGCTTTATTTCCCCACGCTGCAGCCCTGGGTTGCTCAGTCCATTCTGCTCCCCAGGTGTCTCTCCTGGTTTATCTGCACACGAGTGTGAGACTGCCCAATTCCCAAGCTGCAGCCTCGCCAAGTCCATTCACTGCTGCCTTGCTGGCCAGTTGCAGCCTTGTGTGCCCTGCTCCACAATCCATCGCCTTGCTGGGTCTGCCAGTCATGGCCTTGCTGCAAGTCCTTTCTGCCCAGCTGCCTGTCTCCACCTCTCCTACCGGTCTGGATGAATGTGTCTTCTTTAACTCCTTGGTTGTCGGATTTCCATAGAGTTCGATCTTCTGTCAGTTCTTTTTTTTTCTTAATTGTTGTTGTCTTGTAGCACAGTGTGTCTACCTACGCCTCCATCTTGGCTGGAAGTCCAGAAGTTTGACAATATTAGGAGTCAATAGGATTTTTTAAAGCCTCAGTAGATTCCAGGGTCTTCCTACAGATATCAGTAATGTACATGTAGCTCATAACTGCCTGAAACTAAGCAAACCAAAGGAAAGGGGAAAATGAGAGAAGAAAATCAGTTCCCTTGCCTAAGAATCTCCCCTCCACGTCTCCTTAAAAATTGTTCACTGAGGACAAGTACAAGTCTTAAAGACTTAACCATCTGAATGAATAATCTTAATTGATTTAAACTGTTATAAATTAATGGGTTTTGCTGTACCTGTCTCTCTCATGCTAAAAATATTTTTATTTTAAGTATATTTTATTGATTATGCTATTATAGTTTTCCCAGTTTTTCCCTCTTTATTCCCCCTCTGCCCTGCATACCCCAACCCTCCAGCATTCCCCCTTCCTTAGTTCATGTTCATGGGTTGTACATATAAGTTCTTTGACTTCTCTGTTTCCTGTATCATTCTTAACCTCGCCTCATCTATTTTATGCCTACCAACTGTGCTTCTGATTCCCTGTACCTTTCCCCCCATTCTTCCTTCCCCTTCCCTGCTGAAAACCCTCCATGTGATGTCTATTTCTCTGATTCTGTTCCTGTTCTATTTGTTTGCTTAGTATTTGTTTTTTTTAGGTTCAGTTGTTGATATTTGTGAGTTTGTCGTCATTTTACTGTTCATAGTTTTTGATCTTCTTCAATTTCTTAGGTAAGTCCCTTTAACATTTCATATAATAATGGCTTGGTGATGATGAACTCCTTTAACTTGACCTTATCTGGGAAGCATTTTATCTGCCCTTCAGTTCTAAATGACAGCTTTGCTGGATAGAGCAATCTTGGATGTAGGTCCTTGCCTTTCATGACTTGGAATACTTCTTTGGAGCCCCTTCTTGCCTGTAAGGTTTCTTTTGAGAAATCAGCTGATAGCCTTATGGAGACAAAGAATTCCATTTGGTACATGAAATGTTTGAGATGACAGTGGTACATCCAGGAAGAGATGCTCAGTGGGTAGTGAGTCCAATGAGGCTAAGTCTTGAGTTAGAGGTCATGGCTGACTGTGTAGATGTGTCAATAGTCAGAATTTGGTGGTGGTTAAGGCAAGGAGAGAAGACGAAACTGAAACCATGTATGAAGTGTATGTAGAATAAACCAAGGTGTGGTTAGTGTTCTGGAGAACATGGGAAATGGGGGTGTAGAGGAGAACTCAGTAAGGAATTTGAAAAAGAACTTAGGAATGGGAGAGTTGGAAAGGGTTAAGGACCAAACGCATGTTCACTGAATTTAGTAATATGGAACTCATGGAAAAAACATGGCACCACTCCCCTTCCAAAGCCCCCAGTACGACCTTGCCTGACCTTCTTTGTTTCACACAAGTGGGAGGGGTTTCATCATTAGGGAGACAACCCGTTCCTGGGACTGGAAGAATAGACCAGAGCAGGGGAGGGAAGCTCTAGTAAGAAGTGAGTAGAGAGAAAGGGAGTGAGATATAGGTAAGAGAGCAGATTTAGAAAGGGTACTGAGAGTTAATCCAGGACTAGCAGACTTGCAATGGCTCAGATGAGGTTGGAGAAGGTGGCTTTATGGTAGCATGAAGGCCTGCAGTTGTGGCATTCTGTCCATCAGTCCATAGCACACTGGTGGTAGGAAAAGTGAATGAGCTCGATACATAGGGATTGATAAACAGGTTTTGCTGTTCTTAGTGACGCAGGCAGGACAACTTTTTTGGGGGGAACTTTGAACACTCAGTTGAAAAATAGATGGGGCTGACTGATGGTATCTCTGGCTTCATTTCTAAGTTCCTGTCAGTAGTTCATGGTGACTATGCTGTTTGGGTCTCATTCCATTTGGAGGCAAAACCTCTGGCTCAAAGACCAAATCTTACCCATTCCTTGCTTTCCTCTGGTGGAATCCCACAGGCAATTACTCCTGTGCTTACTTGATTCTGCCTGGTGGGTTGCCCTGACTTGTCAGGGCCTCTAAAAGGACAAAGCAATGAAAAATTATAAACAGTATTAATTAACTACATTACTAACATTTGAAATGGATATAACAGCCCTCAGTCCAAATGACTAGAGAAGGATCTCATAGAAGTAATTTACTTAGGACAGTTGGGCAATATCTATCTAAAATCATTAAAATGCCATAATTTTTGACCCAGTCATTTCACTCCTGAGAATATATCTCCAGGAATTAATTAAAAAAAAGAAAGAAGAAATTATGGAGAAAGATTGTGAAACCATTTTATTCACAAAGCAAATAATAAGAAACATTCTACTAGGTTGGCCAAAAAGTTCATTTAGTTTTTTCTGTATGATGGCTCTAGTAGTGCTTAGTTTTCTTTAACTTCATATGAAACAATTTTGTTAGACTGTATTGTGCCAACTGTCTATCAGCATGCATTTAAAAAAATCAAAATTATTGAATTTTTAAAAATATATTTTATTGATTATGCTATTATAGTTGTCCCATTTCTCCCCGATCATTCCCCTCCATTCTGCACAGCCCCTCCCACCCACCTTCCCCACCTTTAGTTCATGTCCATGTGTCATAAGTTCTTTATTTTTTTATTTTTTTTAAAAATATATTTTATTGATTATGCTATTACAGTTGTCCCGTTTCTCCCCCATCATTCCCCCCACCCTGCACACCCTCTCCCACCCACATTTTCCTCTTTAGTTCGTGTCCTTGTGTCATAAGTTCTTTAGCTTCTACATTTCCCATACTATTCTTACCCTGCCCCTGTCTATTTTCTACCCACTATCTATGCTACTCATTCTCTGTACCTTCCCCCCCTCCTCCTCCCACGCCCCTGTTGCTAACCCTCCATATGATCTCCATTTCTGTGGTTCTGTTCCTGTTCTAGCTGTTTGCTTAGTTTGCTTTTGTTTTAGGTGTGGTTCTTAATAGCTGTGAGTTTGCTGTCTTTTCATTGTCATATTTTTGATCTTTTTCTTAGATAAGTCCCTTTAACATTTCATATAATAAGAGCTTGGTGATGATGAACTCCTTGAACTTGACCTTATCTGAGAAGCACTTTATCTTCCCTTCCATTCTAAATGACAGCTTTGCTGGAAAGAGCAATTTTGGATGTAGGTCCCTGCTTTTCAAGATTTCAAATATTTCTTTCCAGCCCCTTCTTGCCTGGAAGGTCTCTTTTGAGAAATCAGCTGACAGTCTGATGGGAACTCCTTTGTAGGTGACTGTCCCCTTATCCCTTGCTGCTTCTAGAATTCTCTGCTTCATTTGAATCTTGACTAATGTAATTACAATGTGCTTTGATGTGTTCCTCCTTGGGCCCAACTTCTTTGGGACTCTCTGAGCTTCCTGGACGTCCTGGTAGTCTATTTCCTTTGCCAGATTGGGGCAGTTCTCCTTTATTATTTGTTCAAATAAGTTTTCTACTTGTTGCTCTTCTTCCCCTTCTGGGACCCCTATAATTCGGATGTTGGGACGTTTAACGATGTCCCGGAAGTTCCTAAGCCTCTCCTCATTTTTTTTGAATTCTTGTTTCTTCCTCGTTTTCTGTTTGGTTGTTAATTTCTTCCTTCTGGTCCACTCCATTGATTTGAGTCCCAGTTTTCCTTCCATCTCTATCGGTTCCCCATGCGTCTTCCTTCATTTCACGTATTGTAGCCTGCATTTTGTCATCTAATTTGTGAGCAAAATCAACCAATTCTGTGAGCATCTTGATGACCAGTGCTTTGAACTGTGCATCTGATAGGTTGGCTATCTCTTCATGGCTTAGAGGAATTGTCTCTGGGGCTTTGATTGGTTCTCCTGTTTGAGCCATTTTTGGTGTTTTTTTTTTTATGTTTTGTTTTCGTTTTAGTCTGGTCGAGGCTACTATGTATGAGGGGTGGAGCCTCAGGTGTTCCTCACGGCGGGCAGCCCAGTCGCTGGGTTGTGACGCTATCGGTGGGGGCGGGGTCCGATAGGGAAGAATGGTGCCTGCTCCGCTCTCTCCTGGGCTCTGGTCCTTTCCGCCACTTTCCCTTCACCTGGATTATCTTCATGCACACACGCGTGTGCTGTGTACGTAGTGAGGAATGGAGCCTCAGGCGCTCCCCAGTGTGCGGCAGCCCAGTCGCTGGGTTGTGACGCTATATGTGGGGGCGGGGTCTGAGAGGGAACAATGGCACCTGCTCCACTCTCTCCTGAAGTCAGTCCCTTCTGCCACTTCCCCTTTGCCTGGACTGTCTGTGTGGGCGAATGTGGGACTACCTGGTCAGCCAGCCGCCTTGTGCGGCCTCACTGGGTCTGCACAGTTGCCCCCCTGTGCCCGGGGTCCGCCAGCTGCTGCCTGTACACCTGGGAACTGCTGCTGCTTGCGTTCCTGGGTCCACACCTCCACTTTTTCCTGCCGAAACTCCGCCCCTCTTACCAGTCTGGATGAATGGTTGTTGGACTTTCGTACAGCTCAATTTTCTATAAGTTCTGGTTGTTTTCGTGTTTCTAAATATTTGTTGTCCTTAATTTTGGTTGTGAGAGGAGGCAAAGTGTGTCCACCTACACCTCCATCTTGGCCGGAAGTAAAATTGTTGAATTTTTGTGCAGCCACTTTAATATCGAGGATGGAAGATATGTAACATTTTCAGTGTATTATGCTTTATTATTTCAAGAAAGGTAAAAATGCAACTTAAACACACACATGAAAATATTTGTGCAGGTCATGGAGAAGGGGCTGTGACTGACCACTTGTTAAAAGTAGTTTGTGAAGTTTCTTGGTACTGTTGACATTTTGGCCAAATAATTCTTTGCTGTGGGGCTGTCTTATGCATTGAAAGATATTTAGCAGCACCCCTGACTTTTACCCACTAGAAGCCAATAGCAGGAGATAGCCAACGTGCTGAAAATATCAATAAAGTTATTGGTGAAAATGAAAAAATGTGTCTTTTCAGTCAGTCCTTGTAGCTGACTGGCCTGGGTGAATCTCTCCCATTGACCTGCTAAGAGCAATCAAGTCTCAACCACAAGAGGAAGGTGTACTCAGCCCAAACAAAGGGTGCACCTGGAGTACCCAGCTTGGGTGATTGAGGAGGCTGTGCCACTGGACCCTACAGGACACCCACTATATTAGGCCATTCTACCAACACACGCATTAATAGCAGCTCTACCTAATATATGGAAACAAACACAAAAAGTCTGCCAAAATAAAGAGATAAAGAAACATGGCTCAAATGAAAGAACAGATAAAAACTCCAGGAAAAGAACTAAACAAAAGAGAGATAAGCAATCTATGAGATGCAGAGTTCAAAACAGTAGTTATAACAATGCTCAAGGAATTTAGTGAGGACTACAAAAGTGTAAAAAATATTCAGTCAGAAACAAAGGAAAGGACTTCAGATAAGATGAAGGTGTAGGTAGATAAACTTTACCTCCTTGAACAAGGGAAAAACAACAGCTAATTTAAAAACAAAAACTAATCAGAACTTCCAGAAAATTGCACTATACAGAAGTCTGACAATCAAGGAGTTAAAGAAGAAACACTCATTTAGACTGGTAGGAGGGGCAGAGATGGGAAGCCACAGAGGAGAGGATGCACAGCAAGGCAGCAGCTGGCAGTCCCACATTCGCAGATAAACCAGGAGGAACAACTGGGGAGCGAGATAGATCATGCAACCCAGGGTTCCAGCACAAGGAAATAAAGCCTCAAAACCTCTGGCTGTAAAAACATCTGGGGGTTGCAGCAGCAGGAGAAATTCCCAGTCTCACAGCAGAGTTCATTGGGGAGACTCACAGGGTCCTAGAACATACACAAAACCACCCACCCAGGAATTAGCACCAGAATGGCCCAATTTTTGTGGGTAGCAGGGGAAGTGATTGAAGGCAGGGATAGAGCTGAGCAAACCTGCATGTTCCCTCTCTGACCCCTCCACCACATACAGAGCCACAACACCCAAAGTGGATTACCCTGTCCTGATGAATACCTGAGGCTCCACCTCTTACAACGTAACAGGAGAGCTGAGGCAAAGAAATATGTCCCAAATGAAAGAACAGATCAAAGCTTCAAAAATAGAACCAAATGACTAGAAAATAGGCAACCTATCAGATTCAGAGTACAAAACACTGGTAATCAGGATGCTCACAGAAATGATTGAGTATGGACACAAAATAGAGGAAGAAGTGAAGGTGATACAAAGTGAAATAAAGAAAATATACACAGAACCAACAGTGATGGGAAGGAAACTGGGACTCAAATCAACAATATGGAACAAAGGGGAGAAATAAACATTCAACTGGAACAGAATGAAGAAATAAGAATTCAAAAAAAATGAGAGGCTTAGGAACCTCCAGGACAGCTTTAAACATTCCAACATCTGAATCATAGGAGTTCCAGAAGAAGAATAGGAAGAACAAGAAATTGAAAACTTACTTGAAAAAATAATGGAGAACTTCCTCAATCTGGAGAAGGAAATAGACTTCCAGGAAGTCCAAGAAGCTCAGAGAGTCCCAAAGAAGTTGGATCTGAGAAGAAACACACCAAGACACATCATAATGAAGTTACCTAAGATTAAAGATAAGGAGAGAATCTTAAGAGCAGCAAGAGAAAAGGAGACAGTTACCTACAAAGGAGCTCCCATAAGACTATCGGCTGATTTCTCAAAAGAAAACTTGCAGGTAAGAAGGGGCTAGAAAGAAGTATTCCAAGTCATGAGAGGCAAGAACCTACATCCAAGATTGCTCTATCCAGCAAAGCTTTCATTTAGAATGGAAGGGCAGATAAAGTATTTCCCAGGTAAGGTCAAGTTAAAGGAGTTCATCATCACCAAGTCCTTATTATATGAAATGTTAAAGGGACTTATCTAAGAAGAAGAAGGTGGTAAAAAATATGAACAGTAAAATGACAAAAAAATCACAGCTATCAATAACTGAACCTAAAACAAAATAAAACAAAAACAAACTAAGCAAATGACTAGAACAGGAAAGAATCACAGAAATGGAGGATTATCAGCAGGGAGGGTGAAGTAGGAGAATGGGAGAAAAGGTAGGGAATAAGAAGTATAGATGGTAGGTACAAAATAGACAGGGGGAGGTTAGGAATAGTGTAGGAAATGGAGAAGCCAGAGAACTTATATGTACAACCCCTGGACATGAACTAAGTGGCAGGGATGCTGGTGGAAGGGGGGCATGCAGGGCAGAGGGTAACAAAGGGGAGAAAAACATGGGACAACTGTAATAGTATAATAAATAAAATGTACTTAAAAAAATTTAAGAAAGAAACAAAGGATTCACTAGTTGAAATAAAGAACAATTTACAGGGAAACAACACTAGAGTGAATGAAACCAACAATCAAATCAATGATTTGGAAATTAAGAAAGCAAAGAAACAATGAATCAGAACAAAAAGAAAAAAGAATCCCCCAGAACAAGAATATTGTAAACAGCCTCTGGGACAACTTCAGGCATTCCAACATTCACATCATAGGAATTGCAGAAGGAGAAGAGAAAGAGCAAGATATTGGAAATCTATTTGAAAAAATAATGAAAGAAAACTTCTCTAATTTAGTAAAGGAAATAGACATGCAAGTCCAGGAAGCATAGAGAGTCCCAAGCAAAATGGATGCAAAGAAACCCATAATTTAATCATAATTAAAATGCCAAAGGTTAAAGAGAAAGAGAGAATCTTAAAAGCAGGAAGAAAAACAAAGTTAATTACCTGCAGGGGAGTTCCCATAAGACTCTCAGTTGATTTCTCAAAAGAAACTTTGCAGGCTAGAAGAGACTGGCAAGAAATGTTGAAAGTCATAAAAAGCAGGGACCTACATCCAGGATTGCTCTACCCAGCAAAGCTATCATTTAGAATCGAAGGGCAGACAAAGTGCTTCCCAGGCAAGAAAAAAACTAAAGGAGTTCATCAACAAACCATAATTATATGAAATGTTAAAGGGGCTTATTTAAGACAAGAAGATCAAAATTATGAACAATAAAAGGCAAAAAATACATATCTATCAACAATTGAATCTAAAAAACAAAGTAAGCAAACAAGAAGAACAGAGACAGAATCATGTATACAGACAGGGTTTTGATGGTTACCAGATGGAGATGGTTGTGGGGAAATATGTGAAGAAGTAAGAAATTTAAGAAATACAAATAGGTAGTTACAGAATAACCATGGGGATGTAAAGTATGGTATAGGAAATGGAGTCACCAAAGAACTTATATGCATGACTTATGGACTTGAACAATGGTGTGAGGATTGCCTGAGGGAGTGGGGAGTGCTGGGGGGAAGGGGGCAAAGGGGGAAAAATTGGAAAACTGTGATAGCATAATCAATAAAAGATAATTAAAAAAAGAAAAATGTGTGTTTTATTTTATGGAGAAACTAAACAGATCTTTTTGACCAACCCAATAAAAGACCACCCAAAGGGTAATGGACAAATGCATGCTGTTTCAACATGACAGGGTATTCTGCTATGGTTAAGATGATCAACATTAACTATGAGTAAAGGATGAAGTGTTTATGAAGTAATAGTAAATAAAAAAGTGATCATAGAATCGTATATGTGTTTTGATAACTTTATAAGCAATCTATATATATTGGCTGGCTTTCTGCATTTGGGGGTTAGAATGACTTAAGATTTACTTGTAGGTGTTCACAGTTGGTTGACTGACTATGAAAAGTAAACAAATTTATATTTAAATTAGGTGTTAAACACTTACAAGAAAACTTGCCTGTCAAGTGCTCTGTACTCAATCCCCTGTCAAGCCCCTGCTACCCCACCCCACCCACAGCTCCAGTGGGAACTCTGCTGACTTCCTATGCAATGCACTGACTTCTGTCAGTTCCCTGTGACACTTCACAGATGAAAGCATCTTAAAGGCAGATACCTTGTACCTCATAACCTGGCAGCACAGTGTTTGGCATTTAGTAGGCATTTAAGAAATGTTTGGTGATTAATGAATGGATCAAAAAACTGTGGTACATTTACACAATGGAATTCTATGCAGCAGAAAGAAAGAAGGAGCTCCTACCCTTTGTGACAGCATGGAAGGAATTGGAGAGTATCATGCTAAGCGAAATAAGCCAGGCAGTGAAAGACAAATACCATATGATCTCACCTTTAACAGGAAGCTAATCAACAAAACAAACAAACAAGCATAATATAAACAAAGACACTGAATTTGAGAACAGTCTGACAGTGTCCAGAGTGGGAGGGGAGGGAATTTCAGGGGAAAAGGGGAATGGTTTAGAGCAACAAGTATAAAGGACACATGGACAAAAACTATGGGGGGTGAAAATGGGAGGAAGGTGGGGAGGGCTGGGGTGGTGGGCTGGGGCGGGGTAAAAGTCAGAAAACTGTACAATATCAACAATTAAAAAATACTGATTTAAAAAATAAAATAAAAAATGGGGAAAAAAAAAGAAATGTTTGGTGAATTATATATATGTGTGTGTGTAAATCATCCATGGCACTTGAATTTTTTCTCTGCTCTTGGTCAAGGTCCTTCACTGGGAAGAAAAGGGGAGAGGGTAGAGATTATTCTCATTGCCACTAGCAACTCAGGGCAGCAAATGCTTTGCTTTTGTGTTTGTTTTTAAATCTCCAAGGCCACTTCCATATGTTAATCAAGTGCTCTGGTAACAACACCTTCCATTTAACAAGGGTGTGCTGCACTAACTTGACAATATGGCTTTAAGGAGATATAATATTAACACATATCAACAATTAGAGGACAGCATCAACCAATAAGTAATCAAACTTCAAAATGCATACAGAAAGGGAAATGTTTGCTACTATGGTCATATTAAAAATTACACAGGAATAACTTAAAATTTCTCTCTCATTATATAATGTATATCTGAGGAATTTTAAGGGCCTCTTAAACTCTCAGTCCGAGAGATTATGGTAAATCAGAAGCATATTGACTGACAATTAGGATATTTACGTTCTAAATTTGGCTCTCCTACATGCAAAATTTTAAGCAAGTCTTTCTCTCTCTGGGCCTGTAAAATTAGGGGGCAGAACTTCATGATGTCAAAGATCCCACTTGCTCCGAACAGTTTAAGATTTATGAAGCCTGGAAGTCTGACTCACTAAAACTCTGCCTGAGTGAGTGTTTCTGTTTTTGTCTTTGGCGTGATAGAGTGGAGGGGCCCAGGAACAGGGGTAGTGGTGAACCAACTGAATCTTGTCTTGGTTCTGTCAACCGATAGTAGGTGTCAATTCAACACCAACAGGAATTCCAAATTTGGGGAGCAGTGAAGAAGGAAACTATTCAGTGCAAACAGCTCAATTGTAATACAGTACCGCTGTGAAAACATGGCAGCTGTGGAAGAGTTCAATAGTGTTACAGCTCAATTATTAAGGAGTACAGCTGTGGAACAGCATGGCTGAGAGGCAAGGTAGCTCTGGGGCCAGGGCCCTCTTTGGCTAGACAGCTCTGCTCTGCTCTGGTGAAATGTCGCTGGTGTTTCATCTTCAGTGTTTCTGCTTCAGGCCCAGCCAGGAGTGTCTTTGGCCTTTGTGAAAAAGGGAAGTATGCTCCTAGAGTGGGGCTGGGGGGACAGGAGACGAGGAGGGCCCCCCCCCCCCCCCCCCCCCCGCCACCATTAGGGCTGACTTATAGACAGCAGTCCCGCCCCTGCTTCCTGATTGGTCCATCCTCATACAAATGAGGTAAAGATACTGATGGGGATATAGCTGCACAGCTCCAACCGAATGGGAAAAACCTTAGTTCTATTGGTTGAAATAGAATTCCAGAAACCCCTTTATACAGGTTGGCTCAGATGGCAGCAACACAGTGCAAATAGGCAGTTCAGGGCAGTAGACAGGCAGCTTAGTGCAGGCTTCTCCCTGAAGTACGGTTTGCATGAGAGGTTTGCCGGCGTAGAAATGGTTGCTAGGCTGTGTTTTTTAAACTTGAGCCCACTTAAGTCACTTCTTAGTAGGTATTTTCTTTCTCAAGAAATAGTTCCCACTGCTCCTAGAAGAAGGCTTAGTATCCACTCCATCCTCTTCTCAGGGGAGGCTGGCGGTCACAAATGACCAAGAGGTGTGGTCTAGGGTTGTTAGTGGCGCTCATTGTACCAGAGGAACCGACAACACCACAGTCTCTTGTCATATTAGACTTGCTGCTAGACTTGGGTGAATAGTTCATGATTTGCAAAAGGAGTTTGAAATTGGATGACTAACATACAATGTTTTTCTCCTGTGATTTGCATCCTCTTCTCAGAAGACTCCAAGTTGTCCATCACCTTTTCATGGGCTTTCCATGGATTGTACGCACCCAGGCTAGTTCAGAGCCCTGAGCTCTTCCGATTGCTAGTATTGACTATGGCCATCAGAGGGCACTCTTGCAACGTGGAAACCAACAGTTCTCTGTGTAGAGCCAGTCTCATCTTTGCAGCAACAACCCGGAGTTCGGAAAGCTATCATTCTCTGCTGAAGAGATTCTCAACGGAACGATTTCTTCCCCACAGGGGACAATTTACAATGTTTGGAAAGGAAAGGAGCATTGCTCTCTAGAGGCCAAGGATATATTAAACATCCTGGAATGTACAGATAGCTCCTTACAACAAAGAATTTTGGAGCCCAAAATGTCAGTAGTGCTGAGGCTGTCAAGCTCAGTTCTACCTGAATCTGTTGTCTAAAATGCAGACTGTGCCACCTGGAAACTTAGGTCCTCTGGAATGAAATTTTCAGTCTTCTAAGTTCATCTACCCCAAAGGGAAATTTTAAAATAGTGAAGGAAAGCATTGCTTGAAAAGTAGGGGGTCTCCGCAACCACAAACCACTGAAGAAGACACAAGGCAGAGGACACATGGGTTCTCATTATGGGACTCTGTCCCTGGGGCTGGCCTCTCTAAACTGGGTTTAAGCCCTTCTTCCTAGAGCAAAGAGCGCTAACTCTTTGTCTTCCCAAACTGGGAGGTTATTGGGAAAGCCTTGGTGGCTCTAGGAGGAAGTGAGGAATAGTTTTCTCTGTAGCCTCTGGGATCTCCTGGGAGAGACACTCTGAGGTCCCCCTTTGTGGGCATCTGGAGTATGGGAGGGAGATTGGGATGAGGAATACTTTTAGATTATTTCTGTTGGCCTGGGTCTGGGTTCCTTGCTCTTCTCAACCTTCCATGGGGTGAGGCCTAACTCTGCCCCACTCTGGGTCTCTCTTTCCCCTTCCATTTGTGACAATGATGCACTTACCACAAAGAACCATTGAGAGGCAGTGGAGAGGAAAATGTACAGGGATCACAGAAAGAGGGAAGTACCTTCACTCTTTGGATGAGGGACAGGGACAAGTGATGGACAAAGAGAGCCTGTGTACCTCCTTGGTCCCTGCTACTGATCATAGAGAGGAAGTGGAGAAAAATCCTGAACCTGTCATTGACAGCCTGAAGATAGGAGAGCAATATGGTTCAATCACCTTAGCACTTCCTTGGTTAAGCAAAAGACTATCTTTCATGTGTCTCCCCTTCTCCATTCAGCCCTTGTCACCACTTTTAGGACATGGAGCTCAGAATAAGAGGGACCCGGCCAGTGCCATCCTTCACCCCTGCCCCTTAGAGCTCTGCTTAGAAATCCACGGCAGGCATGTAAGGGTCATCCTGAAAGACCCCTGCTCTGCTTTGTTCTTTCTTTGAGGCTGGTTTTCTACATCTCCAGAGTGGCTTCTTTCAGCCTTTATCTCTGGGACATGAGGACAGCAGGAGGGAGGAGACTGGCTGGCTTCATTTACCACAGCTGTTCCAGGCCTCATCCCAGTGTGTAGGTCCACACCAGATCAGAGAGGAGCAGAAATGTCAGCCAAGAGGGCAGTTTGCCAAGGGCATTTTATTCATGGTCTGCAGTAGAGTATTACAGAGTCTCTATTGGTTCCACTTGATTGGGTCTTGGGAAATGGAGATAGAAGAATATCTGTATGCATGTCCCAGGGTCACAGAAAGCAGAGGGATGGGAAAGAAGTGTGTGGCAGGAGGGAGACTGGGTAAGGAACATGGGTCTCACAGAAGGAAGGAGTTGCCCTGAGATTCAGGGGACAACTCAGCTCCTGATCCCTTCCCAGATGAGACCTTTGATTTCCCCCTCACATAGGCAGGTATGGGGTACTTCAAATGATGGAAGCCTTACTCTCATGTCTCTCAAAAAAAGTTGAGATTAAGAATGTTCCTTGACTTGGCTGGGTGGCTGTATTTGTTGGAGCATCAGCATGTACACCCAAAGGTCGCAGATTCCATCTCTGGTCAGGGAACACACTTAGGTTACAGGTTTGATCCCTGGTCAAGGTGTGTATGAGAGACGACAGATCAGAGTTTCTCTGTCATACTGACGTCTCTCTCTCTCTCTCTCTCCCTCTCTCTCTCCCTCTCTCTCTAAAATCAAAAAAACATATTCTTGGGTGAGGATTTTTAAAAAATAAAATAGAAAAGAGGGGCTTTTGACCAAGATGGAGGCATAGGTAGATACACTTTGCCTCCTCGTACAATCAAAAGAAGGATAACAACCAATTTAAAGACAAAAACAACCAGAACTTCCAGAAAAATCAAACTATATGGAAGTCCAACAACCAAGGAATTAAAGAAGAAATATTCATCCAGGCTGGTAGATAGGAGGAGATGGGGAGCCAGGGCAGCAGAGAGGATGTGCAGTGAGGTGGCAGCTGGCAGACAAGGAGGCCCCACGTTCGCATGCAGATAAAAACTGGGAGGAAAACTGGGAAGTGAGACAGACCATGCAACCCAGGATTCCAGCACTGGAAAATAAAGCCTCAAAACCTCTGGCTGTGAAAAATCTGTGGTGGTTGCAGTGGTGGAAGAAACTGCCAGTTTCTAAGGAGAGTCCATTGGAGGGGTCCACAGGGTTCTAGAATGTACACAAACCCACCCACTCAGGAAATCAGCACCAGGGCAGCAACTGGAAGAGCATCATGTGCGTGAGGGAAGTGAGGGAAGTGATTGAAAGATGGGAGCAAGCGACATTGTTCCCTCTCTGACCCCTCTACCACATACAGCTCCATGACACAGTAACATGGGTTGCCCTGCCCTGGTGGTTACCTAAGGCTCTGCCCCTTACAACGAAACAGGAGCCAAGACAAAGAAATATGGCCCAAATGAAATAACAGATCAAAACTCCAGAAAAAAGAACTAAGTGACGAAGAGATAACCAACCTATCAGATGCACAGTGTTTTGTATTACCAGGTACAAAACACTGGTAATCAGGATGCTTGCAGAAATGATTGAGTATGGTCTCAAAATAAAGGAAGAAATACAGGCTATACAAAGTGAAAGAAAGAAAAATACACAGGGAACCAACAACAAAGGGAAGAAAACCAGGACTCAAATCAATAATTTGGAGCAGAAGGAAGAAATAAACATTTTGAAATAAACATTCAAAAGAACAGAATGAAGAAATAAGAATTCAAAAAATGGAGGAGAGGCTTAGGAACCTCCAGGACAACTTTAAACTTTCCAACATCTGAATGACAGGCATGCCAGAAGAAGAAGAGCAAGAACAAGAAACTGAAAACAATTTGAAAAAATAATGAAGGAAAACTTCCCCAATTTGGAGAAGTATATAGACATGCAAGTGCCAAACAAGTTGGACCCAAGGAGGAATACACCAAGACACATCATAATTAAAATGCCAAAGATTAAGGTTAAAGAGAGAATCTTAAAAGCAACAAGAGAAAAGAAGAGAGTTACCTACAAAGGAGTTCACATAAAACTATCAGCTGATTTCTCAAAAGAAATCTTACAGGCAAGATGGGGCTGGCAACAAGTATTCAAAGTCATGAAGAGCAAGGACCTATATCCAAGATTACTCTATCCAGCAAAGCTTTCATTTAGAATGGAAGGGCAGATAAAGTGCTTCCCAGATAAGGTCAAGTTAAAGGAGTTCATCATCACCAAGCCCTTATTATATGAAATATTAAGGGGACTTATTGAAGTAAAAGAAGAAGATTAAAAATATGAACAGTAAAATGACAACAAAATCACAACTATCAACAACTGAACCTAAAAAACAAAACAAAAACAAACTAAGCAAACAACTGAAACAGGAACAGAATCACAGAAATGGAGATCATATGGAGGATTATCACCGGGGAGGGGTAAGGGGGAGAATGGAGGGAAAAGTACAGGGAATAAGAAGCATAATTGGTAGATATAAAATAGATAAGGGGCCCTGGCTGGTGTGGCTCAGTGGATTGAGTGCCAGCCTGTGAACCAAAGGATCAGTGGTTGGATTCCCAGTCAGGGCACATGCCTGGGTTTCAGGTCAGGTCCCCAGTAGGGGGCAAATGGCAACCACACGGTGATGTTTCTGTCTCTCTTTTTCCTTCCCTTCCCCTCTCTGTAAAAATAAATAAACAAATCTAAAAAAAAAATAGACAGAGGGAGGTTAAGAATAGTATAGGAAATGCAGAAGCCAGAGAACTTATATGTATGACCCATGGATATGAACTAAGTAGCAGGGAAAATGCTGGAGGGAATGGGGTACTGGGTGGAGGGAGATAAGGGGGAGGAAAAAATGGGACAACTGTAATAGCATAATCAATAAAATAAAATAAAATAAAATAAAATAAAGAGCTGTGGTAGGCTAGCTCAGTTGGTTAGAGTATCATCTCAGTACAACAAGGTTGCAGGTTTGATCCCTGGACAGGGCACATATGGGGAAAAAAACAATGAATGCATAGGTGTGTGGAACAATAAAGTGATGTTTCCCTCTCTTTCAAATCAATTAAAAAAAAAAAAAAAAAGAATGTCTCCTTAATCTGATTAGCAATTTAGTGGGAGGGGAGGAGGCACTCTTCCTCAGTTTTTCCCATCTCCATATATGCTTCTTCTTGGCAATGCCCCCATCCTCTTGGGTCCAACTCCATCTGTTCAAATCCTCCTGCAATGTAAACCAATTTCCAACTACACAAAGGTGCAAAGCCAGCAGGGAGGTGGACAAGAGGAGAACTGGAGTTTGGGGGTCCCCCACTTCACATATTCTTCCCCAGTTAGGGAGGATCCAAGGTCCACACTGCTTCAAAGTTCTCCATATTAGGGGACATAGGACTTTTTTCCCCCAATTTTGGATCCATGTATCTCTGAGGAGATGCCCTCCCAGGGATCCAGGCATTGCTTTGCCCCCATTGAGGGGTGTGGCTTTACCTCTAACACCTCCTGCCTAAGAGACAAGAACTTGAGCCTCTCACCAGCCCCCTGTCCCAGCTCAGCCAACAGGTGAAGCCCTGGAAAATTCCAGGCTGCTGGGGGGCACATGGGTCCTGGGAGCAGGGTGTCTGGCTTGGAGGACCCTGGAAACTGCTGCTCTGGGAGGAAAGGGGGCAAGATGGGACCTGAGAGGTGGGTCCAGTCAGAGGGGAGAGAGGGTATGAAGGAGGCAGAACTGGGCAGCTCTTCTGGGAGGCTCCCCAAATGGCGGCAAGGGTGGAGCAGGCAGGGGGCAGAGGCAGAGCCAAGTCCTAGAGAAAGGAAGAGAAAGAGGGTCAAGAGAGTGCCCCCCTCCACCTTTCCTGTCCCATTTCCCTTTTCTTTTTTTCTGTTGCTTAAAACTTTCTCTCCTCCCACCTGCCCTTGTTTTTTCTTTGCTTCTTGTCTCATTGTAAATGTCACTTCCTTGGAGCAGCCTCCTGAGACCACCCCAGCCTGGGCAAGGGCCCTGGTTGCTCCTTATGACCCCCAGTACCGCTCCTCCAGGGCCCTTTGCTTGATTAGCATCAGGTACTCATTTGTGTGATTACAGCTCTGTGGGGACAGGAACATTCTGTTTTATTTTCCTCTGGATCCTGCCCAGCCTGGCTCATATTAAGGGCTCAGTAAAAACGTATTGATAGAATGATTGAAGATATTCTTTGCCATAACCCAGCAAATCCATTCTTTACTCTCCCTGTAGCAGAGGGCTCCAGTTATAGCTGGGCAAACGACTGGTTGCATGGCCCTAGACATGTTGAAATTCTCAGGCCTGTTTCTTCATCCATAAAAACCCCTCTCCTAGCTAAGAACAAGTGGCATCATCAGTAAGAAGGGGCCCAGGGAGCCAGAGACCAGGTGCACATGGACTGAGCCCCAGTCCTCCTCTTCTCTGGCTGGCTCTGGCCCAGAACCCTTCTCCTCCAAGAAGCCTTCCCTCCTTCCATTCCTTCCAAACCTGCCTTCTTTTTCTAGGATTATACGTAGGAGCTCCCAGCTTGGGGTGCTGGGCATGGCTATATAGAACTTCACATCACTTTCTATATTTCAAAAACCTAACACTAGTTCCACATTTTTCTTAGCGGGCTACATCATTTAAGTGGAAGAGCAAGTATCACCTCCATGTGATCACATTGATGGGGCTATTGTTGATAAAAACTGGAAAAACAAATTAGTTATAAAAATGCAACTGACTTATTTAATAGAAACAATATTTATGAAGTTGGATCTATGTAAGGGGAAAATATTAAAAATATCCTTTGTGAGGAAAAGTGTGGAGACCTCTGCCAGAGGACCCTCTCCTGGGCCACTGTGTTTTTCTTTGGGTCCTTACATGAGGTGGAGACTGCTGTTTTTCATCAAGAAGGTTGTGTCCCCTGACCCCTGAGGTCAGGGCTGTGTCTCCCTAGGAGATCAACAGCTGAGTAGGCATGTGGAGGAGATAGTCCTGCTTCTTTCCCACCCCTTCCTAGCACCAGTCTTACAGCTTTTGTTTCTGGCTCAATAGTCCTGGACACTGCTCTGCCCAGAAGCAGATTCCTCTCTTGGCACCATGTACTCTGAGGGAAGGTGGAAGGGAGGGGCTGGCACAGCTTTCTGAATCACCATCCAGAAGTGAGGCAAGTGGCTGCTACTAGTCTTCTGGTGACCTACACTTTCCCTCAGGGCCCAAGCACAGGCAGGTTTGTGTGTGTACCTGCAGAGAGCAGGGAGGTACAAAATAACCCACTCCAAGCCAGGGAACACCTTTTCCCCCCTCATAGTTTCCCAAAGAGAGGAGCTCTGTGCTCAAGGCATTCCCAGAGCTGGGAAGGGGTGTGTGGGGGTGGAAGAACAGGGAGTACTGTTCAGGTGCTATTTGGCTCCAGGCTGCCAGATGAGTTCCAACAGGCCCTGGGCTGCCCACGCCCACAGCCTCAGCTGCATTCACAGGGGCCCAGAATGAGGCCCCTGCGTTTTCTGAGAGGGGAGACTTCTGGATCCCCAGCTATGCTACAGGTCGGACTAAGGCCAAGAGTTCTTATTCCAAGAAACTGCCAAGGAATAAGGGGGTGGGTCATTGGCCTCTGCATAAGAGCCCGTGTCTTTGTAATCTTTTGCATAGAAAATCTGACTTTGTCACTTCCTAGCTTACAGCCCTGTAAGTGCTGGCCTCTGCATACATTTCTTCCTTCTCCCCGCAGATCACTATACGTGGCCATATTTGCCTTCTCCTAGCTCCTTTGCCCTGTCCTTGGACCTTCGCTCACATGTTCTCTCTGCTTGCCATGCTCTCCTCCTTCCTTAGAAACTAAGCTGGAGCCTCTTTACATTTTGGGTCTCAGCTCAAATGTTGCTTTGTCAAGGAAGTCTTCCCAGATGCTCTCTGCCCCCTGAACTTCTCTGCAGCAGTGAGCACAGTTATAATTTCATATCAATTTGTTAAAATATTAACTGTCTGCGAACTCCCTCTTGCTTACAAGCTCTGTAGAAGCAGTCTTGCTCACTCGGGCTGGTGTTCCCAGCCCTAGGACAATGCCTGGCATATCAAACAGGAGGTCATTAAATATCTGTTGAAAGAAGAAATGAGTAAGTGAATGAATGAGTGAGTGAACTTTATCTTTCTGATCTTTCTTCAATTGGCTTCCTTCTCCACACCATGGTCCTTTTCTTGGCCCTGATTCCATCCTCTTCAGCCTAGATTGTCTTCAAAAGCCTCCCAATATTAGTCTGTGCCTACTCCAACCCAAACTCTAAATTAACGCAAGTCATCTTAGTAAAATGAAGATCTCAACATACCTCTTCCTTTCTAGATACCCCCTGCTCACAAGATAAAGTCCAACCTCCTTAAGCATTGCTTTGGAGGACATCTGTTACTAGACACCTGTTTGCTTTGCTAGCCTCATTGGTCACCCTCCTCCTTGTCTCCACTACCATCACATAATTCACTCTCTGATCATGGCAAGCTACCAGCAGTTCTTCAGGTTTGCTATACTTGCTCACAGCTTTTAGATTTACAAATGCCATTCTCCACCTGTTTTCTCCACCTGTTTTCTCCACCTGTTTCTCCTGCTCAGGTACAGCCTCCTCTAGGAAGCTTTAACTCCCTTCTCTGCATTCCTGTAGCAGCATTTGCTTCCCCAGATCTCAGCATCTGTCACTGGCTGTAGTCCCATCTCTGCCCCCCACTAGTCTCTGAGCATCTTGGGGGCCATCTTTCATCTCTGAACACCCAAATCTAATAAACAGCTGGTGCTAAAGAAATGTTTGGTGAATGAATAAATGACTTATATTATCCCTTGTCTCAATTAGCAGGCATGTGGTCCTGTCCAAAACCTCCACTCTTAGAAAATATCCCTGGGTTCAACACCCAGAGCATTTATTTCTACTTTTGGTTTACAGGTTAATACATAAAAAATACTATCATGTTTTATCGGTCCAATAATAGTGGTGTGCCTGTATTGCCAATAACATTTCTTGCCTCAGTAGCACAGCTGGTCACAGCACATGGGTTAGGGAGATGCATCTGGGTGGACTGAATATCTCTGTGGGCATTTGGGACAGGACCAAATGTCAGGGGGCTTTTAGAGTGGGTGTTTTGGACAGAACCAAATGTCCTGCAAGGCTTGTCTCATGCTCCCTCACCCATTTGTTCATCCAAAGGGTGCTCCCCTTCTCTGGTTAAGATCCCCTGGGCTCTCCCCAGTCCTAAGCACTCATGGTGGACACTGCTGCTCCCCTTCTTATCTTCAGAGGTTTCTGGTGGCCCTCAAGGGGTCCACTGTCCAGTCATCTGCTCCACCATGGCCCAGTGGGTGAGCAGCATGATGTGTAGGAGGTGTGGAGTGAGGAGAAGAAGGTGTGGGGGTAGAATGGGCTCTCCGTTGCGGGGGGGCCCCTGTCCTGGGCACCAGATGTGGGGCGGGGGGAAGCTCCGCCCACAGAGCCCCATCCCTCCGTCACGGATGAAAATAAAAACTACCAAGACATGATCTGCTTGGGGAGGAAAGGTGGTCAAACTCTCAGAGGAGAATGACCCAGAGCCCCTTCCTCACAAGGCTTTTATTGGGTTCAAATACACAGGAATACAGGTTTAACATTTCAAAGAAATCTGAGGGTTTAATCTGAGTCAGTGTCTGTCAGGAAAGGGGGCTGCAAAACTTTGGGAGACATACTCATTTCCTCCTCAGACCCTTATCACTTAAATGAGTGCGCTCTTAGCAAAGCAGGTTTCACAGGACTTTAGGAATTCTTTTTCTTATGCCCGATCACCTGGGGAACTGTTCTGGCCAGCACAGGGCTGCACCGCTCACCATCATAGTTTCAGGCTTTAAGCCAATTAGGCTCAGGAAGCAGAAGACATCTCCCAGACGGAAATGGGGACTCGGGCTATGTCAGAATAGCTGGGGGGGGGGGGTGAGGGTCCATCACTCCCTCTTTGCTGCAGTCCCCCGAGTCCTTCCATGAGGGCCTCCCAAGTGGTCGTGTCTGGCTTAGGTTGCTCCTCCCATGAGGAGTCTTACCTGTCATTGACTAACCGACTAAGCATTGGGGCCAGAGATGGATGAGGCAGAAGCGGCGCTCCTGCCAGGGAGATAAGCTTTGTCTCCTTATTAGGTCACATCCTCTTGACAGAACAGACCCAGATGAAGTGGGTCCCTTGGCTCTTACACAGCCCACCCTGGGATGAGGGTTACAACTCCTGAAACCAGGCTGAATGGTCTGCAACACTCCATGACATACATTCCCCAGGACACACTATAACAACCATTTGTTAAAATAATGAAATACTCTGACCATGGTTGTTAAATAACCCCTGCCCACATGCCCTGGACCCTTGCCTGATACCCCTATTTCCTTCCCTGTGATCCACTTCTAAAGGAGTGATGATTAGCACAGGAATATTAGAGTATCTTAGAAGATTTAGAGTGTCGACCCTGCTCCTGGGATACTCAATGACTATGATACAGGGAGAGTAGGACATTGGAAGATGGTGGGTCCCTGAGGCAGAAAGGAAGGCTGGGATTCTGCTGAGAGAATGGTGGAGCCCAAGGGCTAGGGGCTGCCTTCATACCTACCTCACTCTGCATGCCCATGGGCACCATGGCTGGCCGAAACAAGACAGGGGCCCCCAGCAGCAGGTTGGGGGCTGGTGGTGCCTGAATCTCCCTTAGAGGATAGTTGACTATGATGAGCTTGCTGAAGTTGAACTTGTATGTGAACCTTTTGCCTTTGGTCTTGTGCAGGATCTCCTTATTGTAGTAATGTCTGAAGATCCTAAGGATGAGAATGGAGAGTTGGCCCAGTGGGCAGGGAGTGTAGCCAGAGACCCAGCTATGCCCCCCTCCCCAGGCCAGCAAGGCTAACCCAGAGCTGTTTCTGGATAAGCACAAGGCATCTGACCATGCTCAAGAGCATTTCTCAAGCCTTAAAGGGGCAGGAATCAGACGGGGTGCCAGAAACAGAAGCCCTTTTCTTTGAATTCTGCCCTGTCTGGCCACTTGGGCTGCCTCCTCTCACCTGAGGGCCCAGCTCAGCTTGTCATAATTCATCTGTGGTTTGCACTTCCTGTGGCCCCAGAGGTGAGACACCTCATCTGGATCCTTGATAACAAACTCCCCATACTCTCCCTGCTGCCAGGCAATAACATGACGGAACTCTTCCTTCTGCAGCAGCTCCAGGATGAAGTGTCACAGCTGGATCTGCCTGGAGTCTGGGGACAACTCAGCTTTGTAGACCCAGTTGGGGAAGACCAAGCCTGGGGCAGAGGGGGGAGTGTGAGTGCCTCCAGCATCATTGCTGGATCTTGGGTGGGAGACCTGGCAGAAGCTCACCTGAGATCCAGGAGTTGTCCGCAACTCTGGGGACATCTTCTGCCAAGCAGCTGTGGTGCATGTTCCAGTCTGGGAGCAAGGACTGTGTCTGGGCCTTGAAGAGAAATGGCTACCACTTGGAGGAAGGGAAGAAGGTAAGGGAGAGGGAAGTGAAAGAGGGAGGGAGGCAAACAAGGAAGATCAGAGGGAAGAGATGAAGGGAGAAAAGGGAGACTGAGGCAGGGGTGCAAGGTCTGGGGCAGGAAGCTCCCCAGCACCCTGGCAGGGTCCTGCCTCCTCTGGGGACCTCCTCATTAGCCAGAAGTTGATCCAGGACACTGGGTCACTTATATAGATGGAGAGGAATGCAAAGGGCATGATATCCTGCCCCTGCTGGAGGATTTAGACAGAGGATGTCTCTTCTTCAGGGCTTAACAGGATTAGAGTTTTTCCCAAGATAAGACAAGACAAAATGTAATTAATCACGGCTCTTCTTAAACCTTGAGTGGGAGGAGGTGGCAGATGCAAAGAACCCAAACTGCCAATATACTTAAAACAATTTTACATGTGAGAACAGAATTTTTGTGTTTTTCACCGACGAGTTTTAAGTGCCTAGCAGAGTGTCTGGCACATTGTAGGTGTTCAAGAAACAATTGTTGATACAATCAATAAATGGTACTGAATATATCAATGGTATCACTGTGAGTTTAACACCCGTCTTCTCCCTCAGAGCGTCAACTTCATGAGGTCAGGAACCCAGCTCTCTTGTTCCCTGCTGGCTCCCCAGAGCCCATTCTAGCCCAGGGCCTTGTACCTGCAGGTGTGCTGTAAACATTTGTTGAATTGATGGACATGGACAAGGAAGAAGGAATCTTATTGATTCCCAAATTGGCATGGGAGGTAGGGTGGCAGTGAGGTGGGGAGAAGAGTGTGGAATGAGCCCCAATGTGATGCAGGCAAAGGGAGGAAATGTTTAAGTCCCAGATCCTCTGGATGGAATTAAGGCTGGTGCAAAAGACTGGCATCCTCTGTCACTAGTGGAAGAGAAGATGATAAGCAAGAGGAGGGATGACAGAGGTTGCCATGGGGATGGCAAGATGCAGCCTGCTCCTGGGCATGGGCCCAAGGAGTTACCTGGATATAAGGACCGTGTGTAAACAGGGGATGGGTGCTGGGTTACTGTCTCTGATACAGTGGATATGATGTGGGCGCTGTTCTTAACTACAACTTATTAGGTGGGAAGGTCTGGAGGGTGTATGAGGACTTGGTGAGAGTAGCTGCCTTACTTCCCAGACCAGGCTCAGAGAGCGAAAATGACTAACACATGATGTTTAGCCACCATACCTCTATTCCTGATCCATAGCACTTTGTTATTTCTCATTTTTTAAAGTGTTGCCTCAAGACTCAAAAAAAAAAAAATCATTTGTAGTAGTGAGTGCTACTCAAACTCTAATGTACATAAAAATCACCTGAGAATCTCTTTAAGTGCAGATTCTGATTCAGCAGAACTAGGTGGAACCTGAGATTCTGCATTTCTAACAAGCTCCTAGGTGATACCACCACCACGAGTCTGTGGACTTTACTTTGAACAGCAAGAATATAGCAAAAAAAAAAAAAAAAAAAAAAAAAAAGGCTGTGGGTGTTAGAACATCAAGAAATCCCAGGCACAGTAGTGGTAAGACCTTTCCTGCTTTCCCCAGCCCCACACCAAGAGGTCATGTAGTCTTTTGCTCTCCCTTCCCCAGTGAATGCTTAGCTCCAGGGAGGTCAACTGACAGACTGACAGCTCAAGAGGAATGGGGGACTTCCGGCCAAGATGGAGGCATAGGCGGATACACTGTGCCTCCTCTCACAACCAAAATTAAGGACAACAAATATTTAGAAACAAGAAAACAACCAGAACTTATAGAAAATTGAACTGTACGGAAGTCCAACAACCATTGATCCAGACCGGTAAGAGGGGCGGAGTCGCGGCAGGAGAAAGTGGAGGTGCAGACCCAGGAATGCAAGCAGCAGCGGCTGGCAGTTCCCCGGTGCACAGGCGGCGGCTGGCGGTCCCCGGGCACAGGGGGGCAACTGTGCAGACCCAGTGAGGCCGCACAAGGCGGCTGGCTGACTGACCAGGTGGTCTCACATTCGCGCGCACAGACGGTCCAGGCAGAGGGGAAGTGGCAGAAGGGACTGAATCCAGGAGAGAGCAGAGCAGGCGCCATTGTTCCCTCTCAGACCCCGCCCCCACATACAGCGTCACAACCGAACGACTGGGCTGCCCCACACTGGGGAGCGCCTGAGGCTCCACCCCTCACTACGTAACAGCACGCCTGCGTGTGCAGATAATCCAGGCGAAGGGGAAGCAGCAGAAGGGACCGGAGTCCAGGAGAGAGCGGAGCAGGCGCCATTCTTCCCTCTCGGACCCCGCCCCCACCAACAGCATCACAACCCAGCGACTGGGCTGCCCCCGCCCTGAGGAACAATTCAGGCTCCACCCCTCATACGTAATAGCTGCGACCAGACTAAAACCAAAACAAAACAAAACAAAAAAACCCCACCAAAAATGGCTCAAACTGGAGAAAAAATGAAAACCCCGGAGTCAATTCCTCTAAGCAACGAAGAGATAGCCAACCTATCAGATGCACAGTTCAAAGCACTGGTCATCAAAATACTCACAGAATTGGTTGATTTTGCTCATAAATTAGATGAGAAAATGCAGGCTACAATACGTGAAATGAAGGAAGACGCATGGGGAACCGATAGAGATGGAAGAAAAACTGGGACTCAAATCAATGGAGTGGACCAGAAGGAAGAAATTAACAACCAAACAGAAAACGAGGAAGAAACAAGAATTCAAAAAAAGGAGGAGAGGCTTAGGAACTTCCGGGACATCATTAAATGTCCCAACATCCGAATTATAGGGGTCCCAGAAGGGGAAGAAGAGCAACAAGTGGAAAACTTATTTGAACAAATAATAAAGGAGAACTTCCCCAATATGGCAAAGGAAATAGACTACCAGGATGTCCAGGAAGCTCAGAGAGTCCCAAAGAAGTTGGACCCAAGGAGGAACACATCAAAGCACATTGTAATTACATTAGCCAAGATTCACATGAAGCAGAGAATTCTAGAAGCAGCAAGGGATAAGGGGACAGTCATCTACAAAGGAGTTCCCATCAGACTGTCAGCTGATTTCTCAAAAGAGACCTTACAGGCAAGAAGGGGCTGGAAAGAAATATTTGAAATCTTGAAAAGCAGGGACCTACATCCAAAATTGCTCTTTCCAGCAAAGCTGTCATTTAGAATGGAAGGGAAGATAAAGTTCTTCTCAGATAAGGTCAAGTTCAAGGAGTTCATCATCACCAAGCTCTTATTATATGAAATGTTAAAGGGACTTATCTAAGAAAAAGAAGATAAAAAATATGACAATGAAAAGACAGCAAACTCATAGCTATTAAGAACCACACCTAAAACAAAAGCAAACTAAGCAAACAGCTAGAACAGGAACAGAACCACAGAAATGGAGATCATATGGAGGGTTAGCAACAGGGGCGTGGGAGGGGGGGGGAAGGTACAGAGAATGAGTAGCATAGACGGTGGGTAGAAAATAGACAGGGGCAGGGTAAGAATAGTATGGGAAATGTAGAAGCTAAAGAACTTATGACACAAGGACATGAACTAAAGGGGGGAATGTGGGTGGGAGAGGGTGTGCAGGGTGGGGGGAATGATGGGGGAGAAACGGGACAACTGTAATAGCATAATCAATAAAATATATTTAAAAAAAAAAAAAGAGGAATGGGAGATGGGGCAGGTGCTTCTGGAGATCCCCAGCTTAGCCTGAGCAGAGAGCATCTCTGGAAATTAGACAGGGCTATGGTTAAGTCAATGCTACTCTGAATCTGGATGAATAGGGTTTCCACACATCCCTCTGTCTCTAAAATGACAGCTGACATTCTGGAACCCTCATCTCTCCTTGCTTTCCTCTCCTGAAACAGATGTCCCCACTCTTCTCCCACCCTTATTTCCTGCCCCATCTTTTGGGAAGTTCCTCCCCATTCTTTTGGAAGTCTAACCTCTCCTACCTCACCTTAGAAAAATGGGTTGAGAAGTGGGAGTTGTAGAAGTGAGATATTTCAAGGGAAAACTCTTCCTTGGAGGAAGCTGACCAGGTTCTATGGCTGGCCCAGTGCCTGCCAGATCTGATCATATTTCCTGGTCTGGAAGGTTTGAGACCTCAGCAAAGATTTAGGGTCTGGCAAAAAAGCGAGTGATAATCCACCTGGAAGCAGACACTCTGTGCCCCAGCGCTGTGCTGAGGAACTGGTCTGCCCTGAACTTCACACAAAGTATCAGACGGGATAGTGCTCAAAGGGGTGGAGTGACTTCTCTAAGGTCATACAGCTCTAAGTGAAAAAGTGGAAAGCAAGACCTTAAATCAAGATTTAAAATATTCAAGGCCTGGCTGGGTAGCTCAGTTTAGAGCATCGTCCCAATATACTAGGGTTGTGGGTTTAATCTACATTCAGGGCACATACAAGAATCAACTGATGAATGTGTAAGTGGAACAACAAATTGATGTTTCTCTTACTCTCTCCCTTCCTTTCTCTCTAAGATCAATTAATAAAAAAATTAAAAGTATGTGTATATTTAAAAAAGATTTATAATATTCAGCCACATAGGCAGCCTACCGATGTGCCCAAAAGAATAAAACTCAAAATACAGAACCGAAGTGGGTCAACCTCTAGGTTTCCCGAGTGCCTGAATGCCACAGCCCTCCTTGGCCTGGCTGGCATGTGTAAGAGTCCCTCCAGTAATCTCAAGTCTCTGAGGAGCTTGCTGGTTCCGGAGGTGGAAATCTTCACTGCTGGAAAGCTTTGTCAACCGTCTCCCCTTAAATCCTTTCTTTTCTGCTGGGGACCTTGAGCTGCCCAACCATGGGGACACTCAGAGAAGAGCAGATTTTAGTTCTACATTCTTGCCCAAGAATTACTGTTGGTGTTTAACCTTAATTCCTTCTGCTTTATTATTTTAATTTTATTTTAATTGTTATTCATGTACAGTTTTCTGTCTTTTACTCCCATCCCAGCCCACTGCCCCAGCCCTCCCCACCTCCCTCCCATTTCCATCCCCATAGTTTTCGTCCATGTGTCCTTTATACTTGTTGCTATAAACCTTCCCCTTTCCCCCTGAAATTCCCTCCCCTCTCCCTCTGGTCACTGTCAGCCTGTTCTCTATTTCAGTGTCTTTGGTTATATTTTGATTGTTTGTTTGTTTTGTTGATTAGGTTCCTGTTAAAGGTGAGATCATAAGGTATTTGTCTTTCACTGCCTGGCTTATTTCCCTTAGCATAGTGCTTTCCAGTTCCATCCATGCTGTTGCAAAGGGTACAAGCTCCTTCCTTCTTTCTGCTGCATAGAATTCCATTGTGTAAATGTACCACAGTTTTTTTTTTAACTTTTATTTTAATTGTTGTTCATGTAGAGTTTTCTGTCTTTTACTCCAACCCAACCCCCCTCCCCACCCAGCCTTCCCCACATCCCTCCCGTTCTCCCCCCCTAGTTTTTGTCCATGTGTCCTTTATACTTGTTCCTGTAAACCCTTCCCCTTTTCCCCTGAAATTCCCTCCCCTCTCCCCTTTGGTCACTGTCATCCTTGTGCTTTATTTTAACCCACACTCCTGGTGATGCTCCCAAGGCTGATGGAGGTAGGTGGTCCCACTCTGTCCCACTTCCCCAAATCCCAGCTCCCTCCCTCTTGTGCTGTGAGCTAATTGTACAAAGCTTGGGACAGCTCTACCAGGCCCTGCATAGCCCCTGCAGTCCTAAGAGGACAAGCCCTGAGAGCTATACATCAAAAAGGATCATAACCCAATGTTGAAACATCAGTGGCCACTCTTAAGCACTTTGTGTTTCTTGAAGGGTTAGAGCAGCAAGCAATTATTATTGTCATCACCATCATTCTGCTTACTAGTAATATGATTAATTCCCTTGGCCAACACAAGTTACAACACATGTAGGTTTTAGGTCATTATTTAATAGAAGCAAGAGATGATGATGATAACAATAGGGAGTAAGCCTTAAGCTTGACTTGGAGCCAAAGGAAATGCCCAAAACAGATTTTACCTTTTTAAGAGTTTGGTTAATACGAATTGTGTCTCTCTCATGCACCCAGCATTGAGCTTGACATTTTTTTATTATATGTTACTTCCCCAATGTTTCACAATAACCCTTCGAGGTGAGTATTATTTTCTCTGTTTTGCAAGCCTAGGAAATTGAGGCTCAGATGATTTAGAGACTTGCATAAGATCCTTGGGCAAGTGGTGGAGCCAGATGGGAACAGGTCTGTCTGACTCTAGGATCTCAGCTGTAATCAGTCAATTGGGGCAGAAATGTTGAGAATGAAACTTCGGAGCAGATAGAGGAGGCTGGCAGGAGGCAAAAGAAGTGGGCTCTTTGCCAGAAAAATGATCATGTAGGCTGTAGGAAGCCAAAGGACAGATAGTCAGATGGGCAGAGTGGAATACAGAAAGGATGAGAAGGACAGGAACACACCCAGGTTTGGAAAAAAAAAAAAGTTGAGAGTTCAAGACCAATGCTGCATCTCTGCAAAGCAGAAACTTGCATCAAAAGTCACTTTGTTGTGGGGCCCTCTGAGAGGCTGCATAATCTGACTGACTGGACACAAGGAAGCCTTCCAAAGATTGCTTGATTGATTCAATGGGAACATGAGACTGTTTCTAAATACAGAGGTGGAGGATAGAGACAGGAGAAAGAGTCAGAGAGAATGAGACAGAGAAACAGAGTTGTGGGAATGGACCTGTGAACACACACAGGTGAGGTCCAGACATGCAAGTGGGGGTGGGTATCAGAAGGATGGCAGTGTTAACCTGGAGATGGGGGGGGGGTATTTTATTTTTAGTACCATGTAAATTGCCATTCTCACTATCTCCCAAATCTGGAATCTGATTGGAATCCTCTGGTTTCTCCTTTGATCTCAGCCCCAAGTGGAGAGTGGTTAGTCTTGAGACTTCCCTTAATGCTATTATTAGCTAAAGCTGCTTAGGTAGGAGAGCAAGACAGGCTGGGGCTGGGAAGGGTAGAGCCGATCATCTTTTTCCTAGGGGAATTTGGAGGGAGGGGCAGGGATACCCCAGGGCCTCTTGTCCCTTGTTCTGCCACCCAGAGAGCACCCCCACCCGTCACCCCTAAAAAGCCTGTGCCTAGGGCCGAAAGGATTCCTGATTGGTGCTCTGTGGCTGGGAATCTGGCCAGCAGAACCCCATGTCCCTCTTCAGCTCCACCCTTCCAGCCATTGTCCCCAATCTGGGAGAGGTCCCAGCCTCTCTGTTGCTCCCCCAGAGGGTCCAGTAGCACTTCTGCCCCTCTCCTTCCCCCTCCCAGCCCTGAGCCCCCTCCCAGGCTCCCTCTCTGCCCTGGTAGCCCATCCCTGAAGTTGGGTCTCAGATCTCTGCCCACCCCTCCTCCCTGCCCCTGTCCAGTGCAGATGCCTCTGATGATAGTCTTTGTGGTTCCTAGGGGCCATGGAGTTTAAAAGGTTTGTATAACTTGTGGAATAGAAATCCAAACCCAGACACCCCATGGCCCACCCCCAGACCTGTCATGAAGGGCAGCTGAAAATCATGGGGAAAGTACCCACCACCTCAGGGATCCAGAGGTTAGGGACATGTGAAATGCAGAGACCACTTCCAGCCCCGCAGCCAACACCTCTCTCTGGGCCCTCCAAGGCTCTGTTTCACTTCGTTTGACCTTTCAATCTTCAACTCATTTCCTCTTTCATTACTGTTTCTCTCCTCTTTTCTCACAGTTTACCTTTTCTTCCTTTTTTTCCACTTCCCATCCACCAACCTCCTCTTGTCTGATTTCCCACCACCATTCACTTTCTTTTTTCCCTTGTCCATCATTTTCTGTCTTGGTTTCCATTGATCTCTCCATTTCTGTCTTTACTTCTCATGCCTACAAATCTGTTGTCACTGGCTCTCTCTGTTTTGCTATTTCTGTCACTATCTGTCATTGTAACTTTGTTTCCTTGCCTCTCTTTCTGTCTTTTTCTACCTCCCCCCCCATTTCCAGTGCTTCAGAGTTGGGTACTGAACCCAGGCCTCCCAACTTCCTAGCCTTGGCTCTCACAGCCCACCTCACTGCTCCCTACTCTTTCCCTCCCAAACTGCTCCAGCACTCCTTGCCCCTCTCCCAGTGGCAACCTCGGTTGGTTCCTTTCATCTCATTCCCATCAGCTGTGTCTCAGGGGATCCCCCTATCTGGATAACCCCTATCTTTCCCTTTGTCCCTCCAACCCAGAGACAAGAAATCCCCTCCAGCAGGCGCTGAGATGGCTGAGGAGTCAGGCCAGCCAGAGGAAGTGAGAGTTCCTAGCCAGATGCTAGGCTGGGGTGAGCGGGCAGGCTAGCATGGGGCTGAGTAACTGGGGACCGGGAATGCAGCAGGCCTCTGGGGCCCTCTCACTAGCTGGGAGCCTCTGGTGCCTTAATCCCAATCCTCAATCTTGCATCCACTTCACCTCCTCCAGCCTCCACCTCCACCTCAATCTTCATACAACCCTAACTTCAATTTCTACTAAGCACTAAGTTCAACCCGAGGCTCCATTCATGTGTCCTGGTCCCTCACACCACCGGGCTCTACTACCCTTGAGCAGGGCCAGGAAGGGTCTTGAAGGTAGAGTGGCAGGGGCAACACACTTTTCCTCAGTCCATTCTCTTACCAATTGGGAAGGGGTTGAAGAAAGGAGTAGGACTTCTCTGCCATAACAGCATCACCTCAATGGCTCTCCCAGCTTCACATAGCCTACATCTGTCCCATGGTCATAGGGGCTCTCCTGATAAAGGGCACCCAAGCTCTCAGATTCCAACCTTCTTGGTTCTAGTTCTTTGAGAAGGATGCCAGGAGTCTGAGAAAGGAAGAGAAGGATGGGACAGAACCCTCTTACTCCATCGGAGGTTTCAATTCAGTTCATGCCAGCCTGGCTCAGGTGAGAGCACAACCTTAACTCTCCCCTTTCTGTGATCCCTCTGCCCATCCCCAGTTTCTTCCCACCCCCAGGCCATCATGCTCACATCCTCAATGCTAGTTCTCACCCACTGCCTTTCAACCTCGGCCACAGGGATGGCCCCAGTGAGCTCACTGAGATGCAGCGCTCCCTATGTGTACACAGCAGGGCCCCCAGGGCCCCCAGGGCCCTGCTCAGCCACATTAATTCCAGGAATCTGCTTCAGTGAGCAAACATATGACCCCAGCTGTGCCTCCTCTGGGGAGAAGAGGCTGCTGCTATGCTGGACTTTCAGTCTTTATGAGGATCCCACTTCTCTCTGCCTTGACTGCCCAACAACTGGTTCTGGTGGCTTCAGTGTGGCCCTTGGGTGCTCATCTTCACCCAGTGATTATATCTCCTTACTTCTCCCCTTCCCAATTGCCCTACTACTGGCTCTACAGCTGGTATGGGAATTGAGGCAGAGAAGGGTAGTCCATCTGGCCAGCCCCAGCCTCGGACCTGCCACCAGAGTCCCTTACCTCAGTGCAGCAGACTGTCTGGTCCGTGCTTTGTCCAGAGTCTCCTTCAGGCTCACGCCTCACCCAGTAATCCCTCAATCATTACACACTAAGTTAGGTTACTTAAAATGAGAGCTGGATCTCCAAGCTTCCAGGGGAGCTGATGTGGTTTTCAGACAATAGAATTGACCCTTTTGGGGGCCAGTGGCACCACAGCCATGTGCCTTCCCCACATCCGTGGGGGTGGGGTGAGAGAGAGTGTCTCTCCCAGGGTCTTTTGCATCCAGCACACACCTCTGGGGCAGACAGCTTCTGAAACATCAACCAATAGAGAGACTGGTGGTGAGAGGGCTGCCCCTTCTTCAGTTCTGGGGAAAGAGACACATGTTGGACTGCCAGGAAGCCTTCCAGCGGTCCATCATTCCCACTGTAAGCCAGCTTTTCTCTCAGGGAACTTTTTTTTTTTTTAAATATTTGATTTATTTTTAGAGAGAGGGGAAGGGAAGGAGAAAGGGAGAGAAACATCAATGTGTGGTTTCCTCTCATGTGGTCCCCACTGGGGACCTGGCCCACAATCCAGGCATGTGTCCTGACCGGGAATCAAACCGGCATCCTCTTGGTTCGCAGCCCACACTCAGTCCACTGAGCCACACCAGCCAGGACTCTCAAAAGAATCTAGCCTGGAAAAGACCTCCCTTTACAACCTCTGACTCATAACATCACCTCACTCCCAGTTTCTCTCTGAGTCCCAGGTCTCACCTGTGCTCACATACTGCTGCCAAATGTCTGCATTTTGTAACTTTTCCTCTTAGTCTCAAGTATTTAATAGGTACAGTTTACCCAATCACCTTCTTTCTAAGGGTTTTTAAGGACTCATGTCCATTTCCTTTTAGAGTTCTAGAAAATGATATGACTCAAAGTTAGACAGCAAGAAGAACTTCCAAGTAAGGTATAAACCAGACAGGAGAAATAACTGCATGGTCATTAGATACCTTGCTAAGGACATAGTAGGAACAAAGGGTAGGATTCCAAAATACACTGGGGAGGGGATGAAGGGTTTAGGTAACTAACCTCAGGAGAGACTTCTCAGGGGAAACTAGAGGAGGGTGGATGTCAGAGACTAGAGTTTCTGTCTTTACAGTCCTGGGAACCAAGCAACCCTAGCGCTGAGTGAGTAGGCCTACATCTAGTCTCCCTGATCCCTAGTGGGGAGGAGAAGACTGATGGCTGTCACTTGGGAATCAATATGATTTTCTTTATTTTTTCCCTCTCCCTGACTCTGAGAGGCCAAGTTTGCTTCCCTCTTCCCCCATCATTACACAACCCCTCCTAGCCCTGAGCTGATCAAGATGGGAATGAAGGGCCATGGAATTAAATTCTGGGGGCTGTTTTCTGGTTAAACCAACCAAAGCTAACGTAATAGAAGTGGGAGAGGGAGGCTGAGTGATGGAAGAGACAGAAGCTGTGGGCCATGAAGAGAGGGTCCTGGTTGTGGGGAAGCAGGAGGATGGACAGGGCTTCAAGCCACTGAGGGCGCAGGCTAAGGCCCACAAAGGGAGGGATGACCCAGAACACTCTCCCAGGGAGTTGAATATTAGCAGGAATGAGGCCAACTTGGTGTGGACAGATGATGGAGAGCTGCAGCAAGGAAGACTGAAGTCAGTGCCAAGATGTGTGTTGTGGACCGTTCAGCCTGGTTTCAGGAGTTGTAACCCTCACCCCATGGTGGGCTGTGTAAGAGCCTAAGGACCCACTTCATCTGGGTCTGTTCTGTCAAGAGGACGTGAGCTACTAAGGAGACAAAGCTTATTTCCCTGGCAGGGGCACTGCTTCTGCTTTACCCATCTCTGGCCCCATAGCTTGGTTGGTAGTCAATGACGGGTAAGACTCCTCATGGGAGGGGCAACCTAAGCCAGACGCAACCATTTGGGAGGCCTCATGGAAGGACTCGGGGGGTTGCAGCAAAGAGGATGTGATGGACCCTCGCCCCCCGGCTATTCTGACATAGCCCGAGTCCTCATTTCCATCTGGGAGGTGTCTCCTGCTTCCTAATTGCCTTAAAGCCTGAAACTGTGGGGGTGAGCGGTGCAGCCCTGTGCTGGCCAGGACGGCTCCCTGGGTGATCGGGCATAAGAAAGAATTCCTAAAGTCCTGTGAAACCTGCTTTGCTAACAGTGCTCTTCCTGAGGTGACAAGTGTCCCAGGAGAAAATGGGTATGTCTCCCAAAGTTTGGCAACCCCCTTTCCTGACAAACACTGGCTCGGATTAAGCCCTCAGATTTCTTTGACATGTTAAACCTGTATTCCCATGTATTTGAGCCCAATAAAAGCCTAGTGAGGAAGGGGCTCTGGGTCATTCTCCTCTGAGAGTTTGACCCCTTTCCTCCCCAAGCAGATCATGTCTTGGTAGTTTTTATTTTCATCCGTGACGGAGGGATGGGGCTCTGCGGGCGGAGCCCCCCCCACATCTGGCACCCAGGACAGGGGCTCCAGCAGATGTTGTATTGGTTATTGTTTTTCAGCAACACTGGATTTCCTCACCCGGAGAGTTCGTCCTACCCTTTGCTCACCTTCTCCTCATCCCATTTCTCCCATTTAACATTTCAGGGCCATTTGAGTTAGGAGCAAGAAGATGTCAAGACCACGGAGGGTTCGGGGAGGAAGGACTGCTCCCCCTCCTCCTCAAGAACCGAATCTGAAGTGGGAGAACTGGGACCTAGACCTTGGAATTGGACTCCACAGGGACCTCAGACCACCTCCTGCCTCCACAGCTATCTTGGTAGAGTGACCTTTGGGACATCTCTGGAGAAGGAGGTTTATGGCTCTTTTGCTTTTCCACTTCCTGCCACCATCCTAGCTCCTAGGAAAGTCCCTCAAGTCCTTGTGAGAACTAGAGCAGCTGCTGAGATAATCGCAGTTTTCACCTTTTTCTCTTCTGCTGTTCCACACACTGTCCCTACCCACTTCCTTTCATATTCCTGTAAACCCAATCAAAGTGGACCCTCCCCCTGCCTTCTCTGTCTAATCCACATTGCAGAGGAGGATGGGTGTGGGGGTTAGGAAGCCAGGTGTTGACACTGGCACAAACATTGGCATCTGGGGTGGCCCACTGTGTCTATTTCTTCCCCAATGCATAGGCAAATGGCCTAGTGACCTTTGGGGAGGGGGAGTCCTCTGACCAAAACCAGCCCTTTTCTTTGCTCTTATGAGTATCTCTATTTGCATCCCAGGGTCTGGCACAATGCTGGATGTGGGGGCTGTTCTACAATGATTGCTGAGTGAATAAACCAAAAGGTCCCCCAACTGGGTCCCCACACACTAGCCAATCCAAATATCCTAATTTGCAACATGCAGCCTCAACACACTTTCAACTGCCTTCCAGTAACTACCTGGACTGGTCAGCCCCCTAAACTCTCCTGACAAAGTGATACAATAACAGGGGCCAAGTGAGCTGGGGCGGAGATCCCATCCCTATCTCCCTGACTGGAGACAGGAGGCAGCAGGAGGCAGCCCTTCCTCCTTTGGGGCTAGGAGCTGGCTCCGGGTGTGTCCCAGAGGGCACGTGGAGAGATGCTTCTCAGGGCTGAGGGAAGGACAAATGGGGGCTGGGAGGAGCCCCTCTCAGCTCCCTGCCAGCCCCTAGGGCTTCATGGCACTGACTCAGGCATGTTGAGTGTCTTCACAGCAGCAAAGCAAGGGGTGCTCTATTTGAGCCTCAAGTAGAATTTTCTTGTCCTAGTTAGTGACTTTTTTCCATACTTGAGTAATCAACACTATCTGCTAAATTGCAAGCTTATTGATGTTGTCTGATATACTTTGTATCAAGACCTTACCACACTGAATTGGTCCTGCTCTTGTAACAATCTGATGTTAAAATGGGTGGGACCGAAGACACAGGGATAGGGTTGGAGCCTGGGGAGGGCTTCTCAGGAGGCTACACAGGATCGGGGGGTTGCTAGGCAGGGTGGAGATGGGGAGGTGGTGCTGTCTCTTTGCTTAGGAATGGGAAAGGACAAAAAGTCTGCTCTTCCTTGCCCTCCTTGTTCTTCTCCCAGGACTGGTCTGGGATTGAAGGGGCAGGGGACTTGGCTTGATCCAGGAAGGTCTGTCTGGCTGGTCCAATTATCAGAGAAGGAGAATATCCCATTATAAACAGTCCTTGCTAGCTGCTGGCAAATGAGGGGTCATTCCCACTGGCTCATTACATTGAATCCCCCAGGGGCTCCCTGAGACAGGAAGGGGCCCAGTGCACCCCCATAAGAAAGACAGAGGGAAGTGGTGGCGACTGGGATAAGGTCCCAGGTGGCCAGAAAAAGGGGGGGGGGGCGAGGAAGTGCCAGGTATGCTTTTGGAAAGAGGAGGAAATCAGCCTTAAGAAGACAAAAAAGAGGGGGAGGAGATGACTAGCAGAAGGAGTAGATGAGGCAGAGAGTAGCAGAGAGGACAGAGACAGAGGAGGTGGTGAGCAGGAGGCAGCCACCGTGAGGAGGCAGCATGTGGATCTGAGGGCTGGGGGAGGAGCGGCTGTGTGTGTGTGCCGCTGTTGGCTGTGGTGTCTGTGGAGACTCTTCATGTCCCATTCGTGGCAATGGAAGGTGACATGCAGGGATCAATACCAATCGAGGCAACAGATGCCCAGTTTACTCACACTTCGCCATCCCCACTGGCCAACCCAAGACAGGGAGCCATGGCTTGCCACGTCTGACACCCTCTCCAGAAGAGCTGCTCTGAGAAATATGCCCAGCCCTGATACTGGGACAGGGTAGGGACCCCAAGCTTGGGAGGAGTCTTCAGCAGGGTTGGTGCATGTGCTATCTGGCTCTGTGAGGCTCAAGCCCAGGGCCCCCTGCCTATGGTCTGAAGCCTTACACTCGGGCCACTGTCTCCTCTTAGGTGAGGGGGAGCTGGGCTCACCTCTCAAATCCTGTGGGTGTTTCCAAGGCAGAACAGAGAAAAAGCTCTGGATTTGCTGATCAGCTTACCCTGTGGGTGCAGGTGAAGGCCTCTTTGTGTACCTTTGTCTGTGTGGGTGTCAGGATGTGTGTCTGTCTGTCTCTATTAGTGTCTGCGTGTGTCTGAGGATTCCTGAAATGAGTGTCTGTCTCTCTACGGAGTCTGCCTCTGTGACCCCGTGTGTAGGTGTTTGTGTTTCCAGTATGTGTGGTTGGTGTACTGTGTGTGCCTATCTGTGTCCATGCATATCTAGTTCTGGGAACATGGGTCTGTGAGCCTGACTTGCCTGTGTGTGAGTCTGAGTGTGTGTATCTGTGTTACTGTGAGTGTCTGCTGCTGGGTGTGTAAGCTGTGCTGTGTTTCGGAGACTGTAGGTGTCTCTGTGTACATGTATCTGTATATGGGGTTGGGCATGGGGGTTGTGATTGTCTTTGTCTTCTGTACATGTGGGAAAGTGCTGCTGGCCTCTTAGTACTTGTGCATCCAATCTGGCCACTTGCGTTGGACCTTGGGCACTGTACTACCTTCCAGGGAGGGTGCCCACTGTTCCTGGGACTGAGCAATTTGCCGACATGAGACTGTCAGTACTGAAACTAGGATAGTCCCAGACAAACCAGGACAGTTGTTCCTACTTCTTCCAGGCCTGGACACAAGGAGGCCAAAGTGAATAGCAGGGCAGTTGGACTGGGAAGGAAGGATGGGAGAAAGGTAGGGGTGGGTAGAGTTAGGAGAAGCTGAAAAGATCGAGGCATTTGACTAGAAGATGGACTAGGGAAAAGAAAAGGGCTGTAGGAGCAGCAGGAGGAATGCTGATTAAAGGAAGAACTTCCTCAGGGCACAGAGGTGCTGCTCCAGAAACTAAGATAGGAGGCAAAGAGGATGGGTTGTCCTCTGCTTAGATAAACTCTGATGAAGAGTCCTGATGGGCTCTGTCGGGGGACACTGCAGAGACTGATGCTGCTGGCTGGCAGGTAGCCCCTCTATGGGGGCTCCTACCCTCCTGGACACACCCCACTGTGCACTCTATCCCATAGTGCAGTATGTGTGGATGCCCTGCTTTGAATCCTTCCCTCTCTATGTCTGGTGGGCTTCCTCTTTAAAGGGAAGAGGGAGAGGGGTCTGGTGGCCCTGGGTGATGGGCATTGGTGAGGTAGGGGTCAGGAGTCTGTGGAAGATATAGCTGCTTTATAATGTCCTAGAGTCTTTAAAACTGCATGGGAGGATCAGAGTTCCATTCATTGTGTTCTCCATTGATTATCTGCAGTCCATACCTCAGTGCCTGACACACGGGAGTCTCTCAGGAAACTATTTCGATGACATTCATAGCTTTACCCCTGCTCCTGAGTGTGCTAGCTGTCCTCCTCTCAGGGGGCGAATGAGAAAAGTGCCCCTTTAGATCTCTGGCTGTCCCTGCTCTCAGCCCCATCGTTCCACTCCTCACTCCTGTCTTCTCCAGTGATTTGTACTGGGCCTCACAGGTGAGCCCTGCTCAGCAAGTCCCACTCCTGAAATCTCTGAAGGCCAGAGGCTCATGCCAAGGGGCCTCCAGCCTCTGCCAAAGGCTGTCCCCTGCTATTTTGTCTCAATGCAGAGCTTTCCAAATTGCCCTGATATTAGCCCTTCAAGGTGTTTGAGGGGATTACACCAATAACCATGAAGATTAAACTGCCTTTGGGGGTCACACAGGCTTTTACCTATTTTATAAACTGAAAAGGGAGAAAGAGAGGGAGAGAAACATCGATGTGAGAGAGGGAAATATCTATTGGTTGCCTCTTGAATGCATCCTGACTAGGCACTGAACCCATAATCCAGGCATATGCCCTGATCTTTCTCTTTGCAGGATGATTACCAACCAACTGAGCCACACTGGTCAGGGCTATAAACCAAGTTTTCAGTATTATTATTTTTTTTATCCTCACCTGAGGACTTTTTTCCACTGTTGAGAGAGAGAGAGAGAGAGAGACAGAGAGACAGAGAGAGAGAGAAAGACTTCAACATGAAAGGGAAACGCTGATAGAACCCAAAACCTGGGTACGTGCCCTGACTGAGAATCGAACCCATTACCTTTCAGTCTACAGGACAATGCTCCAACCAACTGAGCCACACCAGCCAGGACCTCAGTAGAAGTTTTCATAATAGAGCTCCAATGCTAAGAATCTTTGCACCCCCAGCCACTCCTGACATTTGCAGTTGCTTCTGTGAGAATGAGAATCAGGAAAATGCACTCAGGACAGAGGCCTGTGCATACCTGGATACTACTCAGAGTCAGACAATTTGAACAGGTAATTCCACAGTGCCAGGAACCCAGATCGTGGGCTAGAAGGTGGGACATGGCTGAGAGTGGACATGTCCCCTTGACTCCACAAACCACACCTGAGCTGGGGATGGTACTTTTTGCAAATTAGTAATACAGTTTCTGTAACCACTCAGTCTACACCTTGCTAGTCTGTGAGTTGGGCCCTGGGCTGAGCTCTGGAAGATAAGAAAGTAGGGAACAGAATCTTGCCCAGGATCCTACTGTGTTCATTCTCCTTTGGGCCTTGTCTTTTTATCTTTTATGTGGCTCTTATTGTCTGTTTCTCAGATGGATTTTGTCTCTTCCCTCAGACTGGAGGGCTTCAGGAAACCAGGAGCTATTGGCTCCCTGGAGGAACTATATCTTATCCCTCAGACTAGGGATTACCCGGTTGCTGGGGCTGGGACTGGGGGTGTCCCTCCTTCCTCAGTCTGTAGACTGCCTGGGAGGGGCTAAGTCTCCTTCCTTAGTTTCCCTTCCTCAGGCTAGTGGCCCAGTAGGCTGCCTGAACCCTGGGGAGAGGGGTGGGATAGTAGGGAGATTTGGCTAAGGCTCCTTGAAAACAGCCAGAATGGGAAGAGGGTGAGAGTGTGAGGAAAGCAGGCAGGAAGCACACACACACACAGACCCACAGAGAGGGCAGGGGAGAAACTGGCATTACACATGGCAAGAGGAAGCAGGCAAGAATCTGCAGACTTAGTGAAGGGACATCCAAGAGCTTGGCTTGGGAGTAGGGTAGGGCAATTATGGTGAGAAAAGGCAGATTGAGGCTGAGGCTAATTCTACTTCCCCAGCTCTTCTCTGGACATTTGAGAACAGGAGATGGGTAGATACTTCCACTGTCTGGAGCCAGGAAGGATTTCTTGGCAGAGGAGAATGCAGGGACTCAAGGGGGAGGCTGGGCTCCCTTCCCTCCATCCCACTCTCCACCCCTACCCCAACAGAATATATATATATATTCTGTATTAAGGAGCCCTGTGCCAGGCTGATAGGAAAAAACAAGAGGGAGAGAGAAGGGGAAGCCAGGCAGAGCTCAAATGAGACCACAGAGAAAGCAATTACCTGATCAATACGGGTACAATTAAGTAATATAGCAGATCAATACCCTGGGCAGGGGTCTGGGGGTTGCTCCTTGCTTGCAGTCCTGCTCCCCTGACTACCGTCTGCTGTAGCTCCACTCTTCCACTTTCATCCCCCCCCCCCAGGGAATTCATCTCTAAGTCTTCCTTCCATCCCAGCCTTGAACTGTGGTCCCCCAAAATCAGCCACCCCCACCTAGGACTTCTCCACCTCACCTCTCTGCCTTTCCCAAACTGATCCTTCTTTCTCAACATTCCTTCTATGTTATGCCTATCTTTCTCCACCTTTCTCCACCCCTGCATCTCTTCCCACTCACTGGGGTTCACAGCCCAAGCCAGATCAGTGGCCAGTTGCCCACATCTGTGTCCTGGAGACAGGTGTGGGGAGGTGGCTCCACCACTCTCCCCCATGGAATAGGCACTTTCTAAGGATGAGAACTAGGTGTGCAGGGACCAAGTCTTCCCCCAGACCTGACTGGAGAGGGAACTGCACCTTTCATTTCATTGTTGTTGGCAGTATGACCTAAATACTCAATTTATGGACCACTCCTCATATGCTAGGTGCAGGCTGAGCTGGACTTTGGGGGCAGAGAACTGGAGGACCCTGGTTCCTGCTGATCCGAAGATGACACTGTGGGTGCTGACAGTGAAGGGCACTAAGCCATCTGGGGACTATCTGTTTAGAAGAGGGTCTTGGGGCTCTGTGTATTTTTTTTTTTTAAGAGAGAGGGTGGGGTGTAGGTGAGAGTGAGAACTCTCCTAGTATGTGAGAACACCCGAGTTCCTGCTAGTCAATCAGTATTAAAGATTTTCTGGCAACCAGCAAAGTTACAGCTTTCTGGAGGATGAAGAGAAAGGGAGAAAGGCCATGGCACTGAGGGAAGAGCACTGGAGCAGGAGTTAAAGCCACTGCATTGATCATCTGCCATCGTGGCAGAACTGGAGGGTCCTGGCAGGTAAGGAGTGTCTTTATGTGGCTGTGAAGGCCCAGGACAGAGCCTGGCATCCAGTAGGCTCTCAGGAAATATTAGCTGAATGAATGAAAAACTATTGTCACCTTGCCACAGTCCACCTTGTATTCCAGTTCATTAAGTTGGCTTGTTTCCTCACCTAAACTGTGAGTTGAGCAGGAACTTGCTGTGTCTCTTAGCACAGGGTCTGTCTCCTAGCCCAGCTTTCACAAATAAATGGATGAAGGTATGTATTCGTTTACGTGCCTCTCCGTCTCCCTCTCCAGCTTGGAGGTCAATCTGGGGGACCTCATCCTGCAATGATTCTACAAGTTTCCCTTAGAGAAATCAAGGGCCTCTTTAAAGCAACCCAATCCCCCACCCGTTCCTTCTGCCCTCTGTGTGTCACCTCTGAGAGGCAGGGAGGTGTTAGAGGGAAAAACATGAACTTTGGAGTCAGAAACTTTGGGTGAGCCTGGCTAGGTTACTCACTAGCTGAGTTGACCTTGGGCAATTCACGTAACTTCATAGACCTTTGTTTTCTTCATCTGCAAAATGGGGATAATAATGGTACATTCTGCAGAGGGTTATTTTGTGGATCAATAAGTTAACTTAGGTTAAGTGACAAAATGTGTCAATGTTAGTTGTTATTTTCAACATGGGGGTAGGAGGGGTTGGTCAGCAAAAGACCAAAATTTCAACAAGTGCAGATAAAGATTTTTTTCAGCTGGGCCAGGAGTAGAAGAATAAAAGCAAGCTTCCTTTACCTGTGGTATTCTGTAGATAGCTTGAAACCACACACCTCAGTTTCCCTTTCCTTCTAGTTAGTTCTAATGCCCAGAGGGCAAAAGTCATACAAAGAAGACACAGCTCAAAATATCATATTATGGCTGGGCCCCCGTCCTCTCACCTGTTCGTTACTTTTTGAGGAATCCGGGGGAAAAAAACTGGAGGAAGTCTTAATGACACACTGGAACAAAAGCCCTGTCCCTGGAGCCAGGATCTTGGTTTCAAGGCTGACCTCTGGCTCCTGGAGAGAAAGGTCTTTCTATTCTCCTCCCTCCTTCCCTTCCCTCCCTGGTGTGGTCTCTGCGGGACTCCAGGTGAGAGGTTCCTTGCTGGACCTTAGCACTCTGAGACAGAGGTTGTAAGGCTCTGAGTGTTCTCCTAGGCCAGTCTTTGGACTGAGCTCGGGTGGAGCCAGCACCTGTCATTGGAAGCAGGAGACAGTGACACTGGGGCAGAGGCCTGCTGCCACTTGGCTTCAGACCTATACTTCACAGTTTGGGCCGCTCCCTCCCCATTGTCTGCCTAGACTGGATCCCCAGATCCTGGAGTTACTTCCACTGGGCCCTATCAGTGAGGGATGGGCTCATCTACAATCTAGGAAGGTTTGAACTTTGATCTTTACCTCTCCTCAGCCCCACAGCTCAGCCCCAGGAGACTATTTGACCACAGGTGCTGGCTCCTGCTCCTGCCCTCCAGATTGGGATACAAGGCCTGACACTTGAAGAAACACTAAAGTTGGCAATTCTACATGATCGCTTTGTAAAGGCTGGGAAAGTGTCTTTACCATTGCCTCAGAGACTCAAAGCAATGGACAGTAACAAGTACGGGATTCAGAGTGAGGAGACAAATTTGAATCACAGTGGGCCTCATTTTTCTCCTTTATAAAACAGGGATGAAGGTATGCGTGAGGCCAGTGAAAGAATGATGTGCAGGCACAGAGATCCATCAAGTACAGGAACCATGATAGGAGAATGGGCCTCCCAAAAACACCTTGGTTACTTATTTAAAAAGGATATCAGTATTAAATGCTTCATATGCATCATTTAATCCTAAAGACAATTCTATAAAATTGGGAAATTGAGGCATGTAGAGCTTTTGTAATCTGCCCAAGTAATAGCCATTAGAATGGCAGGGGTGGGACTACGGGCTTAGAGCCAGTTCCAGTTTATCTCCCTTCTTCAGGGAGTTAACACACCCAGCTCCTGAGAGAGCAGGGGAGCAGAAGTCCTGACAAGCAGAGTTGGGGTGATGGAGTGGGGGATGTCTGTGACAGTGGATCTTCTCCTGGCCTCACATTCCAAACCTGCATCCTCTATCCCAAAGATCAAGCCTTCTTTGTATGTTTCTTGTCATCCATCCATCCAACAAACTTTTATCAAACATCCTTAGGCCCCAGGCTATGTGCTGGGCACTGAAGAAAGTTGACTCTTGTGCCAGTCTTTGCTGCTTGAGCACCCTGAGACTGAGATGGACTAGAAGGGCATTAACAGTATGGAAGGGTGATGGTGCAGAGGTCAACATGAGCTGTGACACAACACAGAAGAGTGCCCATGAAAGTGCACTGGAGGTTATGACCTGAGTGGAACTTGGAAGGATAAGATGCAATTGGCCACGTGGAGGAATAAAAGGGCATTCTAGGGGCTTGAACCCTGGGCATACCAGTTAATATTTCTGTGACTCAGTGTTCCCCTCATGAGGATTAAATAAGTTAATGAGAAGCCCTTAAACATTCCTGGCACATGGTAATTGCTCTCTGTGCACTGGCTGTTGGGATGCAGCCACTTGGACTTTGTGTGGGGTGGGAGAGTATGTACATGTGCATGCGTCCGTTAAGGATGAGGATGGAAGGGTAAAGAGGGGCCAGATTATGAAAGGCCTTCTAAACTAAGGACTGTAAACAGGGAGATAATGGGGAGTCATTTAAAAGCTTTATTTACTTATCTTGACAGGCTCTGAGACTCACCCTTTCTCATCACCCTCTGTCCCTGAGCAGTGTTCTCATCCCTAGACCCCATCTGTTTCCTCACTTCTTCCCTCTGCTCACCATCAGTCACTCCTATGCTCAGAATTGAAATAATTATCATCCAATTCTATGCATTGGTCAACAGAGGGTGGCAGAACCAGATACCTGGGATCCTGATCTCAAAACTATATCTAACTTCACTTCCAACTCAAGTCTGTTTGCTTTCAGTAGCATGAGGAAGAGAAAGAAGCAGGAAACTTTCCCAGCAGGAGAGTCTGTATCCAAGCCCGTTCATTCCCAGCTTGCCTTTGTCAGCCTCACAGAATCAACCAGTCAGCTTCTTAGCTTTTTCCCACCTAAATGAGTTGAATAGTCTTCCTGAACAGGTATTAATGGGCTGGTTAGTTTCTCCCGACTATGGCCTTCATGCTCATTGGCCTAGCCAAAATGCTTTTGCAAAATATCAGAGGGATAATCATCGATAGCAGATAAAATGTAAACTTTTTGGCATCTCCTCACAACTTCCATAATCCTTCCTGGTTTGCCTCTTCAGCCTCACCCTCCTCAGTGCTAGTCTTCCTGAACTCACAGGGCTCTTTCATGGAAGTCAAGTGTAAGACTTGGCTGTGGTTCTACAAATGTTGGAATCTAGATCATTTTATCTCAAGGGTGAAATGAGATTACTGGCACAATTTTTCTCAGAGTGTGTCCTGTGGTATTTAGTATCCCACCAAGATCTCCTCCTGCCCCTCTGGATTCCTGCCCTTTGCTGGGAAATGTTAGGTTTCCCTAACATACCATGTTAGGGATGTTATTCACATACCATAAAACTCATCCTTTTAGAGTGACTGTAATTCAGTGTTTTTTTTAAATTCAAACTGTTGCACAACTATCACCACTAATTACAGAACATTTTCATCACCCTGCAAATGAAAATGTGACCCACCAGTAGTCATTCTTCACTCTCTTTGGCAACTAATAATCTGTGTTCTGTCTCTATGGATTTGCTTACCCTGGACATTTTATAAAATCATACAAAGTGTGGTCTGTTGTGTCTGGCTCTGCATGTACTCTTCATCAATCCTCAAATGATCTTGAGGTAGAAAACTTGTGTCCCAGGCTTCAGTTGTCCTTTATCTAGCAGTAGCCATTGACTCAAGGAAACTGACACTCCAAAACTGGAGATGTACCTCCTGACTATGCTGGTACCTACACAAGAGCAATAAAACCTTGGGCATAACCGCCGTGATTCAGTGTGTCAACAACAAAACCAACACTCTGCAAGCATTACTTAAAGTATTTTTTTTAATTTAACTTTAATTTCTGAGGTAAAATACTTTTTTTCTTTCAACTTCCATAACAAAATACAGAGCTATCAGATACCCCTGGAAAAAATATGTATATTATACATATATTTCTATAACATTACATCATATATATAATATATATGCAAAAATTTGAAGACTTTATAGAAAGCGGAACATCTAAAAGGCACTGCACAATGGAGTTCAGATCTCTCACATTTTATGTACATGTACACACTTCATTCTGCTTGAGCTAACTAGTGATCTTTCACAAGTACCTCACAAATCCCTGCAGCACAATTTTATAACTCAAAGAATGCCTAAATACTTAAAAACAAATTAAATGGTGACTTTTTTTTCCCTCCACAAGAAACTAAAAATGGAAGTTCTCAAAAAGACTGGATCAAAGTTCTTTTTAACAAAATTAAAATTCCATTACTCTTTATAAAACAAAAGCACAAACATAATTATGGAATAAATAAAAAAGGGACAAATAGCCAACTCGCTACCTGCTTGGTGAGAAGTGAAATACTTCATTTTTAATGCTTCTGAAAGCTTCTTGGCCCATGGAGGACTAGGGTGCAGTAGCTGCCTATATTAGTGAGTTGGGTTTAATGCAGTGCAGCTTGAAAACCAGGGGTGAAGGGACTGGTAAATTGTTTATATTTCTTCACTCACAGCCAGTCTCTTAAAGGAAAAAAAAAAGCAGCTCAGCAAGGCTGGATGCCTTTTACATTGACCTCTACTATCAATGGTCAAAAAGCAAACTTTGCATGAACAAGTTTTAATATAATTTCAAATCTATATTTGTAAAGTTTTAAACATTTGGCACAGCAAAATTTGGGAAAACTGGGGGAGAGAAAATAGGTCTTGTTTTGTTCCCCTTTTTTCTACCTGCTGCTGGACAGTGATAAGATGTTCATGGAAGGGAAAAGACTACATTAATTAGTGCCAAGCTGGTGACTGCCAGGAGCAGGCTGGGGGGAGAAAGACCATCTCCTACCCCTTCACCCCAGGAATGACCTACCTTCACATTTCCTGGTCCACTTTCTGAGCAAGCCTAAAGTCAGCTCTGTACAAGGACCCTCCCTTCCCCTCCACCTCAACCCCAGTGTGCAGTGCAAACTGACCAACAATTTACTGGTGGAATGGCAATCAAAGGAAACAGTTAAACATCAATTTTTAAAGCCAAAAACCATTTTCATGGAGCTGAATATTTTTTGAGTGCTTTTCTCAAGTGTAAAAGCACTGACTTTTTGTTCAAACAGAAGCAGCATCTAAGAATTCTGGCACTTGGGTTGTAGGGGGGTTATAGGTATGCATCATGGATTTCTCTTCCTCTTTTTTAAAGGCCTCATGTTTCTATTCCTGAGTTAATACCAACACCTGCTGGCCCCCGCCTTTAGTGGACAGAGAGGGTAGCCAGCCAGCCTCCCTGGTTAGATTGGGCAATGACAAGAGATAACTCCTCCACATGCCCGGACTCGCTTTCTGATTCGAGGTAAGTCGAGGTTCAGAGAAAGGAACTTACAAAAACATAACCAATCAAAGGCAGTCCGAACAGGGAGCCCTTTGCAACCTGACCAAAGCCTGAGTCCTTAGGGATGGCTCTGTCAGTCCCTTTCCCAGGGAAGGACAAGTCACTCATGGAATTTGAATTAAACAAGGGGGGAACACTTGCCCTCCTCTCCAAACAAAACACAAAATGCAACAAAAAACCTAAAACCAACCCTGCATGATGGACTCATGTCATTCCAAGCCATCTAACAACTCTCTTACCTATTCTAACCTTTCTTGAGCCTGTCTCTCATGCATGCTCTCCAGCTTAGAAAAGAACACCCATCCCCAACATTAAAAGACAACCCTCCAATGCTACTTAGTATACACAGTTCACTTAGGCTCAGGAATTTCTCCATCCCTAGACAGCATCCCTGTGCCCACTCTGCGCCATCAAATATATAGTTACTTCTCTCTCTGTTGCCCCAAGGCCAAGTGGATTTGAGCCAGTTAGGTATTTACACACACTACAAAGTTACATGTGCACACACATACACAGAGTTGGCTGTGGCTTCTCTTTGCCCCTAGTCTAGGTTTCTTTTCCTTCACAGAAAATCAATACTTTCCCATCCCTTTGAAGTCAATGGAAGGATACTTCCCATGAAAAAAACAATTCCCCATTGTCTGTAAACTGGAATCTCACATAGGATAGCCAATTGATCATGAATATTACAACAAGCTTGGGAAATGGGTTTAGCAAGAATGACAGTGCCACAACAGGACAGACATCAACTTTCATTCATACCAGGCCTTTTGGCACGTGGTCACCTTCTGTTTTGCCTATCCATTCTGTAGGTTCAACAAACATCCACTTGTACTCCCAGCCACCTTCTGCATTTCCAGGTATCATCTGTCCTTAACTCTCATAATCCTGCCTTTTTGCTATCCATCCCAGTAACATCAAGAGGGGATGACTAAATAGTAGACCAAAATTTAACCATGTTCCAAAATTTCTGGATTATCTGAAAAACTGATCATGCCCTTTTACAGGTTTACTTTGACAGACCCGTATCATGCTGAAGTATGTTCACTGGTAAGGCTTGCCTTAAGAAAATGGTAAGAGAACCACACACGACAAAAACACATCTTCACCATTATCATGCCTCAGTGAGCTTACTACAATCAGACTCTGGTTTGGCTCCCCAAACCCACAATGGAAAAGGGAAAATAAAAGTCATTTTTGTGTTTGTTCTGTCTTTAAAGGCATTGGGTTGCTTCTTCCTGCCCTCTTCTTTCCTCCCTGAATAAGAGTTTACAATTCCTCATGGCTTCTTAACAGGTGAAGTAGATGAAAGTCCAAGATTCACAGCAGAGCTTCCTGTCTCAACCATGCAGCCAGGCTCAGTGCCTGTATTCCCAGTCCCCTCTAACTGGCAGTACGTTTCATGTTTCCTGAAAACATTTTTTTAGAGGAAAAAGAAAAAATGCCAAACAGCAACATAAGAAAAATAAAAGAGCAACACCGAATACCCCCACCCTCCACCCCAGTAAGACTGTGATTATTTGATTCTCCCCCTGGAATAATTACAAAGAAACACCTCAGGCAAATACTGAGTATTTATGGTTTCTCACTGCTTAACCTCCCAACCATACCCTTTCCCCTTTTATACGTAACTCTCAGAGCAAAATAAACTCATTAATGGCTTTTCATATATAAATACAGTAGAAAAGAAAGAAGTCTGGAACCTGAACAATCATGGGACCAGTATCTTGGCCCTTTGGGAGTTTGTCAGAATGTATTAGCCTCAACAGGAAATAGAGGCTCTTTCCCCTTCAGTTTATACCCTTCTTGTATCCTACTCACCAGGAAAAAGTATGTTCACATTCCACCTAATTTACAACAGAAGATGCCCCATCCCATCCCCAAAACATAAAATACAAGTCTATGCCCCTAGAATGATCAAACCAGTCTAATTCCCTCCCTCCCCCCACCCTGAAATCTTGCTACATAAATATTGATACATGTATGTGATTATAGTATAAACAGCTCCCAATCCACTTCCAGTTCTAAGCATCAGCAGCTGCTGTCGCCAAGCCCCGTGGTCCTGACCCGTTCCAGGGGAACGTGCCATCCTTACTCAGCTCTCGGGCTTCAGGGTCATCATTCCAGCGCCGCTTTAATCGAAGCTTGGGGGGCATCAGGGCATCTTCTTTCTTCTCAGGTACACTGGGCTCTTTGCCAAGCCTGTCTTCACTGTCTGCAGTAACCTCTAGGGGTTCTTCACTTGGGGTGCTCATGGGTACAAAGGGCCAGATAGGTGGTGCTGCTGGGCGGGCAAAGATGGTACCTTTCTCTTCTTCTATGGTCCTCCTTGGCACAGTGCCCTCTTCTTGAGAGCATTCCTCCTTCTCTCGGGCTGACTGCCTGAGATTCTCAGGATCGTTTTCAGAAGCTGGCTCTACCTTAATTCTTGGAGGGACGGGAGCCATGGTTGGAGCAGTGACAGGTACTGAGTCCTCATTGCTCTCTACTCTCTCCCGGTTCTTCCGCCCAACTGGTGGGGGCTGCAGTTTGATAGAAAACTGGGCTGACTCCTCAGGATGCATTTGGCACTGCAGTGGTGGAACCATGAGCCCTGGGTAACGGGGAAATGTCCGGGGACTCAGATGGTAGTTGAATACAGAACAGGCTTGAGAATGAAGGTAGTGTTTCATTTCCTCAGGGTTGAAGGAAAAGCAACTGCTGCTGGTGAAAGGACTCAGGCCTGGTGATGGGCTATAGGAGAAGATAGTGGGAGTCAGGGAAAGGGCTGGTGAAATGGGGACATTAAGGACACCTCCTCGGCCAGGGATTGGAGAGACAGCGAAGGGACTGTGGGGGTCAGGATAGATCCCTGGCCTACTGAATAGAGGGAGCATGATGTCAGGCTTGCGTTTCTGATGGCCAATCCCTCCTCCACTGACAGCATTCCGGGAAGACATGAGATCCACGCCCCGGCGCCAGTCAGTGGCTGAGCCATTCTCCAGCTCTGAAAGCTCTGCCTTTCTATCAGTGCCATTACTTGACTCCTGGCCAGAAGCAGTTAGGGAGCTAGTAGAGAATCGCCCTGGCTGCACATCACTAGTTGGAGAATGAGTGTCCAGAGGTGGAAAATGGAACCGGGAAGAGGCCGTTGGCACTGGTGGTGCACTCTGGGGAACCACACCTGTGATGGAGGAAGAGACAAAAGGCTACTTCAGGGGTCTGGTCATTCATTATCAATACTTTTACTTATGCTAAATAGAAGATATTCAGAACAACAGGTAACAGTCTCGAGCTAGACCGAATCCCTTAGCTCCCTGTCTTCCTAGTAACTACTGTTCCACTTCCTCTTCTCAATTTAGTTGCCATTTTTCTGTAGTCTCTTACTCACTTTGTCTTCACAGTACTCTTTGCTATCTGAAATATGATTTACTCGTTTATCTGTATTCTAAAACATAAATTAAATGAAGGCAGGGTTTCCTATCGTTCACTACTAGATTTCCAGCAGTTTAGGGCTTAACGATAAGTAGCTGCTCAATAACTATCAGTTCAATGAATGAATGGGTTAAGGGCCTTCTTTACAACTGTAAATACTATGTATATCACCTATTTTAATTATCAGCTTTGCAAATAGTGGCTTCTGTTTTAATTTTTGTAATTCTGGCCGTATCTATAATGGAAACAAATCAAATCAAACCAAACCAAACAAACCTGACAAAATTAAAAATGACATGCATGTAAAGCACTGTATTAAAAGACAAAGATCCTGCCCTGGCCAGGTGGCTCAGTTGGTTGGAGTGCCATACCATACACCAAAAGGCTGTGGGTTCAATTCCCCAGTCACGGCACATACCTAGGTTGCAGGTTTGATACCCTGTGGTACTGGAACGCAAAAGATGCATTCCAATACCACATATAGGAGGGAGCTGTTCAGTGTTTCTTTTTCTCCCTTCCCCTCTCTAAAATGAATAAAAATATCCTCGGGTAAGGATTTAAAAAAAAACCCAAAACACCACAACAAAGACCCTGCACCTAACATATACAGATACAAACAAGGCGTATTTTAATTATAAAAACAGATTAAAAAAGAAAAAGGCTGTATGTTAAGTTCTTACAGTGTATCTTTTATCATTTCTGATATACAATCACTTCTTTACAGAAATTTAAGTATTTTTCAATCTCTCCAAATCTATGTTTCTCTAACAAATTTTATATAATAATCTCCATTCCCAACTGCTTTCAATACTTTTTAAGCATTGAGAATTCTGGCTGGGTGAATCCCAGAACCTACCACTCCCTTCTTCCAAAGTCACCTGCTAAAATTTGAAATTCTAAATAAGCTACCGACACCACGCTAAAAACATCAACTTCAGAGACTTCCGGCCAAGATGGAGGCGTAGGCGGACACACTGTGCCTCCTCTCACAACCAAAATTAAGGACAACAAAGATTTAGAAACAAGAAAACAACCAGAACTGATAAAAAAATTGAACTGTACGGAAGTCCAACAACCATTCATCCAGACTGGTAAGAGGGGAGGAGTCGCTGCAGGAAAAAGTGGAGGTGTGGACCCAGGAATGCAAGCAGCAGTGGCTGGCAGTTCTCAGGGGCACAGGCGGCGGCTGGTGGTCCCCGGGCCCACAGGCAGCAGCTGGCGGACCCCGGGCACAGGGGGGCAACTGTGCAGACCCAGTGAGGCCACACAAGGCGGCTGGCTGACCAGGTGGTCCCACATTCGCGAGCGCAGACGGTCCAGAAAGAGGGGAAGTGGCGGAAGGGACCGAAGTCCAGGAGAGCGCGGAACAGGCGCCATTCTTCCCTCTAGGACCCCGCCCCCACCTAAAGCGTCACAACCCAGCGACTGGGCTGCCCCGCCCTGAGGAACACCTAAGGCTCCACTACGTAATAGCCACGACCAGACTAAAACCAAACCAAAACAAAACAAAAAAACCACCAAAAATGGCTCAAACCGGAGAACAAATAAAATCCCCAGAGCCAATTCCTCTAAGCAGTGAAGAGATAGCCAACCTATCAGATGCACAGTTCAAAGCACTGGTCATCAAAATGCTCACAATATTGGTTGATTTTGCTCACAAATTAGATGACAAAATGCAGGCTACAATACGTGAAATGAAGGAAGATGCATGGGGAACGGATAGAGATGGAAGGAAAACTGGGACTCAAATCAATGGAGTGGACCAGAAGGAAGAAACAAACATCCAATCAGAAAACAAGGAAGAAACAAGAATTCAAAAAAATGAGGAGAGGCTTAGGAACCTCCGGGACATTGTTAAACATCCCAACATCTGAATTATAGGGGTCCCAGAAGGGGGAGAAGAAGAGCAACAAGTGGAAAACTTATTTGAACAAATAATAAAGGAGAACTTCCCCAATCTGGCTAAGGAAATAGACTACCAGGATGTCCAGGAAGCTCAGAGAGTCCCAAAGAAGTTGGACCCAAGGAGGAACACACCAAGGCACATTGTAATTACATTAGCCAAGATTCAAATGAAGGAGAGAATTCTAGAAGCAGCAAGGGATAAGGGGACAGTCACCTACAAAGGAGTTCCCATCACTCTGTCAGCTGATTTCTCAAGAGACCTTCCAGACAAGAAGGGGCTAGAAAGAAGTATTCCAAGTCATGAAAGGCAGGGACCTACATCCAAGATTGCTCTATCCAGCAAAGCTTTCGTTTAGAATGGAAGGGCAGATAAAGTGCTTCTCAGATAAGGTTAAGTTAAAGGAGTTCATCATCACCAAGTCCTTATTATATGAAATGTTAAAGGGACTTATCTAAGAAAAAGAAGATAAAAAATAGGACAGTAAAAAGACAGCAAACTCACAGATATTAACAACCACACCTAAAACAAAAGCAAACTAAACAAAGAACTAGAACAGGAACAGAACCACAGAAATGGAGATCACATGGAGGGATAGCAACAGGGGAGTGGGAGGAGAGGGGGGAAGGTACAGAGAATAAGTAGCATAGATGGTAGGTAGAAAATAGACAGGGGGAAGGCAAGAATAATGTGGGAAATGTAGAAGCTAGAGAACTTATGACACATGGACATGAACTAAAAGGGGGGAATGTGGGTGGGAAGAGGTGTGCAGGGTGGAGGGGAATGATGGGGGAGAAATGGGACAACTGTAATAGCATAATCAATAAAATACATTAAAAAAATCCAAATAAATGCATGAAAGCGTGGTGATGCAGTAGGAGAAACAAAAAAGTGCGTAAGATACAGTGTGGTTAGGCATCACTCCCAATCAGATGCCTTCTCCTATTTGTATAAAGGAGCCATCCTGAGATATGACTCTGGAGTCCACTAGTGTACGCAAGACTAGCTTTCTAGAAACATGTGACTGAGTAACACTGAGCTAGAGCAGCATTTTCCAAACTGATACCTCAGAGAAAATGCAGGACTTTCCCTTTATAAAGCCACTGATTCAATCTTACAGTGGCAGCGGGGGTTGGGGAGGGGCGGGTAAGGGGAGGAGATGACCTTACACATAATTTGAGTTGAGTCAAGAAGGTTCCAGTGGTTAACATTCTATTCTTTTGGATCTTGATTTTGTAGTAAAAGCACATGTATTTAAAAGAAAAAAAATCTCCACTTCTGTGTGTTCTTAAGGACTGAATAACGTTAAGCATAATGTGAGAGGTGGTCCTGTGTCCTAAACAATTATTATTTTTTTAAATTGAAGGATATCTCAAGTTTTTACACAGGCTAAGATACACTGTAAATCTGCAAGAAGGAAACAGAATACACAGCATTTTCCAAATGTGTTTAAAAGGAGTGAAGACAGGTGAAACCTAGGAGCAATGCTGAAGGTAGCATTCTGGACCCCTCGCCTCTCACTGCAGCAGCCTTCCTTGCTCTCTCTACCCTCTATTATGTATGTTGAGATAGCAAATCTAAGACTTTATTTGAAAAAATAAGTTTGCTACCTAAAAAATGTTTGAGTAACACTGCTTTGGAAGAATATCATGTTCATGGACTCAACATGAAATTTGAGTAGTAAGGTTGGGAACTTTGGGTTTGAATTCTACCTTATAGCCTAATGCAAGTAACCAACTAGTCTTTAAGTCCCCTCTGGCAAAAATAATAAGTCCTTTGCCTAGGTTCAAACCCTAGCCCTACCACTTATTGGTTGTGTGACTGGATAACTTACCTTTCTGTGCCTCAGTTTCTTTACCTGTAAAATGGGCAATTAACAGCACTAATCTCATGTTTTGAAAACTAAGAGTTAATACTTATGAAGATCTCAGAATGGTATCAGCCCGTAGCAAAATTCATGTATTTGTCAAAATAAGTAATTCATTATTAGATAATAATCACTGTTCAAAAACAAAAACTTTAAAAAGCATTCGTCATTTGAATATGGATCATGTATCAGATAACAGTATCAGAACAATGTTAAAAACTTCCTGGGTGTTATAATGTTATTGTGGTTTTGGAGGTCTATGTCCTTGTACCTGGGAGATACATGCTGAAGTACACAGGGTGAAGTGTCTGCAACTTAATTTCAAAAGACTTAAATATTTAAAATATATTTAATGTAGTATTTTACAGGATACTTTTAATAATAAAAGTGAGACACTGCACGTAAATGTATTTTCAACACTATTCAAATGTTAAGTACTTTACCCTAAACTGTTGTGAGTAGGATTGTGGGAAAGGAAAAACATTAACTTTACTTTTACTCTATGAACTTTTGTATTACTGTATGTTACAACCAGTATGCAATGCCTCATTTTTAAAAACACGAAGATGAAAACAGCCCAAGTGCATCAACACACCATCTAGACAGGATCTCTCTGGCCTCGAACATCTAAAGACATACAACCCTACTTCTTAGAGCACTCATCACATTCCAAGTTGTACGAAACCTCATATATCTTATCTCTCCTGCTAAACTGTAAGTTCATTGAGGAAAAGGGTGCCCTCCATAATCTTTTTTTTTTGTCTTTGGGGCTTAACACATTATCTGTTGACTGAATGAATGAATACCAATTTGGAGGAAGAACAGTTGATCTAGTAAATGAGAGCTAGATTTCAGTAGCTCAATCTCTCAGGAATTGTTTCATCCCACCCTGATCAATCTTTGACTTTGCTGTCATTCAGTTTTATCATTTGTAAAATGATACTGAGACATACACTTTACCTGGCTAACAGAGCTGAATGAAATAATTCACGAAACACTAAACAATACTATATTTGTTAAGTTCAATAAGTGTTATATTTCCTTTATCATAAAATGTTAACTTGAAACAACATTTGGTCTACCTGGGTAAAAGTTCTCTATGAAGCAATGACTCCTTTCAAAGAAGTAACTTTGAAGTTATCTGTATCCAGGAGCATACAACCAATTGGTGTGCCTAAAGGAAATACACTGCTTTGCTTTCCCTATGACTTTTCTGATTAGGATCTTGAGCTCAGCTGAAGATCAATCAATGTTGGTTCTGTTGCTTTCAAGCAGAATGGGTTGTGCTAGGCCACTACTGTTAGGCTTCTAAACCAGAGTCTTGACTGTGAGAGTCCAGACTTCCTTGTCTTGGAAAAGTGTACTACTCCCAGGGGCTGATGGATGCCCCATTCCAGGCTGCCTAATGGTTGGAATTTTAGGTTTTTCAATAGACAAGAATGGGTGAAAGACAGAAGAACAGGACTACTGAAGCCTTTTTTGGGGGGAGTGGTATGAAAGGGTATCAACACCAACACATTCTTCAAAATTTGTGGTATGCCTAGCTAGAGTCCCAATTCCTCTAGGTGTATAAGGAAGGAGCAAGAGTAAAAAATAGAGGAAATAGGATTCCAGTGGCTAGAACAGGTTTGATTTCCTAATGCCTCTCCCTCAGGCACAAGGAAAGAAAACAGGTTGTAATTAGAGAGATGCATTCCAATACCACTTTTTTTTTAAATGTATGCCCCAGGGACAGGAGGGAGTGGCTACAGAATAAGAGATGGAAATGTAATCATAGCAGCATCAAGCTAAAACTGCCCTAACTTGTTGTGTGTAGCAATTAGGTATCTGCAGTGGATCTCAGCATTATAATCTCTCAGCCACACCCCCGTTCTAAATTTCAAATTGTTTCAGACTTTTCTATGAGAGGTTGCAAGACTGCAAAATCACAATTAGATTTCTTCACCTTAATAGATAATGCCACAAAGACAAGTATTGATGGTTGGTCAGAAACTGGTTAACACAATGTTTTCTTGGACAGGGGTATGATTTGCATCAACAAACAAATACACTCTTGTAAGAGACTGCCTTTTGTTTCAAGAGAGGCAGACCTTAAACCCCCAGGAAGAGCTGTGATGAAGGGCTATCACCTGAGATCCTAGAGGGGAAACCTTGCTGCACTTAAGAGCTCAAGTAACCCCAGTCTTATTCTGAGGAGCTGTTGGTACAGATCAAAGACACTGCTTTTCACTGCAAACATAAGAACCTCTTCTGTGATCAAGGATGCTGTGGTTTTGATGATATTCACTTGATAAGAAAGAGTTTGGTAGTTTCATAGAAAATCGGAAGCGTTTGTAGAAACAGGTTCTTGTCTATGAAAGCGCCACTGGGTAAGGTGTTAAATCTCTTGAGTCCTGAACTTAAAGATCAACACAAACCTACAGAACATCATTCCTAAAGAGGACAGTATAATATTATCTAGGAGATTACAAATAATATGCAGAAAAGGAAACCAAAACAAATCAAACACATTTATCTTGATGCTGTAGAGCCTATCAGTTTTGGTATGAGATGAATGGAAACACCTGAGCAAGAACAGAGGCAATCCAAGAGGTCACATAATTTTAGTGCTTCCAAAAACCTCTTAAACACGCCAGTCGTGGGCTTGGGTTTTCAGGATTCTTATTCAACTCAAAATTTGTTCCCCACCAAGAGACTTCGCATCTTACCACTTGACCGAATGTTGATGAATGGGTAGTTGGGCGTCACCAACTTGTTGAAGTTAAATTTATAAGTAAACCTTTTTCCTTTTGTTTTATGAAGGATCCTCTTGTTGTAATAGTATCTGTAAAAACAGGAAGACATGTCAATTTATCTTCTACCTACTGACAGTGATACACTTAGGTAATCACTAATAGTAACAATTCTTGCTCTAAGTATTCTTTGCAAACATCACTATCATTCTTTTGCAGATCTGCTCTCAGGATAGGGCTGGGTGACCTAGGAGGTTACTTTTCTCATTCAATTTTCAATTCAGCTAAATTCTGATCCTGAACACCCTCCCTCGTCCCAACCACCTTTCTTTTCCAACCCTCTACAGTTTCAATCCTACAGTACATTTTCCTTCCTCTTCCAGTATATGCCACTACTTAGTTTCTCTTTTCTGCCTTATCCAGGTGGGGGCAGACAAGTCTCTTGGGACACCTGACATGGTTAGTCTGCAAGACACAGAAGGAGGAATGTGGCACTGTTTTATGGTGGCAGGTCAAACAATGGTATACTCTGATCTGGAAAACTGTACTCAGCTTGGCCTGCATCATTTTTAATAGAAAAGCTGCCACACAGATTTTACACTCAGAGTCACCAATAATGAAAAAACTTCATTCAGGGAGTTTCAACATACCCAGAACCTTTAGCCTCACATCTATTCATTAGCAAAGGTTATAAACTGCCTTCTGGTTCCTTGAGGGCTAAGGGTTAGGAAATATAAAGACTGACAAATGGAAAAAAGAACCTGAGAAAAACTTACAGATCAATGTATCAATACTGGATATGTTGGAGCAACCTGTGGACTGACAACTGAGCTCACAGATATGGTTCCTAAATAGCTAGGTCAGAACCATTCGGTGAGTCCTCCTTCTATGTGTCTGCTGCACTCTTTTTCTAGTTTCTTCAAGAAGACCCTAAAGAAGAGAAATTCTAACAGAGTTCTAACAAGGAAATTTAAGCTACTTTTTTGGATTATAAATGAGCTACGATCCATGTTTTATACATTCTCACCACAACAGAACATAACCGGTGCTGTCAGAAGCCAGTGCCAACCATGCTGGAATTCCTCCTACATATAACCAAAGATATGCCTTTTCTCCTCCTGTGTCTCTGCTACTCAGATTCAACAGCTCTTCTACTCCCACTTGAAAACTATACATTATTCAGTTAGATAGTACAGTCTCTTGTATCAAACTGCTTAGTCTCCTTTCAATCTGTTGACATCATGGATCTGGGGATCCTTTCTGTTACCTAAGGGCCCGGCTCAGCTTGTCATAATTCATCTGTGGTTTGCACTTCCTGCGGCCCCAGAGGCGAGCCACCTCGTCTGGATCCTTGATGACAAACTCCCCATACTCTCCCTGCTGCCAGGCAATGACATGGCGGAACTCTTCCTTCTGCAGCAGCTCCAAGATGAAGTGCCACAGCTGGATCTGCCGGGAGCCCGGGGATGATTCTGTTTTATAGGCCCATTCAGGAAACTGATACCCTTTAATATGAAAAGGGCAAGATCAAAGTTGTCAGGAGTTAGGTACATACATTCCAGTATCCCTGACTACACATTCCAATGCTCAGAATCTCTAGAGTGCTGTGCAAACATGCCATAAACACACTTTTGGTCAGTTGGGGCTAACCACAACAGGGAAGAGAAAAGCACAGAGACGTTACCTTCCTTTATGGCAATTATCAAATTGGTAAGAGTTGGGCAGCAAGCTCCCAGGTGTTCTAATCTCTTACCCCTTCATACATTACTAAATCTTATATCTACTTTCTATGAGGGCATAAAAGTTGAAAATCCCTTTCCCTCCAAGGTTAGAACTGTGTTTCTAACAGGAAAGAGATTCTAAAGCTTGGGATAAAAGTGTGGTGACCAGACATGTTAGATATACATACAAATGAAACAAGCCTACAATTGTCCTAGCAGAATCCATCCAATCAAGAGGCTATCAGTCATGGCCTGGCACTTATGAACAGAGCCCAAGTGGAGAGAAAAAAGAACCATGGATGGACATTCCAAGTATACCACAGATGATTCACTTGCGCTCACCTCCACCTCCTTCTGGCTTTTCCACGATGCTACAGCCTGCTTTCATTTTCACCCTCCTGCTGAGAGATATAAGCCACATCGGTTACTTTAAGGTGTCATTATTTATTATCTTCCCAAGGTTTTCTGACATAGCCTTCCCCCAAACTTCCTTTTCCTTCTTATGTAACCCTCTTTCTTTCAAACATGTCACCTCCAAACTGCTAATTCTCAAGTCATCAAATGATGGTCCTCAGGTCATCAGCTTCAAAGGCCATAATTATCTTTCACCTGACTTTCAGCCACAAAAGGTAAACACTGTCTTTAATATTTGCTTTCTTCCTCCTGATCAGCCCTTTGGAAAGTACGGGTACTGTTAAATGGGTCCAAAGAGGCAGCCAAAATGAGTCAGTTTGTCTTCTGTTACTAGATGGACCCAGATGCCAAGACATACACGCTCGAGTTCACCCAGATGTACCAGTTTAAAAAAGAATGGAAAAAAAATCTAAATTCATCTGACTGCCACTCAAGAAACATCTGATTTTCATTTATTTTACTGAATTACGTGAGATGGGAGAAGGAAAACTCCCAGTCAGAAACTGCATCCTCCTCTTTTGAGAACTACCCTGGGATAGAGAGAGTAAACACGTATGTACAGTTACTATATACAACATACACACACATTACTAAAATCTTTTTGAGAAAAAATTTATATTTTCTCCTTTTAATAGAGTGGAAAAAAAAAAAAAGGCAAGCATTTCTGAGAACTTTTGCCCAATAAGTGGAGGGAGTCTCAATGTGATCTGAACTCACTTCATCTAGATTTATAGTTCCTCAATAAATTCCCTGTTCCTAGCAGCAAGCAGCTCCGCAACAGTCAATCCTTTAGCAAAAAGAAGGGAAGGGTGAAACTGCCAGAGAGGTGGCCAGGGGAGGGCAGAGCTACCCTCACTGTTCCTCAGGGTGGATGACAGGCCCTCAGCACTCCCATTAGTGGGAGAATGTAGATGCCTCAGTGTCTTCAGTAGGGTGGAGTGGGGACAAATTCCTAATCTTGGAAATTTCATTTAACCTCGGATTCCTCCAGATCTTTTGAATTTTTCTTTCCTCATCAACCACATTAAGAAAGCCAGCAAGTTTTACTCTGTAAGACTACAAGAGAATGAAGGTGAGATAAATACTCCAAAGGAAAAAGAAAACAGACACAGACACAAGATGTACAATTAACAAGGCCCGGAGCCGTGGTGGAAGCTTCCTCTCTACGGCTCCCGTCTCCGCGACAATGAGGGAGGAAAAACACTAATAACCCCACAGCTCCAGGAAGCTGCCCTGGACTCCTCGATGGCTCTGTCGGATCGCAGGGCCTTTATCCTGCCACAGCAATGGCCTTCAATCACTAAGACTTGGGTCCAAATCCCGCTGCAACAATAACTTGACCAGGAAGCTCTATCCTGACATCCCAGCTCCCAATTAACCCTCATGAAGGTCCACCTGCCAGAAGCCCAGAGGCGACTCTACAAGCGTTTCACAAATTCACTCTGAGGGCACTGTCCAAGTAGGACTACTCATTCCAACTCTGCAATCCCCACGAAGGCCCCTCGCCCTTCCTCAGATCCCGACCATCCCCCGAAGAGTGAAGCACGCAGAGCTTGGCGCCGCGGTTCCTTCGCTGCGGCTCCCGGGATCGGCTCAAGGCCCCCAGAGCCTCCTTTCCATTCGCTTTCAGGCCGGGTCTCCCTCGCCCCGTGGCACGACTGCTGCCCTGGGTTCCCGTCGCCCCTCAGACGCCAGGGCTCCCTCCCTTCCCCGGCGCTGGGTGAGGGCAGCTAGGTTGGGAGGTGGCTCAGTGGGTGTCCCGGACCCCAGGGAAGCCGTCCCCGTCGAGATTTAGGAGGTCCGTCCGGAGGGGCCGGACGGCGAGGCCACACTCACCTCACCCCAGCACGGTCCGTCTTCGGTCCGGTCTCCTCCGCTGCGTCTCCGGCTCCTCCTCATCCACCCCAGCAGGAAGTGACCTCCTCGGCTGCTGTCGTCACTTCCATCCTCACTCGAAAGGGCGGCGAGGAGGTGACGCCCTCCCGTGGGTCTCCCAGCCGCGTCTCCACTCCCTCTGGCTGCCCACGGACGCCGATTTCCGCTCGCACTCCGCCCCTCACCGCCCCGAAGCTCCTCCCGACGCTCAGCCCGCGCAGCCGCCCTGGAGATGTGCGGGCGTCACGCTGCGGGGGCACGTTACGCTTGCTCGCGGCAGGCGGCCCTACCCAGTCGCACTTCCAGACGGTCGGAGACTTGGGTGCGAGGCGGTGGCGGGGGTGTTGGGCCGTAGAGCGTGTCCCTGCCAGTCCTGCGCAGTAGAGGCGCGGACGCTAGAGCTCCGCTGATTGCGGTAGGGGTTGTGGTAGAGCCCCTTTCAAGGTCCGAGGTGCCGAGTAAAGCTTCCTCCAGACCGCTGCCACCTCACAGAGAGGAGAGTCTGCACAATAGGCAAAGGACCCCAGACTTCAGAGGGCGTTCTCTACCCCCAAGAAAGGGCAATTTTATATACTGAGAAAAGAAACTTAGGCATTTGCCTCTGTATAGAAGTGTGACTGGTTCCCCGCTTATCCCCATCCCTCTGCATTGTTTTAATTTGTCCACATCCAAGCAACTTGCGAATCTTTTATCAATCATTCAACTACATCTCCCATTTCTTTTCCCTCTACCTTCTGTTCCCACTCAAGCAATTACAAGTGATTTGTCCAAAGCATTTTTATTCTTTCCGTCGAGCTCAATGGTAAAGGCTCCCAAGCAGTTCAGCTTTATCTCCATCCCTAGCCTCCTATGGCTAGTGGTATCCAGGCCTGGTTTCATTCCAGAGGCAGGCAAAAGGGAGAAGTGAGGATTAGTAAAGATTAAATAAATTAGAATAAAGAATGAAAGTGTGGTGGAATTGAAGAAGAGAAGTGAAATTGGAGGAAGATTGAATAATTTTGAATAAAGCAATAAACTTTGTCCCGTACCATTGTTTTAACAACAGTTTTAATCCTGAATGCCACCAAGCACATGGAAACATCACCGTAAGTGTTGGAAAAGTTTCAGTTTTTTATTTGTTCCTAGCTCCCTAGCTGGTGATAAATTAACTAGCATTTTGGGCCCAGAGTTGCCATTCCTGTTTAAAAAGAGAGGATAATAGCGTTGGTGATGTAAGGTCTTTTATAATTAAAAAATCCTACTATGTGGGAGAATAAAATGACCAAAATTTTAGCTCCTTAGGACTACCAATGTCTGCAACTACACCATGAGCTCTTTGTAGGAAATGCCTACCCTTTGTATGCTCAGCACAGCACCTAGAACAATGTCGTATGTAAATATCAGATGTTTGGTTGAACAGTCTTTTTTAAATATTGGGATTTAGCTAAGTGATGTCAACTGTAGTCAGGTCCTAGTGCTTTCATCCACTAGCTGTGTGACTTCAGTTAAGTTACCTAACCTCTCTGTGTCAGTTCATCTGGACGAACATAATACCTATAGTATTGACTCAGGTGGTTGTATGAAATCTGTTAATACACAGAGTGGTTAGAACAGAGAATGACAAATGAATATGGTAAATGAGCAAATGTTGGCAAAAATAATCAAAAATCTACATTAAAAATCCTCAAATTCTCATACCACCCACGCAAATCTTAGTAAATGTGTCAACTCAAAAACCAGGGTGATCAGTAATGAGCAACTTCTTTGAAAGTCTGAAATTACTAGCTTTTGGCTTATGGCTCAAACTGTCATGGGTAGAGCCAGCACTTCACCTCCAAGGACCTTTTGTTTTACAAAGGGCCAGAAACCAGCGTACAGGAACTCTTTCTACATTTTCTTATTCACCCCAGTCCCTCAGTGGTTCTCCGCTGCAGCTTTTCTAATTAGAGTTATAAAGGATGACTTGTGTAAACACAACAGAAATAAATAGGTCTCTATCTAGCTGCAGTGTGAATTGATATACTAAGAAATGTTTATATGCCAGAAGAGCTCAACATAGTTTTTACATTAAGAATCTAATCGACAGGTGAATTTGGGTTTGATATAGCAAACTGGAAATTCCCTCACAATTAGTGAGTCCAGATAAATGAGTTTTGCACTGGCAACTTCTTCTGTGATGGTAGAATCTGGGAGATTTGGATGGCTAGGGACTTCTTGCCAGTGTACCCAAGGTCCCTCTCCACTCTCTTCTTTACTATAGTGCTGCTGCCTACTTCATCTGTTGTGGGCCAACTTCCACAATGTGGAGATTCTTCTTGTTCCTGAAATATGGAAAGCACGAACTTTCTGAAAGTGTGGGGGTGGAACACACTGAGGCATGGTCTAGGAGTCAAGACAGGTTGTAATCGTTCTTGAATTTCCACTTGCTCAAAGCCTTCTTTGTCCACTGACACTGCCCTCTGCCTCACTTCCCACCCATCTTTATAATGGTTCCATATACCTAGGAGGTTTCCCTTCTAAATCTCATGCTCCCAACTTGACTCTTATGCAACATGGTACTCCATTGCTTCTGAAATTAAAAAAAGAGAAAAGAAAGAACATCTAAAATTAATTTTTCTTCAAAAACCCTTCCTGGATTCGTGTGTGTGTGTGTGTGTGTGTGTGTGTGTGTGTGTGTCTTTTCTGGCTCAATCTTTATTGCTCGTCTTTTCATTTATACACTTATATTCTTCATATTCCAAACTTACCTGGCCATATACAATGATGGGCAAAAGTAGGTTTACAGTTGTGAGTGCGTGAAACACAGAGTTTATTCTTGTATTATTATTTATTAATGTGTAATTTTTCATATGAACAACTGTAAACCTACTTTTGCCCACCCATGTATATAATATAAATGCCTTCCTCTCTACTATTGCAGTATATTACTATAGTAGATTTACTGTAGCCTATGCTACATGTGTATCGTGTACATATTCGTTCTTCTTAGTGGGTTTGTCTTAGATTGTAGGCCCTCAGAGGTTAAAGCTGCAGTCTATAGATGCCTGCAGTGTCTCTTGCAGTTCTATGTCATCTTTTGAAATGCCTAATGATGATAATTTCCTTTCCTGTGGCTCCTGAGGTGATGTGTTACTGACACTGGCTTCTTCCCACCTCCCTCAGTCTCCTCTAAGTCTCCAGATAAAAAATAGGTAGACTGTTTTCCCCAAACTGTGTCTCATTGAACTTGGATTCAGAAGACCTGAGTTTTGGTCCTGCTTCTGCCCTTTGCTGACTGCTACATGTTCTCTGACAAGCTGCCATATGTCTCTGAATTCTGGCCTCCTCATCTTCATCTTTTTTTAAATTTATTTTTATTTTTTATTTTAATTGTTGTTCAAGTACAGTTTTCTGTCTTTTACTCCCATCCCAGTCCACCGCCCCCTCCTCCTCCCCACCTCCCTCCCATTTCCACTCCACCCCTAGTTTTTGTCCATGTGTCCTTTGTACTTGTTCCTGTAAACCCTTCCCCTTTCCCCCTGAAATTCCCTCCCCTCTCCCTTCTGGTCACTGTCAGCCTGTTGTCTGTTTCAGTGTCTTTGGTTATATTTTGCTTGTTTCTTTGTTTTGTTGTTTAGGTTCCTGTTAAAGGTGAGATTGTATGGTATTTGTCTTTCACTGCCTGGCTTATTTCGCTTAGTGTAATGCTTTCCAGTTCCATCCATGCTGTTGTGAAGGGTAGGAGCTCCTTCTTTCTTTCTGCTGCATAGAATTCCATTGTGTAAATGTAACATAGTTTTTTTGATCCATTCATTTACCGATGGGCACCTAGGTTGCTTCCAACACTTGGCTATTGTAAATTGTGATGCTATGAACATTGGGGTGCATAGGTTCTTTTGGATTGGTGTTTCAAGGTCCTTAGGATATAATCCAAGCAGTGGAATTGTTGGGTCAAAAGGCAGATCCATTTTTAGTTTTCTGAGAAAATTCCATACTGTTTTCCACAGTGGTTGTACCAGTCTGCAATCCCAGCAACAGTGCACTAGGGTCCCCTTTTCTCCACAACCTCTCCAGCACTTGTGTTTTTTGCTTTGATTATGATAGCCATTCTGACCCCTGTGAAGTGGTATCTCATTGTGGTTTTAATTTGCATCTCTCTGAAAGCTAGTGATACTGAGCATCTTTTCATGTGTCTCTGGGTCCTCTGTATGTCCTCCTTGGAGAAGCGTCTGTTCAAGTCCTTTGCCCATTTTTTAATTGGGTTGCTTGTCTTCTTAGAGTGGAGTTGTGTAAGTTCTTTATATATTTTGGAGATTAAACCCTTGTCTGAGGTATCATTGGCAAATATGTTTTCCGATACAGTTGGCTCTCATCTTCATCTTTAAAAAGGGGACACTATTGATGTCCTTGGTGAGGATACAGTGTAATAAGGGCTAAGGAGTGCTTGTAAAGTATGAAACCCTTTACAAAGGTCAAGGATCATGATTACTCTGGCTACCACACCAGACCCCGCACTGTATTTGGTATCAAGAATTCAAACTTTACAGCAGTTATCACCTACTTTCACAAACTTTGAATGGATTTAATGTTTCAAAGTTGGGTATGAATCTAATAGAAAAAAATTTTTGCCTTAAGAATAGGGTTCTTGAGTTTTTCATCTAGGCACTATTTTATACAAGCTACGAAGAGGAAATACATTTCAATTACTCTGTTTCTCAGTTTCCCTGGAATAAATTGACTATTCCAGAAAGAAAAATACTGTAACATTAAAACATTATTTATATTGATAAGGTCAAAGACCGAAGGGTGTATTCAAAATTGACTTATTTCTACACTTTGTGACTCAGTTTTCCCTAAAGTGAAGGTAAATTATTTTAAGAGAATAAACTTTTACAAAATATTAATCACATTTTACCATGTTGAACTCAAGTAGCTCATACGATTTTGTGTTTTGGTTTATTTTTCCCATCAACTCAACGTTCTTGTGAGGGTAAAGGAGTTAATGTCAGTAACATGATTGGGGATCCCCAGATTAAAGGTTAACTGAGTCCAAAGCAGAAGTAACTTTGTCCAAAGTCACAACTCAACCAGACGGAGCCCAGAGCCTGGCTGTTTACTCAGCAGGGACTTGGGGATTCAAGGACTCTCCCTGATTCAACATCCATTACAGTCCACAAATACCCCTTCCTCTCATTTCCCTTTTTTAGGTCTTGGTTCCTCCATCTCAAATCGGCACAGTGGAGAGGGTTGTTAGAGATCATGAAGGAACAGCATGGGACAGTATTTATTTACATGAGGAAATAGCCACTTAAACTATTTGCCCCCTGCTTCTTTTCCTGGCAGCCTAGGAGCCAGGTTCCCCTAACCAAATGTTTGATTGACAGAATCTATATATTTCTGAAGGCTCACTTTTCCCAGGAAGCTTGCTGAAGTTAATTGGAGCAGAGGGCTAGCCTCTCTTAGCCTGTTTAGGTGTGTTTTTCAAGACCCTTTATTTGTTCCCTACTCTTTAAAAAAATTTTATTTAGTTTTAGAGAGGGGGAAGGGATGAAGAGAGGGAGAGAAATACCAATGTGTGTTTGCCTCTCATGTGCCCCCTCCTGGGGACCTGGCCCACAAATGCAGGCATGTGCCCTGACTGGGAATCCAACTGGCAACCCTTTGGTTCGCAGCTTGTGCTTAATCCACTGAGCTACACCAGCCAGGGCTGTTCCCTACTCTTATAAGACCTAAAAGCTTGACCTGTTTGCCATGTAAACTTTTTGCTCTCTTTTGAATTTATACACTGTTCATATCTGGCTTTCACTGTGTTTTCATTGTGACTGTCTATATCATTTGTAATCCCAAGAGGATAGAGACTGTCTTATGTAATTCTCATTATATAATAGCCAATAAAAATGATAGTCACTGTAATGGAGATTTGATGGTCATAGTCTAATAAGCACTAGTAATGGTTGTAGTAAACAATGTAGTGAGGTCTTGAATCAAATTAATTAAAAGTTGGCTACCATGTCCTGGCCTGTGTGGCTCAGTGGTTGGAGTGTTGTCCCATAAACTGGAAAGTCACATGGAAAAAATGTTACATTGAATCTGCATTGCCCCAGTACCCAGAACTAGGAGTTATGGGTAGGTGTGTCAATAGAACACATTTTAGCTCCATATGAGGAGGAACTTTCTATAATTAGGGTGATTTAAACATTGAACTTGTATGAAATCAGGAGGGGCAAAGAAGACTTCTAAAATATGGTAATTCCTCATCTTTTCCTGGGTGGTAGATACTTAAGTACTTTGTTTTATTATTATACCTTATGTAAGGAGTTGCTGGAAGAAACATCCTTAGTGCTGCTTCTTTTCAAATATGGCTTCAATAACTAGACATGGTTCTCGACAGACCTGGTCTGACTACCAGTATAGAGAGTGAAATATTTTCTCCTTGATTTGGACTCTCTCTCTTTCTCAAAGATGGCCTTGCATAGGATTGACTGTTTTAGAGGCCATTTTACACTGCTGAGTACATAGTCAAAATCCCCATGCTTTTTTTTTTTTTACAAGAACTATTAACCCAGGTCTCTTCTGTTAAGTAGTTTTCAACCTAAATGCCAGACTTTACATTAGTTATGTTAATTCTCATCACTTTCATTTGGTTGGTTTTTGAATGTTATTCATTCCAGACTGTTTATATTGTCTTAATTTATTAGAATGTATTATTGTATAATTTATTGACATAGAGACTCTCCTTGGACCAAGCATGAAAAACACCTCTGCAGAATATATTAATATGCCAATGTTAAACTATTCCGAACATAATGAAATATTTTCTAAATATTTCAGAAGTCACTGCAGGATCTTGCCGTGTCTCTTCAATTATTGTACCTTTGATCTGTGGGATGCCAGTTAGTAGAGTTGCAAGTAATGGGATTCCAAATAGCAGTGTGCATGAGACTCTGGTAGAGAGTTAAAGCTGCTGTTGAAAGCAGAAAACATCAGTGTAAAGCTAGTTATTATTTTGGCAGCAGGGAGAGGGGAGTGGGAGTTCACATACAGTAGTTTGACATCAGAAGGAAGTGGGAATCTATCATATTTTGGCTTCAATTTGGAAGGCAGAACTTCTAGTTACATGGACTGCCAGGATATTTTTCTCTTAACACTAAATTATAGTAATGAGCTTGGTTAATGTGTTTGTAATAATGTGTTACGACCAGGATCACTGGCACAATTAAAAAAATCACTTATTATAATAACAAGTCTTGATTTTGCCAGAAAAATCTAGGCTGCTAATACTTTAAGAAAAGAAGAAAAAGTCAAAGCTTGAAAGGAAAACATCCTCGCATACACCTCCTCTTGGCTGTCAGGGCAGTACGTGGGGACAGAGAACCTGCACTGCAGAAACATGCACACACACATGTGTCATCTTGTCCAGTTCTCCTTGTCTGTCCCTACATGTCAATCTGGCCCAGAACAGTGCTAGTTTTTCACAAGTTCCTCGTGGAAAATATTCTTCCCTGAGACCGTCCCTGAAGCCTTGAAACATTTATTGAACTTGAATGTTTTAATTGAACCTCATTACTTGAACTGTGTGAGGGAGGTGTGGGTCCCATGGGTCTGAAACAGGGCAAGAGGACACTCAGCTCTTGGTTACACTGTTTGTCTCCCGGTACCAAAGTACACTGCCTCTTGGAACCCAGTTGTTTGTGGCAACTTTGATTTTTGTTTGCCTTCCCTGCTCCTCATTTACTAGCAGAATTCACACCATACCTTCCTGAGTCCTCTCACCTTGATGCAGGGAGGGAAGTAGGCATTACATGAGAATTATGAGAGTCTCTCTAGCATGGTGAGGGGTGGCCAGAATTTGGGGAACCACCACCAAATCAGTCATCACTTACCCTCACAAATAATGCCATTCATTAGTTAGGTGCTTTGTTCTTCCCTATTCTGTAGAACATGAAAGGTCAGATATGTGGGGTTATATGGAGCAAAAGTGACGTGCCAGGTTCCAGCAGTGCTTTGTGTGGATTCGTAACAGGTGTCTTGAAACTCAACAGATTCAAAATCAAACACCCTTCTTAACAGCTCTGTTTTATACTTATTAATATATCTTTACTTTTCAGATAAAGTTTCTCTGAGTATTATGGGCCTATTGGCCAACTTCATCATGATCATTCTTTAGTAAAATAGGATACAGTAGAAACAGGTGATATGAATATCTGGTGACATACCAACTTTGTGAGTACCTACAGAGCAGAGTGGATGCCTAGTTCTGAAAGACATTTTTTTCTGGAAAACATAATAATTCCTTAAGTTTGTATAATATTTAAAAAATCATTTTAAATATTAGTTATTCATTCACCCATTATTTATTTCATAACAATTCATGCAGCAGTTACTAGATACCATGTACTATGCCAGACTTTACGGAGACAAATCTCATGTAGCTTGGTCTCCTCTGATTGTAACAACAGTTACATTAGCAGTATTCCCTACAATTATTTAAAGGTGTGAACCACAGACTATGCAAGCCAAACATATGAACAGAGTTTAATGTTGTAATCAAACATAACATGAACAGGTTCATCTAGTTCATTAAACTCTATTTCTTCATTTCTTTAATAGATATTGGCTGAGAACCTTCTATGAGCTAGGAACTGTGCTAGTCACTAAGGGTACACAGATGATTGAAACGCTGGTCCCTCCTTTAAAGAGCTGGGGATCTAAAGGGAGAGGTAAATGCAAAAGCAAACAAGCTTGGCACAATGTGAGGTGTAGTGCAACGGGCAGTTTGGTGACCCACCTAATTACCATTTCTGAAACTTTCTTTCCAGCTGGTAGAGCCCTTGTCCCATTATGTAAGTGAACATGCTTTCCTAGACTCCCTTGTAAACTAGCAAAAGGGCATGTTACCAAACCCTGCTATGTAAGTCTACTTGGAAGGATTCTGGGAAAGATTTTTCACCTGAAAAGAGAGAGTCCCAGAGGGGAACTCTATCCCTGCATCTTTTCTGTTACGAACTGAGTTGTGTCATCCTTGAAGTTCATGTTGAAGCCCTAGCTTTCAGTGACTCAGAATGTGACTGTATTTGGAGATAGGGTGTTTAAAGAGGTAATTAAAATGAGGCCATTAGAGAGGATCCTAATTCAACATGACTGGTATTCTTATAAAGGAAAAGAAATTTGGACACAGACACTTACAGAGGAAAGACCATGTGAGGACATAGGAAGAAGATGGTCGTCTAAGCCATGAAGAAAGGTCTCAGGAAAAACCAACCTGGCCAACAGCTTAATCTTGAACTTCTAACCTTCAGAATTATGGCAATAAAGTCCTATTGTTTAGGACACCCAGTCTGTGGTACTTTATTGTGGGAGCCTTAGAAAATTCATGTATCTTCCCTGATTTTGGATATCATCGTATGAGTTTGGAAATGCTGCAATCATATTGTGGAAGAGCCCAGAGAATTGTGGAGCTGCTTAGAACCCTGACATCACTGAGCCAACCCTGAAACCATCTCCTTCAAGACTACTGGTAAAGAGACAATAGGCCCTACTCATTAAGCTGCTTTAGGGGTGGAGTTCTGTTACCTAAAACCAGAAGCATCCTAATTGATACATGCAAGGATAGGTGCCTTGTGATATGGAGATGGGATATTACAAGGATACCCAGAAGAGGTATCTAGGTGACAATGAAGCTTGAGTCTTTAAATATGTGAAGAAATTAATCAAGTAGATGACTGGACAAAGGGCATTTCAGAAAGCAAGAATCAACAAGAGCAGAAGCCACCAAATATGTAGGAGAAACTTAGTAGCTGCAAGATGTGTTGTGGGAGCCCAAGTGGAGCTGGGAGGGGCAAGAGGGAGGCTGTGGAGGTTGGCAGGGGTTGGATCATGGAGTGAGGCTTTGATTGCTGCTAAGATCTGTGATGTTTTTCTATCAGCTAGATCAGAATGATGTGAGTGGAGGACAAATGTGAGGGGTCATACCTGAAGGCAGGGATCCCAATTGGGAGATTTATGAGAATTTAGGAGAGAGAGGAAGGAATAAAATTAAGGGAGTAGAATAGGGATGGAGAGGCACGATTGGTACCAGAAAGTGCAGGAGACACATTTGGATAATGTACATCAATGTTATCATGCTATATGGCAATTAGGCATAAAGAGGGAATGACTATAATTTATAACGTAGCTGAGAACAGAAAGCTGAACTTTATCCTAAATGCCAAACTTTGTTTGTATTTTTTTGAAAAATTAAAAAAGTGCATTACCTACTTCTCTGTTTTCTTCAACACAGTTTACTAATGTAAACTGACCTTTTTTGATGACTCATGGTCATCATTATGAAAAAGGAGGTATCATGGCACAGAGGAAAGGGCTCTGTGTTAGACATCATAAGATCTGGGTTTATTCCCAGCTCCCTCAGTAATCTGTGTGATCATGGAAAAGTCACTAAGCTTCTCTGAATATTTGTTTTCTCTTTGGCTTCCTACTTCCTAGGCTTGCTGTGGACATGAAGTGAGATAATATGTGTGAAAGGGCAAGATAAACCCATCAGGCACCATACAAAAAGGCATTACAATCCTTTTTCTAGAATGAAGTGACATACAACACAATGCTGTGTCTATTTTGAGTTCTATTGTCCTTTGCTGTTAGGTTGTTTGCTGTCTCTGCTCTCTAAATGCTTCCCTCCCTAGAAGGCTTTTCACCCTCACCCACCTCTCCTGCAAGGGCCAAGGGCTGGGAAGCCAGGTCAACTTCTTAAATACTTTGTTCAGTGTAACTAGTAACAGTCTGCATAGAAGCCTAAGGATCTGGCTTTGGCTCAAGAGATTTGTGTCAGTTATTTTGGGTGTTTAAAGGCCTCTTTCACTTCTGGATTTGGTGCTGCATTCCACAGAACCGAAGTAGTCAGAGCCTGACCTCCAGTTAAGAAAGGTGTAACTGCGGTGCTTTTATATTGCCAAATAAACTATCCAGTTTTCCCTCTACCTGCTTAGTTCTCTTTTATCTCTCAGTAACCAGTTTTCTACGATATTATGTATAGATTGATCCTCACCACTGATCCACATACCATGACATAAATTAAGACAAAAAAATGTTGACTGTAACTTTTTAACAGAGGTATTCCTTGCATTCCCTCCTTTAAGGATTTAGGGACCACACTGACTGCAGGTGCCTAGAATATAAGATCCAGACATAAGGATATGGATGATTTATTTAAACAGTAGATAATTAGATGAGGAGATGTTTAGCATGGTGCTTAATGCCTGTACTTTTAAGTTGGACCACTTGAGCTTAGGTGTATTGTATACTTTTTTTGGACCTCAACTCCATCATCTATAAAATGAGAGTAAAGCTTTAATAGAAGGAGTTAGTCTAATAATGCTTATGAAGCACTCAGCACAGACCCTGGTACAAAGTAAGTGCCCATGAAATGGAAGGTAGTGATGCTGGTCAGAGAAATCAGTCCTAGGAGATACAATAGTAAGACTAAGGGGCACAGGGTCTGAATTCATTACAACAAAGGAGAAGACAGGAGTTGTTAGAAGATGGGGTCTCTACCTAGAGGTAGAGGAGGGTTGGGATCTAGACTACAGGCTGGATTTTGAATTATCCAGTGAGGGCAACTCCTGGGATCTGATTAGTGTAGGCTGGGTTTGGGGTGGGAGACAGGGCAGATCTGGTATTTACTACCTTCTTCATGGACCTCAGCCAAATCTGAAACTTTAACTTTCATATAAAGCAATTCTTCTAAACTTTTTCATCCCAGGTATCCTTTCCCACATGTCTTTCCTTTTGAGTCTCTGTCAGGTTACCCTTTGTGATGAATTAAACATGGCCACGCATTCTTTGATACCACCCTCCCACCAACAGATGGGGTCTAATGCCCCTTTTCCTTTATTTTGGCTGGCTTTTGACTGCTTTGACCAACAAGATACAATAGAAGTGACATTTAGAGCTCTGGGCCTAACCTTTAAGAGGATTTGCAGCTTCCACCTTTTTTCTTGTAACCTTGAACCACCACCAGAGAAGTGCTGTCCCTCTACTAGAGAACGCACATGCAAAGACCTTGGGACTACAAAGAAAAGGAAAGGTACCCAGCTCAGTCCATCCTTTCTACCACCTCAGGCAAGATAACACACATACAAAAAAGGTCATCTTGGACTGTCTAACCCAGCTGACCTACCAGATGAACACTGCTCAGCAACTCCAGTCTGTGCCCCGTTGAGCAAAAGAATCACCCAGCTAAGCCCTGTCCAAATTCCTGACCCACAAAACTCTGACATCTATTAAAATGGCTCTAGTTTTAGGCTGCCAAATTTTGGGGTGATTTATTATATAGCAATAGATAACAGAACCAAATAAGAAAAAAATAAGGTTTATTTGCAATATTTTGAATGATTACAAGGAATTTCAGGGCTCCCAATTATTTCTCCATGAAAATATTTATAGAGATAATTATTGGAATATGGAATACAGTCAATCATTATTACTGATTAAAGACCTCAAGTTCAATTGACCTGGGAAGGCACTTGACTGAAACTCATCTAACTCCTACAAGAGTGGACTCTATTATTCGATTTATTTCATGTTTAGATAGAAACATTTAGGGAAAGACTTGGGAGAGGAGGCCCTCCCCTTTTCTCCCACCGAGTATTGGAAGTGAGAAGGGATTTGGGCTGAAAGGACTAATGAGGACATCAAAACATAGTTTCTAGAACTTGAGTTTGGTTTAAGGCCAGTTCTATTTTCCTTTAATTATAAGTACACAAACAACAGCTCTGCCCAAGTTATTGTGGAGAAGCCAGCCATATACACAGCCTAGGATGTGCTGAGATTATCCCCAACACTTAGAACCCCAAATTGGAAGAACTGAATCATGGAGAACTTCCTTGCTCAGGTCACCCACCATGTCGGTAGTGGAGCTGGAATTCAGATCCTTGTTCTCCTGGACTCTTTTCCTGAGGGATTTTTCTACTGCACATGATGTTTCCTATATCCTTGTTGCTGAGGACAGAGCACATTTAGATAATGTTTATCTTGTAGTTTTCTGAAACACTGACTCCAGGAGGTTCAGCCTGTTTTTCTACATTACCTTCCATCACGTTGAGATGGTAAGAAAGGGGCAGGCATGTTTTACTGTCTTTGACAAAACTAAAAACTAAGAACTGGGATTGCACAGAGCCCATAGGTTAGAAAGAGGCATTCTTGTGGGGTGAGGAGCATCTCAAAGGAGTCAGTTTCTGTCCTCAGGCAGTTACATTCTAAGGGGAGTTGGTATCTGCTTCCTCTAGTGGTTGGGGAAGCCAGGGCTAAGCAAGGCATGGGAAATTGCAATTTAATACTAGTCCTGGAATCAAGGAAAGAAGAAGAGAGGTGCTAGTCAAAGAAGGCCTCTTAGAGGAAGTGATAGGCCCAAGTTGGAAAGGAGTGAGAGAAAAGATTTAGGAACAAGTGTTTTGTGCGAAATTTCCATATTTACATTTAAGACATGATAAGAAAATTGCCAGAGATATTACATGTCCCTGGCTGAGGATGCAGGACAGGTGTGATTAGAAAAGTGGAGGAAGAGAGAGTTGAATTAATAATGGAGGGAGCTCTGGACTCAGGACTCTGATCTCTGGACCAGAAGTATGAGGCCAAATCTCCAGGTTTTTTCAGTATCATCTATGTTCCAACTCCATCTGTGTCTCCTGCCTCAACAATAATCTCAATAGCACCCATAATGGCTGCCATTTCTCAAGTGCTTACTATGTGCTGGGCACTGCATGAAGCCCTTTACATGCATGTTTTTACATGAGCTCCCTAGAAACACCACAGGGAATCTGTATTTTATAGATGAGGAAACTGTGGAGCTGTGACACAGAGCTGGGCACCGGTTGAGAGAGGTCTGGCAACTTGCCTTATGAGTCACGTGTAAGTAGCAGAGCTGGGAAGGAGCGCAGGCTGTTGGCTCCAGTCTGTGTTTTCATCTTTACCTGCATGGACTCTAGGTTGTGGAAGGAATCACATGCAGGCCTGGCTGCATAATTTGCTGGGCTTAGTGCAAAAGAAAAATGTTCAGATATGATGAAGAATTTCAAGATGACAACAGAAAGCGTAGGGATCCCTCTGAGTGCAGGACCCTATGCCACTGCATGGAATGCCTGCCTATGAAACCGGGCCTGATTATATGGTTACTGCAGAGACTCAGGAAGGTCAGACATGCTGGGCTTGAATGCTGTCAGCAGCTCCCAAATGTTTTCCCTGCCCTGCCATTAAACCTCTCCTCCCCTCGGGTAAATCTCTCAGCACCCTCATTCAGGGAGAACAAGGAAGAAGGGAAGGACAAGAAATTGGTGCTGTCAATGGGGAGAGCAGTGTAAAGCTGTCATTTGGTGGATGTCATTATGTCTTCAAAGAACCCCCTAGCTCCCAGAAGCCCTGGGGAAAGCTGCCTTGAGGTGAGGTTTTTGCTGCATCCAGCCAGGGTAACATACTGTAAAGATATACATCCATATAATATGATATGAAAGTGATTAATGATCTGAGAATTTCTGCTTCTTCGGTGCTCTTTAAGTCCCTATTTATTGGAAGAGCTCTTTCTGTGAACCTAGCACTCTAGAAAGCTGATGAAGAGAGAAGACAGAATAAGTGAAGGGAAAGTCAAGACTGTTGCCCTCAAGGAATTTTTGCACTCTGCTTGGGGATATAAGATTTGTAAACATTAAATAATTAGAAGACAATGCCAAGTAATATATAATTACATTGTCAATTAAATATGATCAAGTGCCAAAATATATTCCACAAATGTGCCATGTGCTGTCTAGAATAGGAGAGGCCAGGGTAGCTTGAATGAATTAGCATGCAGAGCTTCCCAAGAGGGTGGTGTTTGAGTTGGGCCTTGAACAGTGGGTAGGAATCTGAAGAGGGGAAGAGGCAAGTCAGGTGGTGTAGAGAACGAGTGGGAACATTAACAAGGTGAGAAGGGGAAACAAGCATAATGACTGAGTCTAGAAGGTGACAAGACAGGCTGAGCCATAGGTGGGTACTAGCAGACTTGGATTTCACTCTGGCTTTTCAGAGAACTAGTTGTGTGATCTTAGACATTGCTTAACCTTTCTGAGTCTCGATTTTCTCATAAATAATATCTGCCATTCAAGGTTGGGCTAAGGATTAAACGCGAGTAAATTAATTGACATAGAATCCGGCACAGAGTAGAGCTAAAAAAAAAAAGTTAGCTATTATTACAATTATTTTGAAGATAAACTTGCATGGATGAGTAAAATCGAATTATGAAACACTGTCTTGCATCAAATCCTGGCTCCAATCCTTTTTAGTTGGGCTGAACTGGACAATTTACCTAACCAACCTGAGCCTCAGTTTGTTTATCTAAACATAGGGTTGATAATGTCACCTACCTCACAGGGGCGGGGGGCTGGGGAAGTGGGGTGGGTTCAGGATACAATGACACAGTACATAAATGTAAAACACTAGGGACAGGGGTTGGTACAGAAGGACAACTAATGAATACTAGCTGTTGTTATAGCTGATAGCTGATTCTACTCAAATCCTGCAAGGTTTTTTTTTTTTTTTTTTTTTTTTTTTTTTTTTTTTTTTTTTAAATCATTCCCATATTGTTGTTAAGGAAACAAAGACTCAGAGCTTGAAAAAAATTGCCCAAGGCCACCTGGCATATCCCGAGTAAGCCAGAATTTCATCCTTTCTACAAAGGAAAAAATAGAAACAGTTCAGACTGCCTTCCTCATCCTCCCAGGTGGAAATTAATCTCTGATTCCAAAGCTGTCTATGTTTCTAGTATAACATTTATTATAGTCTGACCTAAGCTACAGTAATTCCCTCTAAGGCTGGTGTCTTACTCACCTCTTGTATAACAGCCCATATTAGCCGATCTCTCTCTGGAAGGTGCTTAAGAGTGCTTGTTGACTTGAAATGAAATAAGGTGATTAGTATTAGAGCCCTGGAAAAGGCAGGGTTCATGTGAGTCTGTATCTGGGATGCCAGAGGAAAGAGTAAAAGAATACTCCGGGTTTCTAGTCTGGGTGAGTGGGCGAAGGGCAAGACTATTGGCAAAGAGCAGGAAGTTGAGAAAAGCTGTTGACTTGGGTTTAAGAAGAAAGTGGTGGAAGGGGAGATGCAAAGGTCAGGTTTAGACAGGTTATATGGAGAGATGGGGGGCACTTAATTAGGATTCTGTACTGTGAAAATGCACAGGCAGCTCCCCAACTCCCTCCCTGAGGACTGGCTTGTGACCCTGATGTCCAGGTCCCAGCCCTGGCGTTGCTGTTAATGGGAGATAACTGAGACACACCCAGGAAACCACAGTGCTCAGAACACTTACCTGGCTACTTATCAACACTCAGAAATGAAAAGGGTATTTGGTCATTGTGGTGAGGGTGAGGAGCCCTGGAGTTAGTGGGGTAAGGAGGGGTCAGTCTAGGAGTGCTTCTTGGAGGAGGAGGAAGCCCAGATTTGGCCAAGAGGGGTCAGTAGGCTGCAAAGGAGAGAGAGAGAGAATTGGGAGCAAGGGGGATGCTCACTACAAGGAAGATGAAGTTTCCTGCCCCTGGCTGGAATTCTGGGCATGGTCCCCTAATCCATCAGTGGGAGTGCTGGAGGAAGAGCACATCACAGCTGTTGTGAGGGTCCCCAGAATGAGATCTCTAGGGAAATGGGACAAGAATAACCGTTCTAATGCCCAGCATCATTCCATGCTCTTGCTTCCTTCTCTCCCTGTTGGGGCTTTGCTTTCTGCTTCGTGGACATCTCTCCCTTCCACTTCCTCTTTTCTCCATTCCCCAACTTTCTACCCCAGCAGACTGTGGGGAAGAGGGACTACCACCTTCCAGCAGGTTGGGGGGAGTGAGCTTTGCCAGCTGTCTCCACCCTCACCTTGGCTCATCAAGGTCCCTTTCTCCTGGGCTGGCAGCACCCATTCTGGTCCTGAAAGACAAATCTGGCCTCCTGCCTCATCTCTCAGCCCCCACGTCCTCCCAGCCTATGACCTCCCTCCACTTTCCTGCAGCCTTCACCCCCTCCCCTGCACTGGCAGACACTGATGAGACCCCTATATCCAAAAGTGTGAAGGGGTGAATGAGGTCACCTCTCATTCCATCTTGGGCTTTATCCTCTAGTGTCTTCCTGGTTCCCTCTCTCATCCCCCAGTCCTTCCTCTTTGGTATGCTCCAGCCCAATCCCAGCCTTTTCTCCTAGTGCTCTGAGCCCTACCCTCTGTTCCTGGTATCCCCTCTGCCTTCAGGAGGGCACAGAGCTCTCTGTCCTAGCCTAGCCAGGCTGTGAGTTCAGCTTCTGGGATTTTCCCACTTTACAACCAGTGGGAAGTCTGCCTTGGAGAGGGGAAACCTTATTCTTGGCATCAGGCCAGCTACTAAGCAAAACCAAAGTTCAGGGGAGGAGACTCTCTGCTCACCTGGGGACTCCCACTGACCTCTGCTATCCAGGCTTGGGGGTTTAGGCCTCAGAGCCCCAGAAAACAAGCTCAGGATAGAGGCAGAGGGAGAGTAGGGCTAGAGAACAGTGGGATGAGAGAGACTTTATATTGACTTTCTGCCTGTTGGTTACCTGTCTCTTGGCTTTTCCAGGAGTGTAGGCTGGGAAGAGATGTGTCTATAGATTGTCTGCCCTATCCCAGCAGGGTGTGTATGCCAGGCGGGTATTGTAGGGGCCTGCAGCAGTACCACCCTCCCCAGCCTCCATGGGAACCTCAGTGTAGCCCTAGAGCAGAGCCCTGGGCAGAGTACACAGAGGTCTCATCCTGAGACATCCAGGAATGAGGACCATGAAGGCAGGATACCTAGAAGCAGACTTTTTCTCTGATGCCTCAGTTTCCCCTGCTCTTGAGCTGTTGCTGTTAGAAGGGGATAAACCCTGTGAGTGGGCTTGTGGGGAGTGACCTCCTTTTCCAGTGGCTCTGATCTGGAAAAGACCTCCCAGGATCTGCAGAGTACTCTCTCTTCTCAATCTCACCTCAACCCCTTACATCATTTGCCCCATTCCCTGGTTCCAATTGAGCCTCTTCGGACCCCTCAGCATCAAACACATCAGGAGAAGAGCAACAGCCAGCCTCCAGTGAGTAGGGTAGACCACACTGGTGACTGTCATATTCCACACTGTCCCACGTCAGGACCTCATGCTGTTCCTTCTCATCTGCCACTCTGCTTCTCAAAACCAGGCTGAGGTTCCTTTTCTGGAGCTCTTCTTGGGGCCCCCATGGGGCAGTGGAAAGAGAGATACTGAGACAAAGGGACAGTATGGTGGGAAGGAATCCCTGGGTGGGCTGAAGTCAGGGTCAGATGGGGTGGGAGCAGCACCGTGGAGCCTAGAACAGAATTTTCAGGCGTGTATGGAGAAGTTGAGTACTGGGCCGGCGCCCCCTGGTGGGAGGTGTTGCAGCAGCTACCGAGAGCCAGGTCTCCCAGTCCTGTTGCTGTGGCCACCTAGGTAGGCATTTTTTCCTGGACATTCGGTGAGAGTGGAGACGACAGCCTTGCACAGGGCCCAGAAAAGGTCTGCTTTAGCAAGAGTTGGGTTTGAAAAGTACTGTCCAGAAGCCAAGTTCCATTCCAGTGTCCCTTGGGAAAGTGCCCTGCACCCTATCCACCTTGTTTTCTCATCTGTCCAGCAAGTACTGAGTTATCATGCAGTCTGCAAGGCCCCTTCTGGCTCTGGCATCACATGATTCTAGGTCAATATGAACTTGATCTGGCTCCTCATTACATCTTTGATCTCAGAATCTCCTTCCTTTCTTACTTGTGCTAACATCTGCTCCAGCCACGCTCACCATAGTGTCACATAGTGTTACATAGGCTGTCACTTCTTTTTTTAATTATTATTTTTAAGTACATTTTATTGACTATGCTATTAGATTTGTCCCATTTTTTCTGTCCCTTTTATTCCCCACTGCCCTGCATCCCACCTCCCATCAGCATTCCCCCCCTTAGCTCATGTCCATGGGTCATACATATAAGTTCTTAGGCTTCTACATTTCCTACACTATTCTTAAACTCCTGTCTATTCTGTACCTACTATTTATGCTTCTTATTCCCTGCACTTTTACCCTTATTGTCCCCCCTCCCCACTGATAACCCTGCATGTGATCTCCATTTCTATGATTCTGTTCCTGTCCTAGTTCTTTGCTTAGTGTGTTTCTGTTTTTTGTTTTAGGTGTAGTTGTTGATAGTTGTGATTGTGTTTTCATTTTACTGTTCATAGTTGTGATCTTCTTTTTCTTAGATAAGTCCCTTTACCATTCCATATAATAAGGGCTTGGGGATGATGAACTCCTTTGACTTGACCTTATCTGGGAAGCACTTTAATCTGCCCTTCAGTTCTAAAAGATAGCTTTGCTGGATAGAGTATTCTCGGATGTAAGTCCTTGACTTTCATGACTTTGAAACCTTCTTTCCAGCCCCTTCTTGCCTGCAAGGTTTCCTTTGAGAAATCAGCTGACAGTCTTATGGGCACTCCTTTGTAGGCAACTGTCTCCTTTCCTCTTGCTGCTTTTAAGATTCACTCCTTATCTTTAATCTTGGCTAATGTAATTATGATGTGCCTTAGTGTGTGTTTCCTGGGGTCCAACTTCTTTGGGACTCTGTGAGCTTCCTGGACTTCCTGGAAGTCTATTTTCTTTGCCAGATTGGGGAAGTTCTCCTTTATTATTTGTTCAAATAAATTTTCGATTTCTTGCTCTTCCTCTTCACCTTTGGTACCCCTATGATTCAGCTGTTGGAACATTTAAAGTTGTCCTGGAGGTTCTTAAGCCTCTCATTTTGAATTCTTGTTTCCTCATTCTGTTCTGGTTGAACATTTATTTCTTCCTTTAGGTCCAAATTATTGATTTGAGTCCTGGTTTCCTTCCTTTCACTGTTGGTTCCCTGTATATTTTTCTTTATTTCACTTTGCATAGCTTTCCCTCCTTCCTTTATTTTTCATACTTACTCCATCATTTCTGTGAGCATCCTGATTACCAGTGTTTTGAACTCTGCATCTGACAGGTTGGCTATCATCTCATTGCTTAGTTCTTTTTCTGGAGTTTTGATCTGTTCTTTCTCTTGGGCTGTATTTCTTTGTCTCTGTGTACTTATTATGTTGCAAGGGGTGGAGCCTTAGATACTGGCCAGGTGGGGCAAACCACTTTGTCACGTTGTGGCACTGTATGTGGGGGATGGGTCAGAGAGGGAACAATGCCACTTGCTTGCCTGTCAGCCAGCTTTCAGTCACTCCCCCACTACCCTCAAGCAAATTGGGCCCTTCTGGTGCTGATTCCTGGGTGGGTGGGTTTATGTACATTCTAGGACCCTTTGAGTCCCTCCAGTGAAGTCTCCCATGAGGCTGGGAGCTTCTCCCCCTGCCACAATGCTCACAGGTTTTTACAGCCAGAGGGATTGAGGCTTTTCCACACTGGTCCTGGGTTATGAGGTCTGGCTCACTCCCCAGTTGTTTCTCCCAGTTTATCCACATGCAGATGTCAGACCACCAGCCACCACCTTGCCTGCTTGGTCATCCAGCTGCTGTCTCACCTACCCTGACCACAAGCCACCACCTTGCTGCACATTTTCTATGCCTCAGCTGCCCATCTCCGACCCTCCTACTGGTCTGGATGAATGTTTCTTTAACTCCTTGGTTGTTGGACTTCAATACAGTTTGATTTTCTAGAAGTTCTTATTGTTTTTTGTTTTTAAATTTGTGGTTGTCCTTCTTTTGGTTGTGCAAGGAGGCAAAATGTATCTATCTATGCCTCCTTCTTTGCTGGAAGTCTAGGTTGTCACTTCTGTCAGGAAACCTATTCCCCCAGATATTCACTTGGTCACTCCCTCACCTCCTTCCAGTCTTTTCTCAAAAGTCTCCCCAGTGGAGCCTGTTCTGACCTCTTGATGTAAAACTGAAACCATTCTCCCAGATCTTGATCCACCTGTTCCTGCTTTTCCCCCCAGAGCCCTGTCACCTCCTAATGTAGTATAATTTCTGTATTTATTGTGATTATTGTGTAGTGCTTTTATCCCTCTAATAGGAAGAAGAGGGCAGAGATTTGTTGTATTAATTTATGGATGGACTCTAAGCACCTGGAGCAGTGTGGCTGGCACACAGGAGGGGCTGAATAATTGCTTGTGGAAGCAAAGAGTAGACCATTGAAGAGGGTCTGGGTTAGGGGCAGACTGGTCCATCCTAAATAGCTCATATTTAGTGCAGAGATGTGGTTGTGCTACTGTGACCAAAATAGGGTTTCACTGAAAGGGCAACATTGCCAATGAGCTATTGTATTTAAGGAGAGCAAGAGGAAGGTGAAGGCTCCTCTCACTCACCATATCCACAAATCAGCACCTATTTTACTCGTGTAGAAATTCTTCCTGTGATCCATGGAACATCAATTTTGAGAAATACTCCTCAAACAAGGGGATAGGGTACAAAGGTGGGGCAGATAAATTTGTAAAATGCTATAGAGCAGATCCCTTCTGAGATATTGGTAGTCTCTGCTCCAGTGGGAATATCAGTTTAAATTCTTTAATCTGGTATTTCACGATGTATATAACCATGGGATTCTCATTCCTTCTTTTTTCAAGCAAAAGCCTTGCTGAGCTTCTGCTAAATTGTGTTCTGATCATCACATGCTTTGGGAAATGTCTACTTACAAGAAAAAGCTTAACTATGAGCTGAGGATTTTTGCATCTATGTTTATCAGAGATATTGCCTGTAATTTTCTTTCTTTGTAGTGTTTTTAATCAGGTTTTGGAATTAGGTTAATGCTGGCTTTGTAAAAAGAGCTTGGAAGTCTTTCCTCCTCTTGAATTTTTTTTTTTTGTAATGGTTTGAGAAAGATACGAGTTCTTTTTTGAATGTTTGGTAAAATTTGCCTATGAATCTATCTGGTTCTGGACTTTTGTTGGCTGGGAGTTTTTTCATTACTGCTTCAATTTCATTAGTGGTAATTAGTCTCTTCAGGTGTTCTGATTCTTTCTAATTCAGTTTTTTTTCAGAACCCATGCACATTAAACTTTATTTATTTATTTAAATATATTTTATCGATTATGCTATTACAGTTGTCCCATTTCTCCCCCGTCATTCCCTTCCACCCTGCACACCCTCTCCCACCCACATTCCCCTGCTTTAGTTCATGTCCACGTGTCATAAGTTCTTTAGCTCCTACATTTCCCACCCTATTCGTGCCCTCCCCCTGTCTATTTTCTACCCACCGTCTATGCTACTTATTCTCTGTACCTTTTCCACCTTTCTCCTCCTCCCACGACCCTGTTACTAACCCTCCATGTGATCTCCATTTCTGTGGTTCTGTTCCTGTTCTAGATGTTTGCTTTTGTTTTAGGTGTGGTTGTTAATATCTGTGAGTTTGCTGTCTTTTTACTGTGATATTTTTTATCTTCTTTTTCTTAGATAAGTCCCTTTAACATTTCATAGAATAAGGGCTTGGTGATGATGAACTCCTTGAACTTCACCTTATCTGAGAAGCACTTTATCTTCCCTTTCATTCTAAATGACAGCTTTGCTGGATAGAGCAATTTTGGATGTAGGTCCTTGCCTTTCAAGACTTCAAATACTTCTTTCCAGCCCCTTCTTGCCTGTAAGGTCTCTTTTGAGAAATCAGCTGACAGTCTGATGGGAACTCCTTTGTAGGTGACTGTGTTCTTATCCCTTGCTACTTCTAGAATTCTCTCCTTCATTTTAATCTTGGCTAATGTAATTACGATGTGTCTTGGTGTGTTCCTGCTTGGGTCCAACTTCTTTGGGACTCTGAGCTTCCTGGACTTCCTGGTAGTCTATTTCCTTTTCCAGAATGGGGAAGTTCTCCTTTATTATTTGTTCAAATAAGTTTTCCACTTATTGCTCTTCTTCTTCCCCTTCTGGTACCCCTATAATTCAGATGTTGGCACATTTATAGATGTCCTGGAGGTTTCTAAGCCTCTCCTTATTTTTATGAATTCCTGTTTCTTCCTTGTTTTCTGTTTGGTTGTTAATTTCTTCCTTCTGGTCCACTCCATTGATTTGAGTCCCAGTTTTCCTCCCATCTCTATTGGTTCCCCATGAGTTTTCCTTCACTTCATGTATCGTAGCCTGTATTTTTTCATCTAATTTGTGAGCAAAATCAACCAATTCTGTGAGCATCCTGATCACCAGTGCTTTGAACTGTGCTTCTGATAGGTTGGCTATCTCTTGGTTGCTTAGAGGAATTAGCTCTGGGGCTTTGATTTGTTCTCCAGTTTGAGCCTTCATTCATTCATTCATTCATTCATTCATTCATTCATTTTTGTCTGGTTGCAGCTGTTATGTAGTGAGGGGTGGAGCCTTAGGTGTTCCCCAGGGCAGGGCGGCCCAGTTGCTGAGTTGTGACACTGTATGTGGGGGCGGGGTCCAAGAGGGAACAATGGTGCTTGCGCTTGCTCTGCTCTCTCCTGGATTCCAGTCCCTTCTGCCGCTTCCCCTTCGCCTGGACTGTCTGCTTGCACGAATGTGGGACCACCTGGTCAGCCAGCTGCCTTGTGGGGCCTCACTGGGTCTGCACAGTTGCCACCCTCTGCCCGGGGTCCGCTAGCCGCCACCTGTACACCTGCCGTCTGCTAGCCGCTGCTTGCATGCCTGGGAACTGCCAGCCACTGCTACCTGCATGCCCGGGTCCACACCTCCACTTTTTCCTGCTGCGACTCCACCCCTCTTACTAGTCTGGAGGAATGGTTGTTGGACTTCTGTACCGTTCAATTTTCTATCAGTTCTGATTGTTTTCTTGTTTTTAAATATTTGCTGTCCTTAATTTTGGTTGTGAGAGGAGGCACAGTGTGTCCACCTATGCCTCCATCTTGGCCGGAAGTCCTATTTGTAGTTCTTAATCCTTGCACTGCCTCACTCATTCCTTCACAACCCCCATCTATATGGCAACCATGAAAATGCTCTCCATATCCATGATCGTCTCCGTTCTTCTTGTTTGCTTAGTTTCTTTTTTAGATTGAATTACTGACAGGTATGTATTTATTGCCATTGTATTGTTCATAGTTTTGATCTTCTTTTTCTTAAATAAATCCCTTAAATTTCATATAAAATGGTTTGTTGATGATGAACTCCTTTAGTTTTTACTTGTCTGGGAAGATCTTTATCTTCTCTTCAATTCTAAATGATGGCTTTGCCGAGTAGAGCAATCTTGGCTGTAGGTCTCTACTTTTAGTGACTTTGAATATTTCTTGCCAATCCTTTCTAGCTTGCAAAATTTCTTTTGAACAATCAGCTGACAGTCTTATGGGAACTCCTCTGTAGATAACTAACTTTTTTTCTTTTGCTGCTTTTAAGATTCTCTCTTTACCTTTAACCTTTGGCATTTTAATTATGATGTGTTTTGGTGTGGTCCTGTTTGTTTTCATCTTGTTTGGGACTCTGTGCTTCCTGGACTTGCACGTCTATTTCCTTCACCAAATTAGGGAAGTTTTCTTTTATTATTTTTTTCAAATGGATTTCCAATTTCTTGCTCTTTCTCTTTTCCTTCTGGTACCCCTATAATGTGAATGTTGGAATGCTTCAAGTTGTCTCATTAGTTGCTCATATTTCCTTGCTTTTTCTAAATTCTTTTTTCTTCTCATTGTTCTGCATGGTTGATTTTTGCTTCCTTATGTTCCAAATAATTGATTTGATTCTCAGCTTCATCCACTATACCATTGTTTTCCTGTAAATTGTTCTTTATTTCAATTAGTGTATCCTTCATTTCTGACTGGATTTGTTTTATGCTGTTGAGTTCCTCACTAAATTCCTTGAACATCCTTATAATAGTGGTTTAAAGTTTGCATTTGATAGATTGCTTTTTTCATTTTGTTTAGTTCTTTTTTTTTAAATTTTGATCTGTTCTTTCACTTGAGCTATGTTTCTTTATCTCCTCATTTTTTTTTCTGTGTTTGTTTCTGTGTATTAGGTAGAGCTACTCTGACTCCATGTCTTGATAGTGTAACCTAATATAGTAGGTGTTCTCTAGGGTCCAGTGGCACAGCCTCTCCTATCACCCAAGCTGGGTACTCCAGGTGCACCCTTTGTGTGGCTGTGTGTACCCTCCTCTTGTAGTTGAGCCTTGATTGCTATTGGCAGGTTAATTGGAGGGATTTACCCAGGCCAGTCAATTGCAAGGACTGCCTGTGACCACTGACCACCAACATCTGCTCTCTGTGGAGGATCAGATGTACAGAGGCAGGGGGTGGTGGTCTCCTGTGGTCTGTAGCTGGGTGCACAGGCTCTGGTGTTTCCCTGGTTGTGCAGTCTAAGGTCAGCCCCAACCTGTGTCGAACTGGGGCCACCCTGCATAGGCCATAAAGCATTCTGAGATGGCTGCTACTTGTGTTGGGCTTGGAGATTTCCAGGTGAAGCCAAACTGTGAATCTAGGCTGGCTACTGATAGTGTTGGGCCCGAATCTCTTAGCAAGAGGTACAGGTCTGGGGGCTTGCTGAGGCTGGCTGTTACTTGTTAGATAGGATTTGGGAAGTTGTGAAGCATGAGCCAAGACCAGCTATTCATATGGGAAAGTCACAGTTAACCATTTGGATGGGCCTGTAAGTTGGCGGGGCAGAGTCTCAGATCTCCAGGGCGGGGCAAACAGTGTTAGGCAGGTTGATGGAGCCTCAGATATGGCACCAGACTGCCAGCTCTGTGGCTCTGTGGGGGGAGGGTTCAGCAAAGGGACAAGGGCTTCTGACCACTTTTGTTTGGGAGAAAGTTTTACCCCAGTTTGGCCTTGCTGCCAGACACTTTGGTTGCTCCCTGTATGCCACTGGTGCGTTTGAAGCTGCTACCCTGGTGCAGGAGCTCAGAGGGAGTGAGTCTGAGAAAGTCTGTGTGGGGGTTCTTTAAGGGGAAGTGTTTGGGACTCCAAAAGTTTCTCCTACTGACTCAATCCCCACTGGTTATTGCAACCAGAAGTTATGGGGACTTATCTTCCTGTGACTGGAGCCCTGGCCTGGGGTCCTGATGTGGGGCTGGGACTCATCACTCCTGAGAAATCTCTTCTGAATTTTTATTCACCAAATGTGGATGTGAGACTAGCCTGTTCTGTGACTACATCCCTCCTACCATTATAGATGTTTGTGGTTTCTTCAACTCTGTAGTTGTCAGACTTCCATTCAACTTGATTACTGATGGTTCTAAGTGATGGTTGTTCTATATTTTAGTTGTAATTTTGATGTGGTTGTGCAAGGATGTGAGCTGTGTTTACCTATGCTGCCATCTTGACCAGAAGTCTCAGTTTTGGAAGATTGCATGTTTCTAGGAGCTAATCCATTTCGCCTGGGTTGTCCAGTTTGTTGGCATATAGTTTTTTATAGTATTTTCTTCCAAACCTTTGTATTTCTGTGGTGTCAGTTGTTACTTCTCCTCTTTTTTTGTTCTTGTTTTTTTAAATTATATTTTATTGTTTATGGTATTAAAGTCTTAAAGTTTTCTCATTTGCCCCTCTCGAACCAGTCTCCACACTCCTTCAGGCCATCCCCACACTGTTGTACATGTCCATAGGTCCTGCATATATGTTCTTTGGCTACTCTATTCCCTATGCTGTGCTTTACATTCCCATGAATATTCTGTAACTACCAATTTATACTTCTTAATCCCTTCACCTTTTTTCACCCATTCCCTGTACCAACCTTCCATCTGACAACCAACAAAATGTTCTCTATCTATGATTCTGTTTCTGTTCTGGTGGTTTATTTTATATTTTAGATTTAACTGTTGATAGATATGTATATATTGCCATGACATTGTTTATAGTCTTCTTCTTCTTCTCCCTTTATATAATAATGGTTTGGTGATGATGAACTCCTTTAGATTTTTGTTGTCTGAGAAGCTCTTTATCTGTCCTTTGATGGTAAATGATAGCTTTGCTGGGTAGAGTAATCTTGGTTGTAGGTCCTTGCTTTTCATAATTTTGAATATTTCTTGCCAATCCCTTCTAGCCTGAAAGTTTGTTTTGAGAAATCAGCTGACAGTGTTATGGAAGCTACCTTATAGGCAACTAACTGCTTTCATGATGTTCTCTTTGTCTTTAACTTCTGACATTTTAACTATGAAATATCTTGGTGTGGACCTCTTTGGTTTTATTTTGTTTGGGACTCTATGCACTTCCTGGACTTGTATGTCTATTTTCTTCACCAAGTCTTGGTACACTTGAAGTTGTCTCAGAGTTGTCTCCTTATACTATCTTCATTTTTTAAATTCTTTTTCCTTCTTGCTGTTCTTATTGGGTGTTTTTTTTTTTTTTTTTTTTTTTTTTTTGCTTCCTTATGTTCCAAATCACTGATTTGATCTGTTGATTCCATGAAAATTGTTCTTCATTTCAGTTAATGTATCCTTCATTTATGACTGGTTATTTTCTTTATGATTTCCATGTTCTCTTCCATGCTGTTTAAATTCTCTCTGAGTTCATGTACTCTTCTCTTAGGTTCATCACACATCCTTATAAACCATGTTTTGAACTCTGCATCTAGTAGATTGCTTATCCCTCTTTTGTTTGGTTCTTTTTCTAGAGTTTTGTTCTGTTCTTTTACTTAGGACATGTTTCTTTGTCTCCTCATTTTGGCAGCCTTCCTGTGTTTGTTTCTATGTATTAGGTAAAGTTGCTACACCTCCCTGGCTTGGTAGAGTAGCATAATGTAGAAGGTGTCCTGTAGAGTCCAGTGGCACAGACTCCTCTGTCACCCAAGCTGGGTACTCAAGGTGCACCCACTGTGTAGACTGTGTATGCCCTCCTCTTGTAATTGAGACTTGATTGCTGTTTGGCAGGTCAATAGGAGGGACTTATCCAGGCTGATCAGCTGCAAGGATTTACTGTGACCACAGACAACCAACCTCCATCCACCATGGAGGATCAGCTAGGCAGGGTTCCACTCCACAGAGCAGGACTTACTTCAGCAGGGCACTGGTGCCTGCTGAGTCCACCCCTTGGGTGTGTTGCTTATGGAAGTGGTTGGGTGTTATTGCTTTCACGTGGTTTGTAGCTGGCCACTGGGTGTGCAGGCTCCAGAACTTCCCAGGAGGTACAGGCCTCTGCCACTGCCTGTGTTCTGTCTGAGGTTACCTGACATAAGCTACAAAGCAATATGCAGATGGCTGCTACTTGTGCTGGGCTTGGAGGTGTCCAGGAGAGGCCAAGCTATGAACCAAGGCCAGCTGCTACTAGTGCTGGGCCTGAGACCACTTAGTGAGAGGTACAGGGGCTGAGGCCAGATGCTGCTTGTTTGAATGAATTTAGGAAAATCTGAAGCACAAGCCAAGATAAGCCATTCATAAAGCAAAGCCACTGGAAACAGCTTGGGTGGGCATGAAAGTTGGGTGTGGAAGAGCCTCAGAGAATTACCAGGATGGGGCAAACATTGTGAGCAAATTTGGTAGACTCTCAGATATGGCACCTGCCTGTTAGCTGTGGAGGGGGGTGGGCTCAGAAATGGAACAATGGCCCCTGACACCAGTTCTGTCTGGGAGAAAGCTGCCTCCCAGCTCTTGCCCCCATGCCAGACACTTTAGTTACTCCCCAAATAGCTCTGGTGCCTTTCAAGCTGCTGCTCTGGCACTGGAGCTCTGAGGGAGTGAATCCAAATAAGTATGTGCATGGGTCTTTTAAGAATAACTGCTTGGGACTCTAGAAGTTTCTGTCTTCCACAGCCTCAATTCCCTCTGGTTTTTACAGCCAGCGGTTATGGGAACTTTTCTTCTTAGTACTGGGACACTGGTTTGGGGGACTGGTTTAGGGATGGAAACCCTCCCTCCTGAGATATTCCTCTGGATTTTTATCTACCACACATGGGTGTGGGACCAGCCCATTTTGCATCCTCATTCCTCCTACCTGTCTTGATGTAGTTTCTTCTTTAATTTTGTAGTTGTAGGACTTCAATTCAGCTCAATTTCTGGTGGTTCTGAATAACAGTTATTCTGTAGTTTAGTTGTAATTTTGATGTGGTTGTGTGAGGTGGTGAGCCATGTTCACCTATACTCCTGTTTTGACTATAAGTCCCCTCCTTGTCCTGATAGGGCGGCCTTATGTTGTAGGTGTTCTGTGGAACCCAATGGTGAAGTCTCCTTGATCATCTGTGCTGGGTGCTTCAGGAATGTCACTCATGTGTGTGATGTGAGTTCTCCTGTTGTAATTGAGTCTTGACTGCTGTTTGCCCACCCATGCATGGGGCTGACTCACAGGATGGTTGACTGTGAGGATCGACCCTGACCTCAGTGCACAAATCATTGTGCAGGTGCTGACCACATAAAGTGGAATTCACCTCAGCAGGGTCTGGTGCCTGATGAGATTTTACTTGGAATGTGTCTTGTGGAGATTATTGGATCTTGCTTTTATGTTGCCTAAAGCTCACCACTTGCTGTATTGGTTCAGGGGCTTACTGGGAAGGACTCTGGTGCAGTCAATGTCAGACACTGCCTGTGACTGGCCCTGGGCAACCTGTTTAGAGCTACAAAGTGATCCACAGTTTGTGGCTCCCTCTGCTGGGCTTAGGTGTATATGGGAAGGGCCAAGCTGTGCACCAGGGCCAGCTTCCACCAGCACCAAGCCTGGGAACAGGTCAGTAAAAGACCCAAAGCACCCCAAGATCCACCTTCACCTGCCTCCACCTGCCAGCTGTTTGTTAGGCTCAGTCACTGAAAGAGTCTCTGGCAGTATGCAAGCTTTCAGGTAGGGGTGAGTGGTGTTCACCAGACTGATACAGATTCACACTTCGTGCCAGTGCTGGATCTGAGGCCAATCAGTACAAGTGCCAGAGTATCCCAAGCTTAGCTGCCACCCTCTGGGTGCTCACAAACATTTGTGGTGGGGTTGGGACTCAGGAAGACACTATGGAGAGCTAGCAGAATTTATTAGGCCCAATAGACCAAGACATGGCCATATGAAGGGAGGGATCTGCACCTGTGCTGGTCCAATGAGCAAGGGAATAATGGTTCCTGTCCTGGAGCCACACAACTCAGCCTCTGACACTGTCAGCCTCTGACACTGTCCCATGAATCTGTCCAGAACTCTATTCCTCTGGCGCAGGTATTTGACTCTTCTGCGAGTGGGGTGACAGGGAGTTGAGAGAGTGGGGCTAGTGCTGTTCCCCAGGCTGATGCCCTATGAAGGGAAGTGCTCAACCCAAGAAATATAGTGTCTGGGGTATAAGAGAGGGATTCGGCACAGGAACCCTGGGGGCTGTCACTTCAGCTCTCTCCCCAGAGCCATACAATCCAGTCTCTCCTCATAGGACTCTGCTCCACTTCAGGCTGCCCTTTTTCTGCTGGAACCTAAGGTGAGTGGCTGCAGACAAGATTTTGTGTGCTAAGAGGGCACCTGGGTTTCTTTCACACTCCTGTCTCTCCTGGTGGACATAATCCTCGATGATTTTCAGTCAGATATTGTATGGGTTCTTTTTCCAGCTCTGGTGCTCTGGGATGGGAAGCCTGTCATGGGGTTGAGACCCCACACTCTTCAAGAAGGATTTTTGCAGCTGAGATATCCCTCCTGATTCTTAGCCACTTTATGTGGGTGTGGAACCAGGCCTTTTCACATCTCTGTCCTTTCTACCTGTCTTGATGTGGCTTCTTCTGTAAATCCTTGGTTATAAGACTTCTCTTCAATTAGTCTTTATGTGGTTATTTAGGTTGATTGTTCAATATTTTAGTTGTAATTTCAGCTTGGTCCTGTGAGGAGGTGAGTATAACTTCCATGTACTCTGCCACCATCTTTGATCTCCCGGAAAATTTTCTAATTTACTAGTCATAAAACTGCAGATCCATTAAGGTGGGTTATGTGCATCAAGAATTGTAAAATGTTCATATTATGTGTCTCATTACTCATATCTACAGATAGATCCTAAGCAGAAAACAAAAATATTAGAAACATTTAATGCTCAATAGTTATCCACAATCTTTTTTGTTAAATATCTTTTTAATTGTGAAAAACATGTACAGAATAACAACAATAAATGTGTAGTTTAATGAATTATAAGAAAACACCCAAAGTAAGCACCCTGGGGCAGGAGATGGAACACCCCAGTAACTCCTCTGTGTGTCCCTTACAAATCATCTGCCCTCAGTTAACCAACTTTCTTGCTTTTCAGTTCTCCGTGACTGTCTATGACACCTGTGTGATGGTCAACCAATGTTCACAGAGTCTGTGGATAAAGCTGTGCTCAGGTTTGAGTAGTTGCTCTTTCCAATCCTGAGCTTGTACTAGGTCCTTGGGTCTCTGCTGAGCTGAGGCAGGGGTTAAGCAGGTGCTGTCTGGGTGAGGTGAGGGATGGTGGAAGGAGGCAGCTTTGTCTGTAAGGACCTCTGGGAAATGGATAGATGGAAGACTGAGGAGCATAGTTCAAGGAAGTTCTAAGCACTGACTGGAGTCTAGAATACCTTCCTGGAGCTAGGATAGCTCAAAGCTGAAGACCCCTTGTTTTCAAGAATTCAGATTCTTATCATAGAATTCTCTGATTGTTTTAGGTGCTGTGGGCTATTCACTTGTGAGGTTGCTCTTCAGAAGAGTGTTGTCTTAATTCCACCCCCAAAGCCTTTGGAAGCTGAATTATCCTCACACGCAGCAAATGTCTATTTGGCTGCCACCAACTGAAGGGCCTGAGGGAAGCCTGGGATACAAAGTGGAGGAGACCGTTCTTGGCTTTAGGGCTCCTCATTTCCTATGGAATCTACTGAGACCCAAAATGTGAGGTGGGAAGTTTTGGTGTTACTACTTTTCTTGTTATATGGGCTGTGACACTGGGCTCTGTCCTCATTGCCTGGGTCCTGGCTGGCCTGGCTCTCTGGCATGTGGCTGCCTCTTTCTTCCCCACACCCTCCTCTGGGCTGGCTGAGACTTGCTCTCAGTGAATGGTTTATCAGGAACTTACTGATGCTGATTTCTGATCATGCCTTCAGGCTTCTGATGTCAAAGTTCATTCTCTCTGGGCCTGGCCATGAGACCCAACATCCCCTAAACTCACACCAACTGTCTCATCACTGAGTCATATGGCTAGAAGGAGGCCGAAGAGGGTCATTTCTCCCTCCTCAGTCCCATTTGCAACCACCTCTATGCAGAGACTTCCAATTTTACTGGAACTCATGGAAACGTGTGAAGAAGGATCTGGAAACCAGCTAGCCAGGCAACAGACTAATTTACTCCCTTTTATCCTCCCCCTTAGACTGTCTTGCTACTGATAAATGTTTATGCATGAAAAGCTCATTTTTTCCTATTTAACAACTTTAAGGTCACTGCATTGGGCATTTTGTAACATCCTGTAGAACACTTACATACAGGCTCGGGAGCGTGCATCCCACGGCACTTGGACCACTCTTTCACTCTACAACCGTCTTGACCTGTTTCAGGAACATTGATCTAGGCTGCAAAGCCCTGAGCTACATTTCTTCCCATTCCCACAGCCCCTTCCTCTCCTGGTGGCTATGTATGCTCAATCTGACTCTGCAGGTCATCCTGCACACCTCCTCCAAGACACCTTCCTGCTCTAGTTCACATGTGCTGCTCTTGTCTCCTTGTGCTGCTCTTGTCTCCTTGATAAAACAAAATGCTTCTTAAAAGCCTCTGTATTGAAATTATTTCTGCTTCTACCTCCCTCTAGACTGTGGGCTCCTCTAACACTACCAATTTGCTTCCTTCGTTTCCTGGCTGTGCTACCTGTTTGAAGGGCTTTCAGGAAATCCCTAGAGGCAGTTCCGTCTTTAGCCACCAGGTGGCACTAGCGATCAGGTGCTGCCCGTAGTCGGAGAAAGAATGTTTTCAGAGGTGCTGGCCTGGAGTATTTTTCTTTAATTCCCACACTGACCACAGGGGCAGATAGGAGTGGTTAGAGCCAGAGAGGGGTTTGGCAAGTCGATAGCTGGGGCGGGCGGTACAGACGTAAGCCTGCAACCGGGATTCAGGGATTTAGAGCCAATCCTGAGCAATATAAACTCAGGTGAGAAATCAGGGAGGAGGTCCTAACATAGGAGAGGTCTAGGCTTGGGGTAAGACAGGATTCTCGAGTCCATGTCTTAGATTGGGCTGGGTGAGAATTATTTAGGAGTGGGGTGAATTACTATTGGAAATGGGGGACCCATGAGTATCCGGTATCTCAGATCTGAGGTCTTGATCCAGACAAGAGACTCCTGAGGGGAAACAGCCTCAAAGAGGAGAGTGGGTTGCCTCCTTCCAACCTCTACAGAAGTCTCTGAGAAGTGAAGCAGATTGCCCGAAGGAGGGAGATGAGACATAGGTGTTTTCTTGGGACTGGGGTGGGGGGCTCACTTATGGGATATAGCCATCTCTGGAGAGAATATTTTGATCTCTGAAAGTGATGCCTGCTTTGAAGGGCAGTTTTATTTATTTTTTTCCACGCATAATGATCCTAAGGTTCTTTCTTTATTTTTTCATGTTTAATAATTTATTTTTTTTTAATTTTAATTGTTCATCTTGTACAGTTTTCTGCCTTTTACTCCCACCCCAGCCCACCACCCCAGCCCTCCTCACCTCCCTCCCATTTCCACCCCCCATATTTTTTGTCCATGAGTCCTTTATACTTGTTCCTGTAAACTTTGAAGGGCAGTTTTAATTTCTCTTTTCCAATTTCTTCTTGTCTGGTTACTCTGGCCAAGACTTCCAGTACTGTGTTGAATAAGAGTGGTGAAAATGGTGAAAAATTGTCTTTTTCCTGATCTTAAGAGAAATGCTTTTAGTTTTCACCAGTTGAGTATGATGTTGGCTATGGGTTTATTGTATGTGGCTTTAATTGTGTTGAGGTATGGTCCCTCTATTCCCACTTTGCTGAAGGTTTGTTTGTTTGTTTTTTTAATCATTAATGGGTGCTGGAGTTTATCAAATGCTATTTCTGCCTCTATTGAAATGATCGTGTGGTTTTTATCCTTCATTTTGTTTCTGTAGTGTATCGCATTTATTGATTCATGGATATTGTACCAATCTTGCATCCCTGAAATAAATTCCACTTAATCACAGTGTATGATCTTTTAAATATATACCTGGAGCCTGTTTTGCTAATATTTTGTTCATGATTTTAGCATCTTTGTTCAACAGGGATATCAGCTTATAGTTTTCTTTCTGTGTATTGTCTTTATCTGGTTTTGGAGTTAGGATAATGCTGGTCTTGTAAAATTAACTTGGGAGTTTTCCTTCCTCTTGAATTTTTCAGAATAGTTTAAGAAGGATAGGTGTTAAATGCCATAGACTCCACCAAAAAACTACTCCACCAAATTCACTAATAAGTGAATTTGACAAAATAGTGGGATGCAAAGTCAATATTCATAAATCAAAGGCAATTTTGTACACCAACAATGAAATATGAGAAAGAGAAACTAGGGAAAAAAAATCCCATTTACTATAGCAACACAAAAAATAAAGTACCCAGGAACAAACTTAACCAAGGAAGTAAAATACTCAGAAAACTACAGAACACTGAAGAAAGAAATTAAGGAAGATACAAATAAATGGAAGCATATACTGTGTTCACAGATTGGGAGAATTAACATCATTAAACTGTCTATAATACCCAAAGCAATCTATAGATTCAATGCGATCCCTATTAAAATACCAATGACATATTTCATAGATTTAGAACAAATATTTCAAAAATTTATATGGAGCCATAAATGACCCCGTGTGGCTTCAGCAATCTTGAGAAAGATTAACAAAGTAGGAGGGATCACAATACCCAGTATCAAACTATATTACAAGCACTGTAATCAAAAGAGTCTGGTACTGGCATAAGTACAGACACATAGATCAATGAAAAAGAATAGAGAGCCCAGAAATAAGCCCATGTCTCTATGGTCAATTAATATTTGACAAAGGGGTCAATAACATAAAATGGAGTAAAAATAGCCTCTTTTATCAGAGTTATATCTTTTTATCATTATGTTGGATTGCTCCTTTTATCATAATGTATTGTCTTTTGTCTCTTATTATTATAGCCTTTGTTTTTTAAAAACTATATTTTATTGATTATGCTATTACAGTTGTCCCATTTCCCTGCTACATTCCTCTCCACCTGACATACCCTCTCCCACCCTCATTCCCCTCTTAGTTCATGTCCATGTGTCTTAAGTTCTTTAGCTTCTACATTTCCCACACTATTCTTACCCTCCCCCTGTCTATTTTCTACCTACCATTTATGCTACTTATTCTCTGTACCTTCCCCCCCTCTCTCCTCCTCCCACTCCCCTGTTGCTAACCCTCCATATGATCTCCATTTCTGTGGTTCTGTTCCTGTTCTAGCTCTTTGCTTAGTTTGCTTTTGTTTTACGTGTGGTTGTTAATATCTGTGAGTTTGCTATCTTTTTACTGTCATATTTTTTATCTTCTTTTTCTTAGCTAAGTCCCTTTAACATTTCATATAATAAGGGCTGGATGATGATGAACTCCTTTAACTTGACCTTATCTGGGAAGCACTTTACCTGCCCTTCCATTCTAAATGATGGCTTTGCTGGATAGAGTAATCTTGGAGGTAGGTCCTTGCCTTTCACGACTATGAATGTTTCTTTCCAGCCCCTTCTTGCCTGCAAGTTTTTTTTTTTTCTGTTGTTGTTTTTTTTTTTTTTTGAGAAATCAGCTGACAGTCTGATGGGAACTCCTTTGTAGGTATCTGTCTCCTTTTCTCTTGCAGCTTCTATGATTCTCTCCTTATTTTTAATCTTGGGTAACTTAATTATGATGTTCCTTGGTGTGTTCCTCCTTGGGTCCAACTTCTTTGGACTTTCTGGGCTTCCTGGACTTCCTGAAAATCTATTTCCTTTGCCAGATTGGGGAAGTTCTCCCTCATTATTTGTTCAAATAAGTTTTCAATTTTTTTCTCCTCCTCTTCCCCTTCTGGCACCCCTATGATTCGGATGCTGGAACATTTAAAGATGTCCTGGAGGTTCCTAAGCCTCTCCTCATTTTTCTGAATTCTTGTTTCTTCATTCTGTTCTGGTTGAATTTTTCTTTCTTCCTTTTGCTCCAAACTGTTGATTTGAGTCCTGGTTTCCTCCCCATTACTGTTGGTTCCCTGTATATTTTGCTTTATTTCACTTTGGATAGCCTTCATTTGTTCCTTCATTTTGCAACGAAGCTCAATCATTTCTGTGAGCATCCTGATTATCAGTGTTTTGAACTGTGCATCTGATAGATTGGCTATCTCTTTGTTGCTTAGTTGTATTTTTTTCTGGAGCTTTGATCTGTTCTTTCATTTAGGTCTTTTTTTTTTTTTTTTTTTTTTTTTGGTCTTAGCATGCCTGTTATGTAGTAAGGGGAAGAACCTTAGGTATTTGCCAGGCAGGGGAACCCACATAGTTGCATTGTGGTGCTGTATGTGGGGGAGGCATCCGAGAGGAAACAGTGCTGCTTGCTCTGCTCTCTGCCAGTTTTCAGTCACTTCCCCCACTAGCCACAATCAAATTGGGCCCTTCTGGTGCTGATTCCCAGTGGTGGTGGTGGGGGTGGTTGTGTACATTCTAGGACCCTGTGGGTCTCTCCAACAAACTCTCCTGTGAGGCTGGGAGTTTCTCCCATGGCTGCTTCAACCCCCACAGGTATTTTCAGTCAGAGGCTTGGAGGCTTTATTTCCCCACGCTGGAAACTTGGGTTGTGTGGTCTATGTTGCTCCTCAGTTGTTCCTCCTGGTTTATCTCCACACAAGTGTGGGACTGCCCAGTCCACAAGCCACTGTCTCACCAGGTCTGCCAGCTGCTGCCTTGCCACAGGTTCTCTCCCCAAGGCTGCCCATCTTCACCCCTCCTACCTGTCTGGATGATGTTTCTTCTTTAACTCCTTGGTTGTCAAACCTCCATACAGTTTGATTTTCTGTCAGTAGTAGTTTTGTTTTATGTTTTTTTTTTAATTTTTATTTTAATTGTTGATCTTGTACAGTTTTCTGTCTTTTATTCTCACCCCAACCCACCACCCCAGCCCTTCCCTCCCATTTCCACCCCCCCATAGTTTTTGTCCATGTGTCCTTTTTACTTGTTTCTGTAAATCCTTCCCCTTTTCCCCTGAAATTCCCTCCCCTCTCCCCTCTGGTGACTTTCAGCCTGTTCCCAATTTCTATGTCTTTGGTTATATTATGCTTGTTTCTTTGTTTTGTTGATTAGGTTCCTGTTAAAGGTGAGATCATATGGTATTTGTCTTTCACTGCCTGGCTTACTTCGCTTAGCATGATGCTCTCAAGTTCCATCCATGCTGTTGCATAGGGTATGAGCTCCTTCTTTCTTTCTGCTGCATAAAATTCCATTGTATAAATGTACCACAGTTTTTTGATCCATTCATTTACTGATGGGCATCTAGGTTGCTTCCAACACTTGGCTATTGTAAATTGTGCTGCTATAAACATAGGGATGCATAGTTTCTTTTGGATTGGTGTTTCAGGGTTCTTAGGATATAGTCCTAGCAATGGAATTGCTGGGTCAAAAGGTATATCCATTTTTAGTTTTTTAAGAAAAATCCATACTGTTTTCCATAGTGGTTGTACCAGTCTGCACTCCCACCAGCAGTGCACTAGTGTCCCCTTTTCTCCACAACCTCTCCAACACTTGCTGTTTGTTGCTTTGTTTATGAGGGCCATTCTGACTGGTGTCAAGTGGTATCTCATTGTTGTTTTAATTTGCATCTCTCTGATAGCTAGCGATATCGAGCATTTTTTCATGTGTCTCTGGATCCTCTGTATGTCCTCCTTGGAGAGGTGTCTGCCCAAGTCCTTTGCCCATTTTTTAATTGGGTTGCTTGTCTTCTTAGAGTGGAGTCGTGTAAGTTCTTTGTATATTTTGGAGATTAAACCCTTATCTGAGATATCATTGGCAAATATGTTTTCCCACACAGTCGGTTCTCTTTTTATTTTAATACTGTTTTCCTTGGCCATGCAGAAGCTTTTTATTTTGATGAGATCCCATTTGTTTATTCTTTCCTTTATGTCCCTTGCTTTAGGGGACATATCAGTAAAAATGTTGCTGCGTGTAATATCTGAGATTTTCCTGCCTATGTTCTCTTCTAGGACTTTAATGGTGTTACGGCTTATGCTTAAGTCTTTTATCCACCTTGAATTTATTTTTGTGTATGGTGTAAGTTGGTGTTCGAGTTTCATTTTCTTGCACGAAGCTGTCCAGTTCTCCCAACACCACTTGTTGAAGAGGCTATTTTTACTCCATTTTATGTTGCTGCCCCCTTTGTCGAATATTAATTGACTATAGACACTAGGGTTTATTTCTGGGCTCTCTATTCTATTCCACTGGTCCACGTGCCTGTTTTTATGCCAGTACCAGGCTGTTTTGATTACAGTGGCCTTGTAATACATTTTGGTATCAGGTATTGTGATCCCTCCTGCTTTGCTCTTCTTTCTCAAGATTGCTGCCACTATTCTGGGTCGTTTATGGTTCCATATAAATTTTTGAAGAGTTTGTTCTATATCTGTGAAATATGCCATTGGTACTTTAATAGGTATTGCATTGAATCTGTAGATTGCTTTGGGAAGTATGGACATTTTGATGATGTTAATTCTTCCGATCCATGAACACGGTATGTGTTTCCATTTATTTGTGTCTTCCTTGATTTCTTTCTTCAGTGTTGTGTAGTTTTCTGCATACAGGTCTTTTACCTCCTTGGTTAGGTTTATTCCTAGGTACTTTATTTTTCTTTTTGCTATATCAAATGGTATTTTTTCCTTGATTTCTACTTCTGTTGTTTCATTGTTGGTATACAAAAATGCCTTTGATTTCTGGATATTGACTTTGTATCCGGCTGTTTGGCTAAATTCATTTATTAGGTCGAGCAGTTTTTTGGCCGAGACTATAGGATTTTCTATGTATACTAACATGTCATCTGCAAACAATGATAGTTTTGTTTCCTCCTTTCCAAGTTGGATGCCTTTTATTTCCTTTTCTTGTCTAATCGCTGTGGCTAATACTTCCAATACTATGTTGAATAGAAGTGGAGAGAGTGGGCAGCCTTGTCTTGTTCCTGATTTTAGTGGAAAAGAATTTAGTCTTTGCCCGTTGAGTATGATGCTGGCTGTAGGTTTCTCATATATAGCCTTTATTATGTTGAGGAATGCTCCCTCTATTCCCACTTTGCTGAGTGTTTTTATCATAAATGGGTGCTGTACCTTATCGAATGCTTTTTCCGCATCTATTGATATGATCATGTGATTTTTGTCTTTGCTTTTGTTTATGTGATGAATTACATTTACTGATTTGCGAATGTTGAACCATCCTTGCATCCCTGGGATGAATCCCACTTGGTCGTGGTGTATGATCTTTTTAATGTATTGTTGGATGCGGTTTGCCAATATTTTGTTGATGATTTTAGCATCTATGTTCATCAGCGATATTGGCCTGAAGTTCTCCTTCTTTGTTGTGTCTTTATCTGGTTTTGGGATTAGGATGATGCTGGCTTCATAAAAAGAGTTTGGGAGTCTTCCATCATTTTGGATTTTTTCGAATAGTCTGTGGAGAATAGGGGTTAGCTCTTCCTTAAATGTTTTGTAGAATTCTCCTGTGAAGCCATCTGGTCCAGGGCTTTTGTGCGTCGGGAGTGTTTTGATTACTGCTTCAATTTCACCAGCCGTTATTGGTCTGTTCAAACTTTCTGTTTCTTTTTCATTGAGTTTTGGAAGGTTATATTTTTCCAGAAACCTGTCCATTTCACCTAGGTTTTCAAATTTCTTGGCATACAGTTCTTCATAGTAATTTCTTACAATCCTTTGTATTTCTGCAGTGTCGGTTGTAATATCTCCTCTTTCATTTCTGATTGTGTTTATTTGAGTCCTCTCTCTTTTTTTCTTGATGAGCCTGCTTAAAGGCTTGTCGATTTTGTTGATCTTTTCAAAGAACCAACTCCTGGATTCATTGATCTTTAGGATTGTGCTTTTAGTCTCTATATCATTTAATTCTGCTCTTATCTTGGTTATTTCTTTCCTTCTACTTGCTCTGGGCTGTCTTTGTTGTTGTTCCTCGAGTTCTTGTAGGCGAAGGGTTAGGTTGTTTGTTTGAGATGTTTCTGTCTTTTTTAGATAGGCCTGTATCGCTATAAACTTCCCTCTGAGGACTGCCTTTGCTGTGTCCCATAAGTTTTGGGTCGATGTGAGTTCATTATCGTTTGTTTCCAGAAACTTTTTGATTTCCTCCCTGATTTCATTCTTTACCCATTCATTGTTTAATAGCATGCTATTCAATCTCCATGATTTTGAGGGTTTTGGTTTTTCCCCCTTGGGGTTGGTTTCTAGTTTCAGTCCCTTGTGGTCAGAGAAAATGCTTGGTATGATTTCAATTTTCTTGAATTTGTTGAGGCTTGATTTGTGTCCTATCATGTGGTCTATCTTTGAAAATGTTCCATGTGCATTTGAAAAGAAAGTGTATTTAGCTTCTTTGGGATGAAGGGCTCTATATATATCAGTTAAGTCCATTTCCTCTAGAGTGTTGTTCAGTGCCACAATATCTTTGTTGATATTTTGTTTGGAAGATCTGTCCATTTTTGAGAGTGGGGTGTTAAAATCACCTACTATAATTGTGTTGCTGTCTATATCTTTCTTGAAGTCCTCTAAAATTTTCTTGATGTATTTAGGTGCTCCTCCGTTGGGTGCATATATATTTACAATATTTATGTCTTCTTGGTGGATTCTTCCCTTGAGTATTATGAAGTGGCCTTCTGGGTCTCTCTTTATGGCCCTTCTTTTGAAGTCTATTTTGTCTGATATGAGTATTGCTACCCCAGCTTTTTTTTCCTGACCATTTGCTTGGAAAATTTGTTTCCAGCCCTTCACTTTGAGCCTGTGTATGTCTTTTGTCCTGAGGTGGGTTTCTTGTAGGCAGCATATGTGTGGGTCATGCTTTCTTATCCATTCAGCTATTCTATGTCTTTTGATTGGAGCATTTAATCCATTGACATTTAAGGTTATTATTGATAGGTATTTATTCATTGCCATTTTCGTACCTGTGTTCCTCTCTCTCTTTCTCTCTCTGTCTTTTCCTTTCTTCCCTTAAAGCAGTCCCTTTAGTATCTCTTGCAGCATTGGTTTGGTAGAGGTGTATTCTTTTAGACTTCTTTTGTTTGGGAAGCTCCTTATTTGGCCTTCTATCTTGATTGAAAGCCTTGCTGGGTAAAGTCGTCTGGGTTGCAGGCCTTTGGTTCTCATTGCTTGGAATATTTCTTGCCATTCTCTTCTGGCTTGGAGCGTTTCCATTGAGAAGTCAGATGCTAACCTGATTGGGGACCCCTTGTATGTTACTTCCTTTTTCTCCCTTGCTGCCTTTAAGATTCTCTCTTTGTCTTGGAATTTTGCCATTTTAATTATGATGTGTCTTGAAGTGGGCCTGTTTGGGTTCCTTTTGATTGGGACTCTCTGTGTTTCCTGGATTTGTGTGGCTTTTTCTCTCACCAAATGAGGGAAGTTTTCCATCATTACTTTTTCAAACAGGTTTTCTATCCCTTGTTCTTGTTCTTCTCCTTCTGGTATTCCTATTATACGGATATTATTCCGTTTCATGTTGTCTTGCATTTCTCTTAAACCCTCTTCATTCTTTCTAAGCCTCTTTTCCTTATCTTGCTCATTCTGAGTATTTTTTTCTATTTTGTCCTCCAACTCGCTGATCCGATCTTCTGCTTCGTCGATTCTGCTTTTCATTCCTTCTACTGTGTTCTTCAGTTCAGAGATTGTGTTCTTCATTTCCTCTTGGCCCTTGTTGATAGTTTCTATTTCCTTTTTCATGTTGATATAGTTTGCCATGAGTTCATCATAACTTCCCTGTAATTTATGGTAGCTCATTGAGAGCTCATTGAGCTTCCTGACCACCATTGCTTTGAACTCGATATCTGATAGTTGAGTTGCCTCTGTTTCATTTAGCATTCTTTCTTGAGCTTCCTCCTTTCCTTTCATTTGGGGATTGTTGTTTTGTCTTCCCATTGTTTGTAAGACTCTTGTTGTTAGCCTCAACTTCTTAAATTGATCTGTTCTGGCTCCCTGGGTTTGTGGTATGACCTTCTGTGGTAGAATATCTGTGAGATTCAATGGTGGATTCTCCTTCGGATATCCTGTTGTTCACTGCTTCCACTGACTCATCAGCTGGAATACCCTCTTTTGGGGGCCAACTCTGGTTCTCCCCCCCCACAGTTCCAGGCTTGCTTGTTTGTTTGTTTTGTCTCACTCGTGGGTATTTACAAAAAGAAGAGGGGGGAAAATGAAAAAAAGAAGAAAGGGGAAACAAGAGGAAGGTAGAAAAGATAAAATTGAAAAGAAAGGAAGAGGGGATAAGAGAAGAAGGAATTCAAGGAAGGCAAAAGGAGTTGGGGAGTAAAGAAGAAGATATAAATAATGAAGAAGGAGTAGTTAAAAACTCATACGGATATACAGGCTTACAAACAAAAAGACACTAACAAACTGGCAAAACAAAAAAGAGACACGCACACAGACACCCCCACACAAATATAAGCAGCCAAAGGGGGGAAAAAGAAAAAACAAACAAACAAACAAAAAAAAAAACAAGCAAAGCACAACAAAATATTTAAAAAAAATAAAAATATATTAAAGAAATAAAAAAATTAAAAAATTATTAATTAAAAAAAAAAAAAGAAAAGAAAAGAAAAAAAAAACCCTCTTGTTGTTTTCAAACTTGCCAGCCGGTTTTTTCAGGTCTTGCTGGCTGCAATGGCCGAGGGGTGATCTTATTGCTTTTCTCTGTGTTCAGAACTCAGTCCTCACTGTGCTATGTATCCCAGCGTTAGTGGGTACCTCTCCCCACAGGGTTTCCAGCGTGTGATCTGAACCTCCTGGTGTGTGCGCACTTCTCCGAGGTTATGGGTGTGAGCTAGGCTCTCCAGACGTGCACAGCCGCCTGCCTTTGTCCCTGGGAGGCTTTCAGTGTTCGGGCACAGCTGCCTGCATTCGGATCTGAGAGGGGCCTGCGTTCCAGCTGCTATCCGGCGCCTGCACCTTGGGCCTGAGCTGTCCGCGTTTGCGCACCCGCCCGTGAACTGGCGCCTCTGGCTCCACAGCTGTCTCCAGTGGCCTGCGCCTATGTTTTCGCGAGTGTCCACTAGCCCGAGACCGTGTGCGGTCCCCTGAGGGTGTCTATTTTCATTCAGCTGTCTCACTTCGCCCGTGCCTCTGTCTCTCTTGGGGCGCCTATGCTTTCGTAGTCGCGCGGCGACCATGAAAACTCGGTTCAAAGTCGCGCAGTGACCTGGTGGGGTGCACCCACTTTCGCTCCCTCGCAGGCACCCACTTTTGCTCGGGCGCAGTCGCACGGTGGCCCCTGAGATCTCCCAGCCGGTTCAGCGGCTGACCCAGCTCCCTCCCCAGGGCCCTGGGGCAGGCTTGGCTGAGCGCCGGGCTGGGGCCTCGGCCGCCCCCGTTCTCCGCACGCTGGAACCCTGGGCTCTTATTGTTCCGAAGAGCTCTCCTTACCGCTTGTTTTTCCGTGTCCGCTACAATTTCCGACCTCTTATTCTCCAATATGCTGTATTACTGTTCCTTGTCTGTTCTGATCTTTACGTAGATTGGTCTGGTTTTTCTCCCGTGTGTAGAGGGGGAGTAGGGTCTGCTCCCTCCTACCACGCCGCCATCTTCGCTCCCAGCCTATGTTTTTGTTTTTAATTTGTTTTTATCCTTCTTTTGGTTGTGTGAGGAGGCACAATATGTCTACCTACGTCTCCATCTTGGCTGGAAGTCCTATAACTTACCTTTTCATCAAAGATCCTGGGCAAAGAAAAGCAAGCTAAAACTAAAATAAGCAGAAGAAAGAATACTAAATATTAGAATTAAAATTATAGAGAATAAAAAATGAGATAAAATCAATAAAACCAGGCTCTTGCTGGTGTGGCTCAGTGGCTTGAGTGCCAGCCTGTGAACCAAAGGGTTGCTAGTTCAATTCCCAGTCAGGGCACATGCCTGGATTGCAGGCCAAGTCCCCAGTAGAGCGTGCTCAAGAGACAACCACACATTGATGTGTCTCTCCCTCTCTACCTGTTTCCCTTCACCTCTCTAAAACTAAATAAATAAAATCTCTAATAAAAAAATCAACAAAACCAAAAGCTCGTTCTTTGAAAAGATGAACAGAATTTATAACTGTTAACTAGTTTGAGCAAGGAAAAAAATGAAGAAGACAAGTTACTAAGATCAGAAATGAGAGTTACTATTACTGACTTCACAGTAATAAGGAAGATTATAAATAATAGTATAGATACTTGTACACCATCAGGAAGTTAGATAACATAGATGAAATGGAAAAATTCCTAGAAAGACACAAACTACCAAAATTGACACCCCCCTAAAAAACACCCCAACTCTGAATAGATCTACATCAAGTGAAGAGATTAAATCAGTAATCTTCAAAGAGAAAAACAAAACAAAACAAAACAAAGAAAATCTCAGGTTCAGATAGCTTCAACTGCTGAATTCTACCAACTTATTTCACAAATTTCCAAAATATAGAAGAGGAAAGAACACTTCTTAACTAATCTTATGAGACCAGTATTACCCTGACACTGTAATGGGGTACAGTGCATGGGTCCCCTGAAAGTAGGGGAACAACGCCCACAATCCTGCCTTCAGGCAGGATGTGAGGCAGGATTTGAGGCAGGGAGAGTGGATGGTACAGTGTTTAAGATACATTACATAACAAAGGGTAAATGAATAGCTATGCCTTCCTGAAGGGAAGAGGGCTGCTGTCCAGGGCAAACTGTGTACGTGGCTGTGAGTATGTGCAGGGACTTGTGACAAAGCAGTTGCAGGGAGGGAGTTCATATATCACCTGCATGAGAGGCAGGGGGCAGACGCCCATCCAGGATGCCCCTGTGTTGCTGGGAATTCTTGCCCTGACTAAAGATGGCAGCTAAAAGAGGGTAAAGAACACTGGGGAACTGACAAACATGGTGGACACTAATGCACCATATGGAAGGGCTGGATATGAGATCACATAGAAAGTTCCCGGATGAGCATTTAAATTAAGATGTGCTGAAGGTTAGGAGGAGAGAGCCATGAGTTCTGTAGTGAGAGAGAAGGTCTGCCTGAAGAAGACTAAGGCAGAGCTGATGAAGCTGTGGGTACTTGCCTAGCCACCCAGACTCGTGAGACACTTGGAGCTGAACTGTGACCAGGAGTGCTGAGTTGCAGACTTCTGCTTCTCTGAAGAACATACAGAGAAGTCACTCTCTTGGGACATGTGCCTCTCTGGACTATACCGTGATCCAGTGTAACATGGCACATATTTCCCTGAAGCACTACATGTAGCACACCCCAGATCCTGAAGAAGAGACCTGCTGTGAGAAGAGGGAGACTCTGAAACCCACAAGTGCACCTTCCAGAGAGAATGGGGATCTGTTTGCTTGACCAGCTGATGGACAGATAAGGATATAGGGAACTTCTGGGCATGGTTTTGGCTTGTAGCCTTTTGGGAAGCAAGGGAAATTTTGGGTCTCATGGGAGAGGAGGGCTCTGAGCAGGAGTGCTCTCAGCTGACCCCAGGTTGGAACTCTGTTAAGAACAATGTGTTTTCTTTAACACTAATTGTTGGGTCATATGTAAAGGTGCCAGGTGGCCAAGCCTCAGTTTGCTCAGTAACACTACCAACAAACAAACAAACAAACAAACAAAACATGCCCCCACCAAAACAAAACAGAAAGCAAAATCAAAAAACTTATAGACCAGTGTCTCTAATGAATATGGATACAATAATTTTTGAAAAAATAATAGCAAACCAAACCCAACAACACATAAATAGAATTATGCAGCATGATCAAGTGGAATTCATTTCAGGAATGCAAAGTTGATTTAAATTGTAAAAATTAATGAATGGAATCTAATATCAATGTGTGATATTTTCCACACCACCAAGCAGTGTGGAATTCTTAAACTATCTACCTTGAGATAGAACCTGCTTCTATAGGATAAGGGCTCAGTTCTACAAGACTGCCCACCCTTCAGACACAAATCTAAATTGTCTATACTTCTAGCTAAGTAGCTACAAACTGTATTTTCCTGTGAACTCCTTCTCAGGTTCAATTAATTTGTTAGAGTAGCTTACAGAACTAAGAGAAGCATTTTACTTACTGTTTTATTATAAAAAGATATAATTCAGAAACAGTCAGATAAAACAGATGCAGGGTAAATGGAGGCAGTCTAGCTTCTTTATCCAGATGTCTAGATAACTAAGGGAGGCAGTTTCCCATTCCCTTGAGAATGGGCCTGATAAGTAGTGTTCTCATAGCCTTGAGCCTGGGTCTGATAAACGGTTCCCATAACATTAAGTAGGCTTACATGTGCAGAATCTCACTGTGTTATATAATATATTCTTGCATCCTGCTGGTTTTGTTTGCATTTAGTATATAAGGAGGCAGGGGCTCCCCATTGGGTGACACACAGCTTGCAGTATGCACAGCATGTGATAAAGTGATAAAGGCATGTAAAGCATCCCCATGTCTCTGCACATTTTCTTCTGTCTGCATGAATCTGTCCTGAGTGGATCTGCCAGGCCTTGACAGGCTGCAAGACAGATAGTATGTGGGAAGGGGCATGGAGCTTTCATGCTCTCTCTGGGCATGCTACTATCCCTAAATCTCCAGGTGTTTACCAAGCCAGAAGCTCTCAGAACCCAGGCATTTTTAGAAATGGAGGTGTTACTAGAGGCTCAGTACTTTTCCTTGGGTCCATCTGTCTGTATGCGCTGGCCCCAAAAATGCACAAGCAGGAGTTTGCTGTACAGAAACAACAAAAATAGTTCAATGTTGAATCGGCTAATTTAGAGATGAGGAGCTTGGGCTCTAAACAAAATCATAAGACAACATGGGTTAGAGGTTTGGGGTTGTGCTGGGAGCTGATTGGTTGGAGGTGAGTTAAGGCTCATCATATATTTAGGTCTGGAGGATAGCCCTGAGGTCTCTTCCTTCATCCCTCTGTCCGGCCCCATGGGATAGTAGCCAGAAGGCTGTTCTACCTTAGGGCTCAGGAACTGAAACATAGCTTAGGTCAAGATGTTATCTTTAGCCCACCAGAGGTCAGAACCCTGTGACTATTAGTTAGATCTAGACTGCTGTCTTCTGCTGCCTGGGGCATTGCTGATTGTCTAGAGGAAAAGACTATGTCTCTGAGAGGTAGAGATAGCTAGATAGATGATTCTAGAGCTAGGATTTAATACTAAATTTAATCAAAGTCCTAAAAACCATCAGTTTCAGGGGCTTCATTATTGGCCATTTGCAATTGATTCGACCTCAGTCCCTCTTTCCCGCAACTGGAGGATGGGCTGAAGGTTACAATCCTCTAATCACTTGTTTGGTATCCCTGACAACCAGCTACACCTTTAGGTGCTTTACAAAAACTACCTCATTAACATAACAAAAGACACTTTAAAAATTATATTTTATTTTATTATTTTTTTTCCATTTTTAATTTTATTTTTTTAAATCAGTATTTTTTAATTGTTGATATTGTACAGTTTTCTGTCTTTTACCCCGCCCCAGCCCACCACCCCAGCCCTCCCCACCTTCCTCCCATTTCCACCCCCCATAGTTTTTGTCCATGAGTCCTTTATACTTGTTGCTCTAAAAATTATATTTTATTGATTATGCTATTACAGTTGTCCCATTTCTCCCCCATCATTCCCCTCCATCTTGCACACCCCCTCCCACCCACATTCCCCACCTTTAGTTCATGTCCATGTGTCATAAGTTCTTTAGCTTCTACATTTCCCACACTATTCTTGCTCTCCCCCGTCTATTTTCTACCCACCATCTATGCTACTTATTCTTTGTAATTTACCCGCTCTCTCCTCCTCCCATTCCCCTGTCACTAACACTCCATGTGATCACCATTTCTGTTTTTCTGTTCCTGTTCTAGTTCTTTGCTTAGTTTGCTTTTGTTTTAGGTATGGTTGTTAATATCTGTAAGTTTGCTGTCTTTTTACTGTTCATATTTTTTATCCTCTTTTTCTTAGATAAGTCCCTTTAACATTTCATATACTAAGGACTTGGTGATGATGGCCTTCTTTAACTTGACCTTATCTGAGAAGCACTTTATCTGTCCTTCCATTCTAAATGACAGCTTTGCTGGATAGAGCAATCTTGGATGTAGGTCCTTGCCTTTCAAGACTTCAAATACTTCTTTCCAGCCCCTTCTTGCCTGGAAGGTCTCTTTTAAGAAATCAGCTGACAGTCTGATGGGAACTCCTTTGTAGGTGACTGTGCCCTTATCCCTTGCTGCTTCTAGAATTCTCTCCTTCATTTTAATCTTGGCTAATGTAATTATGATGTGCCTTGGTGTGTTCCTCCTTAAGTCCAACTTCTTTGGGACTCTGAGCTTCCTGGACTTCCTGGTAGTCCATTTCTTTTGCCAGATTGGGGAAGTTCTCCTTTATTATTTGTTCATATAAGTTTTCCACTTGTTGCTCTTCCTCTTCCCCTTCTGGCACCGCTATGATTTGGGTGTTGGGACATTTAAAGATGTCCTGGAGGTTCCTAAGCCTCTCCTCATTTTTTTGAATTCTTGTTTTTTCATTCTTTTCTGATTGGATGTTTGTTTCCTCCTTCTGGTCCACTCCATTGATTTGAGTCCCAGTTTTCCTCCCATCACTATTGGTTCCCTGTGCGTTTTCCTTCATCTCACTTATTGTAGCCTTTATTTTTTCATCTAATTTGCGACCAAAATCAACCAATTCTGTGAACATCCTGATCACCAGTGCTTTGAACTGTGCATCTGATAGGTTGGCTATCTCTTGGTCGCTTAGATGAATTGGCTCTGGGGCTTTGATCTGTTCTCCCGTTTGAGCCATTTTGGGGTGGGGGGGCTGGTTGCGCCTGTTAAGTATGAGGGGTGAAGCCTTAGGTATTCACCAAGGCGGGGCATCCCAGTTGCTGGGTTGTGATGCTCCATGTGGGGGCAGGGTCTCAGTGTTTTTAGGTTTTATTTCCTGGTGCTGGGGCCCAGGGTTGCAAGTTCTGTCTTGTTCCCTGTTTTCGCCTGGATTATCTGCGTGCGAATGTGGGATGCCTGGTCAGCCAGGTGCCTTACGCCTGGGGCCTGCTAGCCTCAACCTAGAGGCCCGGGTCTGCCAGCAGCTGCCTGTGCACTCGGGTCTGCCAACCTCCGCTTCCTCCTGCCACGACTCTGCCCCTCTTGCTGGTCTGAATGAATGGTTGTTGACCTCCATACAGTTCAATTTTCTCTCAGTTCTGATTGTTTTCTTGTTTCTAAATCCTAGTTGTCCTTAATTTTGGTTGTGTGAGGAGGCACAGTGTGTCCACCTATGCCTCCATCTTGGCTGGAAGTCCAAAAGACACTTTTTATAGCCCTCTGCCCTTAGGAAATTCTAAGGGTTTTCAGAATTTTGAGCATGGGATGGGGATGAAGACCAAATATATATTTCCTACTAGAAATATATCACAGTAATACATCAATACCATAGAATAAAGCTGGTATAGCTCTGAAGTACAAAAATCATGTTATTATCTCAATAAATGCAGAATTTTTTAAAAATAAAATCCTACAGCCTTTTATGGGTATATGCTCAACAAACTAGGAGTGGAAGGGATTTCCTCAACCTAATAAAGGGCACCTATGAAAAATCTACACCTAACATCATACTTAGTGATGAACAAAGTAAAGATGTCTACTCTTACCACTTCTATTCAACATTTTCCTGGAGTTTCTATACAGGCCCATTAGGCAAGGAAAAGAAATACAAGCCATTCAGATCACTAAAAAAAAAAAAAAAAAAAAAAGAAGGAAAATAACCAACTAAAACTATCTGTATTAAAGATAACATGATTTTCTATACATAAGATTATCAAGAATCTACTAATAAACTATTAGAACTAATAAATGAGTTTAGTGAAGTTACAGAATGAAAGATCAATGCACAAAAACATCAATTTCTATACTTGTGATGAATAACCCAAGAATGAAATTAAGAAAACAATTTTATTCATAATGGCATCAAAATAAATAAAATACTTATGATATAGTAGGCAGTTAGACAGACATAAGCAGAGTAAGCAGACATGAATGATAAGTCAAGTATGGAAGTTACCCAGGATGGAAAGCCCTGGGTACCTAGCAATGGATAATTGTAGGGTGGGACCATACCCCTAGGGTGACATTTTGTCCCCTAGCATATCACTAGTTATGCAGTTTAGACCAGTAGCATATTGCTGGTCATGTGGTTTAGACCTCCTGACCTTTCATGTGGTTAGCACTGTCCCCTGACCTTTTCTTCCCTGGCATGTTGCCAGCCATGTGGTACACATGTGTTCCTTCTCCTTAGAAGAGGAACGAAGCAGGCAAGGGAATAACCTCACACAACTACACAAGCCCTTCTGCTACCACACCCTTAAGGATTAAGCCTAGAGGTAACATCTAGTCCTCAGTTGTGTTTCAGCTTCAGGCCCAGAAATGCAGCAAAGCCGAGCAGGGCAGTGCCATGGCTGACATCAGGACTAGCTGTGATGACTAATGATCTGCCCTGGTACTGATGAGACCATGACCTTGGGCAAACACACCTGGAAAGCTAATGAATATTCTATTGAGATCCTCCCCTGGGACCTCCAGATAAAAGCCCTTAAGACAATGACCCTGTGCACTCTTTCTCTCTCTTCAGCATACCCACACCTTTTCTCAACCCCTCCCCTTCTCCCAGGTGTGTTCCCTTGGCCTTTTCTTTTTCCTAAACTCCTTGGGCCCTTCTTTTGCATCTGTAATTCATTTCTTGAGCCCATGCAGCTCAGCTGGTGTACCTTTTCTACCTCTGTGACTTTCTAAATAAACTTTCTTTTATAATTTGAGTTCCTTGGCTCTGAGTTCTTTAATTGCTGAATCAAGAACCTGTAACATTCTGGTGCCTTTTCTGCTTCTAACACTTGGAAATAAATTTAACAAAAGAAGTGTAAAACTCACATTATGAAAATTACAAAATATTGAAAAAGAAAAAGATCTAAATGGTAGAAACATACACCATGTTCATGTATCAGAAGACTCAACATTATTAAGATGGCAATACTCCTCAAACTATCAATAAACTCACTGCAATCTTTATCAGAATCCTAGCTAACTTCTCTGTGGAAATTGACAAGCTGATTATAAATTCACATCAGATTGTAAGGGACACAGAATATTCAAAATAATCCTTTAAAAAAAGAATAAAAAGGGGGACTCACACTTCCAGATTTCCAAACTTACTACAAAGCAACTACAAAGTAATCCTGACAATGTGGTACTAGCACAAGAGTTGAAATATAGACCAATGGAACAGATAGAGAGTTTTTGAAAAAGCCCATTCATCTATGGTGAACTAATCTCAACAACGGTGCCAAGACCATACAATGGGAAATGAATAATCTTTTCAATAAGTGGTGCTGAAACAATTGGATAGTCTTGTGCAAAAGAATGAAGTTGGACTCTTATTTCACACTATATACAAAATGGATCAAAAACTTAATTTAAAAGCAAAATTATCAAATTATTAGAAGAAAACATAGTAAAATGTCATGATCTTGGTTGGACTTTGACAATAGATTCCTAGTTATAGCTTCAAGAACACAAACACTAAAAACTAATTAGACAAATTGGACTTCATCAAGATTCAAGACTTTTGAGCCTCAAAGAAACAATAAAAAAGGTTAAAAACAATGAACAGAATGGGAGAAAATATTTGCACAATGTATATCTAAGCTACTTTTATCAAGAATATATGAAGAGCTGCATTGCACTGACAACCATGGCAGTCATGGTGTTGGTGGTGAAGGTGAGGCTCGGTGTGTGGGGCATGAGGACAATGCAGGCCTGCAGCTTCAGCTTTGAAAAGTCAGAGAATGTCCGCTCTGGTGCAGGCACAGTGAGGAAGGCCAGTGGGGCCTTTGGAAAAAAGAGCAGGTTGAAGAGGAATGATACTTCTGAGCAAAGACTAGAGAACAACTGGCAGCCTTGAAGAAAAACAATGAAGATGAGCTCATTCATCATAAAAAGGAGACTTAGCTCTGTAGAAAGAAATTGAGTGGCATAGAGACAATCAGGAGACTAAAAGAGCATGCTGATGTTTAAGTGCACACAGTTCCCTGTAGAATGGCTACTTATTGCTCACTTCTGTGAAGACATAATTCTGGTAATTAAGATATATCTGTGCTGCCAACAGATTATAATAAATTGTCATCAGTGAGAAAAAAGAATATATGAAGGATGCTTGTAACTCAATAATAAAAAGACAACTCAATTTTAAAATGGGCAAAGGCTCTAAATTCACATTTCTCCAAAGAAGATTTAAAAAAATGGCCAATAAACACACAAAAAGTTGTTCAACATTGTCAGTCAACAGGGAAATGCAAATTAAAACCACAACGAGCTATGACTTCATACTGTGGGTGAAAAAGGGACCACATACTAAATCTGGCAAGTTCAGAGGAGGCCTACATGGCAGGCCCTACAAACTCAGAGACCAAAAATAACCACATAAGATGGTCTGAATCTAAAAGCTTTCCCACTAAGATTAGGAACAAAACAAGGATGTCCTCCTTCACCACTTCTATTCAACATAGTATTGGAAGTCCTAGCCACAGTGATCAGACAAGAAGAAGAAATGAAAGGCATACAAATTGGAAAGGAAGAAGTAAAACTGTCATTGTTTGCAGATGACATGATAGTGTACACAGAAAACCCTATGACTCCACCAAAAAACTAATAAGTGAATTTGGCAAAGCAGCAGGATACAAAGTCAATATTCAGAAATCAAAGGCATTTTTGTATACCAACATTAAATATCAGAAACAAAAACAAGGAAAAAAATCTCATTTGATATAGCAACAAGAAAAATAAAGTACCTGGGAATAAACCTAACCAAGGTGGTAAAAGACCTGTACTCAGAAAACTACACAACACTAAAGAAAGAATTTAAGGAAGATACAAATAAATGGAAGCATTTACCGTGCTCATGGATTGGAAGGCTTAAATCAAAATGTCCATACTACCCAATGTAATTTATAGATTCAGTACAATCCCTATTAAAATAACAATGATATATTCACATATATAAAATAAACATTTCAATAATTTATATGGAACCATAAATGACCCTGAATTGCCACAGCAATTTTGAGAAAGAAGAACAGAGTTGGAGGGATCACCATACCTGACATCAAACTATATTATAAGGCCAAGGTAATCAAAAGAGTCTGGTAATAGCATAAGGACAGACACATAGATCAATGGAACAGAATAGAGAGCTCAGAAATAAACCCAAGTTTCTATGGTCAATTAATATTTGACAAAGGGGGAAGAACCATTAAATGGAGTAAAAATAGCCTCTCCAATAAATAGTGTTGGGAGATCTGGATAACTACATGCAAAAAAAAAAAAAAAAAAAAAAAAGAAAGAAAGAAAGAAAGAGAAAAAAAAAAAAAGAAAATCAACCACCAACCTACACCATACACAAAAATCAACACAAGATGGATAAAAGACTTAAAAATAAGTCATGATACCATAAAAGTCCTAGAGAGATCATAGGCAGGAAAATCTCAGATATTCCATGCAGCAATATTTTCACTGATATGTGCCCTAGAGCAATGAACATAAAGGAAAAATAAACAAATGGGACTTCATCAGAATAAAAAGCTTCTGCATGGCTAAAGAAAACAGCAAAATGAAAAGGAACTCAATCGTATGGGAAAATATATTTGCCAATGATACCTCAGACAAGGGTTTGATCTCCAAAATATATAAAAAACTCACATGACTCCAATCCAAGAAGACAAACAATTTAATTAAAAAATAAGCAAAGGACCTGAACAGACACTTCTCCAAGGAGGACATACATAGGGCCCAGAGACACATGAAAAGATGCTCAGCATCACTAGCCACCAGAAAGATACAAATTAAAACCACAATGAAATACCACTTCACACCAGTTAGAATGGCCATCATAAACAAATGAACAAGCAAGTGCTGGTGAGGTTGGGGAGAAAAGGGAACCCTAGTGCACTGTTGGTGGGAATGCAGACTGGTGTAGCCACTGTCGAAAACAGTATGGAGTTTGCTCAGAAAATGAAAAATGGAACTGCCTTTTTACCTGGCAATTCCATTGCTGAGATTATTCCCTAAGAATCCTGAAACACCAGTTCAAAAGAACTTATGCACCCCAATGTTCATAGCAGCACAGTTGACAATAGTCAAGTGCTGGAAGCAGCCTAGGTGCCCATCAGTAAATGAATGGATCAAAAAACTGTGGTACGTTTAAATAATGGAATACTACACAGCAGAAAGAAAGAAGGAACTCCTACCCTTTGCTACAGCATAGATGGAACTGGAGAGCATTGTGCTAAGTGAAATAAGTCAGGTGGTGAGGGACAAATACCATAAGATCTCACCTATAAGTGGAACCTAATCAACAAAAGAAAAAAGCAAACAAAATATAACCAGAGACACTGAAATTAAGAACAAACTGATAGTAACCAGAGGGGAGAAGGGAGGAAGATAATGGGGGAAAGAAGGGAAAGGGTCATCAAGGAGCATGTATGAAGGACAAATGGACAAAGCCAAAGTGGGTTAGGATTGGGGGTGGGAGGTGGGGGTGGTTGGGCCTGAGGAAAGTGGTGATGGAAAAATAAAGACAACTGTATTTAAACAACAATTTAAAAAATGATAAAAAAAGGAAATTATTTTAAGGCAAAAAATAGACTTCTGGCCAAGTAGACACACCGTACCTCCTAGCACAACCAAAATAAGGACAACGACAAATTAAAAACAAAACAAAACAAAACAAATCCAGAACTGACAGAAAATTGAACTGTATGGAAATCCAACAACCAAGGAGTTGAAGTAGACAAATTTATTCAGACTGGTAGGAGGGGCAGAGTCTGGCGGCCTGGTGGAGATGGGTCTTGGCAAAGCAGCAGTGACTGGTGGACCCAGCATGGTGGTGGAATGTGGAGTGGCGCAGCGCACAAGGTGGCTGATGGACCAGACAGTCCAGCACTTGCATGCAGATAAACCAGGCTAAAGTGGGGAATGAGACAGACCATGCAACCTAGGGTCCCAGCAGGGGGAAATAAAGCCTCAAAACACCCATTGAAAACACCTGTGGGGTTTGAGGTGCTGGGAGAAACTCTCAGCCTCACAGGAGAGTTTGTTGGAGAGACTCACAGGGTTCAAGAATGTACACAAACCCACCTACCTGGGAATCAGCACTAGAAGGGCCCAATTAGCTTCTGGGAAGTGGGAGAAGTGACTGAAATCTGGGAGAGAGCAGAGCAAGTGCCATTGTTCCCTCTCAGACCCCTGCCCACATACAGCACCACAACCCAGTGACTGGGTTGCCCCACCCAGGTGAACATCTAAGGCTCCACCCCTTACTATGTAACAGGTGCCTCAAGACAAAAAAATGGCCCAAACAAAAGAACAGATCAAAGCTCCAGAAAAAAAAACAACTAAGCAACAGAGAGATAGCCAGCCTATCAGATGCACAGTTCAAAACACTGGTGATCAGGACACTCACAGAATTGGTTGAATCTGGTTGCAAATTAGATGAAAATAATGAAGGTTATGCTAAGTGAAATAAAGGAAAATGTACAGGGAACCAATAGTGATGGGAGGGAAACTGGGACTCAAGTCAATGAAGTGGGTCAGAAGGAAGAAAGAAACATCCAATCAGAAAAGAATGAAGAAACAAGAACTCGAAAAAAAAATGAGGAGAGACTTAGGAACCTCCAGGACATCTTCAAACATTCCAACATCCAAATTATAGGGGTACCAGCAGGGGAAGAGGAAGAGCAACAAGTGGAAAAGTTATTTGAACAAATAATAAAGAAGAACTTCCCCAATCTGGCAAAGGAAATAGTTCCAGGAAGTCCAGGAAGCTCAGAGAGTTCCAAAGAAGTTGGACCCAAGGAGGAACACACCAAGGCACATCATAATTACATTACCCAAGATGAAAGATAAGGAGAGAATCTTAAAAGCAGCAAGAGAAAAGGAGACAGTTACCTACAAAGGAGTGCCCATAAGACTGTCAGCTGATTTCTCAAAAGAGAAAAAAAAAACTTGTTGGCAAGAAGGAGATGGATAGAAATATTCCAAGTCATGAAAGGCAGGGACCTACATCCAAGATTGCTCTATCCAGCAAAGCTTTCATTTAGAATGGAAGGGCAGAGAGGGTGCTTCTCAGATAAGGTCAAGTTGAAGGAGTTCATCATCACCAAGCCCTTATTATATGAAATGTTAAAGGAACTTATCTAAGAAAAAGAAGATCAAAACCATGAACAGTAAAATGACAACAACTGTAATAGCATAATCAATGAAATATATTTAAAAAGTAAAACCCAGGTCCTTAAAAAATGAAAATAAAATTAGGCAAATGTAGTGCCATAAGGGGAGCTCCTGGAAATCTCATCTAGTAATAAAGCCAACAAATTCATATTTCAGGAAGTATCTCCTAAGTAGGGGATTCTGGATAAAACGGAGGTATTTATTGAGCATTTTTGACATCACTGGGAGCATGCACAGGACTCCAATTTTCTAAAGCTAGAGACTCCTGAAGTAGGTGCATATGCCCACTGTTGTAATAGTTCCCAGGCTCAGGTAAGTTCAGCAATTTGTCCAAGGTCACTCAGATAATATGTCAAAAAGATGAAATTCAGACCCAATTCCATTGAGTCCTAAGTCCCAGCTTTCCCATGACAACCAGCTGTGGCATGGGTACATCTAGGAAAGGTTTACACTCTGAAGGGTGCTGGTGACACAGAGGCATTGCTGGATTGGAATACCAGCAATCTGCCCCGCAGAGAGGTGTTTCTAGTTGGGACAGGGGATCCTGAATGTGGGAGAAATAGCCCTCATCCTTACCATAGTGGGGTCTGTTCATAGCAAGCTCTCTGTTGTTGGGCAGAGACCTGGTTAATGGGAAGGGTAACTTATGACCCTGGTTTGACACCTGTCTCCAGACTGACAGGTCTTTTGTTACAAGTGAATAACTTGGTATTCTCCTTGACACATAATTCATTTTTTGTTTTTTAAATATATTTTATTGATTATTCTATTACAGTTGTTCCATTTCCCCCCTTCACTCCCCTCCACCCTGCACACCTCTCCCACCCACATTCCCCCCTTTATTTCATGTCCACGTGTTGTACTTACAAGTTTTTTAGCTTCTACATTTCCCATACTATTCTTATCCCCCTGTCTATTTTCTACCTAGCTTCTATGCTACTTATTCTCTCTACTTTTTTCCTCTCTCCCCTCCTCCCACTCCCCTGTTGCTAACCCTCCATGTGATCTCTATTTCTGTTCTAGTTCTTTGCTTAGATTATTTTTGTTTTTGTTTTAGGTGTGGTTGTTAATAATTGTGTGTTTGCTGTCATTTTACTGTACGTGTTTTTTATCTTCTTTTTCTTCGATAAGTCTCTTTAACATTTCATATAATAAGGGCTTGGTGATGATGGACTCCTTTAACTTGACCTTATCTGAGAAGCACTTAATCTGCCCTTCCATTCTAAATGAAAGCTTTGCTGGACAGAGCAATCTTGGATGTAGGTCCTTGCCTTTCAAGACTTGGAATACTTCTTTCCAGCCCCTTCTGACCTGTAAGGTCTCTTTTGAGAAATCAGCTGACAGTCTTATGGGCACTCCTTTGTAGGTAACTGTCTCCTTTTCTCTTGCTGCTTTTAAGATTCTCTCCTTATCTTTCATCTTGGGTAATGTAATTATGATGTGCCTTGGTGTGTTCCTCCTTGGGTCCAACTTCTTTGGAACTCTCTGAGCTTCCTGGACTTCCTGGAACTATTTCCTTTGCCAGATTGGGGAAGTTCTTCTTTATTATTTGTTCAAATAACTTTTCCACTTGTTGCTCTTCCTCTTCCCCTGCTGGTACCCCTATAATTTGGATGTTGGAATGTTTGAAGATGTCCTGGAGGTTCCTAAGTCTCTCCTCATTTTTTTTTGAGTTCTTGTTTCTTCATTCTTTTCTGATTGGATGTTTCTTTTTTCCTTCTGACCCACTTCATTGACTTGAGTCCCAGTTTCCCTCCCATCACTATTGGTTCCCTGTACATTTTCCTTTATTTCACTTAGCATAGCCTTCATTATTTTCATCTAATTTGCGACCAGATTCATCCAATTCTGTGAGCATCCTGATCACCAGTGTTTTGAACTGTGCATCTAATAGGCCGGCTATCTCTCTGTTGCTTAGTTGTATTTTTTCTGGAGCTTTGATCTGTTCTTTTGTTTGGGCCATTTTTTGTCTTGAGGCGCCTGTTACATAGTAAGGGGTGGAGCCTTAGATGTTCACCTGTGCGGGGGGGGGCCCTGTCCTGGGCGCCAGATGTGGGGGGGCTCTGCCCGCAGAGCCCCATCCCTCGATCACGGATGAAAATAAAAACTACCAAGACATTTTCTGCTTGGGGAGGAAAGGGGTCAAACTCTCAGAGGAGAATGACCCAGAGCCACTTCCTCACTAGGCTTTTATTGGGTTCAAATACAGCGGAATACAAGTTTAACATGTCAAAGAAATCTGAGGGCTTAATCTGAGTCAGTGTCTGTCAGGAAAGGGGGTTGCCAAACTTTGGGAGACATACCCATTTCCTCCTCAGACCCTTATCATTTAAATGAGAGCACTCTTAGCAAAGCAGGTTTCACAGTACTTTAGGAATTCTTTCTCATGCCCGATCACCCAGGGAGCCGTCCTGGCCGGTACAGGGCTGCACCTCTCACCCCCACAGTTTCAGGCTTTAAGCCGATTAGGAAGCAGGAGACATCTCTCAGATGGAAATGAGGACTCGGGCTATGTCAGAATAGCCGGGGGGTGAGGGTTCATCACATACTCTTTGCTGCAGCGCGCCCCCCCCAGTCCTTCCATGAGGCCTCCCAAGTGGTGGCGTCTGGCTTAGGTTGCCCCTCCCATGCGGAGTCTTACCCGTCATTGACTACCGACCAAGCATTGGGGCCAGAGATGGATGAGGCAGAAGCGGTGCTCCTGCCAGGGAGATAAGCTTTGTCTCTTTAGTAGGTCACGTCCTTGTGACAGAACAGACCCAGATGAAGTGGGTCCCTTGGGCTCTTACACAGCCCACCATGGGGTGAGGGTTACAACTCCTGAAACCAGGCTGAACGGTCCGCAACACACCTGGGTGGGGCAACTGGGTTGTGATGCTGTATGTGGGCAGGGGTCTGAGAGGGAACAATGGCACTTGCTCTGCTTTCTCCCAGATTTCAGTCACATCCCCCACTTCCCAGAAGCTAATTGGGCTCTTCTGGTGCTGATTCCCAGGTAGGTGGGTTTGTGTACATTCTAGGACCCTGTGAGTCTCTCCAACAAACTCTCCTGTTAGACTGGGAATTTCTCCCAACACCTCAAACCCCACAGGTATTTTCAATGGGTGTTTTGAGGCTTTATTTCTCTCTGCTGGGACCCTGGGTTACATGGTCTGTCTTGCTCCCCAGTTTCGCCTGGTTTATCTGCATGCGCCTGGTCCGCTAGCCACCTTGTGCACCTCCATCCTCCACATTCCACCACCTAGCTGGGTTCACCAGTCCCCACCTTGCATGCCCAGAGTCCACCAGCCACCACTTTGCCTCAACTCCTCTCTGCCCAGCTGCCTGACTCCACCCTGCTACTGGTCTGAATGAATGTGTCTTCTTTAACTCCTTGGTTGTCAGACTTTCATACAGTTTAATTTTCTGTATGTACTGGTTGTTTTTTGTTTCTAAATTTTTGTTGTCCTTATCTTGGTTGTGGGAGGAAGCACAGTGTGGCTACATATGCCTCCATCTTGGCTGGAGGTGACATACAATTCTTGACATATTCTGTAACCATGAGTGTATCAATAAGAATCTATTTGTTACTGAATATTATGAGAATTTAGAGTTTTGGGACATGAAGTACTGTGGGCGACTGTGGGCTTTGAGATTCTCTCCCTAAGATGTACAGGGTAACTTAACAATACCCCTGAAAACAGGGTTGAGAAGATGAGGCCATGGAGGAACCACTAAAGGGGACTTGCAGGGGCCCCTGTCCTGGGTTCCAGATGTTGGGGGGGCTCCGCCCGCAGAGCCCCATCCCTCCGTCACAGATGAAGATAAAACTACCAAGACATGATCTGTTTGGAGAGGAGAGGTGGACAAACTCTCAGAGGAGAATGACCCAGAGCCCCTTCCTCACTAGGCTTTTATTGGGTTCAAATACACAGGAATACAGGTTTAACATGTCAAAGAAATCTGAGGGCTTAATCTGAGTCAGTGTCTGTCAGGAAAGGGGTTTGCCAAACTTTGGGAGACATACCCATTTCCTCCTCGGACCCTTATCATTTAAATGAGAGCACTCTTAACAAACAAAGCAGGTTTCACAGGACTTTACTAATTCTTTCTTATGCCTGATCGCCCGGGGGAACCGTTCTGGCCAGCACAGGGCTGCACCACTGGCCCTGATAATTTCAGGCTTTAAGCCGATTAGGCTCAGGAAGCAGAAGACATCTCCCAGACAGAAATGGGGACTAGGGCCATTTCAGAATAGCTGGGGGGCGAGGGTCCATCACATCCTCTTTGCTGCAGCCCCCGCCCCGCCCCCCCAGTCCTTCCATGAGGGCCTCCCAAGTGGTCGTGTCTGGTTTAGGTTGCCCCTCCCATGCGGAGTCTTACCCGTCATTGACTACCGACCAAGCATTGGGGCCAGAGATGGATGAGGCAGAAGCGGTGCTCCTGCCAGGGAGATAAGCTTTGTCTCCTTAGTAGGTCACGTCCTCTTGACAGAACAGACCCAGATGAAGTGGGTCCTTAGGCTCTTACACAGCCCACCATGGGGTGAGGGTTATAACTCCTGAAACCAGGCTGAACGGTCTGCAACAGGGACTCATGAGACAGGAAGGTGAAATACATTAGGGTGGGGAAAGGGGGGCTGGATAAGGAATCAAGAGCAAGGAGAAGGACAACAACACTCATTAAGTGTTTATCGAATGATATTAGAAATCATTGTTTCCATTTTATAAGTGAAAAACTGAGGAATCTGAATTTTGCAAAAGTTAAATAACTCTCCTAAGGTCAAACAGCTAATATTTTGGCAAATCAATGTCCTGAACCTGATGTCAGTGCCCAAAGTCTTGATGCTTACCAGAAAGACACCATCCCTTTTCTTCTCCAAGCAGTTTCACACAAATCCAGGAACACCTGACTGTATTTTGGGCGATTCTCAGTTAAGCCACTAAGGGGCAATATTGTAAAACATTCATCTGTTCTCGTTCCAAAGGAAAGCATGGTGGCTAATGCTGAGATTTGTCTGTGGTCCCAACCAATGCCTGGGTCCTAAAGAGATTGGAAACCCCAGACAAGATAGGGTGGGTTGTGGTGTTAACTATGGAATTGTTACCGGACAGAGACTGAAGCAGATCTGCTTCATGCTGGCCTGTAGTGTGTGGGTTCTTGACTTCATGTAGGAAAGATTTCAAAATAGGAGTCCAGGTGATTTTGAAGGTTGTTTATTAAAACTCAGGACAGTGAAACAAAGGGAAGACTTCAGGTATAGGAAGAAACAGGAGAGAGCCTAGGCAGTGCTCTGCTTTGCCTCCCTAGAAAAGTTATAGGAAAGAAGTGAGCTAAGGCTGGGCTGGCTTTTAGCTTGCTAGTAAGTCAGAAAAAAAGAGGGCCTTAGAGACAGGATCAGGGGTAAGACTGGGGTGAGCTGCTGCTGTCCACTGCTCCCCTGGTTGCAAGTCTTGTGTGGACCCTTAGAGTTTAGGAAGAAGTGAAAAGTTCATGGTTGGGAAGGGGCATAAGCATGCTCTAGAGCGAGACTGCATGTATCTTTGTCTTGATGGTTTTATCTCTCTCCTGAGGGTTAGAATATTAGGGGAGGGTTTTGGCAGAATGTTCATCAGCTTTTCAGGTGTGTTTTTAATATGCTAGTGAATCAAAATGAGCATATGGGGTGGTTTGGGATTTTTCTTTGGTCTGCTTTACTGGTTTACTTTTATCATGTGTCTGCCTGGCTCTAATGGGTTTTTTTGTTATTTGTTCCCCTGACTTCATCTGTCCTTGGGTTTAGCTGGCACAAATGACATTCGTTGGGTCTTTGTTCTCTGTTTTTTCTGACTGGGGTGATTAAAGCTATATATTCTCTGGTTAGGAAGAAGAGGTATAAAGGATTTGCTCTCAAGTGTCCTCGGTTGGGGAAGATAAAACCTTGTGATTCACCCGCTGGCTGTAAGTTGTTCAAATTGTTTGGCCTTGTTTAATGTTCTTGTCTCTATTTCCCTATTCTACTTGCCCAGGAATCTTCCTAATTTCTTACTGTCCTCTCACAGAATGACGGAGCATACATGTGACTGCTCAGGGCCCATGGGAACTACTAGTAGAGAGGAGCACACCTCCTTTTCCCGCAGAATGCTGTGACATGAGCACTCTGGGGCCAAGTGTCTGTCAGCAGATAAAAGTGCTGGGTTAGGTCCTGTTGCCTCTGAAGACACTTCAGGGCTCAGTGGCTGTAGCAGATGGTGACTGGAACAGGAAGGGCAGATCCTGCCAGTATGGACCACAGGTGTGCTCAGTAAATATTTGCTGAATGAACACCAGCCATGGCTGCCATATGTAGTTTACCTGAAAGCTGCTTGTCTTGTGTGAGAGCATATGTGACACCCCAGAGCCCTCAAAGGCAGGGTAGGGACTAGGGTGACACAAGACACCCACTCTTAGGTATAGACCCTGCACTTGCACCAGCCTGAGACTGGGGCCTACTGGCTCCTCCGCCTCTATCAGTAGGGGTCTGTGGCACATTCTTGGGGGCTGTGAGTGAGCATCCGCAGAGCTTGCTCCCTTTCCTGTGGGGTGGAGGTTTGTGGCCTGGGCCCTGGGTATGTAAAAGGTTGTGCTGGGTGTCACAGTTTGTCCTTCCCTGCTGGATAGAAGACACATGCTGAGAACCTGTTCAGCCCAGAACCACAAGGGAAACCTTGTGAGAAGGAAGGACCACACAGAATGAGTGTGAGTGATGTGGTTGGTGTGGTGTCACTGACAAATGAGGTTGGAAAGAAGCCCTGCATGGGAACTGTGTAGAGGACAGTGGGCCTTCTCCAGGTTTAAAAGGGAATATAGTTGGCATGACTGATGGGATGGTTAAGACCCTGTGAAAGCTAAATTGAGAGACCCCCATATAAAAATAGCACTCACTGCCTCAGAAAAGGAGGGCAGGGTTCACCAGCCGGTAGCTCACAGATGGGGAGGATTTCTGGGTGTTGCTGGGAGATCTGCTGAGGCTTCTCAGTCTAGTAGGCTTTGCAGGTCTGGGTCAGGCTGGTGGCGCCGGCCCATCTGTGATGCACTTGCGTGCAGAGGAACACTGCTGTGGCTAAACAAGGGCCACCTCATGAACTCAGAGGCTGCTAAGATGTAACCACAGGCCTTGGTTCCTCTGCCTGGGGTTGTGAGTGGGAGGCGAGAGGCTGCTCTGGGACAGGGCTGGCCTCCCTCCCACTCATTGTGGCTTCTCAGGGTCTGAAGTCATCTTATTGGGGAGTTTCTCTGCACTGAGAGGGACTTGGATCTGGAAAGACCATTGGTCTGGGAGGCTGGTGATATGATTCTAGTCCAAGCTCTGCCATATACTTCCAGACCTTGGGTTTATCCATCAACCTCTCTGGAACCTGTTTCCTCCTCTGTAAAATGGTAAGGTAATAATGACGATACCTTTTTGTTTCTCACAGGTGGAAGTCCTTTTCAACTGGAAAGTGCTAGACATTGACAGATGTTGATGATTTAGCTCCTTGGCTGCCCTGACAGATTGGAAACCATGGAAAACGTCGTGCAGATTCTTCCCCATGAGCAGATTGAGCACTGGCCCTGTTTATCCAGGGGTCAGACCTCCCATCGTTAACTTTTCAGGTCTCAGCCCAGGGCAGGGTTGCCACCTCATTGCCATGGGCACAGAGGCCTGTTTCAACTACCTGAGCATAGGAACTTCCATTGTTCACTTTTGGGCTCCCTCACCCATGAGAATGGTTTCTCTCAGTCTGCCCAACTTCACAAAATGGAGATATTTTCAATTGTCTCACACAGAACTATGCAGCTGTTTTTATTTTCTCTGTTGATACTATAGCAAATCACATTTCAGTTTAAAAAAAGTATCCTACAAGCAAAAGGTATAAAAAGTTAAACTAAAGTGTAACATATAATGATTCCTCAGTGACTACCTGAGACCATACATACATTTAGCCTTTTATCCTTAATAAGTTTCTGTTGTTTTAAAGAGATAGAAGTCAGCCTGAGGTAGTGTCCCCATTTCCCTGCAGCTTGCCCAACTGTGACCCTTTTGGGGAGCATGTGACATGAAGCTCTGAGTCCAACCCACAGAGAGAGGTCACATCTCCTTGAGAATAAGTCTGTTCTGGGGACCTAGGGCCTTTCTCTGGAGGGGCCAGGGTTGTCCTGGCTCTTCTGGTGAGCCTCAGGTCCTGGACTTACAAAAGTGCAATTAGGATGAGGAAACAGGGCTGGAGAAAAAAGAAGGGTACAGGAAAGAGGCTGCCTGAATGGCCCTGGTATGAACTGACAGCCAGAATGCACATTGGTTGCAGGCCCTGGGTTTATGCCTTTGGGTCACTTCCTTCTAATTGCTGTCTCTTCTGAGCTTGTACTCTGCACTTCTGTGTAGGAAAAACTCAGTCCACTTCCTGCATGTCCTTTCCTCTCACATGATTACCACACTCACAACACTTTCTACACTAGACTTGTGGGGGCTGCCCCATACCAAGCACTTCTGTGACACCAGCTGGGTGTCCTACAAACTTAACTCAATTCTGACACTATCTACCTGGAAAGAGCATTAGACCAGACAAGTTAAGGGCTCAGTCCTACAAATTGCCCTTTCCTCACTTCAGACATCAGTTGCAATCTGGGTTGTTAGCTGTGCTTCGGACCAATCAGGTGCTTCGAACCTGTAAATTGGAGGTTCCTATGGTCCTCTCCTGGGGTTTGATTAATTTGCTGGAAAGGCTCACAGAATTAAAGATAACAGTTTACTTCCTGTTTACCAGGTTATTGTAAAAGTATATGATAATGGATAAAGATGAACAGATGTAAGGGATGCGTGGGTCAAGGTACAAGGGGAAGGGCACTCCAGAGTTTTCATCCACTCTGAGTGTGCCACTTACCCAGCACCTCGTTGTATTCACAACCTGGAAGTTCTCTGAAATTTACATCATTGGGATTTTATGGAGACTTCCTCAAATAGACATGATTAATCATTAACTCCATCTCTAGCCCTTCTCCTCTCTCTGGAGAAATAGGGATAGAGCTGAAAATTACAAGCTTCCAATCATATCTTGGTTTTTCTGATGACCAGCCCTGACTCAGAAGCCCAGCCAGAGAGTCACCTGATTAGAACAAATGTCATTGCTGTCACCCAGAAAACTCCAGGGGATTTATCTCTATGAGGAACCAGGGTCACAGTGTTTCCAAACAGGCCATGCTGTCCTGATTAATCCTCCTAAAGTGTTCTCTGATCCTGCCTCACTCTTGTTCAAAGAGCTTTGCTGATTCCCAGTTATCCACAAAATTTATTCCAGATGCTTCAGCTGGGCTTTTAGCATCATCTACAGTCTTGCTATTCAGAGGGTGGTCCTCAGATCTGTGGCATTGGCGTTACCCAGGAGCTTGTAAGAGATGCAGAATCTTGGGCCTCCCAAGCCTGCTGAGTCAGAATCTGCTTTTCAACAACAGTGCCAAGAAAATTGTGTGCCCATTCAAGTTGGATAACTAAGGCTCTACAGTCTGTTTCCTTCTATTTAAATGTATAATCAGATATAATATACATATGTCATAAGTATAGATATCATCAAAGTCACACATGTATACTGTTTTAAAAAAATACTGAAAAGTCTGTCTTCTGCTGGCTTCCCTTCCTCTCCTCAGCAGCAACCACTTCTATTATTATTTCTGATTTTAGTTCTTCTGAGGTTATTTCTATGTCCAAGTAATGCTTCTAAGACTATTTCTGGAGTTTTCAAACTGACGCATCATCAGACTTTCTGCTACTCTATGAGGGATTTAACTCACTGATGTGCCCCCTGACTCTCCTTAAGCCTCCTGGTGGTTGGAATTAATCCTCATGCTGCCAGCCTTTCTCACATGTCTGATGATCCTTGGTTGTCCTCTTCTCTTTAAAAATGACCCAGGCATCTCTGTGGGCAATCAAGCTCCACCTTAGGGTGGAGGCAGGGAGCTGGCTTTAGGCTAGGGAACACCTAAATATTAGAATGAGGAGGGTTGCTGAGGCTCGAGTTCTCTCCAGACAGTGTATTCACAAAAACCAATGTTTTGTTTTTGCTTTAAAAGAACCTCCTTTGTTGATGTCTGAGAAGGAAATACCAGCTCCTGAATGTGTCATGGCTAGAGCTTGGCAGAGTTGGGGAATTGACTATTTCATGCACAAACCTCCCAGTAGTCTCCCTGTTTCAGTCCCATTCTCCTCTCACCTCCTTTCTACCTGGCTTCTCTGAGTTGAGTCCCTGTGGGTTCCTCTGAACAAATGGGCTCCATCTCTGCTGTGTCTCCTGTGTGTATACTCAGTGGTTCTCAAACATTGGGCTCACTTGGGTCATTTAAAAATACTGTTCCCTGGGCACTACCTGAGCAATTCTGATGTAATTTGTTGGGTGCTGGCTCTACCTCCCTCGGCAGCCCTCTTCCTTCTCTGTCTGAAATTCCAGGCATCTCTGGTCTGCTGAATAGTTGCCTCCCTGTCTCTCTTTGAGTTTGTGACTTGCATACTTAAACAAAATAAATTTACTATAGTTTTTAAGGTTCTAGGGAAGGAGAGGAGGCACATTTCATTTGCTTGGTTCATGAACATCTTGAACAAGAAGTCCAACACCTGTTTTCCATTTCCATGTCCAATATCTTCAACCACTCCTTCTCTACATTCCACCATTTAGCAAATACAAACAAACCCAAACTTCAAAACCCTTCGCATTCACTTCTCTACACTCTGCTCTTTCCCATGTCTGTAGTGTCACTTGTGCGGCTTCCCTGGTAATTTCTAAGCCCAGAGATAAACTGTAGTTCAGCTTCTGCTATTTCTTGACCTCCTGACCTTGTGTTCTGACATGGCTCTGACAGTTTCAAGTACCACATTCAGATGCAAAAACCAGTGGGCTGACAGTCACCAGAGGGGAGAGGGGAGGGAATTTCAGGGGAAAAGTGGAAGGGTTTACAGGAACAAGTATAAAGGACACATGGACAAAAACTATGGGGGGTGGAAATGGGAGGGAGGTGGGGAGGGCTGGGGTGGTGGGCTAGGGTGGGAGTAAAAGACAGAAAACTGTACAAGATCAACAATTAAAATAAAAAAAAGATGGAAAAAAAACACAGTGGGCAGTGTGGGGCAGGAGTTTCTCCTCATTCTTCCTGTCAGGGTGGGAGTCATTCTCTGAAGCCCCCTGTAAACTTTTCTTACATGTCATTGGCCAGAATAGGGTTCATGCCCACTATCATGTCAAGGTTATACACCCACCCCCCTTTACTGATACCAGCTATCTCTTCTTGACAGCTGAACCAGTCACAGTTCTGTCAGTAATAAGAAAGATGGATTTGAGGGAGGAAATAGAGTGTTTTTTTAAAAATCTCAGATGAGATTTTATTTTTATTTTTTTATCCTCACCCTAGGACAGGCTTATTGATTTTGGAGAGAGGGGAAGGGAGGGAGAGGGAGAGGGAGAGAAACATTAATGTGAGAGAGAAACATTAATTGGTTGCCTCTCCTACATGTCCTGACCGGGGACCGAACATGCAACCTAGGGATATGCCCTAATCAGGAATTGAACCCATGACCTTCCAGTTTATGGGATGACACTGCAACCAACTGAGCCCTGCTGGCCAGTTCACAGTATTTTTCTTCTCCTTTCTTCTGTCTCTTTTTTGAGGATGCTAGGTATCCATATATTTGATCTCCACTGTCAGTACATACTGTTTTTCTTTGTTCTTATTGCTTCCCTGTTTTCAATATTATTTTCTCATTCTGTCTTCCACATCATTGATATGGTTTCCTATAGTGTTAATTCCATTCTTTGTTTTTTTAATTTCTGCAAAAGAATTACTTTTCTCCTTGATTTTTTTAGCCCCTCCCTCCAGTCATACTCTGATTTAATAGTTCATCTTCCATCGCTGATTTGATCACTCTTTTACAAACTTTTGCTTATTTTTTTTTATTTTGGAAAACCAAATATTTGTGTAGGTCTCATGTTAGTTTTCATTATTTTTTCCTGCTTTTTAATCTTTGTCTGGGGTTTTTCTATTTCTTCTGTTGTTTGCCTTAGCAATCAAGTGTGTTTGAATTCCTTTTCACTTTGCTTTCTGTCCAGTGAACTCTAGGACATGAGTTGGAGGGCTAGATATAATGGCTTGTATTCTTTGTAATTCTTTGGTCTCACAACTTCCTGGGCAGGGTAGGAAGAGAACTTGAACTTTGGGTAATAGAAGTTAGAGAACTCTGCCATACCTGCTCCAGTTCTGTGAAAATCGCATAGAAACAGTATCCACTGGATGAAGTTTCCTGTTCCAAAATGAATTCCAAAAGACACAGTAGAATTCCGTGTCTTTTCCCCATCAGACTGGGCCAGCCGAGTGGTGCAACATGTTTGTGGTTCAGGGGCTTTCCTCCAAGCCTACTCCTCCTGCTCTTTAGTCTGCTGTGTTTCCTGTCTGTGTCATTGTTCTTAGCACGGTGTTTCTCAAACTGATGTGCTTGGTGGTCTCGGGCCTGCAAATGCTCTGTTAGAAGGTTTATATCTAATGCTTTCATTTTGATAATAATCTGAAGATTAACATGTGCATATTCTGAATCCTGTCGGTGACCACCTTACAAGGAAGGCATTTTCAGGGCTACATTTACTTTTGGGTTAAAGCACCTTTACAGGAGGACTAGACAACAGACAGGGTGGTCCTGACAGGGACTGCCCAATGAGTGTTCACATAGAGGAGACAGGTGGAAGGACTGTCACTGGGTGTGGGTGGGTGGAATGACAGTAGCAACATGTACTGAGCACTTCTGATGCTAGCAGTGCTCTGAGTCTGTGAGTGTTTGTACTCTGACTCATCTGACAGACTGAGAATTGAGGCCTGAGAGGTCAGTCCCTGCTCAAGATCTAAAGCTAGTGGAACGAGGGTTTATCGCAGACAACTGGGCAACAAAGCTGCATTTTTTACTCATTAAGTTGTAAGGCTTTTACCAATTTGCCCAATGGTCGATTCGTCTAAAACCAGTTTGCTGAAAGACAGTTTACAGAAGCCATTTCCTAAAGGAGCTAATCACTGAATGACCAATTTGATGAACTAGCTAGGTGTATAAAATGTTTATTTCTATCAATTATTGATAAAGTTTATAACATTCTGAGTCAGATGGATTAACTAGGCCTGTAGGCCTGGGAGAACTTTGGGAAGCAAAGACCCCAGGATTCTGGCTTCAGATTGCCTCCCTGACCCTCAGAGGCAATATGACTTGCAAGCAGAGGTATCCCTATGTTTGATTTTCATGGGGTCCTTTGTGGTATCAACTTACACAGTTCACTAGTGGTAATGTAATATATACCCAGTATAGAAGCAAATGTCTAATGAAGAATTTTTTTGACTCATGATTCCACTAGTAAGTAATAGACATTTATTGAGTAGAGATTTCAATAATACTGTGATGTTAATTTTTTTCAGTATGTGAATAAAATAATTTTCTAGATCTATCAATTGTCACCTGGCAGAGTTTTGGTTGAATGAGGTTGACTATCTTGAACTAGTAAACAAAGATTGTAATTAAGGATTGTACAATAAATGCATATGAACTAGCATTCTTTGTATTAAAGTTAAAAAATAAATTAAATACAGAACCTCATGTGAACCTACAGTTTTTCCTATAATCTCAACATTAATTATTTAATTTCAGCAAAACAAAAACAGCCATAACATTACATTAAAGTTATAGCCTTGAATATTTGAATAATTGTTGCTTCATTGTTTTACTGCTTTTTTATTAACATCCTATACATGTTTTTGTATATAAAAATACATTTAAGCTATAAGCACAAGGCATTTATACATAGTTTCATGTTTATACACCTTTAGTAACATTATAATAAAAATAATTTAAATCAGCACTGGGTATTGGGAATTCTTTAAAAAAGAATCTTTTTTAAAAACTGTAACATAAAGTAAATTTTTTATTAAATTATTATAAGTGAAGATAAAGGGGCTTTAATAAACATAACAAATAACAAACTGACAAGGTAAAGCAAAAAATATACAGGAGAATTTCATTTATGTATGATGCAAAAATCCCAAATAAAAATATTATCAAACAGTAGCACATTAGAAAAATAATACATCAATTGGGATTTATTCCAATAATGCAAGAATAGTTCAAAATTAGGTAATCTAATTGAAAACCATATGATACCTTTACAGATGATAAAAGGGAAACAATAAAATTTTAAATTTTATTATTGGTAAAAATCTTTATAAAATAGGAATAAATGCATGCTTTTTTAATGTGATAAAACAAAATTGCCTTAACCATAAAACATCATGCTTAATGGGGAAGTATTAGAAGCATTTATATTAAAGTTTTGAACAAAAGAAGGATATTCTTTATCATCACTATTATTTACATGGTTTGGGAAGTATTAGTCAAAGCAATTAGAAAAGAGAAAGAAATGAGGCATCAAAATTGGAAAGAAAAAAGCAAAAATTATAATTATTTGTTAAAAACTTATTTACTAAGAAATAGATAAAAGGGATCAAGTGAAAAACAGATGAGAAATTTTATAATGTGGTGTAAAACCTGTTATTTATGTATTATTTTAATTAACTAGCTAGAAGATTTAATGGGAACAAGACCCCATTTACAATAGCAACAGAAATAATGAAACATTATAATTTCAACAAGACATGCCTCTTGACTTTTGTTCCACATACACATATTATGTAATAAAAATAAAAGGGCCTGTGACTTACTTGAATTTTGAGAAGTACAGAGATAGTACATTTCTCATTTTTAGAATTAGTCTAGTAGGTGGTGGTGATAAAAAAAAAGTTTCTTCCATTTTCACCACTTCCCTCTACAGCACGTTGACCTTGAATTTTGTCTTCGGACCTCTTGCTCTTTCCATAGTCAAGAGCCATCCCTCCCCCTCTTCATGGGTAATGGGCTGGGCTGGGCTCTGAGACCCTAAAGGTCCTTCAACCAAGGCCTCTCATTCTTAGGGCCCCCATGACCTGTTCTATTCCAGGAAAGCATCTCTGATCTTTGATCACTCCTATGCAGGTGCTGCCTGATCATAAGTGTCCACAATGGAGTCAAGTGGGTCACAGGTCAGAAATCTGACTGGAGGCTAAAGGGTAAAGTGTTTGCTTCTCATACTTGGATGTTCAAGTAGCAGAGTGACTGCCCACACAATCTCTGAAGTGAGAAAACTTTGATGTGCACCCTAGGGAGCAGTCCACGCTGTGCTGCTGTTTCAATAAGATGGGTAAGAAAGATTTGGGATCTGGTTGCAGCTTTTCAGCTTCCTTTTTTTTTATGTATAGGAGGTTCATGTTTTATTTCTCTAGTGACATATTTACAATTAAATATAAATGAATGGCCTGCTTGCACACCAAAGCTAGGTCCTTTGGGTGGTTCAGTCAGAGAGGTAAGACCCCCATCTAGCTCATAAGGGAAGAGTCCACTCCTTGACTCAGGTTTTGGAGTTTTGCCAGCCTTGAGCTCATCAATAATTTCTTCAATAATCTTAGGGAGTTGTCATTTATTTGAACCATTGGTGTGTTTACACAGGCCCCTAAACATTCCACCTTTATAACAGTGAAGAGTTTGTCATGTGTAGTCTCCTCAACCTTTATTCCAAGCTTTTTCTGAATGGCCTCCAGTATGCTGTCAGAGTTTCGAAGCATGCAAGGTATAGTAGTGCAGACCTGAATGTGATACTTTCCAACTGGTTTTCAATTATACGTTGTATAAAAAGTTGTTACTTCATAGACTGTCATTTGAGGTACTTGCGAAACTTCTGCAACCTCGTTCACAGCAGAGATCCGAAGCCATCATTCTGTCTTTGGACTAAATCCAGGACTGAAAGCATAGCTGCTGCTTTATGCCCTTCTGGATAGTTATTTACAATTGCTTCTATTCTCTTAGAGTTTTCTGGTGTATAATCAAATGGAGTATCTGGATTAGCTCAGGAGTATCTCTGTGTACAAATAAGGCTCCTCCAGCTCCATTCTGCCTAGGTGTCTTATGCAAATTCCCTATATGTCTTCCCCACTGGGTGGTAAGGCCAGCTGCTTGGGCCCAGAGTGTGGCAGAAAGGAACATGGTGCGCAAAACTGTTAGTGTTTCCTGGCAATGCCAGGCAGTGATCCCCCCTGCAGATTCATCTTATGGAGCAATATCTGGGGACCCGGGGGATGAAGGGTGGGGTGAGGCAGGTCTTCCCAAGGGCCCTTACTGCCCAGATGTCTTTGTGGTCTAAGGGTTTCCCTGGGGCTCTGGGCTTGTCTGGATCTTCTTGTAGACATCAAAGACTGCTGGAGTACACTAAGGGCCATGTGAACAGCAGCTTCCTTTCTCCACGTCTTTCTATAATTCAAGCAGAGTTTAGGAGTGGTCTTGGTCAATTTATAAAAGGTTTAGGTACTAGGGTCGTAGTACCTAACAACAGAAGTATAGTGAAGCTATACTTCCTCATGTGCTTCTCATCCTCAACTAGGTAGTTCTGGTTCTCAACCCTGATACCTCCCCAGAATATGGCTTCAGCACTGACCTCCATCGTGAACCACTGTGGAATCTTTGGACTTGCTCTGCCTTCTACCAAGAATACTATCCCTCTCTCCCCACCTTCTAAGACCTCCAGTTTGTTTACTCAATCATCTCTTTCAGGGTCTGTTTTCTTGGTGAGGGTTTCCCTGATAGCTTTAGTTAAAATCTCACCTGATCACCCTACCTCTTTTTCTTGCTTTACTTTCTCCTTAGCACTTATCATAATCTAATACTTCATATTTTTCTTATTTGTCACTCTTCCCTCCCCCAACCTAAAATGTGTATTCTATGAGGCCAAGGATTTTTATTGTTTTATTGAATTTTGTATCCCTGATCAGAACAATTCAGGGAACACTGGTGACATTCAATAAATATTGTACAAATTTGTAAATCACCTTGATTGTTCTCATCACAGAAGTGCTTTGAAAAACTGTAAAGCATCAAATAAATGTAATGTATTATTACTGTAATTTTTATTTTATAAAAGAAGAAACTGAGATCCAAGCAGCACAGTTATTTTCTAGGGTCAATCAATGCATTAGTATCTGAGCTGGGTCTTCCAGCCATTTCTACAGACTCTGCTCCTTCATGCCAGCTCCATCTCTCTTCTTTGAGTGTCTCCCCAAGTCCCAGAAGGGAATTCATTCTCTCCATCATGCTGAGATCTCCCCAAGAGCAGGGGCTTCAGGACAAGTTTGAGTGTTTGGGTGAGATGTCACCTGATTTGTTTCTCTATCCCAAAGCCACACATTGCTCTGCTCCTGTGCTTCTCTGGTTGTGGCTACTGGTGTTTGGGTCACAAGGAACTATATCATGAGTTTCCTGAGGTCCAGGTCAGATGGGGCATAACTCAGAGGAGCTGAAATGAGAAGTCACAAAATGGCAGGTTGCTGGGGACAGTGCACAGGGCACTGGACTGCTAGTGAGGACAGCTTGTTCAACTTGCCATGGTTCTCTAAGTCTCAGGGTTCCTTCAGGGTCCTACTTTACCCCACTATAAACTGCTGGGACCAGACCAGGGAATTTTTGAGGTCCTAGTGTTTTGTGGCAAAATGATCCAGAGTTGCCTCTCTTTCTAGAAGTCAAAGGAAAGGAGACGGGAGGACATGGCCACTGGCGACTCCTGGAAGTCCAGACAGAGGCTCTACTTGCTTTCCCTCTGCTCAGTTTTTAGCTTGTAGTTTTCAAAGAGTGGGACTAGAAGTATCAGCATCACCTAGGAACTTGTTAAGACTGCAAATTCTCGGTTCAGCCTTTAGATCCATTGAATCAGAAACTTCAAGAGTGGGCCCAGCAAACTTCATTTTACCAAACACTTTAGGTATTTGTAATGTGAGCGCAGTTTGAGAACCATTGCTTCTGGGAAGTCCCTTAAGTGTCCTCTCCTCCTCCAGTTTTCCTTGATGGAATCATACCATCAGCAATCATAGCACTAATTTCAAACTAAGGGCCAGTAGCCACATGGGATGCTCTGTCGGGGGCATCTCACCAGTGGGGGCAACAACACCTTTGTCCATGAGGTGTCATTAATGGCAGGATCACAGGCAGTTGGAGGGAGAGGGATTGTAGGGAAGGGAATAATAAGATGGAACTTTTGTGATGTTCCTCAGATCCTCAGGTTTCTCCCTGCAGGCCCTGCCAGTGTCCCCTACTTTTACTTCCTTTCAGTCTTATGTAAATGGCAGGGTGCCACCAGACACCTGGTCATTTTCATTTTAGCCTCTCCTACTCTTCCATCCCTCCCCACTGAGGATCTGATGAGACTGTGGACATACAGTTGAAGAATCCTCCCCTTCACTGGTTTCCTTTCATTGCACCTCAGCTTCCAGCATGCTGTGGGCACCTAAGCACAGCAATCATATTGTCAAAAGTAAGAATTAGTTCCAGAGTCTGATGGGAAGCAGAGTACCCTAGACTCTGTGGGATACATGGCTCCTGAGTGCATGTCAGTGGACCTGATTTGATTTGCTTAGGCTCACCTTAGGGTATCTCATAAGGACAACCTCTGTGTAGGGAGGGTCATGGCTGCTGTCCCCACTAGTTTATAGGTCAACAGATTCCCCCATGGGAAGGTCCTGGGGAGCAGTTGCTCAGCCGGGCACAGCTAGCAGGAGAGTGGACCCACCTGCAGTACTGTAGATGCTCAATGACAGTGTGTGAAATTGAGGTGACCACTCATCAGCCCCAGAGCAAGGGTAGCCATTGCTCCCCAGGGCTGTAAGCCGAGGTCTCAAACTCCTGTCCAATCTCTGCTATCCACCACCCTTCTTTTCTGGGCAGGTACACATACCCTCGGCATTGCTCTACTTGGGCCTTCTACTATAAGTTTCACAGGAGATGTCAATGACTGTATCTGTCCCTTATCCTCCCCTGCCCTGCCTCCCACCATCCTAAGTTCTCCTCCATTCACTACTCTCACTCCAGCACTTTCCTCAGGATCTTCCCAGCACTTGCCTCTCCCAGTCTCTTCTTTCTCATCCAGATTCACACTCCAGTCTCCAGGCTCACCATCAGAACAACGAGAAAGATGCTTCTGCAAAGCCTTTTGCTCTGAAGAAATCTGGGATCATAGGCTGTTGTCAGGCCTGTTGGGTAGACAGCGGGAAGGAGGTGGGACCACTGTGGCTCAGGGCCTGTATGCCAAATGTACATCTTTGTTACAGCCCTGATGTGTTTCCACCTTCCTAGTCTCTCTGTCCACTGCCACTTAAATGTTTCTTCTGACAGGCTTTCTGTTCTATCTCTGCACAGAAACCTCAGAGGCTTCTACTAGGGAAGTAGGAGCCTTCCTACTAGGGAAATACATCATTGGTCATCCCTTCAGCCAGACTCTCTTTTTCCCTCTCAGATTTCCAGAAGAGAAATACATTCCCAGAGGGAGAAGGGATGGAATAATCTGGGGTCACCAGACCCCAGACAAGTTCTGCCTTGTCTTTGGGGTGGCTTTCTCACACTGCCACAAGGAAACTTCATTCATCTTTCAAGGTTTAACTCTGGTGTTCCCTCTTCTGTGACACTTCTGTCAACTTCTGCAGCAGTTAATCTCTTTCTTTTTTTTTTTTTTTTGTGCTTGAACCATGCCTCAACTTCAGCACTTAACATGTGGATTTACATTTACAAATTGACTGGTCCTCTTCTTTGAGCTGTTTTCTAACAGTTGTTGATACAATATGTGTCATACACAGTTTTTTAAAATATATTTTATTGATTATGCTATTACAGTTGTCCCATTTCTTCCCCATCATTTTCCTCCACCCTGCACACCCTCTCCCACCCACATTCCCCCCCTTTAGTTCATATCCATGTGTCATAAGTTCTGTAGCTTCTACATTTCCCACACTATTCTTGCCCTCCCACTGTCTATTTTCTACCCACTGTCTATGCCACTTATTCTCTGTACCTTTTCCCCCTCTCTCCTCCTCCTACTCCCCTGTTGCTAACCCTCCATGTGATCTCCATTTCTGTGGTTCTGTTCCTGTTCTAGCTGTTTGCTTAGTTTGCTTTTGTTTTAGGTGTGGTCGTTAATATCTGTGAGTTTGCTGTCTTTTCATTGTCATATTTTTATCTTCTTTTTCTTAGCTAAGTCCCTTTAACATTTCATATAATAAGGGCTTGGTGATGATGAACTCCTTGAACTTGACCTTATCTGGGAAGCACTTTATCTGCCCTTCCATTCTAAATGACAGCTTTGCTGGATAGAGCAATTTTGGATGTAGTCCTTGCTTTTCAAGATTTCAAATATTTCTTTCCAGCCCCTTCTTGCCTGGAACGTCTCTTTTGAGAAATCAGCTGACAGTCTGATGGGAACTCCTTTGTAGGTGACTGTGCCCTTACCCCTTGTTGCTTCTAGAATTCTCTTCTTCATTTTAATCTTGGCTAATGTAATTATGATGTGCCTTGGTGTGTTCCTCCTTGGGTCCAACTTCTTTGGGACTCTCTGAGCTTCCTGGACTTCCTGGTAGTCCATTTCCTTTGCCAGATTGGGGAAGTTCTCCTTGATTATTTGTTCAAATAAGTTTTCTACTTGTTGCTCTTCTTCTTCCCCTTCTGGTACCCCTATAATTCGGATGTTGGGACGTTTAAAGATGTCCTAAGCCTCTCCTCATTTTTTTGAATTCTTGTTTCTTCCTTGTTTTCTGTTTGGTTGTTTGTTTCTTCCTTCTGGTCCACTCCATTGATCTGAGTCCCAGTTTTCCTCCCATCTCTATTGGTTCCCTGTGCATTTTCCTTCATTTCACTTATTGTAGCCTTCATTTGTTCACCTAATTTGTGAGCAAAATCAACCAATTCTGTGAGCATCCTGATAACCAGGGCTTGGAACTGTGCATCTGATAGGTTGGCTATCTCTTCACAGCTTAGAGGAATTAGCTCTATAGCTTTGATTTGTTCTCCAGTTTGAGCCATTTTTGGTGTTTTTTTTGTTTTGTTTTGTTTTTTGGGGGGCGGTTTTGGTCTGGTCGAGGCTGTTATGTAGTGAGGGCTGGAGCCTTAGGTGTTCCCCTGTGCCGGGCAGTCCAGTCACTGAGTTGTGACGCTGTTTGTGGGGGCAGGGTCCGAGAGGGAACAATGGCACCTACTCCGCTCTCTCCTGGATTCTAGTTCCTTCTGCCATTTCCTCTTCATCTGGATTGTCTGCTCGCAGGAATGTGGGACCACCTGGTCAGCCAGCCACCTTGCACGGCCTCACTGGGTCTGCACAGTTGCCACCCCGTGCCTGGGGTCCACCAGCTGCTGCCTGTGGGCCCAGAGTCTTCCAGCTGCCGCCTGTGCACCTGGGAACTGCCAGCCGCTGCTGCCCATGTTCCTGGGTCCGCACCTCCACTTTTTCCTGCCGAGACTCCGCCCCCTTACCAGTCTGGATGAATGATTTTTGGACTTCCGTACAGTTCAATTTTCTATCAGTTCTGGATGTTTTCTTGTTTCTAAATATTTGTTGTCCTTAATTTTGGTTGAGAGAAGGCACGGTGTGACCACCTACGCCTCCATCTTGGCCGGAATTCCACAGTTTTGACAACTTTACATAAATTACTTAAATTGTCACAACAACCCTATGAGGTAGATAAAATTATTGTCCATCTTTTAGAAAGTTTCCAAAATTAAGTAGCTTGTCCAGGGTTACACAGCCAGTACAGGGTGATGCCACCACTGCACTGTAAGTTCCTTGAGGGCAGAAGCTTTATTTCTCAATGACACACACCCTCACCCTTGCCCAGCACTCTGTAGGCACTGAGTTCAAGTGTGACATTTGAATGCTGAATGGCTGAGTAAGGAAATGAGGAAGAGGGGACTGTTCAGATGAAATTCCCAGTGAGCAGAACTCAGGGGGACACTGATGGCTGGGGCAGTGGAAATGATAATCACATCTTGTTTACATCAGTAGTTTCTGCTCTGTAGGGAAGCAGGGGATTTTTTATAGTATGAAGCTAGGGCCTGAGGCTTCTTTGTAAGGGCTCCCACCCATCAGTGTTTCCTGTTGTGGTGAGCAATTAGTCCCTGAGGCCTCACCACCCCCTTTACCACTGTTACATATCTCTGGTGAATAAACTGAGTGATTGTGCCCAGAAGACTTCTTGTCTGTTCCAACATAGTCTTTCCTATAAGTCAGGCCACCTTGTGGTGCTCTCTGCTACCTTGACACCAAGGAATGACACAGTGTACATACCAATATGCTATGCTGTAAAACAGTTTAATTCATACTATTATGCACATAGGATTAATAATGAATATAACATCATTGATATCAGCCTATAATGGGGTGACAAATCTGAAGTCCAAGAGTCTAAATCTGGCAGTGGTCCCTCCGGTCTGGTAGGCAGCCTCGGATGGTCAGCATCCTTCAAGGCAGAGTCTTGAGGTTAGGAGGCCCAGTGATGGCCAGTCACAAGGCGCTCTCAACGTGGACTCATCCTGCAGAGAAGCTGCCTGGAACTGTTGCTGAAATCCTGAGTTCTTGTGGTTGTTCCACGGCTCTTGCTTGGAAAGCATCTCTCCTACGCATGCTCTCTTTGGGAGTGTTTGTCCCACCTTTTTACTGTGCATGTCTCAAGGCTGTTTACCTTTAAGCCACTGTGCATGCCTTGGAGTTGTTTGCATAGAGGAACTGTTCAGTTCCTCTTTACACCTGTATAGTCTGTTTGTATAGTACGTGGCCCCTGGTCTGGTGGGGGAAGTGTGGTACTGGCTGCAGTGATCACAGTTGCTCTGGCTGCTCACAGGAGGGTTGAACTGTGGTTTACATACTGAGAGGTGGTAACTGTTCTCAGGATGGGTGTGTCTGGTGTGTGGCAAAAAACAGGCATCTAACAACCTGAATGTGCTATGTATGTGGAGCCCATCTAGGGAGAGACCTGTGTCTGGGGGACTTAAGTACTCCATGACTAAGGCTTCTAGAAGTCCTTCTCCTTTTTGGATTCTGGTGACTAATTCAGCTTCCCAGGTTCCTCAATGCTGGGAAATGGGTATAGACATACCAATCCCATGTTTATCTCATGGAGTCTCAATATGTGGGTCAGTTCTGAACTTACAGGTTTGAAGATTCTAACAAGAGTGAGGCCACTCACTGAGTTTGGGAATCTTTAATTGCACCACAGAAACTGCCTTAAAATGTTCCTCAGTCTCCTCATTTCCCCTGAGTCCTTCTACTCTTGTCTGTGTTCCATTCTCTGCTAGCCCATTTTTATCACCCTTCTTAGAAGATCACACTCACCCCTCCATGGACAGATGTAGGTGTAAGGTTGCATTCTTTTCCTCCACGGGGTTGCTGACCACACAGGTGAGGTGACCATTCAACAGGCTCAAGGGTAGACTCAGGCTTAGATTCCTGGATTTGGGGGCTGACCTCATTGTCTCCCTCTGCTTTACCTCTCTGGAGAGGCTTATGCTCAGCCAGGTCACTGTCAGGATCTCTGTGGTCCCTGGGGCCCCACACTTTAGGCTGATGTTGCTCCATGCAGATGTTTTGGAACCTGAGGTTCAGGAGCAGAGGCCCATACCAGCATATCAGCCACTATTACCTATGAGATGCCAGCCACTGTGTGAGATTTCTAAATATCATCCTGAGGAAGGGACCCACTCTCCCTGGCCCAAGAGATTCTGATTTCCAGCCCAGTGACAGATGCTTGAGGCCTTTTCTTGCTCAGTTAAGTCTAAATAATTAAAAAATCATTTTGTATATGATAATTACACAATTATATGTGATAATCTAATATATTTTCGTATACAGGGTCCGACAGAAGTAACACCGTTGAGTGTGGTTGGTAGGACACATGAATGTTTTGCATGAGATGGACCGCAATTTGAATATTTCACTTAAAATGTCATATGGGATCCCTGGAAGATGGTGACATGGTAGGAGGACGCAGATTGTCCTTCCTCCTGCGCATGGGAGAAAAACCTAACTGATCTACAGAGGAACAGAGCAGACAGCCAACAATACCACATTATATATGAAAATAGGAGATCAAAATCTGTAGCAGACATTGGAAAACTAGAAGTGGCAGCCGAGTGACCGGAGGCGGCCCTGAGACCGGGACGGAGGCGACCCAGAGACCAGAGGCGGCTCTGCGACCCACCGGAGGTGGCCCTGGGTCCTGAGAGAGCTCTGCGACCAGGTCGGAAACAGCCCTGGGGCCAGAGGCAACCCTGCAACTAGAGAAGGGGACTCTGTGGAAGACCTGGAGCTCACATCTGTGATCCTGGGGTGAGTGCGCGCAACTCGGGAAACTTGCGGAGCCCACGCCTGTAGTCTTGGGTGGGCACTGGCGCCCTGTAGGAGACCCGGAGCTCACAGCAAGAGGCTCCGGGTGGGATGGAACTGTGAGATCCCAGCTGAAACCCATAAACTCGGGAAAGTGCGCCCCCTGCAGGAGGCTCAGAAATCACACCCAAGGCCCTGCATGGAGAGTGCGCCATTAGCCCTGGGGTCAGTGCTCGGCTGGCACTGAGAACAGTAGCCCAAAGCTGACTGAGTGAGGAACAGGGATAAAAGCCGTACGAGTCGCCCCGCAGCCTGCTACAGCCAGCAAGTCCAGAAAATACAGTTTGGCCTGTTTGAAAATAGCAAGAGATTTTTTTTTGGTTTTTGGGTGTTTTGTTTTGTGGGTTTTTTTTTTTGATAGTTGTTTTTTGTCTGTTTAGTTGGGTTTTTTGTTTGTTTGTTTGTTTGTTTTGGTTTGTTTTTGGTTTTTGTGGGGTTCTTTTTGTTTTGTTTTGATTATATATTTTTTATTTTTTTATTACTTCTACCTTTTTTATCCCTCAATTCCTTTTGCTTCTCTTTACTTCTTTCTGGCTTTATTCCTTCTTCCTTTCTTTCCAATTCTATCTCTCCTTCCTTCCTCTTTTTATTCTCTTCTTTTTTCACTTTATTCTTTTCTCTTTTTAAATACCCACGAGTGAGGCAAAAAAATCCTAGAACTGTGAAAAAAAACAGAGTTGGACCAAAAAAGGGGGTATTCCAACAGCTGAGACAGTGAAAGCTGTGAACGCCAGGATACCTGAAGAAGACTACATCACTGAATCTCACAGGTATTCCACCACAGAAGTTCACACCATAAACCCAGGCAGCCAGAACAGATCAATTTAAGAAGCTGAGGTTTACAAGAAAAGTCTCACAAACAATGAGAAGACAAAGAAACAATCCCCAAATGAAAGAAAAGGAGGAAGCCCCAGAAAGAAGCCTAAATGAAACAGAGGCAACTCAACTATCAGATAAGGAGTTCAAAGAAATGGTTGTCAGGAAGCTCTCAATGAGCTACCAGAAACTACAGGGAAGCTACGATGAACTCACTGCAAACTATATCAACATGAAAAAGGAAATAGAAACTATCAAAAAAGGCCAAGAGGAAATGAAGAATACAATTTCTGAGCTGAAGAACACAGTAGAAGGAATGAAAAGCAGAATCGATGAAGCAGAGGATCGAATCAGTGAGTTGGAGGACAAAGTAGAAAAAAACAGCCAGAAAGAGCAAGAAAAGGAAAAGAGGCTCAGAAAGAATGAAGAGGGGTTAAGAGAAATGCAAGACAACATGAAACGTAATAATATCCGTATAATAGGAATACCAGAAGGAGAAGAGCAAGGGATAGAAAACCTATTTGAAAAAGTAATGAGGGAAAACTTCCCTAATTTGATGAGAGAAAAAGTCACACAAATCCAGGAAACACAGAGAGTCCCAATCAAGAGGAACCCAAACAGTCCCACTTCAAGACACATCATCATTAAAATGGCAAACTTCCAAGACAAAGAGAGAATCTTAAAGGCAGCAAGGGAGAAAAAGGAAGTAACATACAAGGGAGCCCCGATAAGGTTAGCAGCTGACTTCTCAATGGAAACGCTTCAAACCAGAAGACAATGGCAAGAAATATTCCAAGTAATGAGAACCAAAGGCCTACAACCAAGACTACTTTATCCAGCAAGGCTTTCAATCAAGATAGAAGGACAAATAAGGAGCTTCCCAGACAAAAGAAGTCTAAAAGAATACACCTCTACCAAACCAGTACTGCAAGCGATACTAAAGGGACTGCTTTAAGTAAAGAAAGGAAAAGAGAGAGAGAGGAACACAGGTACGAAAATGGCAATGAATCAGTACCTATCAATAGTAACCTTAAATGCAAATGGATTAAATGCTCCAATCAAAAACATAGAATAGCTGAATGGATAAGAAAGCATGACCCATACATATGCTGCCTACAAGAGACCCACCTCAGGACAAAAGACCTACACAGACTCAAAGTGAAAGGCTGGAAACAAATTTTCCAAGCAAACGGACAGGAAAAAAAGGTCAGGGTAGCAATACTCATATCAGACAAAATAGACTTCAAAAGAAGAGCCATAAAGAGAGACCCAGAAGGTTACTTCATAATACTCAAGGGAAGAATCCACCAAGAAGACATAAACATTGTAAATATATATGCACCCAACATAGGAGCACCTAAATACATCAAGAAAATCTTAGAGGACTTCAAGAAAGATATCGACAGCAACACAATTATAGTAGGGGATTTTAACACCCCACTGTCAAAAATGGACAGATCTTCCAAACAAAATATCAATAAAGATATTGTGGCATTGAACAGTACTCTAGACGAATTGGACTTAGCTGATATATATAGAGCCCTTCATCCCAAAGAAACTAAATACACATTTTTTTTCAAATGCACATGGAACATTTTCAAAGATAGACCACATGATAGGACACAAAACAAGCCTCAACAAATTCAAGAAAATTGATATCATGCCAAGCATTTTCTCCGACCACAAGGGACTGAAACTAGAAACCGACTTGATGGGGAAAATCCCCAAACCATCAAAATCATGGAGATTGAATAGCATGCTATTAAACAATGAATGGGTAAAGAATGAAATCAGGGAGGAAATCAAAAAGTTTCTGGAAACAAATGAAAATGAACTCACAACAACCCAAAACTTATGGGACACAATGAAGGCAGTCCTCAGAGGGACGTTCATAGCAATACAGGCCTACCTAAAGAAGACAGAAACATTTCTAACAAACGACTTAATCCTACACCTACAAGAACTTGAGGAACAACAACAAAGACAGCCCAGGGCAAGTAGAAGGAAGGAAATAACCAAGATCAGAGCAGAATTAAATGACATAGAGACTAAAAGCACAATCCTAAGGATCAATGAATCCAGGAGCTGGTTCTTTGAAAAGATAAACAAAATCGACAACCTTTAAGCAGGCTCATCAAGAAAAAAAAAGAGAGGACTCAAATAAACACAATCAGAAATGAAAGAGGAGAGATTACGACTGACACCACAGAAATACAAAGGATTGTAAGAAGTTACTACGAAGAACTGTATGCCAAGAAATTTGAAAACCTAGGTGAAATGGACAAGTTTCTAGAAAAATATAATCTCCCAAAACTCAAAGAAAATGAAACAGAAAGCCTGAACAGACCAATAACAGCTGATGAAATTGAAGCAGTAATCAAAAAACTCCCGACACACAAAAGCCCTGGACCAGATGGTTTCACATGAGAATTCTACAAAACATTTAAGGAAGAGCTAACCCCTATCCTTCACAGACTATTCCAAAAAATCCAAAATGATGGAAGACTCCCAAACTCTTTTTATGAAGCCAGCATCATCCTAATCCCAAAACCAGATAAAGACACAACAAAGAAGGAGAACTTCAGGCCAATATCGCTGATGAACATAGACGCTAAAATCCTCAACAAAATATTGGCAAACCACATCCAACAATACCTTAAAAAGATCATACACCATGACCAAGTGGGATTCATCCCAGGGATACAAGGATGGTTCAACATTCGCAAATCAGTAAATGTAATACATCAAATAAACAAAAGCAAAGACAAAAATCACATGATCATATCAGTAGATGCAGAAAAAGCTTTTGATAAAGTACAACACCCATTTATGATAAAAACACTCAGCAAAGTGGGAATAGAGGGAGCATTCCTCAACATAATAAAGGCCATATATGAGAGACCTACTGCCAACATCATACTCAATGGGCAAAAACTGAAGTCTTTCCCACTAAGATCAGGAAGAAGACAAGGCTGTCCACTTTCACCACTTCTATGCAATATAGTATTGGAAGTCTTAGCCACAGCAATTAGACAAGAAAAGGAAATAAAAGGCATCCAAATTGGAAAGGAGGAAACAAAACTATCATTGTTTGCAGATGACATGATAGTGTACATAGAAAATCCTATAGACTCGGCCAAAAAGCTGCTCGACATAATAAATGAATTTGGCCAATAAAAAGCTTCTGCACAGCTAAAGAAAGCAGTATTAAAATAAAAAGAGAACCAACTGTATGGGAAAACATATTTGACAATGATACCTCAGACAAGGGATTAATCTCCAAAATATATAAAGAACTTACAAGACTCTACTCTAAGAAGACAAGCAACCCAATTAAAAAATGGACAAAGGATTTGAACAGACACATCTCCAAGAAGGACATACAGAGGATCCAGAGACACATGAAAAGATGCTCGATATCTCTAGCTATCAGAGAGATGCAAATTAAAACCACAATGAGATACCACTTGACACCAGTCAGAATGGCCATCATAAGCAAAGCAAGAAACAGCAAGTGTTGGAGAGGTTGTGGGGAAAAGGGGACCCTAGTGCACTGTTGGTGGGATTGCAGATTGGTACAACCACTATGGAAAACAGTATGGAATTTTCTAAGAAAACTAAAAATGGACATACCTTTTGACCCAGCAATTCCACTCCTTGGATTATATCCTAAGAACCCTGAAACACCAATCCAAAAGAACCTATGCACCCCTATGTTCACAGCAGCACAATTTACAATAGCCAAGTGCTGGAAGCAACCTAGGTGCCCATCAGTAAATGAATGGATCAAAGAACTGTGGTACATTTACACAATGGAATTCTATGCAGCAGAAAGAAAGAAGGAGCTCCTACCTTTTGCGACAGCATGGATGGAACTGGAGAGCATTATGCTAAGCGAAATAAGCCAGGCAGTGAAAGACAAATACCATATGATCTCACCTTTAACAGGAAGCTAATCAACAAAACAAACAAACAAACAAGCATAATATAAACAAAGACACTGAAATTGAGAACAGTCTGACAGTGACCAGAGGGGGAGAGGAGGGAAGTTCAGGGGAAAAAGGGAATGGTTTAGAGCAACAAGTATAAAGGACTCATGGACAAAAACTATGGGGGGGTGGAGGTGGGAAGAGGGTGGGAAGGGCTGGGGTGGTGGGCTGGGGGTGGGGTAAAAGACAGAAAACTGTACAATATCAACAATTAAAAAATATTGATTAAAAAATAAAAAATTAAAAAAAATTGTTTAAAAAATGTCATATGGTGTGCTTGAGTGTGATATTGTTATGTTACAAAATTACATGCTTATGATTTTGTAATAAAGTATGTGATATAGAGTACCAGCTCATAAAAAGGGGCATTATTTGTGACAGATCCTGTATAATAAACACAACATGGGAGGGGTTGAGAATACAATGAAAAAACATTTAAAGTGCTTGTTTTGTTTGGAGAAAGAAAAACAATTATCTTTAAATGTTGAAGTAAAACTTAAGTTTAGTAACCAGTAGGATAAAAAGTACAAGGTTGTATAACTTCCAAAGTACTAGAGAAGAAAACTCTATTAATCAAACAAAAAACAAGCAAAATGGTAAATAAAAAAAGTATGTAAGATGTAAGGAGTAGGTTCATTCATGTAAAAAATTGAAATACATTTGAATGCTTTATATCCCCCTATTAAAAAGTGAAGACTTGGATTAAGTAAATCCAACTATATGCTATTTACATTACTTAATGACACAGAGAGATAAAAAGGAAGAGATTGAAAATAATAGACAAGAAAAATGTCAACAAAATGATTGCAGATGTGATGATAGACACTCCAGAGAAAATAGAATTCAGGATAAAAAACATTAGGAGGGTCAAATAGAGATGTTTTAGATTAACACATATCTAACATCATTTGGAAATGAGTAAATGTTATAAAGCAAAACAAAATAAAATTAAAATCAAAACACTACTGGAAATTCAGGGGTAAAAGACCAAATCCATATTACGAGCATGGATTATTTTACCATGGGGATTAGACCTAAATACAATAGATTAGCGGGGAGGATGTAACATAGGTAAAATAGACATTAATGGCCATATGGCCAGTCTGATAGGTAGCTCAATTCACACTTAGTCCCACCTTCCTCTTTATTCTCGCCTTCACCTAATATAGAATCTAGGAAACTTAATTCTTATTTTCAATCCCCTTTCTTAATGAAGTAAGGGGAAATCTGCTGGGTGGAGGATGGACTTCACTCCTGAAAAGACAAAGTCTCAAAATGAAAAAGACTTCCTCCCTTGTTCTTTTCTCTTTTGCTATTTTAATTGTGAATAATATCTGGAGCAATAGTCATTTTGGACTATGAGGCCACAAACATGAAGTCAAAAGCCTATGCACCAAGGATGGCAGAACAGAAAGAGTAAGTGTTGGTCCCAGATGGCAATGCTGAGCAGATGGACCAATGCCAGCAAATGCTATCTCTTCAGTTCTTGTTACATGAGAAAAATAAACTACCATTTGCTTAAGTCTTTGAAAATGAAGTTTTATGCAAATTGCAGTGAAACCATATTCCTAACTTGTGTGCATAAAAAAATAAAAGAAATTAAGAACAAACTGCCAGTAACTAGAGGGGAGATGGGAGGGAATAATGGTGGGAAAAGGGGGAAGGGTTTTCAGGAACATGTATAAAGGACACATGGACAAAACCAAAGGGGATGGCTGGGGCGGGGGGCAGTGGTGGGAAGAAAATGGAGACAACTATACTTGACCAACAGTAAAAAAATGTAAAAAAAAAGGGAAAAAATAAATAAAGCATGCTAAAAATAAAAGGAGGAGATTCAACAGACAAAATCAAAAGTTGACTTAAACACACACCAATCAAAAGACAAAGTACTGATGTCTAAATAAAAAATTAATGTTAAAGTAAATGTCATTAGGAATGAGAATTAGGGCATAACTACAGATAAAAAAATTGTAATTATAAGAAAACAGTAAATAAAACGACATATCAATACATTTGAAAATGAAAGCATAAGTTATCAAAATTCTCTAAGAAGAGGCAGCAAACCCGAATACATCCATAGTATTAGAAGAAATTAGAAGGGTGGTTAAAGATCTGTCCTCATAAAGGGCATAAAATACATATAATTTTAGGGGTGAGTTCTCCCAAATGGTCAAGGAAAATAAAATCCCTGTGTTGCATACACTCTTCCAGGTTAGAAAAGGCAAAATGCTTCTCAGGTTGTTCTGAAAGGGTAGTTTAACTTTAATACTCACAAGAGACAATAAGAATATCAAACCCCAAACAAAACATACTTGCAAATCCATGAATTAATGTCAGTGATAAAAAGAAAATTTATAATTCCTAAATTACATTCCAGCAAATTTAATCACACAGTACATTATGATCAATTTGGTTTTTTAAAAAGTATATTTTATTGATTATGCTATTGCAGTTGTCCCATTTTTTCCCTTGCCTTTATCCCTCTCTGCCCTGCACACCCCCTCTATCCAGCATTCCCCCCACCTTAGTTCATGTCCATGGGTTGTATATATAAGTTATTTTGCTTCTCCGTTATCTATACTATTGTTAACCTCCCCCTGTCTATTTTGTTCCTACCAATTATTCTTCTTATTCCCTGTACTTTCCCTCCCATTCTTTCCCCTCCCCCTCTCCACTGATAACCGTCCATGTGATCTCCATTTCTATGATTCTGATACTGTTCTAGTTGTTTGCTTAGTTTGTTTTTGTTTTTAGGTTCAGTTGTTGATAGTTGTAAGTATACTGTCATTTTACTGTTCATATTTTTGATCTTTTTCTTTTTCTTAGATAAGTCCCTTTAGCATTTCATAGAATAAGGGCTTGGTGATGATGAGCTACTTAAGTTGACCTTATTTGGGAAGCACTTTATCTGCCCTTGAATTCTAAATGGAAGCTTTGCTGGATAGAGCAATCTTGGATGTAGGTCCTTGACTTTCATGACTTTGAATACTTCTTTCCAGCCCCTTCTTGATGGCAAGTTTTCTTTTGAGAAATCAGCTGATAGTCTTATGGGAACTCTTTGTAGGTAACTGTCTCCTTTTCTCTTGCTGCTTTTAAGATTCTCTCCTTATATTTCATCTTGGGTAATGTAATTATGATGTGCCTTGGTGTGTGCTTCCTTGAGTCTATCTTCTTTGGGACTCTCTGAGCTTCCTGGACTTCCCGGAAGTCTATTTCCTTTGCCAGATTAGAGAAGTTTTCCTTCATTATTTGTTCAAATAAATTTTTTCATTTCTTGCTCTTCCTCTTCACTTTCTGGCACCCTTATAATTCAAATGGTGGAACATTTAAAGATGTCCTGGAGGTTCCTAAGGCTCTCCTCATTTTTCTGAATTCTTGTTTCTTCATTCTGTTCTGGTTGAATGTTTATTTCTTCCTTCTGTTCCAAATCATTGATTTGAGTCCCAGTTTCCTTTCCTTCACTGTTGGTTCCCTATATGTTTTCTTTATTTCACTTTATATAGCCTTCCCTCCTTCTTCTATTTTGCATCCATATGCCATCATTTCTGTGAGCATCCTGGTTACCAGTGTTTTGAACTCTGCATTGAATAAATTGGCTATCTCCTTGTCGCTTAGTTCTTTTTCTGGAGTTTTGGTTTGTTCTTTCATTTGGATCATATTTCTTTGTCTTGGTGCACTTGCTACATTGTAAGGGCCAGAGCCTTTGGTATTCACCAGGGTGGGGCAACCCACTTTGCTGCGTTTTGGTGCGATATGTGGGTGAGGGGTCTTGAGAGGAAACAATGCTGCTTGCTCAGCTCTCAGCTGGCTTTCAGTTACTTCTCCCAGTACCCATAAGCAAATTGGGCCTTTCTGGTGTGGATTCCTGGGTGGGTGGGCTTGTGTACATTCTTGTACCCTGTGGGTCTCTCTGACAAACTCTCCTGTGAGGCTGGAGTTTCTGCTGCCTCCAAAACCCCTACATATTTTTACAGCCAGAGGGTTTAAGGCTTTAGTTTCCTGCACTGGAGCCCTGGGTTGTGCTGTCTGTCTCACCCCCCAGTTACTTTTGCCAGCTTATCCACATGCAAATGTGGAACTGCCTGGTCTGCAACCTTGCTGAGTATCTTCTCTGGCCCAGTCGCCTGTCTCCACCCCGCCTACCAGTCTGGATGAATGTATCTTCTTTAACTCTTTGGTTTTTGGACTTCCATACAGTTAGATTTTCTGGAAGTTCTGGTATTTTTTGTTTTTAAATTTGTTGTTGTCCTTCTTTTGGTTGTGCGAGGAAGCAAAGCATATCTACCTACACCTTCATCTTGGCTGGAATTCCCCAAGTTAGGTTTTTTTAATAGGAATATATGGGTAGTGTAATTATGACATTTATTAATGTAATTGACTCCATTAGGAGATGAAAAGAAGAAATAGCATTTATAGAGCAGGCATATATTTCAAGGTACAGGAGTAAGGGCATTACATTAACTCAATTAATCCTCATAATAATTCTATAAATTTACATGGATCAGGTATGTCAGCAGAGTCATCTGGGCAAGAGGAGGCAAACTTGCCTGAAAAGGGCCAGGTAGTAAATATTTTAGGTCTCACAAGCCATACGTGGTCTCTGTCACAACTACACAACTTTGTCATTATAAGGAGGAAACAGCCAAACACAACAGGTAAATGGGTAGATATAGCTGTGTTCCAGTAAAACTTTTTTATAAAAACAGACATTAGGCTGGATTTCACCAGTGGCTATATTTTGTCAGCCCCTTATCTGGGGCAGTTATTAAAAAGGCAAATGTGTGGCCCTTTCCAAAACTCATTGATTATGTATTTGGGGAAAATATTTTTTTTTAAAGATTTTTATTTATTTATCTTTAGAGGGGAAGGGTAGGCGAGAGAGAGAGAAATATCAATGTATGGTTGCCTCTGGTGTGTGCCCTGCTGGGAACTGGCCTGCAACCCAGGCATGTGCCCTGACTGGGAATCGAACCTCGATCCTTTGGTTCGCAGGCCCGCGCTCAATCCACTGAGCTACACCAGCCAGGGCCTTGGGGAAAATATTTTTAAGTAGCTTCTTTAAGACCTTATTTAATGAACAGATAATAATTTAAAGTAGAAAATCAAATGGACTGTCAATTACGAAGTGCTATGAAATATAGGTAGGTGTTTAGAAATATTATGCTCTTAAGCATTTAAAGTATTCATTCCTCAATTGGTTTATATTAATTTTTATTATTTGCTGTTTTCAGTAGGTGAAAATTTAGGTGTGTTTCTGTGGATAGTCTTTAAATATTGCTTAAGTCTATTTGGTTAAAGAAATACTTCCTGAATGTCTACTGGGAGGTGTATAAAACATTGAGCAGATGCTAAGGTGAGTGGCATGGACTCTGCTCTAAAGCAGATAGTAGGCCCCACACAAATAACTCTAGTGCAAGGCAGAGAGAAACATGATCTGTAAAAGAATTAGGAAAAATAACTTTAAGATTCCAAAATGGAAATACTCATTTGATAGGACATGGAAGTTCTGAAAGCCAAGAGGTAAGAGAAGAGATAGAGAGACTATATTTGAAGAACAATGTGTTTGGCTCAAAGTAAGGCTGGAAATATAGCCTCAGTTGGGGAAGGGCCTCTAATGCCAAGATGAGTACTTACTTCTACAGGTGATGGGGTAAGTTTTGTTGAAAGATATAATTTGGGCATGCTAGATTGTCAGAAAATGGAAAGCAAGATGAAAGGAAGCTAGCTAGTACCACTTCCACTTTTTCTGGCAACTCCTCTTCTGCTTCAACCTTGTGTTTTTGATGATTGTCAATCACAGCACACAGACCATGGTTACAGGGGAAGCACAGTTCCAGGCCTTATCAATTAGAGTATGCTATTCCCCTGGTCAGTGACCCATCTAGGGGCTTGTTACCTAAGCCAATGAAAGTCTTTCTCTGGAGGGCCAGCGGAATTCCTTTACTGATCTTCCTTCTATGAGATATATCTATCTTTATAATGAAAATTCTTTGTAATAGCCTAATTTGAGCAGGTTTCCATTTCTTACTGCCAAAAAAGATAGTGTTAGTATACTATCTGTATTAGTATAATGTTACTAAGAAAGCTATGTCAAAATTTATCATTATAGAGAGCAGGCTGATAGCTCTGGGTGGGGGTTGGGAGATCAAGCATAAAAGAAAAAGAACTTGTGGACACGGACAACATTGTGGTGACTGTAGAGGGGAGGGGGTTGGGTGGAGGTGGAAGAGGGTATAGGAGATAAATGGTAATGTAAAAATATAATAAAAATAAAATATTAAAAATTATCAGACAAAGAGGAGAAAGACAAGATCAGGAATGAGGAACTGGAAGCCAGGGAAGCAGCTGGTGAATTCTCTACCCTTCACTGACTGGAAACCCCAAGTTGGACAGTCAACCCAGTATCTTCTTACAAGCTTTCCACCTCCTATGGGTGAGTTCCTCACCCTTCCCCTGCTCCCACTAGGTGAGGCTTTGCTGGTTGTGCTGGGGAGGTATAGGAGATAGATATTCCCTGGAGAGCCACTATTGCATATCGAGAAGAGAAAGGACCAAATTGGTGAGGTGAAGATTAGCAAATTTAGAGCATGACACATGAGAAAAAGCACTGGAAAATGAGGCTGAAGAGGCACCTAGAAACCATATTCTGTGTGTGTTGGAATTCTTTTCCTGAGTGCCACTTACCTGTCGCATATGGGGCAGAGAAAAATTTTTGGTCTTAAGCAGAGGAGTAACAGAAAGAATAATGAATGTTAAAAAGATCAGCTGTGTGGAGGGTGATTTGGAAAGGGAAGAGACCAGAGACAGGGAGGCCAGATAGGAGACTGTTTTGATAACCCAAGCAGAGGTGATGAGGGTGGAGGCAGAGAGGACTAGTAGGAGAAAGCTCTGGCAGGTTGGATATTGCAAGTTCTGCTCCCTCTCTTCCCTTTTTTTGTTTATTCCACTGCACAGTCTGACCCCTGGGGAAGAGTGTTGGGCGTCTCATTGGTCTGGGAACTCCAGGTGACTTAGTTCCTACTAAGTTTCTTTCTGCATCTTCTACTTGTATCTAGGAGAAAACTTTGTCTTGTGATCTCTCCAGCAGGACTGCAGGTCATATGGTCTAAAAGCATTTTACCTGACTATGAGACTAGTTCTAATATTTAATCTCCTTAATGTATTTTCTTTATAATTTCTGATGTTCAGTTTTGTTGTTTGGGTTTTATCAACATTTTTAGAGTCACTTAGGAATTTTAAAATCATTTTTGAGCCAAGCAATTAAAGGCATTTTTTATATAATTGTGTATTTTTAATAATCAATTTTGTTGTATTTTATTGTTGAAGAAAGTTTTTTCATCTTCTGAGTATTTCCCCATTTCATGTGTATTTTATATCCTTTAAGAAATTTTAGCTATTTTCTAAGATATAATCTTTAAAATTTGAGTTCACTTTAACTTAAGTATTTTCTCTTCCTTATGATTTTCTTAATACATATTCTTTTCTTTAGCTTACTACTATTATAAGAATACAGTATAAAATATGTATAACATACAAACTATGAGTTAATTGACTGTGTATATTATTGGTAAGGCTTCCCATCAACAGTAGCTTACTAGTTGTTAAGTTTTGGGGGCAGTCAGGAATTATATACAGATTTTTGACTGTGCTGATGAGTGTCAGTACCCCTAACCCCTGTGTAGTTCACAGGTCAACTATATATGATATTAGGTAGGGGTCAAACTTCATTTTTTTGTATGTGGTTGCTTGTCTCAGCACTTTTGTTGAAAAGGATATTCTATTCCCTCGTTGAATGAGCTTGACATACTTTTTGAAAACCAGTTGGTCATAGATGTATCAGTTTGTTTCTGGACTCTAATTTTTATTCCATTGGTCTAGATGGTTATCTTTATGCCAGTACCATACTGTTTTGATTACTGTAGTTTTGTGGCAACTTTTGAAATTGGGAAATGTGAGTCCTTTATATGAATCTGAAGGTGTTTTCTCATTCCTGAAAAAGAGATAATTGATAGGGATACTAAAGTAGGGATTGTATTGAATCTGTAGAGTAATTTAGGGAGTATTGAAAACTTAATGATATTGTCTTTGAATCCATGAACATGGGATACTTTTCACTCATTTAAGTTTTAAAAAAAATTGTGTGAGCAATATTTTGTCGTTTTCCATATACAAGTCTTTTACCTCCTTAGTTAAATTTATTCTTATATTTAATGCTGTCATAAGTGGAATCAGTTTATTAATTTCCTTTTCAGATTGTTCATTGTTGTTCTATAGATTTTTATGTGTTGGCCTTGTACCTTACAACTTTGCTGAATTTATTAGCTATATCAGTTTTGTGTGTATAGAATCTACAGAATTTTGTATGTATAGAATCATGTCATCTGCAAATAAATATAGTTTTATTCTTTTCAAAACTGGATGCTTTTCATTTCTTTTTCTTGATTAATAGCTATGGTTAGGATTTCCTATTCAATATTGAATAGCAGTAGGGAAAGCCAGCATCCTTTTTTGTTTATGACAATTAAGGGAAAGTGTTTTTTTAACTTATTTTATTGATTATGCTATTACAGTTGTCCCATTTTCCCCCTTTACTCCCCTCCACCCTGCACATCCTCTTTCACCTACATTGCCCCCCCCTTAGTTCACGTCCATGTGTCATACCTGTAAGTTCTTTAGCTTCTATATTTCCTATACTATTCTTACCCTCCCCCTGTCTATTTTCTATCTACTATCTAAACTACTTATTCTCTGTACTTTCCCCCCTTCTCCCACTCCCCTGTTGACAACTCTCCATGTGATCTCTATTTCTGTGTTTATGTTCCTGTTCTAGTTCTTTGCTTAGTTTGCTTTTGTTTTAGGTGTGGTTGTTAATAATTGTGAGTTTGCTGTCTTTTTACTGTCATATTTTTTATCTTCTTTTTCTTAGATAAGTCCCTTTCACATTTCATATAATAAGGGCTTGGTGACGATGAACTCCTTGAACTTGACCTTCTCTGAGAAGCACTTTATCTGCCCTTCCATTCTAAATGACAGCTTTGCTGGATAGAGCAATCTTGGATGTAGGTCCTTGCCTTTCATGACTTGGAATACTTCTTTCCAGCCCCTTTTTGCCTGGAAGGTCTCTTTTGAGAAATCAGCTGACAGTCTGATGGGAACTCCTTTGTTGGTAACTGTCTCCTTATCTCTTGCCACTTCTAGGATTCTCTCCTTCATTTTAGTCTTGGGTAACTTAATTATGATGTGCCTTGGTGTGTTCCTCCTTGGGTTTGACTTCTTTGGGACTGTCTGAGCTTCCTGGACTTCCTGGAAGTCTATTTCCTTTGCCAGATTAGGGAAGTTCTCCTTTATTATTTGTTCAAATAACTTTTCCACTTGTTGCTCTTCCTCTTCCCCCGCTGGTACCCCTGTAATTTAGATATTGGAATGTTTAAAGATGTCCTGGAGGTTCCTAAGCCTCTCCTCATTTTTTTGAGTTCTTGTTTCTTTATTCTTTTCTGATTGGATGTTTCTTTCTTCCTTCTGGTCCACTCCATTGATTTGAGTCACAGTTTTCTTCCCATCACTATTGGTTCCCTGTACATTTTCCTTTATTTCACTTAGCATAACCGTCATTTTTTTTCATCTAATTTGCAACCAGATTCAACCAATTCTGTGAGCATCCTGATAACCAGGGCTTTGAACTGTGCATCTGATAGGCTGGTTATCTCTTTTGTTGCTTGGTTGTATTTTTTCTGGAGCTTTGATCTATTCTTTCATTGGGGACTTTTTTTTTTTTTTTGGTCTTAATGTGCCTATTACATAGTGAGGGGCATATCCTTAGGTATTCACCAGGGTGGGTCAACGCAGTTGCTGGGTTGTGATGTTGTAGGTGGTGCAGGGGTCTGAGAGGGAACAATGGCCCTTGCTCTGCTCTGTCCTGGATTTCAGTCCCTTCCACCACTTCCCCCAAGCAAAGTGGGCCCTTCTGGTGCTGATTCCCATGCGGGTGGATTTGTGCACATTCTAGGCCCCTATGGGTCTCTCCAACAAACTCTCCTGTGAGGCTGGGGGTCTCTCCCTATACCTCAATCCCCACAGCTGTTTCAATCAGTGTTTTGTGGCTTTACTTCCCCCTGTTGGGACCCTGGGTTGCGCAGTCTGTCTCACTCCCCAGTTTCACCTGGTTTGTCTGCACACGAATGTGGGATGGCCTGGCCCGCCAGCCACCTTGTGTGTTGCACCCCTCCACAATCTGCTGCCATCTTGTTGGGTCTGCCCACTGCTGCCTTGTACACTCAGGGTCTGCCAGCCACCTCTTTTTTTGCCATGACCCCTTTCTGACCAGTGGCCAGACTTGGCCCTCCTACTGGTCTGGATGAATGTGTCTATTTTAACTCCTTGGTTGTCGGACTTTCATACAGTTCAATTTTCTGTCAGTACTGATTGATTTTTTTTTTTGTTTCTAAATTGTTGTCCTTATTTTGGTTGTGCGAGGAGGCACAGTGTGTCTACCTAAGTCTCCATCTTGGCCGGAAGTCCAAGCTAAGGGAAAGTTTTCAATCTGTCACCATTAAGTGTGATGTTCACTGTAGGTCTTTCATAAATGCCCTTCATCATATTAAGGATATTCCCTTCTATTACTAGTTTTCTGAGAATTATTTTCATAATAGGGTGTTAAATTTTATCAAATGATTTTTCTGCCTCTATTAAAATAATCATCCTCACCTTAATTTTATCAATATGATGAATTCTGTAAATGTGCTGTTGGACTTGATTTGTTAGCATTTTGTTGAGGAAATCCTCAACATCTATATTCATCAGCGATGTTGGTCTTGTGGTATGTTTGACTGCATTTGATATAAAGATAATGCTGGTTTCATTATTAGATGTAATAGAATGTAATCGAATGTAGAATGTAATGTACAACATTATCACTATAATTAACTCTATTTTGTGTTATATTTGAAAATTGTTAAGAGGGTAAATCCTAAGAGTTCTCATCACAAGAAAGAAACACATTTTTAAAAAATTTATATGCAATAATGGATGTAATAGAAACTTATTTTGGTATTCAGTTCACAATATAGGGTTGGACAAAAGTAGATTTATAGTTGTGAGTATGCAAAACATATTTTTTATTATTTTTAGTTATTGTACTATTTTCTATATGAACAATTGTAAAACTACTTCTGCCCAACCCTGTATATGTAAGTTAAGTCATTATTCTGTACACTTTAAACATATATAGTGCTGTTGGTCACACAAACTCATTATTGAGAAGTGTTCCTTCCTATTCTATTTCTAGAAGAGTTTGAGTTGGATTGATGTTACTTCTCTTTTAAATGTTTGGCAAAATTCAGCAGTGAAGCCATCTGGTGCTGGATTTTTTTTCTTTGGGAAATGTTTGGTTATTCATTCAATTTCTTCTTATATATCTGTTGAGATTTTCTATTTCTTCTTAAACGAATTTTGATATTTTATCTATTTCTTTAAAATTACTTATTTTCTTTTTTACATATATTTTATTGATTATGCTATTACAGTTGTCCCATTTCCCTCCCTCATTCCCCTCCACATTGCACGCCCCTCCCACCCATAGTCCCACCTTCAGTTCATGTCCATGTGTTATAAGTTATTTAGCTTCTACATTTCCCACACTATTCTTGCCCTCCCCCTATTTTCTACCCACCGTCTATGCTACTTATTTGCTGTACCTTTTCCCCCTCTCTCCTCCTCCCACTCCCCTGTTGCTAACCCTCCATGAGATCTCCACTTCTGTGCTTCTGTTCCTGTTCTAGTTCTTTGCTTAGTTTGCTTTTGTTTTAGGTGTGGTTGTTAATATCTGTGAGTTTGCTATCTTTTTACTGTCATATTTTTTATCTTCTTTTTCTTAGATAAGTCCCTCTAACATTTTATATAATAAGGGTTTGGTGATGATAAACTCCTTGAATTTGACCTTATCTGAGAAGCACTTTATCTTCCCTTCCATTCTAAATGACAGCTTTGCTGGATAGAGCAATTTTGGATGTAGGTCCTTGACTTTCATGACTTGGAATACTTCTTTCCAGACCCTTCTTGCCTGGAAGGTCTCTTTTGAGAAATCAGCTGGCGGTCTGATGGGAACTCCTTTGTAGATGACTGTGCCCTTATCCATTGCTGCTTCTAGAATTCTCTCCTTCATTTTAATCTTGGCTAATGTAATTACGATGTGCCTTGGTGTGTTCCTCCTTGGGTCCAACTTCTTTGGGACTCTCTGAGCTTCCTGAACTTCCTAGAAGTCTATTTCCTTTGCCAGATTGGGGAAGTTCTTCTTTACTTGTTGCTCTTCCTCTTCCCCTTCTGGTACCCCTATAATTCAGATGTTGGGATGTTTAAAGATGTCCTTGAGGTTCCTAAGCCTCTCCTCATTTTTTTGAATTCTTGTTTCTTCCTTGTTTTTTGTTTGGTTGTTTCTTTTTTCCTTCTGGTCTACTCCATTGATTTGAGTCCCAGTTTTCCTCCAATCACTTTTGATTCCCTGTGCATTTTCCTTCATTTCACTTAGTATAGCCTTTATTTTTTCATTTAATTTGTGGCCAAAATCAATAAATTCTGTGAGGATCCTGATCACCAGTGGTTTGAACTGTGCATCTGATAGGTTGGCTATCTCTTGATTGCTTAGATGAATTGGCTCTGGGACTTTGATCTGTTCTCCTGTTTGAGCTTTTTTTTTTTGGTCTCGTTCTGACTGTTAAGTATGAGGGGCGGAGCCTTAGGTGTTCACTAGGGCGGGGCAGCCTGGTCACTGGGTTGTGATGCTGTATGTGGGGGAGGGGTCTGAGAGGGAAAAATGGTGCTTATTCCGCTGTCTCTCCTATTTCAGTCCCTTCTGCTGCTATTCACATGCAAATTGGGCCCTTCTGGCGCTGATTCCTGGGTGGGTGGGCTTGTGTACATTCTAGGACCCTGTGGGTCTCTCCAAGGAACTCTCCTGTGAGGCTGGGAGTCTTTCCCAGCATCTCAACCCTCACAAGTGTTTTCAATCGTTGTTTTTAGGTTTTATTTCCTGGCCCTGGGGCCCTGGGTTGGGAGTTCTGTCTCGCTCCCTATTCTCACCTGGATTATCTGCATGCAAATGTGGGACCACTTGGTCAGCCAGCCGCCTTGTGTGGCCTCACTGGGTCTGTCCATTGCCACTCTGCGCCCAAGGTCTGCTAGCCGCTGCCTGTGTGCCTGAGGATGCTGCATGCCAGAGTCAGCTAACCTCTGCTTTTTCCTGCCACAACTCCGCCCCTCTTACTGGTCTGGATGAATGGTTGTTGGACTTCCGTACAGTTCAATTTTCTGTTAGTTCCGATTGTTTTTAAATATTTGCTGTCCTTAATTTTGGTTGTGCAAGGAGGCACAGTGTGTTCTCCTACACCTCCATCTTGGCTGGAAGTCCTAAAATTGCTTATTTTTTATAGATACTTAATTTGTTGTCATACATTTTTTCTGGAATTTTCTTATGATGCTTTTAATTTCTGTAAGGTCAGTAATGTTCTAACTTGTTTTTAAAGATTTTGTTCATTTATTTTTTAGAGAGCGTGGAAGGGAGGGAGGAAGAGAGGGAGAGAAACATCAATGTGTAGTTGCCTTTCATGTGCTCTCCACCAGGGACCCAGCCCACAACTCATGCATGTGCCCTGACTGGGAATCAAACTGATAACTCCTTGGTTTGCAGGCTGGTGCTCAATCCACTGAGCCACACCAGCCAGGGCAATGTTCTAACTTTTTTAAAACTATGCTATTACAGTTGTCCCAATTTTTTTCCCTTTGCCCCCTCCACCTGTTACAGCCCTTCCCTCCAGCAATCCCTCCCCTCACCTTTAGTTCATGTCCATTGGTTGTGCATATAAGCTCTTTGACTTCTCCATTTCCTATACTATCCTTAACATCCCTCTGTCTATTTTTTACCTACGAATTATGCTTCTTAATTCCTGTACCTTTTCCCCTATTCTCCCCTTTCCCCCTCCCCGCTGGTAACCCTCCATATGATCTCCATTTCTATGATTTTGTTGCTGTTCTATTTGTTTGCTTAGTTTGTTTTTGTTTTTGTTTTTTTAGATTCAGTTGTTGATAGTTGTGAGTTTGTTGTCATTTTACCGTTCATAGCTTTTATCTTCTTTTTCTTAAATAAATCTATTTAACATTTCATACAATAAGGGTTTGGCGATGATGAACTCCTTTAGGTTTACCCTGTCTGAGAAGCACTTTATCTGCCCTTCAATTCTAAATTATAGCTTTGCTGGATAGAATAGTCTTGGATGTAGGTCCTTGCCTTTCATGACTTGGAATACTTCTTTCCAGCCCCTTCTTGCCTGTAAGGTCTCTTTTGAGAAATCAGCTGATAGCCTTATGGGCACTCCTTTGTAGGTAACTCTCTCCTTTCCTCTTGCTTCTTTTAGGATTCTCTCTTTATCTTTAAGCTTGGGTAACTTAATGATGATGTGCTTTGGTGTGGCTCTCTTTGGATTCAACATGTTTGAGATTCTTTGGGCTTCCCGAACTTGTATGTCTACTTCCTTCACTGAATCAGGGAAGTTTTCTTTCATTATTTTTTTTTTAAGTCTTCAATTTCTTGCTCTTCCTCTTCTCCTTCTGGCATCCTTATGATTCAGATGTTGGCATTTTTTTTTTTGAATTCTTGTTTCTATATTCTGTACTGGTCAACTGTTTTTACTTCCTTATGTTCCAAATCATTGATTTGAACCCCAGATTTCTTCCCTTCACTGTTGGTTCCCTGTGGATTTTTCTTTATTTCACTTAGTGTAGCCTTCATTTCTTCCCTCATACATTTGCTGTAGTCAGTCAGATCTCTAAGCATCCTCATCACCAGTGTTTTGAATTCTGCATTTGATAGGTTGGCTATCTCCATTTCTCTTAGTTCTTTTTTCTGGAGTTTTGATCTGTTCTTTCATTTGAGCCATATTTCTTTGTCTCCTCAATTTGATAGCCTCCTTGTGATTGCTTTTGTATATTAGGAGGAGCTGCTTTGACTCTATCTTGGTGTACCTGTTATACTGTAAGGGGCAGAGCCTTGGGTATTCGCCAGGGTGGGGCAGTCTGCTTTGCTGCTTTGTGGTGTTGTATGTGGGGGAGGGGGGGAGAAGGAACAATGCCACTTGCTTGGTTCTCACCCCATTTCCAGTCACTTTCTCTACTTCTCGTATGCAACTGGTGCCCTTCTAGCCCCTTCCCTGGTGCCGAATCCCAGACTGGGTGGGTTTGTGTACATTATAGGGCCATGTAGTTCCTTTAGACAGACTCTCCTGGGAGACTGGCAGTTTCTTCCACTGCCCCAACTCCTACTGATTTTTACAGGCAGAAGTTATGAGGCTTTATTTTCCTGGCACTGGAATCCTGGGTTGCACGGCCTGGTCTGGGGCTGAGAAGGCTTGCTCCCCAGGTGTCTCTCCCAGTTTTTATCCACCTCACGTGAATGTGGGACCACCTGTTCCACCAGCTGTTGCCTCTGCTGCTTCACTGCTTCTCGGCATCCTCTCTGCCTCAGCTCCCTATCTCTGCCCCCCTACCCGTCTGGATCAATACTACTTCTTTAAATCCATGGGTGTCAGACATCCATACAGTTCAATTTTCTGGCAGTTCTTGTATATTGTTTTGAGGTTAATTGTGAACCTTCTTATGCTTGTGTGAGGAGGTGAAGTGAGTCTACCTACACCTCCATCTTGGCTGGAAGTAATGTTCCAATTTTAATATTTGATCGCAGTTAATTGCATCTTCTCACATCTCACTTCTTAGATTGGTAAAAGGTTTGTCAATTTTGTTGATTTTTACAAAAATAATGTACGATTTCATGTTTCTATTATTTACTACTTTATTCCATTTATCCCTGCACTAATCTTTATTATTTCCTTACTTCAACTGGTTTTTAATTTAGTGCTTCTTTTTAAAAGTTCCATAAGGTATAGATTTATGTTGTTGATTTTAAGATCTTTCTTATTAGTTTTTGGTAGGCATTTATAACTGGTTTTAGATTTAGTTTGTTCTTCTTTTTGAAGTTCCATAAGTTATAAGTACATTGCTAATTTAAGATCTTTCTTTTTGTTTTGAAAGTCCTTATTTATTTATTTTATTTTGATTTTTTTATTGCCGTTTACAATTGTCCCCAATTTTCCCCCATTACTCTCCCCTGCCCTACCCACCTCTCACCTCCCAATTCCAATCCTCCCTCCTGTTGTCTTTGTCCATGGGTCCTTTATCCTCTTCCTTCACTTGACCCTTCCTCTTTTTCCCCCCATTATTCCCTATCCTCCCCTCTCTGGTCACTGTCAGTTCATTCTTTATTTCCACATCTCTGTTTTTATTTTACTCACTTGTTTGTCTTGTTAATTGGGTTCCACTTATAGGTGAGATCGTATGGTATTTTTCTTTCACCACCTAGCTTATTTCACTTAGCATAATACTCTGCAGTTCCATCCATGTTGTAGTGAAGGGAAAGAGTTCTTTCTTTCTTTTTTCTTTTATTTTTAAAAAATATTTTATTTATTTTTAGAGAGAGGGGAAGGGAAGTAGAGAGGGAAAGAAACATCAATGTGGGGTTGCCTCTTGCATGCCCCCTACTGGGGACCTGGCCCAACCCAGGCATGTACCCTGCCTGGGAATTGAACTGGTGACCCTTTGGTTTGCAGGTCGGCATTCAATCCATGGAGCCACACCAGCCAGAGACAATTTATTTCTTCAATGTCTTATAATTTTCCAGGTGCAGGTCTTTTACATACTTGGTTAGTTATTCCTAGGTATTTTATGCTTTTTGAAGCAATTGTGAATGGGATTGTTTTCTTAATTTCCTTTTATGATAGTTTTTTATTGGCATATAAAAATTCAACTTATTTCTGGATATTAATTTTGTATCCTGCTACTTTGCTGAATTCATTTATCAGTTCTAGCAGTTTCTTGGTGGATTCTTTGGGATTCTCTATTTACAGGATCATGTCATCTGTGAATAAAGACAGTTTTACTTCTTCCTTTCCAATTTGGGTGACGTTTGTTTCTTCTTCTGGTCTGATGGCTGTGGCTACGATGTCCAGTAATATGTTGAATAAGAGATATGAAAGCAGACATCCCTGTCTTGTTCCTGATCTTAAGGGGAACACTTGTAGCTTTTGCCCATTGAGTATGATGCTGACAGTAGGTTTTTCTTGTATGGTGTTTATTGTATTTAGGTATGTTCCCTCCCTTTCCACTTTGCTGAGAGTTTTTATTATCATAAAGGAGTGCTGGATTTTATCAGATGCTTTTTCTGCATCTATTGATATGATCACATTGTTTTTATCCTTCATTTTGTTTATATGGTGAATCACATTTACTGATTTGTGAATGTTGTACCATTCTTGCATTTCCAAAATAAATCCCACTTGATCGTGATGTATGATCTTCATGATATATTACTGTATTCAGTTTGCTAATATTTTCTTGAGGATTTTAGTAACTGTGTTCATCAAGGATATTGGCCTGTAATTTTCTTTCTTTGTAGTGTCTTTATCTGGTTTTGGAAGTAGGATAATATGTTTGGGAGTTTTCCCTTCTCTTGAATTTTATGAAATAGTTTGAGAAAGAAATGTGTTAGTTCTTCTGAGAACCTTTCATTAAATTCCTCTGTGAAGCCATCTGGTCCACGTCTTTTGTTTGTTGGGAGTTTTTTTTTAAATTTTCTTTCTGATTACTGCTTCAATTTCACTATATATACTGTTTATTTAGATTCTCTGATTCTTCCTAATTTAGTTTTGGAATATTGTATGTTTCTAGGAATTCATCCAATTTGTTTAGGTTGGCCAGTTTCTTGGTATATAGGTATTCATAATATTTTCTTACAATCCTTTGTATTTCTTTGGTGTCAGTTGTTATTTCTCCTCTTTCATTTCTGATTTTATTTGTTTGGGTCCTCTCTCTTATTTTTTGATGAGTCTGGTTAAAGATTTGTCAATTTTGTTTATCTTCTCAAAGAACCAGCCCTTGGATTTATTGATCTTTTGTATTGTTTTTTAGACCCTATTTCATTTATTTCTTGTCTGATATTTTTTATTTCCTCCCTTCTACTCACATTGGGCTTTAATTGTACTTTTTCAAGTTCCTTTACATGTAAGTTAGATGGTTTATTTGAGCTTTTTCCTGTGTGTTTTCCCCCCATTCGAGATAGGCCTGTAATGCTATGAATTTCCCTCTTAGGATTGCTTCCCTTGTGTCCCACAGATTTGGGATTGTTGTGTTCTTATCTTCATTTGTTTCAAGGTATCTTTTGATTTCTTCCTTGATCTTGTTTTTGACCCATTCATTGCTTAATAACATGTTATTTAGCTTCCATGTCTTCATATGTTTTTCAGTATTCTTGTGATTGACTTCTACTTTCCTAGCATTATGGTCAGGGAAGATACATGATATGATTTCAGTTTTCTTAAATTTATTGAGATTTGTTTTGTGTCCTAAGAGGTGGTCTCTCCTAGAAAACATTTCATGTACACTTCAAAAGTATGTAGTGTATTTTGCCATGTATAATGTTGATGGGTTAAAGAAATATTAAGAATCCTCCCTGTTTATGCCCGAGCTGTGAACTTTTATTGTAAGAATAAAATATAGGTGTGCTATCTCCGTGGGAGAACTAGCCCTTCTCTACAGAAGACTAAGCACCATTTTTAAAAAATTTTTTAAATATATTTTATTGATTATGCTATTACAGTTGTCCCATTTCTCCCCCATCATTTCCCTCCACCCTGCAAACCCTCTCCCACCCACATTCCCCCCCTTTAGTTCATGTCCATGTGTCCTAATTTCTTTAGCTTCTACATTTCCCACACTATTCTTACCCTCCCCCTGTCTATTTTCTATTTACTATCTAAACTACTTATTCTCTGTACTTTCCCCCCTTCTCCCACTCCCCTGTTGACAACTCTCCATGTGATCTCTATTTCTGTGTTTATGTTCCTGTTCTAGTTCTTTGCTTAGTTTGCTTTTGTTTTAGGTGTGGTTGTTAATAGCTGTGGGTTTGCTGTCTTTTTACTGTCTTATTTTTTATCTTCTTTTTCTTAGATAAGTCCCTTTAACATTTCATATAAAAAGGTCTTAGTGATGATGGACTCCTTGAACTTGACCTTATCTGAGAAGCACTTTATCTTCCCTTCCATTCTAAATGACAGCTTTGCTGGATAGAGCAATCTTGGATGTAGGTCCTTGCCTTTCAAGACTTGGAATACTTCTTTCTAGCCCCTTCTTGCCTGGAAGATCTCTTTTGAGAAATCAGCTGACAGTCTGATGAGAACTTCTTTGTAGGTGACTGTCCCCTTATCCCTTGCTGCTTCTAGAATTCGCTCCTTCATTTGAATCTTGGCTAATGTAATTACGATGTGCCTTGGCGTGTTCCTGCTTGGGTCCAACTTCTTTGGGACTCTCTGAGCTTCCTGGACTTCCTGGAACTATTTCCTTTGCCAGATTGGGGAAGTTCTTCTTTATTATTTGTTCAAATAACTTTTCCACTTGTTGCTCTTGTTCTTTCCCTTCTGGTACCCCTATAATTCAGATGTTGGAATGTTTAAAGATGTCCTTGAGGTTCCTAAGCCTCTCCTCATTTTTTTGAGTTCTCGTTTCTTCATTCTTTTCTGATTGGATGTTTCTTTCTTCCTTCTGGTCTACTCCATTGATTTGAATCCCAGTTTTTCTCCCATCACTGTTGATTCCCTGTGTATTTTCCTTTATTTCACTTAGTATAGCCTTCATTTGTTCATCTAATTTGTGACCAAAATCAACCAATTCTGTGAGCATCCTGATCACCAGTGGTTTTAACTGTGCATCTGATAGGTTGGCTATCTCTTGGTTGCTTAGATGAATTGGCTCTGGGGCTTTGATCTGTTCTCCCATTTGAGCCATTTTTAGGGTTTTTTTCTTTTCATCTGGTTGTGGCTGTTATGTATGAGAGGCGGAGCCTTAGGTGTTCCCCAGGGTGGGGCAACCCAGTTGCTGGGTTGTGATGCTGTATGTGGGGGTGCGGTCTGAGAGGGAACAATGGTGCTTGCTCTGCTCTCTCGGATTCCAGTCCCCTCTGCTCTCTCGGATTCCAGTCCCCTCTGCCTCTTCCCCCAAGCAAACTGGGCCCTTCTGGTGCTGATTTCTGTGTGGGTGGGCTTGTGTATGTTCCAGGACCCTGTGGGTCTCTCTAATGAATTCTCCTCTGAGGCTGGGAGTCTCCCCTAACAACTCAACCCCCACAAGTGTTTTCAATTGGTGTTTTTAGGTTTTATTTCCTGGCACTGGGGCCCTGGGTTGCGAGGTCTGTCCTGCTCTCCGTTCTCACCTGGATTGTCTGCATGAGAATGTGGGACCATCTGGTCAGCCAGCCACCGTGAGTGGCCCCACTGGGCCTGCCAGCCACCATCTGGTGCCCAGGGTTCGCTATCTGCCACCTGTATGCCTTGGATCCGCCAACCACTGCGTGTGGGCTGGTTCTGCCAAGCTCCACTTCCTCCTGCCGAAACTCTGCCCCTCTTGGGTCTGGAGGAATGGTTGTAGGACTTCTGTACAGTTCAATTTTCTATCAGTTCCGGTTGTTTTCTTGTTTCTAAATCAAGATTTTCCTTAATTTTGGTTTCCCCAGGAGGCACAGTGTGTCCACCTATGCCTCCATCTTGGCTAGAAGTCAGGACTAAACTTTAAACTGGAGCAGGAACTCTGCACACTGACTTTTTTTGTTGGTCTAATTGAGGAGGTGATCTTTGAGAGAGGACTCTGCCCTTCTCCCAGATTGCACAGCACCTGAATGAAGCCTTTTCTCTTTTGCACCAGCATCTGCCTCATGAGTTTGGCTTTTGTGGTGATGGACAACTGAACCCCTGTTTTTATTTGGTTACATATTGAGAGTATTTATCTGGAGGTCTTAGGGGAGGATCCCAATAGAATATTCATAACATTTCATGTATGTCCTTTCAGGGTCATGGTCTCTACTGATTGGTCAGCACTAGGGCAGGGCTGTCATTAGTCAATGCAGCTGGTCCTGATGTCAGCTGTGGCATTGCTTACATAGTTTTACTGACTTTTTTGGGCCTAGAGCTGAAACACAACAGAGGCCTAGATTTATTTGATGTGGATGAGAACCTCGCTGTTCCAGGAGCTCAATGTTTAAGGACTATTCTTCAACCCCTTTGTTCTTTCCTCTCTTTCAGGGGGTCTAACCCACATGACTAGTAACATGCCAGGAGAGGAAAGATCAGGGGAGGGTCTGAATTACATGACCAGCAAGATGAAAAGTCAGGGAATCTAAACTGTATCACTAGCCATATGCTAGAAAAGGAAAAAGCTTCCTTGGAGGCCAAGTCCTTGTTTCCCCAGTTTTGCCTGTTGCTAGGCACCTGGAGCTTTCCACTCTGTTGACCTTCTGTACCTGACTCATTGTTCTTGCTTTGCTCACATCTAACTGCTTTCCACAAAAGGACTGCATTAGGAGACCTTCTGGGTTTGTGAACACAATGATGTGCTAGGAGAGTGGACCCTCTGAAGAGGGCATAAAAGCCCTACGCTCCTCACATATTTTGCCCTATGTATCTCTTGCATTTGGCTGTTCATGAGTTATATCCTTTTATAATAAACCAAGTAATCTAGTGAGCAAACTGTTTTCCTATTGTTCTATGAGCTGCTCTAGCAAATTAACCCTGACAAAAAGGTCATTGGAGCCTTTCATTTACTGCCAGTTGGTCAGAAGCATATGTAACAATCTGGACTTTTGACTGGTATCTGAAGTCATTGTTGTAGATAGCTAGATATTATTACAGGAAGGCAGCAAAGGGTAGCAGACAGCAAGTTTAATAAAGTAGGGAGCTAAATTGGACAATAAGCCTGATTAAGTTTGAAAGTTATAGACTCAGACACCCCAGGGGATTGCAGTGTTACCCCTCCAAGGGGATTAACATTCTTTCTTCCCCTGTGTAAGGATGAAGAACCAGCTTTCCAATGAGGTACAACCGGCCATTATCCCAGAGTACCAAAGGAAAAATTAAAAAAATAAAGGGGAAATTACTCAACTGGGCTCATGCCCAGTAGAAGCCAAGATGGCATCAGTGGAAGATTTTTTACCTTGAGGCACTACTCAGGTGGCAACCATCAGGGGTGGTGTCTAGCCTAGAAAAAGCATCAGATTGGATAAGGGACATAGAACCTCAGAAAATCTAGGAAAAGGATTGGTTAAAGGGATGATCCAACACCAGCCTAATAAGGATTGGGAAGGTGATTGGTTAGTCTGAAAGAGTGTCGGGTGCTTACCAAGCCTGAGACAATATAATCCAAGCTTAACGAAACTCTTTCTTTCTCTTCCTCTCTGTCTCTCTCTCTCTGTAACACACACTCACCCCATTTGTTCATGTGTTCTCTTTCCAGAGCAGCCATGTGGCCCTAGCAGCTTCCTGTGGTTCTGTAGCTACATGGGCTCCAAATGCAGGCTTGGGTACAATAACAGAGGGCAGCCTAAACTAGTCACATGAGGAAAGAGGCTAAACTGGACTAAGACTTCACAGGGGCTGAACCAATGATGCAGAATTTCTGGGAACTGGCCCTCTTTTCGGGCCTGATGAAGACAAGACTGGGAGTTTCAGTCAAGATGCAGGTGTAGATAAAAACCCCTCATTTCCTTGCACGACCAAAAGGAGGATAACAGCCAATCTAATATCAATAAGCAACCAGAAGCACCAGAAAATCAAACTGCATGGAACCCGACAATCAAGGAATTAAAGAAAAAATCAACCAGAGCAACCAGACTGGCAGTACTGCAGCACAGCAAAGAGGGTTGCCCTGCCTGGGTGAATATCTAAGGCCCCACCCCCTTACAACTTATTGAGTGTGCCAAGATAAAGAAATGTGGCCCAAATGAAAGAACAGAGCAAAGTCTCAGAAAGAGAACTAAGCGAAGAAGAGATCGCCAACCTATCTGATGGAGAATGTAAAGCCCTGGTAATCAAAATGCTCATAGATCTAATTGAGCTTGGTTGAAAAATGAAAAAAAAAAAAAAGATACCCAAAATGAAATAAAGCAAAATATTCAGGGACCCAACAGTGACAGGAAGGAAACCAGGACTCAAAACAACAATTTGAAACAAAAGGAAAAAATAAACATTCAACATGAACAGAATGAAGACACAAGAATTCAAAACAGTGAAGAGAGTCTTACAAACCTCTAGGACAACCCGAAACGCTCCAATGTCTGAATTATAAGGGTGCCAGAAGGAGAAGAACAACAGCAAGAAATTGAAGACTTATTTGAACAAAAAATGAAGGAAAACTTCCCCAATATGGCAAAGGAAATAGACTTCAGGAAGTCCAGGAAGCCCAGAGAGTCCCAAAGAAGTTGGACCTAAAGAGGAACACACAAAGGCACATCATCATTAAGTTACCCAAGCTTAAAGATAAAGAGAGAATCCTAAAAGAAGCAAGAGGAAAGGAGAGAGTTACCTACGAAGGAGTGCCCATGAGGCTATCAGCTGATTTCTCAAAAGAAACCTTGCAGGCAAGAAGGGGCTGGAAAGAAGTATTCCAAGTCATGAAAGGCAAGGACCTGCATCACAGATTACCCAGCAAAGCTTTCATTTAGAATGGAAGGGCAGATAAAGTGCTTCTCAGATAAGGTCAAGTTAAAGGAGTTCATCATCACCAAGCCCTTATTATATGAAATGTTAAAGGGACTTATCTAAGAAAAAGAAGACCAAAATTATGAACAGTAAAATGACAACAAACTCACAACTATCAACAAATGAACCTAAAAGAAAAGAAAAACAATGAAAACAAAAACTAAGCAAACAGCTAGAGCAGGAACAGAATCAGAGAAATGGACATCACACGAAGGGATTTCAGTGGGGAGGGGGAGGGGAAAAATGGTGGGGAAAGGTTCAGGGAAGAAGAAGCATAATTAGTCAGCATGAAATAGATGGGAAGAGATAAAAAAATGGTATAGGAAACAGGGCTCAAAGAACTTATATGTACAACCCATGGACATGAATTAAGGGGGAGGATGCTGGAGGGTTGCAGGGGCAGGGTGGAGGGGAGATAAAGGGAGAAACTGTAATAGCATAATCAATAAAAATAGTTAAAAATAACAAAAAAATAAAGTTTTTTATACAAAAAAGGACAAGGCTGGATATTTTCCACAGCAGGAGGAGTGGATATGAGACAGTAGGAACCTGAGGGCAATCTTCTATATTTTTATCCCAATTAACCTTACCACAACACCTCAATCTCCCTTGCATGAATCCCCAGAAATGCTTTATCATGACTCCATGAAAAGACCCCATTTCCACCAGCAATAAAAAGGGAGGGAGATGTTCTTTTGGGACTGAGCCCTTAACTTGTGGTATCTGACACAAACCAGACAAAGTGCTGGAAGTGAGTTAAATTATAGGACACCAAGCTGTGCCTGAAAAAATCACCGAGTTGCTTAGTGTGATTTTTTCATACCAGGTAATTTATATGTTTAGATTGTTTTTCTCTTCTGGAGTCAGTATTGGTAAATTACATATTCCTATAAAATTATCCACTTCAGTTCAGTTTTAATATATCTGTATAAATTTAATCAAAATTTATTTCTGTTTAACTTCCTTTGTATATGTAGTTTTCTACTGATTTTTATTTTATTCTTTTAAGTATTTAGGCTGTCAACGGAATTTTTTTTTTTTTGAAAGCCTGAAGACTCTTGATCATGCTGGTGTGCTAGTGGCACTGATCAGGGGTTTTATCTCTTTCAGACAAAACATTGTAGAGTGGGAGATGATTTGATCCCCAAACTAATGTTTGTTTGTTTGTTTGTTTGTTTTGACATTACTATTTTATTTTATTTATTTTTTTTAAGTTATTTATTTACTTTTATTTATTTATTTTTCTTTCTTTTTTTTTTAATTTTTATTTTCATTGTTGATCTTGTACAGTTTTCTGTCTTTTATTCTCACCCGAACCCGCCACCCCAGCCCTTCCCACCTCCCTCCCATTTCCACCCCCCCCCATAGTTTTTGTCCATGTGTCCTTTATACTTGTTCCTGTAAATCCTTCCCCTTTTCCCCTGAAATTCCCTCCCCTCTCCCCTCTGGTGACTTAATGTTTGTTTTTTTGAACAGGGAACTAAGTCATTAAAGAAAAGACAAGTGGTCAGGGTTCAGGAAAAGGCCAGAATGAGGGAACTTCCAAAGACCAACAATTTAATGAAGAGATCTGCAAGAGCTTTACACAGCAGTAAAGATGGATGTGTGGTTTGAAAGCTGCCTAACCACTATTCTCTTCTCCTTCTCCTTCTCTTTTAAATTAAAGAAATGTATTAAACTATTTCTCACAGGATACAGAATATATTCCTTACTATAAATACATAGATGGAGTTCTAATTTAAAAGAAAACAGAAAAATTATATATAGAGAGATTTCTAGTTCTCTTCCTAGTGCAATTCCACAACTCAAGACATACAGAAAAAGGACTAAATCCAATAATGACTGAAAATCTGGTTAAGAGCAGTGTGAATATGATTATTTTCATCTCTTGTATACTGACATATCTGTGCTTGAGGACACATGCCAATGTATGTGGGGGCCCCTGTCCTGGGCGCCAGATGTGGGGGGTGCTCCGCCTGCAGAACCCCATCCCTCCGTCATGGATGAAAATAAAACTACCAAGACATGATCTGCTTGGGGAGGAGAAGTGGACAAACTCTCAGAGGAGAATGACCCAGAGCCCCTTCCTCACAAGGCTTTTATTGGGTTCAAATACACAGGAATACAGGTTTAACATGTCAAAGAAATCTGAGGGCTTAATCTGAGCCAGTGTTTGTCAGGAAAGGGGGTTGCCAAACTTTGGGAGACATACTCATTTCCTCCTCAGATCCTTATCATTTAAATAAGAGCACTCTTAGCAAAGCAGGTTTCACAGGATTTTAGGAATTCTTTCTTATGCCCGATCACCCAGGGAACCATCCTGACTGACCCGCACAAGGCTGCACTGCTTGCCCTCATAGTTTCAGGCTTTAAGCTGATTAGGAAGCAGAAGACATTTCCCAGACGGAAATGAGGACTTGGGCTATGTCAGAATAGCCGGGGGGTGAGGGTCCATCACATCCTCTTTGCTGCAGCCTGTCCCCTCAGTCCTTCCATGAGGGTCTCCCAAGTGGTCGTGTCTGGCTTAGGTTGCCCCTCCCATGAGGAGTCTTACCTGTCATTGACTACCGACCAAGCACTGGGGCCAGAGATGGATGAGGCAGAAGCAGCGCTCCTGCCAGGGAGATAAGCTTTGTCTCCTTAGTAGGACACATCCTCTTGACAGAACAGACCCAGATGAAGTGGGTCCTTAGGCTCTTACACAGCCCACCATGGGGTGAGGGCTACAACTCCTGAGACCAGGCTGAACGGTCGGCAACAAATGTACATTCATATAATTTTTCCCTTGCAAACTTTTAAGGAACTAAAATTAAATATTATGATATGTTGTATCTTTTAAATGTTTTAAAATTCTAAAGACCAACAATTTAATGAATAAGAACTCATTAATTCAGTCAACTTAGGTTCGAGGCTCAGTGGAATGAACATGGGCTGCAAACCAAAGGGTCGCTGGTTCCATTCCCAGTCAGGGCACATGCCTGGGTTGTGGGCCAGGTCTCCAGTAGGGGCCATGTGAGAAGCAACCACACACTGATGTTTCTCTCCCTCTCTTTCTCCCTCCCTTCTCCTCTCTCTAAAAATAAATAAATAAAATCTTTTTAAAAAATGAGCTAATCATGACCCCAGCACTGCCTGAATTTACTTTCATCCAAGATGTGTTTATAGAAAAGGATTTTTGTTTTGCGATTGTTTAAAGGATAGAAAAAACATTGTGGCTAGAGCCACTGGGGTCCAGCTATTTCCCTGCCCTCTTTGGTCACATGGTACTCCACACAAACTGGTTATGGCTGCTCTAAATCTGATTAGATTTTAGGTAAGGTTGATGCCTGTTTAGGCAAAACAAGAACAGCTGCATCTCCTTCTCTAAGAGACTTCCTGCCTTCAATGGTTGCTGGGCAACCAATTACACACTGGTTCTGTGCTAGAGGCAAAGATGACTTCTGTTTTTTTTAATGAATTTTATTGATTATGCTATTATAGTTGTCCCATTTCTCCCCCATCATTCCTCTCCACCCTGCACACTCCCTCCCACCCACATCCCTTCTTTAGTTCATGTCCATGTGTCATAAGTTCTTTAGCTTCTACATTACCCACACTAATCTTGCCCTCCCCCTATTTCCTACCCACCATTTATGCTACTTATTCTCTGTACCTTTTCCCCTCTCTCCTCTTCCCACTCCCCTGATGCTATCCCTCCATATGATCTCCATTTCTGTGGCTCTGTTCCTGTTCTAGTTGTTTGCTTTTGTTTCAGGTGTGGTTGTTACTATCTGTGAGTTTGCTGACTTCTCACTGTCGTATTTTTTTAGCTTCTTTTTCTTAGATAAGTCCCTTTAACATTTCATATAATAAGGGCTTGGTGATGATGAACTCCTTGAACCTGACCTTATCTGAGAAGCATTTTATCTTCCCTTCCATTCTAAATGACAGCTTTGCTGGATAGGGCAATTTTGGATGTAGGTCCCTGCCTTTCAAGACTTGGAATACTTCTTTCCAGCCCCTTCTTGCCTGGAAGGTCTCTTTTGAGAAATCAGCTGAAAAGTCTGATGGGAACTCCTTTGTAGGTGACTGTGCCCTTATCCCTTGCTGCTTCTAGAATTCTCTCCTTCATTTGAATCTTGGCTAATGTAATTACGATGTGCCTTGGCGTGTTCCTCCTTGGGTCCAACTTCTTGGGGACTCTCTGAGCTTCCTGGACTTCCTGGAAGTCTATTTCCTTTGCCAGATTGGGGAAGTTCTCCTTGATTATTTGTTCAAATAACTTTTCCACTTGTTGCTCTTCTTCCCCTTCTGGGACCCTATAATTCAGATGTTGGGACGTTTAACGATGTCCCGGAGGTTCCTAAGCCTCTCCTCATTTTTTCGAATTCCAGTTTCTTCCTTGTTTTCTGTTTGGTTGTTTGTTTCTTCCTTCTGGTCCACTCCATTAATTTGAGTCCCAGTTTCCCTCCCATCTCTATTGGTTCCCCATGCATCTTCCTTTATTTCATGTATTGTAGCCTGCATTTTTTCATCTAATTTGTGAGCAAAATCAACCAATTCTGTGAGCATTCTGATGACCAGTGCTTTGAACTGTGCATCTGATAGGTTGGCTATCTCTTCGTCATTTAGAGGAATTGTCTCTGGGGGGATTGTCTCTGGGTCTCTGTTTTGTTCTCCGGTTTGAGCCATTTTTGGTGGTTTTTTTTTTTTTTTTTGGTTTTGTTTTGGTTTTGGTCTGGTCGCAGCTGTTACATAGTGAGGGGTGGAGTCTTAGGTGTTCCCCGGTGCGGGGCAGCCCCGTTGCTGGGTTGTGACGCTGTACGTGGGGGTGGGGTCTGAGAGGGAACAATGGCGCCTGTTCCTTTCTCTCTTGCGTTCCCATCACTTTCGCCACTTCCCCTTCACCTGGGTTATCTGCGCATGTGAATGTGAGACCACTTGGTCAGCCAGCCGCCTTGCACGGCCTCACTGGGTCTGCAGATTTGCTACCCCGTGCGACAGCCGCCACCTGTGGGCCTGCCAGCCGCCTGCAGACTTGGGAACCTCTGGTCACTGTCGCCTGTGTTCCCGGGTTCGCGCACCTCTACTTTTCCCTGCTGCAACTCCGCCCCTCTTACCGGTCTGGATGAATGGTTGTTGGACTTCCTTACAGTTCAATTTTCCATTAGCTCTGGTTGTTTTCTTGTTTATAAATATTTGTTGTCCTTAATTTTGGTTGTGAGAGGAGGCACAGTGTGTCCACCTACGCCTCCATCTTGGCCGGAAGTCCAAAGATGACTTCTTGTTCCATGGGCACAACTCCCTGAGAATGATGATAAATGCTGTAGGCAGGACAGTTCAAGTGCTCTGGGGTGCCAGCCTAGTTGTAACTGCATCTCAAGAAAAAAAAACTGTGGGACTCCCTAAACTTGCTCATTGACCCCACAGTCTCTGTGACCCTAACTAGGAAATGATAGCATTTGCTGAGTAGAAAAAGGAGAGAATTCAGATGGGGAAAGGCACTAAGGGAGCAGCTGTTTTTTAATTGAGAAATATAAATGGAATAATTTTTCTATAGGCTGGGGTAGGAAGAAAGGCACAGAAGTTGTGAGAGAAGAGTAATTTCTTTTAAATAACAGATTCTCCTATCCTATCTTTTAATTAAGAGGTCAGAGGTCTGTGTGGGACTGTGCGCAGGGGAGGATTTGGGACAGTGAGAGCAATGCAGCCTGAGTCTCCAGCTCTGTCTGAGGGAGAACAGAGTTTTCAAGCTGTTAGAAGCCCAGTGTCATACTTCTTAGTTCTGACATTTCGGGAAAGTTTATTGGCCTTTCTAAGCCCTTGTTTCCCTGAATGCAAAACCAGGGTAATATCATCTTCTTAATGGGGCTTACATATAAAGCCAGATTTCCAACATGTTGCAATGCCTGGTGCTTAGCAGGGGGTCTTCCATTGTACTGGCTCTTCCAGGCTTAATTTCCTTTCCAACCCTACAGATAACAGGTAGCATATGAGGCTGAAATAGAATAATATATTTAACATTCCTAATATAGATCTTGCTCAACACATTTATTCCTGTCTTTTCTTTCTTTCTTTTTTAAAGAGCTATTTATTTTAAGAGAGCGGGGAAGGGAGGGAGAAAGAGAGGGAGAGAAATATCAATGTGTGGTTACTTCTTGCACGTCCACCATCAGGGACCTGCCTGCAACCCAGGCATATGCCCTGACTGGAAATAGAAATGGTAACCCTTTGGTTCTCAGGCTGGCATTCAATCCACTGAGCCACATCAGCCAGGGTATTCTTGTCTTTTCTTCTAACCAAGTTCTTTTCATTTTCTAGGTCACCCAAACAAAATTGCTTACCTATAGGAGTCATTGTCACTACCAGAATGTTGTAACTTACCTTCCTATTGGCTCCAATTTTTTAGTATTTTAACTAGACCAAGATGAATTTGTGCATATGCTTCTTCTACATGAAAGTTTCTTTTTCCCCTTGGGATTAAATTCCACAAGTGGAATGACCAAAAAAAATTATAAACATTTTAGATGTTTAAATCTTTCTGACATATCCTGTGAAATACCAGGAAGCTTTCTATGCATTTAAAAGACTACCAAAAATACATGAAAGTGCCTGTCACATTGTCCCATTGCCACACCAAGTATTCAAATTGAAAAAAAATTGTATTAATTTGATAGGGAAAATGATATTCAGTTTTCTTAATTTGCATTTATTTGTTTGCATGTAGACTATCTTTCATCCTTATTTACCTTGTCAGTTTTTCTTTATATTTCATCTTCTATAACTTTCCTTTTTTAAATCAACAATGTTGGTGGCATTTCCCTACTGATTTCTGGTTTCTTTTTTTAAAGATTCCTATAATATTCACCATTGTGTAGGAGGTGGAAGGGGAGTGAGGAATTAAGCGAAATATGTAATTTCTGTTACTACACCATGTCGGTTTCAAGAGGAAAGTTTTTTTATTTTTAAACTGTTGGATTATGATAAAGCTGTCAATTATTAATAAAAGGAAATGCCATTTTTTCTTTTACTGTGTCTATTTGCAAGTTTTTCATCAAGAAATGTATAACACTACCTTACACACAAGGTAAAGCCACTTTTCCAAGGTTTATACCAGAATGTACAATTGGGCAAAATTTAATGGTCAATATATGTGGCAGAACCAGCATTTGTGACCCAGTGGAATTGACTGCTCAGCACAGCCCCTCTTTCTACCATAAGGAAGTTTTGGGGACAAGGGCAGGGGGCCAGACCACCAAGTCACAGACTGGTAAACACAAAGCAGCATCTGCAGACTAACCCCCATTTGCAACAGACAGCTTGGAAACAGCTTGTAAGCACACATAAAGGGCACCAGCAGATGAGAAGCTAGGGTTCCACTTCCTCAGCATCCCCCACCTCTGTGGATGATGTCATAGCTCAGATTCCCCTAACAACTAGCAATGGGAGGCTGTCCTGGCCTCTCACTCACCACATATGCTTTCTTTCTGCCTGGGAGAAGAGAAGGGAGGCAGGATAGGGGATGGGTAGGGAAGAGAGAGTACTTTCTGCCAAATAGGAAGTCAGAAAATGAAACACTGCTCTAATAATCACTGCAGCAGCAGCCCAAGACAGCAGAGCAAATAACTACCCTTTGAAGTACAGATTCAATTTGTATTTTCCTGTCTTGAAAGACCTGTAATGTGCTGAGCTGGAGGTCCCCTCAAATGGAGAAAGCCCCATAGCTATCACTTGGGGGATGGAGGAAGCAGATCAGGGCAACTGAGAGTTACTTTGTATATCTAAAGAACTTGGCTAGCGTTTTAGTAATGGTAAGCAGCTCTGCCAGGTGCTCAAAGTCAGGGAGATGGCATGACTCAAACCCATGATGCCATGTAGCTGGAGGGGTTTATTGCAAACCTGTGAGAAAGCAAGAAAGTGGTTAGCTCTACATCACTCGGCTATGCTTGCCCAGACTAATAATGGCAGCTGAGAAAGGCAGAAGAAACCAGACTACTGGCTGATGTAACCGAGTGTGGGAGGAGCCGGAGATGAGGCTACAGAGGAGGATCCACCCCAGGATTTAAACCCAGGCACAAGGGCAGCAGCTGTCTTTTAGCCCTGCTGGAGCTCTGGACCATGTAGGAAGGAGAGTAGGGTAGCCATGAGAGCTCTCACTCTCTCACCCAGACATTTTGGCTCTCTTGACCACTCAGCTTAGAAAGGGGCAGAAAGGCAGGATGTAGCAACCATGCAGGGTCTTGGCCACATTGTTTGAAAAGACACAAAAGGATTCTTCAGCCCACCATGAGGATGTAATTTTGGATTAGAAGCAGGAGCCTAGCTAGCCAAGCTCGGATGACTGAAGGGAGCTGGAATACAGATGGAAATCTGTGCAGCTAACCTACAGACTTCTATTTCTTTTCCTGAGAGTTGTTTCCTCTGACTGGTCTGGTTGAGCAAGCAGAGGCAGGACTGTGCATTTGTGGGTATTTCTTTGTTTCTAAAGAGGGTGAGATTTAATGTCAGAATTCTGCCATTATTCTAAACCTGTACAACTTTTGAATAAACAGTTCATTTCCTTTTCATCAGTGGTGGGCAATAGAATCCACAGCAACAGACCCATTCCCCTTCCCCCGCCCCCTCAATTTTCCAAGTTTGAGGAATGAGGATGTTGAAATATGCAAGCCCCAGCTGCCCACCTCCCTCACACCTGACTCCTCATGCTCCCACAACACCCTCCCTGGAGCAGCTCCACTTGTTCTATTGCTCACTGAAAATGACACTGATTTAGAGCATTGGGGTCTGGGTGGGGAACCAGGTACTGCATAAGGACTCCATGACTACACAGTGAAGGAGGTTAGACCATGGCTCCTCCTCTGTCCCCTTTGTCCCCCTTCCATCACCTAATCTCTGGAATACTCTGAACACACCCTACAATCTCTCCTTACATGAAGAGCTAAAGGTTTTTTCCCATAAGAATTATCCATGTTAATTATATAAAATTTGCAGAATAGAAAATTGCAAGGTGTGATAACAGAATAAAAGTCACTTGCTATCATGCTTCACAAAGTTAACCACAATAAACTATTTCTTTTCCCCAGTTTTACTGAGGTATTATTGACATATAACACATTCAAGTTTAAGGTGTACAATGTGATTATTAGATGCATGTATGTATTGCAAATATATACATGCATCTAATATGTTGCAAATATATACATGCATCTTTATTATGTACATATTACATAATAAAGATGGTTAACATCTCCATTTCCTTACATAATTACCATGTTTTGTGTGTTACAGACCTAGGCTGGCCTAGGAGGAATGGAAAAATCACCAGGTGGGAAAACTGTACCATAGGAAACTGTAGCCTGGGAAAATGCCTGCCTGGGAAACTGCCTTCTGACCCTACCCAGGACAAGCAGATGCCCGGCTAAGACTGGGGTCTGGAGTTGGCCTATCCAGCATAAGAGGATGCAGCTTTTACTTGAGCCTCAGCAGAAATGGCACCCACCAACCAGCTCTAGCCAGTCACACTCTGACAGCCTAACCAGTTACCCTTCACGGGGTTTTGCTCTTAAAAACCCTGCTCTAAGAACAACCGAATGAGTTTTAACCTCCCTTGGTTGGCTCCCCACTCTACCTGGTTGGCTCCACTTTCCCTCTTATTCCCTGCTAATAAACCCTGCTCCTTAGCTCGCTGTGTCTGTCTGGTTTCTTGAATGACCCTGACCTAACAGTATGTGCGTGCGTGTGCGTGATGATACCATTTAAGATTTACTCTCTTAACAACTTTCAAGTACATAATACAGCATTGTTAATTATAGTCACTGTACTGTACATTAGATCCCCTGAACTTATTTATTTTACAAGTTGAAGTTTATACTATTTGACCAACATCTCCTCATTCCCCTACCCCACAGCCCTGACAATCACCATTCTACTCTCTATGTCTATGAGTTCAGCTTTATTAGATTCCATATATCTGAGAACATATGTTTGCATTTCACTGACTTATTTCATCTAGCATGAGGCCCTCAAGTTACATCCATGTTGTCAGAAAAGATGAGATATTCTCTTTTTTAATGGCTGAATAAGATAGATGATAGATATAGCACATTTTCTTTTTTTAATATATTTTATTGATTATGCTATTACAGTTGTCCCATGTCTCCCCCATCATTCCCCTCCACCCTGCACACCCCCTCCCACCCACATTCCCCCCTTTAGTTCATGTCCATGTGTCATAAGTTCTTTAGTTTCTACATTTCCCATACTGTTCTTGCCCTCACCCTGACTATTTTCTACCCACCATCTATGCTACTTACTCTCTGTACCTTTCCCCCCTCTCCTCCTCCCACTCCCCTGTTGCTAACCCTCCATATGATCTCCATTTCTGTGGTTCTGTTCCCGTTCTAGGTGCTTGCTTTTGTTTTAGGTGTGGTTGTTAATAGCTGTGAGTTTGCTGTCTTTTCACTGTCATATTTTTTATCTTCTTTTTCTTAGATAAGTCCCTTTAACATTTCATATAATAAGGGCTTGGTGATGATGAACTCCTTGAACTTGACCTTATCTGAGAAGCACTTTATCTGCCCCTTCTTTCTAAATGACAGCTTTGCTGGATAGAGCAATCTTGGATGTAGGTCCCTGCCTTTCAAGACTTCAAATACTTTTTTCCAGCCCCTTCTTGCCTGGAAGTTCTCTTCTGAGAAATCAGCTGACAGTCTGATGGGAACTCCTTTGTAGGTGACTGTCCCCTTATCCCTTGCTGCTTCTAGAATTCTCCCCTTCATTTTAATCTTAGGTACTGTAATTACGATGTGCCTTGGCGTGTTCCTCCTTGGGTCCAACTTCTTTGGGACTCTCTGAGCTTCCTGGACTTCCTGGTAGTCTATTTCCTTTGCCAGATTGGGGAAGTTCTCCTTGATTATTTGTTCAAATAACTTTTCCACTTGTTGCTCTTCTTCTTCCCCTTCTGGTATCCCTATAATTCAGATGTTGGGACATTTAAAGATGTCCTGGAGGTTCCTAAGCCTCTCCTCATTTTTTTGAATTCTTGTTTCTTCCTTGTTTTCTGTTTGGTTGTTTGTTTCTTCCTTCTGGTCCACTAGATTGATTTGAGTCCCAGTTTTCCTTCCATCTCTATCAGTTCCCCATGCATCTTTCTTCATTTCACGTATTGTAGCCTGCATTTTTTTCATCTAATTTGTGAGCAAAATCAACCAATTCTCTGAGCATCCTGATCACCATTGGTTTGAACTTTGCATCTGATAGGTTGGCTATCTCTTGGTCACCTAGAGGAATTGGCTCTGGGGCTTTGATTTGTTCTCCGGGTTTGAGCCATTTTTGGTGTTTTTTTTTGTTTGTTTGTTTTGTTTTGTTTTCTTTCTGGTCTGTTCTTGGCTGTTACGTAGTGAAGGGTGGAGCCTTAGGTGTTCCCTGTGCGGGGCAGCCCAGTCGCTGAGTTGTGATGCTGTATGTGGGGGTGGGGTCTGAGAGGGAACAATGGCACCTGGTCTGCTCTCTTCTGGTTTCCAGTCCCTTCCACTGCTTCCCCTTCACCTGGATTATCTGTGCATAAATGTGGGACCACCTGGTCAGCCAGCCGCCTTGCACGGCCTTACTGGGTCTGCACAGTTGCCACCCCTTGCCCGGGGTCTGCCAGCCACCGCCTGTGGGCCTGGGGTTTGCTAGCTTCCCCCTGCCCACCTGGGAACTGCCAGCCACTGCTGCTGCCTGCGTGCCTGGTCCGCACCTCCACTTTTTCCTGCCACAACTCCGCCCCTCTTACCAGTCTGGATGAATGGTACAGTTCAATTTTCTATAAGTTCTGATTGTTTTCTTGTTTCTAAATCTTTTTTTTTAATTTTTTTAAGTACTTTTTCCCCCCTTTTTTTAGATTTTTTATTTATTTATCTTTAGAGGGGAAGGGAAGGAGAGAGGGAGAGAAACATCAATGTGCGGTTGCCTCTTGTATGTTCCCTGCCGGGAACTGGCCTGGCAACCCAGGCATGTGCCCTGACTGGGAATCGAACCGCGATCTTTCGGTTCGCAGGCCCCCGCTCAATCCACTGAGCTACACCAGCCAGGGCTGTTTCTAAATCTTTGTTGTCCTTAATTTTGGTTGTGAGAGGGGCACAGTGTGTCCACCTATGCCTCCATCTTGGCTGGAAGTAGCACATTTTCTTTATCCATTCATTTGTCAATGGAGACTTAAGTTGTTTCCATTTCTTGCTATTGTAAATAATGCTTCAATGAACATGGAGGTACAGATGTTTCTTTGAGACAGTAATTTCATTTCCTTTTGACATAGACCCAGAAGTAAAATTGCTAGATGATATGATAGTTTTATAAATTTTTTTGAGGAGCTTTCATACTGATTTTCATAGTGACTACGAATTTACATTCACTCCAATAGTACACATGGGTTCCTCTTTCTTGAGTGCTTCACAAAAACTTATTGTCTTTTGTCTGTTTGATAACAACCATTCTAACAAATGTGAGGTAGTGTCTTAATGTGGCATTAATTTTCATTTTCCTGATGATTAGTAATGTTGAGCATGCTTCATGTACCTGTTGGCCATATGAATATCATCTTTAAAAAATGTCTAGTAAGTCTTCTGCTTATTTTAATTGACATAAACATTTCTGTATAGTTCTTAAACATTTTTTTAATCCTCACCCAATGATATGTTTATTGATTTAAGGGAGGGAAGAGAAACATTGATGTGAGAGAGAAACATGAATCGGTTGCCTTATCTATGTACCCTGTCCAGGGATAAAACCCAGAACTAACATTCGTGCCCTGACTGAGAATTGAACCTCCAATCATTTGGTATAGGGATGACACTCCAGCCAACTGAACCACTTGACCAAGGCCATATAGTTCTTATGTGTATGTTTTTCTGTGTATTTTAAAATAAAATGAAAAAGTTATCTTTTAAAGTAATGGTCTCTGAGGTGTGTTATGTGAGATGATGTATTGTAGTATAAAATGAAAATCAAAGAATGTTTAGTTATATTTTTATGTATGATAAGAAGGAAGAAATGGTCCTCTCATATAATAGGGTTTTCCTGGTACCCTGGCTTGGTGTGTTTGTCAGATAGTTGTGTGTGGATGAACTACCCCAAGAGAAAGTGTGGGCACCCAGGCAGGGTTGGGATTGAAGCTCTCACTTGTTGGTTCATTTTGAGATGATTGCTGTCTAGGGGGGCATGGATATCACTGAACTAACATATAGAGTGGTTGAGTTTAAAAAGACCTCCTCCTGACGTTCATATGCCGAAGATAATACATGTAATGCAAACACAACAACAACAAACAAACAAGAAAAGATAGAGCTGACTCTTCTCCCACACTTGGTGTAAGCTCTTCAGATGACCCAATTGAACTTGACAAGAAACTCAGCAAAAATGCTAAGTTGTTTAGGTCACTGTGATATGAGATCTCTCACAAGCAACCAGTGTGTTTCTAATGGACACAGATATTTGTTGTAACATTGCTTTAACACAGAGGAATAGTATAAATAAAACAGCCTAATTTTCCCTAACTTGAATTTTTATATCCAAAAATTCAAACTCACCAAAAAACACAAGACTATATAAAATATGCACCTGCCTCTAGTACTATTAATAATATCTCTTATTCTTCAGAGAGTCCCAAAGAAGTTGGATCCAAGGAGGAACACACCAAGGCACATCGTAATTACATTAGCCAAGATTAAAATGAAGCAGAGAATTCTAGAAGCAGCAAGGGATAAGGGGACAGTCACCTACAGAGGAGTTCCCATCAGACTGTCAGCTGATTTCTCAAAAGAGACCTTACAGGCAAGAAGGGGCTGGAAAGAAATATTTGAAATCTTGAAAAGCAGGGATCTACATCCAAAATTGCCCTATCCAGCAAAGCTGTCATTTAGAATGGAAGAACAGATAAAGTGCTTCTCAGATAAGGTCAAGTTCAAGGAGTTCATCATCTCCAAGCCCTTATTATATGAAATGTTAAAGGGACTTACCTAAGAAAAAGAAGATAAAAAATAGGACAGTGAAAAGACAGGAAACTCACAGCTATTAAGAACCACACCTAAAACAAAAGCAAACTAAGCAAACAGCTAGAACAGGAACAGAATCACAGAAATGGGGATCATATGGAGGGTTAGCAACAGGGGTGTGGGAGGAGGAGAGGGGGGAAAGGTACAGAGAGTAAGTGGCATAGACAGTGGGTAGAAAATAGACAGTGGGAGGGCAAGAATAGTGTGGGAAATGTAGAAGCTACAGAACTTATGACACATGGATATGAACTAAAGGGGGGGAATGTGGGTGGGAGAGGGTGTGCAGGGTGGAGGGGAATGATGGGGGAGAAATGGGACAACTATAATAGCATAATCAATAAAATATATTAAAAAACAAAACAAAAAAATAATATCTCTTATTCTAAATGCACATTGCCTTGAGGTATTAGTTAATGTTGTATAAAGCCATCATGAACTTATTAAAATATTTATTTCATGAATATTAATATCTTAAATTTGTATATATTTTAATTTTTGGTTTATGGTTTAAAATGTACAATGTACAAATTAATAAACATACATATGGTGGGATTTCCTGCTTAGTCTTCTCACAACCTTGTCATAAAAAGCTAGTAGACCACTAATACAGACTATATTTCTTTGGCTTCTCTACTTTCCAATGATTTTGAAGGTCAACATTCTATTTTTAAATTTTTAATTTTTCAATTAAAGTTGACATTCAATATTACATTTATTTTAGGTGTACAGCATAATGGTTAGACATATGTCATATTTTGCCATGTATAATGCACACTTTTTTGCCCAAATTTTTGAGGGAAAAATAAGGATGTGCATTATACACGGGTAGTACTAAAAACTTAAAGCAAAAGATTTTTTTTCCTGAAAGTTTGGGCCAAAAATGTGGGTGTGCAAATGGTATTGTTATTAATTTTTCTTCTGAGACTTTTTTCAACTGTGCATATTCCTTCTCTATTTTATTTATTTTTTAAAAGTTAAGTTATATTTTATTGTTTATGCTATAACAGTTGTTCCAATTTTTCCCCCTTCGCTGCCTTCCACCCAGCACCCCCCTCCCCCAGGCAATCCTTACACCATTTTTCATGTTCCTGGATCATGCATATATGTTCTTTGGCTACTATATTCTCTATGCTGTACTTTGGTCCCTATGACTATTTCATAACAACCAATTTGAACTTCTTAATCTCTACACTTCAATTGCCCACACCCTCCCCGACTCCCTTCTGGCAACCATCAAAACACTTTCTGTATCTATGATTCAGTTTCTGTTCTGCTGTTCTTTTTTTGTTTTGTTTTGTTTTTAGATTCAATTATTGATAGATATGTATTTATTACCATTTTATTGTTTATATTTTTTATCTTCTTAAATAAGACCTTTTAATTTTTAAAAAAATATTTATTTGTTTATTTTTGAAGAGGGGAAGGGAGGGAGAAAGACAGAGAAAGAAAATCAATATGTGGTTGCCACTTGAATGCCACCTGCTGGGAACCTGGCCTGCAACCCAGGCATGTGTCTGGACTGGGAATTGAACTGGTGACCCTTTGTTTTGCAGGCTGACGCTCAATCCACTGAGGCACACCAGCTAGGGATCCTTTTTGCATTTTTGATTTTTTGTGTCCTATGTTGTTTTTTCTTGATGAGTCTGTTTAAAGATTTATCATTTTTAAATGTTTACAGAGAATTAGCTGTTGGTTTTATTGATCTTTTGTTTTGTTATTTTAGAATCTATTTCATTTATTTTGGCCCCAATACTTTTTCTTTCCACTTCTTTGGGACTTTATTTGTTCTTTTTCTTCTAGTTTGTTTATTTGAGAGTTTTCTTATTTCTTGAGCTAGGCCCATAATGCTATAAATTTCCCTCTTAGAACTGCTTTGGCTGTGTCCTGTAGATATTTGGTTATAGTTTCTTTACTATCATTTGTCTCAAGGTGTCTTTAGTTTTCTACTTTGATCTAATTGTCAAACCTTTATTTTTTTAGGTGCCTTCATGTTTTGGGGTGTTTTTTAGTTTTTTTTTTAATTGTAATTACTTTCTAGTTTCATACTATTGTTTTTGACAAAGATTCTTGATATAATTTCAATTGTTTTAAATATATCGAGACTTTTTTGGTGTCCTTACATGTGTTCTCTTTTTGTAAATACTCTATGTACACTTGGAAAGATTCTGTATTCTTTGCATTGAGCTGAAATGTTCTAAAAATGTTAAATAAGTCTCATCGAATGTGTCTTTTAAGGTGCTGTTTTCCTATGGAACTTCTGTCTGATGATCTATCCATTGATGTTGATGGGGTGTTAAAGGTCCCTTACCATGGCTATATTACTGTCAATTTCTGTCTTTATATATTTCTTTTCTTTTCTTTTTTTACTGATGTTCAGTTACAGTTGTCCCATCCTTTTCCTCATTGCTGTCCGCTGTCCTGTCCCCCACCCACTCCCACAGTCAATCCCCCCATTGTTTGTGCCCTTGGGTCCTCTGTTCATGTTTCTTGGCTTGCCCCTTCCCCTTCTTTTCACTCTTATCTCCCCCCCCACCCCTCTATATCTTTCAGTATTTACTTTATCTATTTAGGTACTCCTATGTCAGCTGTGTAAATGTTTAGAAGGGTTATAGCCTCTTGTTGGACTGATTCTTTCATCATTATGTAATGATTTTCTTTGCCTCTGTTTTAGTTTATTATGTCTAATATAATTAATGCTACAGCAAGTTTGTTTAGTTTCCATTTGCATGAATAATTTTTTCTATCCCTTATCTTACAGTATATGCATGGGCCTTGTTTTCTTACCCATTCAGCCACTCTATATATTTTGATTGAAACATTTAATCCACTTATATTTAAAGTGATTATTGATAGGTATATAGTTATTTTCATTTTATTATTTGTATTTTTAATTTCCCTTCTCCTCCTCCTCCTCTTTCTCCTCTTCCTCCTCCTCCTCTGTTGTGGACCATTCAGCCTGGTTTCAGGAGTTGTAACCCGCACCCCATGGTGGGCTGAGTAAAAAGCCTAGCGACCCACTTCATCTGGGTCTGTTCTGTCAGGAGGACCTTAGCCACTAAGGAGACAAAGCTTACCTCCCTGGCAGGAGCGCCGCTTCTGCTTCATCCATCTCTGGCCCCAATGCTTGGTCGGTAGTCAATGACAGGTAAGACTCCTCATGGGAGGGGCAACCTAAGCCAGACACGACCACTTGGGAGGCCCTCATGGAAGGACTCGGGGGCTGCAGCAAAGACGGGGTGATGGACCCTCACCCCCTGGCTATTCTGACATAGCCCGAGTCCCCATTTCTGTCTGGGAGATGTCTTCTGCTTCCTGAGCCTAATCGGCTTAAAGCCTGAAACTATGATGGCAAGTGGTGCAGTCCTGTGCCAGCCAGAATGGTTCCCCGGGTGATCAAGCATAAGAAAGAATTCGTAAAGTCCTGTGAAACCTGCTTTGCTAAGAGTGCACTCATTTAAATGATAAGGGTTGGAGGAGGAAATGAGTATGTCTCCCAAAGTTTTGCAACCCCCTTTCCTGACTCAGATTAAGCCCTCAGATTTCTTTGACATGTTAAACCTGTATTCCTGTGTATTTGAACCCAATAAAAGCCTAGTGAGGAAGGGGCTCTGGGTCATTCTCCTCTGAGAGGTTGACCACCTTTTCTCTCCAAGCAGATCATGTCTTGGCAGTTTTATTTTCATCTGTGATGGAGGGATGGGGCTCTGTGGGCGGAGCCCCCCCCACATCTGGCACCCAGGAAAGGGGCCCCTACTCTTCTTCCTTCTCCCTTCTTCTTCTTCTTCTTCTTCTTCTTCTTCTTCTTCTTCTTCTTCTTCTTCTTCTTCTTCTTCTTCTTCTTCTTCTTCTTTCTTCTTCTTTCTTCTTCTTCTTCTTCTCTTCCATCTTCCGTCTTTCTTCTTCCGTCTTCTTCTTCTTCCTTTCTTCTTCTTCTTCTCCTCCTCCTGCTCTTCTTCTTAACTCCTTCTTCCTCAAGAATTGCCTTTAACAATTCTTGTAATACTGCTTTGGTGGTGATAAACTCCTTCAGCTTTTTTTTTTTGGGGGGGGGGTCCAGAAGATTCTTTATTTCTCCTTCAATCATAAATGACAGACTTGCTGTGCAGAGTAATCTTCGTTGTAAGTCCTTGTTTTTTTTTTTATCAACTTGACTATTTCTTTTTTCTTTGAAGTATTTTTTATTGATCATGCTATTACAGTTTTCCCAATTTTCCCCTTTATTCCCCCTTTGCCCTGCACCCCCCAAGTCTCCAGCATACCCGCCCCTTAGCTCATGTCCATAGGTTGTACATATAAGTTCTTTGAGTTCTCTGTTTCTTATACCATTTTTATCTCTCCCTGTCTATTTTATGCCTACTAATTATGCTTCTTCTTCCCTGTACCTTTCCCCTACTATTCCTCCCTTCCCTCTCCCCACTGCAATCCCTCCATGTGATGTCCATTTCTCTGATTCTGTTCCGTTCTAATTGTTTGCTTAGTTTTTGTTTTCATTGATTTTCTTTTCTTTTAGGTTCATTTGTTGATAGTTGTGAGTTTGTTGTCATTTAACTTATTCATATTTTTGATCTTCTTTTTCTTAGACAAGTCCCTTTAACATTTCATATATAAGGGCTTGGTGATGATGAACTCCTTTAATTTGACCTTATCTGAGAAGCACTTAATCTGCCCTTCCATTCTAAATGAAAGCTTTGCTGGATAGAGCAATCTTGGATGTAGGTCCCTGCCTTTCATGACTTCAAATATCCTTCTGGCCTTCAGTTCCTGTTGAGAAGTCAGCTGATATTCTTATGGGATCTCTTTTGTAGGCAACTAACTATTCTTCTCTTGGCACTTATAAGATTCTTTCTTTGTCTTTAACCTTTTACAGTTTAATTATGATGTGTCTTGATGTGGACCTTTTTGGGGGGAACTCTGCACTTCCTGGTCTTGTATGTATATTTCCTTCGCTGGATTAGGGAAATTTTCAGCCATTATTCTAATAGTTTCTCAATCACTTTCTCTCTCTCTTCTCTGTCATATACATGTATGATGCCCATATTTTTATATTTGTTGTTTTCCCAGTCTCTCCTTAAATTATCCACATAAAAATATTTGTTGTTGTTTGATTGGGTATTTTTCTCTACCTTGTTTTCCAAATTGCTCATTTGATCTTCCGCTTCATGAAATGTGCTGTTGATTTAATATAATGTTTTCATTTCAGTTATTGTAATCTCATTTATGACTAGCTCCTTTTAAAAAGTATTGATTAAGCTATCACGTTTCCAACTTCTTCCCTTTGTTTCCCCCACCAAGCATTCCCCACTCCCTCAGGCATTCCACATATCATTGTTTGTGTCCATGGGTCATGCATATAAGTTCTTTGGGTACTCCATTTCCTATACTGTACTTTACATTCCCATGGCTATTCTGTAACTACCTATTTATACTTCTTAATCCCTATACCTTTTTTGCCTGTTCCACCAACACCCTCTCTTTTCTGGCAATCATCAAAACATTCTCTGTATCTATGATTCTCTCTCTGTTCTGCATTTACTTAATGTTTCTTTAGATTCAATTGTTGATAGATATATATTTATTGCCATTTTGTTGTTCATAGTTTTGATCTTCTTTTTCTTAAATAAGTCTCTTTAACATTTTATATAATAATGGTTTAGTGATGATAAACTCCTTTACCTTCTTCTCATATGGAAAGCCATTTGTGCTTTGATTCTAAATGTTAGCTTTGCTGGGTAGAGCACTCTTGGCTGTGGGTACCCACTTTTTATCACTTTGAATATTTCTTGCCAATCCTTTATAGGCTGTAAATTTTCTTTTGAGAAATAAGTTGACAGTCTTATGGGAGCTCCCTTGTACATAACTGCTTTTAAGATGCTCTCTTTATCTTTAACCATTTGCATTTTAATTATGATGTGTCTTGGTGTGGGACTCTTTGTGTCCATCTTGTTTGGGACTCTCTCTGCTTTCCTGACTTGCATGTTTATTTCCTTCATCAAATTTAGGAGAGTTTTCTTTCATTATTTTTCAAATAGACTTCCAATTTCTTGCTCTTTCTCTTCCATTTCTGGCACCCCTATGATGAGAATGTCTGTATGCTTGAAGTTGTCCCAAAGTCTCCTTACATGATCCTTGTTTTTGTGAATTCTTTTCTGTTCTGATGGTTGTTTTTTCTTCCTATGTCCCAAATCATTGGTTTGAATCAGCTTCAGCCACTCTACTGTTGTTTTCTTGTAAATTGTTCTTTATTTCAATTAGTGTATCCTTCATTTCCGACTTAAGTCCCCACTAAGTTTCTGAGCATTCTTATAACCAGGGTTTTGAGCTGTACATCTGATAGATTGCTTATCTCCATTTTGTTTAGTTCCTTTTCTGGAATTTTGATTTGTTTTTTCATTTGGGCCCTGTTTCTTTGTCTCCTCATTTTGGCAGCCTCTCTGTGTTTGTTTCTATGTATTAGGCAGAGCTTCTATTACTTCCTGTCTTGGTAGCATGGCCTAATGTAGTAGGTGTCCTATAGGGTCCAGTGACACAGCCTGCCCTATCACCCAAGTTGGGTACTGGAGGTGTATCCTCTGTATGGGCTGAGGACACCCTCTTCTTACAGTTGAGCCTTGGTTACTGTTGGTAGTTCAATGGGAGGTATTTACCCAGGCCAGTCAGCTGCACAGACTGGTTGTGACCACTGACCACCAATCTCCACCTTCTGTGAAGGATTAGTTTTGCAGAGGCCCACTCCACAGAGCAAGACTTACTTCTACAGGGCTCTGGATCCCACTGAGACCAGACTGTGAACAGAGGTTAGCTGCTGCTAGGGCTGGGCCTGGGAATATTTAGCCAGTAGTATGGGGGCTGTTGGCTCACTGAGGCCAGCTGTTGTTTTTTTGAGAGGATTTACGCAGATGTGAAGTATGAGTCAAAACAAGCCATTCCTATGGAAAAGTCACTGTTAACAGCTTGGGTGGGCCCATCATTTAGGTGGGGTGGTGCATCAGGGAATCAACAGGATGTGGCAAAGCATGTGAGCCAGGTTCAAGGAGTCTCAGATACGGCACCTGCCTGTAGCCTCTGTGGCTCTGTGGGTTGAGGGTTCAGAAAATGGACAATGGCCTCTGCCCACAGTTTTGTGTATGAGAAAGCTCTACCCCAGCTCTTGCTCTGATGCCAGATACTTCATTTCCTCCCCAATGACTCTGGTACCTTTGAAGATGCTACCCCAGCCTGGATCTCAGACAGAGTAAATCTGAGTAAGTCCATGTGTGGGCCCTTTACGAGAAACTGCTTGGGAATCCAGAAGTTTCTTCCACCAACTCAATGTCTGCTGGTTATTACAGTCAGAAGTTATGGGGACTTATGTTCCTGTCACTGGAACTCTGCACTTGGGGGACTGGTGTGGGCTTGGGACCCCTTGCTGCTGAGATATCCCTCCCGATTTTTATCCACCACTAATGGGTGTGGGACCAGCCTGTTCTGGATTTCCATGTCTCAGCATCTCTGCCTCTCCTACCATTCTGGATGGATGTGGTTTCTTTAATTCTATAGTTGTTGGGCTTCCATTCAACTTGATTTCTGATGGTTCTGAATCTTGATTGTTCTATAGTTTAGTTGTAATTTTGATTGTTTTACTAGTTCTTTTTAATGGTTTCTGTTTTTGTGTAAGTTCTCACTGCGAACATATATTCTTCCTCCAAGTTCATTGAGCATTCTTATAATCAGTGTTTTGTACTCTGTATCTGGTAGATTGCCTCCATTTTGTTTAGTTCTTTTTATGGAGTTTTTTTCCTGTTATTTCATTTGGGGAATGTTTGCTGGTATCCTCTTTTTGGCTGCGTCCCTGTATTCTTTTTCTATGTGTGAGGTAGATCTGAAAAGTCTACCAGTTTTGGCAGGGTGATGTTATGTAGTAGGTGTCCTGTGGAGTACAGTGGTGCAGTCTCCCTTGTCACCTGAGCCAGGTGCTTCAGGGCTTTGCTCTGTGTGGGTTGTTTGTTTTTTTCCTGTAGCCTTGACTGCTGTTTACACATAAGTGGGTTAGAATGACCCTCAGGCTGACCGGTTATGAAAACTTGTGTTAACTACTGTGGATGTATGAACGAACTGTTGTGTTGGCAATGACCCCATAAAATTGGATTCACTGTAGTGAGGATCTGGTACCTGCTGACCTTACCCTTTGGCTGTGTCATTTGTGAAAGCAGTTAGGTGGTGCTCTGGTGTTGTCTGAAATCAGCTACTGTGTGTGTGGGTCTTGGGCCTCTTGGGAAGGGCTTTGGTACAGCCCCGGATCAACTGATGCCTATGTCCTTCTTAACGACTCTTGGTAGGGGCTACAAATTGATCTGCAGATGATTGGCAACTGTTTTGGGCTTGGAGGCACCTGAGAGGGGCTATGCTGCAAGTCAAGGTTGGCTGCCACTTGTGCCAGGCAGGGAGCTGCTTAGCAAGAGGTACAGGGCACACGGATGTTAGCTACTGATTGCAGCTTTTGGGTCTTTCTGAGATTTTAGGGAAGTCTGCAGTGCAATCAGACACCAGTCACTTTTGAGGAACAGCTGCTGAAAGATGTTCAGACCAGCTAGTTGGGTGCTTTAGGCTCTTGGGAAATCACTGGAGCAGGACAAGTGCATTAGCCAGTTTGATGGAAACTCAGAGTTGGTACCCTCCTGTACTTTCAAGCTGGATGTCAGAAGGGTTCAGAAAAGAAACAATGACTCCTGCCTGCTGGATGTGTGTGGGGGTGTGCTCAACAAGGAACAACAGTGCCTGCCAGCACTTCTGTCCTGGCCAGAGCTGACCCTCCAACCTTCGCCCTAAAGCTGAAAAATTCAATTCCTTCTGGTATGTCTCTGGAGCTTTACAAGCTGCTGCCTAAGTACAGGAGCTGAGGGTAAGTGAGTCGTCAGTGAGTAAGTCTCACAGGGCATTTTCATAGGTTTCTTGGAAACCTCTACTCTCAAATGCTCGGTATCTGTCATTTACCTCGTCTCAGGTGATACACTGTTAGGATGGCCGCCTATGCCATTCTCTTTCCTCCTGGCTGGTCCATTTCCACTCAGACTCTCTCTGCTGGGATTCTACTTCCTTTCCAGATGCTCCTCTTATCAAAGTTCTTTTAACGTCCTACATCTGGTTCATAAAGAATATGTTTATTTGAGTCATCAACGCTCATGCAATTTCTTCCCAATTGGCAGCCAATACTTTACTTCTATAAGTTATTCAACAGCATCTCTCCCCTTAGGTTTTTCAGGTATAAATCAGATACCTGTCCAGTGAATCCACAAGCTGTAGGGGGCATACATCAAGCTCTCTAACTGAAAACCCTCTCACCATTTTTGAGGTGAGGTGCAGGCACTCATCAGGTTAGGTGGTGACTAATAGCAGAACAGCTCTCTCCAAAGAAATTCTCTCCCTCCTTGTCTTCAAGTCCTAACCTTTTTACACCTTCAGTTTTCATGAGAGAAGTTTAAGAGTCTTCCACCAGTTTTTAGAGCTGTCTTTGAAAATTCTGGATATGGAAGTTTTGCTCAAGAAGTTTGATTACACCCATTATACCCTGTAAGTGTTGTGAAGGACATGATAACATCTATTGAGGACAAGCAGATGTGATTTCAGCTGTGGGTGGTGAGGGAAGGGGTATGAGTAATGGAGAGATTTGCCAGATTAGCTGTCTTTCCTTCTCTAAAACTGAGATTCTGTACCCTATCTCAACATATGACTTTAGGCAAATTGTTTCAACTCTTTAATTCTCAGGGTTTTTTTTTTTATTTGTGAAATGCTCTGTCTTTTCAGCAGGGAACTCTGAAACAAAATGAAATAATGGATGAATAATGTGTTCTGCAAATGAAGCAACAAGTTTATTTCTTCATGCCCCAGAGCCAGTGCCTATTTCCCTGATTCTGGTCAAGCCATTGTTTTTCACACCTGACTGGTGTAATGTTACCCTAAAGTGTAGAGCTATGGGAGTAACAGAGGACCTGAGAGTGACCTGGGAGAGCGAACACTTCCCCAGGGGGCTGGAGAAGAGAGGGATGCTGGGCCCAGCCACAACCCCTGGACCTTGGCTCTCAGCCTGCACCTAAGCCAGCCAAACTCCAACCTTGTCTGTGTGGCCAACAAGCATGTGGATCAGGAAACTGCCACCAAAGACCTTGGGAGAGCTGTTGGGACCCAGAAAGTGCTCAAGTGCCCACTGTTCTCAGCAAAGCTGATATCCAAACTCTTTAGCCTTTGGGATAATACCAGGTAAGATGAGTCAGAGACAGTAAATATTGGCACATGACCCAGGAAACTATGGAGTGGGGATAAAATAGGGGCTTTTAGGATGAGCAAAGGACAGCTGTACCAGTCACTGATGTTTATCTCTGTTTCCCCCTTTAAGAGCCATTGAGGGGAGAAAGAATCATATTTGTAATGCATGGCCTCAAGAGGGAAACTAGTATCAGAGAAGGATGGTAGAGGCAGTTTTTGAATCATAACATTAAATGAGAACTTTGTACTCAGAATCTTGCAAAAATAGAATGAAAGCTTTGGGACCCAGTGAGGAACCTGTCACTGGTGGAGTGTAACTGCTGGCAAGTCACTTGGTAAGGTTGTTATAAAGCACAAGATAAGATAGGACTCCATGGCGAGTTTCTTTCCATTCTTGGATTCTAGGAAACTCTCTTTGGCAAAATGACATAGAATTATTCTGAGTCCCAACGTCCCAGTTTCCCCAGAACTATCAGGAAGAGTAGAGTGCCTGACACTGAGCCAGCCCACTGCAGGGAATACGGCCAACCCCAGGATCCATCACCCCAAAGCTTCTTAATCCCTACTCTGTTTCTGACCCAACAGAGAATAGGACTCTATTCTTATTCCCATTACTGTGGATGATGCTGGCAAAGGCTCTCTGCTCCTTGGGCTTCTTGGGAAGCTAGGAGATCAGCTCACTGAAGAGATTTCCAGCAAAAGCAGAGAAGTGAGTGGTGCCCACACAACCTTGGTGACTGGGTTGGGACATTATTTTTTTTATTGTGCTTTGATGTATTTTCAGAATCATAAATAAATTATTTATATTTTCTGTCACATTTAACACATATTTGTTAACACAAAAATCATCTATTCTTAATGAAAAAAAATTTAATCCTCACCTGAGGATATCCTGATTTTCAATGAGGATATCCTGAATATCAATGAGGATATTCATTGATTTTAGGCAGAGAGAAGGAAGAGACATTGATGTGAGAGGAAAACATCTATCAGTTGTCTCCCATATATGGCCTGACTGGGCATCAAACCCACAACTCTTTGGTGTATGTGACAATGTTCCAACCAATTGAACCACCTGTCCAGGGCAAATTATCTATTCTTTAAAGATTTAAGAAATCCACCAGAAACAGTATTTGTCCTTTACAGCCTTGAAGAAGAAAATACCTATATGTTTTACATTTTCTGTGTTGATTTTTTAAGGTTGTACAGACATATAAATCAATTTCAGCAATACATATTTTTTCTAGAAATTATCTATTTCATGAAGATTTTTACGTTGAATAGATTTTAATTACATATTACATTCTCTTAGAGATTTTTCTTATTGTTACTATTGTTTTGCTGTCTCCAACATAAGAAGACCTTGCTGAAACCTAGGTGATAAATTAGATGAAGTTTCCAGTCACCTTCCTGGAAAGTCACGTTGCTGGGTCAGACTTTCCTGTAAGCCCCACACATCAGACCCTATAGCAGCCCCACCAGTGGGGGTGGGAAGGACACTGCACATCCATTCTAATTGCCCCCATTCAGACAGTAAGAGAGCTGAGGCTGTTTTCAGAGGAGGACTACCCCCAACTTTGGCTTCTCTAGGTTGTTCTCTTGGAAACAGAAGTCTGGGAGGGGGCTGAGATAATATAAATTCACTTCCCCACACCATAGGAGTTTCTTGAGGGTTTGGAGTCCATGGGCTGAGACTGAGGCCCAGGTCCAAGTTATCCCAGGTGGCCAGGAAAGAGGGCTCTGGTCCAAGTGTACAATGACCTCTAGACACTCCCCCCACCACACACACACACACACACACATGCACAGAGTGACTGCACAACACCCCTAATGGAGCCTTACAAGAGAAGCCTTGGGCTAGTTCCTTTGTGAGCTGCCACTCACCCAGGATGTCTCCATCTATCTTCATTCTGCATCCAGCACCCAGGTCCCAAAACACTCCTCTTGGCACAGTCAACACTTCAACACAGTCCCCATGACTGGGCTTGTGTTCTCAGAAAGACACACAGAAGTGACATAGCAGAAAACATGGATATTGTTAACATGTGCATAGTGAGGGGATCCTCTCTGGGAAATTTCAGTAGGAGAGGGGCCAGGAGCTGAGTCAATGACAGAGGAAGAGTGCTCATCCAGCAGGAATGAGGACCCTGAATGGAAGTGCTGTTTGGGGAGGTGTCAGAAGAAGTGACAGGGCCATGTGTGACCAGGGTGCTGAAGGCACAAGAAGAGTAATGCAGCCCAGAGGCAGCTGGAATTGGGCCAAAGCTGGAAGACGCAAGTTTCTGTAGGTATCATGCTCAGAACAGAGGTGTTTGAGGTGGGCTGGATTCTCCTGCCTCTTCCAATTAATTATCTTCAGGGCCTGGCCTGGCCTGGCCTGGCTTATGGACTTCATCATAGATGCTATTGAGAAGCTCCTTTTCTTTCAGATGTTGTTCACTAATACCCTAGAAATATAAGACAGTGTTTCTGGAGCAGCTGAGGGACAGAGGGGCTCCGGAGGGACCTGTATGGAACCAATGCTGATTACGTGCACTGCATATGAATTTCCTGAAAGTGCCCAGCACTACACTAGCCTCAATTTAAATTTTCTTAGTGTTGCCCGTTCAGTAAGAGTTAAAGAGCTAGAAGGGCCAAGAATGACATAATTGTATTTGACAAGCCTAGATGAGGCATGGAGGAATCTGGGAGAGTCCAGGCTCACTGCAGCTTCCAGATCTCACCTTGTCCCTGCCCTCCTGAGATTCTTGCTCTCTCAGCTCTGCATAGTAGATGTCATCATTATGGTCTTCATGGTCCTCCTCCAATCCTGCACCTGAGTCATACACAAAATATAGCTTGAATCTAAACCTTATAAACCTGTACCCTCTCTACCGCCATAAACTTCAAGGTCATGGACATGCCACTACCCCTCTGCAGGGACATTCCCTGAGCACTAAAATGCAGAAAGCAAACCAAGACTAAAGTGGAGGAGGAAAGGTGTCAGGGTCTGAAAGGAGAAGTGAAACCTGCCTCTTCTGGTCTTCATCTTCTCCTTCTTCTTCCCACGAGTCATCAAGAAGTATAATCCAGCTCCCACAGTCAACAGTACAGGCATGACTGCATGTACAATGCCTCGCAGGGGCCAACAGTAGTCTGTCCATGTGAATCTGCTTCCCTCACACAAAGAGAGTGAAAAAGTTTAAGGCAAGAAAGAACTTGTGATACCCATTGCCAAGGGGATATAGAGAGCAGGTAGGGAAGTCTGAGGGCTCCTGGGTCAAAAGAAGAAGAGGAAGAACAAGGTAGGTTCATTCATTCAGTCAGTTCCTAAGTTCCTATATGGTGTCAGGAACATAGGGATGAACAAGGGATGGTTTTCACTCTTAAGGAGCTCATCAGCCAGAAGAGAAGACAGAGAAAATACCAAAGTCTGCCAGGTAGAGGGTTGACACTCCAATAGAGGTTTACACCTTTTATGCAGGTTTTCAGTGGGGCCTCCTAGAGGAGGTGATGGGTAAACTGAGTCTGGAGGGAGTCTTATGAATTTCCAAGATATTGTGGATGGGTGCAGTGTTGCAGGAAGAAGAAGCACCACATTAAGGGAATAATCCTATAAAAAGCCAGCTTCTGGGAGTGCCAGCACTCCACTGTTGCAGGAGGAGAGGGACGGGGCAGGAGTAGCTGTGGGAAAGGTGGATCAGGTGGGTCTTGTGGGTCATGCTCAGTGTTGAAATTCACCTGAGACATGAGATTGCAGTATGAGGAGAGGGTAATAGGGATATTATGTGTTATTGACACACCAGATGTCTTGTCAGCTCGTGGAGGATTGGTTAGAGAGGTAAAGATACACACAGGGATACCAGGGCCTTCTTTCATTCAGTAAAATACTGATTGTGAGCAAACTTTCCCAGAAGCTCTGCTTGGCACAGAAATTCAAAATAGGACAAAACATGACCCCTGCCCTCAAGTCATTCCCCAGGTGGAGGAGACAAATCTATAAACAGCACTGCTCCCCAGGGTGGGTGGTCATGGACTGTTTCTTAGAGGAGAAGGTGCCTGGGAGCAGGACAGCTGCAGCACCTGCAAGCCCCTGTGCAAAACAAGAATGAAGAGCCCTTTGTTCAACTTTATTGATAGCAGAGCTTTAAACCAAGAATGGGGCCCTGTATGGACTGACTCATCACATACCCATAATACCAGCCATATTGATGAAAATCCTTCAATAGGAGTAAGGAAGAAAAAAAATAATCTGGACTTGGTGGAAATGATGGTAGAGGAAACAGCATAATCAGAGGCTCAAAAGCTTGAGAAAGCAGACCATACTCGAGAATTCTAAACAGGCCATTTGGTGTAAGTGAGTATGTAAGTGAGGCCAGAAATATGGGCAGAGGAATGTCTGAGCCCTGACTCCTACAGGGAATCACTGGAGATCAAATCCTACAGATAACACCGGCAAAAGACACAATCCAAATTATTTTTTCTGAAGACCACTTTGGACACACTCTAGATGGTGGATGGGGTCAGCAGGGGCTACAAAGGTAGAGAGGAGGGCATGGTTGTGAGAGACATTTAAAAGCAGAAGCAAATTGGATGTGACTCATGACTGCTGTATGAGGTGACTAGGTGGATGGTGGTGCTAATTAAGATGGAGGGGAAAAATCCCAGAACCCTCAGTCTGCAGTGCTATCTGAGCTCTGAAGTGTCCTTTCCCTCTGGCATATTATACTCACAATGGTCACAGACTTCTCCAACGTTTGTGGTGGCATTTTTTTGGTCCACGAGGTTGCTGACTACACAGGGGAGGCTGATGTCGGTCTGGGTCAGGGGCAGTTTCACAGGCAGGGACCAAGAGATGAGGGCTGGTCCCAGTGTCCTTGTCTCATCCAGCTCCCTGGGTGGGCCACTGCTTCTCCAGGTCACATTCAGGTCCTGTGTGGCTCTTATGGGTGTGCACTCCAGAGTGATATTGCACCAGTCTGATATGATAGACTGTGATTTGACTAGGATCTGGGGGAGGGGCACAGGCTCTGGGGTGGGGCATGGAGAGAATAAAACATCATATACAGTCACACATTCTCATCCATTAGCTCATTGAGCTCTGGCATCCTCCCTCTAAGAGAGATGCAATCATTTTACAGATGAAATATAATTCATAAAAATATATGGTAAGTGATAACAAGGAAGAAAACCACTGAATTAAGCCCTATGTGATTTCACTAGACTGAGAAAGTCTTAAAAAACCTCCCTGAAGAAATAAAGCCTTAATCCCACCTACCCAAGCCCAGTATTCCTAAGAAATTGGGGTCTTTCCTGGAAGGTGAAGAATTCTGGGAGGGAAGGACTTGTCCTGGCATAGGGACCTTGCTCAGATTCTCCTGCTGAGGTGATACCCAGGACTGCACAGCCCATGGTAGAGAGGACATCTGGCCAGCTCTGGGAGTCCAGAGAAAGGCCCAATGCTCTCAAAAAGAGACATTTGTGGAAGATGCAATGGCAGCTACTGGGAAGGACTGCTGCAAGTGAGATTAGAACATGCTACTGAACTTGAGGTCCACACCACACAGAGGTGACAGACCGATAAGTGGGTATTAGATATCATATGGGGACCTAAAGTTGCAAAAACCTCTATCTGTAGTACATATTTCACTATGAAGAGAGGGACTTTAGGGAAAGAAGGAATCGGCTAAATGAGTATAAAAAGTGTTGCAGTGTAAACTCCTACATCTATGGAGGCTTTTAGAGCTGGATTTGTGGACTCTTTGTGAGTAAGGCTGCTTCATGCAGATGCTGAGTGAGAGCTGATAGGACAGGGAGGACTATCTATATGTTGTTACCAAATTGTGGTAGGTGGAACAGTGGCCCCCAAAAGTGTCCACATCCTAATTCTCAAAACTTGCGAATATGTTAGATTACATGGTAAAGGAGAATTAAGATCATAGAATTAACACTGCTAATCTACTTATTGTAAATTAAAATAAAGATTATTGTGGATTATCTGGATGGGACTGAGATAATTACAAGGGTCTTTAACAGTGGAAAAATGGAGGAGTTCAGAGAGATGTAATATGAGGACTGGACCAACCACTGCTGACTTACAAGGTGGAGGAAGGTGGCCACAGTCCGAGGAATGCAGGCAGCCACTAACAGTTGGAAAAGGCAAGCACATGTTCTCCCTTATAGCCTCCATAAAAGACTGCAGCCCTGCCAACACCTTGACTTTAGCTCAGTGAGACTTGTGTTTGACATCTGCACAGTCAGATGATAAACTGGTATGGATGTAAGCCACTAAGTTTGCAGTAATTTGTTATAGCATCTATATAAAATTAATACAGAAATTAAGTATTGTAAACGTATTCTTATAAAGGGTAATAAATGTGGCAATAATTTCAATTCCCCAAGTTCTGTTTTCCTCTCCCCATATACTGACATAATTTTATCCCAGGTGCGATTTTATCTCAGCTTTGATCTCTATTTGTGGTGAACACACTTACCTTAAATTCAAGGGAGCAAATAGAGACTGAAATTAGGGCCTATGTGACACTCCTAGTGACAATAAAAAGAGGTAGCCATGAAATGGGTTGAGGACATACCATAGACAGTGAGGTGGAAAACCTGGCTAAATTCTTTTCCTCCAGGAAATCTGACTCGAGCCCGGTACTGCCCACTGTCATCATGGTTCAGGTTCTCGATCCTTAGGGATGTCATGTTAGGTAAATGTGCTCTCTGTCTGTACTTGTCTTGGAGGCTAAGCCATTTTTGTGTGTCTGCTCGAACATTGACTTCCAGCATGACTCTGTAGTTTGATTCAGGCCCAAAGCCCCATGAGATCTCTTCCAGCTTAGTTCCTGGCTCCTTAGTCACATTGAACAACACAGACTCTCCTTGGATCCTTGTCAGAAAAACAGGGGCTCTAGAATCCTTAAATTCAGATATATGTGTTTCAGAACTCATGGCCCCAGGGCTGTAGATACCTAGGTAATTAGAAAGAGGAAACATGAGTTTTTTTTCTCATCAAGAATAAAGGACAGAACCACAGAACCCATTTTTTAGGAAAATCCACACAATATTCTTTCTTGATTCTTTTTTTTTTCTTTCTTGATTCTTAGAAGGCAGGATTGTGCTGTGAATTTGAATACTTCTGAAATCAACTTCTGGTTCTAGTGGAGTGTAGCCTTGAACAGATTACAGATTACCTACAGGTTCCTTATAATAATAGCATTATTTAAATGAAATCATGGATGAGGCAGTTTCTAAAGTGGTTCCATAGATTCCTCCCTCCCTTGTGTTCACATCCTTGTGTAACTCCCTCCCCTAGAGTGTGTGCTGCACTTAGTGACTTGCTTCTAAGGAATAGAAAATAGCAAAAGTGATGGGATGTCGTCTAGAGATATTAGGTTATATAAGACTGATTTCTGTCTTGCTTGCACTCACTTTCTTTCACTCTCCTCTTGCTCACACTGATGAAACCCCTGCCATGTTGTCAGCTGCTCTGTGAAGACCACATGGCAAGGAACCGAGAGCAGATTGGTCAACTGCAACGGAGGAAGAAGGGCCCTAAGGGCAACAGCCACGTGAACTGCATACCATCAGCAATCACACAGGTGAGCTTGGAAGCAGATCCTTCCCAGTTGCCCCTGGAATTAATTGCAGCCACAGCCAAGGTCTTGATTTCAGTTGGAGAGACTCTGAACCAGAGGAGCCAGCTTAACCATCTCTGGGTCCTGATTCATAGAAACAATGAGACTATACGTGGTGTTATTTTAAGGCACTAAGTTTTAAGGTAGCAGGTTACAAAGCAATGGAAAACTAATACAATAATAAAGGTTGCTCTCTTTCCCTCTCCTTCTAGTAGTATAGTAGTCAGGAGGTACTAGAATGTGTCATGGTCACAATTACAATACCTCAGAGTCTTAGAACAAGGGGAGTTTATATATCCCATACCATATGTTCCATAAGAGAGTGAGGGAGGGGTCCTGGCACATATGGTGGAAGCTCCACAACCTTGTAGCTAGCTGTACCCCATGGAACCCACAGTATTCTCACCAGCTCCCAGCTTTACAGCACGAAGGGAGACAGAGAACCATGCATAGAGTTATCACTTCTTAGTCCAGAAATAGTATGATCTCTGCTCATTCTTTTTGGCCAACATTAGCAACAAAACCCTGGATAACTGCCAAAAACTAGAACATGTCAGGGAGCATATGATCATTTGGTGAGCTTTGCTGTCCCTCCCAACAAGATAGCACTTCTTTAGCCAGTACATTAAAGGCCATGGTTGGCCTCCCTCCCCAAGGGCTTGATACCCTTCATCTTTCCTGAGGACTAGGGGAAGTGCCACAGAATGACATAACCCTCAAAGGACGAACAATATGCACTTTTCAGCTGGTCAGGATCAGCTTGACTGGCTGCCGCCCTCCAGGGACACAGTTCTCTCTCCCAGTTAGTAAGTTCTCCTTGTATCAGGCCTGCCTCCCTCCTGCTGCACTTATACCCATTCCTGGCTCTCACTGGAAGCAGAGGATAGCTCTTACCAGTATTCATATGTAGAAGTATTTCAGGTTTCCTCTGTATTCATTTATTTAGTAGCCTGATCAGGTATGTCCTCCAGCTGAAGCCTTCACCTCAGTCTCTTCAGCTGCCCTCAAAGGACTAGGGCTCCTCATATTGAAAACATGAGGGAGTTCTAATGCCACAGACATTTAGTACCTGTATTAGTGGGGGCAATGGTCAGTGCAAGTTCTGTTCCTGCCTCAGGCCTTTCAGGATAGTTACAGGTATTTACTGATCAGCCCCTTCCTTCCATACCTCATGCCTCCCTGAAACCTCAGTTCAGGAAGAGATCTGGTGCAGACACCTCACTGTCCTGCAGAGCATATGCCCTGGGGTGCAGGAAGAACTCATCTACATAGCCCGCAGGAGGTCTATGGAGAAGAGCTGGATAAGATTGTGCTACTGGGTTCCTCTGAACAAGCTAGGACATAATGCCATGGTCTAGCAGGTCTCCAGGACATAGTGCTCTAGCCTTCTCTCACCAGAACCCAAATGGCCAACAGGTAGATTTTGAACTTCTCAGCCTCCAGACTGTGAGACAATAAATTTCTGTTGTTTAATCCACCAAGACAGCAGTATCTTGTTATGGCAGCCCTATGATCCCTGGAAAGGTGGCATCCAGGGACTACATGGTGATCCTTATGAGGGCTTCTTAGGAGCCAGGGCTGGTCTCTTGGCCAGAAAAATCACTGAGGTGCGAGTTCTGGAGTGATACAGACCTGGGTTCAAGTCACCCTCTCCTGGCTGAGTAATATTTAGCAAGTTCCTAAACTCTTTAAGCCTTGAATTCTCACATGGGAACACTGGGGATGAGAACTGTAGGTACTTATGGGACTCCTGCAAGTGTGAAATAAAATGATCCATAAAAAGCACTCAGCAGTATTTAGTTGTTATTATCATTACTATAGTTGAGTCTACCTGTTACAGAATATCCACAATTAGTTGGATTTTAATGTTTTCACTGCCTGGGACAAGAGGTAGTCCATCCCCACATGAACATGATTTCCAGTCCCTGCATTTCAGTAACTCTGTCAGATACCGAGTGTCTAATGATCCTCAGGACAACCCATCAAAGCCCAATTTCCTTTCCCACAGGCAGGCACTATTTTCAGTTTCTTGCGTATTTATCCAGAGATAACTTGTGCATTTACAAGCACATGTATGCATCTCCACATACAAGAACACATTCCACATGTACTGTTGTGCTCCTTGACTTTCCTCATAATAACGCCAGGGGCGTTCCTCACATGTAGGAACACCCCTGGTTCTGTACACGTGGAAGTGTCTAACTTAATAGCTGCACACTGTTCCATGAGTGGCTCATCCATTCTGATGGATAGTTAAGTTGCCTCTTGCCACTACTAACCATGTTGCAATGAATAGCCTTGTATTTGAGTCTTCACACACATAGGTGTGTATACATTTAAAATAAAATATTATTAGGTGGATATAATAGATCAAAGATATGTACATGTGAACTTTTGATAGATAATGCTAAATTGTACTCCAAAATGTATTGCTATCTACAAACCAAAATAATGTTTACATTTCTCACACATACTTAATTATCAAACAATTTTCCCTTTGCCAAAATAAGGGAAAATTATATTTCATCTCACTGTGATTGTTCATTTATTTTTAATTTTTATTTATTTTAAATCTTTTATTTTTATTTACAGTTGACATACAATCTCATATTAGTTTCAGGTGTACACCCAGTGATTAAATGTTACATAACTTACTAAGTGATCATCTTGATAAATCTTGCACCCATTTGACACCATACATAGTATTGACTATATTCTCTATGCTGTGTTTTACATCCCCATGACTATGTTGTTACAACCCTTGTACTTCTTAATCTCTTCCCCTTTTTTATCCATCCCTTACCCCTTCATATCTGGTAACAATCAAAATGTTCTCTGTATCTATGAGTCAGTTTCTGTTTTGTTTGTTCATTTGCTTTTTAGATCAATTGTTGATAGACATGTATTTACTGCCATTTTATTGTTCATATTTTCTACTTTATTTTTCATTTTCTTTGAGAATACCCTTTAACATTTCATATAATACTGCTTTGGTGGAGGTGAACTCCTTCAGCTTTTTCTTGTGTGGGAAGTTCTTTCTCTGTCCTTCTTTCTTTGGGGTGGGTTAATTTTTTAAACTATATTTTATTGATTATGCTATTACAGTTGTCCCATTTTCCCCTTCACTCCCCTCCACCCTGCACGCCCCCTCCCACCCACATTTCCCCCTTTAGTTCATGTCCATGTGTCATAAGTTCTTTAGCTTCTACATTTCCAACACTATTCTTGCCCTCCCCCTGTCTATTTTCTACCCACCATCTATGCTACTTATTCTCTGTACCTTTTTCCCCTCTTTCCTCCTCCCACGCCCCTGTTGCTAACCCTCCATGTGGTCTCCATTTCTGTGGTTCTGTTCCTGTTCTAGTTGTTTGCTTAGTCTGCTTTTGTTTTAGCGGTGGTTGTTAATAATTCTGAGTTTGCTGTCATTTTACTGTACGTGTTTTTTTATCTTCTTTTTCTTAGATAAGTCCCTTTAACATTTCATATAATCAGGGCTTGGTGATGATGAACTCCTTTAACTTGACCTTATCTCAGAAGTACTTTATCTGCCCTTCCATTCTAAACGACAGCTTTGCTGGATAGAATAATCTTGGATGTAGGTCCTTGCCTTTCATGACTTGGAATACTTCTTTGCAGCCCCTTCTTGCCTGGAAGGTCTCTTTTGAGAAATCAGCTGACAGTCTGATGGGAACTCCTTTGTACGTAACTGCCTCATTATCTCTTGCTGCTTCTAGGATTCTCTCCTTCATTTTAATCTTGGGTAACTTAATTATGATGTGCCTTGGTGTGTTCCTCCTTGGGTTTGACTTCTTTGGGACTGTCTGAGCTTCCTGGACTTCCTGGAAGTCTATTTCCTTTGCCAGATTGGGGAAGTTCTTCTTTATTATTTGTTCAAATAACTTTTCCACTTGTTGCTCTTTCTCTTCCCCTGCTGGTACCCCTATAATTTGGATGCTGGAACATTTAAAGATGTTCTGGAGGTTCCTAAGCCTCTCCTCATTTTTTTTTTTTTAATTCTTGTTTCTTCATTCTTCTGATTGGATGTTTCCTTCTTCCTTCTGGTCCACTCCATTGATCTGAGTCCCCGTTTCCTTCCCATCACTACTGGTTCCCTGTACATTTTCCTTTATTTCACTTAGCATAGCCTTCATTTTTTCATCTAATTTGCAACCAGATTCAACTATTTCTGTGAGCATCCTGATTATCAGTGTTTTGAACAGTGCATCTGATAGGTTGGCTATCTCTTCATCACTTAGTTGTATGTTTTCTGGAGCTTTGATCTGTTCTTTTTCATTTGGACCATTTTTTTTTTTTGTCTTGATGGGCCTGTTACATAGTGAGGGGCAGAGCCTTAGTTGTTCACCAAGGTGGGGCAACCCAGTTGCTGGGTTGTGATGCCTTATGTGGGGCAGGGGTCTGAGAGGGAACAATGGTGCTTGCTTTGCTCTGCTGCATTTCAGTCCCTTCTGCCACTTCCCCCAAGAAAAGTGGGCCCTCTGGTGCTGATTCCCATGTGAGTGGGTTTGTTTACATTCTAGGACCCTGTAGGTTTCTCCAACCAACTCTCCTGTGAGGCTGGGAGTTTCTCCCGGTACCTCAACCCCACAGGTGTTTTCAATTGGTGTTTTCAGGCTTTATTTCCCTGAGCTGGGACCCTGGTTTGGGAGGTCTGTCTTGCCCCTCAGTTTTGCTTGGTTTATCTGCATGTGAATGTGGGACCACCTGGTCCACCGGTCGCCTTGTCCTCATGCCCCTCCACAATCCGCCACCTTGCTGGGTCCGCCCGCTGCTGTCTTGCACACCCAGGGTCCTACAACCACCCCTCTCCTCCCAGCTGCCCGACTCCGCCCCTCCTACCATTTTGAATGAATATGTCTACTTTAGCTCTTTGGCTGTCGGATTTCCATACGGTTCAATTTTTCTGTCAGTACAGGTTGTTTTTTATTTCTAAATTGTTGTTGTCCTTATTTTGGTTGTGCAAGGAGGCACAGTGTGTCTATCCACACCTCCATCTTGGCTGGAAGTCCTGTCCTTCGATTCTAAATGATAGCTTTGCTGAGTAGAGTCATTGCTTTTCATCACTTTAAATACTTTTTGCTAATACCTTCTGGCATGCAAAATTTCTGTTGAGAAATCAGCTGACACTCTTTTGTGTATGTTTAGTCTCTTAGAGACATTTTTTTTTAATATTTTATTTATTTATTTATTTATTTATCTATCTTTAGAGGGGAAGGGAAGGAGAGAGGGAGAGAAACATCAATGTGCGGTTGCCTCTTGTATGTCCCCTGCCGGGAACTGGCCTGGCAACCCAGGCATGTGCCCTGACTGGGAATCGAACCGCGATCCTTTGGTTCGCAGGCCCGCGCTCAATCCACTGAGCTACACCAGCCAGGGCTTCTTAGAGACATTTTTAACATTTTATAATTATATTGGAAATAATTTTGCATATAAATATCTTAAATTATACATTTGAATTCTTAATGTAGACAAAAAGGCTGTTGTTTCTTTAATTGACTGCAGAAAGACCAAAATAGCATCAGTTTAAATTAAATATTTTGGGTGGGCACAAGATATTTATTTCTTTTGTTACAATAATAGTAACATAAAATCATTACAGAAAAATTAAAGACTACAGAAAGTAAAAAAGTATTTTATTGGCATTTTTATTTGTATTTACTTGGAATCTTTAAGATATTTATATACACTGAGCATGTATGTACACCTCTGCTGTTTTGGAGTAATAATATAAATATTTGACACTATTACAGATGCTCCTCATTTTTCCCCCTTCGCCCCCTCCATCCAACTCCAGAACCCCCTTGGCACTTATCACATCGCTGTCTGTGTCCATAGGCTATGCATATATGCATATACATTCTTTGGCTAATCTCTTCCAATTACTCCCGATCCTTTTCCCTATGGGATTTGTCAGTTTGGGTCATGTTTTCTTATCCATTCATCTATCTACATCCTCTACTTAGAGCATTTACTCAATTTAATAACCTAGAGAGTTGTGTGACCAAGTGTGGGGATGAACCATATGAACCTCATTCGAACCATGACCAAAAAGATGAAGGAGTCTCATCATTTAGAAACAGATGTCTTTGCCATTAACCATTGAGGTTGAGGGCAGGAATCTATTTAAATTGAATAACAAGAATTTTGGTCTTTTAAGCAAAGTTTATGAATAAGAAATTAAGGATGGCTGGAAGTTTAAAGCATATATCACTTGCCTCTGGACACTGGTTCTTTTTGTTTTAATCCTAGAAAGTGAATAGAAAAAGCTAGTGCTGAAATTCGGGTCAGAGTTTTTGAGAGCCTAAATTTTATGTGGCAAATGCTTATCCTTGGAAGCAGGCATTTCCCTCAAACCAAGCCAGAATTCTCTGTGATACCAACAAGATGGTGGTTCCTCTAACCTGCCAGTGATCTGGTGCAATGTGAGGAGAGGTGTTGCTATTTGTTGCTAACTTCATATTTACCAGAAGCATCACCACACTGTTTTCCATAAGTTGTAAAACAAAATCCATGAGGTCACTAATTTAGAAGGGGGAAAATGTGTTCTGGATATTTGTTCGGCTTGGTGTGTATATATACACACACACACATACATATACAAGGGCATGAAGTTCATTTAAGATGTGGAGTTGGGAAAGGTAGTTTGGATAAGAACTTTGAAAGATCCCTTTGGATGTCTGTTTCTGTCCATAAAGACATGGATGTGCATTTCTTAAATCCTCACATATTACATCTTTCAGATTGGAGACTCCAAAAACATGACAGGCAATGTCACATTGGGTATGAGAAGCAGACCTTCCTTTTTACTGGCTGATAGGATGGGCCATAAGCCTGTCTGCAGCAGAGTAGCAGGACAATCTTGCAGTGGTACTCTGCCTTAAAGGGAAAGGGGGCTTTGATTGTGTTACATACCAATACCCAGGAATAAACAATGAAAGAAAAACTGTTGGCTGCTTAATTAAGAGAGTTGTGAAGTACTGGATTTGGAAAAAAACCTGGCTTTCGGGAATGAAATCTAAACCTAATAGTGCTTATCTAGCCCTCTGAAATAACAGAGCCCAACTGAGACAATCCTTGGGCAACAGGAGGGTCAAGGTAAAGAAAGTAAGCAACTCCAGTGAGCTCTTGCTCCCTTAGAGCAAAAGAAGGGCAGTCCCCCTAATACCACTTTTGTTTTGTGCCTTTGCAACATGTAGTGTTCCTACCCCAGCTCTGGCACCTTATCATTTTGATAAGGACCTTGTTGTGTTTTTACCAATTTATAATTTAAAAGGATAATATAGCCTGATTGTTTGCTGCTTTAGGACTATGACATATTTTCCTAGTGGTCTGGCTTTAAAAAATAAATAAGGTTTAATTTTTCTTAAAAAAGATAGCCACAAGTTCTAAAGTATGTTCTTAATTCTCTGTTGTTTCTTCCAGCACTTATGGTTTCAATGGTTATGTTTAAACCTTTTATCCACTGGAAAGTTATTAGGTGTGAGACTAGAGGATCTAGACTAACAGAATGGCCAAACTTTAGAATCAGTGAGACTTGAATTGGGTCCAGGTCCTCTATTTGATGGCTGTGTGGGCTTTAAGAGTTATTTAACCTTTCTGCTTACAGCTTTGTCTTCTATGAAATGGAAATAATAAGAGAGCTTATTCCCTCATAGAATTATTATTAGCCTTTAAGAAGAGGTAAGCTTTCAGCTGTATTCAACAATTGTTCCATAAATGTGAGCTGCTCTCATTATTATGACAATTATTCTTTTTTTTTTCTTTTAAAGAGTGTATTCTTGCCCTGGCTGGCATAGCTCCACAGACTGAGCATGGGCCTGCAAACCAAAGGGTCGCTGGTTTGATTTCCAGCCAGAGCACATGTCTGGGTTGCAGGCCAGGTCCTCAGCAGGGGACACATGAGAGCCAACCCCACATTGATGTTTCTCTCCCTCCTTTCTCCCTCCCTTCTCTTCTCTCTAAAAAATAATTAAATAAAATCTAGGAAAAAGGGTATTCTTTAAAAATTTTTTATTTATTTATTAATTTTTAGGCAGACAGAGAAAGAGAGGGAGAGAATCATCAGTGTGTGGTTGCCTCTCATGCACCTTCTACTGGGGACCTGGCCCACAACACAGCACATGCCCTAACTGGGAATCGAACTGGCAACCCTTTGGTTTACAGGCTGGTGCTCAATACACTGAGCCACACCAGCCAGGGCTGACAATTATTCTTGCCCAAGTGTACCTGGGATCAGAACAAATATTCCAAGTTCTCAGGGTGGAACCGTTTCCTCTCCAACAGCTGGCCCTCTCAGGGGGCTCCTCCCAGGTACAGGGATGGGCTTCAGGGAGTCAACCTATTGTGGATGCAATAACATAGGTGGCTGTAAGAAGTCAAAGTCCAGCTTGGTCTTTCCTGTTTACCAGAGCCTTGAGAATGAATGAAAATTTATTGCTGTGTCAACAGCAACTGCTTCTTCATTCACTATATGTGCCCAAGTACCTGGGCACATCTGTGCTGCCAGGGAGAGTGGTAACACTAGAGAGAAGGACAGGCACTTACTATGCTCATCTTGAGATGGAAAAAAATTATATCATCAGTTCTATTTGGTGTGAGCAATGTATTTCATGTTAATGAAAAACAATCATGTAGGTTATGAAGTTGTCCCAAGTAAAAGTCTGGAGAGTGCCTACTTCTGTTAATGATATATATCCTTCTGGGCTTTAACCTATGTAGCCACAAATACTATAAGCCTAGGTAAACACAGGACTTTTATTTGTAAATTCATTGCTGCATTCCTAATGGTCTATAAAGGTGTGGACTTTGACTCTTGCTTTGGACTGGTTATAATATCCTACTGGTTCTCTCACTGATTAATGGGCAAAATAGAAGTATTTTTAGGACCTCTTGTCATCACCACAATGAACACAGTCAGAACTAATCTAATGTTGAAATAAGCAATTTTGGTGAAAAAAAGAACATCAAGCAATTAATTAGAGAAACAGTCCTTTGTTCCAAAGGGGAAAATGTGCATTTAGACTGGCCAAAAGGCAATATTTCAGTCTCCAATGTGGCACCTTCCTAAGAGAATTTCACCAGTAAATCTAACCAAACAATGTCTTATTTCTCCCAAGTGCTCACAAGAGGGTGAGCACCTGGGGAACAGAGAAAGAATCTGGCAAACAGATAGGAACTGAAAAGATCTGGCCAAGGCTACTAGCTGCTTCTAAATGCTTCTATCACACTTTACTTTGTGTGGTTTGCAGAACATGTTGCCACATACTGTGAGGAAGGAGATGATGTCCTTCAACAGATGGTCTGAGGACATACTGGGACACACTGGGCTAAAACCCCTCTCAGGAGAAGAGGCAGAGAAAACAAGGCAAGGTGGAGGAATCTTAAAGATGAATTACCTCTGTACTTGAAGGTCTGAGGAAGTGACCACAGAGGTAGCCAGGGGCCTTCTCTTTGAAGGTGCCCCAAATAGGTTACCACCTATCAGTTTCAGGACATGGGAATAGAACAAGACAGAATGAAGAGACAAAGAGGAAGAGGTCTTTGAAGAAGCCACAAGAGAGTCCTATGTGAGTGGAGGTACCAAATCCCAGAATGTCAGTGTTGGAGGATCTTAGATGGGATCTGCCCAGGCCCCTCTTTCTCAGGAGGTTCCCTATTGGGTGACCTTATTTAGGATCACTTAGTGCAGAGACAGACCAGGACCCCTGGTGTCCTCTCTCCTAGCCCAGTGCCTCCCTCTGCAGGAAGCTGCCTATCAACTCTTCCCCCTTTTCTTCGAATTCCCCAGGAGTTCCTCCTTCCTAATATTGTTGTCTGATCATCAGGATCTCAGCAGTTCCTTGTTATTCATTCATTCGTTCATGCATGCATTCATTTTTAGATGAGGGGAAGGGAGGGAGAGAGGGAGAAGCATCAATGTATAGTTGCCTCTTGTATGCCCCCTACTGGGGACCTGGCCCACAACCCAGGCCTATGCCCTGACTGGGAATTGAACTGGCAACCCTTTGGTTTGCAGGTCATCACTCAATCCACTGAGCCCCATCAGCCAGGGCCTGAGCCACACCAACCAGGGCAGCAGTTTCATGAGTCTCATTCTCTAGCTTTTTTCTGGGAAAGGGAAAGCAAGTACTTAGAGGGTTTAGGAGGGCAGGAACCTCTGACCACCTGAGAGTTAAATAGCAGCCCAGCCAGACTCCCCACTTCCTGGAAAGGAGGGAACCAGGGAGAGAGGAGGCTCAGCTCTCAGGCTACAGAGGAACCAAAAACCAGCTGTGAAGAAGATGAAAGAAAAAAAGAGGAGGAAAGCAGCAAGAGCGTTTTAACCTACAAAAGATGTAATCCTGAAGAAGAAAATAAGGCCAGGTGAGGGTGTGGTTGAAAATAAGATGTAGTAAAACTTATTTAGATAATATAAAACTTAAGAACTGAAAAACCAACATAAAATTTGTCTGTTCATTTCTCTTTCTCTCAATCTTGCAACCCCAGGAACGATAGTAGAAAACTCTATATAATTTAAATATTTCTTCAGTTAAATAAAATGAAGACAGCCCTGACTAATATGGTTCAGTTGATTAGGTATCATCCCATAAAGCGAAAAGTCATCGGTTAGATTCCTGGTCAGGGAACATGCCTGGGCTGCAGGTAAAGTCTCACTTGGGGTATATACAAGAGACAACTGATCAATGTTCCTCTCCCTCTTTTTCTCCCTCCCTTTCCTTCTCTCAAGTAATTAATTAATATATTAAAATTGAAGACAAAAAAAGCTTACATTTTACTGTTGACAGAAATTAATGCCTTGCAAAGCTCATGGTTATATCAAGACACCCTGTTTACAAATGCTGTCTCATCCATTAAATTTCATGTAATTCCTTGCAAAACAAAGCCTTGCAAGCTTTCACCAGAATTTATAAGTCACTAGGTCATATTTCTTCTTGTTAGTTTTTATTCCATTTTATTATATGTGAACATATAATCTTCAATAGTCATAAATGTAATATACATCAGGACAGACTTTTTTCAGTTCCTTTTTTGCTTAACCTATTATCCTCCCTACTCTCTCTCCTTTCTTGTCTCCCCAAGTTTACTCCTTCTGGAGCCCATGTCAACACTCTGCTGTTTCCTTCCATAGTTTCTTCATACTTTTACAACATGTGAATATATAGAGATCCTTAAATTTTGGAGTTGGCTGCTTTACAAAATTATAATTTTATTGTATTCAGTGTCCTGTGTCATGCTCAAGAAGTCCCCACTAGAGTTGCTTCTTCCAGTTCAGATACAAGGTTTTAGGATGTCCAGCCTCCACAGGACAGCTGTAGAGGCTGTCAAGTTGCCAGGAGAGCTTCTCTGTGATTGCAGCAGAAACAGCTACACCTTCCCAGGGATGGCTTTCTTAATGCAGCCAAGGTTACCTGAACTCAGGGTTCCCAGCCTTGCCATGACCAAAAGGCCACATTGTTTTTCTGTTCACTCTAGGGCACTAAATCAGATGTATTTACAAAATCATAACAGGCTGATTTATTCTTTTTGTTCTCCAAAGACATCAGACAAGGAAAAAAAATACCCTGTCTCCTTGTTCCACCCAAGGGTCCTCCTTCCCAGGTAACCCAGCCTCTTACCTAGGAGAATGCTGGTGAATCCCAGGATACAAAAGAACCAGCAGGGGTGGGTGTCTTCTGAGCAGGACTGCATCACAGGCTGCCTGTTAGCCTATTTAGCTGCAGAGGAGACATTAGAGTAGTTGAGGCAAGGGAAGAAAAACTTCACTCAGATGAGCATTAAGCTCTTCCCCACCTCAAGGATGGACTAACATTTAGTTCTGGATGATAGCTCACCAGTTAGATTAAGTCATTCAGATCTTTTCTTCTTCTCCCCAGTACCTACAGTAGACCCTCAGTAAATAATTGCAGAACAAAGGTATAAACAATCTCCCTCTCTGATATACCTGGCACTGTATTAGAGAGGCTCTGTCTGTTATTATACCAGCATGATGATCTCACACTACCCACCTGTATGGCCACTTGAGACTCTTCCCTACTTACCTGGGTTTACATCTGTACACCAGACAGCCCTGCTCAACAATGCCAGCCTATGGTCAGCTCGGAAGTCATGCTATTTATAGTCAGGGTGGTGGTTTAGGCCTTTTTTTTTTTTTTTTTGTATTTTGTTGACTGTCCTCTGTCTGTACACCATTTAATGAGTCAAAATATTTTTTGACTTTTCACTAACATCGGCTGTCAGTTGCCTAAGTAAGAAGCTGTGAGCAAACAACAAAGCTCTTTAGAGCAATCCAAGATAGAGGCAGAGTAGGTGGAAGTTACACTTACCTCCTCTCAGGACCAAATTGGAATTACAACTATAATATAGAAATATCAGTCTGAATAGCCAACTGAAGACTGGCTGAAGAGGTCTCAATACCAGGGATTTATAGAAGAAGCCACATTGAGATGGGTAGGAAAGGCAAAGATGTAAAAATGGCTGGCCCTGCGCCCCCATGTGGCAGCTGAGAATACAGAGGAATAACTCAGCTGCAAAGGTCCTTCTAGATGAGTGTGGGGTGTCAACCTTACGACGGGTTCCCTAGACCAGGAGGAGCCCACAGAACATCTGGCTGTGAAAATCTTCAGGGATTATGTCTGCCAGGGAAAAACATAAGTCTGGTAGGGAACCCAAGCATCCTTTTTAAGAGCCAACACACAAAATTTCACTCATAGCCACTCACTCTGGGTTCCAGTGGAGGTAGGGCAGCTCGGAGTGAAATAGAATTGTGAGAAAAGACTGGTTTCTGTGGCTCTGGGGAGACAGCTGAATGGAGAGCCATAAGCTTCCCTGTGCTGTCTCTCTCCCACACAGTGGATGCCATCTTTATTGGGTGGAGGAGTTCCCTCCATAGGGCATCAGCCTGGAGGAATGCAATAGCTCTTCTCTCCAGGCTTCCTGTCATATCACCTTTTGGGGCTCACACCCTGTGGAGGAATCCTCTGTGTGGGCCAAGGATGTAGAGGTCTGGGCAGACTAAGGGGGAGTCAGTGGCTGAGTTGTGTGGCCCTGGGACTCCTGGCAGCTGCATCCTACTGACTCCTGGATTCCCTGCCCTGCTCACCTTTGGCTCTCTGAAGTTCAAACAGGTTCCAGGACAGACTAAGTTGTGTGGCTCTGGTTCAGGGACCATTCAATCTACCTTCCTCTGTGCCTTACAGGCATCTCCCACTCAGGGGAGATCCACTAGCTCCACCCTTCTGACTTCCAGAGCCCTGCTTGGCTGAGCTCAGGCACTCTAGCAGATCCAGGCAGAACCTGGAACATAGACAGTTGTGTGGCTCTAAGATGAGGGCCATTTTTCCTTACATAACTAACCTATACAGGTGTAGAGCCCTCTTTTCACACAAACAAGTCATGGTCTGTTTGTACCTGATAAATTCTGCTGGCTTTCCCCTGACAACAGCCTGAGACACTACACCACCACAAAGGTATGTGCATACTTGGTGAATGGCAGCTTGGCTTGGTGTGCCCTGTGACATTTGCTGAGTGGTGTCAGACCCAGCACTGGCACCAAGTTTGAATCTGTATTAATCTGGTGACCACCTCTAGCACCTACCTGGTGACTCACTAAGAACATACCTCATGCAACTCATGCATTACCAGAGACTCTTTCATCAACTTAGCCTAATAGGCAGCCAGCAGGCAGGAACAGGCAGAGAAATATCTCAGTGTACCTTGGGTGTTTTGCTGACCTTCCCTTGAGCTTGATGCTGGTGAAAGCCAGCCTTGGTGCACAGCTTGGCCTTTCCAATGTACACCATAGCACAGGCACCCACAACCTTTGGGTCACTTTGTAGCCCCGGCAGTTTGCCCAAGTCTAGTCACAGGCAGGGTCTGACATTGACCTACACCAGAGTCTCCCCTAAGATGTTCCAAAAGCAACACACTCAATGGCAAGCTTTAGACATCAGAGCAGGATCTAACAATCTCCACAAAATGCACATGCAAAAGGAGATCATGGCACACGCTGGTCCCTGCGGAGGCAAATTCTGCTTCATGTGGTCAGTACATATACAGCAGCTCATACGCTGTGGTTGAGGTCAGTCCACACAGGCAGACAGCCTTAGGGTCAAACCCATGCATTTATGGACCAACAGCAATCTAGACTCAGTTACAACAGGAGGGCTTACATAATTAACATAAGGGACATTCCTGGAACACCCAACATAGGAGACAAGGAGACCATGCCACTCTGTCATACAAAAACACTTACAATATTAGGCCACCCAACCAAAACTGGGAGACACAACAGATCTGTCTAATGCAAAGAAACAAACATAGAGAGGCACCCAAAATGGAGAAACAAAGAAACAGGCTCCAAATAAAATAACAGGAGAAATATCCAGAAAAAGAAATAAATGAAATGGAGGCAAGCAATCTGCAGACAGAGTTCAAAACAATAGTTAAACAATGCTCAAGGTACTTTGAGGAAGAATGAATGAACTCAGTAAGAATTTAAACAGAGATAATAAGAATGAAAAGATCATAGAAACCATTAAGAATACCCAGTCAGAAATTAAGAGTACAATATCTGAAATGAAGAATATACTAAAAGGAAAAAAACAGTAGGCTAGATGAACCAGAGGACTGAATCAGTGCTTTTGAAGATAAAGTACCAGAAAACACCCAATCAGAGCAACAGAAAAAAAACGAAGAATTTAAATATTTAACAATCGTTTAAAAGACCTTTGAGACGACAAAAAGCATAACAACATTTACATCATAGAGGTACCAGAAGGAAAAGAGAGAGAGAGCAAGAGATTTAGAACCTATTTGAAGAAATAATGACTAAATACTTTTCTAACCACGTGAAGGGAAAAGACACAGTCCAAAAGGAGAGCATCCCAAACAAAATGACTCAAAAAAGGCTCACACCAGGACACATCATAATGAAAATGACAAAGTTTAAACAAAAAGATAGAATTTTATATATATATATATTTTATTGATTATGCTATTACAGTTGTCCCATTTCTCCCCCATCATTCCCCTCCACCCTACACATCCCCTCCCACCCACATTCCCCCCCTTTAGTTCATGTCCATGTGTCATAAGTTCTTTAGCTTCTACATTTCCCATACTATTCTCGCCCTCCCTCTGTCTATTTTCTACTGACCGTCTATGCAACTTATTCTCTGTACCTTTTACCCCTCTCTCCTCCTCCCACACCCCTGTTGCTAACCCTCCATATGATCTCCATTTCTGTGGTTCTGTTCCTGTTCTAGCTGTTTGCTTAGTTTGCTTTTGTTTTAGGTGTGGTTCTTAATAGCTGTGAGTTTCCTGTCTTTTCACTGTCATATTTTTATCTTCTTTTTCTTAGCTAAGTCCCTTTAACATTTCATATAATAAGGGCTTGGTGAAGATGAACTCCTTCAACTTGACCTTATCTGAGAAGCACTTTATCTGTCCATCCATTCTAAATGACAGCTTTGCTGGATAGAGCAATTTTGGATGTAGGTCCCTGATTTTCAAGATTTCAAATATTTCTTTCCAGCCCCTTCTTGCCTGGAAGGTCTCTTTTGAGAAATCAGCTGACAGTCTGATGGGAACTCCCTTGTAGGTGACTGTCCCCTTATCCCTTGCTGCTTCTAGAATTCTCTCCTTCATTTGAATCTTGGCTAATGTAATTACGATGTGCCTTGATGTGTTCCTCCTTGGGTCCAACTTCTTTGGGACTCTCTGAGCTTCCTGGAGTTCCTGGTAGTCTATTTCCTTTGCCATATTGGGGAAGTTCTCCTTTATTATTTGTTCAAATAACTTTTCCACTTGTTGCTCTTCTTCCCCTTCTGGGACCCTTATAATTCGTTGGGAATTATAAATGTTGGGACGTTTAACGATGTCCTGGAGGTTCCTAAGCCTCTCCTCATTTTTTTGAATTCTTGTTTCTTCCTCGTTTTCTGTTTGGTTGTTAGTTTCTTCCTTCTGGTCCACTCCATTGATTTGAGTCCCAGTTTTCCTTCCATCTCTATCAGTGCCCCATGCATCTTCCTTCATTTCACGTATTGTAGCCTGCATTTTTTCATCTAGTTTGTGAGCAAAATCAACCACTTCTGTGAGCATGTTGATGACCAGTGCTTTGAACTGTGCATCTGATAGGTTGGCTATCTCTTCACTGCTTAGAGGAATTGGCTCTGGGGCTTTTATTTGTTTTCCAGTTTGAGCCATTTTTGGTGGGTTATTATTTTTTTTTGTTTTGTTTTGTTTTGGTTTTAGTCTGGTCACAGCTATTATGTAGTGAGGGATGGAGCCTTAGGTGTTCCTCGGGGCGGGGCAGCCCAGTCGGGTTGTGACGCTATAGGTCGGGTTGTGACGCTATAGGTGGAGTCCGAGAGGGAACAATGGCGCCTGCTCCGCTCTCTCCTGGATTCAGTCCCTTCCACCACTTCCCCTCTGCCTGGACCGTCTGTGCACATGAATGTGGGACCCCCTGGTCAGCCAGCCTGCCTTGTGTGGCCTCACTGGGTCTGCACAGTTGCCCCCCTGTGCCCGGGATCCACCAGCTGCTGCCTGTGCACCTGGGAACTGCAAGCCGCTGCTGCTTGCGTTCCAGGGCCGCACCTCCACTTTCTCCTGCCACGACTCCGCCCCCTTACCGGTCTGGATGAATGGTTGTTCGACTTCCATACAGTTCAATTTTCTATCAGTTCTCGTTGTTTTCTTGTTTCTAAATATTTGTTGTCCTTAATTTTGGTTGTGAGAGGAGGCACAGTACGTCCGCCTACGCCTCCATCTTGGCCGGACCAAAGATAAAATTTTAAAAGCAGTAAGAGAAAGAATATTTCCTAAGCAGAGTTTTTGGAAGATGGCGGCGTGGTAGGAGGGAGCAGTCCCTATTCCCCCTCTGCACACGGGAGAAAAACCAAACCAAACTTTGAAAGACCAGAACAGACAAGGAACAGTAACACAGCATATTGGAGAAAAAGAGGTCGGAAATTGTAGTGGACACTGAAAAACAAGCGGTAAGGAGAGCTCTTCAGAACAATACGAGCCCAGGGTTCCAGCGCGCGGAGAGCGGGGCGGCTGAGGCCCCAGCCTGGCACTCCGCCAAGCCTGCCCCAGGGCCCTGGGGAGGGAGCTGGGTCAGCCGCTGAACCGGCTGGGAGATCTCAGGGACCACCGCGCGACTGCGCCCGAGCAAAAGTGGGTGCCCCGCGAGGGAGCGAAAGTGGGTGCCCCGCACCAGGTCACTGCGCGACTTTGAACCGAGTTTTCGTGGTCGCCGGGCAACTACGAAAGCACAGGCCCCCCAACAGAGACAGAGGCGCGGGCGAAGTGAGACAATTGCATGAAAATAGACACCCTCAGGGGACCGCACACGGTCGTGGGCTAGTGGACATTCGTGAAAACATAGGCGCGGGCCGCTGGAGACAGCTGTCGAGCCAGAGGTGCAAACGTGGACAGCTCAGGCCCAAGGTGCAGGCGCCGGATAGCAGCTGGAACGCAGGCCCCTCTCAGAAACAAAGGCAGGCAGCTGTGCCCGAACACTGAAAGCCTCCCAGGGACAAAGGCAGGCGGCTGTGCAGTGCGCACACACAAGGAGGCTCAGATTACACGCTGGAAACCCTGTGGGGAGAGGCGCCCACTAACGCTGGGATACATAGCACAGTGAGGACTGAGTTCTGAACACAGTGAAAAGCAATAAGATCACCCCTCGGCCATTGCAGCCAGCAAGTCCAGAAAAACCGGCTGGCAAGTTTGAAAACAACAAGAGGGTGTTTTTTTTTGTTTGTTTGTTTGTTTTGTTTTGTTTTTTCATTTTTTCATTTTATTTTTTTAATATATTTTTATTTTTTTATTTTATTTTTTTTAAAAAATATTTTGTTGCGCTTTGCTTGTTCCTCCCCCCCCCCCCGGCTGCTTATATCTGTGTGGGGGTGTCTGTGTGCGTGTCTCTTTTTTGTTTTGCCAGTTTGTTAGTGTCTTTTTGTTTGTAAGCCTGTCTATCTATATGAGTTTTTAACTACTCCTTCTTCATTGTTTATATCTTCTTCTTTACTCCCCAACTCCTTTTGCCTCCCTTGAATTCCTTCTCCTCTTATCCCCTCTTCCTTTCTTTTCAATTTTATCTCTTCTACCTTCCTCTTGTTTCCTCTTGCTTCTTTTTTTCATTTTCCCCCTCTTCTTTTTGTAAATACCCACGAGTGAGACAAAACAAACAAACAAGCAAGCCTGAAACTGTGGGGAAAAACAAAAACAAAAACAAAAACCAGAGTTGGCCCCCAAAAGAGGGTATACCAGCTGATGAGACAGTGAAAGCGGTGAACAACAGGATACCCGAAGGAGAATCCACCACTGAATCTCACAGATATTCTACCACAGAAGGTCATACCACAAACCCAGGGAGCCAGAACAGATCAATTTAAGAAGTTGAGGCTAACAACAAGAGTCTTACAAACAATGGGAAGACAAAAGAACAATCCCCAAACGAAAGGAAAGGAGGAAGCTCAAGAAAGAATGCTAAATGAAACAGAGGCAACTCAACTATCAGATATCGAGTTCAAAGCAATGGTTGTCAGGAAGCTCAATGAGCTCTCAATGAGCTACCATAAACTACAGGGAAGTTATGATGAACTCACGGCAAACTATATCAACATGAAAAAGGAAATAGAAACTATCAACAAGGGCCAAGAGGAAATGAAGAACACAATCTCTGAACTGAAGAACACAGTAGAAGGAATGAAAAGCAGAATCGATGAAGCAGAAGATCGGATCAGCGAGTTGGAGGACAAAATAGAAAAAAACACTCAGAATGAGCAAGATAAGGAAAAGAGGCTTAGAAAGAATGAAGAGGGTTTAAGAGAAATGCAAGACAACATGAAACGGAATAATATTCGTATAATAGGGATACCAGAAGGAGAAGAACAAGAACAAGGGATAGAAAACCTGTTTGAAAAAGTAATGATGGAAAACTTCCCTCATTTGGTGAGAGAAAAAACCACACAAATCCAGGAAACACAGAGAGTCCCAATCAAAAGGAACCCAAACAGGCCCACTTCAAGACACATCATAATTAAAATGGCAACATTCCAAGACAAAGAGAGAATCTTAAAAGCAGCAAGGGAGAAAAAGGAAGTAACATACAAGGGGGCCCCAATCAGGTTAGCATCTGACTTCTCAATGGAAACGCTCCAGGCCAGAAGAGAATGGCAAGAAATATTCCAAGCAATGAGAACCAAAGGCCTGCAACCCAGACTACTTTACCCAGCAAGGCTTTCAATCAAGATAGAAGGCCAAATAAGGAGCTTCCCAAACAAAAGAAGTCTAAAAGAATACACCTCTACCAAACCAATGCTGCAAGAGATACTAAAGGGACTGCTTTAAGGGAAGAAAGGAAAAGACAGAGAGAGAAAGAGAGAGAGGAACACAGGTACGGAAATGGCAATGAATAATTACCTATCAATAATAACCTTAAATGTAAATGGATTAAATGCTCCAATCAAAAGACACAGAATAGCTGAATGGATAAGAAAGCATGACCCACACATATGCTGCCTACAAGAAACCCACCTCAGGACAAAAGACATACACAGGCTCAAAGTGAAGGGCTGGAAACAAATTTTCCAAGCAAATGGTCAGGAAAAAAAAGCTGGGGTAGCAATACTCATATCAGACAAAATAGACTTCAAAAGAAGGGCCATAAAGAGAGACCCAGAAGGTCACTTCATAATACTCAAGGGAAGAATCCACCAAGAAGACATAAACATTGTAAATATATATGCACCCAACGGAGGAGCACCTAAATACATCAAGAAAATCTTGGAGGACTTCAAGAAAGATATAGACAGCAACACAATTATAGTAGGTGATTTTAACACCCCACTGTCAAAAATGGACAGATCTTCCAAACAAAATATCAACAAAGATATTGTGGCATTGAACAACACTCTAGAGGAAATGGACTTAACTGATATATATAGAGCCCTTCATCCCAAAGAAGCTAAATACACTTTCTTTTCAAATGCACATGGAACATTTTCAAAGATAGACCACATGATAGGACACAAATCAAGCCTCAACAAATTCAAGAAAATTGAAATCATACCAAGCATTTTCTCTGACCACAAGGGACTGAAACTAGAAACGAACCCCAAGGAGAAAAACCCAAAACCCTCAAAATCATGGAGATTGAATAGCATGCTATTAAACAATGAATGGGTCAAGAATGAAATTAGGGAGGAAATCAAAAAGTTTCTGGAAACAAACGATAATGAACTCACATCGACCCAAAACTTATGGGACACAGCAAAGGCAGTCCTCAGAGGGAAGCTTATAGCGATACAGGTCTATCTAAAAAAGATAGAAACATCTCAAACAAACAACCTAACCCTTCGCCTACAAGAACTCGAGGAACAACAACAAAGACAGCCCAGAGCAAGTAGAAGGAAAGAAATAACCAAGATAAGAGCAGAATTAAATGACATAGAGACTAAAAGCACAATCCTAAAGATCAATGAATCCAGGAGTTGGTTCTTTGAAAAGATCAACAAAATCGACAAGCCTTTAAGCAGGCTCATCAAGAAAAAAAGAGAGAGGACTCAAATAAACACAATCAGAAATGAAAGAGGAGATATTACAACTGACACCGCAGAAATACAAAGGATTGTAAGAAATTACTATGAAGAACTGTATGCCAAGAAATTTGAAAACCTAGGTGAAATGGACAGGTTTCTAGAAAAATATAACCTTCCAAAACTCAATGAAAAAGAAACAGAAAGCCTGAACAGACCAATAACAGCTGGTGAAATTGAATCAGTAATCAAAACACTCCCGATGCACAAAAGCCCTGGACCAGATGGCTTCACAGGAGAATTCTACAAAACATTTAAGGAAGAGCTAACCCCTATTCTCCACAGACTATTCCAAAAAATTCAAAAAGAAGGAAGACTTCCAAACTCTTTTTATGAAGCCAGCATCATCCTAATCCCAAAACCAGATAAAGACACAACAAAGAAGGAGAACTTCAGGCCAATATCGCTGATGAACATAGATGCTAAAATCCTCAACAAAATATTGGCAAACCGCATCCAACAACACATTAAAAAGATCATACACCACGACCAAGTGGGATTCATCCCAGGGATGCAAGGATGGTTCAACATTCGCAAATCAGTAAACGTAATTCATCACATAAACAAAAGCAAAGACAAAAATCACATGATCATATCAATAGATGCGGAAAAAGCATTTGATAAGGTACAGCACCCATTTATGATAAAAACACTCAGCAAAGTGGGAATAGAGGGAGCATTCCTCAACATAATAAAGGCTATATATGAGAAACCTACAGCCAGCATCATACTCAATGGGCAAAGACTAAATTCTTTTCCACTAAAATCAGGAACAAGACAAGGCTGTCCACTCTCTCCACTTCTATTCAACATAGTATTGGAAGTCTTAGCCACAGCGATTAGACAAGAAAAGGAAATAAAAGGCATCCAACTTGGAAAGGAGGAAACAAAACTATCATTGTTTGCAGATGACATGTTAGTATACATAGAAAATCCTATAGTCTCGGCCAAAAAACTGCTCGACCTAATAAATGAATTTAGCCAAACAGCCGGATACAAAGTCAATATCCAGAAATCAAAGGCATTTTTGTATACCAACAATGAAACAACAGAAGCAGAAATCAAGAAAAAAATACCATTTGATATAGCAAAAAGAAAAATAAAGTACCTAGGAATTAACCTAACCAAGGAGGTAAAAGACCTGTATGCAGAAAACTACACAACACTGAAGAAAGAAATCAAGGAAGACACAAATAAATGGAAACACATACCGTGTTCATGGATCGGAAGAATTAACATCATCAAAATGTCCATACTTCCCAAAGCAATCTACAGATTCAATGCAATACCTATTAAAGTACCAATGGCATATTTCACAGATATAGAACAAACTCTTCAAAAATTTATATGGAACCATAAACGACCCAGAATAGCGGCAGCAATCTTGAGAAAGAAGAGCAAAGCAGGAGGGATCACAATACCTGATACCAAAATGTATTACAAGGCCACTGTAATCAAAACAGCCTGGTACTGGCATAAAAACAGGCACGTGGACCAGTGGAATAGAATAGAGAGCCCAGAAATAAACCCTAGTCTCTATAGTCAATTAATATTCGACAAAGGGGGCAGCATCATAAAATGGAGTAAAAACAGCCTCTTCAACAAGTGGTGTTGGGAGAACTGGACAGCTTCGTGTAAGAAAATGAAACTCGAGCACCAACTTACACCATACACAAAAATAAATTCAAGGTGGATAAAAGACTTAAACGTAAGCCGTAACACCATTAAAGTTCTAGAAGAGAACATAGGCAGGAAAATCTCAGATATTACACGCAGCAACATTTTTACTGATATGTCCCCTAAAGCAAGGGACATAAAGGAAAGAATAAACAAATGGGATCTCATCAAAATAAAAAGCTTCTGCATGGCCAAGGAAAACAGTATTAAAATAAAAAGAGAACCGACTGTGTGGGAAAACATATTTGCCAATGATATCTCAGATAAGGGTTTAATCTCCAAAATATACAAAGAACTTACACGACTCCACTCTAAGAAGACAAGCAACCCAATTAAAAAATGGGCAAAGGACTTGGGCAGACACCTCTCCAAGGAGGACATACAGTGGATCCAGAGACACATGAAAAGATGCTCGATATCGCTAGCTATCAGAGAGATGCAAATTAAAACCACAATGAGATACCACTTGACACCAGTCAGAATGGCCCTCATAAACAAAGCAACAAACAGCAAGTGTTGGAGAGGTTGTGGAGAAAAGGGGACACTACTGCACTGCTGGTGGGAGTGCAGACTAGTACAACCACTATGGAAAACAGTATGGAATTTTCTAAAAAAACTAAAAATGGATATACCTTTTGACCCAGCAATTCCATTGCTAGGACTATATCCTAAGAACCCTGAAACACCAATCCAAAAGAAACTATGCATCCCTATGTTTATAGCAGCACAATTTACAATAGCCAAGTGTTGGAAGCAACCTAGATGCCCATCAGCAAATGAATGGATCAAAAAACTGTGGTACATTTATACAATGGAATTCTATGCAGCAGAAAGAAAGAAGGAGCTCATACCCTATGCAACAGCATGGATGGAACTTGAGAGCATCATGCTAAGCGAAGTAAGCCAGGCAGTGAAAGATAAATACCATATGATCTCACCTTTAACAGGAACCTAATCAACAAAACAAACAAACAAGCATAATATAACCAAAGACATGGAAATTGGGAACATGCTGAAAGTCACCAGAGGGGAGAGGGGAGGGAATTTCAGGGGAAAGGGGAAGGATTTACAGGAACAAGTATAAAGGACACATGGACAAAAACTATGGGGGGGGTGGAAATGGGAGGGAGGTGGGGAGGGTTAGGGTGGCGGGTTCGGGTGAGAATAAAAGACAGAAAACTGTACAAGATCAACAATGAAAATAAAAATTAAAAAAAAAAAAAAAGAAAAAAAAAAGAAAGAATATTTCCTACAAGGGAAATCCCATAAGACTGTCAGCTGATTTCTAAACAGTAATATTTCAGGCCAGAGGGATTGGTACACAGTTTTCAAGGTGATGAAAAGCAGAGGCCTACAACCAAGACTATATTACCCAGCAAGGCTTTCAAATTGAAGAAAAAATAAAGAGCTTCTCAGACAAGAAAAAGCTAAAGGAGTTCATCACTACCAAACCAGTATTGCAAAAAATGTTAAATAGTCCTCCTTAAGAAGAAGAAAAAAGAGGAACATAGTTATAAAGAATAAAATGGCAATAAATACATACCTATCAATAATAACTTTAAATGTAAATGGATTAAATGCTCTAATCAAGAGACATAGGTAGCTTTGGCTGGTGTGGCTCAGTGGACTGAGCGCTGGCCTGTGAACCAAAGGGTTACCGGTTCAATTCCCGGTCAGGGCACATGCCTCGGTTGCAGGCCAGGTCCCCTGTGGGGGGCATGTGAGAGGCAACCACACATTGATGTTTTTCTCCCTCCCTTCTCCTCTCTCTAAAAATAAATAAATAAAATCTTAAAAAAAGAGACATAGGGTAGCTGAATGGATAAGAAAACAAGATCCATATATATGCTGACTACAAGAGACACACCTCAGAATGAAAGACACACAGAGACTAAAAGAAAGGGAAAAAGATATTTCATGCAAATTGAAAAAAAAGCTGGAGTAGCAATACTTATATCAAACAAAATAGTCTTTAAAACAAGGCTATAATAAGAGACAAAAAAGATACTATATAATGATAAGGAGATTGATCCAACAAAAATATAACTCTTGTAAACATTTATGCACCTAACACAGGGAGCACCTAAACATATAAAGCAAATCATGATGAACATAAAGGGAGAATTAGACAACAATGCAGTCATGGTAGGAGATTTTAACACATATTGACATCAATGGATAGACCTTTCAGATAGAATAATAAACAAGGAATGGCCTTAAATGACACACTATATCAGATGAACTGATTGATGTGTTCAGAGCATTTCATCCCAGAACATCAGAATATACAGTTTTTTGAAGTGCATGTAGAACATTTTCTAGGTTAGACCACATGTTAGAACACAACAAGTCTCTGTAAATTTAAGAAGATTGAAATCATATTGAGCATCTTCTCTGACTACAATGGTATGAAACTAGAAACTAGTCACCAGAAAAAACTAAAAAATACACAAATACGTGGAGGATAAATAACATGTACTAAACAATGAATGGGTCAACAATGAGAATGAGAAAGAAATGAAAAGAAACCTCAAAACTGATGAAATTGAGAAAACAATTCCAAAATCTATGGGACACAGTAAAAGTAGTTCTACATGGAAAAAATGCATAGTGTTACAAGCTAACCTCAATAAATAAGAAAACTCTTAAATAAACAAGTTAAGCTTACACTTAAAAACACTAGAAAAAAGAACAACAAACAAAGCCTAAAGTGAGTAGAAGATAGGAAATAAAAAAGATCAGAGCAGAAATAAATGAAATAGAGTTTAAAAAATATTACAAAAGATAAATTCAACCAATTGCTGTTTTTTTTTTTTTTTTAAAAAAGATAAACAAGATTAATGAATCTCTGGCCAGATTCATCAAGAAAAAAAGAGAAAGGACCCAAATAAAAACAAAGATGAAAGACAAGTAACAACTGACACAACAGAAATACAAAGGATTATAAAATACATTACAGAAGAAATGGATAAATTCCTGGAAACATACAATCTTCCAAAACTGAATTAAGAAGAAACAGAAAACCTGTAGAGACTGATTACAACTAAGAAAATTGAAGCAGTAATTTAAAAAAAAAGCAAACTTCCAATCAGCCCTGGCAAGTGTGACTCAGTTGATAGGAGCATCATTTCATCTACTGAAGGGTTGCAAGTTCAATTCCTCATTAGGGCTCATGTCTAGGTTGCAGATTCAGTCCTCATTCAGGGTGCATACAAAATAGATGTTTCTCTCTTATATTGATATTTCTTTCCCTTTCTCTTTCTCTGCCTTTTCCTCACTCTAGAATCAATAAGCATGTACTCAGTTGAGGATAAAAAAGTGAAACAAAATAACTTCCAACAAAGAAAAATCCTGGGCCAAATGGCTTCAGGGGTGAATTTTACCAAACATTCAAAGAAAACTGACACTTACCCTTCTCAAGCTGTTTCAGATAATCCAAGAGAAGGCCAACACCCAAGCTCATTTTATGAGGCCAGCATTACATTAATTCCAAAATCAGATAAAAGTACTACAAAAAAATTATAGGCGGATATACCTGATAAACACAGATGCAAACATATTCAACAAAATACTAGCAAACTGAATCCAGCGATACATTAAAAGATCATATAGCATGATTAAGAAAGATTTACACCAGGACTGCAAGTTTGGTACAATATCTGCAGATCAATGAACAGGATACACCATATAAACAAAGTAAAAGATAAAAATCATATGATCATATCAATAAATGCAGAAAATGCTTTTGATAAAATTTACCACCTATTTTTAAAAAACCAGTATTATATTTATCTATTTATTTTTAGAGAGAAGGAAAGGTGGCGAGAGAGAGGGAGAGAAACATCAATATGAGAGAGAAACATCTATAAGTTACCTCATGTATGTGCCCCAACCGGGGACCAAACCTGCAACAGATGCATGTGCCCAGACGGAATTGAATCCATAAACTTTTGCTTTGCAGCATTATGCCCAACCAACTGAACCACATTGGTCAGGAGAGCACCCATTTATGATCAAAATTCTCACCAAAGTGGGATTAAAGGGACCATATCTCCACATAATAAAGGCCATGTATGACAAATCCAAAGATATTATCATACTCAATGGGGAAAAACTAAAAACATTTCTCTTATATCAGGAAGAAGACAGGGATGTCTACTTTCATCACTCTTATTCAACATATTAATGAAAGTCCTAGTCACAGCAATCAGATCAGAAGAAGAAATAAAAGGCATCCAAAGTGGAAAGGAAGAAGTAAAGCTGTCATTATTAAAGATTCTAATCAAAACTGATAAGTAAATTCAGTAAGTTATCAGGATACAAACTAATATTTAGAAATCTTTTGCATTTCTATACATCAATAACCAACTATCCGAAACTAAGAAAACAATCTCATCTACAACTACATCCAAAAATAATAAAATACCTAGGAATAAATTTAACCAAGGAGGTAAAAGACCTGTACTCAGAAAATTATATAACACTGAAAAAATAAATTGAACAAGATACAAAAGGAGGGAGAAGATGGTGGAGGAGTGAATGGAAGTCACACAAATATCCTCCCAGGACCAATCTGGAATTACAACTAAACTGTGGAGAAATCACCCAGAATAAACAACTGAACAATAGCAAGAGAGAAGCCAATAGCAAGACAGAAACCTCGGACAGTAGAAGAATCAGCTTCAGCACAACCTGACTGGTAAGGAGCGTGGGGCAGACATGAGAGGACTGGTTTGTGCGCCCACAGGTGGCAGCACTGGTAGGATAATTAAGTAGCCGGTTGGATCCCCATGATAAATGTGGGATCCAAACCCTGAGCTGGGATCCCAAGCCTAGGGCACCAGAGACCAAAACGTACACATATAACAACCAGCAGCGAAAAGCGGTAGGGTTGCTCTCTGCCAGAGATGGAGAGCTGGAGACGCAAAAGCCTTTTAAAGGGGCAACACACACGTATTCATTTGCAGCCACTTACCTGGGGTTCCAGGAAAGGCAGGGGCAGGGTGAGCTACAGATGCTTGAATAGAGACTGGGGACAGAAGCTTTAGGGAGAGAACTGAGAGAGTAGATGCTGTGATTCAGGTACTGAGTAATCCCCTCATACAGCAGCTGCCATCCTACTCAGGCAGACCACTCTTCTGAGTGGCAGCAGCTTGAGGGGAAACAATGGTCCCCACCCCAAGAGGGACTCTGTCCTGGCCCTGTGGTACTTAAGCTTGACTGCTGAGTGCAGACTATATTAACAACTAAAAGAGACAGCAACAGACAGTAGATCCCTGGAAGTCTCAACAGGCTGCCCAAGGTCAGACAGGGTTGACATCTGATATCACCAGAGGCAGATCCAGAAAGAAAAAATTGTGGTAAATACTAGAGGCTACTGAGACGAAATCCACTGTAGTTTTCTCCATGATTTGCAATATTTTCTTTCCTGCATAGCTTTTTAACATTCATTTCTTGTCTATGGAGTTTGTGAATATTGAGTCACTAGATTTTATACTATAGTTTATTTCAATTCACATATTCCCCTCCCTTCTCTTACCCCATTTTACTTTCTTCTTTCCTCTCATTATTTTCACTTTAAATTTTGTTTTCTCTCTTGTTACAACTTGTTTCCACTCTGCACTCTTACTGTTTCTCCCCCTTCCAGACTCTCAAAACCACTTTTCTTGTCAATGGTCATCTCACATCCTTTTTCCCTGCTCTTAAAATACCTGCATTCTCTCTATTCCTTCAGCAATCTTTGCTGGTTGGTTGTGGATAGGTAGTTGTTGTTGTTGCAGTTTTCAATTTTATCTCTAGATCTTCACTAATTTTGTATTCCAAATTTCAAATTTTACCAGTCCCCTCTCCTACTCTTTAATTTCTCTCAAATTTTTAATTTTGCCTTGTCTTACCCATTTTTTCTTTCTTCTTTTTTTCTTTTGCCCTGCCATTCCTGTCCCCATTATCCTTTTTTCTTTTTCTCTTTGTTTCCAATTTTAATTTTTCCCTGTCTTAGCATGGTTTTCATTCTTCACTCTTAGTATTCCCTCTCCATCATCTCAAAATCACTTCCCATTCCTCTAGGCATCTCTTAAACTTTTCTTTCTTTCTTTTTTTCTCACCCCACCTATATTAATTGTAGCTCATTGGTTGATGATAGTGCTGTGGTGGATCTTTCTCTCCAATTTGGCTCCTATATATTTTTATTATTTATTTACTTTTCCTTCCTTTTTCTTTCTCTCTCACCTTATTTTACTTTATTTTAATTTCTGCTTAAACCTAATACTATATACTTCCCTTCTCATACTACATCCCACCTTCTTCATTCCCTTTTTTTATTTATGATGTAAATTTTACTTTCTCTATCTGCATTGCTCCAACTCCCAACTCTTATTAGTGCTCCTCCCTTTATCCTCTCAAAATCATTTTTCTTTCAATAGTTCATCTCATATTTGCTCTCCTTTTTTTTTTATTACAGTTGTAATGTCTTTACACTCTTATTAATACTGGTTCATTTGCTGTTGATAGTGGAACTGCAGGGGGTAGTTATTTTTGTGGGTGTGGGTTTGTTTCCTGGACATTGGGGTTTTGTTCTGGCAGTGTCTGCACAACAACATACAAGATGTGGTAGGTGGAGTGAACCTCAGTCAGGCAGCTGGAGAGGACACCAAAGAATGATCCAACAACAATCATAACTCAGTTACACCCAGAGAGCCAACATAAATGGCATAAAGGCTATTCCAAGGGCATCAAGTTCAGGAGATAAAGGAGGCTGCACTACTGAATCTCACAGGTCTCCTACCATAGAAGTTCACCTCACAAACTCAGGGAATCAAAACAGATCAATTTAAGAAGCAGAAGCAAACAAGAAGAGCCTCACAAATAATGGGAAGACAACCCCAAATGAAAGGAAAAGAGGAATCCTCAGAAAAGGTGTTAAGTGAAATAGAGGTATGACAACTATCAGATATTGAGTTCATAACCATGGTTATAAGTCAGCTCAATGAGCTTAGTGAGAATTACCAAAAACTACAAGGAATCTATGAGGAACTTATTGCAAAGTACATAAGCATGAAAAAGAACATAGAAACTATCAACAACAGCCAAGAGAGAAGGAAGAATACAATTTCTGAATTTAAAAACAAAGTAGAGATAATCAAAAGCAGGCTAGATGAAGCAGAGGATCAAATCTGATGACAAGGTAGAAAAAAATCCCAGAAAGAGCAAGAAAAGGAAAAAGACTCCAAAAGAATAAAGAGGGGTTAAGGGAACTTCAGGACAACATGAAACATAATAATATCTGTGTAATAGGGATACCAGAATGAGAAGAAGAGGAGAAAGGGATAGAAAAACCTGTTTGAAAAAGTAATGATGGAAAACTTCCATAATTTTTTTGTTCTCAATAAAGATGTATAATTTTTATTTTATTTTTTTAATATATTTTATTGATTATGCTATTATAGTTGTCCCATTTCTCCCCCATCATTCTCCCCACCCTGCACACCCTCTGCCACCCACATTCCCCGCCTTAGTTCATGTCCATGTGTCATAAGTTCTTTAGCTTCTACATTTCCCATATTATTCTTGCCCAACCCTTATCTATTTTCTACCCACCATCTATGCTACTTATTCTATGTACCTTTTACCCCTCTCTCCTCCTCCCACACCCCTGTTGCTAACCCTCCATATGATCTCCATTTCTGTGGTTCTGTTCCTGTTCTAGCTGTTTGCTAAGTTCGCTTAGTTTGCTTTTGTTTTAGGTGTGGTTCTTAATAGCTGTGTTTGCTGTCTTTTCACTGTCATATTTTTTATCTTCTTTTTCTTAGATAAGTCCCTTTAACATTTCATATAATAAGAACTTGGTGATGATGAACTCCTTCAACTTGACCTTATCTGAGAAGCGCTTTATCTGTCCTTCCATTCTAAATGACAGCTTTGCTGGATAGAGCAATCTTGGATGTAGGTCCCTGCTTTTCAAGATTTCAAATATTTCTTTCCAGCCCCTTCTTGCCTGGAAGGTCTCTTTTGAGAAATCAGCTGACAGTCTGATGGGAACTCCTTTGTAGGTGACTGTCCCCTTATCCCTTGATGCTTCTAGGATTCTCTTCTTCATTTTAATCTTGGCTAATGTAATTACAATGTGTCTTGGCGTGTTCCTGCTTGGGTCCAACTTCTTTGGGACTCTCTGAGCTTCCTGGACGTTCTGGTAGTCTATTTCCTTTGCCATATTGGGGAAGTTCTCCTTTATTATTTGTTCAAATAAGTTTTCTACTAGTTGCTCTTCTTTTTCCCCTTCTGGGACCCCTATCATTCGGATGTTGGGACATTTAACGATGTCCCGGAGGTTCCTAAGCCTCTCCTCATTTTTTTGAATTCTTGTTTCTTCCTTGTTTTCTGTTTGGTTGTTAGTTTCTTCCTTCTGGTCCACTCCATTGATTTGAGTCCCAGTTTTCCTTCCATCTCTATCAGTGCCCCATGCATCTTCCTTCATTTCATGTATTGTAGCCTGCATTTTTTCATCTAATTTGTGAGCAAAATCAACCAATTCTGTGAGCATGTTGATGACCAGTGCTTTGAACTGTGCATCTGATAGATTGGCTATCTCTTCACGGCTTAGAGGAATTGACTCTGGGGTTTTCATTTTTTCTCCGGTTTGAGCCATTTTTGGTGGGGTTCTTTGTTGTTGTTGTTGTTGTTGTTGTTTTGTTTTGGTTTTAGTCTGGTCACAGCTATTACGTAGTGAGGGGTGGAGCCTTAGGTGTTCCTCAGGGCAGGGCAGCCCAGTCGCTGGGTTGTGACACTGTATGTGGGGGAGGGATTTGAGAGGGAAGAATGGCACCTGTTCCACTCTCTCCTGGATTTAGTCCCTTCCGCCACTCCCCTCTGCCTGGACCATCTGTGCGCGCGAACGTGGGACCACTTGGTCAGCCAGCCGCCCCGTGTGGCCTCACTGGGTCTGCACAGTTGCCCCCCTGTGCCCAGGGTCCGCCAGCTGCTGCCTGTGGGCCCGAGGACCGCCAGCCACCGCCTGTGCACCTGGGAACTGCCAGCCGCTGCTGCATGTGTTCCTGGGTCCGCACCTCCACTTTTTCCTACCGCGACTCCGTCCCTCTTACCAGTCTGGATGAATTGTTGTTGGACTTCCGTACAGTTCAATTTTCTATGAGTTCTGGTTGTTTTCTTGTTTCTAAATATTTGTTGTCCTTAATTTTGGTTGTGAGAGGAGGCACAGTGTGTCCGCCTATGCCTCCATCTTGGCCGGAAGTCCTATAATTTTTATTTTTTTAATTTATTTTATTATTGTTCAATTACAGTTGTCTGCATTTACTCCCCATGACTCCTCCCAACCCCAGCCATCCCAACCTACCTCCCTCGCTTCCACCTCCCATTGGTTTTGTCCACGTGACCTTTGTAGTTATTCCTGAAAACCCTTCCCTCCTTCTCTCCCATTATCCCCTCCCAACTCCCATCTGATTACTGCCAGATTGTTCTTAATTTCAATGTCTCTGGTTATATTTTGCTTGCTTGTTTGTTTCATTGATTAGAGTCCAGTTAAAGGTGACATCATATGGTATTTGTTTTTCACTGCCTGGCTTATTTCACTTAGCCTAATGCTCTCCAGTTCCATCCATACTATTGCAAAGGCTAGGAGCTCCTTCTTTCTTCCTGCTGCGTAGTATTCCATCATGTAAATGTACCATGGTTTTTTGATCCATTCATTTACTGATGGGCACTTAGATTGCTTCCATCACTTGGCTATTGTAAATTGTGCTGCTTTGAACATTGGGGTGCATAGGTTCTTTTGAATTGGTGTTTCAGGGTTCCTAGGATATAATCCTAGCAGTGGAATTGCCAGGTCAAAAGGCAGTTCCATTTTTAGTTTTCTGAGAAAATTCCATACTGTTTTCCACAGTGGCTGCACCAGTCTGCATTCTCATCAACAGTGCACTAGGGTTTCCTTTTCTCCACAACCTCTCCAACACTTGTCTGTTGATTTGTTTATGATGGCCATTCTCACTGGTGTGAAGTGGTATTTCTTTGTGGTTTTAATTTTCATCTCTCCAATGGCTAGTGATGCTGAATATCTTTTCATGTGTCTCTGGGCCCTCTGTATGTCCTCCTGGGAGAAGTGTTCAAGGGTTTTGCCCCTTTTTTAATTTTTTTTTTGTCTTCCTGTAGTGCAACCATGTGAGTTCTTTATATACTTTGGAGATCAAACCCTTGTCTGAGTTATCATTGACAAATATGTTTTCCCATATAGTTGGTTCTCTTTTCATTTTAATGCTATTTTCTTTAGCCATGTAGAAGCTTTTTAATTTGATAAGGTCCCATTTGTTTATTCTTTCCTTTATGTCCCTGCTGTAGGGGATATATCGGTGAAAATACTGCTGCATGGAATGTCTGAGATTTTCCTGCCTATGTTTTCCTCTAGGACTTTTATGGTATCGTGACTTATATTTAAGTCTTTTATCCACCTTGAATTTATTTTTGTGTGTGGTGTAAGTTGGTGGTTGAGTTTCATTTTTTTGCATGTAGCAGTCCAGATCTCCCAACACCATTTGTTGAAGAGGCTGTTTTTACTCCATTTTATGCTTCTTCCCCTTTTATCAAATATTAATTGACCATAGAGATAGGTTTATTTCTGGGCTCTCTATTCCGTTCCATTGATCTATGTGTCCATTCTTATGCCAGTACCAGGCTGTTTTGATGATAGAAGCATTGTAATATAGTTTGGTATCAGGTGATGTGATCCCTCCTACTTTGTTCTTCTTTCTCAAAATTGCTGCAGCTATTTGGGGTCATTTATGGTTCCATATGAATTTTTGAAATGTTTGTTGTATATTGGTGAAATATGTAATTGGTACTTTAACAGGGATTGAGTTGATTCTATAAATTGCTTTGGATAGTATGGACATTTTGATGATGTTAATTCTTCCAATCCATGAGCATGGTACATGCTTCTCCATTTGTTTTTGTCTTCCTTAATTTCTTTCTTCAGTGTTGTGTAGTTTTCTGAGTACAAGTCTTTTACCCGCTTCTTTAGGTTTATTCCTAGGTACTTTATTTTTCTTGTTGCTATATCAAATAGGACTTTTTTCTTGATTTCTGTTTCTAATATTTCGTTGTTGATGTACAAAAATGCCTTTGATTTCTGAATATCGACTTTGTATCCCGCTGTTTTGCCAAATTCACTTATTAGGTCGAGTAGCTTTTTGGTGGAGTCTATAGGGTTTTCTGTGTACACATGTCATCTGCAAACAATAACAGTTTTAATTCTCTTTTCCAATTTGGATGCCTTTTATTTCTTTTTCTGTCTGATTGCTGTGGCTAGAACTTCCAATACTATGTTGAATAGAAGCAGTGAAAGTGAACACTCTTTTTTTGTTACTAATCTTAGCAGGAAATCTTTTAGTTTTTGCCCACTGAGTATGATGTTGGCTGTAGGTTTCTATTATATAGCCTTTATTATGTCAAGGAATGTTCTCTCTACACACTTTCTGCATTTTTTTTATCATAAATGGGTGCTGCACCTTATCAAATTCTTTTTCTGCATCTATTGCTATCTTCATGATATTTTTGTCTTTCCTTTTGTTTATGTGATATATTATTTTCATTGATTTGAGAATATTGTACCATCCTTGCATCCCTGGGTTGAATCCCACTTGATCATGGTGTATGATTTTTTCCAATACATATTTATTTATTTTTCCCCTTTATTTTAATTGTTGTTCTTGTACAGTTTTCTGTCTTTTACTCCCATCCTTGCCCACCGCCACAGCCCTACCCACTTCCCTCCCATTTCCACCCTCCCTAGGTTTTGTCCATGTGTCTTTTATACTTGTTGCTCTAAACCCTTCCCCTTTTCCCCTGAAGTTCCCTCCCCTCTCCCCTCTGGTGTCTGTCAGCCTGTTCTCAATTTCAATGTCTTTGGTTATATTTTGCTTGTTTGTTTGTTTTATTGATTAGGTTCCTGTTAAAGGTGAGATCATATGGTATTTGTCTTTCATTGTCTGGCTTATTTCGCTTAGCATAATGCTCTCCAGTTCCATCCATGCTGTTGCAAAGGGTAGGAGCTCCTTCTTTCTTTCTGCTGCATAGAATTCCATTGTGTAAGTGTACCATAGTTTTTTGATCCATTTGTTTACTGATGGGCACCTAGGTTACTTCCAACACTTGGCTATCGTAAATTGTGCTGCTATGAACATTGGGGTGCATAGGTTCTTTTGGATTGGTGCTTCAGGGTTCTTAGGATATAGTCCTAGCAGTGTAATTGCTGGGTCAAAAGGTAGATCCCTTTTTAGTTTTCTTAGAAAATTCCATACTACTTTCCACAGTGGATGTACCAGTCTGCAATCCCACCAACAGTGCACTGGGGTCCCCTTTTCTCCACAACCTGTCCAACACTTGTTTGTTGCTTTGTTTATGAGGGCCATTCTGACTGGTGTCAAGTGGTATCTCATTGTGGTTTTAATTTGCATCTCTCTGATAGCTAGCGATATCGAGCATCTTTTCATGTGTCTCTGGGCCCTCTGTATGTCCTCCTTGGAGAAGTGTCTGTTCAAGTTTTTTTTTTTTTTTTAATTGGGTTAAACCCTTTGCCCATTTTGTAATTGGGTTGCTTGTCTTCTTAGAGTGGAGTCGTGTAAGTTCTTTGTATATTTTGGAGATTAAACCCTTGTCTGAGGTATCATTGGTAAATATGCTTTCCCATACAGTTGGTTCTCTTTTTATTTTAATACTGTTTTCTTTGGCTGTGCAGAAGCTTTTTATTTTGATGAGATCCCATTTGTTTATTCTTTCCTTTATGTCCCTTGCTTTAGGGGACATATCAGTAAAAATATTGCTGCGTGAAATATCTGAGGTTTTCCTGCCTATGTTCTCCTCTGGGACTTTAATGGTGTCACATCTTATATTTAAATATTTTTTTCCACCTTAAATTTATTTTTGTGTATGGTGTAAGTTGGCAACCTAGGTGCCCATCAGTAAACAAATGGATCAAAAACTATGGTACATTTACACAATGGATTTCTATGAAGCAGAAAGAAAGAAGGAGCTTCTACCCTTCACAACAGCATGGATGGAACTGGAGAGCATTATGCTAAGCGAAATAAGCCAGACAGTGAAAGACAAATACCATATGATCTCACCTTTAACAGGAACCTAATCAATAAAACAAACAAACAAGCAAAATATAACCAAAGACATTGAAATTGAGAACAGGCTGACAGACACCGGAGGGGAGAGGGGAGGAAACTTCAGGGGAAAAGGGGAAGGGTTTAGAGCAACAAGTATAAAAGACACATGGACAAAACCTAGGAAGGGTGGAAATGGGAGGGAAGTGGGTAGGGCTGTGGCGGTGGGCCAGGATGGGAGTAAAAGACAAAAAACTGTACGAGAACAACAATTAAAATAAAGGAAAAAAATAAATTGAACAAGATACAAAAAATGGAAGCACATTTTGTGCTCATGTTGTAAAGATTCACATTGTTAAAGGTGTCCGTACTACTGCCCCAGCCAGGTGGTTCATTTGGTTGGAGCATCATCCCATACTCCACAGTTTTGTAGATTCAATTTCTGGTCATGGTACATACCCAGGTTGCAGGTTTGTCCCTACTTGTCAAGCACATTGGGAGGCAACCGATCAGTTTCTTTCTCACATGTTTCACCCTTTCTTTGTTTTTTAAAAAAATTATGTTATTGTCATTCAAGTACAGTTGTCTGCATTTATCCCCCACCACTCCCACCCCCAACCCCAGCCATCCCCACCACCCTCCTCTGATTCCACCCCACCTTGGTTTTGTCTATGTGTCCTTTATAGTTGTTTCGGAAAACCCTTCCCCCCTTTTCCCCCATTATCCCCTCTGGCCTCCCCTCGCGGTGGTACCTGCCTGTAGACCCAGCTACTGGGGAGGCTGAGGCAGGACGATCACTTGAGCCCAGGTGTTCTGGGCTGCAGTGCACTATATCCATCTGGTGTCTGCCCTAAGTTTGGTATCAATATGGTGACCTCCCAGGAGCCTAAGGACGGGTGAACCGGCCCAGGTCAGAAACAGAGCAGGTCAAAACTCCTATGCTGAATTAATTCCTTCCTTCCTTCCTTCCTTTCCTTCCTTCCTTCCTTCCTTCCTTCCTTCCTTCCTTCCTTCCTTCTTTCTTTCTTTCTTTCTTTCTTTCTTTCTTTCTTTCCTCTTCTCTCCCCCACCCCCCGCTTCTTCCCTCCCCCTCCTTTCCTCTCTTTCTAAAATCAATAAACACATTCTTGGGTTGAGGATTAAAAAATATTTTTAAAATGACTGTATTACCCAAAGCAATCTATAGGTTCAATGCAATTTCTGCCAATATGCAACAGCATATTTCAGAACTAGAACAAATAATTCAAAATTTACATGGAAACACAAAAGACCCTGAATAGCCACAGCAACTTTGAGAAAGAACACAGGGAAGCACACTACCTGTGTATAATAGAAGGCCATAGTAATAAAAAGAAAAAACATGGTGTGGTATAAAAACAGGCATATAGATCAATGGAACAGAATAGAGAGCCCAGAAATAAACCCAGGTCTATATGGTTAATTAATATTTGACTAAGGAGGCAAGAACTTACGATGGGTAAAGATAGTCTATTCAAATAAATGGTTTGAGGAAAATTGGACAGATACATGCAAAAAATGAAAACAGTCTACCTTCTTATACCAAATACAAGAATAAACTCAAAATGGGTTAAAGATTTAAATGTGAGCCTTGATACCATAAAAATCCTAGAAAAAGATAGGCAGTAAAATCTCAAATATTTTTCTTAGTAATAGTTTTTTTTTTTTCAGATATATTTCCATGGGCAAGGGAATCAAAAGAAAAAATAAACAAAATAGGACTACAATAAACTAAAAAGTTTTTGCACAACAAAGGGAACCATTAACACAATGAAAACACAACCCACTGAATGTGAGAATATATTAATCAGTGATACATCTGATAAGGCTTTAATATCCAAAATTTTTAAAAACCTTATACAACTCAACACCAAAAACCCAAACAATCCAATTTTAAAAATTAGCAAAGCACACTAATAAATACTACTCCAAAAAAAAAAAAACTCATACAGACACCCAATAGACATATTAAAAGATGTTGTACATCATTAATCATCAGAGAAATTAAAACCATAACAAGATATCACCTCACACATGTTAGATGGCTATCTTCAATAAATCAATGTACAAGTGTTGGTGAGGATGTGGAGAAAAGGGAACCATCATGCACGGTCAGTGGGAATGCTAACTGTTACAGCCACTGTGGAAAGCAGTGTGGATTTTCCAAAAAAATTAAAAATGGAACCGCCTTATGACACAGTGATTTCACTTCTGGGTATATAGCTGAAGAAAACCAAAAGATAATTCAAAAGAATACTGTATATGCACCCATATGTTCGTTGCATCATCATTTACAATAGCCAAGCTATGGAACAGTGCAGGTGCCCTTCAATAGATGCATGGATAAAAAAGTAGTGGTACTTATATACAATGGAATATTAGTTGGCTATAAAAAAGAATGAAATCATACTATTGTGACAGCAGGGATGGACCTAGAGGGTATTATGCTAAATGAAATAAGTCAGTTATAGAAGGACAAATACCATATAATTTTACCTATATGTGGAATCTAAAGAACAATATAAATGAATACACAACAGACTCATAGATACAGAGAACAGACTGATGGTTGCCTGAGGGGTCAGGGTTGGGGTACTGGGTAAAAAAGTGGAGAGATTGAATAGTACAGATTGTTAGTTACAAAATAGTCATGGGGATGTAAAGTGCAACATAGGGAATATAGTCGATAATATTGTAATAACTATATGATGCCAGTTAGATACTGGAAATCACAGAGGGAAAACTTTGTAAAGTATATAATTGTCTAACCACTACACTGTATACCTGAAACTATTACAAAATAATACTGAATGTAAACTGTAGGATGTGTCAACTCCCCACATCCTTAGTGACAATAATGGAATTTATCTATCACTTGTATCTGTATGGCTTGTCAGCTGCCGGTAATGGTAGTTATCTTCCCTACACAAAAAGCAAGCCAAACTCCCTAGAAGCAACATCATAACCAAGCATTTCTCTAAGTCTCTGCCAGCCTTGCTCCTGTCACAGAGGGGTGAAGATAGAGATATGCACACACTCCTGGCCACAGCTGCAGCTACCTCAGACTGATGGCCTCCTACTGAAGGTCAGGCCCTGGCTTCTTATCCCCACCCTGGGTACCACACAACATATGAGAACTCTTGCATACCATGTCCTGGGGAGCAGTACCATCCTCTTAAGCCTGGAAGTGGCTTCTTCTCCTACTGAGGCTTCTCTCTCTGGTGTTCAGACCCCAAGGCTGGAATGGCAGGACACCCCACAACCATGCACTTAAAGTACTTAGCTTACTGCACATCAAACCCATTTTATGGACAAGAAACCTGAGCCCCAAGGGGTTGTAGGACCTGAAAAAGATCACATAGCAATTCAAGAGGCAGGGTTTGGACTCTTAATAACAAACTGAAAAATTTCTCAACATCTGGAACAGCTACTGTTTCAATCCACTGTGTTGCCGCAAGTCTCCTGAGTCCATTCTGTACTCCCTGTACACTGCTCTGCAGCATCCCAGAGAAGAGAATATTCAACAATGGCTGATTTCCTCTCCCACCCCTAGAACTGGAGAAATTACCTCAAAAGTCAGTCTGTGAATCTTAAGGTCAGTAGTTTCCTATATGGAGTCAAAATCTGGTCAGCTCATCTACTGGTGACTCTCAGGGCTTTGCAGTGCAAGTCTCAATATCTGCCTCCCCCTCACCCCCTGTCCATCCCCACACTCTCTTGAATGTAGTCTCTCTGTGGAAACTGTATGATTATAAAAAGCATTTATTTGCTTAGGGAGTGAGGAGGAGGAGCCTAGATAGGGAACCAGCAATGCAGCTGCAAGCCAAGCAGGGGGAGTGAGCCAACATATTCCGCGCTGGCAGAACACTAGAGACTTTTAGAAAATCCAGATATCCAATCTATTTTTTAAATCCTCACCTGAGAACATTTTTTCATTGCTTCTTTACAGAGAGAGGAAGGGAGAAACATCGATGTGAGAGAGGCATTGACTGATTTTCTCCCATAGGCACCCAGACCCAGGATCGCATGTGCCTGGACCGGGCAGTGAATCTGCAACCTAGGCATGTGCCCTGATAGGGATTTGAACTCCAACCCTTTAGCTATGGAACGACACTCCAACCAACCAAGCCACACAGTCCAGAGGTGATCTAATTTTTAATATACATGGATTTTGCCTTGCTAGAAAGCTAAATCTTCCTCAGTACCCCCCCACTTGTCTTTTTAGTTTACAAACTAGTTTCACATGTGAATAGCAGCTAGGTATGAGTATGATTACATTCCCATTTTAAAGATGAGGGAACTGAGGTTCCACAGAGGTTAATGGATAAACCCAAGGTCTAGAAGTATATGGCAGAGCCTAGACTAGAACCATATCACCAGCCTCCCAGACCAATGGTCTTTCCAGATCTTGGGTTTGTCCCTCTCAGTGCAGAGAAACTCCCCTGTAAGATGACTTCAGACCCTGAGAAGCCACATTGAGTAGGAGGGAGGCCAGGATTGTCACAGAGCAGCCTCTCACCTCCCACTTACAACCCCAGGCAGAGGAACCAAGGCCTGTGGTTACATCTCAGTAGCCTCTGAGTTTACAAGGTGGCCCTCATCCAGCCACAGCAATGTTCCTCTGGATGCAGTCCATCACAGATGGGCCGGTTCCACCAGCCTGACCCAGACCTGCAAAGGTCACTGGACTGAGAAGCCTCAGCGGGTCTCCCAGCAGCACCTGGAAAACCTCTCTGTCTGTGAGCTGCAGGCTGGTGAACCCTGCCCTCCTTTTCCGAGGCAGTGAGTGCTGTTTTTATATGGGGATCTCTCAATTCAGTTTTCACAGGGTCATAACCATCCCATCAGTCATGCCAACTATATTCCCTTTTAAACCTGGAGAAGGCACAGCCACATCATTGTAGCCAGTGAGCCCTGAGGTGTCTTCACAGGCAGCATGGCTTTACTCAGCACGTTGTGTCCCACTCAGCTTCGAGTGCCTATGTTACAGTGTTCTGTGAGTAAACAAAGGAGAGCTCTGCTCCTCCATGGACCCATTTTTCTTTTTTAATGTTTTGTTGTTCAGTTATAGTTGTTCTACCTTTCCCCCCATATTCTCCTCTGCTGTTTCCCTCCCCCCCACAGTAAATCATCCCCCACATTGTCAGTGCCCATGAGTCCTCTATTTGAATTCCTTGGCTTGTCCCTTCCCCTATTATCCCCCTCCTTCCTCCCCTCTGGTCACTGTCAGTTTGTTCTTTATTTCCAAGTCTCTGGTTCTATTGTACTCATTTGTTTGTTTTGTTGATTAGGTTCTGCTTATAGGTGAGATCATATGGTATTTGTCTTTCATTGTTTGGCTTACTTCACTTAGCATAATGTTCTTCATTTCCAACCATGCTGTCATGAAGTGTAGGAGTTCCTTTCTTTTTTTCTGCTGCATGGTATTCCACTGTGTAAATGTACCACAGTTTTTTGATCTACTCATTTACTGATGGGCACTTAGGCTGGTCCCAGCATTTGGCTATTATAAATAATACTGCTATGAATACTGGGGTGCATAGTTTCTTTGAATTGGTGATTCAGGATTCTTAGAGTATAATCCCATCAGTGGGATTGCTGGATTGAAAGGCAGTTCCATCTTTAGTTTTTTGAGGAAATTCCATACTGTTTTCCACAGTGGCTACATCAGTCTGCATTCCCACCAACAGTGTACTAGGGCTCTCTTTTATCTACAACCTTGCCAGCACTTGTTCATTGATTTGTTAATGATTGCCACTCTGACTGGTGTGAAGTGGTATCTCATTGCTTAAAAACAGATACATGGATCAATGGAACAGAATAGAGAGCCCAGAAATAAACCCATATTTCTACGGTCAGTTGATATTTGACAAAGTGGGCAGGAGCACAAAATCAAGTAGAAATAGCCTCTTCAGTAAAGGGTTCTGGGATATCTGAACAGGTACTTGCCAAAAACTATGAAACTAGACCCCCCAAGTTACAGCATACACCAAAATAAACTCAAGATGGATAAAAGACTTAAATATAAGTTGTGACACACAAACAAGCAAAATATAACCAAAGACATCGAAATTGAGAACAGGCTGATAGACACCAGAGGGGAGAGGGGAGGGAACTTCAGGGGAAAAGGGGAAGGATTTAGAGCAACAAGTATGAAGGACACATGGACAAAAACTAGGGAGGGTAGAAATGGGAGGGAGGTGGGGAGGGCTGGGGCTGTGGGCTGGGATGGGAGTAAAAGACAGAAAACTGTACAAGAACAACAATTAAAATAAAGGAAAAAATATAAGTTGTGACACCATAAAAGTCCTGAAAGATTATACTTTCAGGGATCAATTCTACAGTTTGTTACCATAAAATTACTGGAGGAAAATATAGCCAGACAACTGTAGTTGAACAACTATAATAAATAATAAAAAAATTTAAAAAGACATGAAAAAATCATCTAACATTACACCAAAAGGAAATAAAAAAAACCAACAACAAACAAGGCCCAAAATGAGTAAAAAGAAAGAAATAATAAAGAACAGAGTGAAAATAAACAAAGTAGAGTCTAAAAAATACAAAAGATCAATGAAACCAAGAGCTGGTTTTTTGAAAACAAACAAAATTGATAAACTTTAACCAGACTCATCAAGAAAAAGAGAGGACCCCAATAGATAAAATCAGATATGAGAGAGAAGTGATGATTGACAGCACAGAAATACAAAGGATTTTAAGAAAATACTATGGCCTTGAGACTTTCGGCCAAGATGGAGGCGTAGGTAGACACACCGTGTCTCCTTGCACAACCAAAATAAGGACAACAACAATTTAGAAACAAAATAACAATCAGATCTAACAGAACATTGAACTGTATGGATGTCGGACAACCAAGGAGTTAAAGTAGACACATTCATCCAGACTGGTAGGAGTGGTGGAGTCGGGCAGCTGGGAGGAGAGGGGTTGTGGCAAAAACAAAAACAAAACAAAACAAAACAAAAACAGTGGCTGGAGACCCTGGATGCACAAAGCAGCAGCTGGAGGGCCCAGTCAGGTGGCGGATTGTGGAGGGGCTTGGCATGCAAGGGGTCTGGTGGAACCAGGCAGTCTCACACTTGCACACAGTTAAACCAGGCAAAACTGGGGAGCAAGACAGACTGCGCAAACTACGGTCCCAGCGCAGAGAAATAAAGCCTCAAAACTCCAAATGAAAACACCTGTGGGGGATGAGGTGCCAGGAGAAACTCCCAGCCTCATGGGAGAGTTCGTTGGAGAGACCCACAGGGGCCCAAGACATATACAAACCCACCCACATGGGAATCAGCACCAGAATGGCCTACATTGCTTGGGGAAGTGGTGGAAGTGACTGAAATCCAGCAGAGAGCAGAGCAAACGCCCGTTGTTCCCTCTCAGACCCCTCCCCCACATACAGCGTCACAACCCAGCCCTGGTGTTGTCCTGCCCTGGTGAACACCTAAGGCTCCACCCCTCACTATGTAACAGGTGCATCAAGACAAAAAAAATGGCCCAAACAAAAGAACAGATCAAAACTCCAGAAAAAATACAACTAAGCAACGAGGAGATAGCCAACCTATCAGATGTACAGTTCAAAGCACTGGTGATCAGAATGCTTGCAGATTGGTTGAATTTGATCACAAATTAGATTTTAAAAAAATGAAGGCTACACTAAGTGAAGTAAAGGAAAATGTACAGGGAACCAATAGTGATGGGAAGGAAACTGACTCAAATCAATGGAGTGGACCAGAAGAAGGAAGAAAGAAACAACCAAACAGAAAACAAGGAAGAAACAAGAATTCAAAAAAATGAGGAGAGACTTAGGAACCTCCAGGACATCTTTAAACATCCCAACATCCAAATTATAGGGGTACCAGAAGGGGAATAAGCAGAGCAACAAGTGGAAAACTTATTTGAACAAATAATAAAGGAGAACTTCCCCAATCTGGCAAAGGAAATAGACTTTCAGGAATTCCAGGAAGCTTAGAGAGTCCCAAAGAAGTCGAACCCAAGGATGAACACACCAAGGAACATCATAATTAAGTTACCCAAGATTAAAATGAAGGAGAGAATTCTAGCAGCAGCAAGGGATAAGGGGAAAGTCACCTACAAAGGAGTTCCCATCAGACTGTCAGCTGATTTCTCAAAAGAGAGCTTACAGGCAAGAAGGGGCTGCAAAGAAGTATTCCAAGTCTTGAAAGGCAAGGACCTACATCCAATATTGCTCTATCCAGCGAAGATGTCATTTAGAATGGAAGGGCAGATAAAGTGCTTCTCAGATAAGGTCAAGTTAAAGGAGTTCATCATCACCCAACCCTTATTATATGAAATGTTAAAGGGACTTATCTAAGAAAAAGAAGATAAAAATCATGTACAGTAAAATGACAGCAAACTCAGAATTATTAACAACCACAGCTAAAACAAAAACAAACTAAGCAAAGAATAGAACAGGCACAGAACCACAGAAATGGAGATCACATGGAGGGTTAGCAACAGGGGAGTGGGAGGAGAAGAGAGAGGGAAAAGGTACAGAGAATAAGTAGCATAGAAGGTAGATAGAAAATAGACAAGGGGACGGTAAGAATAGTATGAGAAATGTAGAAGCTAAAGAGCTTATAAGTATGACACATGGACATGAACTAAAGGGGAGGAACATGTGTGGGAGGGGGTGTACAGGGTGGAGGGGAGTAAAGGGGGAAAATGGAACAACTGTTATAGCATAATCAATAAAATGTATTTTTTTAAAAAGAAAATACTATGGTCCTGGCTCATGTGGCTCAGTGGATTGTGCAGTGCACTGGGAACCAAAGGGCTTCTGGTTCAATTTTCAGTCAGGACACATTCCTGGGATGTGGGCCAGGTCCCCAATAGGGGGCACTCAAGAGGCAACCACACATTGATGTTTCTCTCCTTCTCTTTTTCCTTCCGTTCCCCTCTCTAAAAATAAATAAATAAAATCTAAAAAAGAAAATAGTATGAGCAGTTATATGCCAATAAATTGGACAATCCGGAAGAATGGATAGCTTCCTAGAAACATACAATCCTGCAAGGCTAAATGAAGAAGAAACAGACCAGGAGCCTTCAGGAGTGAGATGGCAAGTTCTTGGAAGCTGAGTGTCCTCTGTGGTGCCCAAGGAGGCTGAGCTCTCTTCTTCTGAACTCCAGTGGTCAGACCTTCTCAAATCTCAGCATATCCTCAGGACCAACTTTCCCCAGGATGATGTGGCACACAGCACATTCACCTATCACTGAGCTGCCATTCTGGTTCCAAGGCTGTATCTCTCCACTGGACAGGTGAGTGGCTTATCAGTGTTTTGCTCCTGGTTCTACTTCTAGCTATTTTTTTGAACCCATCTCTCTGATAAACTACTTCCTAGCTGCAATTCTTACTCTCCATAGTCCAAGTTATGACTATGGTCAAGGAGATGCATTGTAGAAAGCTGCCAAGGCAGGCCTTTGGCACTCTTAGGTTTTACCTTTGCTGGGCTTTGTTATTTCAACTATCATGATGTGGGCATCTGCAAAGCTGTTGCAATGTTGTGAAAGCTCTAACCTTTTTGACTTAATACTTTTAAAATTGATTGTACCTCTCTCTGCCTCTGCTCTGTCATGCCATTCAACTCACAATAAGGAGGAAATAACAGATAAGTCCATTGGTGAGATATACACCTCTTCTCCTAATCACCTGGTTAATTTTAGAATTTAATTTTTATTTTTTTAATTATATTTTATTGATTATGCTATTACAGTTGTCCAAATTTCCCCCTTGGGGCCCCTCCATCTAGCACCCCTGACTCCCTCAGGAAATTCCAATACCATTGTTGATGTCCATGGCTAATGCTATAAGTCCCTTGGCTACTCCATTTCCTATACAGTACTTTACATCCCCATGGTTATTCTTTAACTACTTATTTGTACTTCTTAATCTCCTCATCTGTTCACCCATTCCCTCAATCCCCTCATATCTGGCAAACATTAAAACACTCTCCATATCCATGATTCTGTGTCTGTTCTCCTGTTTGCTTAGTTTGTTTTTTAGATTTGGATGTTGATACATATGTATTTATTGCCATTTTATTGTTGTTCGTTTTCATCTTTTTCTTAAATAAGTCCCTTTAACATTTTATATAATAATGGTTGGGTGATAACGAACTTCTCCAGTTTTTTCTTGTCTGGTAAACTTTTTACTTGCCCTCCAATTCTAAATGATAGCTTTGCTTGGTAGAGCAATTTTGGCTGTAGGTCCCTGCTTTTCATGATTTTGGGTATTTCTTGCCAATCCCTTTTAGCATGAAAGTTTCTTTTGATAAATCAGCTGCCAGTCTTATGGGAACTCCTCTAGGAGTAGGAGTTAGTAGGTAACTAACTGCTTCCCTCTTGGCACTTTTAAGATTCTATCTTTATGCTTAACCATGAGCATTTTAATTATGATGTGCTTTGCAGTGGGCCTCTTTGCATCCATCATGTTTGGGACTCTGTGCTTTCTGGATTTGCATGTCTATTTTCTTCACTGAATTAGGGAAATTTTATTTTATTATTTTTTCAAATAGATTTCCAATTTCTTGCTCTTTCTCTTCTCCTTTGGTGCCCCTATGTTGAGAATGTTGGAATGGTTGAAGTTGTCCCAGAGGCCCCTTACACTATCCTCATATTTTCACATTATTTTTTTCTTATTGTTCTGGTTGGTTGTTTTTTATTTCCTTATGTTCTAAATAATTGATTTGATTCTTGGCTTCATTCACTCTACTGTTGTTTCTCTGTAAATTGTTCTTTATTTTAATCCATGCATCCTTCACTTGTGACTGGCTCTTTTTTTTATGCTGTTGAGGTCCTTACTAAGTTCCCTGAGTATCCTTATAACCAGTGTTTCGAATTCTGCATCTGATAGATTGCTTATCTCCATTTTGTTTAGTTCTTTTTCTGGGGTTTTGATCTGTTCTTTCATTTGGGCCCTGTTTCTTTGTCTCCTCAGTTTGGCAGCCTCCCTGTATTTGTTTCTATGTATGAGGTAGGGTTGCTATGACTTCCTGTCTTGATAGCATGGCCTAATGTAGTAAGTGTCCTGTAAGGTCCAGTGGCACAGCCTCTCCTATCACCCAAGGTAGGTACTCGAGTTGTGCCCCTCATGTGGGCTGAGTACACCCTTCCCTTGTAGTTGAGTCTTGATTGCTATTATTAGGTCATTAGGAGGGATTTACCCAGGCCAGTCAGCTGCAAGGACTGGTTCTGACTGCTGATTACCAACCTCCACCCTCTGTGGAGGATCAGCTGTGCAGGGCAGGGTGGTGGTGGTCTGATGTGGTCTGTAGCTGTCCACTGGGTATGCAGACTCTGGGGTTATCCAGGTGGTACAGACCAAGGTCAGCCTTCACCTGTGTTTTGCCCAGGGCTACCTTGCATGAACTATAAAGCAATCTACAGATGGCTGCTACTTGTACTGGGCTTGTAGGTTCCCAGCTGAAGCCAAGCTGTAAACCTAGGCTGGCTGCTGCTAGTGCCAGGTTGGGGCCACTTAACAAGAGGAATAAGGGCTGGGGTTTCACTGAGGCCAGCTGTTGCTTGTTTGAGAGAATTTAGGAAGTTGAGAAGCATGAACCAAGACCAGCCATTCATATGAAAAAAAAAAAAACTTTTAACAATGGGTAGGCCCATAAGTTGTGTGGCACAGAGCTTCGGAAGATGTCTAGGGTGGGGAAAACAGTGTTAGCCAGGTCAATGGTGCCTCAGATATAGCGCCCACCTGCCATCTCTGTGGCTCTGTGGAGTAAGTGTTCAGAAGAGGGATGATGTGATCTGCCTGCCTTTTAGTCTGATAGAAAGCTGTCCCCCAGCTCTCCTCCTGATGTCAGACACTTCAGTTCCTCCCTATATGCCACCTGTGCCTTTCAAGCTACTGCCCTGGTGCTGGAACTCAGGGGAAGTGAGTCAGAGTAAATCTGTGTGTGGGTTCTTTAAGAGGAACTGGCTAGGACTCCAGAAAAATCCTCCACTGACTCAATCCCCATTGGTTTCTGCAGCCAGAAATTATGGGGACTTATTTTCCTGGCACTGGGGGTCCTGGTGTGGGACTGGGACTCCTTGCTCCTGAGACATCTTTCCTGAATTTTTATCCACCACATGTGGATGTGGTACCAGCCTGTTCCACATCACCCCTCATACCAGTCTGGATGGATGTAGTTACTTTAATTCTGTTGATGCTGGACTTTCATTCAACTTGATTTCTGTAGTTCTAAGTGATGATCATTCTAAAGTTTAGTTGTAATGTTGATGTGGTTGTGTGAGGAGGGGAGCCTTGTTTATTTCACTTTCATCTCGACTGGTAGTCAAAACTGCTTTTCCAATAAAAAAGAAAAAAGAAAATGTTTCTCTCTCTTTTTCATCTATTATGCCAGACATATCATCGATTATCAAATAAACTCTATCTTTACCTTTAAAAAAGAAAAAAAGACACATAGTCTAATGGAACAAATTGAGAGTTCATAAATAAACCCATGCATATATGGGTGACTAATTTATGACAAAGCCCAGAATATGCAATGGAGAAAGGAAAGTCACTTAAAAAATCAGTCTTGGGACTTCCGGCCAAGATGGAGGCGTAGGCGGACACACTGTGCCTCCTCTCACAACCAAAATTAAGGACAACAAATATTTAGAAACAAGAAAACAACCAGAACTTACAGAAAACGGAACTGTACGGAAGTCCAACAACCATTCATCCAGACCGGTAAGAGGGGTGGAGTAGCGGTAGGAAAAGGTGGAGGTGCGGACCCAGGAACTCAAGTAGCAGCAGCTCCCAGTTCCCAGGTGCACGGGCAGTGGCTGGTGGTCCTCAGGCGCACAGGCGGCAGCTGTCGGACCCTGGGCAAAGTGGGGCAACTGTGCAGACCCAGTGAGGACGCACAAGGCGGCTGGCTGACCAGGGGGTACCACATTCACGCACGCAGACGGTCCAGGCAGAGGGGAAGTGGCGGAAGGGACTGAATCCAGGAGAGAGCGGAGCAGGCACCATTGTTCCCTCTCAGACCCCGCCCCCACATACAGCGTCACAACCCAGCGACTGGGCTGCCCCACACTGGGGAGCGCCTGAAGCTCCACCCCTCACTACGTTACAGCACGCGCGAGTGTGCAGATAATCCAGGTGAAGGGGAAGCAGCAGAAGGGACCGGAGTCCAGAAGAGAGCGGAACAGGCACCATTCTTCCCTCTCGGACTCCACCCCCACCTACAGCGTCACAACCCATCAACTGGGCTGCCCCGCCCTGAGGAACACCTAAGGCTCCACCCCTCATACGTAATAGCTGCGACCAGACTAAAACCAAAACAAAACAAAACAAAAAAACCCACCAAAAATGGCTCAAACCGGAGAAAAAATGAAAACCCCAGAGTCAATTCCTCTAAGCAACGAAGAGATAGCCAACCTATCAGATGCACAGTTCAAAGCACTGGTCATCAAAATGCTCACAGAATTGGTTGATTTTGCTCATAAATTAGATGAGAAAATGCAGACTACAATCCGTGAAATGAAGGAAGACGCATGGGGAACCGATAGAGATGGAAGGAAAACTGGGACCCAAATCAATGGAGTGGACCAGAAGAAAGAAACTAACAACCAAACAGAAAACGAGGAAGAAACAAGAATTCAAAAAAATGAGGAGAGGCTTAGGAACCTCCGGGACATCGTTAAACGCCCCAACATCCGAATAATAGGGGTCCCAGAAGGGGAAGAAGAGCAACAAGTAGAAAAGTTATTTGAACAAATAATCAAGGAGAACTTCCCCAATCTGGCAAAGGAAATAGACTACCAGGAATTCCAGGAAGCTCAGAGAGTCCCAAAGAAGTTGGGCCCAAGGAGGAACACATCAAGGCACATCGTAATTACATTAGCCAAGATTAAAATGAAGCAGAGAATTCTAGAAGCAGCAAGGGATAAGGGGACAGTCACCTACAAAGGAGTTCCCATCAGACTGTCAGCTGATTTCTCAAAGGAGACCTTCCAGGCAAGAAGGGGCTGGAAAGAAATATTTGAAATCTTGAAAAGCAGGGACCTACATCCAAAATTGCTCTTTCCAGCAAAGCTGTCATTTAGAATGGAAGGACAGATAAAGAGCTTCTCAGATAAGGTCAAGTTCAAGGAGTTCATCATCACCAAGCTCTTATTATATGAAATGTTAAAGGGACTTATCTAAGAAAAAGAAGATCAAAAATATGACAATGAAAAGACAGCAAACTCACAGCTATTAAGAACTACACCTAAAACAAAAGCAAACTAAGCAAACAGCTAGAACAGGAACAGAACCACAGAAATGGAGATCATATGGAGGGTTAGCAACAGGGGCGTGGGAGGAGGGGGGGGGGAAGGTACAGAGAATGAGTAGCATAGATAGTGGGTAGAAAATAGCCCTGGCTGGTGTAGCTCAGTGGATTGAGCGCGGGCCTGGGAACCGAAGGATCGCGGTTCGATTCCCAGTCAGGGCGCATGCCTGGGTTGCCAGGCCAGTTCCCGGCAGGGGACATACAAGAGGCAACCGCACATTGATGTTTCTCTCCCTCTCTCCTTCCCTTCCCCTCTAAAGATAAATAAATAAAATATAAAAGGAAAAAAAAGTACTTAAAAAATCTTAAAAAAAAAAAAAAGAAAATAGACAGGGGCAGGGTAAGAATAGTATGGGAAATGTAGAAGCTAAAGAACTTATGACACAAGGACATGAACTAAAGGGGGGAATGTGGTGGGAGAGGGTGTTCAGGGTGGGGGGAATGATGGGGGAGAAATGGGACAACTGTAATAGCATAATCAATAAAATATATTAAAAAAATCAGTCTTGGGAAAACTGGACAACTATATGCAAAAGAATGAACCTAGACCGCAACTTTACACCATACACAAAAATTAGCTCAAAATGTACTAAAAGTTTGAATTAGTAGACCTGAAAAAATCAAATATTTCAAAGAAAACAGAGACACTAAGCTTCTGAACATTGGTCTCAAGAGATATTTTTGTGAATTTTACTCCAAGGTAAGGGAAACAAAAGCAAAGATAAACAAATTGGACTGTATCAAACTAAAAAGCTTCTGCAATGCAAAAAAACTCATCAATAACATGAAAGGCAACCAACCTAATGGGAGAAGATATTGGGTTGGCCAAAAGTCTGTTTATTGTTTTTGTAAAATAAAAGACACATTATTTATTTTCCCCAATAACTTTATTTATTTGGATATTTTGAGTATGTTGGCTTTCTCCTGCATGGTATAATATTGACTATTCTCATTTAATATCTCAACTTGGTCACTATCAATTTCAACTGGTCTACCCAACCTTGGAGCATTATCCAGCTGAAATCTCCAGCATAAAACTTTGAAAACCACTATTGACATGTTTGATCAGTCCCAGCACCTTTTCCATATACTGCACAATTTTTTTTGCATTTCAGTTGCATTTTTACCTTTCTTGAAATAATAAAGCATGATGTGCAGCAAATGCTGTATATTTTTCATCTTCAATATTAAAATAGCTGCACAAAAATTCACCAATTTTGATGTTTTTTAAATGCACACTTATATGACAGCTGTCATGATACAATCTAACAAAATTTTTTCAAATGAAGTTAAAGACAGCTAGACACTACTAGAGCCATCTTATGAAAAATACCAAAAGAAGTTTTTTGCCTAACCCAATTTTTGCAAGTGGTACTTCCAGTAAGGGGTTAATATCTAAAATACAGGGGTTAGCAAAAGTAGGTTTACAGTTGTAATAAAAATAAATAATACAATAAAAATAAATAATAATACAAGATAAACTTTGTGTTTCATGTACACACAATCATAAACCTAATTTTGCCCACTTTTGTATATAGATAAGTTATACAACTTTAAAATAAAAAGCCAAACTACCCAATTTCAAAATGGACAGAGTATATGAATAGTTATTTTTTTCCAAGAAAGACATACAGATAGCAAACAGGCATATAAAAAGATATTCAACATAGCTAATTATTAGGGAAATGCAAATTAAAATGACAATAAGATATCACCTCACACCTGTCAGAATGGCTATTATGAAAAAGGCAAGAAATAACAAGTGTTGAAGAGGATATAGAGAAAAGGGAGTCCTAGTCCACTGTTGGTGGTAGTGTGAACTGGTGCAGCCATATGGAAAATGGTATGAGGTTACTAAAAAAATATCAGAATAGAAATACTACTTATGGGTATGTACTTGAAACATTTGAAAACACTTATTCATAAAAATAAGTGTATCCCTGCCTTGGCTGGGTGGCTCAGTTGGAGTGCCTTCCCATAGACCAAAAGTTTGCAGGTTCAGTCCTGTCGGACACATATGGGAGGCAGCCGATTGATGTTTCTCTCTCACATTGGTCTTTCTCCCTCTCTCTCATTTTTTCTCTCTTTCCTTTCCTGTCTCTCTAAAATCAATTAAAGCATATCCTGTGGGTGGGAGGGTGTGTGCAGGGTGGAGGGGAATGATGGAGAAATGGGACAACCGTAATAGCATAATCAATAAAATATAATAAAAAGAAAAAAGCATATCCTCAGGTGAGCATTTAAAAAAGGGTGTCATTTTTGGTTAAAGGAATAAAATTAATACAATCAGCAGCTTTTTGTTTACTTTTGCATCATAGATGTCTCTACCTTTGACTTCTTTTTCATTCTAGCAACCTCTCCATATTTTACCTGTACTTTATTCTCCCTTGATCATTCATTTGGGATGGTGGCTCTTTTTCTTCTTATCTTCCTCATCTCATGATTTTCTGCAAATTTGGAATTGTCTAGTCAGACATTAAATGGTTCTATATCACCCATTTACAAACATGATAGACCATCTGGACATGGAGACATAAATACTGTGTATGACTTCAGGATACACTGAGAGAATTGTACAGAAAGTCTCATATTTTGTTTTTAAAGAAATGGTCTGGCTAAGTTTTTCATCTATCAGATAAAAGGTCTTTGATCTGGTGGATCACCATCATGCTATGCTCTGTATAAAAGAGGGCAAAAAGTCAAAATGACTTTTGTTGCCCATATCACCATATACTTGTCCAGGTTCCCTCTGGACTTCTCCCCTTGTATCCTCCTCCTTGTTACAAAGCTGGTTACCAGGCTCAGTGGCTCTGTGTCTCATTACATCTTTAATATACAATTTCTGCATTTCTCTAAGCATTGTACAGACACCCTGTCCCAAGACCTTCTGTACACCCAAGGACTTCATAGGAACCTTCATGTTGGTTTCTGCTGTGTTACAGGAAAATTCTCTCTATAAAAAGGGAATTATATTTCAGTACAAAACAACATTCCCACCAAGTTTTACTACATCAAGTATTTTATCCCACCTTACAGTGAGGGACTTTATCTTTCTAAAGTGCATTTGTAAAAATACCCACATTTTAGAACTAGGGCTGCCATGGAACACATTTTCCACCCATCTACAGATGAGAACCAAAAAAGTCCAGGAAGAATAAATCAATCACTTGTCTGCAGTAAAGACAGCACTCAGCTGAAACCTGGGAACTTTCATGCTTAGTCCATGGCTCTTCCCACTCTGACAAGGTGCCTCCTGTCATATCCTATTTACAGTGTTCTAACACTGTGTGGATGCTGCCTCCTGCCCCAAAAGTCCACCAAAGAGTAAACAGACAGTTGGACAATGACCTCCACATTGTGCATTTCTCCTCTCTGTTTCCACCCACATGTCCTGGTTTTATCTTGGTCCCAAGTGCAACACAGAAACCAGGATGACTGTAAAACAATTACAAGTAGAGGTGGGGAGTATATTGTGAGCTGGGGACCTTGCAGTGGCTAAGTGCAGTCTGAGCTGGTGACCACCTTACCTGAACTGAGCTTGTGGAGAAGGCACTCTACCAGCCTTTGTCCCTTGGCCGGTTGCTCTCAGATTCCCTGCCTTTGATAGATGTCAGGGTCATCATGGGTGAAGAGATCCTTGAGGTGCTGATTGAGTAGGAAAGTTGCCTCCCTTTCTCCCTGTAACTTCTGTTATATCTGGGTCAGCTGTTTCTCATTATCTTGAATTAGGAAATTGGTTTTCTTAAGGTTGGATAGAAAAGTACATGTAAGAATGGAAATGGGATAAGGATGAATAATAAGGACTTCAACAGAGAGAGAGATTCCTATGAATATATCCCCAAAGATCCCTACAAGCATAATTGTGGCACATGTTTAGTGACTGCTTATAGTTTTTGAATATTTACATGAGAAAGCAAGTATATTCATGAGGCACTATATATTTAGATCTCATTCCTTCTTGATATAAACTTTCTTCTTCTTTTTGCTATGAAATACTGCCACTGAGCTAATGGAGGAAGCAGGTATGTATCCATCCCTGATGTTAACCATGTAGGGAAGAACAGTTGGGGTGTGTGGGCATGGAATTTCATGAGCATTGTTTCTTCACCCAGATGGCTCTACTCTACATTACTCAACTTAAGAAATTAATAAGAGGACTTCTGGCCAAGATGGAGGCATAGGCGGACACGCTGTGCCTCCTCTAACAACCAAAATTAAGGACAACAAATATTTAGAAACAAGAAAACAACCAGAACTTATAGAAAATTGAACTGTAAGGAAGTCCAACAACCATTCATCCAGACCGGTAAGAGGGGCGGAGTTGCGGCAGGAGAAAGTGGAGGTACGGACCGGGAACGCAAGCAGCATCTGCAGGCAGTTCCCAGGTGCACAGGCGGCGGCTGGCCGTCCCCGGGCCCACAGGCAGCAGCTGGTGGACCCCGGGCACAGGGGGGCAACTGTGCAGATCCAGTGAGGCCGCACAAGGCGGCTGGCTGACCAGGTGGTCCCACATTCGCGCGCGGAGACGGTACAGGCAGAGGGGACGTGGTGGAAGGGACTGAATCCAGGAGAGAGTGGAGCAGACGCCATTGTTCCCTCTCAGACCCCGCCCCCACATACAGCATCACAACCCGGCGACTGGGCTGCCCCGCCCTGAGGAACACCTAAGGCTCCACCCCTCACTACGTAATAGCTGCGACCAGACTAAAACTAAAACAACAACAACAAAAATCCCACCAAAAATGGCTCAAACCGGAAAACAAATAAAAGCCCCAGAGCCAATTACTCTTAGCAGTGAAGAGATAGCCAACCTATCAGATGCACAGTTCAAAGCACTGGTCATCAAAATGCTCACAGAAGTGGTTGATTTTGCTCACAAACTAGATGAAAAAATGCAGGCTACAATACGTGAAATGAAGGAAGATGCATAGGGAACTGATAGAGATGGAAGGAAAACTGGGACTCAAATCAATGGAGTGGACCTGAAGGAAGAAACTAACAACCAAACAGAAAATGAGGAAGAAACAAGAATTCAAAAAAATGAGGAGAGGCTTAGGAACCTCCGGGACATCGTTAAACGTCCCAACATCCAAATTATAGGGGTCCCAGAAGGGGAAGAAGAAGAGCAACAAGTGGAAAAGTTATTTGAACAAATAATAAAGGAGAACTTCCCCAATCTGGCAAAGGAAATAGACTACCAGAACGTCCAGGAAGCTCAGAGAGTCCCAAAGAAGTTGGGCCCAAGGAGGAACACACCAAGGCACATCGTAATTACATTAGCCAAGATTCAAATGAAGGAGAAAATTCTAGAAGCAGCAAGGAATAAGGGGATAGTCACCTACAAAGGAGTTCCCATCAGACTGTCAGCTGATTTCCCAAAAGGGACCTTACAGGCAAGAAAGGGCTGGAAAGAAATATTTGAAATCTTGAAAAGCAGGGACCTACATCCAAAATTGCTCTATCCAGCAAAGCTGCCATTTAGAATGGATGGACAGATAAAGCTCTTCTCAGATAAGGTCAAGTTGAAAGAGTTCATCATCACCAAGCTCTTATTATATGAAATGTTAAAGGGACTTATCTAAGAAAAAGAAGATAAAAATACACAGGGGGAGGGAGGGCAAGAATAGTATGGGAAATGTAGAAGCTAAAGAACTTATGACACATGGACATGAACTAAAGGGGGGAATGTGGGTGGGAGAGGGTGTGCAGGGTGGAGGGGAATGATGGGGGAGAAATGGGACAACTGTAATAGCATAATCAATAAAATATATTAAGAAAAAAGAAATTAATAAGACTTGGCAACCAATACAGTGACAGCAAAGTAAAGCAAGCAACATTCTTTTTTTTAAAATATATTTTATTGATTATGCTTTTACAGTTGTCCCGTTTCTCCCCCATCATTCCCCCCACCCTGCACACCCTCTCCCACCCACATCCCCCCCTTTAGTTCATGTCCATGTGTCATAAGTTCTTTAGCTTCTACATTTCCCATACTATTCTTGCCCTCCCCCTGTCTATTTTCTACCCACTATCTATGCTACTCGTTCTCCATACCTTTCCCCCCTCTCTCCTCCTCCCACGCCCTTGTTGCTAACCCTCCATATGATCTCCATTTCTGTGGTTCTGTTCCTGTTCTAGCTGTTTGCTTAGTTTGCTTTTGTTTTAGGTGTGGTTCTTAATAGCTGTGAGTTTGCTGTCTTTTTACTGTTCCTATTTTTTATCTTCTTTTTCTTAGATAAGTCCCTTTAACATTTCATATAATAAGAGCTTGGTGATGATAAACTCCTTGAACTTGACCTTATCTGAGAAGCGCTTTATCTGTCCTTCCATTCTAAATGACAGCTTTGCTGGAAAGAGCAATTTTGGATGTAGGTCCCTGCTTTTCAAGATTTCAAATATTTCTTTCCAGCCCCTTCTTGCCTGGAAGGTCTCTTTTGAGAAATCAGCTGACAGTCTGATGGGAACTCCTTTGTAGGTGACTGTCCCCTTATTCCTTGCTGCTTCTAGAATTCTCTGCTTCATTTTAATCTTGGCTAATGTAATTACGATTTGCCTTGATGTGTTCCTCCTTGGGCCCAACTTCTTTGGGACTCTCTGGGCTTCCTGGACGTCCTGGTAGTCTATTTCCTTTGCCATATTGGGGAAGTTCTCCTTTATTATTTGTTCAAATAAGTTTTCTACTTGTTGCTCTTCTTCTTCCCCTTCTGGGACCCCTATAATTCGAATGTTGGGACGTTTAACGATGTCCCCGAGGTTCCTAAGTCTCTCCTCATTTTTTTGAATTCTTGTTTCTTCCTCGTTTTCTGTATGGTTGTTAATTTCTTCCTTCTGGTCCACTCCATTGATTTGAGTCCCAGTTTTCCTTCCATCTCTATCGGTTCCCCATGCGTCTTCCTTCATTTCACGTATTGTAGCCTGCATTTTCTCATCTAATTTATGAGCAAAATCAACCAATTCTGTGAGCATTTTGATGACCATTGCTTTGAACTGTGCATCTGATAGGTTGGCTATCTCTTCGTTGCTTAGAGGAATTGACTCTGGGGTTTTCATTTTTTCTCCAGTTTGAGCCATTTTTGGTGGGGTTTTTTGTTTTGTTTGTTTTGGTTTTAGTCTGGTCGCGGCTATGACGTAGTGAGGGGTGGAGCCTTAGGTGTTCCTCAGGGCGGGGCAGCCCAGTCGCTGGGTTGTGACGCTATAGGTGGGGGCGGGGTCTGAGAGGGAACAATGGCGCCTGTTCCACTCTTCTGGACTTTGGTCCCTTCCGCTGCTTCCCCTTCGCCTGGATTATCTGCGCACGGGCGCGTGCTGTTACGTAGTGAGGGGTGGAGCCTCAGGCGCTCCCCAGTGTGGGCAGCCCAGTTGCTGGGTTGTGACGCTGTATGTGGGGGCGGGTTCTGAGAGAGAACAATGGCGCCCGCTCCGCTCTCTCCTGGATTCAGTCCCTTCTGCCACTTCCCCTCTGCCTGGACCATCTGAGTGCGTGAATGTGGGACCCCCTGGTCAGCCAGCCGCTTTGTGCGTCCTCACTTGGTCTGCACAGTTGCCCCCCTGTGCCCGGAGTCCGCCAGCTGCCGCCTGTGGGCCCGAGGACCGCCAGCCACTGCCCGTGCACCTGGGAACTGCTAGCCGCTGCTACTTGCGTTCCCTGGTCCGCACCTCCACTTTTTCCCACCGCGACTCCGCCCCTCTTACCGGTCTGGATGAATGGTTGTTGGACTTCCGTACAGTTCAATTTTCTATTAGCGATGGTTGTTTTCTTGTTTCTAAATATTTGTTGTCCTTAATTTTGGTTGTGAGAGGAGGCACAGTGTGTCCGCCTACGCCTCCATCTTGGCCGGAAGTCCCTCTCTTAGCAAGCAACATTCTTAAAAGAGAGAGTTGGTAATTTGCTGACTGAATGATACAACTATACTAAGCAGTTTCTGTTTTTCCCAGGGATCTCCAGATGAAATATACAAATATCCCCTTACTATTAAGAGTCCATAAATATCAGTTAACTGTTGTCGCTGACTCTTGACCTTCCTTATCCTCGTGATCATTTTGATTTTCTTCAAATAAATACAGAATGAGGTAGTTACATCACACAGTTCCTACTTCAAACATTGTAAACACATAAGGCTGATATTAGGACAAGGATATAAATACTTTCTGGGCAAAACCAGGATACTCTAAGAGGAACACATCAGGAAGCCTCAGGATATGTCTTGTGAGAAGTAGCTGGGTTTGCTTTCTTGGACAATTGAATATGGTCCCTTATTTGGTAGGTCATTAACACACATCCTCTATCGGAACACTGGGAAAACAACTAAAGATATTTATTTCTCTAGAGATCATAGGGAACTTGACTAGTTGCTTTCTAAAGGTGTTGCTGCAGGGACTTCCAGCCAAGATGGAGGCATATGTACATACACTTTGCCTCCTCGCAAAAAGAAGGACACAACAAATTTAAAAACAAAAAACAAACAGAACTTCCAGCAAATCAAACTGTGTGGAAGTCTGATAACTAAGGAGTTAAAGAAGAAACATTCATTCAGACTGGTAGGAAGGGCAGAGATGGGCAGCCGGGGTGGAGAGGATGCATGGCAAGGCAGCAGCTGGAGGACTGGGTGGGTGAGGCAGCGGCTGGCAGACCAGGCAGTCTCACATTTGCATGTGGATAAACTGGGAGGAACAGCTAGGGAGAGAGACAGACCGTGCAACCCAGGGTTCCAGCACCGGGAAAATAAAGTCCCAAAACCTCTGGCCATAAAAACTTGTGGGGGTTGCAGCAGCAGGAGAAACCCCTAGCCTCACAGGAGAGTTTGTTGGAGAGACCCACAGGGTCCTAAAATATATACAAGTCCCCACACCTGGGAATCAACACCAGAAGGGCCAAATTTGCTTGTGGGAAATGGGGGAAGTGACTGCCGAGAGTTGAGCAAGCATCATTGTCTCCTTTTTGGACCCCTCCCCACATTCAGCACTACAATGCAGTGAGTTGCCCCATCCTGGCAAATACCTAAGGCTCTTCCCCTTAGAACATAACAGGCATGCTGAGACAAAAAAATATATGGCCCAAATGAAAGAATAGACCAAAACTCCAAAAGTAGAACTAAGTGGTGAAGAGATAGCCAACTAATCAGGTGCACAGTTCAAAACACTGGTCATCAGGATGCTCACAGAAATGGTTGAGTGTGGTCCCAACATATAAGAAGAAGTGAAGGCTATGAAAAATGAAATAAAGAAAAAATATACAGGAAACCAACAGGAAGGGGAGAAAACTGGGACTCAAATCAATGATTTGGAACAGAAGGAAGAAATAAACATTCAACCAGAACAAAATGAAAAAATAAGAATTCAAAAAAATGAGGAGAAGCTTAGGAACATCTGGGACAACTTTAAACATTCCAACATCCAAATCATAGGGGTGCCAGAAGGAGAAGAGGAAGACCAAGAAATTGAAAACTTATTTGAAAAAATAATGAAGGAAAACTTCCTCAATCTGGAGAAGAAAATAGATATTCAAGTCCCAAGCAAGTTGGACCCAAGGAGGAACACGCCAAGAAACATAATAATTACATTATCCTAGATTAAAGATAAAGTAAGAATCTTAAAAGCAGCAAGAAAAAAGAAAAGAGGTAACTTACAAAGGAGTTCCCATAAAACTATCAGCTGATTTCTCAAAAGAAACCTTACAGGCAAGAAGGCAATGGAAAGAAGTATTTGAAGTCCTGAAAGGGAAGGACCTACATCCAAGATTACTATATTCAGAAAAGCTGTCATTTAGAATGGAAGGGCAGATAAAGTGCTTCCCAGATAAAGTCAAGTTAAAGGAGTTCATCATCACCAAGCCCTTCTTATATGAAATGTTAAAGAGACTTATTTAAGAAAAAGAAGATGATCAAAACTATGAACAGTAAAGTGACAACAAACTCACAACTATCAACAACTGAACAGATCAAAAACAAAACAAACTAAGCAGACAACTAGAAACAGAACAGAATCACAGAAATGGAGATCACATGGAAGGTTATCAGTGGGGAGGCAGATGGGAGAGAATGGGGAAAAAGGTACAGGGAATAAGAAGCATAAATGGTAGGTGCAAACTAGACAGAGGGAGGTTAAGAATAGTATGGGAAATGGAGAAGCCAAAGAACTTTTATGTACAACCCATGAACATGAACTAAGGGGTGGACTGCTGGTGAGGGGGGTGGTACAAGGCAGAGGGTAATGAAGGGGAGAAAAAATGGGACAATTGTAGTAGCATAATCAATAAAATATATCAAAAAATAAAAGTTGCTGCAACTTGTCTCATCAAATACCACATACCGTTTTTGGTTTAGATGAGAATAGACACTACAGCTAGACTGATGGTGTAATCTATAAAGTCTCATGAAAGAAAAAAAATTGGGTGCTTCAGAGAGCTCACATCTTTGGACATTCACGAAAGTAGGGGGAGGTGCTGCCAGAGCCCCACTTTGCCTTCAGGAACAATTCCATATACAGGTAATGACAGCGGTGTTAATATCCTGGTACATAGAAGGCTACTTATCAAAGATAAACCAACCAGGAGAAGAGAGACTGGAGTTCAGAGCCAAGGAACCACAGTCACAACATGTCTAAAGGCATAGGCAAGGCCATCAACATCTCTAGACAACCATAGATCCTCAAAGACCACTATGCAGAAATAGCAAGACAGTTGAAGGTAAGATGAGATGTCCCATCTTCAAAAGGTCCATCAGGCAGTCCAAGTGCAGTGCAGTATAAGGGGCAGAGAGTTTGGCGTGTACTTCCACTATCCTTACTATGACCTGTCTTGCTTCCAACAGCCTGTATTTGCCAGTCTATGCTAGGATGACAGTGGTATGTTCTGAGATTAGGGAGAATGTAAAGCTATCAGACTTACCTGATGTTTGCACTTAAAACTGAGTCCAAGATTCTGATTCAAACTAGGATGAGTCTCTAGGACATCTCTCTGCCTGGACAGAGGAGTGAGCACAAAAATTCAGAGGATACTGGGGACATGATTTGGAGCTTTATTCTCTTTACAGTGGAGTACTCAGCCCCTACATCTACAGTAGAGCCAACTTCATGCTCATCAAACAGGATGGGAGGCAGATGAGAGTCAGACAAGTCATGGTAACTTGCAGGAGTCAAAATCCGTTCATCCAATGAGTCCTGGTGCACATCATACATTCCTTTTTCTTCCTGCAGCTCTCCACTCAGCCAGAGGAATAGGGAGAACAGCATATTAAACAAAAAATGATAGACACCATAACTTCCCATCTGGTCCTGACTGAACGCCTGAGAGGTCACAGAAGGCAGAGCAGCTATCCCTTTGAAGAAGAGGAAGAAAACAATCCTCCTCAGAGGACAGTGTGACTGCCATGAAGGCTATGGGCAGGGAGAGAAAGCAGTTATGGCCAGATAACATGCTGGTGAGGAAGGAGACTCATTTCCCTATGTTACATTCATGACATCAAACACACTATTAGAATCATGACACTGGTTCAACCCTATGCATGGTTTTGTTGAATTTCACATACAACATTCCAGTGAATTTGGGCTCCTGAGAAATTGCAGACTCACAAATATTTTGTTCCTTCAAGGCCTTTTTCTTTCCATACTGTGATATGATAGAAATGTTTTTGTCATGGTTACATTTCTTGCTATGAAATTCCTGCCAACAAACTAATGACAACCTTGGAGAAAGAAGATATGCATATCATCCTGGTTTTCCTCATAGAGGAGAGAACAGGTTTTCTCCCTGAGTGCAGGGAATACCTGAGATTAATTCACCATTGGTCAGACTGACTCTAGGGTATTAAACCTGAGAAAGTAGAAGGAAGTAGAAACCAATATAAGAACTTCCAAGAAAACAGAAAACAGTCTTAAAAGGGATATTCTTTTTTTTTTTTTTTTTGCTGAATAAATGAAATAAGTATATTCATTCAGTAATTTCTGGTTTTCCTGCATCTGACATTTCCAGATGTCACTGCTGAACTGACAGGTCATGATTATGAGTTACCTGGAGGCCATTGGCTCATGTACTTCCTCCTCATAATTGTTTTGATTTCCTGCTAATTAATTTAGACAGGGCAAGCCATATTATACAGGTCCTGCTTCACACATTACACAGAGACTTCTATGAGCTCAGGGATCTACATATTCTGCATGGGGTGGAGAGAGGAAACAGGATATACCCTAAGAGGAACACTGCAGGAGGCCTCAAATTGAGCCTTGTGAGAAGTGGCTAGGCTTGCTTTCCTGAGCCATCTAGCAGACTGACCCAGACCTGGTAGATCTTTGTCATGTCCTCTGCCCTGAGTAGAGCAAACATTTAAACATATCTTTCCTGAGAGATCATAGGGAAGGTGCCTAGTAGCCTTCAAATGATGTTGCTGAACCATTCAGCTTTGCCCCAACAGATACCCTAGTTCTTGTTGATATAGATGAGATTATACACAAAAACTAGACTGATCGATGGAATCCATACACCTCCAAGTAGAAAAGAGAATTTGGTGCTTAAGAGAGGCCAAGATCCTCAGTGATTTATAGAGGTGGGAGATGTTAGGGCTCATGTCTTGTTTTGAGGGAAAACTCAAGAGATTGTATGACAGAGGTGTTTTGTTTTAGTGTTCAGATGACTACTTAGCAACGATAAGATAATTTAGAGGTGAGAGAGCCTGTAGTTAAGACCAGAGGAACTATGTTAACAACATTTCCAAAAATATAGGCAAGACTGCCAACCTGTGGACCATCATTAATGCTCAAAGGGCAATTTTTAGGAACAGTAATTGGTAAGAACATTGCAGGGAACATCAGATGTTCTGTTTTAGAGGAGCTCATGCAGACCCTTGCTGTGCACATGCTTTTATGGAGCCAAGAGTTTGTTATGATCATTTCAATTCTCTCCCCCTACTTTTGATTTGCCTTGTGTTCATCACCCTGTATTTGGCATTATGGTCCAGGGTGACAGTGATTTGGCCTGCAAATTGCAAAAGTGCAAAGCTACCTGACCCACCTGATCTGTGCTTGAAACTAAGTCTTACATTCTTACTCAAACCATGATGGGTCTGTAGAGCCTTCTGGCAGAGACATCTCTCTCTGTCTGATGTGTGAGGTGCAGAGAATAAGGAGCTTCCCTGGGAGAACATTTGGAACCTTATTATCATTATAGTGTTATATTCACTAGATACATCCAGAGCAGAGATGTGTTTATGCTCAATAGATAAGTTTGGTGATGTTACTGGGATGGTGACACGAGTCAGGCAAGTCATGGTAACCAGAAAGAGTCAAAATCAGTTCATACAGTGAGTTTGGCTATACCTTATTCTTTTCTTCTGACTCCTGCAACTCCCCACTAAGCCAAGAGGCATCAGTGGAATACAATATTAACAAGAAAGGATTAGACACCACATCTTCCCAACTGTTTCTGATTAAAAGACTGAAGAAGAGGTCACAGAAGGCATAAATGCCATCCTTGGAAAGAGGAAGAGGATAATAATCCTTCTATGACTAAGGCTAAGAGAGGTGGGAAGAAGCACCTGCCATGATGGTGTGAGACGAAGCAGCAGGTGCTCACTGCCCTGTCCAGGTAACAAGTTGATGAGGAAAGAGACTAACTCTCCCTGTGTGCCATAGTCATGACACACAGCACGCAATGTGAATTATCAATGTTTCTACAACTCCACAGCATAATTTCTTTTCAACTTTTCCTATAGAAGGCCAGGGAATAAAGACTCTGGGGATATTGTTGACTTCCAGAGATTTCATAATTTCTAGACCTTTTTCATTAAATATTGTGACACAAGAGATCCAAAATGACAGAGGAGTAAGTAGAAGCTACAATAACCTCCTCTCAGGATCAATCTGGAATTACAACTAAATTGCAGAGAAATCATCCAGAATAAGAAATTGAACATTAGCTGGAGAGAAAATTTATAACCATGGACAGACAGAAAAAAACACTTCACCACAGTCTTACTTGTACACAGTGTGGAAGAGATGTGAGAGGACTGGCTGGGCTCCAATGGGTAGCAGCTGAAGTGCTGGAGGGAAATTTCAGTGGCAGGGGGTTCCTTCCTGAGAAGTGTGGAGTGTAAGCCCCAAGATGGGCTCCCCAGCCTACAGCACCAGAACCAGAAAGGAACCTAGATAATATCCAGCTGTGAAAAGCAGCAGGGTTTCTGTCTGCCAGAGAGGGATGGCTGGAAACACAGAGAGCCTCTTAAAAGGCCAATGCACACAAAATTCCATTTACAGCCACCTACCCTGGACTCCAGCAGAGGGTGGGCAGAGTGGACTGGATATGTTTGTGGAGAACCTGGACCTCATGGCTTTGAGGAGAGAACTGAGGGAGCAGCCTCCAGGATCCCTGCGCTGGATCATTTCCCATACTGCAGGAGCCTTCTTGCTCAGGCAGAGCAGTCCCCACCAAGTGGCATTAGCCTAAGTGGAAGCGCTTGCTCTGCCCACAAGAGTTGTTCTGCCCCACCATGTGGTGTTTAAGCCTGGATGCCAATTAAAGATTGACTAGATTAACAACTGAAGGAGACAGCCTCAGACTGTGGATCTCTGGTAGTTTCAAACAGGTTGCCTAGGGCCAGTCTGGGACACCATCTGACATCACCAGGGGCAGATCCAGAAAGCAAAGACAGTTTACCTATACAACATCATACAAGGTGTGGTGGGTGGATGACTCTCAGTCAGCCAGCTGGAAGGTAGGATCCACCAAAGAATTACCCAACCACAACCAAGACCCAATTACAACCAGAGAGCCAACATAAAAGTCATAAAGGGCATCCTGAGAGCATCAAGTTCAGGAGATCAAGGAGAATGTACCACTGAATCCCATAGATCTCCTACCACAGAAGGGCACACCACAAAGACAGGGAGTCAAAGCAGATCAATCTAAGAAGCAGGAACAAACAAGAAGTCACCTAACATTGGAGACAAAGAAACAACCCCCCAATCAAAAGGAAAGGAGGGATACCCAGAAAGAGTGCTAAATGAAATTGAGGCGAGCAAACTATCAGACATTGAGTTCAAAATAATGGTTATAAGGATGCTCAATGAGCTCAGTGAGAACTACAAAGACAAAATAGATTTCAGAACAAAGGTCATAAAAAGAGACAAAGAAGGACACTACATAACACTTAAGGGAATAATCCATCAAGAAGATATAACCCTTGTAAACATATATGCACCCAATATAGGTGCACCCAAATATATAAGGAAAAATTTGGAGGGCTTCAAGAAAGATATCGACAGCAACATACTTGTAGTAGGGGATTTGAACATCCCATTGTCAATATTGGATAGATCATCCAAGCAAAGCACATCAACAAGGATGTTGTGGCATTGAACAACACTCTAGATCAGGGGTGTCCAACATTTTGGGGTTTCTGGGCCACACTGGAAGAAGAGTTGTCTTGGGCCACACATTGCATACACAGACTGATGAGGGGAAAAAAGAGGTCTGTGCATAATTTTCATGCTATTCACCACAACATATAAGCAAAAAAGTCCTCACATAATAAACCTAATTATGCAGTGGCCCTTTGGATAGTCTTTTAAAATTGTTAAGCAGGTCTCAAGTTTGTGATCACTAATATAGAAAAAGTACATGTCTAAGTGATAAAATATCATTGATTTTTAAAATATTTTTATTATAAAAGTAAAAGAAAAGAAAAGAAGGCAACATAAAACTAGTTGGATGATTTGAAGAGAGAGAATATGGTGGTGAAGTAGGTGGGAGCTGAGCCCAGTTGCTCATGCACCCAACTGGGACACTTAGCTGATCTTCTGAAGGACAAATTGAAAACTCAACAGAATGTTAGCTGATACGAACTTTGAAAGCCCCAAAAGTGTGCAGGGGATGCTTCAATATGGGGAGTAAGGTGGTTTTATAGGCAGACAGGGAAAGTCCCCAGGCATGGCACCAGAAACCGTGGCTGGGACAACATTGGAGGAGAGCCGGGTCAGAGATAGCAGCCTAGCAGCTCCTTCCCCTCTCAGGGCAGGTTAATCTCACAGCTGCATCAGGAGAGGCTTGAATGTGTAAAGTTGCTGGGGGAGAAAAAAAATGCATGCAGGCACACACAGAGCTGGTGGCACAACCAAGCTGGGGCAGTGGTCGCTGGCCAGGATAGTGCCAGAGAGTGGGGGGATCCTGGTGGCACCTGGAGCTGGGAGAGGAGGTGGGCTGTGACTGGCCGTGACTGAAATAGACTCTGGACTTGCCAGAGAGTTGGAGTGTGTGGAAAGCCAGGCAGTGGCTCAGAGCAGCAGTGGCACCCAAAGGAACTTTTTTTGAAAGGGAAAACTGAGACACATTGGGCAGGGACCTTGCCTATGCAGCTGCTTGGCCAAAAAGGAGAGAGGATTATGGTCATGATTTGCTCCTACTTAGTGCATCTCACGGATTGATCAAAATGGTGCAAATCAAGGTGGTTTATTGGCACCAACTTGGTACAACTTGCGCAGAGTGGAGAGTGCGGGCTGCACTGTGCTCTGAGGGTGTGGGCTGGAAACTGGGCACTTGTGATTATTGCAGCCAAGACTGAGCCCCCTTTCTTGCTGCATCACTGGAAAGGGAAAACAGAGCCCAAATCCCCACCACCTGTAGAATCTGGGAAGATCTGCAAAACCAGCTAGTCAGGCTTAACAACCAGTAGGGGGCTTCCCTCCCCGCACCCCCGCAAAAGTAAGACAGTAAGACCTGGAGCTGAGAAAAAACCAGACAGATCCAAAAGAAGCCAGAAGGCAGACACCAATAGCTGAGACAAATTTCACCTTACTTTTCATCAGAACTTGCATGTTTTTAAAATTTTCTTTCTTTCTTTTTATTTAGTTTCTTTGTTTTTGTTTTGTTTTTTTCTCCCTTTCATATTGCATTTTAACTTTTCTTCTTTCATTTCTCTCATATTCCAAATAGCTCCTTACTATTGGTCTTTTACTTTTTATTCTTTTCATTCAGATTATATATATACAATCATATTATATATATTATTATGTATAATGTGTGTGTGTGTGTGTGTGTGTGTGTGTGTGTGTGTAATCATATTATGGTTATTCCAAATACCACACAGAACCCTTCCCTGGTCTTAATCCATTCTGCCCTCTTCCTGAGCTTTATTATTGTTGTAAACATTATTTTCTTTCATACTATGCCATGTTCCTATCCCTTACTCTCACTGTTTCTTCTCCACCTAACTTTGCATAGGCACTCTTCTTCCGTAAGTCAGGTCTCATTCTTTTCCCCCTCTTATAAGAGTTTTATTTCTTTTCCACCTTTTATAAACAGTGGCTTGTTGGGTGAAATACCATGGTTATTGCTGCACTTCTCCAACGGAACTCCTATTTCTTCACTATTTATTTGCACTTTAAATCCCATAGAATACTCTCCTCCTGTCATACTTGATTTCGCCTTCCCCCTAACCCTGATCAGTTGAATGAGGAATTTTATTTCATTCCCCACCCCCTCAACATGGGCTTTACACCTTACTCTTATTAGTTTGCTTCCCCCCTCCTCTCAAAATCATTCTTTCTACTTTATTGATTATACTATTACAGTTGTCCCATTTCCCCCCTTCATTCCCCTCCACCCTGCACCCCCTGCCACCCACATTCCTCCCTTTAGTTCATGTCCATGTGACATAAATTCTTTAGCTTCTACATTTCACACACTATTCTTGCCCTCCCCCTGTCTATTTTCTACCCACCGTCTATGCTACTTACTCTCTGTACTTTCCCCCCCCTCTCCTCCCACTCCCCTGTTGCTAACCCTACATATGATCTCCATTTCTGTGGTTCTGTTCCTATTCTAGTTGTTTGCTTTTGTTTTAGTTGTGGTTGTTAATAGCTGTGAGTTTGCTATCTTTTTACTGTCATATTTTTTATCTTCTTTTTCTTAGATAAGCCCCTTTAACATTTCATATAATAAGGGTTTGGTGATGATGAAATCCTTGAACTTGACCTTATCTGAGAAGCACTTTATCTGCCCTTCCATTCTAAATGACAGCTTTGCTGGATAGAGCAATCTTGGATGTAGGTCCTTGACTTTCATGACTTGGAATCCTTCCTTCCAGCCCCTTCTTGCCTGTAAGGTCTCTTTTGAGAAATCAGCTGACAGTCTGATGGGAACTCCTTTGTAGGTGACTGTCCCCTTATCCCTTGCTGCTTCTAGAATTCTCTCCTTCATTTTAATCTTGGCTAATGTAATTACGATGTGCCTTGGTGTGTTCCTCCTTGGGTCCAACTTCTTTGGGACTCTCTGAGCTTCCTGGACTTCCTAGTAGTCCATTTCCTTTGCCAGATTGGGGAAGTTCTCCTTTATTATTTATTCAAATAAGTTTTCCATTTGTTGCTCTTCTTCTTCCCCTTCTGGTACCCCTATAATTCGAATGTTGGGACATTTAAAAATGCTCTGGAGGTTCCCAAGCTCCTCCTCATTTTTTTGAATTCTTGTTTCTTCCTTGTTTTCTGTTTGGTTGTTTGTTTCTTCCTTGTGGTCCACTGCCACATCCTCTTCCAGCCATGTTGTCTGACAAGGTCTGGATATGGGGAGAGAAGCTTCAAGGAAAGTGTCCTCTGGGAAGTGGATGTGGCATAGGGATAATTGGTGGTACAGGAATTATATTACTAGGAGTCATAATTTTCATTGTATATATAATCAACCTGGGAAGGATTAAGAATAATGCTAACAAACTGAGAACCAAGGAAGCTTCAGTCTCTCCTAACCCGGTTGCGAGTTTCCCTGTGGCAAATACAACTAAATGTCCAGAATGTGCTGATAGTTTATTAGTCAGGGTTACAAAGGAATTCCCCCCGAAAACTCCCAATTAAACAATTCATGACCAAATTACACCAAACAGAGCTAATGCAACCACAGCTTACTCCAATTCCCCCTCCCATAGTCACTCAGGTCATTAAGGAAAATAAAGAAAAACTGTTTCACCCATTGTCCTTTACAGGAGCCTATATTGAGGGTGTAAGAATAGTTAATAAGGATGAAAAACATGTTCCTTGGCAAAGTCTTGCCTTTTATGAAACGACTAACATGCCAAAGTTCCCCTTGGTGCCAATTAAGTAAAGAACAAAAAGAATTCTATTTGGAGACAGTTAAGAACATATAGAAAATGCTGTCCATATCTGTTTAGAGGCAATGAAGAATAGTTGGCTGAAGAAAAATAATCAGAAAGACTTAAATCACTTCACCCATTGTAAGTAAGTAGAACAAAATAATCTTACAGGAACACATAATAATAGAAAGGGCACTTGGTCTTTCATAAAATTTTAGTAGAATAGAATCAGGATATAGACATAGATCATGGATCAACCATTAACCACACGCAAAGGAATTCACTGAGACTCTGTCTGGCAAGTCAAATACTTATTTTCAATTTATAAAGTCATTGTATGTTGAACTATGATTTTCTGCTTAGCCTAACCATAAATCTGTAACCACAGATAGTTAATGCTTGCCCAAAAATCTGTATATAAGCTATGTTAAAAGTGATAATAAAGTGGAACAGCTCTGTACCGCCATCGAGTTGTGTAGTTGTCTGTCTCCCATCGCCGACGCCTTACCCACCTTCAGGACCGCCTAGATCCTGCTGCAGCTGGACTGCGGCAGTCCACTGCATTGATTTGAGTCCCAACCATTTCTCTTGGTTCCCCATGCATTTTCCTTCATTTCACATATTGTAGCCTGCATTTTTTCATCTAATTTGTGGGCAAAATCAACCAATTCTGTGAGCATCCTGATCACCAGGGCTTTGAACTGTGCATCTTATAGGTGGCTATCTCTTGGTCACTTAGAGGAATTGGCTCTGGGGCTTTGATTTGTTCTCCCGTTTGAGACATTTTTGGTGGGTTTTTTTTTCTTTTTCTTTTTTTTGTTCTGGTTGTGGCTGTTAATAGTGAGGGGTGGAGCCTTAGGTGTTCCCCAGTGTAGGGCAGCTCAGTTGCTGAGTTGTGATGCTGTATGTGGGAACGAGGTCCGAGAGGGAACAATGGCACTTGCTCTGCTCTCTCTGGGATTCTAGTCCCTTCTGCCACTTCCCCTTCACCTGAATTATCTGTGTTTTAAAGTAGGACCACCTGGTCAGCCAGCCACCTTGCGTGGCCTCACTGGGTCTGCACAGTTGCCACCCTGTACCCAGTTCTAGGAACTGCCAGCCACTGCTGCCTGCGTTCCCGGGTCCTCCAACCTCCACTTTTTCTTGCCGCAACTCCGCCCCTCTTACCGGTCTGGATGAATGGTTGTTGGACTTCTGTACAGTTCAATTTTCTATGAGTTCTGGTTGTTTTCTTGTTTCTAAATATTTGTTGTCCTTAGTTTTGGTTGTGAGAGGAGGCACAGTGCATCCACCTACACCTCCATCTTCGCCGGAAGTCCTCTCCTTCATTTTAATCTTGGCTAATGTAATTACGATGTGCCTTGGTGTGTTCCTCCTTGGGTCCAACTTCTTTGGGACTCTCTGAGCTTCCTGGACTTCCTAGTAGTCTATTTCCTTTGCCATATTGGGGAAGTTCTCCTTTATTATTTGTTCAAATAAGTTTTCCACTTGTTGCTCTTCTTCTTCCCCTTCTGGTACCCCTGTAATTCAGATGTTGGAACATTTAAAAATGTCCTGGAGGTTCCTAAGCCTCTCCTCATTTTTTTGAATTCCAGTTTCTTCCTTGTTTTCTGTTTGGTTGTTTGTTTCTTCCTTCTGGTCCACTCCATTGATTTGAGTCCCAGTTTTCTTCCTATCACTATTGGTTCACTGTGCATTTTCCTTCATTTCACTTATTGTAGCCTTCATTTGTTCATCTAATTTGTGACCAAAATCAACCAATTCTGTGAGCATCCTGATCACCAGTGCTTTGAACTGTGCATCTGATAGGTTGGCTATCTCTTGGTCACTTAGAAGTATTGGCTTTGGGGCTTTGATCTGTTCCTCGGCTTGAGCCATATTTTTTTGTGGGGGGCAGGGTCTGGTCACACCTGTTATGTATGAGGGGCAGAGCCTTAGGTGTTCACTAAGGCAGTGCAGCCCAGTCGCTGGGTTGTGATGCTGTATGTGAGGGTGGGGTCAGAGAAAGAACAATGGCGCTTGCTCAGCTCTCTCTCATATTTCAGTCCCTTCGGCATTTCCCAGAAGCAAATTGGGCCCTTCTGGTGCTGCCTCCCAGGTGGGTGGGCCTGTGTTCATTCTAGGACCCTGTGGGTCTCTCCAACATACTCTCCTCTGATTCTGGGAGTCTCTCCCAGCACCCCTACCCCCACAAGTGTTTTCAGTCAGTGCTTTTAGGCTTTATTTCCCTGTGCTGGGGTCCTGGGTTGCGTGGTCTATCTCCCCGTTTTCACCTGGTTTATCTGCTCCCGAATGTGTGTCCACAGTCAGTCAGCCACCTTGTGCACCTGGGGTCCAGTAGCCGCTGTCTGTGTGCCAGGGTCTGCCAGCTGCAGCCTGTGTACCTGGGACCGCCAACCACCTCTTTCTCCTTCCAGGATCCCTCTCTGTGGGCCACGGACTTCGCCCCTCCTACTGGTCTTGATGAATGGTTGTCGAACTTCTTTACAGTTAAATTTTCTGTCATATTTGGTTGTTTTTTTTTTTTGTTTCTAAATCTTTGTTGTCTTAATCTGGGTTGTGCAAGGAGGCACAGTTTGTTTACCTATACCTCCATCTTGGCCGGAAGTTCAAAATCATTTTCTTTATGGTAGACATCTCATACTCATTTTTTGCTTTTCTACAAAGTTCTTATTCACATTCCACCTTTATAACTTCATTCATTACTATTGACCCTACTGTGGTTTTTCTGCAATGTTGCTCCCATTGATCCAATACCTTTTCAACTTTACTTCAAACCTCATAGTATACTCTTTCCTTTTCTTACCCTACTGTTTCATTTGCCCTTTCATGTTTTACTTACATTTTAAATGTTGTTCTCTCCCTTTCTTTGCCTCAGTTCTGTCCCTATTTTTATCAATTCTCCTTCCAGTTGGGGACCAGTTTGTTTTGGTCTGGCAAATGTGACTCAGCTCTGTATGGAAAACCTACAGAAGTGATGGGGTGGGCAGGAGCCAGATCCTCAAACCAGGTTTTCCCATGGAAATCAGGCCTAGAAAATGCACACAGACTGTTATGGCTTGTTCTCGTTAAAACTCCCTTACCCTGGTCTGAAACAGTAGATATTTATTGCATATATTCAAGGTAGTTTCCAAATCCTGTGTGAATTTTCCCAAGGATGGAGCTAATCAGCTCACTACCTTTCCCTTCTGCATTTGTTATTTTCATTTCCTTGATCGTACCTAAAACGTGGACAACAATATTCTATGTAATAGATAATAAATCCTTCTTTAATGTAAGACCCAAGAAAAACAATAAAAGCCCGTCCAGGCAAGGGTTGGTGTGCTCTCCCCTTGAGAGAGTGGCCATGCTGTCCCCTTTCCTCCACAGGATTGCTGTAGCCTGTGCATTGTTTTCATCTTCAGTCACAACAGGTGGACTCTGTGGGCCAGGGTCTGCCATACCTCTTCCCACTCAAAAACATTTTCCTCTCTATTATCCATCTCATATACATGTTGTTATATCTTATAATATCTGTAATCTGTCTTCAGCTTTGTCAATCTTTGCACAATTGTGATTGCTGATGTGGTAGGGCAGTTCTTTTCACTGGGATGTTGCAAGTTTGGTTGTCTGCCTATACTTCTTTAATGAACACTTAAAAGACAAGGTGGGAGTTTTGACTACCAGTAAGCCCACTGGAAGGAAGAATCCACCAATAGAGAAGCCACCAGTAAGTAAAGTCCAAGTACAAAAAGAGAGTCCACACGAATGGAAAAAAGAGCAGCCCTACAGCATCCAGACAAGGAGATCAAAGAGAACACACCACTGAGTCCCACAGAACTCTTACCACAGAAGTCCACCCACAAAGACAGCTGACAAAGCAGAGAGCATCCTGAGATGCAAAAATAAACAAAAAGAGTCACCTAAAATGGGGAGACAAAGAAAAAAACCCAATCAAAAAGAATGAAAGAATTCCCAGTAAAAGAGCTAAATGAAGTTAAGGCAAGTAAACTATCAGACATAGAATTCAATAAATGGTTATCAGGATTCTCAAGGAACTCAGTGGGAACTACAACAGCACGAAAAAGGAAACAGAAACTATAAACAAGAACCAGGAAGAAATGAAAAATACAATATCTGAAATTAAAAAAAATACACTAGAAGGAATTACAAGTAGACTGGATGAAGCAGAGGACCGAGTCAGTAAGCTGGAAGACAAGATAGAAAGAAATACCCAGGTAGATCAGCAGCATGAGACAAAACTCAAAAAGTATGAAGATAGCTTAAGAGAACTTCAGGACAACATGAAATACAATAAAATTTGAATTATAGGAATACCAGAAGGAGAAGAAAAGGAGCAAGGGGTAGAAAACCTGTTTGAAAAAAAGAGTGCCAGAAAACTTCCCTAACTTGGAGAGGGGAAAAGCAATGCAAGTTTAGGAACCACAGTGGCTCCCCATCAAGATGAACCAAAAGATGCCCACTCAAGACACATAATTAAAATGCCAAATTTTAAAGACAGAGAATGTTAAAGGCAGCAAGGTAAAAACAGATAGTGAAATACAAGGAGTTCCAATAAGGCTATCAGCTGATTTCTCATCAGAAACACTGAAGCCAGAAGGGAATGATAAGGAATACTCCAAGTAATGAAGCAAAGGTCAGCAACCAAGACTACTCCAACCAGCAGGGCTGTCACTTAAAATGAAAGGAAAAGTAAGGAGTTTCCCAGACAAAAGATGGTTAAAAGAATACACTTCCAGCAAACCAAAATTACAAGACATGCTAAAGGGACTTCTTTAAGAGGATGAAGGTATAGCGTGAGAGAGAGAGAAACACAGGTACAAAAGGAAAAAATGAACGATTAAATACTTTTCACAACCACTATGGAAAACAGTATGGAATTTTCTAAGAAAACTAAAAATGGACATACCCTTTGACCCAGCAATTCCACTACTTGGATTATATCCTAAGAACCCTGAAACACCAATCCAAAAGAACCTATGCACCCCTATGTTCATAGCAGCACAATTTACAATAGCCAAGTGCTGGAAGCAACCTGGGTGCCCATCAGTTAATGAATGGATCCAAAAACTGTGGTACATTTACAGAATGGAATTCTATGCAGCAGAAAGAAAGAAGGAGCTCCTACCCTTTGCGACAGCATGGATGGAATTGGAGAGCATCATGCTAAGCGAAATAAGCCAGGCAGTGAAAGACAAATACCATATGATCTCACCTTTAACAGGAACCTAATCAACAAAACAAACAAACAAGCATAATATAAACAAAGACAGGGAAATTGAGAACAGTCTGACCGTGTCCAGAGGGGGAGGGGAGGGAATTTCAGAGGAAAAGGGGAACGGTTTAGAGCAACAAGTATAAAGGACTCATGGACAAAAACTATGGGGGGTGGAAATGGGAGGAAGGTGGGGAGGGCTGGGGTGGTGGGCTGGGGGCAGGGTAAAAGACAGAAAACTGTACAATATCAACAATTAAAAATACTAATTAAAAAAAGAAAAAATACTTTTCAGTAGTAACATTAAATGTAAATGGATTAAATGCTCTGATCAAAAGAAATCATGTAGCTGAATGGATAAGAACACATGGCCTGCATATATGATGTCTACAAGAGACCCACCTCAGAACAAAAGACCTATACAGACCAAAACTAAAGAGCTGGAAAAAAATATTCCAAGCAAATGGACAGGGAAAACAAGCTGGGGTGGCAATACTTATATCAGACAAAATAGATTTCAAAACAAAGGCCTAAAAAGAGACAAAGAAGGGCATTTCATAATTGTAAAGGGAAGAATCCATCAGGAAGCTATAAACCTTTTAAACATACATGCTACCAACATAGGAGCAGCCAAATACATAAGGAAAATCTTGCAGGACTTCAAGAAAGATATATATAGCAACACACTAATAGTAGGGTATTTTACTATCCCACTGTTAACAATTCACAGATCTTCCAAACAAAGAATCAACAAGGATGTTGTGGCATTGAATGACATGCTGGATGAAATGGGCTTAACTGATATATACAGAAGCTTTCACCTCAAAGGAATGAAATATATATTCTCTCCAAATGCACGTGGAATATTTTCAAAGATAGACCACATGATAGGACACAAAAGAAGCATAAACAAATTCAAGAAAATTGAAATCATATCAAGTATCTTTTTGAATCACAAAGGCTGGAAACTAGATAACCTCAAGAGAAAAACTCAAAAACAGTCAAACAGGACAACAAAGATTTAGAAACAAGAAAACAATCGGAACTTATGGAAAATTGAACTGTATGGAAGTCCGACAACTATTCATCCAGACTGGCAAGAAGGGCAGAATTGTGGCAGCAAAAAGTGGAGGTTGGCGAAACCGGGCACAGAGGCAGCAATTGCATGATCCAAGGCATACATGTGGCAGATAGCAGACCCTGGGCAACAGGTGGTGGTGGGCAGGCCCAGTGGGGCCGCGCAGGGCAGCTAGCTAACCAGGTGGTCCCACATTCGCATGCAGATAATCCAGGCAAAAACGGGGAGAGAGACAGGCCTCAAAACCCAGGGCCCCAGTGCCGGGAAATAAAACCTAAAAACACCAATTGAAAACATTTGTGGGGGTTGAGGTGCTAGGAGAGACTCCTAGCCTCACAGGAGAGTTCGTTGGAAAGACCCACAGGGTCCTGGAACATACACAAGCCCACCCACACAGAAATCAGCACCAGAAGGGCCAGATTTGCTTGGGGGAAGCGGTGGAGGGGACTGGAATCTGACAGAAAGTCGAGCAAGTGCCATTGTACCCTCTTGGACCCCGCCCCCACATACCACATCGAAACCCAGCAACTGGGTTGCCCTGCCCTGGTGAACACCTATGGCTCCGCCCCTCACCATGTAACAGCTGTGACCAGACCAAAACAAAAAACAACAACAAAAAAAACCCAACAACAATAACAAACAAACAAACAAAAAATATGGTTCAAGTGGGAAAACAGATCACAGTCCCGGAGCTAATTCATCTAAGAGACGAAGAGATAGCCAACATATCAGATGCGCAGTTCAAAGCACTGGTGAGTAGGAAGCTCACAGAATTGGTTGATTGTGGTCGCAAATTAGATGAAAAAAATGAAGGCTACAATAAGTGAAATGAAGAAAAATGCACAGGGAACCAATAGTGATGGGAGGAAAACTGGGACTCAGATCAATGGTGTGGACCAGAAGGAAGAAAGAAACATCCAATCAGAAAAGAATGAAGAAACAAGAATTTGAAAAAATAAGGAGAGGCTTGGGAACCTCCAGGACATCTTTGAACGTCCCAACATCTGAATTACAGGGGTACCAGAAGGGGAAGAACTAGAGCAACAAATGGAAAACTTATTTGAACAAATAATAAAGGAGGACTTCCAGCCAAGATGGAGGTGTAGGTGGACACACTGTGCCTCCTCTCACAACCAAAATTAAGGACAACAAAGATCTAGAAACAAGAAAATAACCAGAACTGATAAAAAAAAAATTGAACTGTATGAAAGTCCCGCAACCATTCATCCAGACCAGTAAGAGGGGCGGAGTCACGGCAGGAAAAAGTGGAGGTTGGTGGACCCGGGAGCACAGGCAGCAGTGGCTGGCAGATCCCAGGTGTGCAGACCCCAGGCACACAGGCAGTGGCTAGCGAATCCCCGGGCATGGAGTGGCAATATGCTGACCCAGTGAGGCCGCACAGGGCGGCTGGCTGACCAGGAGGCCCCACATTCACGCTCAGATAATCCAGGTGAAGGGGAAGCAGTGGAAGGGACTGGAATCTGAGGGAGAGTGGAGCAAGAGCCATTGTTCCCTCTCAGACCCTGCCCCCACATACAGCATCACTACCCAGCGACTGGGCTGCCCCACTTTGGGGAACACCTAAGGCTCTGCCCCTCAATTTGTAATGCTCACAACCACAAAAGATAAAAACCAAAAATGGCTCAAACAGGAGAACACATCAAAGCTCCAGAGCTAATTCATCTAAGCGACCAAGGGATAGCCAACCTATCAGATGCACAGTTCAAAGCACTAGTGATCAGGACACTCACAGAATTGGTTGATTTTGCTCACAAATTAGATGAACAAATGAAGGCTACAATAAGTGAAATGAAGGAAAATGCACAGTGAACCAATAGTGATGGGAGGAAAACTGGGACTCAAATCAATGGAGTGGACCAGAAGGAAGAAACAAACAACCAAACAGAAAACAAAGAAGAAACTGGAATTCGAAAAAATGAGGAGAGGCTTAGGAACCCCTGGGACATCTTCAAACATCCCAACATCTGAATTATAGGGGTACCAGAAGGGAAAGAACAAGAAAAACAAGTGGAAAACTTATTTGAACAAATAATAAAGGAGAACTTCCTCAATCTGGCAAAAAAGAAAAAAAAGATAGACTACCAGGAAGTCCAGGAAGCTCAGAGAGTCCCAAAGAAGTTGGACACAGGAGGGAACACACCAAGGCACATCATAATTACATTAGCCAAGATCAAAAAGAAGGAGAAAATTCTAGAAGCAGCAAAGGATAAGGGGACGGTCACCTACAAAAGAGTTCCCATCAGACTGTCAGCTGATTTCTCAAAAGAGACCTTACAGGCAAGAAGGGGCTGGAAGGAAGGATTCCAAGTCATGAAAGTCAAGGACCTACATCCAAGATTGCTCTATCCAGCAAAGCTGTCATTTAGAATGAAAGGGCAGATAAAGCGCTTCTCAGATAATGTCAAGTTAGAGGAGTTCACCATCATCAAGCCCTTATTATATGAAATGTTAAAGAGGCTTATCTAAGAAAAAGAACATAAAAATATGACAGTAAAATGACAGCAAACTCACAGCTATTAACAACCACATCTAAAACAAAAACAAACTAAGCAAACAACGAGAATAGGAACAAAAATACAGAAATGGAGATCACATGGAGGGTTAGCAACAGGGAAATGGGAGGGGGAAAGAGGGGGAAAAAGTACAGAGAATAAGTAGCATATAGGGTGGGTAGAAAATAGACAGGGGGAGGGCAAGAATAGTGTGGGAAATGTAGAAGCTAAAGAACTTATGACACATGGACATGAACTAAAGGGGAGAATGTGGGTTGGAGGTGGTGTGCAGGGTGGAGGGGAATGATGGGGGAGAAATGGGACAACTGTAATAGCATAATCAATAAAATATATTAAAATAAATAAAGAAAAAAGAGTCAAACATATGGAGACTGCATAGCATGCTATTAAACAATGAATAGGTTAATAATGATATCACGGAGGAAATAAAAAGTTTCTGGAAACAAATGAAAATGAAAACAAAACAACTTAAAACCTATGGGACACAATGAAGGCATTCCTGAGAGGGAGGTTCACACCCATACTGCCCTACCTCAAAAAGATAAAAAATTTCAAATAAACAACCTAATCCTACATCTACAAGAACTAGAGGAAGAACAACAAACAAAGCCCAGAGCAAGCAGAGGGAAGGAAGTAATTAAGATCAGAGCAGAATTAAATGACATAGAGACTAAAAGAACAATCAAAAGGGTCAATAAATCCAGGAGCTGGTTCTCTGAAAAGATAAATAAAATAAAAAAGCCTTTAACCAGATTCATCAAGAAAAAAAAAAACAAGAGATGAACAAAATAAATAAATTCTGAAAAATGAAAGGGGTTAAATTATAACTGATAACACAGAAATATAAAGGATTGTAATAAATTACTACGAACAAATATATGCCAAGAAATTTGACAACCTGGGCCAAATGGACCCATTTCTAGAAACATATAATCCTCCTAAACTGAGTCAAGAAGAAGCAGAAAGCTTGAATAGACCTGTATCAGTTAATGAAATTGAAGCAGGAATCAAAGAACTCCCAGTACACAAAAGCCCGGGGCTTGATGGATTCACAGGAGAATTTTACTAAGCATTTAAGGAAAGCTAACCCTGATTCTTCTCAAACTATTCCAAAATATCCAAGAAGAGGGAAGGCTCTCAAACTCTTTTTATGAGGCCAGTTTTACTCTAATTCCACAATCAGGAAAAGTCACAACAAAGAAAGGAAACTATAGGCCATTATTGCTGACCGACATTGATGCTATAACCCTCAACAAAACACTGGCAAATTAGATCCAGCATAGATCACGCACCATGACCAAGTGGGAATCATCCCAGGAATGCCAGGATGGTACAATATATGCAAATTCTTTAAATATATTTTATTGATTATGCTGTTACAGTTGTCCCATTCCCCTCCTTCAATCCCCTCCAGACTGCACACCTCCTCCCACCCACATTCCCCTCTTTTAGTTCATGTCCATGTGTTGTAAGTTCTTTAGCTTCTACATTTCCCACACTATTCTTGCCCTCCCCCTGTCTATTTTCTACCCACCCTATATGCTACTTATTCTCTGTACCTTCCCCCCTCTCCTCCCACTCCCCTGTTGCTAACCCTCCATGTGATCTCCATTTCTGTGGTTCTGTGCCTGTTCTAGCTGTTTGCTTAGTTTGTTTTTGTTTTAGATGTGGTTGTTAATAGCTGTGAGTTTGCTGGGGGGGGTTACTGTCATATTTTTTATGTTCTTTTTCTTAGATAAGCCCCTTTCATATAATAAGGGTTTGGTGATGATGAACTCCTTGAACTTGATCTTATCTGAGAAGCACTTAATCTGCCCTTCCATTCTAAATGACAGCTTTGCTGGATAGAGCAATCTTGGATGTAGGTCCCTGCCTTTCATGACTTGGAGTACTTCTTTCCAGCCCCTTCTTGCCTGGAAGGTCTCTCTTGAGAAATCAGCTGACAGTCTGATGGGAACTCCTTTGTAGTTGACTATCCCTTTATCCCTTGCTGCTTCCAGAATACTCTCCTTCATTTGAATCTTGGCTAATGTAATTACAATGTGCCTTGGTGTGTTCCTCCTTAGGTCCAACTCTTTGGGACTCTCTGAGCTTCCTGGACTTCCTGGTAGTCTATTTCCTTTGCCAGATTGGGCAAGTTCTCCTTTATTATTTGTTCAAATAACTTTTCCACTTGTTGCTTTTCTTCTTCCCCTCCTGGCACCCCTATAATTCGGATGTTGGGATGTTTAAAGATGTCCTGGAGGTTCCTAAGCCTCTCCTCATTTTTTTGAATTCTTGTTTCTTCCTTGTTTTCTGTTTGGTTGTTTGTTTCTTCCTTCTGGTCCACTCCATTGATCTGAGTCCCACTTTTCCTCCCATCTCTATTAGTTCCCCATGCATTTTCCTTCATTTCACGTATTGTAGCCTTCATTTGTTCATCTAAGTTGTGACCATATTCAACCAATTCTGTGAGCATCCTGATCACCAGTGCTTTGAACTGCTCATCTGATAGGTTGGCTATCTCTTGGTCTCCTAGATGAATTGGCTCTAGAGCTTTGATATGTCCTCCCATTTGAGCCTTTTTTTTTTGGGGGGGGGGTCTGGTCTCTGGTCAGGCCCATTACATGAGGAGTGGATCCTTAGGTATTCACCAGGACGGGGCAACACAGTTGCTGGGTTGTGACACTGTATGTGGAGGCAGTGTCTGAGAGGAAACAATGGTGCTTGCTGCACTCTCTCTTATATTTCAGTCTCTTCCACCCCTTCCCATAAACAAACTGGGCCCTTCTGGTGCTGATTTCCATATGGGTGGGCTTGTGTATGTTCCAGGATCCTGTGGGTCTCTCCAATGAACTCTCCTGTGAAGCTGGGAGTCTCTCCTGGCACCTCAACCCCCACAAGTGTTTTCAATTGATGTTTTTAGGTTTTATTTCCCAGCACTGGGATTCTAGATTGTGAGGTCTGTCTCGCTCCCTGTTTTCTCCTGGATTATCTGCGTGCAAATGTGGGACCGCCTGGTCAGCCAGCTGCCTTGTGCAGCCTCACTGGGTCTTCCCATTGCCACCCTGCGCCTGGGGTCTGCTAGCCGCAGCCTGTGCACCTGGGATCTGCCAGCTGCCGCTTGTGTGCCTGGGGTCTTCCAGCCACTGTCTGAGCTCCTGGGTCTGACAACTTCCACTTTTTGCTGCTGTGACTCCACCCCTCTTACCAGTCTGGATGAATGGTTGTCAGACTTCTGTACAGTTCAATTTTCCATCAGTTCGGGTTGTTTTCTTGTTTCTAAATCTTTGTTGTCCTTAATTTTGGTTGTGAGAGGAAGCACAGTGTGTCCACCTATACTTCCATCTTGTCTGGAAGTCAAAAATAAAAATTTTAAAAAGACAAAAAAATTATAACAAAAATATAGAACAACCATCACAGAGAACCATCAGAGATCAAGTTGAATTGATGTCTGACAACTACGAAATTTTAAAAAACCAATCCATCCAGACTGGTATGAGGCACAGAGACACAGAACCAGTTGGTACCACATCCATATGTGGTGGATAAAAAATAGGGTGGGATATCTTGGGAGTGAGGAGTCCCAGGTCCCCTAGTCCAGGATCTCAGTGCCAGGAAGATAAACCTTCATAACTTCTGGCTGCAAAAACCAGTGGACATTGAGTCAGTGGAAGAAACTTCTGGATTCCCAAGCAGTTCTTCTTAGAGAACCCTCACAGAGATTTAATCAATGTCACTCCCTCTGAGCTTCAGCACTGGGGTAGCAGCTTGAAAGGCACCAGTGGCATATAGGGAGAAAGGGAAGTGTATGGCATCAAGGTGACAGCTGGGGGACAGCTTACACTTAGAGAGAAAGGTAGGCCATTGTTCATTTTCTGAACTCTCCCCCCACAGAGCCACAGTGCCACAGAGCCAGCAGGCTGGTGCCATATTTGAGACTCCATCAACCTGGCTAACACTGTTTGCCCTGCCCTGGAGATTCCCTGAGACTTACAGGCCCACCCAAACTTTTAACTCTGACTTTTCCATATGCATGGCTGGTCTTGGCTCATGCTTCACAACTTCCTAAATCCTCTCAAACAAACAATGTCCAGCCTCAGTGAGCCCCTAGCTCCCATACTTGATGCTAAGTGTCCCCAGTCCTGGCACTAGTGTTGGAACCAGGAAAATAGCTAAAGGACTGTCCCTGTGAGATTTGGCTCTCCAAGGACAGAGAACAAAGAACTTGAGGCGGATTACCATTTAAGGAGATGTTTAGGTTTAAATTTCCCATTCCCCAAACCCTGCAACGCATAGATCCCACGTGCTAAAAGATAGCCAATAGCTAACAGCCACATCTGCTTCTGTGAAATGCTTGCTTGCTTGCGTCTATAAAAAGGCTTATCTATAAGCGTTAGGCGCGGCTCTCGTCTGTAGCTCTTCTGAGCATTGTGTCTCCGGACACTCTGGGAGTCCGCCCCTGCGCAGGTTAAACTTTTGGCCAATAAAAGTAACATCTCTGAATCCTGAAAGTTCCCGAACATCTGTTTCTCGCGTCGGCGGATGCAACATTTGGAGGCCCCAGCGAGATACTCCCTCAGTGGAGAGCTGGTTCGGGAACTGAAAGGGCCAGCTCGAGCTGGGTGAGTAATTGGGAGGATCCTCATATGGTTCTGGAAGTCTAGACTGCTTAGCCCTGAGATGGTAGGTGAGACGTCACCGGCATTCCACCCAGGGGACTCCCAAGGAGGGGACGCCCTCGGGAGTTGCGACAGGGTCGCCTAAGGTTTTGGTTTCGCGCAGCGTTGCGCAGCGCCGTGTGAGTGACTGTATGTTTGAAAGCCGCGGCTCTATTGTGTCTGAGAGAAGAGTGGATGACAGAAGGTTGTGGTGTCTGTTCACCTGTTTCGTTCCGACTATCATTGTCACTCCCCTTGTGTACAAAACCCAGGCTGTATCCAGTGTTGCCTGGCCAGCCAGAGGACCCCCTTGACCCCATTAGTGCGCCGCCCCCATACCCAGTGCAGGTCCCGCCTGATTCCTCGGAGGACGTAGGAAAAATCCTGAGCCCGCCCCATACGCGCGGCGGGACCCCCTACGGAGAAGGAGCCAGCCAGCAGGGTGGGGCAGAGGCTGCCATTCTACCGCTACGGGAAGCACCGGCCGCGCCGCGGGCTCCTCCGTGTCTGATTTACGTGCCTTTTTCCACCAGCGACCTATATAATTGGAAGCACCAGAATCCCCCTTTCTCTGAAAAAACCTGAGGGGCTAATCTCCCTCCTCGAGACTATTTTTAGGACCCATCAACCCACCTGGGATGATTGCCAGCAGATTTTACAGACCCTCTTCACGTCAGAAGAAAGGGAAAGGATTAACAGAGAAGCTGCTAAGGCAGTTCTAGGGGAGGAGAGAGATAGAGGAAATTCTCCCCTCTCAGACAGTAAAAAGCTCAGGAAGAAAAACAATGAGAAAATGTGTCTTTTTAACACTCTGAATCCTCCTTCTGGAGGCCCAGGAACTGCTTCAGTCCTGGGAACAGGCTGTGCTATGCCTGGTGTCTCCTCCCTCCTTCTTCTCCAGCCTCCCTAAAGTTGTCAAGGGCACTAGATAATGAGACAGCTCACTTTTGACACACTCAAGGAATGCAGCAATTACCAAGGAAAAAAAAAAAAAGGTGGGGGGGGGCGGCGTCCACAGTGTTAAATTGTATGCTTCAAAATTCCGGCCGGTTCAAGGGACATGACTCATCCCTGAATCCAGACCAGCTTGTTGAAGGAAGAGACCTGGTTCTTCTTGCTGACGCATGTAAAGAATTACATATCAGCAAATCTTGTAGTATGAAATCCGTTTATTAGTGGTCCGTTTCCATGAATGAGTACAGGACTGGGTAGAGTAGGGGGTGAAAGGCAAAGTTTCAGGGCAGGACACGGTGAGCAAAGTTAAAAGTGGCTGAGGACCGGAGTGGCAAGCTCCTGGGCAGCCTGGGGCCGGGTGGCCAGAGGCCCTGTGGCCCAGAGCCAAGAGCGCCCTGGGCCCCAGAGGGAGAGGGAGCAAGTCCTTTGTTCTCAGGACTTATATAGTTGGTGGGATAGGAGGAAAGTGTTGCATGTTTATTGACGGGTACATGTGGTGCTGGCTTTCCTGGGGGAATGTGATTGCCCCAGGCTTGGGTGTATGTGGGAGTCTGTTAGCCCGAATCATTATCTTGCTCCAGACCCCATTTGTTCATCTTGTTGTAAAACAAATACGTGACAAGAGGCAGTTAATTAAAATTGGGGCACTTTCCAAAGTTATTTATAGGCTTCTTCTCTGGGCACCGGGGACCCTCTCCCACATTCCAGGCCTTGAGATGAAAGCACAGTTTCAAGGTTTTCTTTCTCAGATAATAGAAATGTTACATAGAATTTCAAGGACTTCCCTTCTTCCTTGTTAATATAGTGTTTGTTTTTTTTGTGGTGTTGGAGCACCTGGCAATATTATCAGACCAGGCTCAGGACTGCTGAGTTAGTGTATGAGACATGTCTCCCTCCTCCTCCCTCCCTTGGTTTACCATTTATTCTACTTAATTGGTAAAAGACGTTTCCTGGCAACCAGGGTGCTAAATGCTGGACAGTAACAGTATTGCAGTCTCAGAGTTCTTCCTATGCTGTCTCCTGCTTCAAACTTAAAACATTGTGTACCCTAGAATGACCCACTTTTGGGGTAGGCTGGCCCCCCTAAGGGAACCCTCAATTTGTCCACCATTAGAGCAGCCCACCTGGTAGTTACCGGGAAGAGAGCGCAAAGAGCCGGCACCACCGGCTCAAAAGAATAGCGGGCTATTGCTTGCGCCCAAGTAAGAATACGGCAGCTGTCTTAGTAGCCAAGTAAGAGAATTAAAAGAAGCTAATCAACAAAACAAACAAACAAGCATAATATAAACAAAGACACTGAATTTGAGAACAGTCTGACAGTGTCCAGAGTGGGAGGGGAGGGAATTTCAGGGGAAAAGGGGAACGGTTTAGAGCAACAAGTATAAAGGACTCATGGACAAAAACTATGGGGGGGTGGAAATGGGAGGAAGGTGGGGAGGGCTGGGGTGGTGGGCTGGGGCGGGGTAAAAGACAGAAAACTGTACAATATCAACAATTAAAAAATACTGATTAAAAAAAAAAAAAAAAAAAAAAAGAATGCCAGTAAGGGACGCGAGCATTTCTCCGGCTACTGGAAGCCAGGGGATATCGGGTCTCAAAGAAGAAAGTACAGCTCTGTCAGTAGGAAGCAAAGTACCTTGAGTTTCTAATCAGCCAGGGCTAGCAAGCCTTAGAGAGAGAAAAAAAAAAAAGAGCAAGAGAAAGAGCCGTGAGAGTGAGATATAAAAGACTCCTCGGCCGAATTCCTTGTGGCGATGGCGGCGGCAGTTCCAGGGACTGTGAGCCTGGTGCCTGCCATCAGAGCACCCCGGACCACGCACGCAGCATGCGGGCAGCTGATTTAGGCCTGAGTACAACAGGCAACTGGCGGCACCTTCCTGAGAGACGGGGACCGGGCAGGCGAGCCCTCCCAGAACCTGGCAACCGGCTGGCAGACCAAACTGCTAGAGAAATAGCTCGGGGGAGACACCAAAGCCTACCATAAAAAGCCCCCCTCATCTGTTCTCCAGTTCAAGCTCAGAATTATCATGAGACAGAAAACTGTTGGGCAAAGCAGGCCCGAGCCACTAAGACCCCAGAGGGGCAATAAAATTGCCTGACAGATAAGTGTTTGTCCCGCAGAGCCAGGCCGGAGTCATAGTCCAGAACTGTCATATCCTCACCGCAATTTAGAAGCTTTAGGACCCTCGCTGAGGACCCTAAACCTCACTGATTTTGCCTGTGCCGGCACGTGCAAGATACAACGAAACTGGGACCCAAACACTGAGCAAAATAAAGCTGCCCAGTCAGGCCTGGCCAAAAGCACTTAGACAAGGGCAGTGCTCGGGCGCAGAGGGGCCCTCTCCAGCCACAGCTGCACCGGGGTGGAGAGAGATCCTGCAGGCCAGTGCCTGATATCGGGCGCAGGGGGACAGCCTCATTCCTGGAACCAGAGCCCCTGCGGGCTGCCTGCCCGCGCTGACAGCCTCTAGTACCCTATGCGCGGCCCTGTACTCCCTCCCGGCTGAGACTCCGAGCCCTTTTGGGCACCTCTCCTCGCTCCTCAAGCGCCCTGCTAAGAAACTCCACACAGCCGCAGCCGGCTCAGGGAGCCCAGGCTGGGAGGGGAGCCACGCCTCCTAAAGCTCTGAACAAGCAAAGAGAATAAACCAAATTCTTAAAGAGGCTCTAGCCAAGTTACGTCAAAAAAAAAACCGGGCTGCCCTGGACTGATCTCCTACCGTTAGCTTTCCTCTGAGTCAGGAGTACCCCGAATGCTAAAAGATACACCCCATACGAGGTACGAGAGCCAAGGCGGCAGCAGAATCTACGGAGGTGCCTTCCCCAAAGCTGCCCATCCTGAGGCTACGAAGAGACCCAGGCAAGCTACGTCAGGAATGGACGGTTGTTCCTGGAAATCGCTCCTTGGCTTTCTCATCCCTGGGACCGTCATCATCCTCGGAGGACTTGAGCTGTGGTTCACGAAACCCACTGAGTGGACAATAGGGGATGCCCTTACAGGGGCTGCAAAGCCCATATGACCGACAGAAAAGAAATAGTAATTAACATAGAGCAGAAAGCCATAAGAGGGCTCAAAGAGTTAAAGGGAAGATATACGTAAACAAGTTACACCCAGGTCCGGTAAGAGATATTATCATCTATAAGAAAAGAAGAAGATGCTTCTGTCTAGCATCCAAAAAAAAAAAAAAAAGTGGGGGGGGGGACGAACCACAAACAATTAAGAAGGCGCCAAACCGGTAAGTGCCCAGGGATCAGAGGGGAAGAGATTCCCCACCCGAAGTGCCCCACGTTGGGGACCTGTAAGTGCTCCATGTGAGACCTGTAAGGGGAAAGGAATCCCCTCCGGAAAGAAAGAATTAAGAAAGTGAAGGAAAGAAAAGTATAGGATTGTGTAGGAAAGTAAGAAGGAAAATGGAAAAGCCCAGTTAAACTATTAATTCGGGGAAGAGGGTATGTCTGTATTTACTCTGCAGAAAGATCGCTGGAACTGCAGGCAAAGAAGATGAAGCCATATCACAGAAAAGGCTTCCCTGGCCTCAACCCACCTCCACCCATTGGACCCTCCTGATCCAGACTTCTCCAAGCTATGTGTCATCACACTCCAGTGGAATTCCAGCCAGCATTCCTGGAGCGACAATCAACATCACCTAAGAGTGATGGGACTTTTTCTTAAAGGGACTTTGAATACCACTGGTTGTTTACTGATTCTAATAATGTTTTCTGACTTGCTCTTGCTGCATATCTTTAAAGTAACTTCCTGAAGTCTGTGCTAATTCTCCCAAGAATTGAAGTGTAACCAGACCTGTTACTCTTATGGTTCCCTTGCATTTGCAACATTTTTCATTGGACTAAATTTACAAGTTTGGGTTATGGCAACCCTTGGCTGCCTCCTTGTTTTAATCCTTATTTGTGCTTCATGATGTATGTGGAAATTGTTTTCTTGTGATTGCATTTGAAAATAGCAGATAGTAAGTTTCACAGGCCTAACAATTACAATTGATTTTAGCAATCTAAAAATGGGGGAGATGTTGTGGACCGTTCAGCCTGGTTTCAGGAGTTGTAACCCTCACCCCATGGTGGGCTGTGTAGGAGCCCAAGGGACCCACTTCATCTGGGTCTGTTCTGTCACAAGGACGTGACCTACTAAGGAAACAAAGCTTATCTCCCTGGCTGGAGTACTGCTTCTGCTTCATCCATCTCTGGCCCCAGTGCTTGGTTGGCAGTCAATGACGGGTAAGACTCCTCATGGGAGGGGCAACCTAAGCCAGACGCAACCACTTGGGAGGCCTCATGGAAGGACTCGGGGGGCTGCAGCGAAAAGGATGGTGATGGACCCTCGCCCCTCGGCTATTCTGACATAGCCGGAGTCCTCATTTCCATCTGGGAGATGTCTTCTGCTTCCTAATTGGCTTAAAGCCTGAAACTGTGGGGGCGAGTGGTGCAGCCCTGTACCGGCCAGGATGGCTCCCTGGGTGATCAGGCATAAGAAAGAATAAAAGTAGTAAAGCTAATGGTCCTGTCTCAGCCCTATACCATTCTCCCTACCGATGAAGAATCAAGGGTTTGATTCATGTTAAAGGAAATGGGGGAATGTTGGAACCAGGAAAATAGCTAAAGGACTGTCCCTGTGAGATTTGGCTCTCCAAGGACAGAGAACAAAGAACTTGAGGCGGATTACCATTTAAGGAGATGTTTAGGTTTAAATTTCCCATTCCCCAAACCCTGCAACGCATAGATCCCACGTGCTAAAAGATAGCCAATAGCTAACAGCCACATCTGCTTCTGTGAAATGCTTGCTTGCTTGCGTCTATAAAAAGGCTTATCTATAAGCGTTAGGCGCGGCTCTCGTCTGTAGCTCTTCTGAGCATTGTGTCTCCGGACACTCTGGGAGTCCGCCCCTGCGCAGGTTAAACTTTTGGCCAATAAAAGTAACATCTCTGAATCCTGAAAGTTCCCGAACATCTGTTTCTCGCGTCGGCGGATGCAACACTAGCAGTAGCCAGCCTAGATTCACCGCTTGGCTTCACCTGGGAATCTCCAAGCCCAGCACAAGTAGGAGCCATCTCAGATTGCTTTATACCTCAGGCAGGGTGGCCCCAGGCAAGACACAGATTGGTGCTGACCATGGCCTGCCCCACCCAGGAAACCCCAGAACCTGCACACTCTGTGGATAGCTACAGACCACATCAGAGAACCACCAACCTGACCTTGCACAGCTGACACTCCACAGAGGGCAGAGGTTGGTGGTCAGTGGTCACAGCCAGTCATTGCAGCTGACTTGCCTGGGTAAATCCTTCCCATTGATCTGCCAATAGCAATCAAGGCTCAGCTACAAGAGGAGCATGTACTCAGCCCATACAAAGAGTGCTCCTTGAGTACCCGGCTTGGGTGATAGGGGAGACTGTGCCACTGGACCCTACACACACCTAGTACATTAGGCAACACTACCAAGACAGGAAGTCAGAGCAGCTCTACTTAATACAGAGAAACAAACACAAGGAGGCTGCCAAAATGAAAAGACAAAGAAACATGGCCCAAATAAAAGAATAGATTGAAACTCCAGGAAAAAACTAAACAAAAGGGAGAATAGCAATCTATCAGATGCAGAGTTCAAAACACTGGTTATGAGGATGCTCAAGGACCTTAGTGAGCATCTCAACAGCATTAGAAAAATCTAGTCAGAAACAAAGGATACACTAATTAAAATAAAGAACAATATACTGGAAAACAGCCATAGGAGAGGGGATGAAACTGAGAATCAAATCAATGATTTGGAACACAAAGGAAGCAAAAAATAACCAATCAGAACAACAAGAAGGAAAAGGAATAAAAAAAATGAGAATAGTGTAAGCAGCCTCTGGGACAACTTCCAGCAATACAACATTTGCATCATATGGGTGCCAGAAGAAGATAAAGCAAGAAATTGAAAATCTATTTGAAAAAAATGAAAGAATATGTCCTTAATTTGATGAAGGACATAGACAGTCAAGTACAGGAAGCACAGAGAGTGTCAAACAAGATGGATACAGAAAGGCCCACTCCAAGGCACATCATAATTAAAATGTCAAATGTTAAAGATAAAAAGAGAATCCTAAAAGTAGCAAGATAAAAGCAGTAAATTACCTACAGGGGAATTCCCATAAGTCTGTCAGTTGATTTCTAAAAAAAATAAAAATTAAAAAAAAAAAAAAAACTTCTGCAGGCTAGACAGGACTGGCAAGAAATATTCAAAGTCATGAAAAGCAGGATCTACAGGCAAGATTGCTCTACCCAGCAATTCTAACTAATTAGAGCAATTAGCAATGAAGGGAATGTGAAAGGCTTCCCAGACAAGAAAAATGAAAGGAGTTCATCATCGCCAAACCATTGTTATATGGAATGTTAAAGGGAACTTATTTAAGAAAAATATCTAACTACGAACAATAAAATGGCAAAAAAAAATACATATCTATCAACAATTGAATCTAAAAAACAAACTAAGCAAACAAGAAGAATAGAGAAAGAATCATGGATAAGGAGAGCATTTGAAGGTTGCCAGATGGCAGAGTGTGTGGGGGAATGGGTGAAGAAGTGAGGGGATTAAGAAGTACAAATAAGTAGTTATAGAATAGCTATGGGATTGTAAAATACAGTATAGGACATAGAGTAGCCAAAAATCTATACATGACCCATGGACATGAACAATGGTGTGGGAATTGCCTAAGAGAGTAGGGTGTGCTGGGTGGAGGTATGCAAAGGAGGAAAAATGGGACAACTGTAATAGCATAATCAGTAAAATATAATTTTTTTTAAAAAGTCAATGCTGGTTTCTTGCTCTTTGGCTCAGTTTGGAGCATCCTCCTGTGCACCAAAATATTTTAGGTTCGATCCCAGTCAGGGCGCATACCTAAGTAACCAGTTCAATCCCTGGTCAGGGCAAGTACAGTAGGCAAACCAATTGATGTTTCTCACATCCATGTTTCTCTCTCTCCACCTTCCTCTCTCTCTTTAAAATCAATAAATATATCTTCAGGCAAAGATTTAATAAAAAGGAAAAACAATTTTGAAGTCATTGTTGGCTCAGTGATTGTAGATCATGGGCTAAATATTTAGTGTCTATTGAGACCTAAACTTTGCTAAACATGTTATTCCAAGGTTGTGTAATATAACTGTGGGACAGCTCATCTGCAACTTCAAATGCCCCATACTTTTCTCTGCCACCTCATGGACGTTGTCACTAACTCAGCTCAACCTTTTCTTATACCATCTAGTGTGTGATCACTTTTACTGCATGGCCCTAAATGCAGAGCCAGTTTCTAGCTTCCTTTTTCTATATGACCAATGGAGGTAAGTGGTTCTCTTTGTTATGTGGCATATAGAGCCATCATTATGGTCAGCTAGGGAATTTGTTTTCTTTCGAATTCATTAGGTGCTGTCAAATAAAATAACTTTTCTCTCACTACATGACACTTGACCTTACCCATGCATTATATTCCTAAAGTGTCACTTTCTGAGCAGGACCTTGGCTATTTTTTCTTATTCATAGCCCACCCAGGCAGCATTATTAAGACTTTTTAAGTTCATCTGTCTTCTTATATTGCATTTTCTATGATCAAAGTATAATATGTGAAATGAAACACAGGAAGGGGACTCATGACAAGAATGTGGAACTTCAATTATGACAGCTAGGACACTTTGAAGGAGATTCTACAGAGGAAATTTGATCTGAAACTTTGAGAAGCAGAAACCCTCATGCTGTAAGTCCCTACCATTCATTATCATCTTCCCTTTCACCAAAATCAGCCTGTTGGTATCTGCTGTTGATGTTCTCATTTACAGATAACCCAGGCTGAGCTGGGAACACTCATCTTTGAACTATCTTCAGAATAGGTGTGTATACCTTCCTTTGGTATCCCCCAGTGTAATTAGCACAATGCTTTTACCAGAGGGGCTCAGTAAATGTACTCATTGAGCTCAAATAATTTAGAATCCAGGTTTCTAGATAAACAATTGTTATAGTTTAGACCAAGGTGTCAAACTCATTTTCACTGGGGGCCACACAGCCTCGTGGTTGCCTTCAAAGGGCAGAAATAATTTTAGGACTGTATAAATGTAACCACTCCTTAACTGTTAAGGAGCTGAAAATACATTCAGCCCTTTGAATGCAACCATGAGGTTGATGTGGCCCCTGGTGAAAATGAATTTGACATCCCTGGTTAGACATTAGATAGGGTAGACAGAAGAGCAAAACAGGGTTGGCATTTTACTCTGATTTTAAGAGTTCAAAAGTCATTGTGTTCATAAATCCCATGAGAATAAGGAAGCCAAAAATTTATTCCAGACCTCCTATATTCTCACTACAAACTTGGAAGCTGCTTTACTCCTTTCTACCTTAGTTATCTGATCTGAAATTTGAAGATAAAAGAGGTTCCAAAATTCTAGAAATATAGCTAATATTTAAATGATTTTTGATATGGGGAAAGAATCTTGAAGTCTGGAAAACATTTAATTTATCACAGAGGACAGATCATCACTGATCATTACAGCAAGATGAGCCTATGAGACATTTAACTTGCCTTTGTATTTCTCTAGCTGGCCAGGACATAGGCCAGAGTTACTGACATCAGTAGTTTCCTCTGGAGACCTTGGCAGTGTTGGCTGTTTTGAACCAACGTGGAACCTAGGTGTTGATTGATACTCAGAGGCTAAAATCTAAATGAGGTCCAGGTTCATTGAACTGAGACAAGTCATCTAGCTATTGGAAAAACAGAAGGGGAACCAGGGAAACCACTGAAGGTGTCTCTAGGCAGCATTGACCAGTTCCTTAAATGACATCTGGTTACTAGTCTGAGAGCTCTGTAAAATTTGGAATATTTTATTCACCTCTGTATTCATGGGTCCTAGCACCAAGCCACATACTGAGGAGGCTCATTAATTGATTGAATAAAAGTGGTTGCAAATCTATTATTTCAACTACTTTCCTGTCTCAAATCTGTCAGGGAAGCAGTGCTTTCTTTCCAGATGTAGACAATCTGTCCTACACTATCCATGCCCTATGACACGTGACTATGGTGAACTCTGATAAAGATGAGACTATCCTCACAGATTCCTCTCAGTGGTTCACAGTGTCACTAGGAAGATATGTCCTCAATCTACTCTCCCATCTTCATCTCCTGGACTGCCATAACACCCCACTTTTGAAGAGCTATGATATTTTGTTGAAACTGTCAGTTTATATTCTTCCTGTTGCTGCTTTGATTTCCTCAAAAAAATCTTTTTTCTTTTTAAATATATTTTATTGATTGTGCTATTACGTTGTCCCATTTTTCCTCCCCTTATCCCCTCCATCCTGTGCTACCCTCCCACCAGCATTCCATCCCCTCCCCATGTTCATATCCATGGGTTGTACATATAAGTTCTTTGGCTTTTCTATTTCCTATACAATTCTTAACTTCCCCCTATCTATTTACTACCTACCATTTATGCTTCTTATTCCCTGTACCTTTTCCCCCATTGCCCCCTCCCTTCCCCAACTGATAACCCTCCATGTGATACCCATTTCTGTGATTCTGTTCCTGTTCTAGTTGTTTGCTTAGTTCATTTTTGTTTTTGTTCTTTTTTAGGTTCAGTTGTTGATAGTTGTGAATTTGTTGTCATTTTACTGTTCATAGTTTTGATCATCTTCTTTTTCTTAGATAAGTCCCTTTAATGTTTCATATAATAAGGGCTTGGTGATGATGAACTCCTTTAACTTGACCTTGTCTGAGAAGTACTTTATCTGTCCTTCCATTTTAAATGACAGCTTTGCTGGATAGAGTAATCTTGGGTGTAGGTCCTTCCCTTTCAGGACTTCGAATATTTCTTTCCAGCCCCTTCTTGCCTGCAAGGTTCCTTTTGAGAAATCAGCTGATAGTCTTACGGGAACTCCTTTGCAGGTAACTCTCTCCCTTTATGTTTCTGCTTTTAAGATTCTCTTCTCATCTTTAATCTTGGATAATGTAATTATGATGTGCCTTGGTGTGTGCTTCTTTGGGTCCAACTTCTTTGGGACTCTCTGGGCTTCTTGGACTTTCTGGAAGTCTATTTCCTTTGTCAGATTGGGAAGTTTTCCTTCACTATTTGTTCAAATATAAGTTTTCAATGTCTTGCTGTTGCTCTTCTCCTTCTGGCACCCCTATGATTTGGATGTTGGAACGTTTAAAGTTGCCCCAGAGGTTCCTAAGCCTCTCCTCATTTTTTTTGAATTCTTGTTTCTTCATTCTGTTCTGCTGAATGTTTATTTCTTCCTTCTGCTCCAGATCATTGATTTGAGTCCCAGTTTCCTTCCCTTCACTTTTGGTTCCCTGTGCATTTCTCTTTGCATAGCCTTCACTTATTCCTTTATTTTTCGACCATACTCAACCATTTCTGTGAGCATCCTGATTACCAGTGTTTTGAACTGTGCATCTGATAGGTCCGCTATCTCTTTATCGCTTAGTTTTGGAGTTTTGATCTGTTCTTTCATTTGGGTCATATTTCTTTGTCTCGGCATACCTGTTACTTTGTATGGGGTGGAGCCCTAGGTATTCACCAGGGTAGGGCAACCCTATTTGTTGGTTGTGGCACTGTATGTGGTGGAGGGGTCAGAGAGGGAACAATGCAGCTTATTTGGCTCTCAGCATGTTTTCAATCACTTGCCCTGCTACCCACAAGCAAATTGGGCCCTGCTGGTGCTGATTCCAGGGTAGGTGGGCTTATATACCTTCTAGAATCCTGTGGGTCTCTCCAGCGAAGTCTCCTGTGAGGCTGAGAGTTTCTCCCACTGCTGTATCTTCCACAGGTTTTTATAGCCAGAGGTTTTGAGGCTTTCTTTCCCTGTGCTGGAACCCTGGGTTGCATGATCTGTCTCACTCCCCCGTTATTCCTCCTGGTTTATCCACATGCAAATGTGAGACCATCTAATCTGCCAGCTGCCACCTTGCCCAACCAGTCCTCTAGCTCTGCATGTCCTCTCTACCCTGGCTGCTCATCTTCACCCCTCTTACCAGTCTGAATGAATGTTTCTTCTTTAACTCCTTGGTTGTTGGACTTCCATATTGTTTGATTTTCTGGTTTGTTTTTTTTTTTCATTTGTTGTCCTTCTTTTGGTTGTACAATGAGGGAAAGTGTGTGTACCTATGCCTCCATCTTGGCTGGAAGTTCCTCAGAAAAATCTTAATGATATCAGAACTCCAAGTTCTTAACACAGCATAAGAAAAATAAAGAACTCAACGCATATTTGTGAGATGCTGTGTTTAAGTTCTTTCTCAACAGTAAATAATAGACAAATGCTATTAGTATCATTGTTTCAGATAGAAGGATGCCATTACCCTGGCCCCTCCAGCCCTTAGGAGAGATTGTTTTAAGAATGGACATCTCTGTCCCTCTTCAAACATTATTTATCTCTTCAAACCCCACTTACTTGAAGGGCATTCACTGTGAGGGCAGCTACAAGGTTGAGGCTGGGCAGGAGCGTTCTGAGGCAGAGCCTCGTGGTACCATCCTCCTCCTCTTGGAACTGGTGCTTTTCTGCAATGTAAACCAAACTTGATCCATCCTATGGATCTCCTGGCAGGTGTACGGGTTCAATGTGGAGTAAGTCACTCTCCCAGTCCTCACTGCTCAGCTCAGGCTGCTCCTGGAGGATGATGCTACATGAATTCCTCAGTTTCCTCTATTTTTTTTTTAAATCCAACTTGTCCTTATTCTCACCTCCTTTGGGAACCACCTGATCCACCATTACCTCATCCTTTTTTTGGGTTATTCTCATTCTCCAAACATGTTAACATTCTCTCTTCCATTTCCTCCCTCAGTTCTGTGTTTTTCAATATACGAGCTCAGCTCAGACTCCTGCAGGAGACACACAGAGAAAGGACTGAGGTCAGCTCTCAGCTGCAGTTCCCAGGGCACGTTTTATACACATCTCTGTCCCTCATGCACTTGAAAGAAACTGAGCAGGAAGGGATTTGGAAAATTCAAATAGCAACCTTATGTTATTGATTAGGGAACTGAGGCTGAGAGACATTAGGCGATTTTTCCAAGTTCCCCTCACCCATTGATAACAGCACAGCCACCACACAAGCCTTGGCCTCAAGCTTCCCTTTCCAGAGCACCTAATACACCACTCGGGAACCTATCTCTGAATTTTGGAGGACTTTAGAATTAAAAGTTGAACTTAAAAACCAATCAGTCAGTCAATCAATCAATCAATCAATCAATTTATTTCAGAGGACTCCAGATCAAACATAGGTGTTTTCATTGTTAAAACAAAAATATCAGTAAGGTCTTTCTTTGGACAAACTTTTTATCACAGTTATATAGTTGTATTATTTATATTCAGTTTTTATTTATTTTTTAAATATATTTTATTGATTATGCTATTACAGTTGTCCCATTTCTCCCCCATCATTCCCCTCCACCCTACCCACCCTCTCCCACCCACATTCCCCCCTTTAGTTCATGTCCATGGGTCATAAGTTTTCTAGCTTCTACATTTCCCACACTATTCTTGCCCTCCCCCTGTCTATTTTCTACCCACCATCTATGCTACTCATTCTCTGTACCTTTTCCCCCTCTCTCCTCCTCCCACGCCCCTATTGCTAACCCTCCATATGATCTCCATTTCTGTGGTTCTGTTCCTGTTCTAGCTGTTTGCTTAGTTTGCTTTTGTTTTAGGTGTGGTTCTTGATAGCTATGAGTTTGTTGTCTTTTCACTGTCATAGTTTTATCTTCTTTTTCTTAGATAAGTCCCTTTAACATTTCATATAATAAGGACTTGGTGATGATGAATTCCTTCAACTTGACCTTATCTGAGAAGCACTTTATCTTCCCTTCCATTCTAAATGACAGCTTTGCTGGGTAGAGCAATCTTGGTTGTAGGTCCCTGCTTTTCAAGATTTCAAATATTTCTTTCCAGCCCCTTCTTGCCTGTAAGGTCTCTTTTGAGAAATCAGCTGACAGTCTGATGGGAACTCCCTTGTAGGTGACTGTCCCCTTATCCCTTGCTGCTTCTAGAATTCTCTGCTTCATTTTAATCTTGGCTAATGTAATTACAATGTGCCTTGGGGTGTTCCTCCTTGGGTCTAAATTCTTTGGGACTCTCTGAGCTTCCTGGACTTCCTGGTAGTCTATTTCCTTTGCCAGATTGGGGAAGTTCTCCTTTATTATTTGTTCAAATAAGTTTTCCACTCGTTGCTGTTCTTCTTCCCCTTCTGGGACCCCTATAATTCGGATGTTGGGACGTTTAACGATGTCCCGAAGGTTCCTAAGCCTCTCCTCGTTTTTTTGAATTCTTGTTTCTTCCTCGTCTTCTGTTTGGTTGTTAGTTTCTTCCTTCTGGTCCACTCCATTGATTTGAGTCCCAGTTTTCCTTCCATCTCTATCAGTTCCCCATGCATCTTCCTTCATTTCACGGATTGTAGCCTGCATTTTTTCATCTAGTTTGTGAGCAAAATCAACCAATTCTGTGAGCATTTTGATGACCAGTGCTTTGAACTGTGCATCTGACAGGTTGGCTATCTCTTCACTGCTTAGAGGAATTGGCTCTGGGGCTTTTATTTGTTTTCCGGTTTGAGCCATTTTTGGTGGTTTTTTTTTTGTTGTTGTTGTTGTTTTGGTTTTAGTCTGGTCGCGGCTATTACGTATGAGGGGGTGGAGCCTTAGGTGTTCCTCAGGGCGGGGCAGCCCAGTCGCTGGGTTGTGACGCTATAGGTGGGGGCGGGGTCTGAGAAGGAGCAATGGCGCCTGCTCCGCTCTCTCCCGGACTCCGGCCCTTTCCGCTGCTTCCCCTTCACCTGGATTATCTGCGCACGCGCGCGTGCTGTTACGTAGTGAAGAGTGGAGCCTCTGGCGCTCGCCAGTGCGGGGCAGCCCAGTCACTGGGTTGTGACACTGTATGTGGGGGTGGGGCCTGAGAGGGAGCAATGGCGCCTGCTCCGCTCTCTCCTGGATTCAGTCCCCTCCTCCACTTCCCCTCCGCCTGGACCGTCTGCGCGCTCGAAAGTGAGACCCTGGTCAGTCAGCCAGCCGCCTTGTGCGGCCTCACTGGGTCTGCACAGCTGCCCCCCAGTGCCCGGGGTCCGCCAGCTGCTGCCTGTTGGCCCGGGGACCGCCAGCCGCCGCCTGTGCACCTGGGAACTGCCAGCCGCTGCTGCTTGCGTTCCTGGGTCAGCAGCTCCACTTTCTCCTGCCGCGACTCCGCCCCTCTTACCGGTCTGGATGAATGGTTGTTGGACTTCCGTACAGTTCAATTTTCTATAAGTTCTGGTTGTTTTCTTGTTTCTAAATATTTGTTGTCCTTAATTTTGGTTGTGAGAGGAGGCACAGTGTGTCCGCCTACGCCTCCATCTTGGCCGGAAGTCTATATTCAGTTTTTAATCACTAGCTGATAGATTGGGGTAAGAGAGCACAAAAGTATTAAATAACATTTATCATAATCACAAACACAATGTGTTTTTGCAATTACCTATAAAATGTCTGCTCCTGTGCTAGAAGATCATCTTCCTGAAGCAGACACTCTCTGTGCTTTGTTCACTCCAACTTCCCAGTGCCTCCAGAAGAAACTGCCGGATAAAATATTTAGTAAATACTTGTCAAGTAGATAAAAACAGTCACCAGCAATAATTAACATTTAACAATGCTGTCTTTTGTCCTCTGTTTTTCCAATGAAATTTTATTTACTTAGGAAAAGAGTCTAAGATTTGAATACAGCACCACAAAATACCAAGTGTGCTTTAGTGAATGACTCCATTACCTTCTTTGAATATATTTTTCTCAGGTATAATAGAGAAGACTATGTAACATGTAATGGGTAATAGAGAAGAATGTGTAGTGTAAAATAGAGAAGGCAGCATTAACGACTAGAGTGTTGATGATAAATGAGACATCATGCAGCAGAAAGGGCCCCAATCCCAGGGCACTAGCTATACAGACAGACAACACCTACAGCAGAGCCACTGTAGAGCTCAGTGATCCTTAACAACCACTGGGAATTAGGTCCAAGAAACTGCATTTCAGACAAAAAGTCCAAGGAGACTCCCATACAAGGAAAAAGCCTCATCATTAAACAAACAGCCTAGAATGAAGACCCCTAAAGCCATACTGACAAGAATGACTCAGCAGGAGCAAAACAAGTCACTTGTCTATGGTAGCCTTTTAATAGGTAATTTCCCTTTTTCAAGGAAGCATTCCTCTCTGATTTATACCCTGCTTCCCCAGTCTGGACTTTTAGGGTCTCCATTGTCCTTTAGGTTTTCTCCTCTGCTCTAGTTGCTGGGGTGGGGGAGGTGGTCTCAGCCCTCATATGGGTCATTTCTTTACGGAGATCTCTGATATTTTATTTTCCTCCCAGAGAAAGAGACAACAGAGGTCAGTTCTAGGGCTCCCCAGTTATAGGATTTCTGTTAAGCCACTTAGGTGAGCTTAAAGAAATTATGACTAGTAGGAATCAGGTCAATAAAGAGGATCCCAGAGGATCATGAGATCATGAAGGTGGGTCTTCATGAGAGATAGAACCATGAAATGGTCCATGTCAGATCTATTCAGGTGGGAAGGACATACCAATTAAGGGGAGGATGGTTTTCAGCAGAGAAAGAGGAAGAATCAGAGAAGTGTGAAGAGAAAGAAAAATGATAATAATGGATTAAATGACGTGGCAAACAAATGAGGACCACAGAGCCCGGAAGCAAAGCTTCATGTCACAGAGTATTATTCCTAGTCCTTGAAACATAATCAGTGACTACTCCTGGAGTCTGCCCAGCTGCATTCCCAAATTGTTTTGGATCTATGACTTCTTTATAATTCTGTTTTCCACTTTTCGATGTAGACTCTGCATTATTGTTATCCTATGTCTGTCCCACCTCTGCACATTGAGGGGAGATAAGTTGTTTCTTTAGTTTTACAGGTCTACAGATGGAGGGAATTGTCCCCAGGAGCCGTGCTTAATGGACCGTCAAGAGCCTCATCCATACCTGATGTTGGTGCTTTAGATGAGATTTGGGATTTTTGAGCCATTAAGATGTGTTTATATGACAATTTTTAGTTTGAACGATGTTTTCATGGAATAAAACTTTAAGAATCTTATGGGAGGATTTTGTATTTGGCAGGGACATGTATCCCTGGGATCAAAGGTGAATGTTGTGAGCAGATTTGCTAAAAACCTCTCCAAATATGTCTCACTCAAATCCCTGGAACTTGTTAATGTGATGAGACATTGCTCTTGTGACTATGTTGCACTGTGGCACAGCTGACTTTCAGATGGGGAGATGATGTAGGTGGGCAAAATCTAATCACATGACTCCTTAAAAACTACCACTCTGCCACCAACTTCTGTGCAGGAAGGGCGCTGAGGATGTTTCCAAACCACTCAGTCTCCGGAAACTTGCTGAGTCTCTGGACCTTGGGTTCCCTGTGGTTGACTGGGCTAAGGGAAAGGCAAAAAAGCCCACAGACCTCCAGACCTCCAGACCTCCAGACCTCCAGACCTATGGACCTCGAGTTTCTCCCTGCACTGCAATTTAAAAGCTCAGTTCAGAAATCCTGTCTGACTGAACATCTGGCTCTTCCTATGGTGTCCATCATTCTTGTCAGCTCCCCACTGTCTCTGACTCTTTTTCACGTGCCATTTTCAGCCAGGGCAAAAGTTTCCCAGCCATGTGCAGGAAGGCATGGACAGCATTAATCTGCCTTTGTTATGCCATGTGCCTTAAGCACCGTGCCTTCTGCTCTGCTAGGCACCCTTCCTGCCCCCCTGCCTTTTTGCAGGATTGTAGGGGGTTTGTTCCCCTATTTTCCAGGGACCTCTGCTCTGACCTACCCTGTTGCAATCTGACATAGAGAAGGTCATATGAGAAATAATGCATCAGGCATCTAAAAGCAGAGTGGCTTCTGGCTAACAGGGAGCACAAGAAACATGGACCTCAGTCCTACAACCATAGCAAGTGCATTTGGCCAAAGACTGTAGTTAGCTTGGAAGAAGAGCCTGTGCATGAAATGAAGGTGCAGCCAGCTGACACCAGGATTTCAGCCTCATGAGACATTGAGCAGAGAACCTAGCCAGTTTTTTCCAGACTTCTGATCTACAGAAGTATAAGATAACAAATGTGTGCTGTTTTAAACCACTGTTTTTGACATCTGTTAATGTTCTTGTGTTGGCCTGGACAGTGGGGGTGTGTGAGGGTTGGGGAGGTAAGGTAGAGGAAAGGAAGAGAAGCAGATGGAGGGTTGTGGAGAAAATGGGTGGGTGAGGAAGACATCAAAGAAGAGGGGGATACAGGGTGACAATATGAGAGGGTGTCAGGAATAGAAGTGGGGGAGGGGAAATCCCAGGAAGTGGAAGTCTCAAGTCCAGTTCTGGGCACATCAGAGCCCCAGGGCAGTAGAAAGAGAACAATTGCAAAGAAAAGGAAAAGAACACTTTTTTTCTGGCAGAAATTTTTACCCCATGGCAGAAAAAGCCAGTGATCCAGGCAGAGTAGGTGGATTGGGGGGAAGTCTAAAAGCCCTTCCCTGTTGCTGATCTCCAAATGGATTTAATCTCTTTCTTCTTTTTTTTTAAAAATATATTTTATTGATTATGCTATTACAATTGTCCCATTTCTCCCCCATCATTCCCCCCACCCTGCACACCCTCTCCCACCCACATTCCCCCCTTTGGTTCATGTCCATGTGTCATAAGTTCTTTAGCTTCTACATTTCCCACACTATTCTTGCCCTCCCCCTGTCTATTTTCTATCCACCATCTATGCTACTCATTCTCTGTGCCTTTTCCGCCCTCTCCTCCTCCCACGCCCCTGTTGCTAACCCCTCCATATGATCTCCATTTCTGTGGTTCTGTTCCTGTTCTAGCTGTTTTGCTTAGTTTGCTTTTGTTTTAGGTGTGGTTCTTAATAGCTGTGAGTTTGCTGTCTTTTCACTGTTATATTTTTGATCTTCTTTTTCTTAGATAAGTCCCTTTAACATTTCATATAATAAGAGCTTGGTGATGATGAACTCCTTGAACTTGACCTTATCTGAGAAGCACTTTATCTGTCCTTCCATTCTAAATGACAGCTTTGCTGGATAGAGCAATTTCGGATGTAGGTCCCTGCTTTTCAAGATTTCAAATATTTCTTTCCAGCCCCTTCTTGCCTGGAAGGTCTCTTTTGAGAAATCAGCTGACAGTCTGATGGGAACTCCTTTGTAGGTGACTGTCCCCTTATCCCTTGCTGCTTCTAGAATTCTCTCCTTCATTTGAATCTTGGCTAATGTAATTATGATGTGCCTTGGTGTGTTCCTCCTTGGGTCCAACTTCTTTGGGACTCTCTGAGCTTCCTGGATGTCCTGGTCGTCTATTTCCTTTGCCAGATTGGGGAAGTTCTCCTTTATTATTTGTTCAGATAAGTTTTCCACTTGTTGCTCTTCTTCTTCCCCTTCTGGGACCCCTATCATTCGGATGTTGGGACATTTAACGATGTCCCGGAGGTTCCTAAGCCTCTCCTCATTTTTTTGAATTCTTGTTTCTTCCTCGTTTTCTGTTTGGTTGTTAGTTTCTTCCTTTTGATCCACTCCATTGATTTGAGTCCCAGTTTTCCTCCCATCTCTATCGGTTCCCCATGCGTCTTCCTTCATTTCACTTACTGTAGCCTTCATTTGTTCATCTAATTTGTGAGCAAAATCAACCAATTCTGTGAGCATCCTGATCACCAGGGCTTTGAACTGTGCATCTGATAGGTTGGCTATCTCTTCACGGCTTAGAGGAATTGGCTCTGGGGTTTTCATTTTTTTCTCCGGTTTGAGCCATTTTTGGTGGGGTTTTTTGTTTTGTTTTGGTTTTAGTCTGGTCGAGGCTATTACGTAGTGAGGGGTGGAGTCTTAGGTGTTCCTCAGGGCGGGACAGCCCGGTCGCTGGGTTGTGACGCTAGAGGTGGGGGCGGGGTCCAATTCCGCTCTCTCCTGGACTCCGGTCCCTTCCACTGCTTCCCCTTCACCTGGATTATCTGCGCACCCGCGCGTGCTGTTACGTAGTGAGAAGTGGAGCCTCAGGCGCTCCCCAGTGCGGGGCAGCCCAGTCGCTGGGTTGTGACGCTGTATGTGGGGGCGGGGTCTGAGAGGGAACAATGGCGCCTGCTCTGCTCTCTCCTGGATTCAGTCCCTTCTGCCACTTCCCCTCTGCCTGGACCGTCTGAGCGCATGAATGTGGGGCCACCTGGTCAGCCAGCCGCCTTGTGCGGCCTCACTGGGTCTGCACAGTTGCCCCCCTGTGTCCGGGGTCTGCCAGCCGCTGCCTGTGCACCTGGGAACTGCCAGCCGCTGCTGCTTGCGTTCCTGGGTCCGCACCTCCACTTTTTCCTGCCTCGACTCCGCCCCTCTTACCGGTCTGGATGAATGGTTGTTGGACTTCCGTACAGTTCAATTTTCTATCAGTTCTGTTGTTTTCTTGTTTCTAAATATTTGTTGTCCTTAATTTTGGTTGTGAGAGGAGGCACAGTGTGTCCGCCTACGCCTCCATCTTGGCCGGAAGTCTCTAATCTCTTTCTTGAAGGACCAATCAGGAGAACTTGAGTCTGGGACTCCTGGCATCTTGAGGAAGCTGGGTACCAGGGTTTGTTGCGACTGTTCAAGGCCTGCCAGGTTCATGGTATTTGGGCAGATGGAAGAATATTCATGGAGCCTTTGGGATGTCTGGCATGCCTTTATTGATGGGTGGGTAAGTCACACATGCTGCAAGCTGCTTGTCCCCCTGCATGTCTCTGTGTTGCACACATAATGGCCCTTGCTCCCCAGCATGGCACCCAACAGGACCCTCTAGCCCCTTTTAAGTACTAGAATAAACAAAGCCAGCAAAAAGCCAGAAAATTATATAATATAGCATAATTCTGTGCATGTGAGCCCACTTCATGTTATGGGAACAGTTTACTGGACCCAGTCTCAAGGCTATGCGACCACTACTTATCAGGCCCACTCAAAGTTATGGGAACACTGCTTCCCTTAGTTACCCAGACACCTGGGTGAGGAAGCCAGACTGTCTCCATTTACCCTACACGGGGTCAGGAAGTGGGGACTGAGGTGGCCTCACCCCTCCCCCTAACTTTGATCTGGGTCCCAGGTGCCACTGTGATTCCATGGGTCACAGTGTGCACTCTGGACTCTGATCCAGGAACCTGAGTTCCAGTCACAAAGGGACATCTCCCCACAAGCCTGGCCTGATGGCCTTTAATCCTGACCACCCAGTCAGTGAAACAAGGTGCAGCCCAGAGCGGGGCCCAAAATAGGGATTTGGAATGGGGTCCAGAACGTATGGTGTCCAGGAAATATTAGAAAGATATATAGGATGTCCTCACCCCTTCCCCCACAGGTGTGAGTTGGGGGAAGGGACACATGGAGCAGGGCCATTGAGAGTTGTTTTGAACAGCAACAGCTTTGTAGCTAACCTCTGGCATGGTCATTTAACTTATCTATAACCTTTAACTGTTGCATAGATATGTTAAATAGCTGTGGCCATGCTTTGAGCCAGAGGGATGGAAGTGACTTCTACCCAAGATGTAACTGGGGTGCAGCTCCCCCTGGTTACAGTGCCTGTGTGAGAGCTTGGAGAAGATTGGCTCCATGACATGGGGCCACACCTGCCCAGACTCACCATGGCAGCCCAGTAAACTTGGAATAATACAGGAATGCTGGCAGGTGTAACTGATTATAGGACGAGTCGGAAATGGGGGTACAGAGGAAGGTTGGCGTGGGGATTTAAACCCAGACTTGGCAGCCATTGGGAGGAGAACCATGTGGCTTTGGCCAGAGTGGGGACCCCCACAGCTTTGGTAGAAGAAGAAGGTTTTGGGGTGCTCCCTTTGGCCACATGGCCTAAGAAGCAGGAGAGACTTTGCCTGGAAGAAGGGTGAAAGGACTCTTGCCAGTAGGCCATGAGAAAGTGCCATATGACTTTGGATTAACTCGGGTCCTAAGCTGAAGATTCTGATGGCAACACAGCTGATGGTTCTGGGAGCGTGAATCTACTTCTTTTCCTGAGATACAGTACCCTAAATTAAGGCAGAGGGAGAAGGAAGGACTGTGTGTATCCTAAAGGACTTTGATATTTTAATGAAGACATTAGGTCACTAAGTCTGTATAGCTTTAAATAAACATTTCCTTTCCTTTTCACAAATCTCTGGCATTGAGAGACATCTTTCCTCTGGTGGCGGACAATGCGAACCTAGTGGGGGGTACTTTCAGTAATAGTATATTGTACCCCCCTTGGCCCTGTTCTCTAACAACAGGGTCTCCTCTCCAAGCCAACTCGCCCATGTACAGAGGGAAGGGATGTGCTTCTGCCCCGAGTTCTCCTCAGGGCTTGTTACAGGAGAGGAGGGTTTCCCCTGAGTCCTGCTGCTCCCTGCTAGGCCTGTGCCTCCCCACTGCAACCCTTGAACTCTCACCTCCTCTCAAGAGTCGGGTCTGGACACCAGGTCCTCAGAGTGGCATGGTCCATGCAGACACAGCAGGCAGGCACCCAGGGACCCAGCAACTACGCCAGCACCACTCTCTCCTCAGGGTCAACACCAGACTTTGAGAGTAAAAGGCAGGGGCTGTGTCCATTGAGTCCTGGCCCATGACAGGGTCTGCACAGGGCACATCATCCCTTTATGAATTATTGGGAGGCATGAGACAGTCGTGGCGCTGCTGTCATTAGTGACTGAATCTTAGTTTGGGGGTCAGGGGTTGGGGATATAAGGTGGGAGTCCTGTGTTTTACTTAAATGACCTACTTTATTCTGAATCTTAATACATTCTATTCTACTTTATTCGTATTTATTTACAATTGCTAGCCCTTAGCCAACATTGGACACTAAAGCCACTGTCACACTAAACTTGGTAACTTGACTCCAGGAAATCTCATTCTTTGATCCCAAGCACAACCAGAAAGAGGGATTTGGGCCATATTCAAGTGTCTGTGGAGACGAGTGGGCCAGAGTCACCCCCTTCCTAAGGTGTTGGGACTGGGTGAACCCACACTCCTCTTCTGCTTGGTAGAAAAATTTGGTCATGAGTTCTGAAGGACCACACAGCTAGTGAAAATGTTTGCCTCCAGAGCTCAGCTTTGGAACTTTCAGCAGTTACAAAGGACTGTCAATTACAACTTTTTCAAAAACTCACTTTTGGGGGTCTGAAAAGAAAGGGGTGAGAGCTGTGGAAGGTAGCTGAGGGAGGGAGGAGAGAAAGGAGGGCAGAAGAACAAGGAGGGGGAGAGGTATCAGGGACCTGGTTCAGTTGCATCCTCCACTTTGGAGCATTCTGCAGGGGTTGGAATCTCTTATTGATCCCCCCTCTACCTGGAAAACCTGAGCCTGCTTGCAAAGTCTCTTTTCATTATCTAGAGCAGGGAGGAGTTTAAGGTAGGAGGGTAAATAGATTTGCAAGTTTCTGGGAACAAAGACAGGTAATTGTTAAATTCCTTGGAGTTAACTGGCAAGTCACCTTTCCCCCACGCCCATATCTTCCCTTGCAGGTTGACTGCCTGCAGGGCAGGGCATGGAGAGCCCCAGGGCACCCAAGACCCAAGACCTGAAAGATCTCCTGGCTGGAGAGGGCAGTGGCTGAGCAGACTGCACTTCCAGGGCTTGAAGTCTGGGAGTCTGGCCAAGGGACTGAGCAAGAAGACCAGTTAGGGTTAATCAACAGGCTTTCTCCACAATATTGCAGACATTTCTTTTTCACCCCCAGCCTCTCATCAGGTCTTCTACTTCCTTTCCATAAGGACCCTTTACTAGAGCTATTCTTTTAATGGAACTGCAGGTTTGTACAGAGATTTTATTGGGTTGGCCAGAAAGTTCTTTTATTTTTTTCTGTACAATGGCTCTGGTAGTGCTTAGTTGTCTTTAACTTCATTCAAAACAATTTTCTTAGATTGTATTGTGACAGCTGTCATATCAGTGTACATTAAAAAAACTTCACCAAAATTGGTGAATTTTTATACAGCCATTTGAATACTGAAGATGGAAAAAGGTATGTAACATTTTAGGCATATTATGCTTTATTATTTCAGGAAAAATAAACACACAACTGAAATGCAAAAAAGGATTTGTGCCATGTATGGAGAAGGTGCTATGACTGATGGAATGTGTCCAAAGTGGTTTGCAAAGTTTCTTGGTACTACTGTCATTTTGGCCAAATAATTATTTACTGTGGGGCTGTCTTATGCATTGGAAGATGTTTAGCAGCACCCTGGCCTCTACCCACTAGAAGCCAAAAGCAGGAGATAGCCAACATACTCAAAATATCCAAATCAATAACGTTATTGGTGAGAATGAAAAACATGTCTTTAGTTTATAGAAAAAACTGAATGGACTTTTTGGCCAACCCAATAGTATCCTTACCTGGGTATCTTCAGCTGACAATGGCGAGCTTCAGTCCTATTAAGACCTGAGCTCCAGACTTTACTCTGCTTCAAGGAGAAGATGTCCCTTTTTTTTCCCACCAGAACTGCTCCAGCACAGGCCCAGTCTCTGCCTGGTGACATGGACAGCACCCTGGGCAGATTGTCCTCAGCTTCCAGCCCCTCTTGTGTCTATGACATCAGTGCAGAGGCCTGTGGAAGGCCCAGATCTCTCAAAACTCCTTTCCCCTCCCCTTGAATCCATCCTCTACTACATACACCCATCATGGACTGATATGTTTTTATTCTAGTCTTTGTTGCCTACCCAGCACCCCAGCATTTTCTTCTTTCTTGGAATTATTGCTCCCTCTTTTGATGTTGTCTTTCTGATATGTGCCCTGCCCTTATTTGCTCCAAGAGAGAGTACTTGATCCAAACTGAGCCTATCAGGTCTAGAACTTCCCTAGAATATGCAAATAGGGGAGGACTGGTGACCTATGATTAAATAAATCTCTGATTTATGTACTTGACAGAGTGTCCTGAAAACATTATTTTTTGATTCTGCTATTTTTGTCCTGTGTGACTGAACTGTGAATGGAGTTTACATAATTAAAATAATGTAATAATTGACACATTGAACTATATAATTCAAATATTGAAGAAAAAGGTAAGGGAAGGTATGTTTGGGGGTGGTTGTAATTATGGAGTATTTGGGGGATAATGCTTAAAATTTGAAAAACAAGAAGTAGTAATATTTATTTAGAGATAAGAAAAATAACTGATTACATAAGCTAAAATTTTTCAGTAAAAAGATTTTTTTTTCTAAAATTTTAGAAAAATGGGACTACTGTTTTTCTAAACAAATTTACAAGTAAATATAACTTTGATAAAAATATGTCCTACTTACAAAATAATTCATTTGCATGTGTGTATATTTAAAGTTTGTTGTTTGTATTTTAATGCAAAATTTTATGTAGTTATATTAATCACTTGTCATTTAAGGGTTCTATGTTCAGTGTCATACACAGAATGTTTTTCCATGATGAGTCTATAAAAATGGTGGCAAAACAAGCTCAAAGGAAATTAAGTAAGTACTATTCAGTTTTGGAAAAATGGTGGAGAAAAGAATATTCTCATAAAACATTGAGAATATGACCTGCTACATCTTCTCTTCAGGGTAAGTAGGCAGGACTTAGCAAAATTAGAAATGTGCAGTACTTTGATCTGGCAATTCCATTTCCAGGAATCTATAGAGCAACAAACAAGCGAGGCAGGTAAACATTTAAGGATGTTTGTTCCCTGCAGTAGTATATTAATAAATGTTGGAGCCAATTTCATGACCACTGATTAGAGGATATTTGAGTAATGATCCATTCATATCAAGAAGGATATTAAAAAGAACAAAGCAGATAATGAAAATGCTCATGGAGATGGCACTGATAAGAGCTAAGGTGTATTGAACATTTACTATATGAGAGGCACTGGGCTTTACCCGCACGTGTCATTTAAACTTTGGACAGCCCAGTACTCCATTTGGCTCATTTTACATGTAGAAGTTGAGGCACGAAAAAGTCAATATCTCATTTCATCACAGAGGGTTTCTCACTCAGAGCCCTGTGGTTTCACCACAGGTATGACCCACGTTCTCTTGTTTTCCACTTTAGAGATATCCAGTGTTTCAAATATGTTAAGCTGTAAAAAACCCAACCTTGGGGAAAGTAAGGAAAGATGTATGGTGGGCTCTAAAATGTTCTTTTTGCCCAAACAGTACTCTTTGCTAGAGGTGCCTTAGTAACTAGAGCTTTGAGACAAGAAGGGAAGCTTGAGGATAAAGAGGGGATCCAAAGAAGAGATGGAAAAACAGTTTGTAAGAAATGAGTGCCCCTGAGTGGGGTCAAACCACTAGCCTTTCTTTAGTTAGTAGCCCAACTAATGAATTGGGCCACAGCGACACCAAATAGCAGCTGTGGTGGATTATTTTTCAATTGTGTAATTATGTTGTATAAAGGTGGTCAAAATGTATGAATTTCCAGTTACAAGATAAATTAAGTACTGAGAATGTAATGTACAACATGATAACTATACTTAACACTACCATAGGGTGTATTTGAAATTGTTAAGATAGTAGATCCTGAGAGTTCCCATCACAAGGAAAAAACTGTTTTTTGGTGTCTGTATGAGATGATGGATGTTAACCAAATTAACTTTGATAATCATTTCAGAATATATGTAAGTCATGTCATTATGCTGTACACCTTAAACTTATAAAGTGCTGTATGTCAATAAAACTGGAGAAATGGCACTACACATAATCCTGTCATTGTGCAGAGAAGTGTACTCTACTCTCAAGCTGGGGTACCCTCAGCTCTTCAGTTCTGCCTTGCCTTTCTCCGCTTCCCAGAAGTCCCTGGAGGTACTGGAGATAATGAGGCCAAGAGTTAATGTGGTCAGGCACATGTGTGGACGTTGATTCAGAGCCCGACTTGAGTGGAGGACTCCGATGATCCAATGCCAGACTGCCAGGTAACAACCGCCGTCTCTCCGTCTGAAGTCATCGGTTTTCCAACTCTTTGCTCCGCTTCATCTGTTGTGCTCCTCTGAGTCCTCACAGGTCTTCGTAGGCAGATACGCGCACGCAGGAAGGACAGAATCAGCTGTGTCCCCACTGCGCTGCTCACTGTCGATGCCTTTCGATGGTGAATCCACAGGGCAGAGACCTTGGGTTTCCCATGATGCAGCTCCTCGCCCAGAACGTTGCCCCGCACCTCGGAAGCTCCCAATAAATACTTGGTGAAGGATGCATTCCACCACAATATCCTGGGGAAAATGGGAGAGGACACCAAGAATTCCACCGTGAACTACAAATTTTAGTCCTAGAGAATCTATGGAACAGGAAGACGTGAACGCTTTTTCAAAAGCAGAAGTTCTTTAAAACCTTTATATCAGCCGCTGATTTACAACAAGGTCAGGATCATGGAAACGCCTACCACCACCAGCTGGAACGCTGGGCTTCCCACCCAAGACGGTGCGGGGGCCTCGCCTGGGGGACGCTGATGGCAGGGAGAAGTGTGAACGGGAAAAGCTGAACAGAAGAAAGTGAGTGGCGGTGAGGCGCAGTCTGGGGTATGAGAAAGAAAGGGCGGAAGGGCAGGGAGAGAAAAGACATCTCGAGCCACGGAAAAAGAAACTCTAGACACTAAAAGTAAAACCAATAAGAAAACGTTGGAGCTACTTGTGTCAATAGCACTCACCTACAGCACCGCAGGTTGTCAGTGGCACGCGGTGAAGTACAGTGGTTAGTACTCCGCGTTGAGACCCCAGCAACCTTGGCTTCAATCCACTTAATGACGTGGTTCTACTCTCTAATTTCCTTTTTAAGCCTCCATTAATGCCAACAATATCTTGTGATTTCCCGCTTTGAAATCCAAGACTCGGACAGCTGAGTAAGGCTCTGGAGGTCCCGCTTGACGGATACTCCCAGCCGCATTATATAGCAGAAAGGGGAGACCCGCCTAACCTTGGGGAAACGCTGCAAGTCACCAGGCGCAAGGTCGACAGCTCCTGATTTTTTCCCAATACAGGGAAAGAGAGCACAACGGCTAGATTAAGCTGTATAGAAGGAAAGGCGGCCACAGAGACCATGCACCTGGAAGCACTAATTCAAAATTATGCGTGAGGCTCTGAAGAAGAAGCATCTAGCATTGCCTTGGAAAGCAGTGAATTCTGAAAAGTTTGGGCAACTGAATTAACAAGCAAAAGGCAAAGTCCCTGCTTTTCATCATCCAGCTTGCTCAGCCCATAATGTATGACCTCGGCTGATGTTTTGATTACCGTATAGTGACAGCGACTTTTTCTTTTCTTTTGATAAAAATTCTCCATAAGTTTTAACACATGCGTGAATATCGGGTTGGTCAAAAAGTCCGTTTAGTTTTTTCCATAAAATAAAAGATACATTTTCATTTTCACCAATAACTTCATTGACTTGGATATTTTGAGTATGTCAGCTATCTCCTGTGTGGTATAACGGTGATTGTTCTTAGTTAATGTCTCGATTTGATCGCTATCAACAGCAACTGGTCTGTGAGATGGTGGATCATCGTGCATTGAGAAATCTCCAGCACAAAACTTCACAAACTACTTTTGGCACATTCAGTCACAGCACGTTCTCTATGTGCTGCACAAATATATATATTTGCATTTCAGTTGCATTTTTACCTTCCTTGAAATAATAAAGCATGATATGCTGGAAATGTTACTTATTTTCTTTCATCTTCAATATTAAAATGGCTACACAAAAACTCACCAACTTTGATGTTTTATAAAATGCATGCTGATATGATAGCTGTCACAATACAGTGTAACAAAATTGTTTCAAATGGACTTAAAGACAGCTAAGCACTACTAGAGCATCTTATGGAAAAAACCAAATGAGCTTTTTGGCCAACCCAATATGTTGTAGTCATCACCATAATTAGATTATATAACAGTTGTATCTCTACAAAAATATTCTGTGTGTTCTCATTATAGTCACATCTCCCTGCAATCATAATCCCTGGCAACCACTGACCCACTCATCACTACAGTTCTACCTTTTTGAGAATGCTATCGGAATAAAAGCATTCTTTTGGGACGGGCTTCTTTTACTCAACACAATGACTTTGACATTTGTCCAAGCTGTTCTTGTTCCTTTTTATTGCAGAGTATTCCATCCAGTGGGTATACCACAGTTTGTCTATCAGTTAGCCTGATGAAGGTTATTTGATGATTCTAGTTTGGGCTATTACAAATAAAGCTGCTACCAACATTTCTGTAGAGATTTTTGTGTGAACATAGGTTTTTTAAATATATTTTATTGATTATGGCATCACAGTTGTCCCGTTTCTCCCCCATCCCATCATTCCCCTCCACCCTGCACACCCCCTCCCACCCACATTCCCCCACTTTAGTTCCTGTCCATGTGTCATAAGTTCTTTAGCTTCTACATTTCCCACACTATTCTTGCCCTCCCCCTGTCTATTTTCTACCCACCATCTATGCTACTTATTCTCTGTACCTTTTCCCCCTCTCTCCTCCTCCCACTCCCCTGTTGCTAACCCTCCATATGATCTCCATTTCTGTGGTTCTGTTCCTGTTCTAGCTGTTTGCTTTTGTTTTAGGTGTGGTTGTTAATAGCTGCGAGTTTGCTGTCTTTTTCACTGTCATATTTTTTATCTTCTTTTTCTTAGATAAGTCCCTTTAACATTTCATATAATAAGGGCTTGGTGATGATGAACTCCTTGAACTTGACCTTATCTGAGAAGCACTTTATCTGCCCTTCCATTCTAAATGACAGCTTTGCTGGATAGAGCAATCTTGGATGTAGGTCCTTGCCTTTCAAGACTTCAAATACTTCTTTCCAGCCCCTTCTTGCCTGGAAGGTCTCTTTTGAGAAATCAGCTGACAGTCTGATGGGAACTCCTTTGTAGGTGACTGTCCCCTTATCCCTTGCTGCTTCTAGAATTCTCTCCTTCATTTGAATCTTGCCTAATGTAATTACGATGTGCCTTGGCGTGTTCCTCCTTAGGTCCAACTCTTTGGGACTCTCTGAGCTTCCTGGACTTCCTGGTAGTCTATTTCCTTTGCCAGATTAGGGAAGTTCTCCTTTATTATTTGTTCAAATAAGTTTTCCACTTATTGCTCTTCTTCTTCCCCTTCTGGTACCCCTATAATTCGAATGTTGGGACATTTAAAAATGCTCTGGAGGTTCCCAATCTTCTCCTCATTTTTTTGAATTCTTATTTCTTCCTTGTTTTCTGTTTGGTTGTTTGTTTCTTCCTTCTGGTCCACTCCATTGATTCGAGTCCCAGTTTTCCTCTCATCTCTGTTGGTTCCCCATGCGTTTTCCTTCATTTCACATATTGTAGCCTGCATTTTTTCATCTAATTTGTGAGCAAAATCAACCAATTCTGTGAGCATCCTGATCACCCGGGCTTTGAACTGTGCATCTGATAGGTTGGCTATCTCTTGGTCGCTTAGAGGAATCGGCTCTGGGGCTTTGATTTGTTCTCTGGTTTGAGCCATTTTTGGTGTTTTTTTTTGTTTGTTGGTTGGTTGGTTGGTTTGGTTTGGTTTGGTTGCAGCTGTTACGTAGTGAGGGGTGGAGCCTTAGGTGTTCCCCAGTGTGGGGCAGCCCAGTTGCTGAGTTGTGACGCTGTATGTGGGGACGGGGTCTGAGAGGCAACAATGGTGCTTGCTCTGCTCTCTCTTGGATTCCAGTCCCTTCTGCCACTTCCCCTTCGCCTGGATTATCTGTGCACAAATGTGGGACCACCTGGTCAGCCAGTCGCCTTGTGAGGCCTCACTGGGTCTGCACAGTTGCCACCCCATGCCCGGGGTCCTCTAGCTGCCGCCTGTGTGCCTGGAGCCTTCTAGCCACCGCCTGCACACCTGGGAACTGCCAGCCACTGCTGCCTGTAAGGGTCTGCGCCTCCACTTTTTCCTG